>CM077092.1:160453041-161670250 GCA_039513925.1 Platanthera zijinensis
TTATAAGAAACTACAACATAAACTATAGTATACTGAAGTAAATAACTCTGGGTGTTGTTCCAACATCAGATCCCTCGGCTCCCAAGTGTATTCCTCCTGTCCTTGGTGGGACCACAACACCTTTATAAGGGGAACTTTCTTCTTCCCAACACTCGATCCTCTGTATCGTCAATCTGGATCGGCTCTAATCGAACTGATCGGTCAGGTTCTACCGGGCCTGCTGTAGCTAATGTGATGCTCTGGCCGAAGGAGAGCTCTCCACAATGAAGAGACATGAAAGACGTCGTTCAAGGTCCCCAACTCAGGTGGCAGCTACAGTCTATAAGCCAAGGGACCGATCCGCTCCAGGATCAAGTCAAGCCCCATATATCATGGACTGAGCTTCTTATGTCTCCGTACCCGAGAAACACCATGCACCGGACGTATCTACAAAAATACTTTGTCCCCTACCTGGAACTCCACCTTCCGATGTCGCGCATCGTAATACTTGGTCTGTCTACTCTGAGCCTCAAGCATCTGGTCCCTTATTAGTCAAATCTGAGCCTCTGTATCCTCTATGTACTCTGATCCAAGTGCCTCGGGGTCCACATCCTGAACCCAAGAAAGAGGTGTCTGGCACTTCCTCCTGTGATAATCCTCATGGCTATTATTATGAGAAACCTATGAGAGGTAACAATCCTCTTCCAAATGTACTTTCATTATATTTTGGACTACTCTTATTTCAAATTGTGAGGACTCATTTCCAAGTCCTCCGACATTTTACAATCAAAATATTTCTCAATCACACATTAGATTGTAGTCCCTTACGACCAACGATCATTCAAAATATGTAAAATTCAACGATCTCGTAAGTAGAAGTCTCTTCTATTCACGACCCCTAGATTATTAGTTATCCACCAACGTGAACTTATAATCGCCAAAAAGAAATTCAGGCACACTAGACCAACACTATTATGTATATTAGCTAACCAATCTTCCGAGATCATGGTGTGATGAAAAATTTATCATTTTGCTTTTCCACAAATTCAAGACTCAGCCTGCCTTTACCTTAATCAACCATACTCGTTCTATACCTGAAACATTTATTATCAAGGTGAATGTTTATGAGGAGCTTTGACTCTCAGTCATTTTTTGAGTGCAGACTAATCCATAGATTATAAGCGTATATTTTCAAAATTGAAGCACCTTGATTCTTCATCTATCGAATCTTAATAAATATTCATTTATTCTCAAGTAAATTTCATCATACCCGCGATAGCAATGAAAAATTGATCTCTTCACTGTCCTGAATTTTCCTACGGTGATCATGATGTTATCAACATTCGTGTCATGGTTCTTGATGTAGTCACAACCAAGAGATCATACCTATGTGTATGCTTCAGCTAATCCTTATCACGCTTTAATTTGCTGAGTCGTTACATTTTTAGATGTCATGCCTTGACAATTTAACCCTTTATGTGCTTGAAGTTTCTATACGGTATGCTCCTAGTAACTCTCCTATACATGTTCATATGGCTATCTTAATAGACTGTCATGGGTGAATACCCATCTAGCTTTATCATACTTATAAGGTTAGCTCAAGTATGTGTGGAATATGTATAAATAACCTATTCGTAATCATGTGTTGATATCGAAGCCCCGAACCTTTTGAGGGCGATTATTATTTCATCAAAAACTTTCATTTTGGTTCCTGAGATCATCTGAGTCACACCCACAAGGTCATTCTTAGAGTATACATCTTACAATTTAGGATGATTCTTCACTTGATTCTATGTTTGCTGGGGCTACTATACTCTCATTGTTATAGACGTAATCGTTTAGATATTCTAGCATTTTCACTTCATGGACTCTCATCCTATAATAGTTAAGACTTGCGATCACTCCTTCATATTAACATGAAGTTACTCTATCCTAATACGTATATTCCCAACCTAATGACTTGGGTATGTCAAGTAAGCACAAGTAGCAGTGATCGACTATTGTGTTTACTTCTTCCAACATGTGACTGTCAAAATCACTTTCCTAAAGGCCCTAACTATGCAAAACCCCTTTCAGTTAATCTTCTGACTTGAAACGAATCCTCCATTCGCATTGATTCTCCCACGTGATACATCTGAGTTCCTTAATTATGTGTTATATTGATCGGTTCGAGGTGTTAGAGCATCTTGGAACATGCTTGGGGGGCGATAATCAAACAACCCTTAATTGTGTGTAAAGCCGTTTACAACTTATACTGATCCAAATTTGATCTTTGAACACAATTTCTTCGGTTTCACGTGGTATATGTAAATATTTATATCGTGTTGGTATTAAGGAAATCACGAGTGCTCTTTAGACTGTGGACTAAGTAGTTACTTCCTTAAAACTCGAAATTGGGAAACTTCTTTAAGTCTTAACGGTCTTCCCTTGTTTCAATCATATATACACATCACTAAGCACTCTTTATATATCTTTCAAGAAATTAAACTTACTATTCCCCTTGTTCACTTACTCATATGGTTTTGGAGTAATTATGATAGTAAAAAGCCATTATCAAAACATTCTTCTTTCCTATTTCACTCGTGAATTTATTGTGTTCACAACTTGTCGTTAGTAGTCTATGCTGCTTAAGATAAATAAATAGTATGAAATTCTTCGAGAGTCCTAACCTTCTAGGAAGGATTGATCATCATACCGGTCATGTATATACAAGCCCTCATCTTTACTTGAGCGATCTTTGAATAATCCAAGTTTTTAGATCACTATGCTTGCGACACATGCTTTATGAGAAAGGCTTAGAGAAATTCGAGTCGCTATCAATTTAGCCATATAAACAAAAGGTTAAGCCCCCATATATTTTGGTTAATTTCCTTTAACATTCACAATGTAGTCATCCTGTACATGCCTTAATCCTTAGGGCTAATAATCTTTGGCATGGATTTCCATTTCAATTGATATGTTATCTACCTTAGGCCTTCAAGGTTACCATACGACAATCTGTTCAAGGTCAACATATGACCAAACAAGGAAGTGTCTCTTCTAGAATTTGAATTCTTATTCGATCTTTGGTATTTATCACCGTGATTGTCTTGACGTAATCCAGTCATCGGTACTAGGATTAATCTTACGAGAACCATACTGTACCACTAATAAACTTATGCACCAACTTCTCCTCGAGGAGGTCCTATAAATTTGAGTAAGAATTGGTAATATCACTCGATATGCGGAGTAGGGACATCGACGTTTAAGCCTTAAGTAGGGACTCTGGCATTAAGATCTCTCTTTAATCGATTTGGTTATCCTCGTACCTTAACTAATCTACATCTAAAGTCGATCTTTTGCCTAAGGTATGACACAAAATCCTCTTGGTAAGTCAAACTAGGGTGGTGTCTTAGTTGGATTGGTCTAACTCATTGCTTAAAATGGACTGTTTTATGTGACTTTTTACATATGGGCACACCATTGCTTCCGCTGCATACTTTGTCCGCAAACTAATGCTTGAGAGGGGCATTCCAGTATTGTGGACTTCTTTCTCATATGATCGTTTGTTCAAGTGATACCAGTTTGTAAGACCCCTCTAAAAGTGAGGATAGATACAACTCTAGAGGGGGGTGAAAAGAGTATTCAAAAATTATGACACCCTACTCAACTCCCTTAGAGTTAATTTGCGGAATGAGTTTATAGATATTTGAAACCCTAGAGCCTAACACAAAGTGAAGTGCACTAGAGAAAGCTAACTGTAATTACAGTTGAGCTTTGGTCCTATCACAGCAACTAGCAATCCTAGTTATTTCTACTCACAGCCACAGTACAATAAATTAAATAAGCAACACAGACGACACAAGAAGTTTATAGTGGTTCCCTCTAAATAGGTACGTCCACTCTTCTACCACCCTGGTAGGAATCCACTACAGGTTTTTGTTCAGGCACCCTGTCACCAACTGATCTTCTTCAGGTAGATCAAGTAGACCCTTTGAGCTTTTGATCAGGAGCTCAAAATCCAACACAGGTTTTTGATCAGGTGCCCTGCCACCAAGGTTCACTTTTGAAGGGACTAATAACCCTTTATACAGGACGTTGAGAGAGTTAAAGTTTCTTATCTATTGTTAAAACAGATTAGAGAAGCTAGTGGATTGCACAGAGCTAGAAAGCTCTAAAGAATCAAGGCTCCCCTGGCTTAGAGAATATCCAGGAAGAAGTCTTGCTTCAGGGTGCAGGAACTCTTCTGAACTTGAGACAAAGAACTGTCTTGGAGTTCTGAAGGAGAAGCTTGAAGAAGACTCTTGATTTGTAATAGGTTGTTCTTCTTTAATCAGCTTCCTTTCTTCTTCTTCTTCTTCTAGGCACTGAGTAAATGTTCCTGTAAGCAGGATGGACTCAGGGTTGAAGAAGAATGTTGAAGAGGGATGATCTTCTCAGTTGAATGTATCAATGACTGAGAGCTGTATCTCTTCTTGCTTTTAATCTGTATATCTTGTGTCTCATGTTATTGTACATTATTTCTTCTTTCAAAAGAAGCTCTTTATATATGGGCCTTTGCAACGGCTCTAAACTTAGTTTGAATTTTGTCTTCTTCTGAGATCTGCAAACTGGGCTGCAAAAAGCATAAAGCAAAAACATATCCTGCAGACAGACATGCTATAAGGGGATAAAGCTTTCTAAGAAGCTGCAAATCCAATCTGATAAAAGGAGTACTAAAGAAAGTCACATCAGACTAGACTCTTTACAGCCAAAGAAGACTTTTTGAGTCTAACGGCTATAAAGGACAGCATGGCAGATAAAGAAAAAAGATATTTCAACTAATAAGACAAAGAACTTTGTTTGATAAAGCTTGACTTATGCACAAAGGATGGGGCAAAGATTGCCTTGAGATGTATGTACAAAATCAATGAAATAATCTTTAATAAAATGTGCTAAATAAACAGGAATTAAATCCTAGAATAGAAGGAGTACAAAATTACTAAAGACAGACAGAAGAACGTCGAACGACCCTCGAAGATCGTCGACCGAAGCACAGAAATCGTCGACCTATCAGAACAGATAGTCGAACGACACAGATAGTCAAACTATCAAAGAAGATAGTCGAACTACCTCAGCAGATAGTCGACCTATCAGAACAGATAGTAGAGCTATCAGATAGTCGACCTATAAAGGCAGATAGTCGAACTATCAAACAAAACTGATAGTCGGCCTATCAAACAGATAGTCGAGCTACCAGATAGTTGAACTATCCAAGCAGATAGTCGAACTATAAAACAAAACAGATAGTCGACCTATCAAACAGATAGTCGAGCTATCAGATAGTTTAACTATCCAAGCAGATAGTCGAACTATCAAACAGAACAGATAGTCGACCTATCAAACAGATAGTCGAGGTATCAGATAGTTGAACTATCCAAGCAGATAGTTGAACTATCAAACAAAGCAGATAGTCGACCTATCAAGACAGATAGTCGAACTATCAGATAGTTGAACTATCCAAGCAGATAGTTGAACTATCAAGAAATCTGTCTGGTCAAAAGAAGTCGAGCGGGGTTCGACGATCGACGAGGCAGATACCACAGAATGTCGAGCTAACAAGAGTTGAACTAACTCAGAGATAGATGATATGCTGACTGACGATAGTCGACCAACTGATAGACGATCGTCGAACAGTTGATCGACGATAGTCGAGCGGCGTTCGACCATAGTCGAACCAAAAACAACTTTACCAAATTTTCATCTGGATAAGTGACAACTCTACAACTAAAGCAATCTAACTAAACAACTAACCTTTGACCATAGATAAATCTTGGGTCAAGAGACTAAAAGAGATGACTAAACTCAAATCCAAACTAGGGTACCAACAATCTCCCCCTATTTGGGTTAAGTCTCTCAAAACAAAACAAAACAAACAAACTACTGGAAATAAATATAATACAGGAAAGGAAATATCTAAGCAGCAGATGGCATCAATCAAACAGACAAATGAACAACTGTCAATCAATGAAATTTAAGAAGCATCAGAATCTGGTTTAGATACATAGGAATCAGGAAGAAAAGAAATTTTTCTGAAAGGTTCTAAAGCTTCTTTCTTTGATAACTTTAAATCTTGTTCTCCAATAATTCTAGATTCTTCTGTTCTTGGAACTACTACTTCAGGATGCTTTTCCATATATTTTGAATGATCAAAGACCTCAGGTCTAACCTAGAATTTATCTAACTCCTTCTTTCTGAATTTAGACATAGTCATTAATCCTGTAATATCTTTTCCTTCTGATTTGGCTTTTCTGATTTGGCTTTTCTGATCTGGGCTGATCTAACTAGTTCAAGAAATCTAGACATCCTGAAATCAGGATTAAGCTCTTGACTTTCATATTCATTTTCACAAGTTGCATCTAAAGGTTTTACAGCTTTAAATTTAGTAGAAAGTTCTAACATGCTTGCAGTTGGCTCTCTATTTTCTTGAATAACTAAGGAAGAAGGAGGAGCAAACTCAACATATTTCTTACTAGATTTTTCAGAAAAAATAATCCTTTTACCTTTTGAATCAGTTTCCTTTGCTAGAGCTGGCTTTGAAGAAGATATGCTCTTGGTTTCTTTAGAAGGAGATGCTTTTCTCTTGGGAGAAGGAGGAGGAGAGAAAGTTGGTTTCTGATAAACTACCTCCTTTACTTGCTCTCTTGTATCAGCATCTTTCCTTTGATATCCAGATTGGGATCTGCTTTGATATCCTGGATTGCTTTTCCTCTGATGAGATTGAGATGGAGTGAATCTGGCAGAAGGGGCTGAAGGATTTGCAGACATATTACCAGAAGCTCCTGCACTGGGAGGTGGAGGAGGAGGACCTCTAGGGGTCCATTTAGGTGCTGGACTATCATATCTTTTTGATTTCTTTCTTTGCTTTTGCTGATTCTTGGAGAATCTCATCCAGTGCTGATATTCTTTGGACTTGGGATCTATTCCTTTCAAGATATAATAAGGAATGTCATGGTCAGGGTTAGGTGGAGGAGGAGCAACAGCTTTTCTTTTCCTTTTAGTAGATTTCTTTTTCTTAGATTCTTCTGAATCATCAGAGCCATCTTCATCATCAGATTGAGATGAAGGAGGATGATCATAAGGATCAAAAGCTTCTTGCACAGCTTTTTCTCTATCTTTTAAAGCAGCTTTTTCTATCTCTTCTTCCAAGGCATCCTGTGCCAGAAGAGTATCCAGATCCAATCCTAGGGTGTCATCCCAGACTGTAGACTTTTCTTCTTGAATATATGAAACTTTCTCTATCTCGGCTGCAACTGTCATGAGGACCAGTTCATCATTCACAGCTACCTGAGCTGGAGGGGAAGATACAGGCTCTTGATTAGCAGATTCTTTCACTGGTTCTTGAGCAGGTTGTTGAATAGGTTCTTGGACAGCTAGAACTTCTTCCACTAGATCTGTAGTATCAGGAACACAGATTTGCTAAATGAAATTGAAACATCCCTTCTAGGTATTCACAGACAAGCATGTCAGTTAACATGTCAAGAAAATGAGTAAATGAATTACCTTCAGGATTTTCCTCAGAATTTCCTAACTCCCACAAGTCATCTAGAAAGGAGGTAATGACTCCTTCTAGGAATAGAGCAACTAAGGGAGTAGAAGCTTCTTCAAGACATACTTTGAACGCAAATTCTGCTTCCATTATAATATCGGAAGGCTTCTGAACTGGTGCTGGAGCTGCTGAAGATGTTGCAATGTCAACTAGAGCTGCTGATACTTCTTGAATCTGAGCTTGGGGCTCTGCTGGACGAGAAACAAGAGGCAGTCCTGAGGCATCTTCCTCGAACATCTCCCCCTTCCTGATTTCAGTAGAAACTGAAGTCAGGCCCCTAACTGAAGATGGCTCAGCAGATTTTGAGAGGGCTAGGATGGAGGATGACAAGGTAGAGATGGAAGATACAAGAGGAGCAATTGCTTCTTCAATCATGGTTTTGATTGAAGGAGTAATTAGCTCCAATATGCTTGAAATGAAGGCTGGGGTTATTTCAAATGATGGTGGGGGAATCACAGTAAATGGATGATCATCAGGGATGGTGTTCTCTTGATGAGATGGAGAGTGAACTGGTGATTGATGGGTGGATGCAAGAAGATCAATATGATCTGAATGAGGAATTGGTGACTAAGGAGGAGTGGATAGCTCAGAAACCAATAAATCAAAACTAGGATGAGAAATCCTAGCAAGATGAGAAGGGAGAGGAGATGCTGGTGATGTATGGAGAATTGTGGAGGACTCAAGAAGAAGAGAGGCAGAAGAAGGTACTTCAATTGAAGTAGATGGAACTTCAGTTCAAGTAGATGGTAATGCAGATGTGGATGGCACTTCATTAGAAGTGGATGGTAATGCAGATGAAGTGGATGGAATGGAGAGAATGGATGAGCCTGCTTCATGTAGGTGGGGAGTGACTGAAACAGTCCTTGTGCTCTCAGACACAACTGGAGCTACCCCTGCTGGAGAAGGCTTCTGAAAACTCCTTTTCCACTTAACAAACAATGTTGGATCCATCTTCTTGCTGGCATTGATGGATGTAGAGACTGTAACCAACAGTTGGGGGTATTTCTCTCTTAGAAATATCCCAAGTACCCTACCTAGGCATACTTCCTTCTTGCTATTCTTCTTTCTTATCAAATCAAACATAACTCCTGCCCAATTTATCTGTTTCTTGTTTACTATTGCACACATTAGGGCAAATTGTTGCCTGGTTATGTTATCATGAGCAGAGTGCTTGCCCAGAAGCACTTTTCCGACTAGTTCAGCCAAGAACTTTATCCTCAACGGAAAATTAACCTTTAGCAATTTTGAAGGAATGCCTTCGGCATGTCCTAATTCAATCAACATCCTCCCAAACTCTGGATTATCTTGTTCATATTCTTCTTCACCATTCAGTAATCCAAAAATATCAGTTAATACGGCGGGAGTCAGAATTACCTCTTCGCCGCTAATCGCTCCAGTCATAGATTCGTCACTAGAAGACGAAGTGAAAGCCCACTCTTTAATCTCTGGGACGTTTATCTTGATCCTTGTGGGCATTAGCCGTTCCAATCCTTGTTCCTTGCAGAGCTGGAGGATTTCTACTATCTTAGAATCACAGGCGCTGAAGGAGTCAAAATCTACGCTGAATCCGGCGTCAAACTTCATTACTGACAGAAGGGCTGGAGCAATCGCCATTGATTGGGTTGGAGAAGACGAGAGAGACGACGAAAGCAAAACGGCAGAGAGCGCGAGGCAGAGCTTAAGCAGAAAGACGGAATACGAAAAGACGAGCTCCGTCGACGACAAAAAGAACGATCTCTTAACCTAGGTCGACCATCGTTTTTATATTAAAATAGCAATCGTCGATCTATTTTAACAGATACTGGAGACGATAGTCGAATAGTCGTTCGACGATCATTTCCTGAAGCAGAGTAGTCGATCAATCGTTCGACTATTTCTGTCTTCACAAACAAATAAGCTATCGTCGCTGTAGGTCGACGATAGGCTCAACCAGTTCGACTATCGTCGAACGTCGTTCGACGATCTTCAAACAGATTTCAACAAAGGCAGAAGTCACACTTAGTCTTTTCCATTAATCATGCCTAGTTGAACCAAAAAGAACAGATGCTTCTTTTCATCTAAGGGCTTGGTGAAAATATCACCTCTCTGAAGGTCAGTGGATATGAACTCAAGGCTGATCTTGTTCTTTTCCACACAATCTCTCAGGAAATGGTGTCTAATCTCAATGTGTTTGGTTCTAGAGTGGTGCACATGATTTTGTGCAATGGAGATAGCACTAGTACTGTCACACATGATTTTGGTGTTCTTGTGTGTGTACCCATAATCCAAAAGCTGGTTTTGAATCCACAGAATCTGTGAACAACAACTAGCAGCTGCTATATATTCAGCCTCTGTAGTTGAAGTTGAGACAGAGGCCTGCTTCTTACAGAACCAAGAGACCAATCTCTCTCCCAGGAACTGACAAGTTCCTGAGGTACTTTTCTTGTCAACTCTACAACCAGCATAGTCAGAATCAGAGTATCCAATTAACTCAAATTCTGATTCTGCTGGGTACCATAGTCCTAGATTTGGACATCCCTTTAGGTATCTCAAAATTCTCTTGAGTAGAATCAAATGAGATTCCTTGGGGTTGACCTGGAATCTAGCACATAGGCATGTAGCAAACATTATATCTGGTCTATTTGCAGTTAAATACAATAGGGAACCAACAATGGCCCTATAGTTTTTCTAATCAACTGGCTTACCCTGATCATCAGAATCTATAACTACATTAGTAGCCATAGGTGTATGCATTGCTGAAGCATCAGCCATCCCAAACTTCTTTACCAATTCCTTGGCATATTTGGATTGGGAGATGAAGATGCCATCAGCATCTTGCTTTACTTGGAGACCAAAAAAGTAAGTCAGCTCACCCATACTACTCATCTCAAACTTAGAATGCATCAAGTCAGAGAACTTTTTGCACAGTTTGGGATCAGTGGAGCCAAAAATAATATCATCCACATACACTTGAACTAACAGGATTGTGTCCTTGTGGTGCTTAACGAAAAGGGTTCTATCAACTACTCCCCTAACAAAGTTGTGCTCTAACAGGAAACTAGCTAGAGTCTCATACCAGGCTCTGGGTGCTTGTTTAATTCCATAAAGAGCTTTTTGCAACTTGTAAACAAATGAGGGCTGAGTTGAAGAAACAAACCCAGGAGGTTGTTCAACAAATACCTCTTCCTTTAGCTCACCATTTAGGAAGTCACTCTTGACATCCATCTAAAAGACCTTAAACTTCATATAGGTTGCATAGGCTAGAAAGATCCTTATTGCCTCTACCTTGTAACAGGAGCAAAGGTTTGGTCATAATCTATACCTTCCTCCTGTCTGTAGCCCTGAGCTACAAGCCTAGCTTTATTCCTTACAATGATTCCATTTGCATCCAACTTTTTTCTAAACACCCACTTGGTGTCTATGATCAATTGGCCTTTAAGTCTTGGAACCAAAGTCCATACTTTACATCTTTCAAACTGATTGAGTTCCTCTTGCATAGCAATGATCCAGTGGGGATCTAGCTCAGCATCTTTTATGGTGAGGGGCTCAACCTGTGAAAGGAAACAAGCATGCATCACATCCTGTCTTAATTGATGTCTTGTTTGTACACCAGCTGATATGTCTCCAATCACTTGAGATGTAGGATGATCTCTAAGTATGACAAGATCAGTAGGTGGGATGTGATCTTCAGCAACAGTTGGGATTAATTGCTCAGGAGGAATTGGATCAACTGTTGGTGGTACAGCAACTGCTTCTGCAAAGTCTTCATCACTGTCTGAATCAGTGATATGAAGAGTTGATAGATGGAGAATCTCTTGAGTGACATCTTTACTAGATTCTTGTACCTGCAATGAACTTGAGGAAGGGGAAGTTTCCTTCTCCTTATAAAACATCTGAGATTCATCAAAAGAAACATGTACAGACTCCTCAATTTTAGAAGTTGATTTATTAAATACCCTATAAGCTTTGCTTACTTGGGAATATCCAAGAAAAATTCTCATTGAAGCTTTTGCTTCAAACATTCTAAGGTATTCTTTGTTATTGTTATGAATGTATACTACACAACCAAATACTCTAAAATAATTAATTTTAAGTTCCTTTCCTTTAAGCAACTCATAAGGAGTTTTACTCTTAACCTTGTGTATAAGACATCTGTTCAAGACATAATTAGCTGTGCTAACAGCTTCTGCCCAATAAGAAAGAGGCATGATAGCATCTGCCAATAATGTACCAGCAGCTTTAATCAGGGTTCTATTCTTCCTTTCCACTACCCCATTTTGTTGGGGAGTTCTAGGAGTAGAGAAGCTATGTTTGATACCTTCTTTCTCACAGAATTCTTGCATGATAAGAGAATCAAACTCAGTACCATGATCACTTCTGATCAAGGCAACATGAGTAGAATACTCAGTCTACACATATAGTAGAAAATCTGTAAGAACTTTGAAGTTATCAGCCTTAGTGAAGAACACCCAAGTGAACCTAGAGAAGTCGTCTACAATTACTAAAGTGTAATACTTCCCTCCTAGACTCTGTACATTTATTGGGCCAAAAAGGTCCAAATGTAATAAATACAGGATTCTAGGTGAATCACTTTTATTTACAGATTTAAAGGAATTTTTGGTTTACTTGCCTAATTGACAAGCCTTGCATAGGCTCTCCTTCTTGTAGGGGCAAGAAGGTAAACCTCTAACAAGGTTGTATTTAGATAACCTAGATATGTTCTTGAGGTTAACATGGCTAAGCCTCCTATGCCATAATGTGTTGTTATTTATTACTTCATTAAATAAGCAGATTTCAGATTGAGTTGAATTAAAATCTACTAAATAATTATTATCTTGTCTAATGCCTACTAACACAACATTACTATTTAAAGTAATATTACAGAGAGTGTTAGTGAAAGATACCTGATATCCTGCATCACATAACTGGCTTACTAAGATAAGGTTGTGCTTCAGTCCAGTTACATATACAACCCTTTTAAAGGTTACTGCTCCAAAGGTAGTCCTACCATATCCTTCAGTTTGACCGCGGCTGGAATCCCTAAAGATCACCTTTGGTCCAAGCTTGTCCTTGAATCTTGACAGATTGTCTTTATTTCCTGTCATATGTTTGGAACAGCCACTATCCAATTATCATTTGTATTTAGTATATGGATAGGTCTTCACCTGCAGAATAGACAATTAGACATTGTGGACCCAGGTAACCTTGGGTCCATTATTCTTCACATAATGAAAACTTGAAATAAAAGAATAAGCAGGTTGAGTTTTATATTCTAAAGGGTAAGATCTCCTAGGTGGGATACTCCAAGCAGTTAATGGGTCCACAAACCTAGGGTTTCTATTTATATTAGGGTTTCTAAGGTTCTGGTTTAATTTTTAAAATCAAATTGAAATCGTCGATCAGCGTTCGACGATGGATGCTCAGATCGTCGAGCTTCGTTCGACCATTGAGCCTTCGATCGTCGAGCAGCATTCGACGCTTTTTGTAGCTCTTTAAACTTTTGTTTTCTCTTTTCTCTCTTAGCTTTATTTAAGGCTTGATTAACTTATGTTACTTGCTCAGTGTTCTTTATTCCATCAGCTGAAATAAAGTTCACTAGAGTTGAAAGATGATTTTTAAGAACCAATGGGGGTTCACTTGATGAGGCTCCTAAGCCTAGCTTATTATTGCCTGACCTAGTGTTTGTCATGCTAGTGATTTCTAGCAGCTTAAGGCTTTTACCATTTAAAGATTCTTCTAATCTCTTGGACTTTGCTAGTTCATTTTTAAGAAACTTTATTTCTTCACTAGACTTAGTGAGTTATGCTTCTAACCTAGCATTTTCAATGGAAATAGATTCTGATTCACCTAACTTAATTCTAAGTTCCTTAATTTCCTTTTCTGAACTAATTAAATCTAAACAAAGATATTTAAATTCAGATTTAAATTCAGAAGAAGAAAAATCATATGAAGATAATACCTGATCTTCTGTAGGCATTTCTTAATCATCATCAGAACTCGCTGCAGCTGAGTGGTTGCTGCAGGCATCAATTGCCATAAGGCATATTTCCTTTGCCTTCTTTTCTTCCTCACCTTCACTGGAGCTTGAGGAGGAAGATTCCTCATCTGAATCACTCCAGGTCTCAGCAACAAATCCTTTCTCCTTCTTCTTATTTTTGTAGGAGGAGGACTTGGAGTGTTTCTTGTGATGTTCTTTTTCCTTTCTCTTTTCTTTGCTCTTTTCCTCTGGACACTCTGGTAGAATGTGTCCAGGTTTCCTGCAACCATAACAAATAATTTCTTTAGCAGGAGATCTGTCATACCTTGGTTTATCTTCATATCTTGAAGATTTCTTTCTGAAGTCTTTTCTTCCCATCTTGAGAAACCTTTTGGCAAAGAGTGTCATCAGCTCCTCATTGGATTGGCTTCCTTCAGAAGCATCAGCAGCTTTGAGAGCAAGAGTTTGCTCTTTTCTTGCTGGAGTTGGAGTCTTTGCTTCAGCCTCAGCTTCCCTGGTCTTCAGCACTTGCTCAAAAGACTTGAGTTTGCCAAGGAGAGCGTCTGTTGAGATTTCAGTTGTACTTCTGGCCTCCTTAATAGGCCAGATCCTAAGATCCCATGTGCTGGGGAAGCACATCAGTATCTTATCATTGACCTCTGTCAATGTAATCTCCTTATCAAGAGTTCTCAGCTTATTGATGATTGAGCTGAGCCTTGTGTACATGGCTTCAACTGATTCAGCTTTAGTCTTCTTGAAGTTTTCATACTGGGATATAAGGTTGGACCTTCTGTCCTTCCTTTCATCAGCTGAACCAGCTACAATCTGGTTCAGTGAGTCCCACATGGCTTTTATAGAGGTGCAATCAGCCACTTTCTGGAAGATTTCATCAGACATAGTCTGAGCCAGAATGTTCATAGCTTTGGCATCAGCTATCTTTGCCTTCTTGTAGACATCATTGTAATCTGGAGGAGGCACTGCACTGAGATTTGTAGATGTTATAGCAGTGGCTGCAGCAGGTGGTGTTGGAGGTCCTGTCAAAGTAGAAGAAAAAATGTCTTCATCAATAGAGTTCATATATAATTTTATTCTTGCCTTCCAGATGCTAAACGTAGCTAAGTTGCAAGCTGGAGGTCTGGTGCTAGAGTAATCCTTTGACTGGGCCATGAAGTGAATATCTATAAGCTTGGTATCTATCAGGATCTTGTGACTCAGGTGTTAGCTTGTACAGTCAGTCAACCTCCCTCTGATACCAATTGAAAGTGAGGATAGATACAACTCTAGAGAGGGGGTGAATAGAGTATTCAAAAATTATGACACCCTACTCAACTCCCTTAGAGTTAATTTGCGGAATGAGTTTATAGATATTTGAAACCCTAGAGCCTAACACAAAGTTAAGTGCACTAGAGAAAGCTAACTGTAATTACAGTTGAGCTTTGGTCCTATCACAGCAACTAGCAATCCTAGTTATTTCTACTCACAGCCACAGTGCAATAAATTAAATAAGCAACACAGACGACACAAGAAGTTTATAGTGGTTCCCTCTAAATAGGTACGTCCACTCTTCTACCACCCAGGTAAGAATCCACTACATGTTTTTGTTCAGGTGCCCTGCCACCAACTGATCTGCTTTAGGTAGATCAAGTTGAGCTTTTGATCAGGAGCTCAAAATCCAACATAGGTTTTTGATCAGGTGCCCTGCCACTGAGGTTCACTTTTGAAGGGAGTAATAACCCTTTATACAGGAGGTTGAGAGAGTTGAAGTTTCTTCTCTATTTTTAAAACAGATTAGAGTAGCTAGTGGATTGCATAGAGCTAGAAAGATCTAAAGAATCAAGGCTCCCCCTGGCTTAGAGAATATCCAGGAAGAAGTCTTGCTTCAGGGTGCAGGAACTCTTCTGAACTTGAGACAAAGAACTGTCTTGGAGTTCTGAAGGAGAAGCTTGAAGAAGACTCTTGATTTTTAATAGTTGTTCTTCTTTAATCAGCTTCCTTTCTTCTTCTTCTTCTTCTTATAGGAACTGAGTAAATGTTCCTGTAAGCAGGATGGACTCAGGGTTGAAGAAGAATGTTGAAGAGGGATGATCTTATCAGTTGAATGTATCAATGACTGAGAGCTGTATGTCTTCTTGCTTTTAATCTGTATATCTTGTGTCTCTTGTTATTGTACATTATTTCTTCTATCAAAAGAAGCTCTTTATATATGGGCCTTTGCAACGGCTCTAAACTTGGTTTGAATTTTGTCTTCTTCTGAGATCTGCAAACTGGGCTGCAAAAAGCATAAAGCAAAAACATATCCTGCAGGCAGACATGCTATAAGGGGATAAAGCTTTCTAAGAAGCTGCAAATCCAATCTGATAAAAGGAGTACTAATGAAAGTCACATCAGACTAGACTCTTTACGGCCAAAGAAGACTTTTTGAGTCTAACGGCTATAAAGGACAGCATGGCAGATAAAGTAAAAATATATTTCAACTAATAAGACAAAGAACTTTGTCAGATAAAGCTTGACTTATGCACAAAGGATGGGGCAAAGATTGCCTTGAGATGTATGCACAAAATCAATGAAATAATCTTTAATAAAATGTGCTAAATAAACAGGAATTAAATCATAGAATAGAAGGAGTACAAAATTACTAAAGACAGACAGAAGAACGTCGAACGACCCTCGAAGATCGTCGACCGAAGCACAGAGATCGTCGACCTATCAGAATAGATAGTCGAACGACACAGATAGTCGAACCATCAAAGAAGATAGACGAACTACCTCAGCAGATAGTCGACATATCTGAACAGATAGTCGAGCTATCAGATAGTCGACCTATAAAGGCAGATAGTCGAACTATCAAGCAAAACAGATAGTCGACCTATCAAATAGATAGTCGAGCTACCAGATAGTTGAACTATCCAAGCAAATAGTCGAACTATCAAACAAAACAGATAGTCGACCTATCAAACAGATAGTCTAGCTATCAAATAGTTGAACTATCCAAGCAGATAGTCGAACTATCAAGCAGAACAGATAGTCGACCTATCAAACAGATAGTCGAGCTATCAGATAGTTGAACTATCAAACAAAGCAGATAGTCTACCTATCAAGACAGATAGTCGAACTATCAGATAGTTGAACTATCCAAGCAGATAGTTGAACTATCAAGAAATCTGTCTGGTCAAAAGAAGTCAAGCGGGGTTCGACGATCGACGAGGCAGATACCACAGAACGTCGAGCTAACAAGAGTTAAACTAACTCAGAGATAGACGATCTGCTGACTGGCGATAGTCGACCAACTGATAGACGATCGTCGAACAGTTGATCGACGATAGTCGAGCGGCGTTCGACCATAGTCGAACCAAAAACAACTTAACCAAATTTTCATCTGGATAAGTGACAACTCTATAACTAGAGCAATCTAACTAAACAACTAACCTTTGACCATAGATAAATCTTGGGTCAAGAGACTAAAAGAGAAGACAAAACTCAAATCCAAACTAGGGTACCAACACCCTCCCCTTACCAAGGAAGCTCCCGGTCTTATGCCCAGAACCGCTGCCTTACGGTGACACTAACTCACGGGTTAGTCGACACTGCAATACGCCGATCCTGCCGGCTAATACGATCATAACCATGTTCGGCCAATATGAGAAACAGAATTATAAACTATAACAACATCCAGTCCACAGTCACAGGTACAAATCATATATATATATATATATATATATATATAAATGAGTACAGAAGTATAGTCCACAATGAGTACAAAATGAAAAGAGTAATAAGGGCTTATGCCCAGTACATCATATCAAATCTCTCTCTCAAATCAAAGCGGAAGCTAATCTAATACATCAAAATTCTTCCCACCTGAGGACGCGCAGTAGTGGTAGTAGTCTGCGGTAGCGGTATCTGCTCCTCAAGTCCTGCCTCCTCATCGTGCTGGTGCTCAATCTCCACGAGCTCCTAAAATAGTATGGTCACCGACCATTAGTCAAAAAGACTAAGTCGTTTCCTCCGCACCTCGCCCTGCAGCTCCTAGGTACCGAGCGGGAGGATGAAGCGGAGGACAACAAGGGGTAGCAAAAGTGGAAGCAGGTGACAAGAGCTAACTAGCAGTTGTAATAGATATTATTATTCTACCCTAGCAGTTCTAAGTATATAGTACAAGTAAGTAAAGTGCAGTACTAGTAAAAGAAAGAACTAAAGATAACAGCAGAAAAGTTAAGTATAGCTGAAAGGTAAAGCTATCTACCATCACAGAGTACCCTAACTTATATAAATGCCCATACAAATATATAAGTTAGGATTTCCAAAATAACTTATCATATAAAAGAGCCCATACTAATTTATATGATAAGGATCTATGAAGCGTATGTCCTAATGCGAATGGATGATATGTTATGAATTATGAAGCATGCATGTGCAACACACGCACACGACTCTGAGATCCCAGACCTTTAGTTCCCACATTTCGAGAGCTTACATCACTCTCAGGTACCACTGTTGTGGCTATGGCAGCAGCGGATCGGGCTTCTCCGCTTTCTAGGCGGGTATACACACTACCAGGCCTAGACCTCTCTTATACGCCTTTGTACACATAACAAGTGCACTCTAGAGTCTATGCGTACTAAATGTTATCTGTTTGCTAGACTTTTAGGTCGGGTACACGTATTCGGGGATTGTCTGCCTGACCGCAGTACTAAACAACATACTGGCCCTTCCACCCGTACACCTCACCCGAGTCACCGTCCTGTCATCGGTGTGACGATTGGCCCAGTACCGCATGACCCACCACCATTTTCTTTATGCACATGCAATCATTTCAACTTGATCCTCCAGCTCGCAGGACCAGCCTGTCCGAATATAAATCTCTCGAGTCTCCAGCTCGCAGGATCAACCTGTCCTGATTCCCTCCAACCCATCACGGGTGAGAATGTAATATCAAGTTCAGTTCCCTCCAACCCATCACGGGTGAGAACACATATCAAGTTCAGTTCCCTCCAACCCATCACGGGTGAGAATACATATCAAGTTCAGTTCCCTCCAACCCATCACGGGTAAGAATATACCATAACTCCCTCCAACCCATCACGGGTGAGAATATACCATAACTCCCTCCAACCCATCACGGGTGAGAATATACCATAACTCCCTCCAACCCTAAGCGGGTGAGAATATTATCGCTGTCTTAGCCTATTAGACTACTCTTGTCTACTAATTATTATTCTTAGTAGCTTATGGTTAATCCCAGGACTGCCCAAGGTATGCCCAATGAAGGAGTCTCGAAGGAACTAGGAACCAAGATGGGATGACAAGCCCAAAGTTCCCTTTCTCAAGGACAATTACTTTTATTGGTGTCTACCCAGGATTTATACCCCAACTCTCGTATTACTTTAGAACGATTCTAAAGGCTTAAGGTGTTATTAGGAGCGCGGCGGCCTCCCGCCGCTCCCCGTTATTATTGTTGTCACGGGACTTGCACCCTTCCACACATGGTTATTTCCTATACTAAAATCCTCACTTTGCTAGTTTATCATATCGTCCCCTGGCGGCCCTATTAGTACG
This sequence comes from Platanthera zijinensis, assembly GCA_039513925.1. NCBI lineage: Eukaryota > Viridiplantae > Streptophyta > Magnoliopsida > Asparagales > Orchidaceae > Platanthera > Platanthera zijinensis. The sequence goes on from CM077092.1 coordinate 160,472,100, forward strand.
AATATCGGTACTATACCCTTACCCAAGTCCCAATACCACCCACAAATGTGACCTTTAAATTCCTTTGGCCATATGCCTCAAAATTATTTATCCTAGGGTGGTATGGACCTATATGGTGACCATGATGATTTCCATAATTTTCCAAGTTAATTATATCATTAAACTAATTCCTTTAAGTAATTCCTTAGGTCATTTTACACATGAAGTATAACAATTATAATCCTACTGATGTAAGAAATTTTCTTGACCTTTAATATGGTGAAATATAACTGTTTTCCAAGAATCATAATTTTCCTTTAAATATTTCTAATTATTCCTTAATTAATTCAAAATTCACATAATTATCATTTTCCAAATGAAGTATAAGAAATTCAATAACCAAAATTCTATGAAAATTACATAGTACATATATTGATGAGCTAAGGCTAAATACAGAGTCTCATAAACTTCTAATGTACAGTGGCCTACCAATTCCATTTTCAAGTAATTTACCAAAATGCCATTATTTGGCCTAAGTACATTATTTGGCACCCCAAAATTCTAAAATAAATTGTACAAGATATAAAACATATAATTACAGCAATATGAATTTTCTCAGATTTTTCGAAGGAATAAACCCATCATTTCTACACAAATTCGAAAAAGGGTAGAATGGTCATTTTTCTCTTTAAACTTCTTAAACTTCATCCAACAGAGATATAATTTATTTCAAAGGTTTATTATATCATTCCTTAGTTATCAACAGAAATTGGACATATTATTATAAGGGTAAACCTATTTTTAAATTTATTTCCTCAAAGGACAAAATTTTAAAAAATTTGAAATAATGGGATTTTTGTTCCCAAAAATCCCACTATTACTATGAGAGGTGTATTACACCCTCATGTGTCTCTATAATGAAAATCATAATTTTTGAATGTTCCAAGTTGGCTGAATACACTTTATTTCATTTTAGGCTAAATGCACACCAAGCCTATAACAAGCCAACACATGCAAGTGGGTTTACCCAACATGAAATGGTCCAAATTGTTGGAAATTTTAAACATACACTTATAATGTCCCTAAGGACATGCCACCAAAATTTGGGGCTCATTGGAGTTGAAATACTCAAAAAATCACATTTATTTCATTTATCAAATTTTGACTAAAACTATAAGAAAATATTCCCCAAAAATTCTCATTTTTGGGGAGGGGCTAGAAATGCCCAAATAGGTCACATGCCCAAAATTTCATCCCATGTGGACTTCTGGTTTGGCATGGGCATCAATTTTACTTTCTGCCCTAGCCTAGGACCAGTCCTAGAAAAACAGCCCTATAGAAAAATCTACTTGGCCGAAATACAGGTTTAGGGTGGAATATTAAAGGTAAGAGGGAGGGCTAGAAGTTTCATATTAATTATCAGTCCTTAAAATGGCCCTAAGTGCCCTAAATTTAACATGCAAGTGACTGTATAAACAGGGATAGAAAACAATACATCATAACAGCACTAATCTCAAAGCAGGATAAAGGGCATCTGTTCATCTTCTCCAAACAGCCAAAGGCCGAGAATTGCCCGACCTGGAGCTCCTTCCAAGGTCATTTTCCGGCCACTCAGCCACCTCCCTGGCCGGCCACCACCACCTCCGTTGAGGTGAGGGCTAATGTTTGGCGGCGACTTGGCCGCCGGAGGTGGCGGTTTCCGGCGAACTTGAACTCCATTAAAATCCAAAAATCCATGAAAATCTCAATTGAGCGCGATGTCTCTCCTAATCGATCTAGAAAGCTCGTACTGGTATAGGTGAGGCAAAACGGACCTTGATCGGAGCCCGACGGCGGCGGTGGCGGTGGGTGGCCATGGAATTTCTCCTATCCGGCGAGCTTGCTCCCGAACCCGATTCTCCACCAAAAGCTTCGATCTAGGTATCGAATTCCACTCCTTTGGACCTTCTGATGCTAATGGGAGGGTTAAAATGAGGTGATATTGGATGTATAGTGAGTTGCCATTAAGGGGATTTCGTCCTCTACATTGGATGCTCCTCCTAGATACCATGTGGCATGAAGCTTGCTGGAAATGGCTGGTAAATGCTGCTGGAGCTCAGAGGAGGGCTTGGGAAGAGAGGAGGAGGGCCACATGGCCTCCATCCATTCATTTCCTCCTTTCTCTCTCTTCCTTTTCACCAAAATTCCAAAACTACCCCCATGCATGTAATCTCTCTCCAAATTCAGAGGGGTAGTGGCTGCCAATGGTCATTTGGGCTGGTCATGGGCCTTGGCTCATGGGCTTTGCCCATTGGGAATGGGCGTGGCCTTCACTTTTCTTCCTTTAGGCCATTTGTTGACTTGTTGACTTTTTAGGTTGACTTGGTCAACTTGATGAGTAGGCTGGCCCCACTTGATGTTCATGAACCCTATGGCATCACCCAACATGGGTTAGGCCATGGTGATGCCCCACTTGGACTAATTGGGTCTTTAGGTGTGGGTTTGACCAATTAGGGATTAGGGTTGACTTAGGTCAACATGGGTCAATTAGGTGACCCAACGACCTACCCTAGGGTCTACTTAGATTGTTTTTAGGGTTAGGGAAATGTGGTGGGGTCATGGTGTGGCTAGGGTTCCCATTTAGGCTTGTTTGACCGAGTTTGACTAGGTCCTATAGTGGGCCCCATATGGCTACAACCCACTACCTAGGGTCAAACCTAGCTAATTACCCTAACACCCACCTCATGCCTAACCCAATCTAAGTTAAGGGGCCTAGATGTAACATGGGATGTTACAACTGGTGTCATGGAGCAGCAAAAAGTAGACTGAAAGTGAGGAAAAGATCTACCTTAACTCTAGAGGGGGGTGAATAAAGTATTTTTAAAATAATTTACAATTATAAATATAAAGCAGTGTAAGACTTAATTTATGTATATGTGTAAGGTGCTTGTGATGAAATAAAACTAAAGAAAGAACTAAGAAAATACACAGCACACAGCAAAGTCAAACACACAGCAACCAGATGATATAAGGATCTATAGTGGTTCCCCAACAACCTGGGTACATCCACTCTTTTACCACCCTAGGTAGGAATCCACTGCAGGAATAGTTGATCAGGTGTCCTGGGCACCAATGAGCTTTTGATAAGGTGCTCAAAAACCAAAACTAGATTTTTTGATAAGGTGTCTTGCCACCATTTAGTTTTGACAAGGTCTCAGAAACCAGTCTCAGAACTTTTGAAAGGAGTTTTGAAAAACCCTTTTACAGGAGGGAAAGGAAAAAAGAAATAAAGAGTTGAGTTGTTCTTCTCTATCAACAGTCTGAGAGAAGACAAGTGGAAGATGAAGCTAAAGCTCCCCCTGAGATCTGTAAGGTTCAGGAAGGTGAGCTTTGCTAGGGTGATAGGTCTTCAGGTGCTTCAGATCTCCAGCAAAAGATGATTTCAACAGATGCTGAAATGTGTGATGTCTGGAGTCCTTGATGTTGAAGCTTTTGAACACTTGAGGATTTGGAGGAGCAGATGATTTCCTCTATAGAAAACTTTCTTGTTTTCTTGAAGATTTTGACTCAGTGAATCTGTATGTTCCAGAAGATGAGTTCTTGATCAGAGTATATTTTGATCTCTCTTCTGTAACTCTTTTTTCTCAATCCAATGATTCTGTATATCTCTTGCCTATCTTGTTGTCTTGATCTGTTATATTTTCAAAAATATATTTTGTAGGAGTATATCAGATTCTGACTTAGATGGTCGTTACTCAGTCATAAATGACTTCCATAAATGACAACTGTCTCTGGGGAAAGTCCTAAGTAACATTCCTTTTAGCCTTCCTTAAAACTTGCATTAGATTGCTTGAAACGGCTAGAAAGTCCTTTGCAATAAATACAGGAAATAACTCTGAATGAATCTGAATGAATTCCATAACTATTCTTGAATTTGAAATCTGAAAGCGTCGATCTCTCACAGAAATCGTCGATCTGAGCTCTACGATCGTTGAACTCAGCTCAGAGATTGGATTTATACTAGAGACAGAAAACGTCGACATGAGCTCTACGATCGTCGAACTGAGCTCAGCGACTTGGAAAATAGCTGAAGACAGAGCGTCGATCTGAGCTCGAAGATCGTCGACCGGAGTTCGACGACTTGTAGAGTTGTGCTCAGAGAACGTTGAACTGAGTTCGACGTTTCGTCGACCTGAGCTCGACGAAAATTGTCTTTGTCTCAGCAATGAATCCTGATCTTTGAATGGTCTTGGGGGCAGCTCCAAACCTAAGTTCTAAGCCTTAGACTCATTCTAAGTTGACCTTTTCAACTATATAACTAGGTCAAACCAATTTCCTAATAACATAGTGATCCTAGCCCAAATTAGTAATAGGGTGTTCAAACAATCTCCCCCTATTTGGGTTAGGATTACTATTTACAGGACACAATAGGAAATACAAAAGCATACATATAGAAACAAAAGCTAAACCAACAATGCAGAAGAAAAACATAGCAACATTGCAGAACTCATATAGAATATCAGCAATATTCAGAGATATAGATGTACTGTTTTCTTACAGAAATCATTTCTTCTCATTGCCTTTCTTAAATAGAATCTCCCTGTTAGGATTGAGAACATCTTTCTTTGATCTTCTGTCATCATCTGCACCTAAGGATGTTTGGGATCTTGGCCTTGGGACTACAGCCTCAGGACGCAGCTTCATATAATCTTCTGGATCAAAGAACTTTCTTGAAGCATATCTCTCCAGTTCTGTCTTTCTTTGTTCTGATAGGGTTGTAATGTTTGAAATGTCTTTACCTTGCTCCTTGGCCTTCTTCATTTGATCTAGAGCAGCAAGATCTTTTATTCTGGCAGTCCATGACACTGGGTTGTTTTCAGGATCTTCAAAATGGACTGGAGGTTCATATCTATTGATAGATTCTTAATCAGTAGGAGTCCTGGTGACAACTGAATCTCTAAGCTTGTAAGGGAAAGGACCTTAAGTAGAATCAATAGGACCTTGTCCTTCCCTTTGTTGTCTGGAATAAGTTCTGTACTCTCTCTGATTTCCTCTATACTGACCTCTTCTAGAATGATAGCCTCTTTGATGTTGACCTCTGGGTTGATATCTTTGAGAAGATTGAGAAGAACTATGCTTTGAAGCAGATCCAGGTTGAGAAGAAGATCCTCCACCAGTACCAGCATCTGGAGGAGGAGGAGGAGGAGGATGAGACTGAGAAGATCCTTTCTTATATTTGTAAAGTTTTCTTCTTTTCTTCATAGTCTTTAACTGATTCTTAGAATATTGCATCCAAGGCTCTGTTATCTGACAATCATGCAAAATGTAATATGGTATGTCATTGACATCTTTGGATTTAGCAGGAGGGACTCTCATCATTGCTTTTCTTCTTGCTTTCCTTTTCCTGGCAATGGTGCCAGCAGAATCATCAGAGTCAGTGTTGAATTGATCACTTTCTGAACTCTGGGGTCTATCATATAGATCATCAATGCTTTTGATATACTCTTCTCTTTGTTTAGACTTCTCAGCAGACAGAACAGGAGCAGAATCAATTGTAGTAGTAGCAGGAGCAGAAGGAACTTCTGGAGAAGCAGGAGCAGCAGGAACCTCAGAAACAACAAGTTCTTCTAGAAAACAGCAAGTTCAACAGCAATAGCAGCATCATCAACAGGATCAGCAGGCAATATATCAATATCAGTAGATTCAGCACCTTCAGTAGCAGCAGCAACAACACAATCAGAAACTTTAACAACCTTAAGAGAATTGATATAAGAGATAATCAGGCTGGGATCACAAACAGTAATAGGCACAATGGCCTTAGTAAGGTCTTCAACTCCCAGAGTTTGTAAGCAGCTTCTGTGAAGAAGATCAAATTAAGACAACAGTGACTTGAAGTCCACTGTGAGTACTGGTACTGGGGTAGAAATCTCTGGCAGCAGCATTTCCTCAGGAGCAGCAGGCACTACCTCAACGTCATATGGAATCTCCCCCTGCCTTGATTCAGTGATGACTGGATAAAGGCACCCCACAGAAGGGATGGCCTGAGGAGAGGAGAGAGAGGATAGCCTGTCAGATAACTCCTTTATTGATTGCAGGAGTGGAGCCATGGAGGTCGCCAGCAGGGCTACTAGCTTGGGGGGCCAGTATCCCATATAGCTTATCTGACAAAGCTGATAGATCCACTTGCTCAAGTGTGACTTGAGTAGAGGTGGAGGAGGGAATGTTTTGGGCTGGTGATGGATGAACTGTGGTAGATGGTATTATGGATGGTAGGATGGTTCGTTGAGAGATTGGGATGGTGAAGATAGATGATATGGGTGTGGAGATGGATGGTGTGAAGGATGGTTGGGTGAGAATGTCATGAAGGAGCTGTTGGTATGAGGAGGTAGAAGGAGGCTCAGTAGGGGAGGAAGTGGAATCATCCATAAAGGAATCTTCCAAGATGTTGAAAGAGGGTATGTCAAGAGGTGGATAGTAGTGGAGTGGATGGAACTGTTCTGAGGTGGCTGGAGGTGAGATTGGTGATGAAATGGTAATGGGGGAAGATATGGATATGGAGATGGTTTATGTAGTTGAAGTGGAGGTGGAGGTAGAAACAAGTGGTGGAGAAGGAGGAGAAGAGGTGGAGGCAGGCAACTCTTCCATAAGAGCAGAGGCCTGAGGGAAAGTGACTGCAAGATTCCTTGTGCCTGAAGCCATGGTAGTCCTGGATGGTTTGATTATCTGCCTATCCCACTTACCAAATAGGGCACAGGTCTGTCTTTTTGATGCATTGATGTGCATCCCATTTGAGACTAGCAGTTCTGGGCACCTGGAGTGCAGGAATACCCCTAAAATCCTCCCAAAATTCACAAAGCTTTTGTTTATTTTCTTCTTTATCAAATCAAAGAAAATTGCTCCCCAGTTCAAGTGTTTCTTGTCAACTTGGGCTCCCATCAGACAGAACTGATACCTGGATAGGGTATCATGAGCTGAGTGCTTTGCCAGAAGCACTTCCCCACAACATCAGCAAAAAATCTAAATTCAATAGATAAGTTCTTTTTCAATAACTTGTTAGGGTTTGCTGCAGAGTGACCCATTCTATCCAACATTGAATCAAATTCCTCTCCAGACATTTTAGTAGAATCATCTCCAGTACTTAAATGGAATACTTCAGTCAGTAGAGTAGGTGATAAAGGTACCTGAGTCCCGCTTATTGTACCAACTATAGTATTTTGATCCAGATTATTTGCTGTAAATACCCATTCCTTTATCTCATCGGCCGCAATCTTCATTCTAGTAGACATAATATGCACAAACTGTTGTTCTCTGAATAGTTCCAGAATGTCTTTGAAGATTTGATCGCTGCCGTCAAACGAATCCATATCGATATCAAATCCAGTATCAAACTTCATCTTTGTAAGAGCGGCAACATTCACAGCCATTGTATACCTGCAAAAAGTTAACAAACACAACCAAGTGTAGTAGAGTTTGGAGGGAAAGAAAGAATTTGCAGAGAATATGAAAGCGCAAAAGAAGAATGACGGCGAAAGAATGATTTTTATATTAGGGTTCGACACTGGAAAGGAAGGATCGTTGAACTCCGTTCGACGATCTAGGCTTCTTAATGGAATTTGAAGAGTCTTCAATAACGTCGATCTCCGTTCGACGATACTGGAGAACGTCGAGCTCCGCTCGACGATCGATGAACAGAAAGAAGGATATCTAAAAGCTAACAGACGGTGTTGAACTACGGTCGATGATTTAGGAAAATGTCGATCTGCGTTCGACGATTTTTGGGGAAAACATCGAGCGCAGTTCAGAGACAAAACAGAACCTACACACACTAGAAAAATAAGTTTTTAGCCTAGTCTTGGTCTGTTTTTAGATTTTCAAAATCTTGGGATTTATTTTAAACTTCCTCCATCTAATATTCCTAACTGATTTACGAAGAAGGTGTGTTTCTTTTCATCCAAAGGTTTGGTGAAAATATCTCCCCTTTGCAAATCAGTGGGAATATATTGAATTTCAATCTTATTTTTCTCTACATTGTCTCTTAGGAAGTGATGCCTAATCTCTATACGTTTTGTCATACTATGGAGGACTGGATTTTGTGCTATAGAGATAGCACTAGTGTTATCACAAAATATTTTTGACCCTTCTAAGTTATAGCCATAGTCTAGGAGCTGGTTTTGAATCCACAGAATCTGTGAGCAATAACTGCCTGCTGCTATGTATTCAGCTTCAGCAGTTGAAGTGGACACTGATGTCTGTTTCTTACAGAACCAGGAGACAAGTCTGTCACCAAGGAACTGGCAAGTTCCACTGGTGCTTTTCCTGTCTACTCTACATCCAGCATAATCAGCATCTGAAAATCAAGTTAATTCAAATCCTGAGTCTTTTGGATACCAGAGTCCTAGATTTGGACAACTTTTCACATACCTAAGAATCCTCTTAACTAATGTTAGGTGTGACTCTCTAGGGCTTACTTGGAACCAAACACATATACATATAGCAAACATTATATCAGGTCTACTAGCTGTAAGGTACAATAGAGAGCCAATCATTGCTCTATATGTTGTCTGATCAACATGTTTACCATGTTCATCAGTATCTAATACAGCATTGGTAGGCATAGGTGTTTTCATACAAGATGCTTCAGACATACCAAATTTCTTAACCAATTCTTTTGCATACTTGGTTTGAGAAATAAATATGTCTTCAGCATGTTGTTTGACTTGCAATCCTAGAAAGAAGGAAAGCTCACTCATGCTACTCATTTCAAATTTAGAGTGCATCAGGTTGGAAAACTTTTTGCACAAATTTGAATCAGTAGAACCAAATATGATATCATCTACATATATTTGTACTAGTAGGGTATGGGACTTATGGGTTCTAATAAAGAGAGTTTGGTCTACTCTACCCCTTATAAAATCATTTTTCAGAAGAAAGCATGCTAAGGTCTCATACCATGCTCTATGAGCTTGCTTGAGACCATATAATGCTTTATGCAACTTTAAAAACGGTCAGGATAAGTTGGAGAGATAAAACCTGGAGGTTGTCTAACATAGACTTCCTCTTTGATGTCTCCATTGAGAAATGCACACTTCACATCCATTTGGTAGACCTTGAATCCTTTGTGAGCTGCATAAGCAAGGAATATTCTTATGGCCTCTAACCTTGCCACTGGTGCAAAGGTCGGGTCATAGTCTATCCCTTCTTCTTGAGAATAACCTTGAGCAACTAGCCTTCCTTGTTCCTTACAATAACTCCTTGATCATCCAACTTGTTTCTGAACACCCACTTTGTTCCAATAATTGAGTGATCCTTAGGCCTTGGCACTAGCTCCCAAACTTTGTTCCTCTCAAATTGATGTAGTTCCTCATGCATAGCAATGATCAAGTGTGGATCTTGCTCTGCATCTTGAATGGATTAAGGCTCAACTTTAGATTAAAAACATGTGTGCATTAGGTTCTGGTTGACCTGATTTCTGGTTTGCACACCAGCTGAGATGTTTCCAATCACTTGGGAGATTTGGTGATCTCTTGTTGTTACTAAATCAATAGGGGGTGTTGATTGTTCACCAACCTGTATTGTTGTTTCCTCTTGTGGAACAACAACTGGCTCTTCAAAATGGTTTTCTCCAAGATGTTGAACATCAAGATATTGAGTATCCTCTTCATCTTCACTGATTTCAGCTCTTTGTTGGATAGGTGAATGTACTGAATCCTTTTCTACAATGTGTAACCTGTCCAAATTTTCTGAAAGAGAGTGTACTTGCAATGGTTCTATGGTAGAAGTATACTTCTCCTTGTAACACATGTTAGTCTCATCAAAAGATACAAAAATAGATTCTTCAATTTTAAGAGAAGTTTTATTATAAACCCTATAAGCTTTACTGATCATGGAGTATCCCAGAAACACTCCTTCATCAGCTTTAGCTTGGAATTTTGCTAAATACTTCTTGTCATTATTGTGAATATAGCAAATGCAGCCAAAATTTTTGAAATAGTCTTCTTTAGGTTTCTTCCCTTTGAGCAATTCATAGGGAGTCTTGCCCTTCAGTTTATGTATCAAACTTCTATTCAACACATGGTTGGAGGTGTTCACTACCTCTGCCCAAAAAGATAGAGGAAGGTGAGCATCTGTCAACAATGTAGTAGCAGATTCAATTAGGGTTCTATTTTTCCTTTCAGCTATCCCCATTTTGTTGAGGAGTTCTAGGAGCTGAGAAAGTATGCCTGATCCCTTCACTCTGACAGAACTCTATCATGAGAAGAGAATCAAACTCTGTCCCATGATCACTTCTGATCAGGGCAATGTGAGTATTGAACTCAATCTGTATGCATTTGAGAAAATCTGTCAAACATTTAAAGTTATCAGACTTCTTCCTAAGAAAGAATACCCAAGTGAATCTAGAGAAGTACCCTACAATCACTAAAGTGTAAGATTTCCCTCCTAAGCTTTGTACTGTAATGGGTCCAAAAAGATCCATGTGTAACAGATACAAAATCCTAGGTGAATCACTCTTATTAAGTGACTTAAAACTGTTTTTAGTTTGCTTGCCTAATTGACAAGCCCTGTAGAGTCCTTCCTTCTTGTAGGGGCCAGAAGGTAGTCCTCTAACAAGGTTATCCTTGGACAGTCTAGCAATGGTTCTAAGGTTGAAGTGTCCTAGTCTCTTATGCCATAAATCATTTGGTTTGCAGACTGAATTAAATAAGCAGATATCTATGTGGGTTGAAAGGAAATCTACAAGATAAATGTTACATTTCCTTTTACCGGTTAACACTGTTGTGTTATCCTCTGACTTGATCTTGCATAAGGATTTGTTAAATGTCAATTGATATCATTCATCACAGAGTTGACTGATCCTGATTAGGTTGTGCTTCAGTCCTTCCACATAAGCCACCTTCTTGAATGTGACTGAGCCAATCTGAACAGCACCATATCCTTTTGTTTGACCAAAGTTTGAATCTCCAAAGATCACTTTGGGTCCAAGTTTGGCTTTGAAGGATGTGAGATTGTCCTTACTCCCTGTCATGTGCTTTGAGCACCCACTATCCAGATACCATTGTTTGTTCATTGTTGGATTGGTCTTCACCTGCACATAAATAATTTATATGTTTTTGACCCAGTTTACCTTGGGTCTAGGTTGATAACCTTTAAATTAAGAAATGAAAGACATCCCTGGCTGACTCTTATATCCTTCAGGATGGTATCTCTTAGGAGGTATTATCCATTCAGTATAAGGGTTGAAGCTTTGGGATGAGGGACTTTTAGGATTGACTTGAGATTTACCTCTGAAAGAAGGTTCAAAGCTCTGAGCTCCATTCGACGATCGTCGACCTGAGTTCGACGATCTTGGGTCAGATCATCGAGCTCCGTTCGAAGATCGACTATACCAGAGTTCATAGTTTAGAAGTCGTCGATCTGAGTTCGACGATCCAGTCTTGGATTGCCGAGCTCTGTTCGACGATCGTCGAGATCTGTTCGACGTTTTCTATTGAACTTGATTTTCCTTAGGAAAATCTAGATTCTTCCTACCTACCTCTACAATACCCTTTCCTTTATCAGAAATAAATTTAATTGGGGTTGTTAATACTATAAGTTGGCTGGATGGAGCACCCAGGCCCAGTGTACTGTTGAATCTTGAGTTCACTGTGCTTGTGATGTCCATCAGTCTGATGCTTCTCCCATTAAGGGATTCTTCAAACTTCTTTGCCTGGGATAACTCACTTTTCAGTGAAGCTATCTCCTCCCTACAGCATTCTAACTCCTCAGAGAGTTTGAGGTTGTCTGATTTTAAGGTGCAATGTTCAGACAATTGATTTCTGAGAGAAATAATCTCTTTCTCAGATTTTAACAGGTCTAAACAAAGTGCCTTAAATTCAGACCTAAAGTCCTCTGAGTAAAAGTCAAAGGAGTCTATTACCTGGTCTTCTTTAGTTTGAGTTTCAGATTCTGAATCTGATCCTTGTTCTGCATCAGAATTTTGCTGAGAGGTATTGATAGCCATCATGCAGAATTCCTTTTCTTCAGCATCATCCTCATCATCACTTGAGCTTGATGAGGTGGAATGTTCAGGACTAATTGCATATCATTTGACACCACTACGGGACAAAAAATACATGTAGGGGCACATGCATGAAGCTCTAGTATAAGGGGAAGATATAGATACAGATATGACAATTACATACAGAAAGAAGATTAAGTGTAACCCATGTTACGTATGATAATAGATCAGCCATGTAGGGGTTAATATTTTTTTTTAATTAATGTCTTTTATTCTTATAATAATCTTTTATCTAAGAGCATCTCCAATCGTTCTGTAAAAACCCCCAAATCGCCATTTTTGCGGACAAAGATTCCTCCAACCGTTTGCCAATCAAGCCTCCATTTATGGCGATTCTCTCTCTCTCCGTCTCTAAATTTACTCTGCCTCTAAATTTAGAGGCGGGACTCCGCCTCTAAATTTAGAGGCCGGAGAGAGGAAATAGAGCCGGAGCCAAAAAAATTATTGTATTTTTTTAATTAATTAGTTTGTTTATATTTATAAAACTTACGTATTAATCTATAATCTCAGTAATTGTTAATATACTTCTTCAAATTTGACATGAAATATATCAAAAAATAGTCTTTTCGAGACCTACAAAACGAGACTAATATTGAAAACTTTCTAATTATTATTGATCATGCAAAATACGAAGAGAAACGTTATACTGATTAAACTTGCACATAAATAAAAATACATTCAAATTAATATGCATAAAATTTTTAAAATTACATTGCTTCATTGTCATGTCATTCCCACAAATGTTCAATCATTGCATCTCAAAGTGCAAAATATGCATCTCTGTCTTTGATCTTTCTATGTCGATTTAGGAACTAACGAAATCTCTCAGCTTCACTTGTGTCCATCTCTTCAACATTCTGAGTGGGTGGCGGCGTAGAAATATTGGCATATACATTCTCATCTCGTTCGTCTTTGACAATCATATTGTGCATTATAATGCAAGCTGTCATGATATCATGTAGCACATGTGTACCCCAAAAATGACACGACCCCTTAATAATTGTAAATCGTGATTGAAGAACTCCAAATGCTCGTTCTACATCTTTTCGGCATGCTTTTTGCATCATTGTGAAGTATTGTTTTAATATCTTGTGATTGGGAAATAGTTTGAACTGGTGTTGATCATTTCAAATATATTCTTTCGGCTAAATAATAACCAACGTCATAATTTTTTGACAAGATTGTGTAATGAGTAGGGGGCGTAATACCTAGGGCTAAGTTGGCAAATAAATTGGATGACTACAGGACATTGATATCATTGTTAGAGTTTGATAAGCAAAAATATGCATGTCATATTCACAAGTCATACGATGTTACTGCCTCGAGAATGATTGTTGGTCTACCATGACGTCCTGAATATTGGTCTGTCCATGCTGTTGGGCAGTTCTTCCATTGCCAATGCATACAATCTAGACTTTCCAACATCCCTAAAAACCCTCGTTTTTCACCTTTTTGTAATAATCGTGTTACATCATTTGCATTGGGATATCTCAAATATTCATCTTTGTACACTTGTACATTCGCCCTATAAAATCTCTTCAAGCATTAAATCACAGTTGACTCACCAATTCGAATGTATTCATTGCAATTATCAGCTAACATTCCATATGTCAACATACGAAATGTTGTTGTGATTTTTTGTAAGCTTGATAGTCCAAATTTACCAATATCATCCTTCTTTTGAATGAAAAAATTATCATGTGATTCAACATCAGCGACAATACAAAGAAAAAGATTCTTTCGCATGCGAAATCTTCTTCGAAAAAATGTTTCCCCAAATATGGGATGGTCAGAGAAGTAATCATTCCAAAATCTAGTGTTACCTTCAGCCCTCCCCCGGTTGATTACCACGTGGCCAAGTACTGATCTTCTGCGTCGCGGACGTGCATCATCTCGAAGTTGAGCTACAATTATGACATTGTTGGAGGCATACATATGAGCTAAAATTTCATCTTCTTTCTCCCATTCATCTATGTCTTCTTGCCAATTGAGAAGTGTTTTATCAAGTACTTCATCATCTGAATCATCTTTAAATCTCATAGACTTTAGATTCTAACTCTCCCAGCCAATGGAGAAGTATAGACTTAAATACAGACAACAATGAAATGAATCTTGATAGTACTGGTGAAAAAGAATCTCCAATCTCAACTTACATTAATCGACCCACTGGAAGAAAGAAAGAAAAAGAGAGGAGGAGAAAATTGAGTGGTAAGAGTTATGATATTGAGACCCACACTAAAAAGATGAAGAAATCTTAGAGGTTCTAAAGAGAGGGCAAGAACAACGAGTGAATGATAAGTCTTCTATCCAAGAGCTCATGAAGTTAAAAGTAGAAAATGAAAGGAGAAAACTAAAGATTCGGAGCGCTAAACAAGATAACGATATCATGATGCTAGATTTTGATAGCATCAAAGGAACTCCCGAGCGGGAGTACTTTCGAGCAAAAAACAAGGCATTTTGAATAAAAATATTATAAAACCATTATTTGGAGAATTTTCATCACTCGAAGGAACTAAATACGGAGGAGGCATATATGGAGGTAGTGGTTTTAGAGGATCTTAGTATAAAGGAGGCCCATATGGAGAATCTCAATTTGGAGGACCTTAATTAGGAAGAAGGAAATACCGAGAAACCCAGTACCGAGAAAGTTAGTACGGCGAAAGCCAATTTGGAGGACCTCAGCTTGGAGGAGACCAGCATGGAGGAAGTCAGTATGGAGTAAGCGACTATGGCATACTGGGGTATGGAGGAGAACAACATGGGGAAAGCGCACACGAAAGTCATAGCGAACCAAGCGATGACCTTCCAGAATTTTAGTTTTAATTCTAGATGTAATATTTTTTTTTGAATTATGTAATGCTCATTTTAGTTATGTAATCTCATCGTCAAGCTTTTAAAAACCGGACCGAACCGGCCGGTCGGACCGGTCGAACTGCGGATCGGGCACCCAGCCAGTCCGGTCCAGATAAACAAACCGCACCCTCCAAGGACCGCTCAAGAACTATTGAACCGGTCGGGCGGACCGGTGGGCCGGGAACCGGGCGCGGTTTCACACAACCGGGCCTTTGGCCCGCCTGCCATTAAATATCAGAAAAAACTTTAAAAAAGTAGGCAGGGGGTTTCGAACCCCCGCCATTATGAGATTAGTTTAATAGCGAACCACCGGGCCATTTGATTCGTTGGGTTTTATCCCGTAATATATTATATACATATCAATATTAACGTATGTGTAAAATAATATACATCTATCCTTCAAATAAAATTTACGTTCTGTTTGACACGGCGGTGGAGGTCATCAACGTGGTGGTTATGAACCGTCGTTCTTGAACGTCCGACCTTATATAAGAAATTTCATACATTTATGTTCGATCTTGAATCTAAAATTTTTAGGTAAATTTCTAAGATAATGTTAATTATTTTTATTTTCTAATATATATATATATGTAACGGTTCGACCCCGGTTGAACCGGTTGGACCGGTTCGACCCCGGTTGAACTGGTTGGACCGGTTCAACCTTAAACGTTTCCCTTCGCCGGTTCGATGTCCGGTCCGATTTTCAAAATCTTGCTCATCGTTTTAATTATGTAATTGTTTTTTTTTGAATTATTTTAAATAATGTAATAAAGTAATACAAAAATAATAATTATTATAATAATAATTTATAAATATATATATATATATATTATCATATATATATATAATACATTAAAAACATTACATATATAAATACATACATTATATATATACATAAATTTTATATATGTATATACATAAAATAATACCATGTTCTCCAAATATGGAAAACATGGTTGGAGTTGCTCCTACCATGTTCTCCATATTTGGAGAACCTGGTACAATGGGGATCTCTGTTTTAAGAGATCCCCATTGGAGATGCTCTAAGGCATTTAAATGTTTTCTATCTATAAGGGCTCTTTGACAAGACCATAGAGAAGAAGCCAAACTCTAGGTCAAAGGCATAGATTGAATAATTTTCCTCAATCTAAGCTTATAAAATTCATCTCCATAACATCAAATAGAGAAATAATGAGTAAATAAAATAGGAATACAGACACAAGTAAAAATATAAATAATCAACAGAGGCAAGGAGAAGTCTTGTTCGCTGATGAAGAATCCACATGAAGAAAATGAAACTCATAATCATAGAGGAAGATATCGGAATCTATAGATAAGGGAGATTCTCCAGAGTCTGACCGATTTAGGCTAAGGCTACGTTTGGCGCGGCTTATCACAACTTATTTACTCTAGTGAGGTTGGACAAAAACGGCATTGGCATAGAATGTATGTTTGGTATGACAAATGCTACTACCATTATCAAAAAAAAGAAAGTAATTTGGAGCATAAGATTTTGGTATGACAATGACATTTTTGTCCAACCTCAACGGAGCAAATAAGCCACGATAAGCCGTGTCAAACGCAACCTAAGAATGATGCATCACCTTCTTCACATTGGAGGCCATATTTCTCCTGGTACTCGGCCGACAAGAGCTCCACCTCGGAGGCAAGCCGACTTCCATCTCCGGCATAGACTTCGGTGCCTGAGGTCCCATAAAAAGTGAGTGCTCTGAGGAAGCTGTTATGTTATGCTGAGATGTACAAGACGATCCATGTGCTCTAAATATTTGAGAACAATATCAGCCACTACTCTATACATCTACATCATACATTCACCAATATTCCTAAACATAAGGGAGGAAAATAATTTAATGTCAAAAATTTTGTTGATATTGTCCTAGAGATAAAGGAGACATCAAAAAATCACGAGTACTCCTACATATAAAAGAAGCAAATACTTAATTATATATAAATATGGACAGATATAGTTATACGTGGCATCAGTAAAGATGCCATAATCATACCCAAAAAATCGGGCTCACCGGGTCGGGCCGGCCAGGTGAAAAGCCCGGTAGGCCCGGTCCCGGGCCAAGCCCGGCTCGGGCCCAGGCTGGGCCATGGGGCCCTTCCGGGCCCTAGTATAAGGCCAATGCCCGACCCGGTTCCCGGCCCGAGCCTGGCAAAGCCCGGTCACCGGGCTTAGCCCAAGCCTGGAAAAGCCCTGGCTAAGCCCAGACTAGCTGGAACCAACGGCTCTTAGAGCCGTTGGTTCCAACCAACGGCTCTTAGAGTCGTTGGTTCCAACCAACGGCTCTTAGAGTCGTTGGTTGACAGCACCAACGGCTCTAAGAGCCGTTGGTGCTATAATAGCCACTTGGGCTGCTATTTGCAGCCCAAGTGGCAATATTTTTTTAAAATATTTTTTTTAAAAAAAAACTATAACCCCCCTTTCTTCCTATCACCCCCCCCCCCACCCTCTCTCTCTCTAATCTCTATTTCTCGCGAACATGTCGTCAACGCAGGCGTCGTCTTCCTCATCCGTCGCTCACGAAGTGGTGGAACACAAGCGTACGGCGGCAGTTTGGGAATATTTCGACTTAGTACAAGTCTGCGTGGAGCAAAAGGCGAGGTGCAAACAGTGCTCGAAATTACTTTCGACCGCTGGTAACTCGACACTCGCAAGGCACGTTAAGTCTTGCGTAGCCAAACAAGCTCCTCTTGAGTCGACCCAGGAGCAATTATCGGCATCCGGACAAATCTGGATGTACGATCAAGGTCGGCAGCGAGAGCTGCAGGTGAAGAACATCATCAGACGCGGGTTGTCGTTCAGCTACTACGACAACGAAGAAGAGACCGAGTACATTCACCAAGGGCTACAACCTAAATATCACCAAGTAAGTCGATCTTTTATTAGACGCGACGCGCTTTAATATTACTTAGAGGCAAAACAAACTTTAATAAAATTTTTTGAAAAATTTGAGGGTCAAGTGAGTTTAACGAGTGACGTTTGGACAAGTAGTATAAAATTAGGATTATCATATATGTATATAACGTGTCACTGGGTCGATCCCGTTTCCTGGGATCTAAATAAACGAATAATTTGTTTTGAAAGTTTCGAAGTCCCGCACACCAGTGAGGCGATTTATCAAATAATTTCAAAATTTGTGCGCGAATTTAAAATAAAAGATAAAATTATGAGTATTTCTTTCGATAACGCTACAAATAATACCACCTCAATTGAGTGGTTAAAACGTGATTTGAAACCTATGTTAAACGGCGCCTTTTTTCATACTCGTTGCGCGTGTCACGTTTTAAATTTAGTAATACACGATAGTTTGTCCTATATGGAACCATACATTAATAAAATACGTTTAATGTTACAATTTATTTATAGTTCTAAACAACGACGTCAAGATTTTAAAAAATTCGTAACCGGTCAAGGTCACAAATTTTTGAAACCTCTATTTGACATGTCAATTAGATGGAACTCTACATATATAATATTAAAACGAACGATTCGCCAAAAAACACTATTAATGGAATTTTATACTTTGTTACGTCAACATGAATTAACCGAGTCCGATTGGGCAATTTTAGAAAATTACATGGATTTGTTAGAAGTTTTTTATACTGCGACAAATAGTTTATCGGGCGTATATTATCCTACTAGCCCGCTAGTTATTGAAAATATTGTTAATATTTCACAAAAATTAAATTATTTTAAACAACACGCCGGATGGATCGAATTAATAAAAATAATGGAAACAAAAATTTTAAAATATTATAGAGAAATCCTAGTTATGTTTTCATGCACTGCCGCTTTGAATCCTCTTTTCGGCGTAGACGGCGTAGAAAATTTTATTGAAGAAATAAATAACAATATAGGCGTAGATCTAAGTGATTCAGATTTAGATAATCTGATTCTTTTAAATTTTAACACTCTTTTTATTGAATGTTATAATTATTACGATAATTTATATGGGTCGCGGCCCCGAGAAGATGTGTCGCAACCCAAAACATCTAGTAGTTTTAAAAATAAAATGTTAGAGTTTGCCTTTAGGAAAAAAACGTGCACAACATCTAGTAGTTTAAATGAATTAGGGTTGTACACAAAAACACAATTTCGTGATTTTATGTCCACGGACGAATTAGAAAATTTTGATATTTTAAAATGGTGGAAAGGTAAAGTAAATACCTATCCTATTATGGCCTATATGGCCCGAGATTTACTAACGATCCAAGCTAGCACGGTAGCTTCGGAGTCTGCTTTTTCTCTTAGTGGCAGGGTTTTAAACGAGCAGAGAAGTCGGCTAAGAGAAGAATCGCTCGAGATCTGCATATGCTATAAGGATCACTTGGACGCAATGAAGAGAAAGCAGCATATTTCAGCGATCGAGGATAGCTCGTCGGACATGGATGACGAGATGGACGCGATCAATTTAAACTATGGCCACTAGGCAACTTTTTGTATTTTTTGATTTGTAATTTTGTAATTTTTAATAATTTAGAATATTTGTCATTTGATATTTGTAATTTTTAAAAATTTAGAATTTCCTAATTTTTGTATATTTACAGTGTAAATTTTACACATTCCTAAATTTGTATAATTTTATTACATTAATTATTAATAAAAAAATTCAATATTAGGTTGTTGTGTTTTTTATTTTTTTTAATGGTAATTTGTAATTGTAAATAATAGTTTATAGTTATGATTTTTTTTAAAAAAAATTATATAAAATTAATTATTTAAATCAATAAAAAAAATTTTAAAATAATAACCTGGCCAGCCTGGGGGGCCTTACCAGGCACCCCCCCCCCCGGTGGGGCATTGCCCGGCCCGGTTACTGCTTAGGCCCGGGCCCGCCGGGCTTTATCTACACCCCTAATCATAAAGTATAGCCATGTAAATTGAAGTATATATTAAATCCCACTTAGAAATTGATCACACAATAAATATCAATGGATGGCTGATGTATAGCATAAGCAGAACCACCAAACTATTGGATCTAGTGGCCAACCTTAGAGGGGGGGTGAATAAGGTTTTACAACATTGAACAAACTTTTACTAAATTTCACGCACTAACAACAATCACAGAAGAATGTAATCTCATTGTATTAAAACAATAATAAAATATAGTTCATAAATAGTTTACATCAACACTTGATCTTCATGACGTCGAAGATCGGAGACGATGAAAATCAAAAGCTCTTGGGTTTTGTATATCGACCCACTCCCCGGACCGGTTGGCTTTCTCACTTTCCTTCTTGGAAAGGACTTCGAGTCGCTCTTCACCTCCACACAAGGAAGGGTCTCAGAGCCCACTGTTCACCTCCACACAAGGAAGGGTCTTAGAGCCCACTCTTCACCTCCGCACAAGGAAGGGTCTTAGAGCCCAACTAGATCCTCTGATCTAGACGTCCAAACTCCTGGGACAATTTATCGCAGAATCCTCCCGGATTCCGACGACCCTCACCGGTCGATTGTCCTCACCAAAAACTAAACAGAAAATAGAAAGAGAGTACAAAGATTAAAAGTAAACACGATAAGAAAATGAAGTCTCCCTCTTGACGACTTCTCCGGTGTGCGATCTACGGCTGGTGCTTGAGATCTTCGTTGGCGAGCAACCGGTCGGATCACAATGTCGATGAAGATTCTGGATCGCCGGAGTTTTTCATTCACGAATGGGAGGGAGAAAGCTTCCTTCAACTTTGACGGAGACAAGTGGAGACGGGCGCAATGAGGCGACCAAAATCTGGAGTTCTGAAACCCTTCGTCAAAATTCGCCTAGGAGTCGCAATGATAATAGGCAACACAATGGCTTTTATATGTCTTCATGAAAACAGACTACTCCCCGCGGTAAGACTAGCGCCTGCGGTAGTTTCGCACGCTTGTTGTGCCAGCTGTTCTCCAAATCTGGAAAATAATCTTCGAAACGATATTTTGCCTTTTCATTTGAACTAGCGCCGCGCGGTAGGACCTTCCACTGCGCGGTAAAATAGGATGCGACGTTCCTGAAAAGGCAACAACCGTTTGACAAGGCTAGCGCCGCGCGGTAGGTGTTACCGCCGAAATCTTCCAGAGCATAGGACAAAATAAATCATTTAGTTACTGCCTGCGATAATACAGTCGCCTGGCGGTAGTGCTCGGCGCGGTAGAGCTACCGCCGAAACCACCCAGAGCGCTAGTTCCAAATAAATCACTACCGTCGGGCGGTAGCCTTAATTCAAAGCCATCGTCTCGATGCACTCAACGCTCTCAACACGGCGTTGAGTGGGCTAGCGTGGCGCGGTAAGTACTAACACTGGGCGGTAGCTTTCTTATATGCCTTTTTCTTTTCTTGCACCTGTCAATCTGCACACTCTATCAACATACAATATGATTAAATACATCCTGGGAGTTGATATTCTCAAACACAAGGAATGTGAAACCACGATTCCAACAAACTCCTTATTTTGATAATATCAATTCTCATTCATGATAAATAAACATGAGATAAAGTGCAAAATGAAGATAGGAAATATAAGCTAACAGCAGGTTACAGTGTATTGGAGAGTCTATACATTCTACTTGCTCCCCTATCTATGTGTTGCTCCCCCTATCTATGAGCACACATTAGCATCATGCTCCCCTACAATTTACCTATCCTAGCCGTGCTCCCCTACATATGACCTCTCCTAACTCGTTCTCCCCTACATTTGATAATATCAATTCCCGTTCATGATAAACAAACATGAGATAGAGTGCAAAATGAAGATAGGAAATATAAGCTAACAACAGGTTACAGTGTATTGGAGATTCTATACGTTCTACTTTCTCCCCCTATCTATGTGCTGCTCCCCCTATCTATGAGCACACATTAGCATCATGCTCCCCTACAATTTACCTCTCCTAGTCGTGCTCCCCCTACATATGACCTCTCCTAACCCGACCATACTCATGAACATACTCATGAACAATATATTCTCCCCCTTTGATAATATCAAAAGGGTGGGCAAGACCAACCAGACAAGTAGGATGAAAAGAGTATATATATACTAAGTATACGGGTGACTTAAAACATAATAAATATCAGAGAATTTGAAGTACCGGGGTCACACAATGGAGCAAAAATTCATTATTAGAGAGGGTCACAAAATGGAGCAAATAGTCAGAGTTAATAAAAATTGGAAAACGCACACGAATCAAAGCACACAACGAGTACGACAACAATGTTGTAAGAAATACGAAGGAAATTAATTTTAAGCAAACATTATAAACCGTCATGAGTGTAAATCAAGTGCTAGTACGTATTGTGCGACAAAGAGTTTGTGCAGTTGCAGTCCAATTCTTATGCATGGAAGTCTTAAATATGACAATGACGTGGACGTGAAACATCAATAGAGATAGAGCGCCAATAAGAAATAGCAAGTATTACATGTGAGCTCTCGAGCTTTAAAATAACTTACACAGGAGAAATATAGGGAATAATCACGTCACGTATCTAACGATGCTATATCAGGATTAGAAACTAGAGGCACGTAGCTTAGTGTGGGTCTAGGCACACGATCTAAATGACTCTTTGAACTAAGGTGCTCATTCTTACAATGCTCATAAAGACTTATCAGGAGGAATGAGTAGTGCTTGGGGGGTCCTTGAACAGAAAGTGAATAGCTAGCATAGAGTTTTGAGCTTTTTTGATTAGAGCTATCATGTTGATAAATTTTTTTGAATTGCAAGGGACCCCAAGCCAATCGAAATCTATCCACCTAGATAGATGCACTTTAACGTGTATGCTTAAGACCTTAGCACTAGAAACGTTTGCCCAAAGTTTTAATCTTTATACAAGCACATATATGTCGTGGAATTGATTATTCAAAGTATTTCTAAAGTGTTAGGATACAACGTCAAGAGGTATAGCATGTAAGTCTTGTATTTGTACAAGAGTGCTTCAACTAGAGATGTGTGTTGTTGAAGCCAAAAATGACCTCAACGAATGGTCAAAAAACCAGGGTGCAGCCAACACCTACTTCCCTCAAGCCTTGACCCTCGACTGGCTGCAAGGGATCTAGAACTGACCCAAATCCTAAGCAAGGAGGTCCCACCTCACACCCAGAAGATCTCTGAGAGCTTTCCCTCCAAAGCCAAAGCTGAGCTTGGAGCTCCTTAGAAAGCACTTGGGGATTTTGAGAATAATGAAAGCTTGTCTTCTAAGGAGCCCTTATGGGTCTATTTATAGCCTTTTGTTGACCTGAAATTACTGAAATACCCCTGGCTGGCTTGCCAATAGCCAAATCCCGATGTTTATAAAATACTAAATGCAGCCCCTGGGGTATGTAGGTAATTCTACCTGAGGACAATTAAGTAATTTTACCATGGGCCTTGGGCCCCACTCGGCGAGAACCCTGAGCCGCGGCGAGAACCCTGAGCCGCGGCGAGAACCCTGAGCCGAGAACCTTCCCGCCTCCACACAATACGGCGTTGAGTGGGCTTGATGCCTTTGCTGCCAAACACGGCGTTGAGTGAGTGGAGCTTACTCAACGCGACGTCGAGTGGACTCGACGCCTTTGCTGCCGAATGCGGCGTTTAGTGAGTGGAGCTTACTCAACGCGGCGTCGAGTGGACTCGAGGCCTTTGCTGCTTGGACTTTGGTGTCGAGTGGACTCAACGCCCTCTCGCCCGCCTTTGGTCATCAGTGGGTCTTGGCTGAGGCTGGGCGCAAACGATCCCGACTGCTCATAGGCGGGAGCTTATCAAGGTGCAAGCGGTTCTGGTCTTAAGCCCGAAGCTAGCCTGAAGCTAGTCCAATCCTGACTGTTTGTGTCTCTGGGTTCCCTCCAGTAAATATGGGGTTGTACACAATCTTCGCTATTTTTGAGCTAGCTCTGCGCTCGAAAAGACACGTTCAACCCATAAATATTCGTTGGGCATGTGTCACCTCAAAAAAGAGAATCTTTTTGGTGGGCCATCCCATAGCTCTATATATACATGTGCTAATAGACGGCCTAAGTCTGCCCCCTGAGTCGCTGCTTCCTCACTGAGCTTTCGCATGATTTCATAATGCGTTCCAAATGTGTTGACAAGTCGCTCCCGCAAGACCACCAAGACCGCATCAATGTGGCTCAGGCGCGAGCCCTGAAGAACAGTGCTTTTGTTTCTCCTTGGCTGGCGAGAAAGTCTCCAGCGGCTAATCCTTCCCCGCTAAAGAAGAAGAAAGAGAAGAGGAAGAAAAAGGCGAAGGTGTTCCAGCGGGACCCTTCTCGCGAGAACAAGAACTCACTCACCACGACCCCCGGCCGTGCGGATGATGCTTCCCCTCCACAGAAGGTATGTCTCTCCGAATTGCTGATCATCAAAATCGCGAGCTGATCATTCGAAAGGGTCGGCGCCTGATGGAATACTTCTCGCAAGAAGCGGCTCGAGACGATGACGCTGTGTCCCCGCTGGTGCCTCCGGACTCGTCGTCTCACCCTCCCGAGGATCGACCACGGGTTACGGAGGCCACTCCTCCGGCTGCCTCTCCGAAAACCACTGGTATACTTTTCTCCCTATCACTCCTAACTTTCAATTGTAGCCTCCCCTTCTGTCGAATTGACTTCCTACAGCATCAGCTTCCACCAACCCGGGTCTCGCCAACCGGGAAAACGAAATAATGGCTGCTAACTCGCTAGGCCAAGTGGATAATCCCTCCGTACTGGCGGGAGGGATGTCCGCCGACCCCTCCATAGCTCCAAAGGAGGTCAGCCGCCTTGTGAGAGAGGACGACTTCCCCCCTGCTTCCGGCTAGGCCGGGATCACTGTGCGCGAGACCTTTAGCTCGGGGCACGTAAAGTCGCTCCACCTACTCTATGGGATTTAGGGGAGGCCCGGGACTTCTCTCCTGCCGCCGGCCAGTGGCTCTCGCCATGCTACAGGTAAACGAAACATTACCATAGCTTTTACTCAGCTCTCGCTGTAACCATGAAACTGTTTTCTCAGAGGATCCGGACTCGCGGACAGGGGCCGATGAAGATGATGAAGACGACGACGAAGACAGAGAGGGGGAGGATGGCGAGAGCTCTCCCCTCCCTTCTTCTGACGAGATGGAGGAAATCTTGAATGACGCCGGGAGCGCGAAGAGGTGAGGGAAGAAGATGGTTGCTCTCCTATCGAAGCTTGTGCGATGGGAGCAGCCCCGTGCCACTGCGGCGAAAGAATTTCGCGAGATGGTGGAGTAGAGGCTGGAAGCCCTTGAACGCGACTATTTATTTGGAGAGACAGAGCGGTCGGGTGGGTCTACCGTCGAGTCTTCCCCCGGGAGGTGTATCGCGCGGATTCGAGACCAGGCTCGGCGGATCAACCTAGGGTGCACCACCCTGTCTTCCTACTATAACCCGCTGGCGCACCCGAGGACTAGACAGTGGGAGCGAGGACGATAGCGATGGGAACCGTATTGACTAAAAGAAGTCTCGCCACCTCTCTCCCCTTAGCCTTTCCTTCTCGTGATGTACCCTGTTTCTTTTTGTTTTGGACTGCTTATTTGTAACCTTTCAATTATTATTTGTTATTTATCTCTCGCCCGGAGGGAGCAATCTCTGCTTTTGTTTTCCTCTGTTTTACGTGGTCATCTCGAGACACTTGCGCGAATCAAAACCGTCGGTCGGTCGCTGTTATCACAGGTTGGAACCCGGGGCGTCGTTGACTTAGGGCATGGCGCCTGTACCACCGCCGCTATTTTTATTCTTTTTTAGAAAAGTAATCATTACCACAGTTTCCTATAAATAGAGGAGTCCACCCAACGCATTTATTTATCCGACCCGGAACCCTCGCTTTACTCCTTGTTCTTGCACTTTGCCGAGAATTTCCCCCTGCTTCCGCATTCTTCTTTTGTTCTTGTTGGAGTTACCATGGTGATCTAGAAGTGGTCAAACATGTAATCTCACTGCCAACGCAATATGAGCCTGCAGGGTCGCACATAAGAGCTTGTGGAGAAGTTGGAAGACTGACTGTGTTGGTAAGGGTTACCAATCACCGCACAGAATGGGGTCGGGCAAACGTTGCCAAAGAAGGTTCTTAGAGACTAAGGCAAATTCGTCGAGAGTCGTCGAGAATCGTCGAGTATGACTCAACGCTCTCAACGCCAAGGCAGATTCGTCGAGAATCGTCGAGTATGACTCAATGCTCTCAACGCCAAGGCAGATTCGTCGAGAATCGTCGAGTATGACTTAACGCTCTCAACGCCGTTTCTGCAAGGTGATTCTCGCCGATCGATTCTGAAACCCTATTTTGTTGTTGTCTGCGGATAGTGATTTTGCCTAGGTTTATTTATGCTTTGAGTATAAATAGACACTTAAGGTTTTGGGAAGGGCAGGAATCGGATAGATCGGGCTTTTCTCCTTTGACCGAATCGAAAATGACGGAACTGTTCCGCCGTTCTACCGATCCGCCGAATCCCGAACCCCGTCGGACGGAAGTGTTCCGCCGCCGTGTGTGCTCCGCCGACCTCCTCCTCTCCGACGATCGTCGTCGGTATTGCCTTTCCTGGCGCGGACCTAGCAGTCCGTGGAATCGCAAGGTGCGGTCGATCTCCTTCCCGACCCTTCGTGCGACGAAGCTAGGTGTTTTCCCGCTCGTGTGGATTTCTGCAGAGACGTAGACATTATTCTATGTGGAACTCCCCACCGACAGGACTCAGATCTTGGAGCATCTTTGTTGAGTTGTGACTCAACACCGAAGAGGTAATTTTGTCTTG
The DNA here is from genome assembly GCA_039513925.1 of Platanthera zijinensis. NCBI lineage: Eukaryota > Viridiplantae > Streptophyta > Magnoliopsida > Asparagales > Orchidaceae > Platanthera > Platanthera zijinensis. Next base: position 160,498,674 of record CM077092.1, read on the forward strand.
TTATTTTGATAACTTCTTGATTCAACATTCATGGCCCGATCCATTTCTCTTTGGGTTGTTCTTATTTTATTCCTTCCGCTGCGTGCACAAGTGTTGTGCCAACCTCCATAGAAAACCCAACAGTGGTATCAGAGCGAGGTTTCGTCCATGATTGTTGTTTTGGAAGTTAGGTTATTCCAGTACGTGTAAACCTAGGGATTTAGAAGTGTTCTAAATGTCTAGATTTAATCTTGGCACCCCGCCGGGAACGTCTGGAATCTTGTGGTAATTTCTAATCGTTAGGAATTACTGTCTCCTTAGCAGTAACCATCCCTCAATTTTGTTTTGGATTTTGAATCCAACAAGGAGATATGAACTTGTCTACTGCTTTAAGTTGAGTTGCCTTTGTCCCTTGTCCAATGCATGTAAACCTAAAGATTTGGAAGTGTCCAGATGTTCAGATTTAGCCCTTCCTTTCTATCAAATGTTGATAATGTCAAGTTGTGCACATAAGGGATGCATGTGGATTTTAGAATTGTTCTTCTGTGGATGTGCACATTGATCAAATGTTGATCGTGGTTAATTTTTAACCTATAATCAAAATCCCTTCCTCTAATATTAAGTGTTTGGATGCCTTCTGATGGATGACACTCTTCCTGCCTCGATCGATGAAGTGTGGGCTTGCCAAAGCAAGGTGCATTAATCTATCTTGGTAAGGGTGCGAGCGGATAATTGCGATATCCCACTATCGACATCGGGTCCAACTTAACTAGGTGACCTCAAAAGTTGAGTGCCTAGAGGCATAGGGTTGGCATGCAATATATGATGGATGCGAATAGGGAGTTATTCACCAACCATACAAGAATTGCATGAGGATGCAATTGGCAAGCGTTGCCTACCTAAATAACCACATCGTGAGAGGAAAGCCAAAGCTGACTCATTGTGTTGGTGAAATACGGATCTTGTCCACTAAGAGAGTAGCTAGCATGAACTCTCCGAATTGATAGTGAGGGCTATTATTTTGAATAAAATAGTGGGAGTTTTTTAATTGAAGTCCAAATTAAGAAAATAATTTTATTTTGAAATTTTGGTACTGATTTATTCTGCATGAATTCTTGTAGAATTCCATGGCAAGTGGCTCACACTCCACTCTATCTTTGAGAGCCATCCTTGAGAAGGATAAGCTCAGTGGGACTAACTACATGGACTGGTACAGGAACCTGAGAATTGTTCTCAGGCAAGAGCGAAAGCTCTATGTCTTGGAAGAAGAAGCCCCCGAGGTGCCGACCGGGAATTCTTCCCGTGCTGATAAAGATACTTATAAGAAGTATACTGATGACGCCTTAGACGTTGAATGCCTTATGCTTGCCACCATGAACTATGAGCTTCAAAAGCAACATGAGAACATGGGGTGCAAGGAGATTGACGAGCATCTCAAGAAAATGTTTCAAGGGCAAGCTCGTCAAGAGAGGTTTGACGTCACAAAAGCGTTATTTCAGTGCAAGATGGGAGTTTGAGACTCAGTAGGGACTCACGTACTCAAGATGATTGGGTATATAGAGAACCTTGAAAGACTGTGGGTTTTCCTATAGGTCAAGAGTTGGCCACAGATCTGATCCTGCAATCGTTGTCGGACAGTTACGAGCAGTTTGTCTTGAACTACAACATGAATGAAATAGACAAGACATTGCCCGAGCTCCTAGGCATGTTGAGAACTGCCGATATCAATATGAAGAAGGTCAAGCCTGCCAGCCCCATACTGATGGTGCATAAGGGCAAGGGCAAGGCCAAGGGCTCTAAGAAGACGAAGGTGGGACCCAAGTCACATCTCGAGCCCAAGTCTTCTGCACTGATGAAAAAGAAGAGCACGGTGAAGGAGGGGAAATGCCACCACTGTGGCAAGACTGGTCATTGGAGGAGGAACTGTCCTTCGTACATTGAGGGTCTGCAGAAAATGAAGGGAGGTATGACTTCCGCTTCAAATATTAACGTTATAGAGATAAACCTTTCTGCTCCTTCATCTTGGGTATTGGATACCGGATGTGGTTCCCACATTTGTACAAATGTGCAGGAACTGGGAAGGAGAAGATTGCTGAGTAAAGGGGAGGTGGACCTGCGCGTCGGCAATGGAGCAAGAGTTGCTGCTGTAGCCGTAGGGGTTTACCGTCTTTCTTTGCCCAGTGGGCTTGTAATAGAACTAGATAACTGTTATTTTGTTCCGGCAATAACTAGAAACATTATATCCATTTCATGTTTGGACATGATTGGATTTTCTTTTATAATTAAGAACAACTGTTGTTCTATATTTAAGAATGATGTTTGTTATGTTGTAGCCCAATTGTTTAATGGTCTTTACATTTTGAACTTGAACCATCAGATCTATAATGTAGAAAATAATAAAAGACTAAGAACAAATGACTCAAACCCTACATATCTCTGGCATTGTCGTTTGGGCCATATAAACGAGAAGTGCATATCCAAGCTCCATAAAGATTGACTTTTGGACTCATTTGATTATGAATCATTTGAGCGATGCGAATCTTATTTGTTAGGCAAAATGACTAAAGCCCCTTTCACTGGTTATACTGAGAGGGCTGAGGATCTCTTGGGTGTTGTACATAGTGATGTATGTGGACCCATGAGCTCCATAGCTAGAGGTGAATATTTCTATTTCGTTACATTTACTAATGATTTCAGTAGATACGGATATGTGTATCTTATGAAGTGAAAATCCGAGACCTTTGAAAGGTTCAAAGAGTTCAAAAATAAAGTAGAAAACTAGTTGGGAAAAAGGGTTAAAGCACTCCAATCTGATCGAGGTGGCGAATACCTGAGTCATGAGTTCCGTGATCATCTGAAAGAGTGTGGTATTGTATCACATCTCACTCCACCTAGAACACCACAGCATAATGGTGTGTCTGAGAGGAGAAATTGTACTTTGTTAGACATGGTAGGTTCGATGATTAGTCATGCAGACTTGCCTATTTCCTTTTGGGGTTTTGCTTTAGAGACTGCTGCAATGACACTGAATCGCGCTCCAACGAAAACGGTTCTGAAGACACCATATGAGATATGGACTGGGAAGCGTCCTAGTATGTCGTTCATTAAAATTTGGGGCTGTGAGGCATACGTGCGACGTCAAATGCCTGACAAGCTGGAACCCAAATCGGATAAATGTTATCTGGTGGGATATCCTAAGGAAACGAAAGGGTATTACTTTTACCTACCGTCTGAGGGCAAAGTGTTTGTCGTAAGGACTGGTGTCTTCTTGGAGAAAGAGTTCTTATCAAGAAAGACTGAAAAGGTAGAACTTGAAGAAGTTCAAGAACCACCAATAGTGAATGAACCGGAATTGGATTCTGAGATAGGACTACAAGATGTTGTAGCAAGAGAACCTACTCAAGAAACACAGGTCCAACGTAGATTTGGTAGACCAAGATTTGAACCTGAGAGATATGGATTTCCCGTGTCTCAAATAGGTAATGTGTTGCTTATGGATCATGATGATGAACCAGCAACCTACCAAGAGGCTATGAATGGACCGGACTCCGACAAATGGCTTGAGGCTATGAAATCCGAAATTGACTCCATGTATGCAAACCAAGTTTGGAACTTGGTGGAACCACCTAAAGGGGTACGACCCATAGAGTGCAAATGGGTCTTCAAGAAGAAGACCGACATGGATGGGAATGTACAGACATTCAAAGGGCGACTGGATGCTAAGGGTTTCAAGAAAATTCATGGTATTGACTATGATGAGACCTTTTCCCCTATTGCCATGGTAAAGTCCATAAGGATATTGCTTGCTATTGCTGTGTATTATGACTACGAGATCTGGTAGATGGATGTCAAAACGGCTTTCCTTAATGGAAACCTCCTTGAGGAAGTGTACATGACACAACCCGAGGGTTTTGTATCCCCAAATGAAGCCACTAAAATATGCAAGCTGAATAAGTCCATCTATGGACTAAAACAGACCTCTCAAAGTTGGAATCTTCGTTTTTATGAGAAAATCAAAGAGTTTGGTTTCATCAAGAATGAAGATGAGCCTTGTGTTTACAAGCGAATCAGTGCGAGCATTGTTGTCTTCCTGATATTGTATGTAGATGACATACTTTTGATTGGGAATGACATTCCTACCCTGAAAGTTGTTAAGAACAACCTAGGGAATTGCTTTTCTATGAAGGACTTGGGTGAAGCGACTTATATACTCGGTATTAAGATCTATAGAGATAGATTGAAGAAGTTGCTGGGTTTGACCCCGAGTACATACATTGAGAAGGTGTTGAAGCGGTTCAACATACTTGAGTCCAAGAAAGGATTTTTACCCATGTCTCATGGTGTGAATCTCTCTAAGGACTAGTGTCAAAAATCTTGTGAAGATAAGGACCGCATGAAGTTGATTCCATATGCTTCGGCAATTGGATCAATCATGTATGCAATGTTGTGTACTCGACCCGATGTCTCCTTTGCTTTGAGCATGACTAGCAGGTATCAGTCAGACCCCGGTGAGTGTCACTGGATTGCAATCAAGAACATACTGAAGTACTTGAGAAGGACAAAGGATGTGTTCTTGCTGTATGGTGGAGAGGAAGAGCTCGTTGTAAGTGGTTACACGGATGCTAGCTTCCAAACTAATAGGGACGATTCAAAGTCTCAGTCAGGGTTTGTGTTTTGCCTTAATGGAGGAGCTGTGAGCTGGAAGAGTTCCAAGCAAGAGACAGTTGTTGATTCTACAACAGAGGCCGAGTATATCGCTGTAGCTAACGTAGCGAAGGAGGCTGTATGGATTAGGAAATTCATCGGCGAGCTTGATGTAGTTCCTAGCATTGTTGGTACCGTAGTTCTCTACTATGATAATAATGGTGCAATTGCACAATCTAAGGAACCTAGATCCCATCAGTGCTCCAAGCACATACTTCGGCGGTTCCATCTTATTCGTGAGATTGTCGAACGAGGAGATGTGAACATTTGAAGAGTGCCGACTAAGGAGAATATTGCGGATCCACTGACAAAGCCTCTCGCGCAGAGAAAGCATGATGGTCATACTAGATCGATGGGTATACGATACCTAAATGATCAACTCTAGTGAGAGTCTTGTGGGTTGCATGTAAACATATATTCTGTTGGTTGTTTATTGTTTATTCATATGATGAATTGTGTACCAAATGTTTCTTTTTACAATTAATGGCAAGTTTTTTTATTATGATTTTCCTATATGATAGTTAAATTGTAACATAATAAATACCCTTAGAGTGTTCGCTTCCATAGGACATCAAGTACGTGACTTTAATGTGAGAGCCTATGATTTATTTGAAGCTTCATTCTTAAAAGGTCCCTGGTCGTTGTATCATCATGAAGCTAAGGGTGATGATGATACCTTAAGACTAGCACGTGCGTTGACTGATGACCAGTTCTCACAGGTCATGATATTGTGATATCAAGTCATCACGTGGGTACTTGTTAATGAACAAGTTGAACTGGACAGACCCATCCTGAGACTACTTTGTGGATTGTTATCTAATCGTGTCACAAGTAGGTCTCTATTGGCAATGGTGTTGTGGTCCTTTGACCTGACATCAGCATTAATCAAGTGAGGAAGAGCGTTCTTTGATGCCATCTAAAGTCTTCCTTGAGAAAGGTTGATGATAAGGGTGGTTGTTGGGCACGTTACAAATCATTTGGGTGTTTGTGTGTGAGCAGATATGGGATTTGTCCTCCTATATGACAGGAGTTGCATCCATGGGCCCCTTGATGGAACTAGACTGAGAAATGCATGGTCATGCTTGGTTGAGTCAATATATGATATTGGACTCACCATTCTCTGGAAGTCCGTTCTAGATCAGGAAATTTGGATTGAGCTATTATGAGGGTGACACGGTCCATGCCTCTAGTTGTTACCGGATGTAAGGGACAAAGGGACAAAGACAACGCTGGTACATTGGTCATAAAGGCTTATGAGTTATGAACTCTTATTGCTTGGGGAGCAATGATGCATTGCTAGATGCCGCTCATTGTTTGTGAGGTTTTTGGTTTGATACTTTCAAGATCAAGTGGGAGACTGTTGGAGTTACCATGGTGATCTAGAAGTGGTCAAAGATGTAATCTCACTGCCAACGCGATATGAGCCTGCAGGGTCGCACATAAGAGCTTCTGGAGAAGTTGGAAGACCGATTGTGTTGGTAAGGGTTACCAATCACCGCACAGAATGGGGTCGGGCAAACGTTGCCAAAGAAGGTTCTTAGAGACTAAGGCAAATTCGTCGAGAGTCGTCGAGAGTCGTCGAGAATCGTCGAGTATGACTCAACGCTCTCAACGCCAAGGTAGATTCGTCGAGAATCGTCGAGTATGACTCAACGCTCTCAACGCCAAGGTAGATTCGTCGAGAATCATCGAGTATGACTCAACGCTCTCAACGCCGTTTCTGCAAGGTGATTCTCGCCGATCGATTCTAAAACCCTATTTTGCTGTGGTCTGCGGATAGCGATTTTGCCTAGGTTTATTTATGCTTTGAGTATAAATAGACACTTAGGGTTTTGGGAAGGGCAGGAATCGGATTGATCGGGCTTTTCTCCTTTGACCGAATCGAAACCGACGGAACTGTTCCGTCGTTCTACCGATCCGCCGAATCACGAACCCCGCCGGACGGAAGTGTTCCGCCACCGTGTGTGCTCCGCCGACCTCCTCCTCTTTGACGATCGTCGTCGGTATTGCCTTTCCTGGCGCGGACCTAGCAGTCCGTGGAATCGCAAGGTGCGGTCGATATCCTTCCCGACCCTTCGTGCGACGAAGCTAGGTGTTCTCCCGCTCGTGTGGATTTCTGCAGAGACGTAGACATTATTCTACGTGGAACTCCCCATCGACAGGACTCAGATCTTGGATCATCTTTGTTGAGTTGTGACTCAACACCGAAGAGGTAATTTTGTCTTGTTATTTTGATAACTTCTTGATTCAACATTCATGGCCTGATCCATTTCTCTTTGGGTTGTTCTTGTTTTATTCCTTCCGCTGCGTGCACAAGTGTTGTGCCAACCTCCATAGAAAACCCAATAGTTCTCGCCTAATTTTCGTTCTCGCCTCCTTCCTTGAGACCTCGCACTCAATCCCCAAAACACGATGTCAGGTGAAGGCGAGGGATGCTCCAAATGCGCGGAAGCCTTTCGAAAGCACCAGTTACCCTCTTGCCGCCTAACCATGGAGGAGTACATGCTAATCGTCTCCCGTTACGTTCCCGGCGGCTTCACTGTGAGAAAACCGGGCAACGATGATCGGGTCAATAGCGCGAGAGCGGGAGAGCTCGTCATCCCCCTCGAGCATTTTGTGGTGGGCTTCCACCTTCCCCTCTGGCCCGAGGTGCGTCAGGCCCTCCGCTACTACGGCGTCGTTCCCGCTCAACTCAATCCCAACTCGGTCGCCATCCTGGTAGCTTTTATCTGCTATATGTGATCTGAGAGGATTGAGTTTAGCCTTCCTATCTTCCGGAAGTTGTTCACCTTCCGCACAAAGGGAGGGATGGTCTTCTTCTCCGGGCAGCTGCTCATGATCACCGGTCTCGCCAACAAGCACCACCATTGGGGCGAGAAGTTCGCCTTCATTGCTGGTGACTTCGGCAACGTTCCTCTCACGCCCGTTCAATACGAGGACGTCGCTTATAAGCCGCCCACCCTTGGGTCGCGCGAGAGCGCCCTTTTGGAGTTCTTTGGGATGAAGGAGTTCGACGTCCAATTTCTTAGGCGAGACGTCAATTCTCTCCGCATCGTCCCTCCTGGCGAAGGTACGGTCTCGCCTTTAACTCGGTATTGCCGTTCTAAACTTTAACACTGAGCATTGTCGCCTTTGCAGGAGAGTGAGAAATCCTCTGCACCAACCCTTTGTCGAGACTCAGGGTGCCGAGGGCCAGGCTGCGAGATATCCGCTGTCTCTCACAAAATCCGCGGCTCAAGCTTGTCGGAACGAGCCGGCCCTGCCTCCTTCGACCAGTGCTGGGAAGCGAAAGCTCAGCTCCTTTTCGTCCCGGCCACTAAAAAGACCAAAGCCCACCACTGCCGACAAAGGGAAATCCGTGGAGACTGCAACCGTCCGACCTCTCGCACCAGGTCGGTCCTTCGAAGAGATCCTACAGGCAGCCAGCGAGATGACCGATGCCGCCAGGGATAGCGTCGGGGCACCCGCCGAGAACCTTCCAACTGCAAGCGGGGCTGGTGGCGAGGGGGAAGCCGCCGAGACCTCAACTCGATCCCCGCCCAAGGAGGTGCCAAAGGGGCACAGGAATTTTGGTCTCGACGTGAAGTGGCTTGACGTGGAAGGGAGACACCTGTTGCGGTGGGACCCTGAGTCCAACCAAGCCTCCATCTCTACCCTTCTCCCCAGCTTGGCGGAGCGCGACCAGGTCACCGACGAGGCCTTCGCGTTGGGCTACGACCTCTACAGCCGGGAGAATGCCGGTCTTTATGATCAACTGTCCACGCGGTTCTTGGCCTTCGACTCCACCCGGGCCCTGATTCGTGGGTTCGAGCTTGCGCACATGTGCGCACGCCGGAGCATCACCATCGATCGCAACTTTGGCGAGATGCTTAAGGCGCGGGACCAGGCGGTGGCCCAGGTGGCGGCTTTGAAGACATAGCTGGCGGATGCTATGGGACTACTTTCTTTGCGCCTGATGGAGGAGGTAAGCGAGATCTTTCCAAGACATTCGTTCTCGCCCCTATAATCCATAGCTCGTCTCTTTTGTATTAATCGACTTCTTACTTACGCAGGATTCTGCCCAGAGCGCGGTGCTTCGCGCGGAGCTGGCCGGGATAAGGTGCGAGAACATCATGCTGAGGGACCAGCTCCGGCGCATGGAGGTGGCAGCGGCCGCGGTCGCGCCTCCTCCTTCGCTGGACGAGAGGCTGAGGAGCCATCATTTCTCGGAGTATGGCATCGACAAGCTCCTGCAGACCAACGCTCAAGCGACGGTCAGGCTGACCCTTTAGACGTTGCAAGATGTGGGATGCTTGAATGAGGGTGGCAAGATTGTTACCGCTCCCCAGCTCGTTCCTTGGCTTTTCGAGCCTATCCCTAAGCCCCCAGACGCACCCGACTCCCCGCCCTCGGATGTCCCAAAATCTCCCACGGCTGCTGGCGAGACATCCGGGGAGGGCTCAGGCGAGAGCTCTTGTGGGAGCTCAAGCGGGAGCTCGAGTGGATATAGCGCTTCTCCCTGATGGGTTCTCACCCCCCCCCCCTTTTTCTTTTGTCTGTAATGAGCGAGATGCTCCCATTTTGTAATTACATTGAGAATATATATATATATATATTGTAAGTTTTTGTGTGTTTGGTTCCCTCCTTTTCTTCTCCCTTTCTTTTTTTTCCTTTTTTAACTGTTGAAGCCGAATGCTTCTGAGGCACGCTTACGCGAAGGCCCTTGGCCCCCCTAGGGTAATCTCCCTTAGCGATCAATAGGTGGGAACCTGCCGAGAGCTTAAGGCTTAGACATGTCATTTCCGCGCTCTTCCGAGAACCATTTGCTGGGAGCGTCGTTCGTAGGCCTTTTAAGGGAAGACCACCCCACTTTACCTTGCGTGAACGGACGGAACTTTTCTCCTAGATCTTTCCACTGTCTGGCCAAAGATCCCTCGCCAAAAGGCCTTCCCGCCGGGAATTTCTTTCGGCGAGACCTTTCCTGGCCGAGACCTTTTCCGGTCGAGACCTTTTTGGGGCCGAGGAGATCCTCAACCGCTTTGTTCTTCCTTCTGGGTGTGTCTCTTGTCCAGCTCAAAACATCCAAGTGGAAGTATTTCCAAGGACCAAACCTCCACCCCCACAGGCGAGCCTTCGGACCTGCCAGCTAGATGAGAGCCTGCGCAGCGGGTCTACCTGGGGTCGAGCCAAGCTCGGGGTGTTGCTGAAGTTTTCAAAACAAAACCTCTCCCCCACAGGCGAGCCTTCGGACCTGCCAGCTAGATGAGATCCTGCGCAGCGGGTCTACCTGGGGTTGAGCCGAGCTCAGGGTGTCGATGAAGTTCTCCAAAAAAAACCTCTCCCCCACAGGCGAGCCTTTGGACCTGCCAGCTAGATGAGAGCCTGCGTAGCGGGTCTACCTGGGGCCGAGCCGAGCTCGGGGTGTCGATGAAGTTCTCAAAACAAAACCTCTCCCCCAAAGGCGAGCCTTCGGACCTGCCAGTTAGAAGAGAGCCTACGCAGCGGGTCTACCTGGGGCCGAGCCGAGCTCGGGGTGTTGCTGAAGTTTTCAAAAAAAACCTCTCCCCCATAGGCGAGCCTTCGGACCTGCAAGCTAGATGAGAGCCTGCGTAGCGGGTCTACCTGGGGTCGAGTCGAGCTCGGGGTGTCAATGAAGTTCTCCAAACAAAACCTCTCCCCCACAGGCGAACCTCCGGACCTACCAGCTAGATAAGAGCCTGCGCAGCGGGTCTACCTGGGGCCGAGCCGAGCTCGGGGTATCGATGAAGTTTTCAAAACAAAACCTCTCCCCCATAGGCAAGCCTTCGGACCTGCCAGCTAGATGAGAGCTTGCACAGTGGGTCTACCTAGGGCCGAGACGAGCTCGGGGTGTTGCTGAAGTTCTCCAAACAAAACCTCTCCCCCACAGCCGAGCCTTCGGACCTGCCAGCTAGAAGAGAGCCTGCGCAGTGGGTCTACCTAGGACCAAGCTGAGCTCGGGGTGTCAATTAAGTTTTCAAAAAAAAAACCTCTCCCCCACAGGTAAGCCTTTGGACCTGTCAGCTAGATGAGAGCCTGTGCAGCGGATCTACCTGGGGCCGAGCCGAGCTCGGGGTGTCGATGAAGTTTTCAAAACAAAACCTCTCCCCCACAGGCGAGCTTTCGGACCTGTCAGCTAGATGAGAGCCTGCGTAGCGGGTCTACCTGGGGCCGAGCCGAGCTCGGGGTGTTGCTGAAGTTTTCAAACCCCTAACTTTAAGATAAAAGAGTAGACCATAGATCAAAGATAAGGGATATATTATGATAGCACTCGAAAGTATTAATACAATCACCTTTCCCCTCTTACGGGTAGAAGCGTTTTAGATCATCATCGCTCCAGGTGTGTCTCGGGGTTCTTCCCTCCACATCCTGGAGGTAGTAACCTCCGGTTCCAAGGACCTCCTTTACAATGTAAGGCCCTTCCCAATACGGGTTGAGCTTGCCCACAGAAGCCGACCTTCCCGCCGCGTCAACCTTTTTTAGCACCTGATCTCCTTTGGCGAACTGCTTGATCCTGATATGCTTATCGAAATACTTGGCCATCCGCCGTTTGATCTCCTCCTGTCTGATGGTCGCAACATCCCGCAGTTCCTCCACCACGTCTAGCGAGAGGCGCAACCCCTCCTTATTCTCCAACCTCCAAGTCTCATCTCCTTCGCCCGTGGCCTTGACCCGCGGGGACCGAACCTCGAACTCCACTGGTAGGACCGCCTCACATCCATGAGAAAGCTTGAAGGGGGTCTCGCCGGTGGCCGTGTTTGGGGTCGTTCGCAAGTCCCACAGGACTGAGGGGAGCTGCTCCACCCAATTCCCCCTCAAGTTCTCCACTTTTTTCTTTAGTTCACAATGATTTTATTTGCCGCTTCCACCTAGCCGTTGCTACGAGGGTGGTGGACAGAGGCAAACCTGAGGTCTATCCCCAGTTGGACGCAGAAGCTGATGAACTCTTCGCTGGCAAACTGGGGACCGTTGTCCGTCACTATCGCTTAGGGTAGTCCGTGCCTTCATATGATCTCCCCCCAGACGAAGTTCCTTATAACTTGTGAGGTGACTTTGGCCAAGGCTTTAACCTCCAGCAACTTTGAGAAGTAATCGAACATGACAAGGAGGAACCTCCTCTGTCCACTAGCTGGGGGAAAGGCCCGACCAAGTCCATCTCCCAGATGGCGAAAGGCCATGGTGACGTGATGCTCCTAAGTCGTTGAGCAGGCAAGAGTTGGAGGGGGCGTACAGCTGGCATTTTTGGCATCTCTTCGCGAATTCCGTTGCATATTTCCTTAGGGTCTGCCAGAAGTACCCCTGCCTTACCACTCTTGCTTCCAATGTCCTTCCTCCCGAGTGGCTGACGCACTCACCGGAGTGTACCTCCCTCGGGATCCTCGGGATCTCTTCTTCAGTTACACATCTCGCCAGGAGCCCTGACAACATCTTTCGATGCAACCCCCCCTTCCAACATTAGGTTGTGGGTCGCCTTATGCCTAAATCTTTTGGTGTCCTTAGTGCCTTTCAAAAGCTCACCCGTGGTTAGGAAGGTCACCAAGGGGTCCATCCACGATGGTCTCCGATCTACTTCCATCAATTCCCCTTCCTCGATTGCTGGCCGAAATAGTTCAGTGAGGGTCCCCCCCCCCCCGAGGTCCAAACTTTATCAATCGATCGGCGGCTGCGCTCTCCTCCCTGGGGACATGCTGGATTGAGAACGATCGAAACCCTCCGATGATTGCCCTTACCTTGGATAGGTACTTTATGAGGGTAGTCTCCCGGGCTTCAAACTCCCCTCGGATCTGTGATGTTACCATCATCGAGTCTGTGAAGACCTCCACGTCCTGGATATCAAGCTCTTTTGCCAAACAAAGGCCGGCTATCACAGCCTCGTACTCTGCTTGGTTGTTGGTCACTAGAAAGTGGTAGGCCACCACCTGCTCTATTGCGACCCCCTGTGGGCTTATCAACACCACTCCTCCCCCAAGGGAATGCTTCCCCGAGGCCCCATCAACCATCATCTTCCACGCTCCCTGCGGCTGCGGCTCCACTTCCCTGACTTCAACAACATAGTCCGCCAGAAAATCTGCCACCACTTGTGCCTTGATGGAGAGTCTTGGAACGAAAAAGATGTCGAACTCACTTAGTTCGATGGACCACTTGACAAGTCATCCTGAGTGCTCTACCCCTTCAAAAATCGAGTGCGCTTGAAAATATGGCCGAAGCTTCCTCGCGGAGATGATCAGAGCGTATGCTAGCTTTTCAAGGATGGGGTAAAGGAGCTCCGCCTTCTTCAAAATCCGGCTCACATAATAGATGGGTAGCTGCTTCTTCCCCTCTTCCTTGACCAGAACAGAGCTCATGGCCTCCACTCCTACTCCTAGATACAGGGCCAGGTCCTCTCCTTCTTTCGGGCTTTGAAGTAGAGGAGCCTGAGAGAGCTGTCTTTTCAGCCCTTGGAAGGCCTCTTCACATTCGGCGGTCCACACAAACCTTTGGTTACCCCTCAACACCCTGAAGAATGATGAACACTTGTCCCCTGATTTGGAGAGGAACTTGCTTAGACCGGCCAACTTGCATATCAAGCGCTGGACCTCCTTGGCGTCGCGAGGTGATTCCAAGTCTAGGATGGTCTTCACCTTATCCGGGTTAGGATCTACCCCTTCCGGAGTCAAGATATGCCCAAGGAACTTCCCGCGGGTGGCCCCGAAGACACACTTCAAGGGGTTCAGCCTCATCTTGAATCTCCGCAGGGTGGCGAAGGTCTCTTCTAGGTCCCATAGGTGTGAGTTCACACATTTGCTTTTCACCATCAGGTCGTCGACATAGACCTCCAAATTCCTCTCCCTTTGCCCCCGGAAGACTCGATCCATCATGCGTTGGTAGGTATCCCCTACGTTTTTAAACCCAAAGGGCATCATTTTATAACTGAAGCACCCCTCCCTAGTGATGAAGGAGACGTCCTTGACATCGGGAGTGTGCATCCGGATCTGGTGGTAACCTGAAAAACATCCAAAAAACTCATAATAGAAAAACTGATGGCTGAATCAACCAGCGCGTCGATTCGAGGCAGGGGATAGCAATCCTTAGGTCATGATTTATTTAACAAAGAGAAATCGATACACATTCGCCAGTTCCCGCCCCCCTTTTTAACCATTACCACGTTGGAAATCCAGCCTGGATACTGGATCTCTGAGATGAAGCCGGCTTCCAGGAGCTTCCTGACCTCCTCGCGGATAGGCTCCTCCAGCTTGGTGGCGATGGCCCTAATCTTCTGACGTATGGGGCAAGTCCGGGGGTCCAGGTTCAGGCGATGGCAAGCCACATCCGCGTCAATGCCCGGCATGTCCGTCGCGCTCTAGGCGAAGATGTCGACATTGCTATGGATGCAAGCTCTCATCTGCTCCTGGTCCTCGGGACTTAAGCCCCCGCTGATCCGCACCTGTCCAACGCTGGTGAAGACCTCCATTTCTACCACTTCTTCGGCCGGCTCCAGCCGTGACTGCTCTCAGTCGACCTTGCTTCTTCTTCTAGCTCCAACTCCTCCTCTCTTCCTACTTCAACCTTCGCTGTCTCCTCCGGCCTCTCCTGCTAAACTCCTGCTGCTTGCTCCTCCTCTACCTCCATCACCTCCTCCAGGCTCTCCTTCTCAACTCCTGCTGCTCGCTTCTCCTCTACCTCCATCGCATCCTCCTGGCTCTCCTGCTGCTGCTCGACTTACACGCCCCTCAGGGCCTCCTGCTCAACTTCTCTCTGCTCCTCCGTTCTCTCCTTCATAGCCTCCCCTAGGCTCACCTCCTCTTCTTCGACATCCACTCCCTGCTCAGCCATCTCCGTCTCCAGCTCCTCTGCCTCAGCCATCCAAGACACGGTTTTGACCGCTGTTACGTAGCACTGCCTCACCACCTTCGGGTCCCCCCTAATCCTTACTTTCACCCCTCCGTTGTTGAACTTGAGACATTGATGAAACGAGGAGGGGACGCAGTGAAAGGCGCTGATGAGGGGACGCCCAAAGATGGCGTTGTAGCTACTCGGGGCATCCACGATCACGAACCTGCAGTTCCGCAATACGCCTCCCAACTTCACGTGCAACCCTACTCCACCTTCAACTTCCTTCCTCTCTCCTGATAACCCAGACAGCGGTCCAAATGAAGCCAGAACCCTCTTCCCCTCAACCTTCATCTCGTCAAAAGACTTCTTAAAGATCACATTCACAGAGCTTCTGTTATCCACCAGTATCCTGAAGACCATGAAGTTCTCCACTACTGTGTGAATCACGAGAGCATCGCAGAACGGATCCTCAAAGCCCGGCATGTCAGCAGATGAAAAGGTGATTTTTTCATCTTGGGGGAGCCAGGTAGGTCGAGGCGACCCCTCTTCGGAACATGGTCTGAAGTCTACCCTTGCGAGTTGCCTCAATCCCCACTCCTTCGTAGATCACCCTGATCCCTCCTCGGGTTCCCACATTGGCTCTGTCCTCACACCCATCTTCTCCCTCTCCCTAGTGCACTTCCACGATCCTTACCAGTGGATCCTGCCTCCCCATTCCTCTAGCTTCTCTCATCTCTAAGAACTCTGGGCAGGTGGCTGTCACATGACCTTCCATCTGGTGGAAGTCACAGAAGGGCAATGCCACCCTGCCCCCTCTTCCTTCTCCAACTCCCCTTCTTCAAGCTCCTCAGACTCTTCTTCCTCTTCTTACTCTACCAATCTCCATTGCTTCTTACGGCGGCGGGAAGTGACCCCTTGGTCCCTTCCTCCACGCCGGCTGATCGAACCTTCTCAGCTCCCGGAGGTTGACTCTTCCCTGGAAGCGTCCTCCTTGACCCTGGGGGCGACCCTCCTGAGGCCTCCAACCCAACCGGTTGTTCGGCTCTCGGGCCCCCAACCCTGGTGATGCCCCTGCCCTTGGGGTTCTTCCCTTCTCCTCTCTTCTCTCGGCTCCCTTGCCTCCTTCTGCTCCCTCTGCCTTCCTATTGCTGGTTCCTTCACATCGTCCTCCGCCAACCGTGCCAGCTTCTTAGAGAAAACCGGATTGGCTCTTTAGAAATCTATCTCCTTCGCCGCCCTCTCCATGAGCTCCTCAAAAGAGAGGGGGGCACTCTCTTCAACTCCATGCTAAAGAAGCCTGGTCTCAGCCCCAGGGTAAAGGCAAGCATCATTGCGTAACCTGGGACCTCCTGGACCAGAAGAATCTCTTCCTGAAACCGGTCAACGTAATGACCCAGCGTCTCATCCTGCTCCTGTCTTACTGCGAACAGGCACTCCGCCTCCTTCTTCCGCTTCTTCGACGCCGAGAACCTCAACAGGAACCCTCGACGTAGGTCTTCAAAGCTGCAGATCGAGCTCGTCGGCAACTGATGAAACCGGTCCAGAGCCTTTTTCCTTCAGCGTGATGGCAAACAGCCAACACTTGAAAGCATCTGTCATCTGCCTTATTGAAACCACGTCTTCAAACCACTGCACGTGCTATACAGGGTCGTCTTTTCCTGAGTAGTAAGACATGTCGGGCTTCCGGAACCCCTCTGGCACTAGAGCCGAGATGATGAGCTCGTTGAAAGGGCTCTCGCCACCTGCCTGCTGAGAGGGCACGTCTCGCGGCCTAGGCTGGCTTGCTCGATCCGTGGGACCGTGCCCAGGGAAGAGTTCTCGCACTGCCGCCTCCCTTTTCCCAATCTCTGCTTGAACCTCCTTCCCGGGGTGCTGGCCTGGGAAGAGTTCCCGTGCTTTCACGTCTCTCTCGCCAACCTCTGTCGGGACCTCCTTCCCGAGACGCTACCCAGGGGCGTTCTCGCCCAAAACTGGGACCACCTCCACCGAAACCTAAGGTGTCGCCCACTCACTCCTCGCCGAGAAGGCTAAGCAGATGGTTTGCAGGACCTCTCGCCTGAAATCTTCCAGCATCTTCCTCGTTGTTTCTTCTCCCCGGGTGGGGGAACCTCCTGAGCCAGACCATTCACCATCACCTCCAGTCATGGGACCAAACTCAAGGCTTTCTTGTATTGGCTGCCTTCCACGCTCACCGCACTAGAACTGTTGAAGCCAAAAACGACCTCAACGAATGTTCAAAAAACCAGGGTGCAGCCAACACCTACTTCCCTCAAGCCTCAACCCTCGACTGGCTTCAAGGGACCTAGAACTGACCCAAAACCTCAGCAGGGAGGTCCCACCTCACACCCAGAAGATCTCTGAGAGCTTCCCCTCCAAAGCCAAAGTTGGGCTTGGAGCTCCTTAGAAAGCACTTGGTGATTTTGATAATAATGAAAGCTTGCCTTCTAAGGAGCCCATATGAGTCTATTTATAGCCTTTTGCTGACCTGAAATTACTGAAATACCCCCGGCTGGCCTGCCAATAGTCAAATCTCGTTGTTTATAAAATACTAAATGCAGCCCCTGTTGGTATGTAGGTAATTCTACCTGAGGACAATTAAGTAATTTTACTTTGGGCCTTAGGCCCCACTCGGCAAGAACCCTAAGCCGCGGCAAGAACCCTGAGCCGCGGCGAGAACCCTGAGCCGAGAACCTTCCCGCCTCCACTCAACACTGCGTTGAGTGGTCTTGATGCCTTTGCTGCCGAACACGATGTTGAGTGAGTGGAGCTTACTCAACGCGACGTCGAGTGGACTCAGCGCCTTTGCTGCCAAACGCGGCGTTGAGTGAGTGGAGCTTACTCAACGCGGCATCGAGTGGACTCGACGCCTTTGCTGCTTGGACTTTGACATCGAGTGGACTCAACTCCCTCTCGCCTGCCTTTGGTCATCAGTGGGTCTTGGTTGAGGCTGGGCGCAAACGATCCCGCCTGCTCGTAGGCGGGAGAATATCAAGGCACAAGCGGTTCTGGTCTTAAGCCCGAAGCTAGTCCTATCCTGACTCTTGGTGTCTTTGGGTTCCCTCCAGCGAATATGGGGTTGTACATGTGCAGTGTGATAGGTCATTTCCTTATCTAAATCCTCACACATACCTAGAGGCATAGGCAACATACACTCACAAGTATTTGTGCTCTCAATAGCTAAGCACTTAAAGATTTAGCTCACTATGACCGGAGGACAATGTTCGAAAAAGATTAATCGAGTAAACTCAAACACTGTGCATACAAGTTATGGTCTAAAACGCAGTCACGTGAGCCCATGAAAAGAACGATTCAAATTTTTTTTGTTTTTTTGCAAAAACAAGGTTCAAACAAAAATGTACAGACGCAACATGCGCACACGCATAACAAAAAATGCAAACACAAGTAAAATGATGCGAGCAAAGTCAAATAAATCACGGTGAACACATATAAAGGTCGACAAAAAAATCAAGGAGAAATGAGGATAGCGCGATAGCATGTCATGCATGTGACTATGAGGTATGAATACATCGTTCGTGCTTTGAATACAGTAGTCATGAGAATATTTACGACATACTTGATCCAAATGCTATGTCATCACCCTAGCCCCATACTGAGTGACGGATGAGCATGACGAGCTTCATAAATGTCGTTGGTGGGGTGTGAATCCCTTGTGCCCGCATAAGAAACCGCTCAACCTAACACTCTTTCCCCCCAGAGTCACACAAGGACCTACTAGAACCCTCCCCGGTTAAGGACAAGACGTGGATTACAAGTTAGAGTCCCTAATGACGACACACCTACGCCCCCATTATTGTGAGACATAGTGAAACGAGGAAAGCTGATGCTTCCATTAATGTCGTGGTGGCATGATTTTGGCAGATAGATACCAAAGAAAAAACGTTACCGCCGGCGCTATAGATACCGCCCCGCGGTAGCTTTGGAATATTTAAGCCTCCAGTCAATTCTAGATCCGCACATTCCCTCATTTCTTCTCACAGCATCCGACCTCCTCCTCTGCAGGTTTTTCTTCCTTCCCTCAAGGTACCCACTTTTCCTCTCTCTCTCAGAATTCTCATATTTTTGAACACGGATCAAAGGGTTTTGAACCCACACGTCTCTCTCTCTCTCTCAGATTTCTCATAGTTTCAAACACGGATCAAATGGTTTTGAACCCTCATGTTTTTAGTGCAATCTACGACGAGTTTTGGGCACAAAGTCCCCTCTTTTTTCTTGATGTTTATATCAGTTGATCAGAGGATTTTTAGGTGTAAAAATTAGATTTTGGGACCGATCCGGCAGAAAAGGACGAAGTACAGTCCGTCATGCTACTGCCGGCGGAAAAGGACGAAGTACAGTCCGTCATGCTACCGCCGGCGGTAACACATTATCGCCCACGGTAGGTTTTAGAGATCGGTGCAGCCTATTCATTTCTCTATTTTGTGTATCCGTTGCTGAGACAGTTTTATGTTTGGTTTACTTGCAGTAAATGGCTTCATCAAGCACTCAATTTGTGCGGCGCAGTTTATCAAAGAGATCATGGGTGTCGGTCCCTACCCACCCAGCCATAGATAATACCACTGTGAGCATACCCATGATCATAGAAATTGATGAACGCTATCCTCATATCTATGAGTATTTGGAGGAGTCTGGTGTGCTTGCAGTCATATCATCCGGTTCTCCCTTCTCTTCTATCCTCATTCGGGAATTCTACAATAATCTTCGGGATCCTGCTGAGATGCGTCTAGGTGGGGGTGTTCAATCTTGCATCGGCACCGAGATAGTCACTATCACTCACGCTGATCTCGACACAAAATATGTTTGGCCTCCCAACTACTCATTCCTTGATATTGTGGAGTCCTTTAGGACTACAAGGGACTGGAGGGAGATGAACGGGCTTCTTCATGGCGTGGAGGGGCATTCAGATCTGTTTACCTCGGTGGACACCCTCACTCCCAATGCTCGCATTATCCAGGATATCCTACGTCACTCACTCATGTTGAAGGTTGGGGACACTCGGAAGGTCACGGCTCAGCTATCTTTGGTGATGTACTATATCCTAGCCCAGAAGCCCATCAGTGTATCAAACCTCATTCTCTCCATTATGCGATATACATTCCGCCTGAAGTCTCCTGATCGCCAATGGGTGAACACCTTGCCTCTAGGTGGTGTAATCCAGAGCATCCTGAAGGACAAGTACTGGTCCATTGACTGGACCGCCTATCCCATAGACAGTTTCCCGCAGTAATATCAGGTGCCGATTCCTGCTTCCTCATGAGTGTGGACACGGGTACCTCCTTCGCAGCCACTGATGCCCCGCTCAGGGTCCCTCAGGGAGGCCAGTCGGGACATCCACAACCTGGTGGAGGATCAAGGTCGAGAGATCAAGGGAGTGAAGAAGATGCTGAGGAAAATCATGACTAAGCTTAACATCTCACCCCCATTGATGTATTGACGACCGTGATTCGGACGTGACTACAATACAGACTCCTAAACGTTACCGAACAAGAAATAAAAAGATAGAACGCCGACCAAAAGCGAACGAAAAGGGGTCGGTTGGTTCCCAAAATCCGGGACTCGATACCACGTCCTTAGGACCTACCTCTCCAACAAGCACACAACTCACCGTAAGCCGGACTCGATACAATGTCCTTAAGACCTACCTCTCCAACAAGCACACAACTCACCGCACCTACACAAGCATCTATTCATTTCAATATAGCCGTTTCAAGCACAGTAATAATTTATTTCGGAGCGGCGGAAAACCTTTAAGAGCGATCGAAATTCGAGTCGTAATTAATTCCCTTGTTGGCACATAAATTGCGCCGAACGGAAGTGCAAATCGAGGTTAGGCCACGTTGCACCCCGAGACGGATCTACCCGTTCCGGACAACAAGAGATTCAATAACAACACCTTCAAATTCAGATTTTGCAAGCGACAGATTTAAAAATCACGGAAAAAACGGTGCATGAAAAACCTCCACAAACTAAAGCAAGAATCACACAAAGAAAGAGATTACCCAACCGGGATGAAAGTTCACACAAAGATAAGGTGGGAGAATCACTCTCTCCACGGATCCGCCGGCGTCACACCGAGGGGTTTACAGCCTTCTTCCACGGAGTCGCACCAAGGAAGCCGCGTCGGAGTCGCACCGAACGGATGGAGGGAGCAAGGGGCGGCGGTTTCACACCACACAAGGGGGGCCGGCGGTTTCACACCACCAAGGGGTCGGCGGCTTGGAGAAAGCTCTTGGCCGAAATTCTCAAAGGAGAGGGAGTTTTAGGTTTCAAATATTCAATGATCATATTCCTCTTAAACACCTCCTTAAATAGGAGTTTACAATAACTCTTAGCCCTCCATGATGGAGATGTAATCTCTTCAATCCAAAAGGCTAAATGCGCACCAAAATAAAATATTGTTCCAAATGTAAAAAAATAACACATGCCATGAATATAAAATTATCACTTAAAGATAGGATAATTTTATATTCCAAAATATTAAATAAAGTGCATGAAATAAGAAAATTAGGCTAATTTTTCCATGGCTGTTTTAGCACGTCGCGGGCGGAGGGTATAACGTGCACTTCCTTCAGCGTCATCACGGCGTCTCAGATCTTTATGTCATAGTGCCTCGGCAACCAGGTCATCATCAAGTAGCGGTGGCGCTGCATCAATCCTCCCCCACTCAAAATCACGTATCTCTGATGCGTGAGTGAAGAGATAGCGGCGGAGAAGCTCGACATCCAAACGTTGAAGCTCTGTCGCGAGTACCCAAGAGTCGTCCGAAGGGGGTCGGTCACGCCAACGGACGAGGAAGCGGTAAGTAGTACCATCCGGAATAGTGAATGGTTCCACATCGAGTATCATATCTGGAGTGAGAAATGTCTTGGGGAACCTGGGAAACATGTCAGCAGTAGGAGTAAAAGAAGGCAACGTACCATCCGATGTTATACCTGCGGGGACCGAAGGAGAGAGATCGTCCGAACTACCACTCCCCAACCCATTAGAATTTTCAGTGGAGGGAGAAGACGACAGAGAATTCAACTCAGGTGGAGGTAAAACAAACAGCGTCAAATCCGAGACATTAAAAATAGGGGAGATACCCCAATCAGCCGGCAAATCCAAAACGAAAGCGTTGTCACCTAGTTTCTTGATAATCCGAAAAGGGCCGACGCGCTTCGGTGCCAACTTCTTAACGGTGCCAGATGGCAAGCGTTCGAGAACTAAACGGACTAGGACCAAATCGCCAACTTTAAAGTGCAACACCCTCCTATGTAAATTAGCGTGCGACTGATAAGACTCGTATTGAGCAGTCAAGGTAGCTCGTATACGTGCATGTAAGTCATGAATATGTTGGGCTAAGTATTGTGCAAACTGACTTGTCTTGTATGTTCGGGGCAACGGTACCAAGTCAATAGGCACAGGGGCCTTGTATCCATGGACAATCTTGTTTGGTGATAGATCAGTAGACCGATTTTTGGAATTATTATAAGCTAATTGGGCGTGGGGAAGAATAAGATCCCACGTGCCTTTGTGATCGCTTACGAGGCATCTAAGAAGGCTACCCAAGCTTCGATTATCCAAAACCAAACCATTCATATAACGGTGGAAGACTATTCGAAACAACCTCGCAAGTAATTTAAAGGATGCATTTAGAAGGGTCAAGAAATTAAAAATGCGCCTAATTAAATTAAAACCATGAGGGGAGAACCCATGTGCCACATGACTTGAATTAATAGTATAAAATAACGGAATTATGTCCGGTGGCACATGTGCTTTAAATTCAAAAATTAACGTAGTGGGTTCCAACGTTTTCGTTTTAAATTTAAAATTAAATTTTGATTTAAAAATATCATAATAAATAGTCAGCAGAAAACGTTCGTCATCAACTACGTTCGCCCACGTCCTTCTAAGTAAGTTTAACGGGATGCTGGGAATAATAAACTTCTCTAAATATGAAGGGCTAGAAATGACTAAATCATCTACTCGAGCTAAGGGAACCGGAGGGAGAGTCGACAGGGTTGACTCCGTAGGGGGAACCAAGTCACACTCAACGTCAAAGCATGGATTAAGCGTCCAAGAGAACGCCTCCGGTTGCAAGCCTTTAAAATCAAAAGTAAACTCGAATAGTGGATTCGTCCTCACTGAAAACTCATCCTCAGTTAACGTTTCGCCCCAGAATGAATCCACCAAATCATTAGAAATTTTACTTAAGTCAAAAACAGTGATCGTCTCAATAGTAGGCAAATTCGTATCCGATAAAATTTCCAAACTAACTTGGGCCTCAGGCGAAGGGGCTATCATCAAAGAAAAGTCAGTTGGGCCCTCAATGCTATCGTCATCCAAACATAATTCTTCCCATGAGGTGGGGACATCGTCTAAGTCAGAATAGGGGGATGGGCAAATCGAATCCAGGTGAGTATAATAATTAGCTTGAGTTCTAAGCGGCGATAATAACGTCAAAGGACTAACTCCCGGATGTATCACACTAAGCTTATCCCAAACTGAACATCCATCCCAAGGTGACTCTACCAATACCGTAGAAACCTCTAATAATCCTGGGTCAACCAATATAACATCGGATCCTAGCAAGTCATCACCTAAATCAGTGACATGTAAGCTCTCAGCATCGGATGACTCTACTGACTCAACCGGAATGTCTACTGGCTCAGGGTCAACAGAAGATTCCATGACTAAATTATCGTCGAAGGGGATTGGAGATGATTCCTCAGGGGAGAAATCCTCTTCCAGGTCACTCGGGTAACCAATCTCCTCAACGTCACTAAAAGCGTTCGTGAAACTTACCTCATCCTCAGTGATGGGCGCAGTCCTAATCACATCCTCAGGTTCAACAGGAGAGTCAGGCACTATCGTAAGTGAAGGAAGACTCTCACCTAACTGATTAATTTCATCTTCCAGAGATTCCATATCCACATAAGCATCCTCAGAGGTATCAGTCACTATATCAAAGGGCTTAGATATCGAGGCTAAGAAAGCAAGCACCCTAATAGTAACCTCTTTCGAGTTCAAATTTTTGGGTCGGAATGGCTTATGTTTCCTATAGGTGGGACTTGGCACACTCTGGGTAATACTACCTCTCTGGGGATAGGATCTATCCTGAGGCATAGGGTCACTCCTATAAGCGGATACGGGTCTAGTGCTGTAACTATTCTTACTAACGGGTGTGGTGCTATTAGTGCGCAGGTAGGCGGGATCAAATTGATCCGAGAGGAGGTTACGCATGTGCGTCAAAGCATAACGATAGCTACCAACACGACGCTCTTCGTTTAACCAAAATAATCGGGCCCTACCTACTAATCGCTCTCGGGCAAAGCTAACCTTTTCGTAGTCATCTCATAAGTGATAATTAAAATATTGTTCTAATCCCTTAAGCCAGTCTCTAAAATTTTGGGGATACTCTAAACCGTCATAAGTAGGATAAATGTGGTGTGCCCTAGGGGTGTGTTTAGCCATATCTTTAGCATAGGAATAGTCTAACCGAGAAGCATATACGTCATATGTCATTTAGTGAGAACCGGAGAAGAAACTCGATCTGATACTTGTGCACATGCAAAAAAAAGTAAATTGACCCTAATTAAATCTCAAAGATTTAATTGTTCCCGCTAGTTTCAAAAAATAATATATGCATACTTTTTTATTTTCTGAGCAAGAAAATTATAAGGATTATTAATTAATTTTTTCAGATTTTGTTTTTGCAGAAAATAAAATTTAGACGGCTATTGACACACCAAATACTAAATTTCAAATTAATTAATAAAAATAATTACTGAATGAAAAATAATAATTTTTTTTGTTTTCTTACTAATAATTAGATGGAGAAATACCAGAAATTCTAAATTTTAGATTGTGAGGAAAATAAAAATAACATTTTTAGGCCGCTATTTGCAGACCACTATTATTTTTTTTTGTAATTTTGAGAAAAATTTGAAATTTGGAATTTGAAGTTGGAAATTTGAAATTTGAAATATATTATTTTAAATTTTAAATTTTGAAATTTATTATTTGAAATTTTGAATTTTGAATTTTGAATTTTGAATTTTGAATTTTGAATTTTGAAATTTGAAATTTTGAATTATGAAATTTGAATTTTTAATTTTGAAGTTTGAATTTTGAAATTTGAATTTTGAATATTGAATTTTGAAATTTGAAATTTGAAATTCAATTTCAAATTTGAATTTTTAATTTTGAAATTTTAATTTGATGCAGTGCCACCGCTACTTGATGATGACCCGGTTGCCGAGGCGCTATGACATAAAGATCTGAGACGCCGTGATGACGCTGAAGGAAGTGCACGTTACACCCTCCGCCCGCGACGTGCTAAAACAGCCATGGAAAAATTAGTCTAATTTTCTTATTTCATGCACTTATTTAATATTTTGGAATATAAAATTATCCTATGTTTAAGTGATAATTTTATATTCATGGCATGTGTTATTTTTTTCATTTGGAACAATATTTTATTTTGGTGCGCATTTAGCCTTTTGGATGGATGAGATTACATCTCCATCATGGAGGGCTAAGAGTTATTGTAAACTCCTATTTAAGGAGGTGTTTAAGAGGAATATGATCATTGAATATTTGAAACCTAAAACTCCCTCTCCTTTGAGAATTTCGGCCAAGAGCTTTCTCCAAGCCGCCGACCCCTTGGTGGTGTGAAACCGCCGGCCCCCCCTTGTGTGGTGTGAAACTGCAGCCCCTTGCTCCCTCCATCCGTTCGGTGCGACTCCGGCGCGGCTTCCTTGGTGCGACTCCGTGGAAGAAGGCTGCAAACCCCTCGGTGTGACGCCGGCGGATCCGTGGAGAGAGTGATTCTTCCACCTTATCTTTGTGTGAACTTTCATCCCGGTTGGGTAATCTCTTTCTTTGTGTGATTCTTGCTTTAGTTTGTGGAGGTTTTTCATGCACCATTTTTTCCGCGATTTTTAAATCCGTCGCTTGCAAAATCTAAATTTGAAGGTGTTGTTATTGAATCTCTGGTTGTCCGGAACGGGTAGATCCGTCTCGAGAGTGCAACGTGGCCTAACCTCGATTTGCACTTCCGTTCGGCGTAATTTATGTGCCAACAAGGGAATTAATTACGACTCGAATTTCGATCGCTCTTAAAGGTTTTCCGCCGCTCCGAAATAAATTATTGCTGCGCTTGAAACGGCTATATTGAAATGAATAGATGCTTGTGTAGGTGCGGTGAGTTGTGTGCTTGTTGGAGAGGTAGGTATTAAGGACGTTGTATCGAGTCCGGCTTACGGTGAGTTGTGTGCTTGTTGGAGAGGTAGGTATTAAGGACGTTGTATCGAGTCCGGCTTACGGTGAGTTGTGTGCTTGTTGGAGAGGTAGGTCCTAAGGACGTGGTATCGAGTCCCGGATTTTGGGAACCAACCGACCCCTTTTCGTTCGATTTTGGTCGGCATTCTCTCTTTTTATTTCTTGTTCGGTAACGTTTAGTAGTCCGTATTGTAGTCACGTCCGAATCACGGTCATCAATACATCACCCATCTTCTGAAGACTAGTATTTTTTTTAAATTTGGACATTATTATTTCGTTCTGTAATAATACACGTGCACTCTAAAACAATGATTGTAGTACTTTAATATGTGATGTGATTTATGCACCTATGTACTTGTTATGAACTTTTGTTGCTTTACTAGTGTCCATTACATGTTGGCTCAAAACAATACAAAAGCAACAATGAACACATACAAAAAAACAAAACAAAAAGAAAAAAATTAACAGAAACACACAAAAAAAACATAAAGTATATCGTGAAGTAGTTTATCGAGTACGTTTCGTTTGATAAGTTTCTACTTCACGCAATTGATGGATACTAATGGATAAGAGATTTAGGTATCTAAAAAGAACCAAGGGTGGTGGTTGCTTTGGGTACCCAAACATAGTGTAACACCCATATCCGTCACATAGCATATAACAGTAGTTCCGGCCAGGGCCCGACGTCATATACCACGGACAGACCGGTGGATTACTCAATGAAACCATTCAACCAATACACACGTCCTACATAGAGCATCTAGCGGAAGCAATTTATTAAGTTGCAATAATAAGAACCCTGCCAATAAGCAAGAATGTCAACTAACAAAACCCAGTAGGAATGAGCTATAAAATACACAAAAGTACTGGCCTTAAGGCCTTACAATAGGTTTCTCAAATATAAGTGTTTTCCAAACCTCAGCACGCAGGCTGGTCACACACGAGAATACAAGAAAACACTGAAAAATTAGGCCTTCGAGGGCCGGCTCAGCAACTTGGGCTTTAGCCCGCTATTTACCGCTCGGCTCCGCAGCACCTGCAAGCACAATTCACCGCAACGGTGGCAAACAAGAATAATGGTCAGCTAATGCTGACCAAATTATAATGATTCCGCCCCCAAACCGGGGCGGTCAAGCTCCTTCCCTGCACTTGTTAGCAAAACAAGCAATAGAGTGAATAAACACCACATCACAAGTGCACGCACACACGGCCGTACACCTCGTGCTCTCAGGGCACTTACTCGGTGAAGCCAGTCCGAACCCCGTCCGATCCTTGACTTCACCACCACCCCTAGGGGCAGCAAACCTCATGAGCATTTAGTACTTTCAGCCGTAGCCTAGACTCGTCTCCAAATCATTGGTAAGTCCCACGTTAACTTTAGGTCACTTTAACCGAAATAGATGGAGCGGGTAGGGTTCCACCAGCCTATTTCTCACCCTGCCAGAGCCATTTGGCCTTTGACGCGGGCCAAGCTTCCCCCAGTCCCAACTATCGATCAAACACGGTACATAGCCCTGCTATGTACCCGGTTGGCTCCCAGGCCACCAACATGGCAGAAATGCATTTCCGCCCAGATTTCAGGGTGCACCTTTGGGTTAATCCCCAAGATTCCCTGATGCATTCTATCGCATAGCAACCCGAAAACAACAATACGCACTGAGTCTTCTCTGGCACAAAATGCTTAGCAAAACATCACTGATCCAGACCAACATGTCCGGGTAGGCTTCACACATCATTCCTATGCCCGTACTACGATTCAAGACTCTAACAAGGGGGACTTTACATATCTACCCCAAGAAATACCTCAAACTCGCCGCACACTCGCAGGAGAGGGTTTTCCCATACAAAGGAAGAAGAGCTTCACATGCTCAAGATGAGAATTGTTACCCTAGCGTTTTTCCTTTGCCCCATGGAAATCTACGCGGATTAAAAGCACCGCAATCTCCTTGCCTTCGTAGATCCGAAGTCGGCTCGCAATTTGGAGCTCCGAAACTCCGTCGTTGATTGGATCTAGCATTCCTTCTTCCTCCTTGCTCTCTACTCTCTCTAGATCTTAGAAAGAGAGTAACCCAAGAGAAATGGGGTTTTCTAAGCCCTAAACCCGGGTATATCCCTGGGAAAACAACCCCCAGCCGTCGGATCTCAAAATAAGAAAACGGACGGCTGCGATCCGGACTTGAAATCCAAGATCTGGGCCGAACACGGGTTGTGACACGGCCGTGTGTAAGGCCGAGTTACTCATTCGCCGACCCCAGGAAACTACCGACCAGAACACGACTTGTGACACGGCATCTGACACACCCGTTTCGCATGTGACACGCCCGTGTCAGTGCCTGTGTCACGGCCTATGTGCCCAAACAACACAGGTCTAGAAATGTCCCGAGAAGCACACGGCCATATGACACGCTCGTGTCACATGCCGTGTGCTAGACACTCCATGGGACACTCCCGTGTCCCAGGCCGTATAACCTCCTTAGCACAAAACCGCAGACTGCCCGAGTAGGACACGTCCCTAGGACACGCCCGTGTCTCAGGCTGTGTTCCCTGTCTCGACACTCAACGCCTGCAGAAACATCGACCTCTCGCCGAGTCGTCGACCCCGAACACAACACGGCCCTAGGACACGCCCGTGTCCCAGGCTGTGTGCCCTCTACCAAGTCACAGACTTGGCTCAAAATGCTGCTCATTGCTCTTTTGAGTTTCGGGGCGTTACAACTCTCTCCCCCTTAAAAGAATTTCGTCCATGAAATTACCAAAGGAAAAGAAAACAGAAAACCAAAAAGCGGTACCTGAGTGAAATAACTCTGGGTTCTCCTCAAGCATGGTCTGCTCCCGCTCCCAAGAGAGCTCCTACCGACCGCAATTGTCCTATCGGACCTTGACCATCCTGATCTCCTTGTTACGAAGTCGCTTGACTTCAGAGTCTTCGATACGAACGGGCTTGACCTTCGTCGTCAACCCTTCTTCCACGGGTACTTGATCAACTGCGATCACCTGCAAAGGCTCTTGCACCGCCTTCCGCAACACTGATATGTGGAATACATCGTGTAGACTACTCAACTACATTGATAGCCTTAGGCGATAAGCCTCTTCGTCGATCCGCCCCAAAATCTCAAATGGTCCAAGGTATCTCGGGCTCAGCTTCTTCAAGCGTCATACCCGTGAAACACGCTTGAATGCCTTTAACTTCAAGTACACCCAAACGCCAACCGTGAATTCCACGTTCCGAGGCTTGACATTGAAGTATTTGGCTTGCCTAACCTGAGCAATCATCAAACACTCTCGATTGGTTCGCACCAATGAAGTAGCGTTTTCCACCTCTTGCTTATAACCTTGCCTCACCCGTTTCCAGCCAGGAAAATGACGTGCGACATTTTCTACCATATAAGGCCTCGAAGGGCACCATTTGGATACTCGTTTGGTAGCTATTGTTGTACGCAAACTCCACCAAAAACAAATAGTCTCCCCACTGCACCCCAAAGTCCAGAACGCACATGCGAAACATGTCATCCATCGTCCTGTTGCCCCTCTCGGTCTGCTCATTCGTTTGCAGATGAAAGGTTGTGTTGAACTTCAACTTTATCACCAGCATTCGCTGCACCAACCTCCAATCATTGGACGTAAAACGTCCATCTCGATCTCCAACGATGTTGCGGGGCACACCGTGCAGTCTGACTATATTATCCACAAATATCTTTGCCAGTTTCTCCACCGGATCATCTTTCCTATGAGGAATGAAGCGCGACACTTTTGTTAACCGATCTACGATCACCCAGATGGCATCGTTTCCCTTCTGCAATCTTGGCGAGCCATGCACAAAGTCCATCGATATGTCGTCGAACTTCCACTCCGGAATAGGCAAGGATTTCAAGAATCCCCCTGGCTTTTGGCACTCTGCCTTTACTAAGGGGCAAGTCTGACATTTAGTCACAAGCAGTGCCACAACCTTCTTGAGCCCTGGCCACCAGAATATCTTCTTTAGATCTCGGTACATCTTCGTGCTCCCTGGGTGGATTAAGTACTTGGTATGATGAGCCTCGTACATCAACTCCGCCTGTAGATTTCCCACGTTTGGGACGCACAAACGATTGTCCTTCCTTAGCAGCCCATCTTCAACTAAAAACTGGGAATTTGACCCATCCAATGCTGCATCCATGCGCTCCTTCATGCTGCCATCCAACTCCACTGCCTCATGTTCAGATCCTTCTGATCCAACAGGTACTTAAGGCTCTTGTGGTCGGTATAAATATCGACCTTTACGCCGTACAAGTAGTTCCTCCACAGCTTTAGCGTAAAAATCACGGCCGCCAACTCCAAGTCGTGGACCGGATAATTCCTTTTGTGCACTTTCAACTGACTCGAGCCATACGCTATAATACGTCCATGCTGCAGCAGCACGCAGCCCAAACCACTGCCTAAGGCATCACTATAAATCTCGAAGCCTTCGGTCCCACTTGGCAAACTTAGAATAAGCGTCGTGGTCAACCGTCTCTCCAGCTCCACGAAAGCTTGTGCGCACACAGGCGTCCAAATAACTTTTGATCTTTCCTCGTCAAAGTTGTGAGGGGGTAACTCTATCCGCGAGAAGTTCTCTACGAAGCCCCTGTAGTAGCCGATCAGCCCCAAAAAACTCTTGTCTTCCGCTCCCGAACGCAACACGGGCCACTCGCGTATCATAACTATCTTCGCTGGATCCACTGCAACACCCACTCTACTAACTTTATGATCGAGGGACGCTACCTAGGATAACCCAAAACTCGCGTTTGGAGAACTAGGCATAGAGATGGTTCCTCTTGCTCTGCGAGTACACCAATACGTCGTCGATGAAGACAACCACAAAATGGTCTAGGTACTCCCTGAACGACCTGTTCATCAAATCCATGAACACCGATGGCACATTAGTCAGCCCAAACGGCATGACCGTGAACTCGAAATGCCCATACCTCGTGCTGAATGCTGTCTTCGGGATATCACTCTCCCTCTTAACCTTAGCTGATAATAACCGGACTTCAGATCCAATTTTGAATATACCGACGACCCGACAAACTGATCAAAAAGATCATCAATCCTTGAGATCGGGTATTTGTTCTTTTCCGTTAGCTTGTTCAACTCTCTGTAGTCTATACACAGCCACAAGCTCCCGTCCTTCTTCTTAACAAAGAGGACCAGTGCGCTCCAAGGCGACGAGCTTGGACGCACATACCCTTACTCCAACAACTGGTCGAGTTGAACCTTTAGCTCCGTCATTTCCTTAGGTATCAACCTATAAGGAGAGCGTGAAACAGGTTTGGCACCTGGCACTAACTCAATCGTGAAATCGATCTCTCGCTATGGTGGGGATCCAGGGAGACCGTCAGGGAAACACATCAGGATATTCGGATACACCCGAAATACTATCCCATGTAGGCTTAGGCTTCGAAGCCTCCCATGGTAGCAGTAACGACGATTACAAGTCGAACTCCTGACTCCCAAACCGTAACCTCTTTACGACATAGACTCTCTCTCTGCTCGCATAGAACAAGCATTAGGCAACAACACATCCAAATTGTCCTTTAGATACTCCGATGTGTAATACTAATCCTTCAGACAAAAGGAGTGCGAAGTTCCCGTATCGAAACTATGCCCTCGTCGGGTGACCAAAAGTCCAAAACAAAGCCTAGAACTTCCATTCCTAAGCTAGCACGCATAAGGTAACAGGTATAAGAAGTTAAATTGATATCAATTAAACCATACCTGACATCCCGACGGTCGTCCACAAGACCTCCTGCTGGCCAAGGATGTCCACCCTCGGTTGGGCTGGAGTATACAGTGATGCGGTGGACTCCACCGCCTTGCCCTTCTCCTCATATGTTGCCCCCGACTTCTTCTCGGACATTGGGCATCCACTCCGACAATCCCAGGCATAGTGTCCCGGCTTTCCACAGTTATAGCATGCACCCGGGGTTTGGCCTGTAGTCGCTCCGAATGCGCCAGAGGAAGGGATTAGACCCGATCTCCTAGCCTTCTTGTTCCACCTACGGTACCTAGATTTTGAGCTTGGCATTTTGAACACCGTCTCCTTAGCACTAAAGTCTTCAACTTCTCCTGTCATAGCTTTCATTGTCTTCTGAGCACCCTTCCGACAATCTCGGGCAAAGTGACCTTTCTTGCCACAAGAATGACAATTGTAAGTAGTCTGGCTAGTAGATGATCTAGCTTCTTTTCTCAACGTTCTGCAGTAGGCAGTCCTTATAGGATCTGCAGGGTTTGGTACTCTATTCACTAGTATTTGATGGGTTTTCCCAAACTCTACTTCCAAAGTTCTGGCCGACTCCACCAAGGCTCGGAATCCCAATAGCTTTGGTCCTAGCAGTAGGATGCGCAACTCGCTGCGCATACCATTGTAAAATCTATCGACTATAGACTGCTTGCTTTCCCACTCAAAGCCTGGGTAGCGCCTTATCATAAGGAACGTCTGCAAATATTCGTCAACTGAGTGCGCTCCCAGCAACACAATCATGTTCATCTGCTGCCCTAATGGGCCTCTACATGCCATTTGCTCCATCACACCGCCCGGTGTTGGGGACATCTCAGGGACAGAGGGTTGCACATTTCTTCCATGTTGTGTGTTGGTCACAGCGAACACCGCTTCAACTACCCTTCTTATGGTTTCAAAAGAAGTAGGAGTCTCAGGCACGTCGCTTGGTGCAGTACTTTTCTCAGAAAGTATGCGTTCAGGCTGCCACGCGCCACTCCCGGAGACCTATAATCGTACAAAACACCGATAAGCGGCCAAACAACATTGCAAAACGCAATTATAAGAACACGTAGGTTCCTCAAACATGTGTATTTTCATTCCTAAGTGAATATTCATGGGTTCTTTTCATGTTATAACGATGACGCACACACATATGCTCACCGCCCCTTAAAGTGAATTCGTCCACGAATTCATTTAAGCCCGGCCGAAACTGGTAGTTTGATACCAAATTATAACACCCCTATCTATCACATAGCATATAGCAGTAGGTCCGGTCGGGGCCCAACGCTATATACCACGGACAGACCGGTGGGTTACTCAATGAAACCATTCAACCAATACACACGTCCTACACAGAGCATCTAGCGGAAGCAATTTATTAAGTTGCAATAATAAGAACCCTGCCAACAAGCAAGAATGTCCACTAAAAAAACCAAGTAGGAATGAGCTACAAAATACACAAAAGTACTGGCCTTAAGGCCTTACAATAGTTTGCTCAAATATAAGTGTCTTCCAAACCTCGGCACGCAGGCCGATCACACATGAGAATACAAGAAAACACTCAAAAATTAGGCCTTTGAGGGCCGGCTCAGCAAGCTGGTCTTTAGCCCGCTATTTACCGCTCGGCTCCGCAGCACCTGCAAGCACAATTCACCGCAACGGTGGCAAACAAGAATAACGCTCAGCTAAAGCTGACCAAATTATAACGATTCCACCCCCAAACCGGGGCGGACAAGCTCCTTCCCTGCACTTGTTAGCAAAACAAGCAACATAGCGAATAAACACCACATCACAGGTGCACGCACACACAGTCGTACACCTCGTGCTCTCAGGGCACATACTCGCTGAAGCCATTTCGAACCCCGTCTGATCCTTGACTTCACCACCACCCCCAGGGGCGGCAAACGTCGTGAGCATTTAGTCCTTCAGCCGTAGCCTAGACTCGTCTCCAAATCATCGGTAAGCCTCACGTTAACTTTAGGTCACTTTAACCGAAACAGATGGAGCGGGTAGGGTTCCACCAGCCTGTTGCTCACTCCGCCAGCGCCATTTGGACTTTGATGCGGGCCAAGCTTCCCCCAGTCCCAACTATCGATCAAACACGATACATAGCCCTGCTATGTACCCAGTTGGCTCCCAGGCCACCAACATGGCAGAAATGTGTTTTCGCCAGATTTCTGGGTGCACCTTGGGGTTAATCCATAAGATTCCCTGATGCATTCTATCGCATAGCAACCCGAAAACAACAAAACACACGGAGTATTCTCCGGCACAAAATGCATAGCAAAATATCACTGATCAAGACCAACATGTCCGGGTAGGCTTCACACATCATGTCTATGCCCGTACTACGATTTCGGACTCTAACAAAGGGGACTTTACATATCTACCCCAAGGAATACCTCAAACTCGCCGCACACTCGCGGGAGAGGGTTTTATCATGCAAAGGAAGAAGAGTTTCACATGCTCAAGATGAGAATCGTTACCCTAGCATTTTTCCTTGGCGCCATGGAAATCTGCGTGGATGAAAAGCACCGCAATCTCCTTGCCTCCGTAGATCCGAAGTCGGCTCGCAATTTGGAGCTCCGAAACTCTGTCGATGACCGGATCTAGCCATCCTTCTTCCTCCTTGCTCTCTCCTCTCTCTAGATCTTAGAAAGAGAGTAACCCAAGCGAAATGGGGTTTTCTAAGCCCTAAACCCGAGTATATCCCTGGGGAAATAACCCCCAGCCGTCGGATCTCAAAATAAGGAAACAGACGGCTGTGATTCGGACTTGAAATCCAAGATCTAGGCCGAATACGGGTTGCGACACGGCCGTGTGCAAGGCCGTGTTACTCATTTGCCGACACCAGGAAACTCCTAACCAGAACACGGCCTGTGACACGGCATCCGACACGCCCGTGTCGCATGTGACACGCCTGTATCAGTGCCCGTGTCACGGCCCGTGTGCCCAAACAACACAGGTCCAGAAATGTCCCGAGAAGCACATGGCCATATGACACGCCCGTGTCACATGTCGTGTGCTAGACACGCCCTGGGACACGCCCGTATCCCAGGTCGTGTAACCTCCTTAGCACAAAACCGCAGACTGCCCGAGTAGGATACGGCCCTAGGACACGCCCGTGTCCTAGGCCGTGTTCCCTATCTCGACACTCAACGCCTGCAAAAACATCGACCTCTCGCCGAGTCGTCGACCCCGAACACGACACGGCCCTGAAACACGCTCGTGTCCCAGGCCGTGTGCCCTCTACCAAGTCTCAAACTTGGCTCAAAACGCTGCCCGTTGCTCTTTTGAGTTTCGGGGCATTACACATATCGTGGTACACCTTGCGGAGATAGAGGTGAATGTGCCCTTTTGAGTGGAATGGGTGCGCTATCTTGAATGATAAGCCTCCATTCATACTTTGGTTTAATGTAAATTTTATGTTGCAAATTTCTATCTAGAGTTCTATGAGTCTTTATATGATGATCTTTAATTGAATAATATTGCATTGGAGGGTTAACTATCTTGAAGTTGTTCTTTAAGTCAAGATTAATTCGCTTAACATTAGGACTCATAGTATAGTAGTTATTGTCCGGAAATCTAAATTTATTTGTTTTTGAGTTGGGAGTAATTCATTTTTCAAAATGAGAGTTATTTCTATATTTACGAGTTTCACTTGCACAAGCTCATGATTTTCTGCTCCCTTTGATTAACTCAGCCTATAGATAGTGGTTCATATTCAACATGCTTTTGGGTTTTACATGCAACTTAGGAGTTGGACTTTGCGAGTTTTTAAGTAGTATTTCTTTAAGCATGTTGATTTTTATATTTAGCTCTTTGTTCTTCAGTTTGAGGTTATGTCTAGCTTCATTGTATGCGATTGTGCTGTTTTTGAGTGTGGTGACAATAGAGTCGATATGAGCTTTATACTTACTCCTAAAATCATCGAATGTCTCATTCATCTCTTCGATTTCAACTTTATAATTTCTGCATTCAGCACAGTAACTATTTAATGATGAGTTCTGTAGACACAATTTATCATTTTGTTCCTTTGTAAAACGAAGCTCTTGTTCAAGAACCTTATATTCTCCTTTTAATTCATTATAAGTCATACGAGATGTAGAAATGTTATCTAAAGAGCGGTTGGGTGGAAAAGTCACATCACAATATGGTTCTACATTAAGTTGTGTGTTTAAAGTTTTGTTTTCTAGTCGTAGGTTTGAATTAATACTTTTCAACTTCTTAATTCTACGTCTAGCATTTTTTAGCACACGCAATGTAGAGATAGATTTATAAACTGAAGGAGAATTTGACTTCCTTACAGAGCACTTGGATGAGGCAAAATTTGAATACAAGATTCCTCTGTCATCTTCCTCTTGATTTTCCTCGTCCAATGATATGTTTTCATCTTCCATTTCGCTTGATGGGTTTGTACTGTCTTCCTCTAAGAGTAAGTCTACATTTGGTCCTTCACTTAAATCCATAAGAAATTTCTCGGATTCAGTATCTGTATAGGAAGAACTATAAGTATATTCAAGAAATTTCCATACATCATAGGCAGTAGTGAACGTATAAATAAGTTTAAAAATTTCTTCACCAAGCCCACAAAACAAATTATTCATAGCTTTGGCATTTATATGACACTCGTGCTTAGTTAATTTATTTGGGGGCTTGATACAAGTTATGTTCCAAACTTCTATATCCAATAACATAAGAAATTTCTTCATTTATGTTCTCCACTCGTTATAGTTCACTTCTGTAAATAGAGGCGGTGCAGACGAATTTTCAGTGTACAATTTTTCATCCCCACCGGTCGATTAAAGATCAGGGTTGGCCATTATTCCCGATGGTGAAACCGATTTGGAATAACCTGTCTCTGATACCACTTATTGGATCTAGTGACCAACCTTAGATGGGGGTGAATAAGGTTTTACAACGTTGAACAAACTTTTACTAAATTTCACGCACTAACAACAATCACAGAAGATTGTAATCTCATTGTATTAAAACAATAATGAAATATAGTTCATAAATAGTTTACATCAACACTTGATCTTCATGACGTCGAAGATCGGAGACGATGAAAATCAAAAGCTCTTGGGTTTTGTATACCGACCCACTTCCCGGACCGGTTGGCTCTCTCATTTTCCCTCCTGAAAAGGACTTCGAGCCGCTCTTCACCTCCACACAAGGAAGGGTCTCAGAGCCCACTCTTCACCTCCACACAAGGAAGGGTCTTAGAGCCCACTCTTCACCTCCACACAAGGAATGGTCTTAGAGCCCAACTAAATCCTCCGATCTAGACGTCCCAACTCCTGGGACGATTTACCGCGGAATCCTAACCGGATTCCGACG
Source organism: Platanthera zijinensis (assembly GCA_039513925.1). NCBI lineage: Eukaryota > Viridiplantae > Streptophyta > Magnoliopsida > Asparagales > Orchidaceae > Platanthera > Platanthera zijinensis. The sequence continues at coordinate 160,535,524 of CM077092.1, forward strand.
ACCCTCACTGGTCGATTTTTCTCACCAAAAACTAAATAGAAAATAGAAAGAGAGTACAAATATTAAAAGTAAAGACGATAAGAAAATGAAGTTCTCCCTCTTGACGACTTCTCCGGTGTGCGATCTACGGTCGATGCTTGAGATCTTCGTTGGCGAGCAACCGGTCGATTCACAGTGTCGATTAAGATTCTGGATCGCCGGAGTTTTTCGTTCACGAACGGGAGTGAGAAAGCTTCCTTTAACTTTGACGGAGACAAGTGGAGACGGGCGCAAGGAGACGGCCGAAATCTGGAGTTCTGAAACCCTTCGTCAAAATTCGTCTAGGAGTCGCAATGACAACAGGCAACACAGCGGCTTTTATACGTCTTCATGAAAACAGACTACCGCCGGCGGTAAGACTAGCGTCTGCGGTATTTTCGCGCGCTTGTTGTGCCAGCTGTTCTCCAAATCTGGAAAATAATCTTCGAAACGATATTCTGTCTTTTCATTTGAACTAGCGCCGCGCGGTTAGGACCTTCCGCCGCGCGGTAACATAGGATGCGACGTTCCCGAAAAAGCAACAACCGTTTGACAAGGCTAGTGCCGCGCGGTAGATGCTACCGCCGAAATCTTCCAGAACGCTAGGACAAAATAAATCGTTCAGTTACCGCCTGCGGTAATACATTCGTCTGGCAGTAGTGCTCGGCATAGTAGAGCTACCGCCAAAACCATCCAGAACGCTAGGTCCAAATAAATCATTAAGTTACCGCCCGCGGTAGTACTACCGCCGGGCGGTAGCCTTCACTCAAAGTCATCGTCTCGACGCACTAAACGCTTTTTGTCTCAACGCTCTCAACGCGGCGTTGAGTGGGCTATCGCGGCGCGGTAAGTACTAACGCTTGGCGGTAGCTTTCATATATGCATTTTTCTTTGCTTGCACCTGTCAACCTGCACACTATCAACATACAATATGATCAAATACATCCTGAGAGTTGATATTCTCAAACACAAGGAATGTGAAATCACGGTTCCAACACCAACCTCCTCTTTGAAGTTAATGACAGTGAACTTCAAAATGAAAATCATTCAATTAAGCCACTGGTTACCATCTACAGCTTCAAAGAATTTCTGGGTGATATTTCAATTAATTTTACAAATATAAATATAGGCAATACCTGCATCCAGACATGTTACAAGCTAAGCCACTGGTTGCCGGTTCTCAGCCTGCATGGACTTGAGATCTCTGTTGTATCATTTTTGAAGTGAAAAACAAGAGGAGTGCTCATTTTATTAGTCCTTCTCCATCTAATCTCTTGTCTTCCATGGTGCTGATAGGCCATAATCTGTAGTAAATCTGAAGCAAATGACAAAAAAAGTGCTCTTGAAGCAAGAATCAAGGGTCGTAGTGGTGATGGCAGCGAAGAGATGATGATAGTAGGGTTGTGGCATGTTTTCCCCTTCGTGTGATTTTGAATATTAGATAGAACAATTTCTTTAGAATCGCTCATTTTAAGTAACAAGTCATGAACCTGGTGAAATTTTTGTGAATTTCAAGGAGTTTAATTATTTTTTCTTTAGAAAATAGGTATATGAGAGTTGCTATGTGGATTAGAAGGAAGAAAGATATTTAAGTGCCATATATATGTTTTTTTCTCTAAAGCACCTGTGAATTGGCCTATCTATTAAGGTTAAATAAAGAATCTGATATCTGCCAATGATTTCTTTCTCATAAAAAGCTCCTGTCGGAAAATGTTCTTCTAGTAGATTTTTTGAATAGTTAATAAATGCATTTATATTTTTTGAATAGTATAGATATGTAGATATGAATATTAAGTTCTAAACATGATATTGACTATTTAAAATAAATTCATATTTATTTCTCCATTTGTCATAATTCAAGTAAGATGGCCGAGACACCATGTGCTAATACAAATTTTTGAAAAAAAAAATTCAAGCCCAACTCCTAAATCAAGAAAAACTCCTAAATTTCTAAAAATAAACTAACAGCTACTCTGGTTTAGGGTTATCATATTCTCCTCACGTTGTTATTCTATAAGATAAGAAAGAAAACAACTTACAAGCATAACCCCATAACCATCAGCAACAAATTTTTTGGATTTGGTTTTAAGTGACTATCAGCAACATAGAGGATGAAGACCAAGTTGTTGATCAAGCCTAAAGCATATGCAACATACAACCAAATTAATTTGCAATTCAAGGAGATGGATGCAACAGATTGCAATCAAAATTAGATGAAAAATCTGAAGTCAAAGTGTTCATCCAAAATTTGAAAAACATGAATTCAAAGTGTTCATCCCGAGTTTAAAAAACTGAATTCAATGTGCAATCCAAAGTGTTGATCCAAACAGATTGCAAAATCTGAAATCAAGGAGACTATCAACCTAAAGGACATAAATGAGTCTGCAAAATCTAAACAGATTGAGATCAAAATTTCAGCAAAATTTTAAAAATTGCAATACTAATGGTGCAAAATAAAATTCTTATTAGTTTTAAACATTGTGTTCTAGTGGTCTATTCATTGATTTCCCTACAGATCTTGTCATGTCTGAAATCCCTGCACTTGGACATCTTTAATTTCCTTGAGCAAATTGAACTGAAGATTACAATATACGATAGAATGCCCATAAAGGAAATTATACACATACATAATTTAAGCTCTGTTTGGCGCGGTGTTTTGAGGATGGAGGGTCATGGATTTTGGAAACGCAGCGCCAAACAGAAATTACGAATGTCCAGTGCAATTTGCCACCGTGCGAAATCGTGCTATTTCTGCGATTATGAGTCGCGGAAATATTTCGCGACTGAAATAGAGTGATTTCGCCCGCGATGTTTCCTCCCCCGTGAAGCCCTATTTTTGTGATTCCCCATCTACCTGTTCGGCGCTCTCCCGTGAAGCCCTCTTTGCCCGACTCCCTACACGCTGGCGTTTCCATCTCCTCCGGCGTTTCCATATCCTCCGGCGTTTCCATCTCCTCCGGCGTTTCCATCTCCTCCGGCGTTCCAGCTCCTCTGGCGTTCCATCTCCTCCGGCGAACAGGCGGAAATTTGTTTTGCTCCCCCGTGAAGCCCTCTATGCATAGTGATGATTTTTAATCATATAATTTTTACACCTACTAGCACCTATTATATGTGTTTTTTTTATCTGAAAATTTCTAGATCATCAAAAAATATCTAATGGGAACTCAACTATCAAAAAATATCAAAAACATATTGAGGTTAGACAAGTTATAGGTTGTTTATAGTTATTTTGTTTCACAAACCAAATGCTTATGTTCATGATATATCAATTGTACCAATAGTCATCGGGCAACGAGCAGCTTTCGTGCCAAGAAGACCTGTCTCCTTTAGGAGATCTAGTGCATACTTTCGCTCTGAAAGAACCACTGAGGTCCTCTTTCGTGAAATCTCAATTCCCAGGAAGTACTTTGGCGGTCTCATATCCTTAGTGATAAAGTGTTATCGAAGATGTTGTTTGGCTAGATCAACGCCCTCCTTATCATCATCAGTCAAAAGAATATCATCAACGTAGACAGCAAGAACTACAAGGCCTTTAGTAGTCTTGCGTATAAACAAAGAATGATCAGCAGAGTTTCGAGTGAACCCAATAATAGAAACAACTGCACTAAACTTTTGAAACCAGACTCGTGGACTCTGCTTTAAACCATAAATTGCCTTCTGAAGCTTGCACACCTGAGACTCCCCCTGAGCAACATACCTAGGAGGTTGCTCCATGTATACCACCTCTTGCAAATCCTCATAAAGGAAGGCATTCTTAACATCCAACTGAGACATTCCTCAGTCTCTATTAATAGTCACAGGCCCACAGAGAAGAGAATGCGGATAGTGCTGATGCGAGTAACAGGATAAAAGGTATCGAATAAATCCACCCCATATGTCTGAGTAAACCCTTTAGCAACAAGTCGTGCCTTATACCGTTCAACAGATCTATCTGGAAGATACTTAACCACACAGACCCACCGATATCCAACCACATCAATGCCTAGAGATGGAGGGACGAGAGTCCAAGTCTCTCTCTCAGTTAACGTGCTCATTTCTTCATCCATAGCAGCTTTCCACTGAGGAATAGCAAGAGCTTCTTGATATGTTTTCGGAATGGCAGTAGAAGAAATAGCAAGAGCAAAACGATTGGAAAGTGGGGAAAGCTGAGCATATGAGACAACCGCACCAATCGAATGTTGAGTACATTGGCGAACGCCCTTTCGCAGGGCAATTGGAAGATTGAGATCACTACTCGCCGGAGGAGGCAAAGTACTGGCAGAAGAAAGAAGAGGCTCCGGAACAGGCACAGAGGGTTCTAAGGGCAACACAACCGGCTCCTGAGAAAGAGACAGAGCAACAGGAGGAGATGTGGAAAGAACCGGCTTTGGCGGAGGTGCCGAGAGAATAGGTAGGGAAGAAGAAGTATCGGCAGGTACGAGAGAAGAAGGAGGGGAGAAATATGGAGTATCTCCAAAGAAGGTAACATCGGCGGAAATGTAATGTTTGCGCAGGAGAGGATCAATACATCGATACCCCTTTTGAGTAGGACAATAGCCAAGGAATATGCATTTAACCGATCGGGGAGAAAGTTTGTCCCGTCCAGGAGAAGGGGCGTGAACAAAGGCTGTACAACCAAAGGTTTTAAGAGGCAAAGGAAATGGTTCGGCCTCTGGATATAAGACTGAAAAAGGAGTCTTGTCATAAATAACAGACGAGGGAATACGGTTAATGAGATAGCAAGCGAGAAAAACCGCATGACCCCAATAAGACCGAGGGACATTCATTTGCAAAGAAAGAATGCGAGCAACATCCAGAAGATGACGATTCTTGCGTTCAGCAACGTCATTCTGTTGAGAGTTATATAGACAACTTGTTTGATGAATCAAACCTTTGCTCACACAAAAAGAAGAGAATTGATGGCTGACATATTCTTTGACATTATCAGTACAAATAACCTGAATGGGCACACAAAACTGTGTGAAGACCTCATTATAAAACGCAGTGAATACAGAGAACGGTTTAGAAGGATCCTTCAAGAGATACAGTCAAGTGCATCTAGAGAAATCATTAATGAATGTGACAAAGTACATGCTTCTGTAACCAACAGTAGCAACAGAAAAAGGACCCCAGACGTCAGAGTGAACAAGTTCAAAAGGACGCGAAAAACAACGGCCCATTCGAGCTGGTAAAGAAAAGCGATGATATTTGCCTAACTCACATGCTTCACAGTTCAAAGGCAAATCGTCGAAAGGAAGGTCTGGAGAAAGTTGATAAATGAGGCGAGAAGGAGGATGACCAAGACAGCGATGTCACGGCTGAACCGAAAAAGAAGCAGAAAGAGAAACAGCGTGGTCAAGATAAAACAGACCACCACGAGCAGTACCAATAGCAATCGTAGCCTTAGAGATAGAATCAGAGAAAAAAAGTGATGCTAGTAAAAGTAACAGTGCAATTTAACTGGGTGCAAAGAGCATGAACAGAGAGTAAATTGCATGGGAAAGTAGGGACATAAAGAGTATCCTCTAACAGCAAAGACGAAGAGAGACGCACAGTATCAATACCATGCACAGGAGCAGAGGTCCCATCAGCAACAACAACAGGTGACAACATGTTTGTCTCAAGCAAAGAGGAAAACAAACGAGAGTTGTCAGTCATGTGACAAGTGGCACCAGAGTCAATAAGCCACTTATCAGAGGAGACCACAAGAGCACGAGTGGTAGAAGAGAGAAGAGAAGCCATCCGCAAGAAGAAACCGGAAAGCAGAAAGACTAACCGCACGGTTAGAAATAAGCCGGCACAACAATGAAGAAGAAAGAGAGACTAAGGAGACCGCCCGGTCAAAGTCACACAGACCAGCGACGAGAAAGAAGCCGCGACCAAAAAGCGGGAAGAAAGAAAGAAACTAGAAGAAACCAGACTAAGATGCGGAACCCGCAGCGGTTAGAGAAACTTAAGCGAGAAAAGAAAGGAGGAGAAGCACGCGGTCAAGGGAAAAAGAAGCCGCCCGGTCTCGGTGTCAACACACCAGCAGCAAAAATGCTGCAACCCAAAGGCGGAGAAGCCGCGCGAGAAGAAAGAAGAGAAAGAGACCGCGCGAACAAAACGCAAACCGCACAACACGAAGGAAAGAAACCGCGCGGTTTACAAAAGACAAACCGGAAACAACCGCGAAGCGAAGAAACCGCGCGAACCAAAACACCGCAAACAAACCGCGGGAACAAACCGACCAAGAATAGGTCGCAGAAGGAGGCAGAGACCGCACAGGCACGGTGTCAACACACCAACGACAAGGAACAAGCAGCGACCAAAATGCGGACTCGCAGCAAAGAAGAGACAAGCGACTAGCAAAGAAGCGCCAAGAAGAAGAGAAAAGAGCACGAGGCCGCCCGTTAAAGACGACAACACACCAGCGGCAAGGAAGAAACCACGACCAAAGGCGGAACTCGCAACAGAGAAGAGAAATCGTGCGAAGAGGAACCACGCGGTTAGCAAGAGAAGTCGGGCAAATAGAAAAGCCTGGGAGGAAGCAAGGCGCAAGCACAGCGAGCAGCAAGGGAGGGAAGGGAAGGGAAAAATGTCAGACAAACCGGAAGAAAGAGGTCGCACGATTAAAGCAACAAACCGCCATCTTCTTGAAGCAAATGATCGGATTCCTCTGATACCATGTGAAAAATAGACAAAATAGGTAAATAAACCGCAAACTTTATTGCTCCAAAAAGATAATTATTACAAAGGTATGCCCACTTACTTATAGAAACTGAGGGAGGAGAGAGAATTACAACAAACGATGTGGGACTAAATACAACCCGAACGGCTTATGCGGTTTGACATGATCAAACCGCTAACTATACAAGAAATAAAACAACTGGCTTCAAAGCCGCAATCTCCCAGAGTAAGCCGCTTGGACTGACCGCCTGACCGTAACTATTGCAAGTTGTCGGACAGCAACCGCGGTCTCAACCAGACCGTTGCGGCTACTCTTTGACAGACCGTTGCTGCTGCTGTCTACTAGAACACAAGCCGAGGTTTATCACCAGACCGCCAGACCAAACCGCAAGACTACTGGAATAATTAGACCGCTGCGGTTAGAGACCAGGCCGCCCGATCTCTCCAATCTTTAACAGTGTTCAACATAAAAGCTGTAGATATCGTCGAGATCTACAACTTTCATGTTGAACACTTTTCCTAAAAATGCAATAAACTAGGCATATTTTCAAAAGGCGCGTGATCACCGTATTTGACTTATATACGTGGGCCGCGTATGTACAGTATATATATATATAATATAAGCAAGGACAAAAGTAGATATGGTGTAACATTTTAATACAATACTACCCTCATAAAAGCAATTATCCTTCTCATTTCTTTAGATCTTTTTAGACATTTCTCACATCTATATTATATCTTATATATTATATCTTATATTATATATTATATATATTATATAACTCTGCCAAAAGAAATGAGAAGGAAGCCAGAACGTTACCCTCACAGGCTTTCTCCTCCCCCACACGCTACCCTCACCTCCCGCCGTCGCATCTTCCCTCGAATGCCACCCGTCGTAATTGCGTGTATAACCCTACCTCTTCTACGCAGAGCCACGCCTAAACTCTTCTCCACATTACGACGGAGTTCCTCCTCCATCGACAGAGCTCCTCCTCCTACTCCCGACAAGCTCCTCCTCCCGGCAAGTTCCTCTTCCTTTCTTCGGCCTCCCTTATCCACGGCTTTCTCTTCACCTTAGTTCATGTTTAAGCTTTCTTCTAATCTAAGCTTTCTAAGCTTTGTTCATGTTTACAGGGCTCCTGCCGAAAGCTGGCTCTCTCCTCACCTTAGTTCATGCGACAGAGTTCCTTCTTCCGGCAAGACGGCGGGTCGCAGTTGTTTAGGAGCTTAGCAAGTTAAATGCTTCAGGTTTACTTGCTAAAATAATTTTTGATTACAGTATTGATTCACTGCCTAATCGATGAAGAACCGAGTTTTATTTTAACCGTCTTTGATTTACAGTTGCTTAGCAAGTTTTAGCAAGTTCTTAGTGGGTTTTAACAAGTTTATTAGCTTACCTTAAATTTACAGTTTCTGATTTACTGTTTTTGATTTAGTTTTTGATTTTAACCTGGTTTGCTTCAAATTTACTTCAGATTTACAGTTTTTGATTTACAGTTTTTATTTTAACCGTGTTTTATTTTACCCGTGTTTGATTTACAGTTTTTTAGCAAGTTTTAGCAAGTTCTTAGAGGGTTTTAGCAAGTTTATTAGCTTAGCTTAGATTTACAGTGTCTGATTTACTGTTTTTTATTTACATTTTTTATTTTAACCGGATTTGCGTCAGATTTACAGTTTTTTATAACCGGGTTTCATTCTTAAAACGGTTTTTGATTGTTGTTTACTACATTTACTAGAATGTTGTTTAAATATTATTACTTAAATTCAAACTCAATTCCTATCAACCTATCTACCTTAACTGTTTACTCAATCAATGATGGACTTAGCATCTTCCTGAATGCCATCCCATCGTATACTGAGTAAGTAGTTCAGATGTTCAGTACCATTAATAATATAAAAATCTTATGAACATTTCTTTTATATCATGTCGAACTCTCAGTATCTCTTTTTGTTATCATGACTGAGCAAGGAACTCTAATATTCTGATTTTTTTAATTTTTGCATTCTGATAGCTTTGTAATTACACATATTCTGGATTCTGGGCACGTCATGATTTATAGAGTATTGTATTTATGATCAATGATATTTTCTACATCACTTAGCTGTATATATAAAGATACAGCTGTTTACACCCCCAAAAAGAAGACTATATTAAGTCTTCGTTTGAGAGGACTTCAGGTCTGATTCATGCGGTCGTAACCGCTTGATCGGTGAAAATAAGTACTCTCAAACGGAGCCTAAATCTGTATATTTATACAGCTGTTATAGCAAAAACAATCAGTAAAATGTGGAAGCAATTACTCAATATATGATTGCTCACTGAACATGTTTGTGCTTCAGATTTTTCAGATTTTAATATATCATTAAAATGTGTCTGACATTGCTCTAATTAATTGGATGATTCCACTGAAATTAATTAGAACATTTCTGTGGACTCACCGGTCCAATTAATTAGAGCATTTCGCTGAAAATGTGGACCGGGTAGTTGAACCCCTCTTCAATTCAAGGGTAGTTGAAAGTGTCAAACATGCTTCAGATTTAATTAGAGCATTTCAGTGGACTGCAACATGTATTGTAATTATCATCTTAAAAAGACTCGCTAATTTTTCTGCAGGAATCAAAATTGTCATAACATCATCTTCTCTTGCGAGCTTTTAATCATCTGAAACGCGGTTTCTCTTCCCAGTACTTATTCTAAACTCCAGGTTAGTATAATCTGATTTATTTTTCACTACCCAAAGCTTCTTTGATTTGAGTACCATGAAATCAGTTATATGCATCACTTGTGAGAAGCACATATTTGTGAGAAACTTGTCATAGCAAATGAATTATTTTTTGCACCCTAGGTATTTGCGTAAATGTCTAGTTTCTCTCACCAAATTAAATTTATGAGAATTCTATGCATCTCAACATTGTACTCTCATGTTTTGGATTATCTCTCGGTGCTGATTCATTTTATTGGGTTGCTATGAATTTCTTTCATGCGGGATTTTTAACAGAGTTTCTAAAATATGTCTTTCTAAAATATGTGTTTCTAAGAAACATGTGAACAAGTGCGGGGAGAGTTTGTTCTTTGTGGGCGTACATTTAGTTTTTGTTTTAATATTATGAATATGAATAACCTTAATTGACTGTATGAACATAAAAAATGTTATTTAAAACAGATAGACATAGCATTTAACAACTCCGTAAATATTTACATCATACGGGTTGTGATGAACACTAACATATTATTACAAATCAAAATTGATTTGGCAAACAACGATTTTGATTATATAGCATCTCATTACAAAACAATGATATTTCAAATTGATCCCCAGTGCCAGATGCCGCCCCACACGCTAGATGCTGACCCCCGCGATAGATGCCACTCCCCCGCGATAGATGTCACCCCCCTCGACAGATATTGCACCCACGACAATTGTCTTCTCCACGACAAGCGTCGCCCAAACGACAAATGTCTCCCCCCTCGACAAATGTCGCTCCCACGACAAATGTCGCTCCCACGACAAATGTCGTCGCCACGACAATTGCCGCCCCAGGCAATTGTCGCCACCACAACAATTGTCGCCCCCGCGGCAAATGTCGCCCCCGCGGCAAATGTCTCCCCCACGACAATTGTCGCCCCCACGGACAAATGTCGCTCCCACGATAATTGTCTCCTCCGCGACAAATGTCGCCTCCACGACATTTGTCGCCCCACGACAAAAATCGCTGACACGATAAATGTCGTCCCCACGACCAATGTCGCCCCCACGATATTTTTCGTCGCACGACAAATGTCATCCCCACGACAAATGTGGTCCCCGACCCCCACGAAAAATGTGACCCCCACAACAAATGTCGCCCCTACGACAAATGTCCTCCTGTAACATCCATAAATTTAACGCGAAGTTTATTTAAATTGTAGGGTCGAGTCGCGACGGATTTTGAACAAGGCAGCACGTCGTCAAGGTATAATGTTACTTTTCCTATGGATAGCGTCTGTTAGTTTATTAAGTGCGTTAATACTAGTGTGTAACGCAGTTTATATTAGATGCGACGCACACGGTGAATATCAGTTAGTATTCAAAGGTTTTTGTGAGATTGGGTGTGTCAATAGCCATTTTTATAGGATGTATTTGGGTGGAAATTGGGGTGCCAATAGAAGTCCCCCCCCTCCTCTTTGCGGTTAAATAGAAAACTACATACCCGACGGTTCTAAAACCCGCACTCCCTCATCTATCGGGAAATAGTTGCAGCCCGACTCCGTCTTCCGCTGATCCGCGACGACGCCAAGCTACGTTCTTCCCGGTGCCTACCACCGCCCGATCCTCCTCCAGGAATCAAATCGGACTCCTCCCTCCTCTGCAGGTGCCAGCAAGCCTTCCTCTTCCTTCCTTGGCTGTGGGAGAACCGTGTCTAACCCTAACCGGTGGAGGTTGAAATCCGTTTTTGTTCCGGTAGGTTTGATTTCTCCCTTCTCTTTGCTTCTGCATAGTAATCCTTCGATTTGAAGATTTAAACAAAGTTTCGTTTTTTTGTGTGTGCCCTAATTAGGTTTGGAGTTCTAAATTCACAGCGGTTTTTGTGTAGGGCATTTTGGGAGCCTCAATCCCCCCCCCTCCCGTTAAGGTAATATCTAAAGTTTAGCACTTGTATTTTACAACCCTGGTTACATAGAAATTTTCCACGGGAAAATCGTAAAGGAAAAAATTATGAAATTAGGGCTGCCCTAAATTGCAGGACTTTGGTGGGATTGGGGCAGCATTCTGAAGGTCCCCAGCAGTAGGATCGCCTTCGAAAGAGAAAATATCGTCGCGCCGAGTGTACGAGCATCGCAGCACCACGGTAAGGAAACTTAATTTCTACTAATTAGACATAGCAATAAATATATATTTTTGTATACGCATGAGAAGGCTATGTACAAGTATCATGACATTGCATAGAAAGGTGTGGTGATAGGAAAACGGTCGCGGAAAATGTGTAGGATGACACCCTTCTCCAAGACCCAGGTAGTCAGATCAGAAATGGTAACGTTAGGTACGAAACCTGTACCCGTGTACGTAAGTTTGGAATTTGTCCAACCCAGGGCGTGAATGTCCCTTCTAGTCGACCACGAGAAAGTCAAGGGTCTCTCAGTAGTCCACCAAAAGAGATATCTCAAGCAGAGTAGCATCAGACCAAAAAGGTCAGTGAGCACACAAGTCTTTTCGTGCTCGGTAGAGGCGCACTACCTTTCTCATAAGGCATATGGTATCTTGTGAGCAGTATAGTCTTGGGAGTTTACTTCTCTTTGAGACAGTTAGTAGATTCGAGACCGTGTCCGTGCGACACTAGAACAATTGAGTTTGTAAGATGGTCTCGGGTCATCAGTTTCAATTGCGCGTTAAGAGCTACTCTGCCTAGAGCCTTCCCAGTAGATGTGTAGGCTAGGAGCCACCTAGAACTTAAGTATAGACCTGACGTGAGATAGTACACTAGTTAGTGAACAATAGGACTTTGGTTAGGGAACTAAAAGTCACGTACATAGAATAAATAGATGTTTTGACCAGAAAGTAGTGCGAAGGCATGCATAATATATAGCATAAATGTTTTAATTCACAAAACTGTTTTCTAAAGGCATGTATTCATCATATGAGAAAATGATTTTAGTGTCATTAGGAGTTATTTTTTTTTACTCTGACCCCTCATGGGTAATGTTTTTCAGGTGACCCGGGTGGGAAACTACGCCTATTATGAGAGTTATGGTGGCATCAGTTAGTAGTGGTTTACCATTCAGTTTTCTTACTTTCAGCATACACTTGTAGATGTGGACAATGTACCTTGTTAATGTATTAATATGCCTTGTATCAGACTTATTATGATATTACAGATTTTCAGTTATTTCACTTCTGTTCATGTTTAGTGGCTCTGTGAATCAAGATTTGAGGTATGTGGTTACCCTTAGTTTACTTTCTTAGCTTCCGTTGTAAGTTTTAAATTCTTAGTAGATGTTTATTTTACCTGCTGCATACTAATTTTAATATTGTTTCCTAGTTTTCTTTATATCACTGACCCGGTCGGACGATTGATTTCTGAAGTACTGGGAAGGGGTGTTACAAATTGTTATCAGAGGCAGGTTTAGGATCCCTGGACCCTATAAGGTTTTCACAGAGCCATGGGAATGTGTAAGAGTAAACTCTTGTTAGTAGAGTATTTAAGTTGCGATTAAGCCCTAGTGTTCGCAAGATTACGAAATAAAAGTGCTAAGCCAGATTCCACAGATGCTTGATAAATAATCAGATTTTTTTATATGTTATATCAGGCACCACGAGTCAGTGAACCGGGTGAATCTTCACGTCAGGACACTGTTCCTAACGCGACTATGGGAGACGCTGCCATGCCACAGGTACCACCAGTTCCAGCAGCTCCAGAGGGCACTGACATAGCATCTCAGATTGCCAAGCGGTCAATGTTGCCTTGATGGAGTTTCAGAGAGGACTGGCTGCAGCATTTCCAGCTCCAGTACAAGTACCAGCCCCTACACCAGCCCCTGTACCAGCTCCTGCCCCAGCACCCGTGGAGATAACCCTAGAACGCTATTTAAGGAACTTTAGAGAGCTTCAACTCTCGAAATATAGTGGGGATGAGACCCCAATGAACACAGATGATTAGATAGCAAACATCAAAGACCTTTTGAACGTTTTGGAGTGCCCGGAGAACAAGAAGGTTCCTCTGGCAGTTTTCCTCCTCCGATGTGAGGCAAATGTCTGGTGGGATAAGTCCGGGCAGATGATCCTGCAGGTAAAGCGATATGAAAATTTCCTCTTACTTTTGGAAGTGATACGTTCATTTTAAAATAGTATGACCATATTTTTGGCCAGGTCGTACATCAGACATGTTTACGTGGGGCGAATTTTCTAGTCCTTGCAAGCTAGTTCGTGCCTCCTTCCGCACGACGAGGTCTCCAGGAGAGATATCTTAGGCTTTTCCAGGGGGACAAGACAGTTATTGAGTACGAGCGAGAGCTTACCCATCTAGCTCGATATGTGGGCATGATGCAGGGAGATCAGACTGAGAAGTGCAGCCACTTTGTGGATAGTTTGCGTGACTCATTGAGGCCGCCGCTGATGACCATGGTCAACGCTGATTACAAAAGCTTAGTGGATACGGCTCGCAGTATGGAGGCTGACCAGCAGAAGGTTCAGAAGCGAAGTAGTTTCCGTGCGAAGCGATCTCAGGATTCGCATCAGCCGTAGCAGACCAGGAATGACCAAGGGAAGAACTGGAATAAGAAGTCGAAGCCTGAGGCTAAGAAGAATGGTCAGTTTGGAGATAGGAGCAAGAACTACCCCACTTGTCTTAAGTGTTAGCGTCGCCACCTAGGAGAGTGTTTGGCTAGCGCAGGCGTGTGTTACAAATGCCGACAACCTCGACACATAGCTCGCTTCTGTCAGGAAGTTGGTGCAAATCAGGTAATCAAAGTATTTTTGTATTCATTACATTTATGTAATTACAGTAGATCTTTAATGTAATTTGTTCCTGCAGTCGAAGTACGAGATTGGTGGCTCTAGCAGGGTAGATAAGGGCAAAGCGTTGATGATCACTGATGGGAGACCACAGCAGGGTCGAGACTTAGTGCATCCCAGAGCGTATGGGTTGGGTCAGAAGGAGGCAAAGGATCAGGGGGATGTAGTGACTGGTAAGTGTTTATTTGCTTAACAAGTTTATTGAATCCTCCGTAGTGACACTCTTTTCATCTTTGAAAATCATTCATGTAGGCATCCTTATGATTCGTAATTTACCCTCCAAGATACTGTTTGATACGGGCGTCTCACACTCATTTATCGCGAAATCTCTAGTGCGTAAGCTGAATTTAGAAGTCTTTTCAGAGGCAGTATAGTTGGAAATCATGATGCCGAATGGATCCCTTCTACAGACCAGAGATAAGTGCAGGGTTCCGGTGCAGTTTGGTGATACCGAGATTATCGTGGAAGCTTTGCAGCTACCTATAGCAGGATTCGACCTGATTTTTGGAATGGACTGGCTTTCGGCAGTCAACGCCAGGATTGACTGTAAGGCGAAGAAGATACAGTTTGATGGTCTCAAACAGACTTCAGTTTCTTTTCAGGACTTGCAGGGAGTAGTGAAGATGATTATCTCCGTAGTCCAAGCGAGAAGGTGCATCAGTAAGGGTTGTGAATCCTTCGTAGTACTGATGAGCGCAGAGTATAAGGCTGACTTGGCAGAGGTACCAATGGTGCAGGAGTTTCCCGATGTTTTCTCGGAAGAGCTCCCTGTTGCCCCTCCAGATAGAGAGATTGAGTTCCCGGTAGACTTGCAGCCTGGGGCTACACCAGTAGCTAAATCCCCATACCAGATGGCTCCAAGGGAACTAGCAGAGTTGAAGAGCCATTTGTATGAGTTGCTTGATTTGGGTTTTATACGCCCCAGTACTTCACCTTAGAGTGCTCCAGTACTGTTTGTGAAGAAAAAGGATGGTAGTCTGAGACTGTGCATAGACTACCGTGAATTGAACAAGCTGACAGTAAAGAACAAGTACCCGATTCCCAAGATTGATGATTTGTTCGACCAGTTGGTGGGATCGAGCACCTTTTCCAAGTTAGATTTGAGGTCGGGCTATAATCAATTAAAGATTCGTGACGTGGATATTCAGAAGACGGCTTTCAGTACCAAATATGGACACTTCGAGTTCGTGGTCATGTCATTCGGGCTGACCAATGCCCCTTCAGTATTTATGGACCTGATGAACAGGGTATTTCAGGAGTACTTGGATCGTTTTGTTATCGTCTTCATAGATGATATCTTGGTGTTCTCTAAGAGTGCAGAAGATCATGTCGCACACCTTAGGATTGTTTTAAGCACCCTCAGGAAGAACCAGTTGTGTGTTATGTTTTCAAAGTGTGAGTTTTGGCTTTCAGAGATTGCATTCTTAGGCCGTATCATCAGTCAGAAAGGGGTTAATGTTGATCCAAAGAAGATAGAGGCCATTAAGAATTGGCTAAGGCCGACGTCAGTTTCAGAGGTTCGCAGTTTTTTGGGTCTTGCTGGATACTACAGGAGATTCATCAGAGATTTCTCAAAAATAGCATTACCACTGACTTCCCTCACTAGGAAGGGTAAGGGTTTGGTTTGGACAGTTGAATGCGAGTTAGCTTTTGAGGACTTGAAGGACAGATTGATGACCGTACCGATCTTGAGTTTACCTTCAGGGCCTGACGGGTTTCAGATTTATAGTCATGCGTCAGGTCAGGGTTTGGGTTGTGTTCTCATGCAGCATGGAAAGGTCATAGCCTATGCCTCGAGACAGTTAAAGGTTTATGAGAGGAACTATCCCGTGCATGACTTGGAGCTTGCAGCAGTCATACATGCTCTGAAGATATGGAGGCACTATCTCTATGGAGTGCGTTGCGAGATCTTCACTGATCATAAGAGCCTCAAGTACATCTTTGATCAGCGAGAGCTCAATTTGAGGCAGCGTAAATGGTTAGAGTTTCTTTCGGACTACGATGTAGACATTCAGTATCACCCAGGAAAGGCGAACGTGGTAGCTGATGCTATTAGCCGGAGAGGTTCGTGTTTTTCCCTTCTCACTCAGCAGAAGGAATTGCTTCGAGAATTGGAGAGATTGGACATCACTGTTGTGCCACGTTGTAGTTTTGGTTCTACAAGGTTGAGTTGGATAGAGATTACTTGCGACATTAAAGATAGAATCAGAACAGCTCTACCTTTGGATCCAAGGATGGCAGAGATTTGGATCTCAGTGCAGTCAGGTCAGAAAGAGAGATTCTCTATTCAGGATGAGTTAATATTGCATGATGATAGGGTGTGTATCCCAGATGTTAGTCACCTTCGCAAAGACATTCTTTTTGAGGCACACAATTCCAGATATTCTATACATCCTGGTAGCACGAAGATGTATGCAGATCTTAAGAAGGTAGTCTGGTGGGCAGGTTTGAAGGGTGATGTTGCAGATTATGTAGGGAAGTGCGAGACATGCAAGTTGGTTAAGGCCGAGTGTCAAAGGCCTGAAGGCAAGTTGCAGTCACTTCCCATTCCCGAGTGGACATTTGAGGATATATCCATGGATTTCATTCATGGTCTGTCGAGATCGCAGAGTGGGAATGATTCTTTGTGGGTTATAGTTGATCGACTTTCTAAGGTCGCCCATTTCATTCCTCTTAGGAAGTCGGATCAAGGCCCGAAGCTAGCACAGTTATATATAGACGAGATAGTTCGACTTCACGGTGTTCCCAAGACTATAGTTTCAGACCGAGATGACAGGTTTACCTTCAGGGAGTGACGATATGTACAGGAGCGGTTGGGTACCAGATTACATTTCAGCACCGCATTCCATCCCCAGACAGATGGACAGACTGAGCGCACAAATAAAACTTTGGAGGATCTTCTACGGATGTGCATTTTTGGATTTTGGAGGAAAGTGGGATAAGTATGTTACTCTTGTGGATTTCTCCTACAACAACAGTTTTCAGACGAGTATTGGGAAGGCACCGTTCGAGGCCCTTTATGGTAGACGTTGTCGGACACCGTTAGCTTGGGCTGAAAGTGAGGAAAGATCTACTATCAGGGAGTCATGGATTGATAAGACCACTAATAGGATCAAGCTCATTCAGGAGCGTATGAAGACAGCTCAAGATTGTCAGGCCAAGTATCATGATCAGAAGCACTGGTCAGTAGAGTTCAGTGTTGGAGACTACGTTTATCTGAAGGTCAGACCAGTCAGAGGAGTCTCTAGAATAAAGCGGATGAAGAAACTGAGCCCCAAATTCGTTGGTCATTTTGAGGTGTTGGAAAGAGTTGGTGAGGTTGCTTATAGGTTGTCCTTACCTGAGAAAATGAGTGGTGTACATGATGTATTCCACGTCTCCTATCTGAGGAGAGCAGTCAGAGATTCCAGTCAGATCATCAGTACCAAGGAAGCACCAATCGAGACAGATCTTAGTATTGTGGTTAGACTGGTCAGAATTGTGGATTCAAGGATACAGAAGCTCAGGAGCAGAGAGATTCGCATGGTCAAAGTCCTTTGGATATACTGTGGCCGTGCAGAGTATACTTGAGAGCGAGAGGATGAGCTTAAGAGCAATGCAGACTATTCTTTTCTCTTCGATTCAGGTATGGTTACAATTTTTGAGGACGAAATTTTTTGTTAGGAGGGAAGACTTATAACATCCATAGATTTGACGTGAAGTTTATTTAAATTATAGGGTCGAGTCGCAACGGATTTTGAACGAGGCAGCACGTCGTCAATGCATAATGTTACTTTTCCTATGGATAGCGTCTGTTAGTTTATTAAGTGTGTTAATACTAGTGCGTAACGTAGTTTATATTAGATGCAACGCGCGCGGTGAATATCGGTTAGTATTCAAAGGTTTTAGTGAGATTGGGTGTGCCAATAACCATTTTTATATGATGTATTTGGGTGGAAATTGGGGTGCCAATAGAAGTCCCCCCCCCCTCTCCTCTTTGCGGTTAAATAGAAAACCGCATACCCGACGGTTCTAAAACCCGCACTCCCTTATCTCTCGGGAAATAGCAGCAGCCCGACTCCATCTTTCACCGATCCGCGACGACGGCAAGCCGCGTACTTCCCGTTGCCTTCCGCCGCCCGATCCTCCTCCAGGAATCAAATCCGACTCCTCCTCCCTCCTCTGCAGGCGTCAGCAAGCCTTCCTCTTCCCTTTCTTGGCCGTGAGAGAACCGTGTCTAACCCTAACCGGTAGAGGTTGAAATTCGTTTTGGTTCTGGTAGGTTTGATTTCTCCCTTCTCTTTACTTCTGCATAGTAATCCTTTGATTTGGAGATTTAGTTAAACAAAGTTTTGTTTTTTTGTGTGCCCTAATTAGGTTTGGAGTTTTAAATCCACAGCGGTTTTTGTGTAGGGCATTTTGGGAGCCTCAATCCCCCCCCCCCCCCCCCCCCGTTAAGGTAATATCTGAAGTTTAACACTTGTATTTTACAACCCTAGTTATATAGAAATTTTCCACGGGAAAATCGTAAAGGGAAAATTTATGAAATTAGGGATGCCCTAAATTGCAGGACTTTGGTGGGATCGGGGCAGCATTCTGAAGGTCCCCAGCAGTAGGATTGTCTTCGGAAGAGAAAATGTCGTCGCGCCGAGTGTACGAGCGTCGCAGCACCACGGTAAGGAAACTTAATTTCTGCTAAATAGACATAGCAATAAATATATATATTTTTGTATACGCATGAGAAGCCTTTGTACAAGTATCATGACCATGCATAGAAATGTGTGGTGATAGGAAAACGGCAGTGGAAAATGTGTAAGATGACACCCTTCTCCAAGACCCAGGTAGTCAGATCATAAATGCTAACGTTAGGTACGAAACCTGTACCCGTGTACGTAAGTTTGGAATTTGTCCAACCCAGGGCGTGAATGTCCCTTCTAGTCGACCATGAGAAAGTCAAGGGTCGCTCAGTAGTCCACCCAAAGAGATATCCCAAACAGAGTAGCATCAGACCAAAAAGGTCAGTGAGCACACAAGTCTTTTTATGCTCGGTAGAGGCGCACTACCTTTTTCATAAGACATATGGTATCTTGTGAGCAGTATAGTCTTGGGAGTTTACTTCCCTTTGAGACGGTTAGTAGATTCGAGACCGTGTCCACGCGACACTAGAACAATTGAGTTCGTAAGATGGTCTCGGGTCATCAGTTTCAGTTGCGCGTTAGGAGATACTCTGCCTATAGCCTTCCCAGTAGATGTGTAGGCTAGAAGCCACCTAAAACTCAAGTATAGACCTGACGTGAGACAGTACACCAGTTAGTGAACGTCAGGACTTAGGTTAGGGAACTAAAAGTCACGTACATAGAACAAATAGATGTTTTGACCAGAAAGTAGTGCGAAGGCATGCATAACATATAGCATAAATGTTTTAAAGCACAAAACTGTTTTCTAAAGGCATGCATTCATCATATGAGAAAATGATTTGTGTCATTAGGAGGAGTTATTGTTCTTTACTCTGACCCCTCGTGGGCAATGTTTTTCAGGTGACCCAGGTGGGAAACTACGTCTACGATGAGCGTTATGGTGGTGTCAGTCAGTAGTGGTTTGCCATTCAGTTTTCTTACTTTCAGCATACACTTATAGATGTGGACAATGTACCTTGTTAATGTTTTAATATGTCTTATATCAGACTTATTATGATATTACAGATTTTCAGTTATTTCACTCATGTTCATGTTTAGTGGCTTTGTGAATCCAGATTTAAGGTATGTGGTTACCCTTAGTTTACTTTCTTAGCTTCCGTTGTAAGTTTTAAATTCTTAGTAGATGTTTCTTTTACCTGCTGCATACTAGTTTTAATATTGTTTCCTAGTTTTCTTTAGATCGCTGACCCGGCCGGACGACTGATTTCTGAAGTACTGGGAAGGGTGTGTAAGACCCCTTTTTTTTTCTTTTCAAAAACCGGGGTCTTATGCCCAGAACCGCCGCTTTGCGGTGACGCCTTCGCTCTCGGGAAGTTGTCACTACAAAGCGCCGATTCTGCCGGCCTTTTTCGATCACATTTATAGTAGCAAGTATTAAAGATATGCAGTCCACAGCAGTAGTAAAAGGGGCAAATCACATATAATATAAATAAAGCTCCACGAAGGGAGTGTCCACAGAAACATCAGAGTGCAGCATAATGTAAAACTAGAAATAAGGGCATAAGCCCTGTACATCAGAGTCCTCACTACAAGTCACTCAGCGGATGCACAACTAAAAGAAGCTACTCTAAGGGTCGGGACTCACGGTCCCTGCAGTCTGGACTCCAGTGCTAGACTGCCCAATCTCCAGTCGTACCGGCCTCCTGGGCTGTTCCCCCATGCTGGGCTCCGCGATCCCCTAAAATGATGTGGTTCGAAAACCATTAGTCATAAAGACTAAGCCCTATCATCCCCTACCCCTTCCCCCGTGGCCCTTAGGCACCGAGCGAAGAGGAAGAAAGGGGAGGACATATTTGTGGAGAATAAAAGTAAACAGGTGACAGTGGACTTAATCTAGCAAGTTGTATTCGGTGAGCAGTTAATATGAATGTTATAATAGGTCTAGCAGTAAGAAAAGCAAATATATGAATTTAAACCTTCACTTATGCGAGAACACATAAGCAAAAGGGATCTTTTGCAAGGCTCCCATCGTATAAGTGTCCCATACCACTTATACCTTGGGGTGTCAGTTATCAAACAGCAATGGTTGTTATTATATATATCAAATAAACCTTAATTTATAAACTTGCCCACACAAGCTTATAGACTAAGGGGTTGTTTTGCAGGTCCCAAACTATAAGCGTCCCATACCACTTAGTTTTTGGGATGTCCAAAGTTGTAATGAATGATTATGATGGCAATACATATGGTGGGTTATTATGTCATGCAGTGCAACACACACACCCGACTTTGTGCACAAACCTTATAGTTCCCTCTTTCGGAGCCGTTACCTCTCAGGATACCTCCGTAGTGGCAGACGGAAGCAGTGGGTCGGGCCTACCCCACCTCAAAACCAGTTATGCACACCGGTCTGACCTATCGTACGCCCTCAACGCCTGGTGCACGAGGCGGAACACTGCGTACTCTTGCCGGGTATGGATCGCCGGACTTAACCTTGGCAATGTGCTAACCACCTTGCCGAGACAACGATATTTGTGCCGGTGCAACGAACTCCCCAATATCGCTGACCCACCACCTTAGTTATCCTAACTTTATGCACATGCAACAATTATAGAGTGAGTAACCAAACAACACAAACAGTCAAAAGAACTCCCGGACAAGCCGTCTGTCCGTAACAACCTAAAACCCGAGCATAAGCTCCCCGGACAAACCCGTCCGTGTCAACTATCAACCGAGCCAAAGCTCCCTGGACTAAAAAAAACCCGTCCAGCTCGATTCCCAATCCCATCCCTTTGAACACCTCGGGATGACTCATCATTTCAATCTCCTAGCCTTCTAGTGCGTGCCGTGTAAATCCCTACTTAACTAATTTCTCTTTCTTTTAGTTTGCAGTTTACGTTAGCTTAAGACTGCCTCCGGATTATGCCCCGTGAAGGGTTCTCAATAGGCACTAGGAACTACGATGGTATGACAAGACCAAAGTTCCCTTTCGCAAGGCACTTACTTTAATTGGTTTCTCACCTTACCTTTTTCCCTTTAAGAGTTACATTAAACTAAACCTAGGGTAGCTTGACTCTTCACCCTCTCCACATGGAAAGATGGTCTTCCGCCATACCCGCGTAACACCTAATCTTCCAACTACCATCAGTGCTAAACCAAACCTCCTAGGGACTCACCTAGGCTACACGATAATCAAGATTACACGTTATTTACTTTTTCATCCAAATGCCACAATTTATTTATCGGGGGTTTATCCTAACAAGATTTGCCTAAATCCAAAATATTGGAATTTTCCTAATAAATCCGATAACTTATTTATTTATTCTTAAGGGTCTAATATCATCATTTTGAACATGAGGTATAACATTCTAGTTGATTCCAGCTATCACAAAATTAAGGTAAATAATAGTACGCCTAAGTATCAAGTTTCCAAAGTTTGATAGTTTTACAATGATTTTCAAGGGCCTAAACTTATTTAATCATTATTTCAGTTATTTCAAGCTTAATGAATAAACTACCTTAATTTGTCCTCCAAATAATTCAAATAAAACACAGGGTGCTGGTTTTATCATGAAAATAACTTTGACAGAATCCCATAATTTTCTTGCTGGTAATTAAATCATAATAAATCAAATACTAAATTACAATCTAACATGCTTTGTGAATGAAGTACTATAACAGTAACTCTAAAAATTCCCAAATAATTCCCAGTGATATAAAAGGGACTAAAAACCTTAAGTTCCAATTATAATAATTTTCCAGCAATTGTACAAGCCCTAATTTATTTTTATGCTCGAAAGCCCATATTAAAACATTGTGAATGAACCTCTAAAATTTCTCAACATAAAATTCTATAAAAAATTCAGGGATCAATGTTCTACTAGTCAAGATCTAAATCCAGAATTTTAACTGATTATAATTAATTTAAAACTTCCAAATAATTGAAACAACAAATCGGGCTAATAATCATTTAACACATGAAGTATAATATTTATTAATCATAAAATTCCAGGAAAATTACCATAAGTCTAAAACATCCTAACACTCCCTCCTCCCGAGTTTCATAATTTTTGGATTAGATTTAGTGCTTAAAATAATTAAATTACATTTTTATCCTAATCCAAAATCTCAACTTTCGAGGTACCTAATTACCTCCAATTCCTTCACTATTTCAACCAGAGGGTTTTCATCATATCGTCCCCCTCTCCTCCAAATTTCAAGGGCATACAAGAGCTTTTGCTCTTATGTCCTTCACAAACCTCAAACTCCCATCCACTGGATTTGAGCCAATCTCTTAGGGTAAAATCCACCCTAATCCACACCATGTTACCCAAGAGGGTAGACATAGACTCAACAAATCAGTGGCCACAACATCAACCTCTTTTGAGGAGATTTGTCCACTCCATTTCCAATCGTACTTTTCCCCAAAGTATCCCTCACCAAGACCTATCTAGGACTTGATACTTCCCTATTCAAAACTCGACCAATTGAGTTGAAATTTTGTACAGATCTTAACATTGATGCCAGGGACCACCACCCAAAATTTGGGGGAGTTTGGACTTAATTTCATCTCCTAATTAATTTTATAATGTTTATTAAAATTTTACAAAAAACTTTAGGCAAAAGTTCTCCAAAAATTCTCATTTTTGGACAGCCTCTCGATATACATATTATAGATCTCCAGTCCAAATTTCAAGTCATTTGGACATGTTATGAACCGTGGGCAACCATTTCAATTTCTGGTTAGCCTAGGTCTTGATCCCACCAAAATGAGTGCTGTGGTCAAACCACTCACCCAAATTGAATAAAATCAATTTTAAATTAAAGTATACCCAGAGGGCTATAACTTTGTGACTGGTCATTTTTCCTAATTCGGCCTCTAAGGTCCTCAATTTTTAACTTTAAAATAGGTGAGTTTTCATGTTCATTAATTATAAAATTCCTAAATAAATTATTTAATATTTTAACATCACTATTCATGTTCTTCTCAAAACCGAACCAGTGAACAGAAAGTTTATTTTCCTGTAGTTTTCCGAATTCAATTTCCCGGCCATCCGGTCACCTCCCTGGCCAGCCACCACCACCACCTCTGTTGAGGCGACGGCTATCGATCGGCGGTGATTTGGCCGCCGGAGATGGCGGTTTCCGGCGAACTCGCCGCCATTAATTTACGGAAATACGATGAAACTCCCATCCGATCTAATCCTTTTGGACTCGATATCTCTCCTAAAGAATTTCTAAGATCTATCCATGAAAGAAGAAGTAGAGGAGGACCTTATTCGCGGTTTGGAGACGAGTTGATCGGCGGTTCGTCATGGCGCGGTGTTGGCGTCGTTCGATTTCTCCTACGGCAACTCCAACTCCAAAGTATGAGATAAAATGGGTAAACTTTTGCTCTCTTACAGCAGGGAGGCTTTTATAGATTTCAAGGGGAGGAAGATGAAGAGGAGAAAGAGAAATGGCAAGAGATCAATGGCCATTTAATTGGTATTTAAAACCGATTTTCGGTTACAGGAAGTCAAGAGGTGGAAATGAATAGGCAAATCCTAGGTGGCAGCCTCCTATAAGACCTCTTTATTATTTTTACTCCATCTTTATGATAAAATTCGGCCATTAAGAGGGGGGTTTCTTCTTCTTCATGCCATTAATCTTCACTTCAATATTTTCTCTCTCCTCCCACCATTAATTCTCTAAATTTCTCTCTCCTCCTAACAAAATGAAACTCCTAAAAAAAATGTCACACCTTACACTCTATTTGCAGCCCTCTACGGTTTATAACTCCTCATGAGAATCATGAAGGGGGTGGTTCACCTTCCACCTTAAGTGGCTCTCTTTCTCACTTTCTCTCTCCTCCATATTCTTCAAAATAAAGCTTTTGATTCCTCTCTCCTAGTCACCCATTTGACTAGTCAACCCTAGGTTATTGGCAGCCCTAATACATCCTATTAATCATGCAAATAGGGTTAGCCTAGAGGAGTGAGTGGTTTGAGCATGGGTTAGCCCAAATAGGCTAGGTTGACTTGACTTGGGTCAAAGGTTGACTTGGTCATTTTGGCCACTAGGGTTGACCCAAGTGGGTCCTTAGTGACTCATTGGGCCCACATGATGTTTAAGGGGGGGCTTAGAGCCATATTAATCCTACTAAGCCACCCAAATCCAGGGTTTTAGGAAATTACTAAATGCAGACCAAAATGGCTCACACTAATTTCTTGGATCATTTTGGTCCTTTTGGCTCTCTAAGGACTTGTCATGACCTCAGACATGCTCAAAGTCACTCCTAGGGGGGTCAAATTTGAAAATGGGATGTTACAAATCCCAATAAACAAAACAAAAATTTCGTCCCCGAAATTAAGGTTAAGTCTACAAGAGTTTTCTACCGGCACAAGCTAAGCTTGTAACATCCCATAAGGGTTGAAGTGCCTAAAATGTCAACAATTAGGGGCTAGTCCCCAATAAACAAAAAGTTTAGCCTATATCTTTTTAAATAATTCTACTAGCACGAGAAAATAAGGAAAAACACTAATACACCGGAGGAGTTGCGAGGTATACCTGACTAAAAAGCTCCGGATATTTCTCCTGCATCAGGTCCTGAGGCTCCCAGGTATGCTCCTCTCATCCGTGGTTCCTCCACAAGACCTTGACTAGCGGGAACTTCTTGCGGCGCAAGACTCGTATCCCCTGGTCATCGATCCGTATCGGTTCCAAATGCACAGACCGATCCGAGGCTACCGGCCCATCAGTGGTCATAATCTGTATCTCCGGGCGTAGTAGAGCCCTCCTGAGTGAAGATAGGTGAAAAATGTCGTGCAAGCCGGCCAACTCCGGTGGCAGCTCCAGCTGGTAAACTAGAGGACCGATCCGCTCCAGGATCCTGAACGGTCCCATGAATCTCGGGCTGAGCTTCTTCCGATGACCCCGCACCCGTGAAACTCCATGCATCGGCCGGATCTTCAAGAACACCCGGTCCCCGATCTGAAACTCCACCTGGCGATGCCGAGCATCATAATACTTCGCTTGCCTGCTCTGCGCCTCTAACATCCGGTCCCGGATCAGTCTCACCTGAGCCTCGGTGTCTTCCACAAACTCTGAGTCTAGAATCTTCGGATCCACGTCCTGCAGCCAAGATAACGGTGTCCTACATCTTCTCCCATACAAGGCCTCGTAAGGAGCCATCCGTATGCTGGATTGGTAGTTGTTGTTATACGAGAACTCCACCAATGGCAGCACCTTCTCCCAGGGCTCTCCGCGGTCTACAATACATAGTCTCAGGAGGTCTTCCAGCGTCCGATTGATACGCTCCGTCTGCCCGTCAGTCTGGGGGTGGAAAGCCGTACTGAACGTCAGTCGGGAGCCAAGGTAAGCCTGCACCGATCTTCACTCTCTGTATGTAAACCAACCATCTCGATCTGATACGATCGTCCTAGGCACGCCGTGATAACGAATATATTGCTCCACGAACCTCCGAACCAACACTCCAACAGAGTCATCCTTCCTGATCGGAATGAACCTAGCCACCTTCATCAGTCGGTCCACGATCACCCAGATCGAATCGTTTCCCGTCCGTGATCGAGGTAGGCCATGGATAAAGTCCATCACGATGTCCTCAAATTTCCACTCCGGCACCGGGAGTGGCTGCAATAAACCAGCAGGATGTCTACACTCTGCCTTCACTAACTGGCACGTCTCGCAGTGGGTCACGAAGTAGATGATGTCCTTCTTCATGCCCGGCCAGTATAGGTTCTTCTTTAAATCTACCGTCATCTTTGTGATCCCGGGATGTATAGAAAATCTGCTATGATGAGCCTCGGCCATGATATCCTCCCGAATCTGGCCCCCATCCGGTATGTAAGTCCGACCTCTGAAACATATCAGTCCATCTCGCATCGAGTAGTCGCAAGCTGAGCCTGCCTCCAAGGCCCGGAAAATCGGCTCTAGCTTGGCATCACGCCTCTGCCAATCTCTGACTCTGTCATGAATATCATAGGTGGTGCTCGTAGCGGCCAGGTACTCCTTGTACAGCTCAGGGTCATCAGGTGATACCAGAGTGATGTGCATTTCTTCGAAACTTCGTAGTAGCTCCATGGACATAAGCTGAGGTCCTGCTCCGGCTGTGGCAGCTCTCCGGCTCAGTGCATCGGCCACCATGTTTGCCTTACCCGGATGGTAGTGCATCTCATACTGATAGTCCGCTAGAAATTCCACCCATCTGCGTTGCCGGATGTTCAGCTCCTTTTGCGTATCCATATACTTCAGATTTTTATGATCTGAAAATATGTCGCAGTGAACTCCATAGAGGTAGTGCTGCCAGACCTTTAATGCAAAAATGACCGCTCCCATCTCCAGATCGTGAATTGGGTAGTTCTGTTCATGTTTCTTTAACTGGCGGGAGGCATAAGCGATCAC
Source organism: Platanthera zijinensis (assembly GCA_039513925.1). Classification (NCBI taxonomy): domain Eukaryota; kingdom Viridiplantae; phylum Streptophyta; class Magnoliopsida; order Asparagales; family Orchidaceae; genus Platanthera; species Platanthera zijinensis. The sequence goes on from CM077092.1 coordinate 160,562,699, forward strand.
ATGTCCCTTCTACATCAAAACTGCTCCCATGCCCTGGTAGGAGGCATCTGCATAAACCTAAAATCCTTCTCTCCCCGACAGGAGGGCAAGAATTGGGGCCGAAGTGAGTCGATTTTTCAGCTCCTGGAACGCCGTCTCGCACTGCGGTGTCCAGACAAATGGTATTTCCTTCCTCGTCAGAGAGGTAAGTGGGAGGGCAAGCCTAGAAAAACCCTCTACGAACTTCCGGTAATAGCCGACAAGTCCTAGGAAGCTCCGTACGTCGGTAGCTGTCTTCAACTTTGGCCAATCTCAGACTGCCTGAATCTTGGCTGGATCCACTGCCAACCCTGCTCCGCTAATAACGTGTCCCAAAAAGGCCACCTCCTTCAGCCAGAACTGACACTTGCTAAACTTGGCATACAACTGATGCTCCCGTAGCCTCTCTAAAGTCAGCGTCAGATGCCTCGCGTGCTCCTCCTCGGTCCTCGAGTAAATGAGGATGTCATTGATGAAAACGATGACAAACACATCTAGATACGACTCGAAGACCCGGTTCATGAGAGTCATGAACGCTGATGGCGCATTCGTGAGCCCGAAGGGCATCACGGTAAACTCGTAGAGTCCATACCTGCTACTAAAAGCAGTCTTCTGAATATCCTCTTCTTTGATCCGCAGCTGATAATAGCCCGATCTCAAGTCCAACTTCGAGAAGAAGTGGGCTCCCTCCAGCTGGTCAAACAACTCATCTATCCTTGGCAGAGGATAGGTATTCCTGACTGTTAGTCGGTTAACCGCTCGATAATCGATACACAACCTGAGTGTTCCGTCTTTCTTCTTGACGAACAACACTGGGGCTCCCCATGGCAAAGAGCTCGGCCGAACAAACCCGGCTTCCACTAATTCCTGCAACTGACTCCGGAACTCCGTCAACTCCCTTGGGGCCATGCGGTAGGGAGCTCTGGATGCCGGCTTAGCCCCTGGCACAAGCAATATCTGGAAGTCCTGCTCTCTATACGGGGGTAGACCTGGTAGCTTTTCCGGGAAGACGTCCGCAAAATCTCGCACTACGGGAACGTCGGATAAAGATCCCTTGACTTCCGTCATCTCGAAAAGAATCTGATAGATCTCGTCGCCCTGCATGTGGGCCTTGACCGTCTGAATAGATGATAAGAAAATATGGGACGCAGATCTAATACCTTCCATCATGATGAAAGAATCCCCATATCTAAGGGTAATCTTCTTGGCCAAGCAGTCAATCTGGGCATGGTTCCAATGGAGCCATGACATTCCCAAAATCAGATCATAGTCCGGCAGTGGCAAGATCATCGTTGGCACTTCGAAAGGTTTCCCGCCTATTCATGCCTCCATATTGCAATGAGAAGAGGTGAACAACTCCGACCCGTCAGGTAGCCGTATCTTCATCATCGACCCCGTGAATTTCTCCACGCCATCCAACCCTTGGATAAAGGTCTCCGACACAAACGAGTGCGAGGCACCCGCGTCGAAGAGAGTGTGTGCGGGTTTGCCGCAAATGAAGACAATGCCTGAGATTGTGACTTAACTTAGAGTTCTGTTCTTGGTTTTTACTACCTAATGCTACAGACAATAGTTTTCTAGAAAAGGATGGAAAAAGAATTGAAACAAGCAAACAAAACCTTGTCGTACCTGTGATCACTTGCTCAGGATACCGGGGTTGGGCCAGGTCCAGTGCATATACCTGCTCCCTTTCCTGCCTACGGTCTCCGCCCTGGTATCCTTGTCCTTGACCGCGTCCTCGACCTCCATAGTGCTGAGCAGGTGGGGCAATCTGCGGCGCTAGAGGGGGCCCCCTTCTTATAGGGCAGTTCCTCTTGATATGTCCCACCTGGCGGCAATGAAAACACTCTGGTGGAGGGTAAGCCCTCCCTCCTGGTCTCTGCACATCCTATATCTGTGGTCTTGGTATCTCCCGCATCTGGAGAGGCTGGGGAGCCAGAGCCACCTGCTTCCTCGGCTCCTGTCTCACCTCCTGATGAGGCTGATCCTCCATCCTGCCCATATCTGTAGCACGGCCTCGTCGCTGCTCATTTCTTGCTCCACGATTCTGATCCTCTTTGGCCGTTTCCGGCCTCGGGTAGCATGCCAGTCTGCCTCGATCCTCTTGGCCATCTCTAGAATCCGAGGAATAGGCCCATCGGACACGAACAGTAGGGCCTCCCTCAAATCCTCCTTCAAACCCTTGTAAAATCTCTTGGTGTACCCGGCTTCGTCCAGCTGATAAGAGTCTGCATATCGAGCCAGATGATCAAACTTCCGATGGTATTCCACCACCGACCTAGTGCCCTGCTTTAGCTGTAAGAACCGGTCTTCAAGCTCATCCCTGGCCGACTGCGGAACAAAATGTTCCAACAGCGCGACCCTGAATTCTCCCCAAGTGACCTCCGCAACCTCCCTGTCGGCATAAGTCTTGTCCAGGAGCGTCTTCCACCACCTCTTGGCATGGGACTCTAGGCAAGAGACCACCAATGCCACCCTCTCCTCCACCGGGCATCGTATCCCTGTCAGCATCTCATGCATGATGTCCAACCACTCCTCTGTCCGGACTGCCGTCTCTGTCCCTAAGTATGACGGGGGAGAGAGTCCTCGGAAGATACTCAGCCAGTTGGCTCCCGAAATCAGCTGCGGAGCTGGAGCCTGTTGAGCCCTGAAGGCTTCTAGGATGGTAGTCAAAGTCTGCCCCATATCCGTCTGTAGGAAAGGAGCGTGAACTGGTGGAGGTGGTGTAGCATCCAGAGTCTGCAGAACCACACCCTGTGGAGTAGGCTGTGCTGGAGGCTGCGAATAAGAAATTTTCACTATGAGAAGTCGGTTCATAAGAACTAAAAGTGGACAATTATATGTGATTCCCCATATGGGCACACCACTGCTTCCGCTGCTTAGTTTGTCCGCAAACTAAACTCGCGCGGGGGTGACCCAGGGATTTGTGTACTGCTACTAATCCGATCGAAGTTTCCTATGATACCACTTGTAAGACCCCTTTTTTTTTCTTTTCAAAAACCGGGGTCTTATGCCCAGAACCGCCGCTTTGCGGTGATGCCTTCGCTCTCGGGAAGTTGTCACTACAAAGCGCCGATTCTGCCGGCCTTTTTCGATCACATTTATAGTAGCAAGTATTAAAGATATGCAGTCCACAGAAGTAGTAAAAGGGGCAAATCACATATAATATAAATAAAGCTCCACGAAGGGAGTGTCCACAGAAACATCAGAGTGCAGCATAATGTAAAACTAGAAATAAGGGCATAAGCCCTGTACATCAGAGTCCTCACTACAAGTCACTCAGCGGATGCAAAACTAAAAGAAGCTACTCTAAGGGTCGGGACTCACGGTCCCTACAGTCTGGACTCCAGTGCTAGACTACCCAATCTCCAGTCGTACCGGCCTCCTGGGCTGTTCCCCCATGCTGGGCTCCACGATCCCCTAAAATGATGTGGTTCAAAAACCATTAGTCATAAAGACTAAGCCCTATCATCCCCTACCCCTTCCCCCGTGGCCCTTAGGCACCGAGCGAAGAGGAAGAAAGGGGAGGACATATTTGTGGAGAATAAAAGTAAACAGGTGACAGTGGACTTAATCTAGCAAGTTGTATTCGGTGAGTAGTTAATATGAATGTTATAATAGGTCTAGCAGTAAGAAAAGCAAATATATGAATTTAAACCTTCACTTATGCGAGAACACATAAGCAAAAGGGATCTTTTGCAAGGCTCCCATAGTATAAGTGTCCCATACCACTTATACCTTGGGGTGTCGGTTATCAAACAGCAATGGTTGTTATTATATATATCAAATAAACCTTAATTTATAAACTTGCCCACACAAGCTTATAGACTAAGGGGTCGTTTTGCAGGTCCCAAACTATAAGCGTCCCATACCACTTTGTTTTTGGGATGTCCAAAGTTGTAATGAATGATTATGATGGCAATACATATGGTGGGTTATTATGTCATGCAATGCAACACACACACCCGACTTTGTGCACAAACCTTATAGTTCCCTCTTTCGGAGCCGTTACCTCTCAGGATACCTCCGTAGTGGCAGACAGAAGCGGTGGGTCGGGCCTACCCCACCTCAAAACCAGTTATGCACACCGGTCTGACCTATCGTACGCCCTCAACGCCTGGTGCACGAGGCGGAACACTGCATACTCTTGCCGGGTATGGACCGCCAGACTTAACCTTGGCAATGTGCTAACTGATAGTTTTACTTTCAAGACAACCTAAACACCTAGAGGGGGGGTGAATAGGTTCTAATTGCTTGTTTATACTTCTAGGCAGAATTCAATAGCAAAAATAAAACATTCAGCACAGCAATCACAGAAATTGAAACATCACAGATTGCACAATGTTTTATAGTGGTTCCCCAAGGTTTGGGTACATCCACTTTCCCCCTTCACCTATCTAGCAGTATGCTAGATTCGGCAAAACTTCCACTATTCTCAGATCCACAGATCCTACAGCTCAGAACCTGGATAGGTTCCTACAACTCAGGCTCAACAGCCCTACCTCAGCCTTGCCTCAAGGCCTACCACTCAGAGAAGAACCTTCTCCTACACTCAGGCAAATAGCCCTACCACTCAAAGATCACCTCTCCTACACTCAGCCTTTATAACACAGGCTTACAACTCAGATCTGTGTAAACAGATCCTACAGAAATTTAGAAAAGATATTTTAATGTCTTGCCTTTGTTGAGAGAGAAGAGGTCAAGACACTTCTTGATCAGCTGATGAAATCAACTGAATCTGAGCTTTCTTCAAAGCTTCTTGAATCTGAACTTAGCTGAGTTGATTTCCAAACAGCTTCTTGAGAAACCACTGATGGATTCCTTCTTCTTCTTCAAGATGACTGGATCCCTCTCTATCCAACACCTTTTCTGATACTTCAGACTTCTTCTTCTTAGATCTTCTGATGAAGATCTTCTTTAGAGCTTAGCACTTTCTTGAATTGAAACTTCAATAGGATCGTAATCCTTTTTTCCTTCTTAGATCTTCTACTGTTATATCTTATTTCCTTCTGAATATGTCTATTTATAGACTTTCTTCATGGTAACCGGCTGATCCGGTTTCTAACTGTTTTCTGACAGGTCTGACAGCTTCAGTTAAACGGTGGCAACCCACAGCTGTCAAGTCTTCAAACAGTTCCTGTACCTTAGCCTTGGACAGCAAAATGTCGAGACAGTCTGTCAGAAAGTGTCGAGACCAATCTGTCTATCTGTGTCGACACAAGTGACTTTGGTGTCGACACAGTCTTTGATGATGTCGACTAAGTTGCCTTTAAGTCGACACAGCTACTTCAGAAAATAACTTGGTCTTGGCTCTGCAATGTGTCGACAAAAGTCCTGTGTGTCGACACAGTTGTTGTAGATTCAGAACTCAGTATGTGTCGACTCAGCCTTCAGGTGTCGACACAGCAATCTTCAATTCTGCCAAAATGTGTCGACTCAGTCTTCTGGTGTCGACACAAGCACAGTCGACTTCTGCCAATATGTGTCGACTCAATCTCAAGGTGTCGACACATCCTCCCAGTGTCGACACAGTTGAGGTCGACTATCTTCTTCTGTGAGTCGACTATCTTTCTCTGGTCGACTATCTTTCACTAGTCGACTATCTTTCACTAGTCGACTATCTTTCACTGGTCGACTAACTTTCTCTGGGTGTCGACTATCTTTCACTGTGTCGACACTGCTTCCCAGTGCTGAGGTCGACGATCTTCTTTATGTGTCGACACTGCTTCCCAGTGTCGATATAAATGTGATCGACTATCTTTCTCTGTGTCGACACTGATATTCTGAAGTGTCGACACAAATATTCTGAAGTGTCGATACAAATATTCTGAAGTGTCGACACAATTTCTTCTGGTGTCGACACGTGGACTTAGAATATTTTTCTGCATTCTTTAATACTTCTTCACCTGCACATGTCAACTCAAAACAACATCAAATACACCTTGATGTATATCATTGAGCTAAGTTGGGCTTCTTCAAATCAGGTACACATTTTCCAATGTACCCAACAATCTCCCCCTATTTGGAGAAGTCATAACCCTTATAGCCAATGATATACACCATTTATAAAAAGTATAATATGATGATATATGACATAACAGGAATACTTAATATAAACAAAATAAAAACAATCCATCACAGAATGAACATTATATGATACCAAACAACATTTTGTTTATAACTTGGTAATGTTTGATTACAGAGTTTTACATTTAATGATCAAAACATAACAAAACACTTTGAAAGAACTAAAAATTAAGACTGATCAGGCTCTTTTATGACAATCCCTTTGCCAGATTGAATTTGAGCCTTCACAGGAGCTTCAGAATCTTCAGCTGGTTTCTTGCCTTTTAGCTCAGCTTTCTTCAGAGCTTCTTCCTTGAGCCTTTGCCTTTCAAAATAATGAAAGGGCTTTGGAAAGTACTTGCTCGGCTCCTGAGCATCTGGTGGCAGCCTACCCAGCTTGGCTTTTCTTCTAAACTGTACTATTGCCTCTTGCCTGGCTTCATACTTCTGCCATTCCAACTCATTGAACCACTTGCCTCTTTCATGTTCTTGGTCTTTGACAGCCTTCCATGCAGTGAGTAAAATATTTCTGGAAGTAGGACTCCACTGCTCAAAGTCTGGCTTAAGTTCAGCCTGCTCTCTAAATCTTTTCTTAGATAGTAGAGCATCTTGCTGTTCTTTCAAAGTAGCCTCAGGCTTATCTACTTTCCCAATAACAACCCTGTGAACCTCCTTTGGAGGACTATACATTCCTTGGACTTGCTGATCTATCATATCAAAATCTGGAGGAGGGTAAATGACTTGGGTAACCTCAGGTTGATTGCCTTCAAGTAGACCTGTTTGTATTCCTGACTCAGCCACCATAGCATCATCACACAAAGGTGGATATCCCAATGTGGCTCGAATACTATTGGTCACCCATTTGGTGTGCTCTGAGCCTGCATGAACTAATAACCTCTCCCCCTTTATGGCTTCTCTAGTAATATGATCTCTCAGATCTTCCTTCTGAAATCTGATTTGTCCATCCAGATAATTCACACCCTCTTTAAAAAATGGTTTTAACTTTAGAAGCTTGTCAGATATGTCCTTTTGAGAGGTAGTGATAGCAGTTTTAACAGAATCAATAGCAGCTTGAAATTTCTTATCAAATTCTTCCATTTCCTTTGCTCTAGCTGTAGGCAGACCTGGAATAGTCTTTTTCAATTCATTAATGATCTCATGATGAGATTCAGTTAAATTGTCATTCATCCTTATCTGATTTTCCAAAACATAGCTTTGCTTTAAAGCAATATCATCCACTTTAGGAATGATGGACTGCTGTTGTTTTACCAAATATACCACAGCATTACCTCCCTTATGGAAGCAATCTGTCATCTCCTTCTTATGCATATTGACTTCAAATCGAATAGACTTTATATCCTGAGCCAAGTCAAATTGCAGGGACTTGTTGTTCTCATCAACATATTTTTCAATAGCAACTCTGTGTTCATCCAATTTCACTTGTAAATCGACCATAAACTTGTTATAATCAAATTCAGAAGGAGTGTGATGTGCTGTAGGCTGTAGAGCCTCCTTATAGCTCTTGCTCCTTCTCTTGAAGACCATAAGTTTTCTCTTCTTAGCCATCCTGGCTTCTTCATTCTCAGAATCAGAAGTACTATCAATTTGAACTCTCTCTTTGGGAGGAGGAGGAACATCTGCTTCAGTGCCATGTTGTTCAGCCTCAACATGCACAGGCTCCCCCTCAATTGCTTGCTCCACTTCCATTCTATCAGTAACTATTTCATCATTTAGAAATAACTCATCTAGAGTATATTCCTTCTGGGCTGGAACATCTGCAGTATTCAAATCTTGAGATAAATCAATTTGAGCTTCCTCTTGCACTTGCTCAGACAGCTTCTCCCCCTGTACTTGTTCAGTATTGGTGATGTCCTGGGCAGGTGAGGACACTTGCTTCCCCTGGACCTGTGCAGAAATAGAAATATTAGAAACGTCTTGTGTAGGAAAATACACCAGCTCCCCCTGCACCTGTACCTGGTCATGAGTAGATACAGCTTGTGTAGGTGAATAAACTTGCTGAGCTGGTATTCTTACTTGTTCTCCTTGAATTGCAGGTACAGTGGCATCCTGAACTTGTGTAGAAGCAGGCTGATCTTCAACCTCTTGTCTTACTTGCTCTTCTTGTGGGTGCTCAGTACTGGTAGCATGACCTGGGGATTTCTCAGGTGAATCTTGCCTTTCCACTTCAGGCATCTCTTTGGTCAGGACCCTATCCCATCTGGAAAACAATATCATGTCCATCCTTCTCATGTGATTAATTTTTGTTCCAGGTAGATGTTGCATAACATCAGGAATCTCCTTAGTTAGGTATATACTCATTATTCTAGCCAGATTTGGCTTCTTGATTCCTTCCTTAATCTTTTCAAAGATTACAGTTGACCAATCTGTTGGAATTGTAAACACAATCCTGGTCATGAGGCTGAACATATAGGAGGAAATCCTATCATGTCCACCTGGCTTGCACAGAATTACTTTGCCAACCACCTCAGACAGGAACTTGCCCTGTTGATTCATTCCTTTCCTGTTGAAAGCAGCTCCAATTTTCATGGTGGAATCCAATCCACACCATTGAAGAGCCTCCCTTGATTTAGAAGCAGGGACGTCCTCTTCATTCTCAATTATAGGTAATTGTAGAATTGTTCTTAACTTACTTGGAGTAATTTCCACTGTTGACCCATGAACTGTGGATTTTATCTCGTGACTTTCAGAATCTACAGATGCAGAAGTAAAGAACTCATGCACCTCCTTCTTCCATATCTTAGATGGTTCTGAGACCAGAAATTCTAATCCCGAGTCGGAGAGGAGAGAGATAACCCCGTGAACATCTGATGGGGCATCAGCAATGGCCTGGCGCACCAACTGATATCCTTCATTTACGTTATCTTCAATCTTTGGCGCCATAGATCAGTCGAGAAAGCTTGAAAGATGAGAGAAAGAGAGAGAGAGGGAGAATGTCGACACAGGGTTTCAGTCTCGAAAACCTTGTAAGCGTGTCGACAGAATGAGTTTTTGACCTATTTATACCTTCTGTTTAAAGAAGATCAAAAGTCGCCAAAAACAGACTATAAGTGTCGACACAGATGGAATGTGTCGACACAAGCTTCTATTGTCTCATCTTCAAGTCCGTCTATTATGTGTCGACACCAATTTGTGGATATGTCGACACCTGAGATATATAGTAGAGCATCAGAAATTCTGTGTCGACTCTTAGTATAAGTGTCGACACATAATCTGTAAGTGTCAACACCACTATCCTGGTGAAGTCGACACTACATTCCTGGATAAGTCGACAATAAGATTCTTAAGTGTCGACACATATTTTCTGTGTCGACACAATATCTCTGACTTGTCGACATTACTACCCTGAGTCGACACATTATTACTGAATGTGTCGACACCATCTTACTTAGCCAATTTCTGTTTGTTCAACACAACTTATAAGTACTACAAAGTACTTGATACTACTTCAATGTGTCTTTATATCACTTGAATGTTTTGTTACCACTTCAACTTCATTGTTGATGATTTTGTGATTACACTAATCAATGGTTAACATACCTAATTCAATTTTAAATTTATTGAATTTGGTCTCATCTAGGGGCTTAGTAAACACATCTGCTATTTGATAATCTGTTTTGACAAATTCCAATGAGATGTCTTCTTTTTCTACATGTTCTCTAAGAAAATGGTATTTAATTTCTATATGCTTAGTTCTACTATGAGAAACAGGATTATTAGCAATAGAAATTGCACTCTTAGAATCACACAAAAGAGGTGTTCTACTTACTTGAATACCATAATCCTTAAGTTGATGTTGCATCCATAATAGCTGTGCACAGCAGCTTCCAGCAGCAACATACTCAGACTCAGCTGTGGAAATTGCCACACTGGTCTGCTTCTTACTACTCCATGATATTAGTCTTCCTCCAAGGAATTGACAAGTACCTGTAGTACTCTTCCTATCCTCTCTACATCCTGCAAAATCTGCATCTGAATAGCCTGTTAGTAGAAAATCTCTATTCCTAGGGTACCAAAGACCTAGATTAGGTGTGCCCTTAAGATATCTCAGAATCCTTTTGACTGCAGTATAATGAGACTCTTTAGGGCAGGCTTGGTACCTAGCACAGACACATGTAGCATACATAATATCTGGTCTACTAGCTGTGAGATATAGTAGAGAACCAACTATTCCTCTATACAAAGTCTCATCAACAGGTTTACCTGCATCATCTTTACATATAGGCATACTTGTCCCCATAGGAGTTCTCATGATGGAGGATGACTCCATACCATACTTCTTGATTAATTCTTTAGTAAACTTTGACTGGGATATGGACAAGCCATCATCAGTCTGTCTTACTTGGAGTCCCAAGAAGAACTTCAGTTCCCCCATACTGCTCATCTCAAACTTCCCTTGCATAAGTTTGGCAAACTTTTTACAAAGGTTGTTTTCAGTAGATCCAAAGATTATGTCATCAACATAGATCTGAACTAAGATGATCTTGCCTTTGGATTCCCTAAGGAATAGAGTTTTGTCAATTTTTCCTCTTGAGAATTTATTCTCAATAAGGAAAGTAGACAGGGTTTCATACCAAGCCCTTGGGGCTTGCTCTAACCCATACAAAGCTTTTCTAAGCTTATAAACATAATCAGGTTTGAGAGGATCTACAAAACCTGATGGCTGCTCTACAAATACTTCTTCTTTAAGATCACCATTCAGAAATGCTGACTTCACATCCATCTGGTATACCTTGAAGTCTTGATAGGCTGTATAGGCAAGGAACATTCTGATTGCCTCCAGCCTTGCTACTGGAGCAAAGGTTTGATCAAAGTCAATCCATTCTTCCTGCCTGTATCCTTTTACAACCAATCTTGCTTTATTCTTCACTATTATTCCACTTTCATCTAGCTTGTTCCTATAGATCCATTTTGTGCCAATTATGTTGTGGCCTCTTGGTTTAGGAACAAGCTCCCAGACATTGCACCTTCTGAATTGATTCAGCTCCTCTTGCATAGCATCAATCCAGTGCTGGTCTTGGATAGCTTCTTCAAACTTCTTAGGCTCCATTTGTGACAGGAAACTTGAATGTAGAACTGTGTTTTGATTTCTGCTTCTAGTTTGCACCCCCTGTCTTGGATCACCTATTATCTGATCAGCTGGATGATCTCTTAAATGTCTTGTAGCTGGAGGAAGATTCCCTTCTGGTTGAACATCTCCAGCTCCTTCATTTAGCTGAATCTCTTGGTTTTCATCAGCTTCTATAGTGTCTTGTTCTCCCCCTGGACAGAAGCCTTCATTTTCCAATGCTCCATCTTCCTTTGATACTTCAGTAATGGAGAGCTTGTCCATACTTTTGCTTATACCTGTTGAGTCATTTGATTTACAAGATAACTCACAGTTGATTAATCTTGTTTCATCAAACACAACATGCACAGATTCTTCAACAACTTGAGTAGTCAAGTTGAAGACTCTATAGGCCTTACTATTTGTGTTATACCCAACAAATATCCCATCCTGGGATTTGGCAGCAAACTTAGTCAAATATGACTTGCCATTGTTAAGTATATAACACTTGCAACCAAAGATCCTAAAGTAAGATAGATTTGGTTTTCTGCCTTTCGCAATCTCATAGGGAGTCATTTTGTGGTTTTTGGTGATAGTAGCCCTATTGATTACATGACAAGCTGTGTTAACTGCCTCAGCCCAAAAATATTCTGGGAGAGAGGTGTCACTCAACAGAGTTCTACCTGCTTCAATTAATGTTCTATTCTTTCTTTCAGCAATTCCATTTTGCTGAGGTGTTCTAGGTGAGGAGAACTCTTGGAAAATCCCAAAGTCTTTACACAATTTTGTTATGCTTTCAGATTGAAACTCAGTACCATGGTCACTTCTGATTTTGACCACTGTACTATTCAGTTCATTCTGAATTTGCTTTACAAAATTAAGTAATACACTTGGGATTTCAGATTTCTGTCTCAGAAAGAACACCCATGTAAATCTAGAATAGTCATCTACAACCACAAAAGTGTAGACCTTCCTACCTAGACTATGAACTGGCATAGGACCAAAAAGATCCATATGCAAGAGGTATAAGCACCTCACAGAATCCTTGTTTTCAAGGCTTTGAAAGGAGGATTTTGTCTGCTTGCCCTTTTGACAAGCTAAGCATATCCCTTCCTTCACACACTTAACTTGAGGACCATTCCTCACTAACTCTTTGATAAAGAGTTGGCCAATTGTCTTGTAGTTAAGATGAGCCAATCTTTTGTGCCACTTGACACAATGAGAAGCATTGTCATCAGCTACAAGACAGATGGGAGAAGCTTTATTCTCACATACAAAATTAAGACAATATACATTTCTCTTCCTATACCCAGTCAAAATGATCTCTTGATCACTTGACCTTTTGATATGGCATCCATCCTTAACAAATGAAATGTCATATCCTAAATCACTCAGCTGGCTTATGCTTATTAGATTATGTTTCAAACCTTTTACATAAGCCACTTGGGTGATAGTAATTAGGTTAGAAGAAATGTTACCAAACCCTTTGATGACTCCTTTTTCAGATCCACCAAAGATCACTTTAGGTCCATCTTTGACAGATGAATACTCCTTCAGCAGCCCCTTTGTTCCAGTCATGTGCCTGGAACAACCACTATCCAAGTACCATATAGGGGCATGGTTACTTGGATTCACCTGCAACACAGATTTACTTTCCCATAGAACCCAAGCAAGTCTTGGGTCCTTGGTTCAAGTTAGCATAAATAAAGCTACCATTATTTCTTCTAACAGGTAGACTATTGTTCTTTCTAACACTTGTGTTATACCAGCAGTCTAGTGCAAAATGGCCGCTCTTGCCACAGCACCAACATTCAAACTTATTATATCTAGATATAGATACATCCTTGTCAGAAGAATTTCTGTTCATTGCTGGTGCTGCAGCAACTTCACCTACTGATTTCTTAAAACCATTGGGTTTATGACCATAGGTAGGCCTGCTTGCATTTACACCCTTGTTCTTCAGAACATTAGTCTTAATATGATCTTGAATATCTTTATGATCATATTTGTTAGAAGGCACTTCCACCTTACTAAACTTTATGGGGACTGAAAGGTTTAGTGACTGAACAGGAGCTTTGCCTTTCCTCTTGAATCTGCCAGCCCTTGAGTTACCTTTAAATCCTAATCCAGCCTTACCCTTTTGAGTGACAAATTCATCTATCAAGGGTAAGACAGATTTTGGCTTAGAGTAACTAGCCACTAAATCCCTTTCAATTCTAAGTCTGGCCTCCAGACTCTTCACTTGATCATTAGTATAATTAATTGTGCCCATCTGAATAATAGTTATATTCTTCAGCTTGGCAATTTCATTTAATTTTTGATCAATAACTTTCTCTAACTCAGTTGTAGCAATCCTTAGTTCAGCAATTTCATGAGCCTGAGATTTAACCAAGTTCTTGCTTTTCTTAAGGGCCTGCAACAAGTCCCCATACTTGTCTATCAATTGATAGACATCTCCTTCAGATTCAGATGCATCTACATCACTTGATGCAGATGTAGCTGATTCTTCACTTATACTACAAACAGATGTAATAGAAGGACATTGTACCTTATTAGGACCAGACTGATTCTGGCATATGTCCTCTTCTGATCCTGCCATCAGCCCCATACACTGATGATCCTTTTGTTCATTGATGGAGTCTAGCAACTGCAGAAACTCCTCTTCTTCAGATGCAGCATATAGTCCAATATATGCTTCAGCTTCAGATTCTGACTCTGAAGTTGACTGGTCTGTTAGACTCTTATCTTTCTTTGCAACAAAGGATTTCTCCTTCTTGCCTTTCTGATGAGTCTTCTTCTTGTCTGAAGACTCCTTTCTCTTATTAGGACAGTCAGCCACTACATGTCCAGTCCTATTGCAACAATAGCAGACAATCTTTGAAGTAGTGGCTTTGCTGGGCTTTGATCTGCTCTTCTCTTTCCTTGATGACCTTTTCTTCTGATAATAGTCATCAACTTGCTGTGATGTGGAAGGCCTAGACTTCCATTGCTTCTTTTTCAAGAACCTCTGGAATTGCCTTGTGAATGCAGCAAAGTCTGCATCTGAATCACAGCTTTCTGAACCCTTATCTGAATTTTCAGAACTATCTTCTGCAACTTCCTTAGGAGGAGATGGTGATTTCCTCCTATTCTTTCTAGTGGCTTCTGCATTGAATGCCACAGTCTTTTCTCTATGCTCTCCTCTTGAATTCTTTTCCTCCTCCTTCCTCACCATAAGTTGCATTTCATAGGATAGCAACTTTCCAAACAAGGTGGGAGGAGAGATCTCTGCCAATTTAGCCACTTCCCTTATGACACAAATCTTTGTGTCCCAATCCTTTGTTAAGGATCTCAAGAATTTGTCATTCAGTTCATAAGTACTGAAGACTCTTCCATAGGACATAAGCTCATTCACAATTCTATATAATTTCTTGTAGCACTCAGTTATGCTATCAGATTTTCCTTGTCTAAAACTTTCATACTCCTGATTGAGCATAGATTTCCTGTCCTGCCTTACTTCTTCAGATCCCTCCATGTAGACAATCAATGTGTCCCACATCTCTTTGGAGGTCTTGCAGTGAATCAGATTCTGAAATGTTGAATCATCTATGGCACTAACAATAATGTTCTGAGCTCTTTTATCCATGGTTGCCAAGATGATTTCATCCTTGGTCATTTCTGAATAACTCTTTGGAGTTTGGATATTTGCATCAAGAACTGATACCTTCATTGGATTGAAGGGGCCTTCCTGTACTGTGATGTAAATCCTTGGGTCAGATGCCTCCATAAACAATCTGACTCTTTCTTTCCAAATTCCAAAAATTTCTTTCTTGCATATGGGTGATTTCATAGACCCTAGCTCCTTATGATTCTCACCAGAACCCATCTTTTTGAATCTTGATTCTGCCTTTAAGATCTACCTCAGAATGTTAAGTCCTTTTTGAGGAACCTCCCTCTGATACCACTTGATAGTTTTACTTTCAAGACAACCTAAACACCTAGAGGGGGGTGAATAGGTTCTAATTGCTTATTTATACTTCTAGGCAGAATTCAATAGCAGAAATAAAACATTCAGCACAGCAATCACAGAAATTGAAACATCACAGATTGCACAATGTTTTATAGTGGTTCCCCAAGGTTTGGGTACATCCACTTTCCCCCTTCACCTATCTAGCAGTATGCTAGATTCGGCAAAACTTCCACTATTCTCAGATCCACAGATCCTACAGCTCAGAACCTGGATAGGTTCCTACAACTCAGGCTCAACAGCCCTACCTCAGCCTTGCCTCAAGGCCTACCACTCAGAGAAGAACCTTCTCCTACACTCAGGCAAATAGCCCTACCACTCAGAGATCACCTCTCCTACACTCAGCCTTTATAACACAGGCTTACAACTCAGATCTGTGTAAACAGATCCTACAGAAATTTAGAAAAGATATTTTAATGTCTTGCCTTTGTTGAGAGAGAAGAGGTCAAGACACTTCTTGATCAGCTGATGAAATCAACTGAATCTGAGCTTTCTTCAAAGCTTCTTGAATCTGAACTTAGCTGAGTTGATTTCCAAACAGCTTCTTGAGAAACCACTGATGGCTTCCTTCTTCTTCTTCAAGATGACTGGATCCCTCTCTATCCAACACCTTTTCTGATACTTCAGACTTCTTCTTCTTAGATCTTCTGATGAAGATCTTCTTTAGAGCTTAGCACTTTCTTGAATTGAAACTTCAATAGGATCGTAATCCTTTTTTCCTTCTTAGATCTTCTACTGTTATATCTTATTTCCTTCTGAATATGTCTATTTATAGACTTTCTTCATGGTAACCGGCTGATCCGGTTTCTAACTGTTTTCTGACAGGTCTGACAGCTTCAGTTAAACGGTGGCAACCCACAGCTGTCAAGTCTTCAAACAGTTCCTGTACCTTAGCCTTGGACAGCAAAATGTCGAGACAGTCTGTCAGAAAGTGTCGAGACCAATCTGTCTATCTGTGTCGACACAAGTGACTTTGGTGTCGACACAGTCTTTGATGATGTCGACTAAGTTGCCTTTAAGTCGACACAGCTACTTCAGAAAATAACTTGGTCTTGGCTCTGCAATGTGTCGACAAAAGTCCTGTGTGTCGACACAGTTGTTGTAGATTCAGAACTCAGTATGTGTCGACTCAGCCTTCAGGTGTCGACACAGCAATCTTCAATTCTGCCAAAATGTGTCGACTCAGTCTTCTGGTGTCGACACAAGCACAGTCGACTTCTGCCAATATGTGTCGACTCAATCTCAAGGTGTCGACACATCCTCCCAGTGTCGACACAGTTGAGGTCGACTATCTTCTTCTGTGAGTCGACTATCTTTCTCTGGTCGACTATCTTTCACTAGTCGACTATCTTTCACTAGTCGACTATCTTTCACTGGTCGACTAACTTTCTCTGGGTGTCGACTATCTTTCACTGTGTCGACACTGCTTCCCAGTGCTGAGGTCGACGATCTTCTTTATGTGTCGACACTACTTCCCAGTGTCGATATAAATGTGATCGACTATCTTTCTCTGTGTCGACACTGATATTCTGAAGTGTCGACACAAATATTCTGAAGTGTCGATACAAATATTCTGAAGTGTCGACACAATTTCTTCTGGTGTCGACACGTGGACTTAGAATATTTTTCTGCATTCTTTAATACTTCTTCACCTGCACATGTCAACTCAAAACAACATCAAATACACCTTGATGTATATCATTGAGCTAAGTTGGGCTTCTTCAAATCAGGTACACATTTTCCAATGTACCCAACACTAACCACCTTGCCGAGACAACGATATTGGTGCCGGTACAACGAACTCCCCAATATCGCTGACCCACCACCTTAGTTATCCTAACTTTATGCACATGCAACAATTATAGAGTGAGTAACCAAACAACACAAACAGTCAAAAGAACTCCCGGACAAGCCATCCGTAACAACCTAAAACCCGAGCATAAGCTCCCCGGACAAACCCGTCCGTGTCAACTATCAACCGAGCCAAAGCTCCCTGGACTAAAAAAAACCCGTCCAGCTCGATTCCCAATCCCATCCCTTTGAACACCTCGGGATGACTCATCATTTCAATCTCCTAGCCTTCTAGTGCGTGCCGTGTAAATCCCTACTTAACTAATTTCTCTTTCTTTTAGTTTGCAGTTTACGTTAGCCCAGGACTGCCTCCGGATTATGCCCCGTGAAGGGTTCTCAATAGGCACTAGGAACTACGATGGTATGACAAGACCAAAGTTCCCTTTCGCAAGACACTTACTTTAATTGGTTTCTCACCTTACCTTTTTCCCTTTAAGAGTTACATTAAACTAAACCTAGGGTAGCTTGACTCTTCACCCTCTCCACACGGAAAGACGGTCTTCCGCCATACCCGCGTAACACCTAATCTTCCAACTACCATCAGTGCTAAACCAAACCTCCTAGGGACTCACCTAGGCTACACGATAATCAAGATTACACGTAATTTACTTTTTCATCCAAATGCCACAATTTATTTATTGGGGGTTTATCCTAACAAGATTTGCCTAAATCCAAAATATTGGAATTTTCCTAATAAATCCGATAACTTATTTATTTATTCTTAAGGGTCTAATATCATCATTTTGAACATGAGGTATAACATTCTAGTTGATTCCAGCTATCACAAAATTAAGGTAAATAATAGTAGGCCTAAGTATCAAGTTTCCAAAGTTTGATAGTTTTACAATGATTTTCAAGGGCCTAAACTTATTTAATCATTATTTCAGTTATTTCAAGCTTAATGAATAAACTACCTTAATTTGGCCTCCAAATAATTCAAATAAAACACAGGGTGCTGGTTTTATCATGAAAATAACTTTGACAGAATCCCATAATTTTCTTGCTGGTAATTAAATCATAATAAATCAAATACTAAATTACAATCTAACATGCTTTGTGAATGAAGTACTATAACAGTAACTCTAAAAATTCCCAAATAATTCCCAGTGATATAAAAGGGCCTAAAAACCTTAAGTTCCAATTATCATAATTTTCCAGCAATTGTACAAGCCCTAATTTATTTTTATGCTCGAAAGCCCATATTAAAACATTGTGAATGAACCTCTAAAATTTCTCAACATAAAATTCTATAAAAAATTCAGGGATCAATGTTCTACTAGTCAAGATCTAAATCCAGAATTTTAACTGATTATAATTAATTTAAAACTTCCAAATAATTGAAACAACAAATTGGGCTAATAATCATTTAACACATGAAGTATAATATTTATTAATCATAAAATTCCAGGAAAATTACCATAAGTCTAAAACATCCTAACACTCCCTCCTCCCGAGTTTCATAATTTTTGGATTAGATTTAGTGCTTAAAATAACTAAATTACATTTTTATCCTAATCCAAAATCTCAACTTTCGAGGTACCTAATTACCTCCAATTCCTTCACTATTTCAACCAGAGGTTTTTCATCATATCGTCCCCCTCTCCTCCAAATTTCAAGGGCATACAAGAGCTTTTGCTCCTATGTCCTTCACAAACCTCAAACTCCCACCCACTGGATTTGAGCCAATCTCTTAGGGTAAAATCCACCCTAATCCACACCATGTTACCCAAGAGGGTAGACATAGACTCAACAAATCAGTGGCCACAACATCAGCCTCTTTTGAGGAGATTTGTCCACTCCATTTCCAATCGTACTTTTCCCCAAAGTATCCCTCACCAAGACCTATCTAGGACTTGATACTTCCCTATTCAAAACTCGACCAATTGAGTTGAAATTTTGTACAGATCTTAACATTGATGCCAGGGACCACCACCCAAAATTTGGGGGAGTTTGGACTTAATTTCATCTCCTAATTAATTTTATAATGTTTATTAAAAATTTTCAAAAAACTTTAGGCAAAAATTCTCCAAAAATTCTCATTTTTGGACAGCCTCTCGATATACATATTATAGATCTCCAGTCCAAATTTCAAGTCATTTGGACATGTTATGAACCGTGGGCAACCATTTCAATTTCTGGTTAGCCTAGGTCTTGATCCCACCAAAATGAGAGCTGTGGTCAAACCACTCACCCAAATTGAATAAAATCAATTTTAAATTAAAGTATACCCAGAGGGCTACAACTTTGTGACTGGTCATTTTTCCTAATTCGGCCTCTAAGGTCCTCAATTTTTAACTTTAAAATAGGTGAGTTTTCATGTTCATTAATTATAAAATTCCTAAATAAATTATTTAATATTTTAACATCACTATTCGTGTTCTTCTCAAAACCGAACCAGTGAACAGAAAGTTTATTTTCCTGCAGTTTTCCGAATTCAATTTCCCGGCCATCCGGTCACCTCCCTGGCCAGCCACCACCACCACCTCCATTGAGGCGACGGCTATCGATCGGCAGTGATTTGGCTGTCGGAGATGGCGGTTTCCGGCGAACTCGCCGCCATTAATTTACGGAAATACGATGAAACACCCATCCGATCTAATCCTTTTGGACTCGATATCTCTCCAAAAGAATTTCTAAGATCTATCCATGAAAGAAGAAGTAGAGGAGGACCTTATTCGCGGTTTGGAGACGAGTTGATCGGCGGTTCGTCATGGCGCGGCGTTGGCGTCGTTCGATTTCTCCTACGGCAACTCCAACTCCAAAGTATGAGATAAAATGGGTAAACTTTTGCTCTCTTACAGCAGGGAGGCTTTTATAGATTTCAAGGGGAGGAAGATGAAGAGGAGAAAGAGAAATGGCAAGAGATCAATGGCCATTTAATTGGTATTTAAAACCGATTTTCGGTTACAGGAAGTCAAGAGGTGGAAATGAATAGGCAAATCCTAGGTGGTGGCCTCCTATAGGACCTCTTTATTATTTTTACTCCATCTTTATGATAAAATTCGGCCATTAAGAGGGGGGTTTCTTCTTCTTCATGCCATTAATCTTCACTTCAATATTTTCTCTCTCCTCCCACCATTAATTCTCTAAATTTCTCTCTCCTCCTAACAAAATGAAACTCCTAAAAAAAATGTCACACCTTACACTCTATTGGCAGCCCTCTACGGTTTATAACTCCTCATGAGAATCATGAAGGGGGTGGTTCACCTTCCACCTTAAGTGGCTCTCTTTCTCACTTTCTCTCTCCTCCATTATTCTTCAAAATAAAGCTTTTGATTCCTCTCTCCTAGTCACCCATTTGACTAGTCAACCCTAGGTTATTGGCAGCCCTAATACATCCTATTAATCATGCAAATAGGGTTAGCCTAGAGGAGTGAGTGGTTTGAGCATGGGTTAGCCCAAATAGGCTAGGTTGACTTGACTTGGGTCAAAGGTTGACTTGGTCATTTTGGCCACTAGGGTTGACCCAAGTGGGTCCTTAGTGACTCATTGTGCCTACATGATGTTTAAGGGGGGCTTAGAGCCATATTAATCCTACTAAGCCACCCAAATCCAGGGTTTTAGGAAATTACTAAATGCAGACCAAAATGGCTCACAATAATTTCTTGGATCATTTTGGTCCTTTTGGCTCTCTAAGGACTTGCCATGACCTCAGGCATGCTCAAAGTCACTCCTAGGGGGGTCAAATTTGAAAATGGGATGTTACATGGTGTTACACCTCCCACAACAAATGTTGCACCCACGACAATTGTCGCCCCACGACAATTGTTGCCCCACGACAATTGTCGCCCCCACGACAAATGTTGTCCGCACGGGGTCCCCCGTGCACGACTGATTGTCTTTATTATATAAGGAAACACTTAATGAGGGCATGGTGTAACATTTGAATACAAAAATGCCCACAAAAAACTATTTTTGTGAGTTAATTTGAGTGTATTTTGGTCTTTTGGCCGGATTACCTCGTAATTAATATAGAACGGCACGGTTCACCCTCCTCATTTTCTCGATAGCCCTTTTCTTCTTCTTCTGCGCAGCTAGGGCATCTCATACGGCGTCTCCTCTTACTATCCGTTGCAAGCTCGTCGCAAGCCCGTCGCTGTCGCAAGCCCGTCGCCGTTGCAAGCCCATCGCTGTCGCAAGTCCGTCGTCGTCGCAAGTCCGTCGTCGTCGCAAGCCTGTCGCCGTCGTAAGGTGCTTCTTTTTTGTCGCTCGCAAGGTGCTTCTTTTTCAATTTTTTTGCAGATCTGCTCCACTGTAATTTCTTCGACAGGTGCTGCATTTTCTTTCCCAATGTTGTTGCAAGAGAGGGAGCTTGAAGCTGTCTTCTTTGTTGTTCTTCGCTACCGGAGCTTGAAGTTGTGTTCTTCGTTGTTCTTTGTCAAGTGTTATTTCTTCGCCATTTTCTTCTTCTTTCGTACTTGCTCAAGTCAGAATCTCTAATTTCGAAGATGTGTGGATTTCGCTGTCAGAAACAAACCCCTTTGATACAATTTTTTGGTTGATTATGGAGCATTTGGTAATTTTTTTTGGATGATTTGGGGTGTGAGCATGAAATGGGAGTGTGTTTGGGCTCTGGTTTGATGATTATTGTTCTGTTTTGTCTTGATTATGGAGTACCTGTAAAGTTATTCTCATTTTGATTTCTCTCTGCTCCCTCTTCGTGCTCGCTACTTCAAAGACTCACCTCCCTCTCGCAAGCGGCTCACTACCTGTAATATTAAAATGCAAGATTTCATTCTTAAAGCTAACTGTTAAAATACAATTTGACATGATAGCATCTTGCAGATAACTTAGATTTATGATTTCTTTCACCCTTTTAATCGACAGAAAAGAATTAAATATACATTTATTCACACTCAGGTAATAACTATGCCAGGAGTGGGAATTTTTGCACACTTCTCTTTATATTTCCTCTACAGCATGCAGTTTTAGATGTGGTAATTAAAACCTGCAATTATTTGTACTGGGCTGCTTCGTTTTTCTGTACAGCATGTTAATGTTTCAAGCGGAATAATCTAGGAGCTGAATATGGGATTTAGGTTCTGTTTGGGGGGACTTATTTTCACCGGTCAAGCGGTTACGACTGCATGAACCGGACCTTTTAACCGGTGAAAATAAGACCCCCCAAACAGAGACTTAATGGACACACACAAGTTTATGTTTCAAGCTGAGCAATCTTTTTGAAGGTTTCACTTAAATGCAAGATTTTTACTGTATGCCTTGATTTTGGCTTTAAGAATGAAGGTCTCACTTAATGCAAAATTTTAATCGGCATACAGTACTTCCAATGAGTTAATCAGTACTTCCAATTAGTTAAAATTTAAGGTTTCACTGAGCAATTTAAATACAATTCTTTGCATCGTTTTAGCAATTTAAATTTGAAGCATCGTTTTAGCAATTTAAATTTGAAGCATCGTTTTAGCAATTTAAATCTGAAGCATCGTTTTATCACTAAGCAATTTAAATACAGTTTTCTGCATCATTTTAGCATAAAAAGAATGAAATGACTGATTTAAATCTTTGGGGCTAAGCAAAGAATTAAATGATTGCTTGAATAAATAACCTCTTGCGTTATAAAAATAGGAGGGATTTTGGGGCTAAGCAAAGAATCTGAGGCATCTTTTCATTCTTTTTATGCTAAAACGATGCTTCAGATTTCCAATGAGTTCTTATGATATAAAAATACAGTTCTTAACATGTTTGAGCTTCAGATTTCCAATGAGTTCTCATGATCATGTTTGTGACGTTTGTCCTCTTTTTTTCCTCATGATCGTATTAGTTCTTAACATTTTTGAGATTCATATTTCCAATGATGAGTTCTCATTGTCCTCTTTTTGTCCTCATGATCATATTAGTTCTTAACATCTTTATAGATTGGTTGTTTTTTCAATATTTTCACTGAACTGTATTTAAATTGCTCAGTGGACTGCATTAGAGAATTCCAGTGTACTGCATTAAATTGCTCACTGAACATGTTTGTGCTTCAGATTTTAGATGACCAATTGAAAGTGCCCGACATTGCTCTAATTATAGCATTTCATTGAAATTAATTAGAGCATTTCAGTGGACTCACCCATCCAATTAATTAGAGCATTTCACTGAAAATATGGACCAGGTAGTTGAAGGTGTGCTCTCTCTCTCCTCTCTCCTCTCTCTAAAGGAGATGTTAAACACTATATACCCCCCCCCCCCATGCACGAGTGAAAACAGAGGTATTTAAAGGAATCGCTTTTGCACAGCTTTGTGGCATAGAGTTCATTTTAGCAGAGCTCTGTGGAAATGAACTCATGCAAAGCTGTGAAATGAGGTCTGTATGGGCTAAATAACTTTTGTGTTCACTTATTTGCATAAGTTCAATGTCAGGATTAATACTGAACAAAGCTTTGCCTGATATCATAGTATTATCAGTTTTAGCTAGAGCTTGGATAAAAAAATACGCAGGGAAATTTCATGTTTAGTTAAAGCTTGGATGAATAACATAGTATCATCAGTTTTATAGTTTTTCTTAAACCTGTAATCAGTATCCTATTTCAAACCGAAAATTAGCATAGTATCAGTTTTTTAGTTATTTCAGATCTCAAGCTCACTAAAAACAAAATTTAATTAAACTTGCAATCAGTATCCTGTTTCTTAAACCTGGAATGGCCGGCTCAGGTTAATAAAGATGAGGCTCAACCCTTAATACAATAGGTTTTTGCTCAGTTGATTGCTATAAGGGATCAAAGATTGGAAAAAAATTAATTAGACTAATGCACATTTGATGAAATAATAGGTTGTTGTGTCAGCCACAACAAAAGAATCATGTCAGTCAACACATTTCTTGAGTAATTTCATAAAAAAATGTGGAAAAAGACAAATTTTTCATGGGAAAAATACAATTTATAGTAGCATAAATACCACATCGGGTTACCCGAGCAAATCTTTGATCCCTTATAGGAATCACCTGAGCAAAAACTTATCAATATTATAATTTTTATTTTGTAAAACAATATACGTTTTGACCTAAAAAATTAATTTTGACTTTAATAAAAATGATTGGTTAAATGTCATCTGCTCAAAAATACCACTGATATGTCTAATGACAACCTTCCTTTAATAGACCGCTGACGTGCCTAATGACAACCTACCATAGTAGGTGTAGGAGCTCTACTAAATTTTTTTTTTGAATTTAAATGAATTTTTATCACTACTTCTAATTTTTGACAGTATAATTACTTGAATGGATATTGTATTTTAATTTTTTTTTAAATAGATTATAATATATGTCAAGTCATTAAAATATAAAAATGAGGGCATAAGTGCTATTATTCAAAGTTTCACCAAATACAATTTTCCCTTTTAATAGTGAACAATATATATATATATATATATATATATATATATATATATATATATATATATATATATATATATATATCTTTATTATATAAGCAAGGACAAAAGTAGAAATGGTGTAACATTTTAATACAATACTACCCTCATAGAATCAATTCTCATTTCTACAGATCATTTTAGTCATTTCTCACATTTATATTATATCTTATATTATATATTATATATATTATATAACTCTGCCAAAAGAAATGAGAAGGAAGCCAGCACGTTACCCTCACAGGCTTTCTCCTCCCCCACACGCTACCCTCACCTCCCGCCGTCGCATCTTCCCTCGACTGCCACCCGCCGTAAATGCGTGTATAACCCTACCTCTTCTACGCAGAGCCCCGCCTAAACTCTTCTCCACATTGCGACAGAGTTCCTCCTCCATCGACAGAGCTCCTCCTCCTACTATTGACAAGCTCCTCCTCCCGACAAGTTCATCTTCCTTTCTTCGGCCTCCCATATCCACGGCTTTCTCCTCACCTTAGTTCATGTTTAAGCTTTCTTCTAATTTAAGCTTTCTAAGCTTTGTAAGCTTTGTTCATGTTTACAGGGCTCCTGTCGAAAGCTGGCTTTCTCCTCACCTTAGTTCATGCGACAGAGTTCCTTCTTCCGGCAAGACGGCGGGTGGCAGTAGTTTAGGAGCTTAGCAAGTTAAATGCTTCAGGTTTACTTGCTAAAACAATTTTTGAATTGCAGTATTGATTCACTACCTAACCGAAGAAGAACCGAGTTTTATTTTAACCGTCTTTGATTTACAGTTTCTTAGCAAGTTTTAGGAAGTTCTTAGCGGGTTTTAGCAAGTTTATTAGCTTACCTTAAATTTATAGCTTCTGATTTACTGTTTTTGATTTAGTTTTTGATTTTAACCGGGTTTGCTTCAGATTTATAGTTTTTTATTTTAACCGTGTTTGATTTACAGTTTCTTAGCAAGTTTTAGCAAGTTCTTAGCGGGTTTTAGCAAGTTTATTAGCTTAGCTTAGATTTACAGTGTCTGATTTACCGTTTTTGATTTACAGCTTTTCATTTTAACCAGATTTGCTTCAGATTTATAGTTTTTGATTTACAGTTTTTTTTTAAAACTGGGTTTTATTCTTAAAACGGATTTTGAATGTTGTTTACTACATTTACTAGAATGTTGTTTAAATATTATTACTTAAATTCGAACTCAATTTCTATCAACCTATCTACCTTAACTGTTTACTCAATCATTGATGGACTTAGCATCTTCCTGAACGCCTTCCCATCGTATAATGAGTAAGTAGTTCTGAAGTTAAGTACCATTAATAATATAAAAATCTTATGAACATTTCTTTTATATCATGTCGAACTCTCAGTATCCCTTTTTTTATCATTACTGAGCAAGGAACCCTAATGTTCTGATTTTTTTAATTTTTGCATTCTGATTTTTTTAATTTTTTAATTTTTTTATAATTACACATATTCTGGATTCAGGGCACATCATGATTTATAGAGTATTGTATTTATGATCAATGATATTTTCTACATCACTTAGCTGTATATATAAAGATACAGCTGTTTACACCCCTAAAAAGAAGACTATATTAAGTCTTTGTTTGGGAGTACTTATTTTCACCGGTTAAGCGGTTACGACCGCATCGGTTACGACCACATCCATGCGGTCATAACCGCTTGACCGGTGAAAAAAATTCCTCCCAAACGGAGCCTAAATTTGTATATTTATACAGCTATAACAGCAAGAACAATCATTAAAATGTGGAAGCAGTTACTCAATATATAATTGCTCACTGAACATGTTTGTGCTTCAGATTTTTCAGATTTTAATATATCATTAAAATGTGCTTGACATTGCTCTAATTATTTGGATGATTCCCCTGAAATTAATCAGAACATTTCAGTGGACTCACCGGTCCAATTAATTAGAGCATTTCGCTGAAAATGTGGATCGGGTAGTTGAACCCCTCTTCAATTCAAGGGTAGTTGAAAGTGTCAAACATGCTTCAGATTTAATTAGAGCATTTCAGTGGACTGCAACATGTAATGTGATTATCATCCTAAAAAGGCTCGCTAATTTTTCTGCAGGAATCAAATTTGTCATAGCATCATCTTCTCTTGCGAGCTTTTAATCATCCGAAACGCAGTTTCTCTTCCCAACACTTATTCTCAACTCCAAGTTAGTATAATCTGATTTATTTTTCACTACCCAAAGCTTCTTTGATTTGAGTACCATGAAATAAGTTATATGCATCATTTGTGAGAATCACATATTTGTGAGAAACTCGCCATAGCAAATGAATTATTTGTTGCACCCTAGGTGTTTGCGTAAATGTCTAGCTTCTCTCACCAAATTAAATTTATGAGAATTCTATGCATCTCAACATTGTACTCTCATGTTTTTTATTATCTCTCGGTATTGATTCATTTTATTGGGTTGCTATGAATTTCTTTCATGGGAGATTTTTAACAGTGTTTCTAAAATATGTCTTTCTAAAATATGTATTTCTAAGAAACATGTGAACAAGTGAGGGGAGAGTTTATTTTTTGCGGGCGTACATTTAGTTTTTGTTTTAATATTATGAATAGGAATAGCCTTTATTGATTGTATGAACATAAAAAAAATATTATTTAAAACAGATAGACATAGCATTTAACAACTCCGTAAATGTTTATAACATACGGGTTGTGATGAACACTAACATATTATTACAAATCAAAATTGATTTGGCGAACAATGATTTTGATTATATAGTAACTCATTACAAAACAATGATATTTCAAATTGATCCCCAGTGTCAGATGCCTCCCCACGCGCCAGATGCAGACCCCCGCAACAGATGCCGCTCCCCCGCGATAGATGTCTCCCCCCTCGACAGATGTTGCACCCACGACAATTGTCTTCTCCACGACAAGCGTCGCCCCAACAACAAATGTCTCCCCCCCCCTCGACAAATGTCGCTCCCACGACAAATGTCTCCTCCACAACAAATGTCGCCCCCACGACAATTGCTGTCACAGGCAATTGTCACCACCACAACAATTGTCGTCCTCGCGACAATTGTTGTCACCGCGACAAATGTCGCCCCCACGATAATTGCCTCCTCCGCGACAAATGTCGCCTCCACGACATTTGTCGCCCCACGACAAATGTCGCCTCCACGACATTTGTCGCCCCACGACAAATGTCGCCGGCACGATAAATGTCGTCCCCACGACAAATGTTGCCCCCACGATAAATATCGCCCCCACGACATTTTTCGCCGCATGACAAATGTCATCCCCACGACAAATGTGATCCCCACGATAAATGTGACCCTTTTTATTTTTCTTCTCCAAAATTGGACCATTGCCATTAAGTTAGTAAGCTTAGGTTTTATTTATTACTGATCTCTTCTTTGGATATTCTACTGAAATTGAAACTGTTTGTGAAAATATGAGAAGAGAACGGTGGAAGATCCCAAAAAGTGAAGGTAATTGGAGAATATGAAGTTGAAATCGAAAATTAAAAATGAAAAAAAAGGAAAAAGAAAGTGAGAGATTAGTAGAATATCCAAAGAAAGAATCATAAATGAGATCATTTACCAAGAAATGTGAAATAAAGAATCGGTCTGAGATGGGAACAAAGACCTTATCTGAGAGGAGGTCATTAAAAGAGATCAAGAATCGAGAAGTTGGAAGGAAAAATTGAGGAGTTTTAAAAATCTTAGAAGAAATCCTCAAAGAAAATGGAGATAAAAAATGGGAGATGCTTAGATGTTGCGACTTACCGCGGATCAATTGGAGTAGGCGGCCACCGAATCTGATGGATAGATCGCCGGTTACGGAGGAGGCGAGCAGCCTTGCGCGGGAGGAGGCGTGAGAAGGAGCGGCAGAGGGTTTCGAGTAGGGTGTTGTCCTGCTTTTTTACGGCTAGGGCAGACTGTCGTGGTTATGGGGTTTTATTTAGAGTAGACGGTGAATGTTTATTCAATGAATTTTTAGTTCATGTTTATTGGCAGACCTCGTACTTTTTAAAATTATATATATACATATATATATATATACGAGCATCTCCGCACGGGCTACGCCCGTGCTCGATGCTCTCGGACGGCCTTCGACCGCATCTAGGTGGGCTTCGCCCGTGCTCTATATCTCGCTGTGGGCTGCACCCGCATCAAAACGGGATACACCCTCAACATATATATATGAGTACTCAAGTCTAAAAACGACCGTAAAAAAAATATAAATCAAGATACAATTTTAATTTTTAAAAAAGTGTACGCTTTGCAGTATAAATTTTAATTTCTCTCTCACTCTCTCTCCCTCTCTCTCTCATATTGCTTTAAGAGCCCTATTAATATTCCTTTTCCCTCTCTCCCTCTCTCTCTCTCTTCAATCTTTCTTTCTCTCTCTCTATCTAAAGGATGAGATTTAATATGCTCTTTGATCAAACGATTGAGAAAAAATATTTGGTGTGCTTGAAAATATGTATATTGATATATATGGTAATGATGTATATATATATATATACATATATATATATATATATATATATATATATATATATATATATATATATATATATGTATATATATACATATATACATATATATATATATACATATATACATATATATATATATACATATATACATATATACATATATATATATATATATACATATATATATATATATATGTATGTATGTATGTATGAGCATCTTCGCACAGGCTCCCGGGCAGCCTTCGACACCATCCAGGCGGGCTCCGCCTGCCTCCGCACGGGCTTCACCCGTGCTTGATGCTCAAAATATCTCTTTTTTTCTTCTGGTATTATCGAATTACCCCATCCAGGCGGGCTCCGCCTGCCTCCGCACGGGCTTCACCCGTACTTGATGCTCAAAATATCTCTTTTTTTCTTCTGGTATTATCGAATTTTTTTGGGGGGGGGGGGATTTTTATACTCCAATTCGCTCAATCAAACTAATATCAGACAAACCCTCATCAAGCCCAATGTGGGTATAACGGCACGGGCTTCCGGCCCTACACGAGTGAAATGGCACGGGCCTCCGGCCCTACGTGAGTGAAATGGCACGGTTCATCTTCATTTGAGATTGCAGCCACCTTCCTTTATTTCCCACCCTTCCATCGAATATGAAAATAGGTAGATTCAATTTGATTTCTGGTAAAATATATTTCTAATAGGTAAAATATATTTCTAAGCACTTTTTTAAATTGTTCCTGTTCATCTTCCCACTTAATAAGAATTAGGATCAATAACTGGCGGCTCATTATGCAAAAGTATTGCAGTCTGGAAGGAAGAAAATGAAGAAATAAAAAATTGTACTTGTGATGCGAGACTGTAACACTAATTCCCTGATATAAAATGAACAGAGGAAAGCCCAAGGGTGGCTGGAGGAAGAAGAGAAGAAAACAGGGGAGATAGAGAAGAAATTCCTTTATTAACTTCCATCTTAATCCCTAATACAGCCTAACAGTCCTATTTATATTATTACAATAAGCGTTGTATTAGCAACGGTACAGCTCATTAGTTCAATTTGAATAATTGACACGTGGCTTCATCTGGGCAGAAGAAAAGACTGTGTGGCCTGGATCTGCGCCATCTGTCGTCCTCTAGTACAATGCAGCGGGTGGCGCTAATGTCCTTCCCCGGTGTATTTACCTCCTCTGTACTTCTGTTTGATCAACCAAATCTGACCGTTGACTGTTACTGTTTGCAGGGGTGAAGATACCGGAGTTGTTACATCACTCTGCCCTTAAAACAACGATGTCCGCAGCGTTAAGAGGAAGCTTCATCATCTTCGCTGTAACCCTAATCCGGGAGGGAAAACTGGGGCTGCTTGGTGAATAATGAAGATGGCAGGAGATGATGATGAATAGATACTATTGGGTCTATGATGAAGTTGATTCTACAACTCTTATTCTCCATCGGTATCCTTCTTCCTGTGTTTTCCTTCTGTTTTTTGTGCTGTGGTGATCTTCGCACTAGAGAAATGGTGTTGAAGTCATCCGTCGAGGATCTGAGTCCATCTGTCTCTGTTTTTCGCAAGTTGTCGTCTGTTGCTCCACTGTCCTTTAGATTTACATATCGGATCTGTTAGAAGGGGGTTAAGTTGAGCGATGTATGGAAACTAAACTAGGGAAGTAAGATCTTCCCAGGTGCTGTCTTCTGGACCCAACCCTTCCCACTGTATCAAGCCTTGGTGAATAATGTGTCCATCTCGTAATATTTTTCGTTTTGAAACTACTGCTAGGGGCTGATGAAGGGGATTGTTCTTCCAATGACGTCCTGGAAGGGAAATCCCTTGAAGTCCTGGCTCCCCTTTGTATTATTTTAATAAGAAAATATGGAACACTGGATGGATTTTAATCTCTGGAGGAAGGTACAAGCGACATGCTGTCTTTCCGATGATCTCGAGTACTTTATATGGCCCATAATATTTCTAGCTTAATTTTTTGTTGTAGTTTCGGCGTAGAGATAGTTGTCGGTATGGATGAAGTTTGAGTAAGACCCACTCCCCTAGAGTGAGTTGCAGGTCCAACCTCTTTTTGTTTGCGTATACTTTCATCCGTTGTTGTGATCTGTGGAGATTCTCCTTGAGTTGATGCAATATTTTCTCCCTCTTCTGTAAGGTTGTCTCGACCGCTTCATTCGTCGTGGCTCCTGGGCTGTAAGAAAGTAAGCCAGGTGGAGTGCGACCGAACATGACTTCGTAGGGCGTCATGCCGATCGCTGTATTAAATGAAGTATTAAAATAAAATTCAGCATAGCTAAGTAAAGAAAACCATTTTTTGTAGTTGTGATTACAGAATATGCGTAGGTATTGTTCCAGGGAGCGGTTCATACGTTCGGTTAAGCCATCCATTTGCGGATGGTAAGCCGAGCTGTATTTCAAATGCGTTCCCTGAAGTCTGAACAATTCCTTCCAAAAGTGGCTTAAAAAGATGGTATCGCGATCCGAAATTGTGGACTCGGGAATATCATGTATTTTGCCTACTGTCTCCCAAAAGAGTGTTGCTACAAAAGGGCCTGATAATGTTTTTACCGCTGCAAAGTGAACTGCTTTTGAATAACGGTCGACTATAACCATAATTATTATTGTAGGATTGGAACTAGGTAGATTTGTTATAAAATCCATGGTAAGATCAGCCCAGATTTTAGTCGGCATTTCTAGGGGTTGGAGTAATCCGTAAGGAAGATGATTACTAGGTTTAGCCTTTTGGCAAAGGTCGCATTGTTGTATATAATTTTCTACCTGCTTACTCATGTTAGGCCAGTAGAATTGTTGTTGCAATTGATAAGTGGTTCCTTTTACTCTGAAATGACCCCCCCATAAACTATCATGAGCCTCTTTTATTAGATTGGTGGTGAGTAATTAGTTTGCTGGAATGTATAATTTGTGTTTGTTGTAAATGTAATTTCCTTTAAGGGTTCAATTTGGGTGGAGGTGGGGCGAATGATAGTTTTACTTTCAAGACTACCTAAACACCTAGAGGGGGGGTGAATAGGTATTTTTCCTTGATTTAACTTAAGGCAGAATATAACTACAGTTCTTTGAATAAATCAGATATTTCTATAGCTAACACAGCACAGCAATCACAATCATACACACATCACAGATTGCACACAGATTTATAGTGGTTCCCCAAGGTCTGGGTACATCCACTTTCCCCCTTCACCTATCTAGCAGTATGCTAGAGTCGGCCTAACTTCTTCCTTTAACTCAGATCCTCAAATCCTACAGCTCAGAATCCAGAAGGATTCATACAACTCAGGCTAACAAGCCCTACCTCAGCCTTGTCACAAGGCCTACAACTCAGAGAATACCTTCTCTTACAACTCAGGCATAAACAGCCCTACCTCAGCCTTGCCACAAGGCCTACAACTCAGAGAATACCTTCTCCTACAACTCAGGCATAAACAGCCCTACTTCAGAGAATAAATCTCCTACACTCAGCCTTTATAAAATAGGCTTACAACTCAGATCTATGAATAGATCCTACAGAATTTGATAAGGAATTTTGTAATCTCTTACCCCTGTTGAGAGAGAAGGGATAAGAACTTTCTTGATCAGCTTCTTAAAGAGGCTGATGGCTGAAATCAACTTGATCTTAGCTTTCTTCAAAGCTTCTTGAATCTGAACTTAGTTGGGTTGATTTCCTTTGAATATAACTGACTGACAGCTTCCTTCTTAGACTTCAGAAATACATCTGAATCTTCTTGACAGATTAGTTCAGTATCTGCTTCTTGAGAGATCTGTGAATGTCTCCTCCTTGTCTTCAAATAGCTGGATCTCTCTCTATCCAAACCTCTTGAAGATACTTCTAAATTCTTGATTGAATTCAACTTAGACTGAAACTGAGTGAATGATCACTTCAGAATGTCTTCTTAGATCTTCTCACGAATATCTTCTTATTTGTGACTTGTACTTTCTTGATCAGAGATCAAACTCTAATTATGTTAGTTGTGACAATACTTCTTCTCTTATTTATATTTCTTCTTCTGAATCCATCTATTTATAAACTTCATCCATGGTAACCGGCTGATCCGGTTTATAACTTACTTCTGACAAGTCTGAACAGCTTCAATAAACCTGTTGTAACTCACAGCTGTCAAGTCTTCAAACAGTTCTTGAGCCTTTGACTCTATCGAGACTGACTGTCATAAAGTGTCGAGACCATCTGTCAATATGTGTCGACACAAGTGACTTAAGTGTCGACATAGCCTTTGGTGATGTTGACATAACTGTCTTGATGTCGACACAGCTTCTTGATTCTGCAACTTGAGAATGTGTCGACACTGATTATTTGTGTCTACACAAACACTTCACCATTCATCAGCAATCAACTTGGTCTAGACTCAGTTGTGTGTCGACACAAGTCCTGTGTGTCGACATAGTTGATGTAGACTCAGAACATAGCGTGTGTCGACACTGCCTCCAGGTGTCGACACAATTGTTGTCGACTCTGCCTCTGTGTGTCGACACAGCCTCCCAGTGTCGATACAGTCGATGTCGACTATAATCTTCTGTGTGTCGACACTACCTCCCGGTGTCGACACAAATTCACTGAGGTGTCGACACAGCCATTTCCAAGTGTCGACACAATCTTACTGGAGTGTCGACACAGCTTCCTCAGGTGTCGACATATGGACTTAGAATATTTTTCCTGCATTCTAGCACATTCTTAACCTGCACATATAAACTCAAAATAACATCAAATACACCTTGATGTATATCATTGAGCTAAGTGAGGCTTCTCCAAATCAGGTAAACATTTTCCAATGTACCCAACAATCTCCCCCTATTTGGAGAAGTCATAACCCTTTAGCCAATGATATACACCACTTAGAAAATAAACAAGATGATGTATATAAGCATTATATGACAGGGTACTATATAAACAAAACACATATCATAGTTACATCACAGAATAAAGATGTAAAAGTAAATGATCACAGAACAATGTTTTGTATATCAACTCAAAAAGTTTGTTACAAAATGTTTACAATGATTTCTTTAACAAACTAACAATTACATAGTTCTTGAACAAAAACTAGTAAAGCTTAGACTAAAGCTGGGCAGGCTCCTTGATGACTATCCCTTTTCCAGATATTATCTGAGCCTGAGCAGGAGGTTCTGTATCTTCCATGGGCTTCTTTCCTTTCAAATCAACTTTCTTCTGTGCTTCAGCCTTGATCCTTTGTCTTTCAAAATAATGAAAGGGCTTGGGGAAATACTTGCTAGGTTCCTGAGTATCAGGAGGTAGCTTCCCCATCTTAGCCTTTCTCCTGTGTTGAACTATGGCCTCCTGCCTGGCTTCATACTTTTTCCATTCTTGCTCATTGTAAAATTTTCCCCTTTCATGTACTTGATCTTTTACAGCCTTCCATGCAGTTAAAATGATATTCCATGAAGTGGGGCTCCACTTGTAACGCCCCGAAACTCAATAGGGTGACGGGTGGTGTTTTGAGCCAAATATGTGTTTTGGCAGGGGTGACACGGCCTGGGACACGGGCGTGTCCCAGGGCGTATCGTGCTCGGGTTCAGTGTTGGCCGTGCGGTCATCGATTTTGGAGTCGACGATCGTCGAGAGGCTTAACACGGCCTGGGACACGGGCGTGTCCTAGGGCGTGTCAGTCACTCGTCGAGTGTTGTGCACACGGGCCATGACACGGGCACAGACACGGGCGTGTCTAGTGCCGTGTCGCAGGTCGTGTCCTTCTCGGGTTAAGAATGTTGGTCGTTGCACACGGGGGTGACACGGGTCGTGATACGGCCGTGTCGCATGCGACACGGGCGTGTCAGAGGCCGTGTCGAATGCCGTGTGTTGGTTATCGCGTCGGTCGAGATGGAGAATGGGTGACACGGCTATGCATACGGCCATGTTGCAACCCGTGTTCGGCCCAGATTTTGTAATTTTAGGCCTAATCGTGGTCGTTCGTTTCCTTGGCTTTGGATCCAACGGTGGGGGGCTATTCCTGAGAGGTTTTAGCCGGGATTTAGGGCTAGAATCCCTCATTTCATCCAAGGGAATCTCTCTCTAAGTTTTAGAGAGAGGGATAGCAAGGTGGAGGAGGAGACCAAGATTCGGCCACCGGTGGAGCGTTGGAGCTCCGAATCGCGATCTGAGTCCAGATCCGCGTAGGCGATGCCGTTGCAGTGCTTTCCAACTGCGTAGTTTTTTTTCATGGCGCCGCGGAAGAACGCAAGGGTAACGATTTCTCATCCTAGGGCATGTGAAGCCCTCTTTTCCTTTGCATAGGGAGACCTCTCTCACGAGTGAGCGAAGAGTTGGAGCGTTCCTTGGTGTTGATATGTGAAGTCCCCCTTGTATAGAGTCCGTATGCGAAAACGGGCATATGCATTGTGTGTGAAGCCTATCCGGACAAGTAGAGCCGGATCGGTGATGTTGCATTGCATATGAACCGGGGAAGACTCCGGATGTTTGGGCATTTTTCGGGTTTTCTACATGGTAGATTGCAGCAAGGAGCCTTGGAGATTAACTCCAAGGTGCACCCGGAAAACTGGGCAAAAGCGACTTTTGCCAACACGATGGCCGGGGAGCCAACGTGAACATAACCGGGTTATGTGATTGTTGTGGCGAAAACGGGACTCGGTGAGTCTTGACCTGCGCATATGGCCTAAATTGTCGTTGCGGAATGAGCACGGGTGAGGCGGAACCGTACCCGATCTATGTCGTTCGGTGGGACCGTTGGCATGGATGAGAGTCTTTGGCGGTCTATGGCTTAAATTGTCGTGACCAAGGCCAGGAAGACAAAATGCTCATGTGATTGGCCGTCCAAGGGGCGGTGGTGGAACGGGAACGTCTATGGCTTGAATTGACGTGACGTTGGCCGGTTCGCCGTGAATGTGTCCTGTGTGCACGAGGTGTGTGGCCGTGCGAGCCTACGCCTGTGATGAAGTGTGTTTACACTATTTTATTGCCTATACTAATAAAGTGCAGGGAAAGAGCATCGCCGCCCCGATTTTTGGGGCGGGATCGTTATAATTGGTCAGCATAGCTGACCGTTGCTTTTGTTTACCACCGGGCGGTGGATTGTGGCTTACAGGTGCTGCGGAGCCGAGCGAGAAATAGCGGGCTATAGCCCAAGTTGCTGAGCCGGCCCTCGAAGGCCTAATTTTGAGTGTTTCATTGTAATCATGTGTGGCCGGCCTGCGAGCCGAAGTATGAAAACACTTTTATGTCAAGCAAACTGTGTAAGGCCTTAAGTCCATTTCTATTTCTGTGTATTGAAACATTCCTACGGGTGTTATTGTAGTGGACATTCATGCTTTTTGGCCGGGTTCTTTCGTCTTGCAACTTAATTTTAAGGCTTCTGCTAGGTGCTTGTGTAGGACGTGTAATTGGTTGAATGGTTTTAACGCGTAACCAACCGGTCTGTCCGTAGTATATGGCGTTGGGCCCCGGCCGGACCTACTGCTATATGCCTTGTGACAGATAGGGGTGTTACAAATTGGTATCAGACTACTGGTTTCGGTCAAACTTAAATGAATTCGTGGGCGAATTCACTTTAAGGGGTGGTGAGCACATGTGTGTGCGTCATCATTATAACATGAAAAGAACCCATGAATGTCCATTTAGGAATGAAAATACACATGTTTGGGGAACCTCCTATAATTGCTGTTTGCAATAGTTTTTGGTCGCTTATCGGTGTTTTGCACGATTATAGGTGACCAGAAGTGGTGCTGGATTGTCTGAACGGCCAGGTTCCGAGGCAAGCAGCGCCCCAAGCGATGCGCCTACAACGCCTCTGTCAGCCGAAACCATTAGGTTGGTGGCAGAAGTTGTCTTTGCTATGATCAACGCGCAACCTACAAGGCAGGTGCAACAGCCTGCTCCTGCGGTGGAGCAAGTGCCGCTCCAAGCGGCGGAGCCTAGAAGGGTTGAGCAGGTGGCGGTGGAGCCGGAGTTGCCTCGGAGAGAAACTGAGAGACAGCTTAAGCATGTGATGGGCTTCCATCCACCGGTGTTCTCGGGAATGGGAACCCCGACCCAGGCCAAAGATTGGCTCTCAAGAGTCAATAGGGTGATGACAGCAACAAAAATAGAAGAGTGGCAGAAGACCACAATAGCGACGTTCCTATTGGATGGGGACACAAGGTTATGGTGGGAAGGTCTAGAGCTACACCAGTTGAGGGGAAGGCCGTTAGCCAAAGTATCTATGGAGGAATTTTCTAGACTGTTCATGGCTCGATACCTCCCCTCAGCGCAGAGGATCGCAGTAGAGAACGAGTTCCAAAAGTTGGTGCAAGGAGATAGCACTGTAGACGAGTATCTCCATGAGTTTACTCGATTAGGGAGATATGCTAGCGCTACCTTTGCCGACGAGGAGCGAAAGACTAACCGCTTCTTTGAAGGGTTAAGAGATGGGCTGAGGCTGCTACTGTCGGGGCCCATTGCGCAGGGTTTCATAACCCTGGTCACCTCGGCCCGGTCCTTGGAGAAGGACATGAGAAATGTGCAAGCTAAGAAGGAATATGGTGGGATGAAATCAGAGTTCAAAGCGCCGACTACGTCGAAGTCGGGCTATCGAAGATTCTACAAGATGGCTAGGACGTCGGGTCTAGCTCCTTCTGCAGGTGCCTCGGGGACAACTAC
Organism: Platanthera zijinensis; assembly: GCA_039513925.1. Classification (NCBI taxonomy): domain Eukaryota; kingdom Viridiplantae; phylum Streptophyta; class Magnoliopsida; order Asparagales; family Orchidaceae; genus Platanthera; species Platanthera zijinensis. The sequence continues at coordinate 160,600,183 of CM077092.1, forward strand.
CAATCAAACCTCGGGCGCTTGTTTCACGTGTGGAAAGACGGGACACTTTGCCTGCGATTGCTGGAGCGGACGCTCAAAGTCCGAGAGAAAACAAGGAGCTACTTACGAAGAGAAGGGCAAGGCGGTGGAGTCAACCGCGTCCCATTATGCTCTGACTCAACCTAGAGTGTACAACTTGGGCCAGCAGGAGGCCATTAAACAAGCTGACGTGGTGACAGGTACGAGTTAGTTTATAGCAAGTTAACTTTAAATACTGTTGTCTATTGCTTATTAGCCTAATATTGTTTGCATAGGCTTTGTTTTGATTAGCGATAGTCCGGCACAGGCACTGTTCGATACGGGAGCTTCACACTCCTTGTCCGAAAATTTTATATCGCGCATCGGAGTCCCTTCTTCGATGGCGAAGGACAAGTTGGATGTGCTGCTACCGAATGGGTGCTCGATGCGTGCGGATAGAGTGTGCGCCGTAAAGGTTCACATAGGGAGCCAAGAGTTCGACTTGCTAGCGTCATTGCTGCCGTTAGTAGAGTTCGACGTTATCTTTGGGATGGATTGGCTTTCGGAGTAGAAGGCTTGGATTGATTGTGACCGGAAGGAGGTCAAGCTGGGTGTTGGACGGGAGACAACATTCGAGGGACTCAAGGGGTCGAGCAAGACGCTGATGTCTGCTCTTCAGGTGGTAAAGGCAGTTCGTGCTGGTGCAGAGCTGTTCTTCACAATAGTGGGGGCTGTAGAGCCAAAGTCCACGTTGGATAGCATCCCCGTGGTTTGTGAATACCCCGATGTGTTCCCGGATAGTCTTCCCGGGGCCCCACCGCAACGAGAGATTGATTTCACCATCGACCTCGTGCCGGGTGCCAAACCCGTGTCACGTGCTCCGTATAGGTTGGTGCCTAAGGAGATGGCAGAGTTGAAAGTTCAGCTAGAGGAGCTGATGGAGCAAGATTATGTGCGTCCAAGCTCGTCGCCTTGGAGCGCACCGGTTCTCTTCGTTAAGAAGAAGGATGGTAGTATGCGAGTGTGTGTCGACTACAGAGAGTTGAACAAGCTGACGGAGAAGAACAAGTACCCGATCCCGAGGATTGATGATATCTTTGATCAGTTAGTCGGATCGTCGGTATATTCTAAGTTGGACTTGAAGTCGGGGTACTATCAGTTGAGGATAAGGGAATGTGATATCCCGAAGACGGCGTTCAGCACGAGGTATGGGCACTTCGAGTTCACGGTCATGCCGTTTGGACTGACGAATGCGCCATCGGTGTTTATGGACTTGATGAACAGGACATTCCGAGAGTATCTGGACCACTTTGTGATCGTCTTTATTGACGACATACTAGTGTACTCGCAGTGCGAGGAAGATCACTTCAAGCACTTGCATCTGGTGTTGGAGACTTTGAGGAGGAATGAGCTGTATGCGAAATTCTCCAAGTGCGAGTTCTGGCTACCCTCAGTAGCATTCCTTGGTCACATTGTCAGTGGGGAAGGTATAGCGGTGGATCCGGCGAAGATTGTTACGATACGGGAGTGGTCTGCGTTGTCTTCTGTCGCGGAAGTCCGTAGTTGTTGGTACCCTAGTTTGATTTGAGTTTAGTCTTCTCCTTCTGTCCCTTGACCCAAGAAATATCTATGGTCAATGGTTAGTGGTCTAGCTGTAGAGTCCCCGCTTTTCCAGATGAAGAATTTGGTTAAGTAGTTTTTTCGTTCGACTATAGTCGAACGCCGCTCGACTATCGTCGACTAACTGTTCGACGATCGTCTATCAGTTGCTCGACGTTCTGTCTGCGAGGATAGTTCGACTATCGGTTGATAGTTCGACTATTTGTATGCTTTCTTCTGATAGTTCGACTATCAGCTGATAGATCGACTATCTGTTTTCCCTTGGTAGTTCGACTATCTGCCTTGATAGTTCAACTATCTGATAGCTCGACTATCTGTTGATAGTTCGACTATCTGTTCTGCGTTGATAGTTCGACTATCTGTTGATAGGTCGACTATCGGTTTTGCGTTGATAGTTCGACTATCTGTTGATAGGTCGACTATCTGATAGCTCGACTATCTTCTGATAGTTCGACTATCTGCTGTGATGGTTCGACTATCTCCTTTGATAGTTCGACTATCTGGATCGTTCGACTATCTGTCCGATAGTTCGACGATCTCCGTGCGTCGATCGACGATCTCCGAGGGTCGTTCGACGTTTTCTGTCTGCCTTTTTATTTTGTATTTATTTATTATATTTAATTAATTAATACATTATCTGGCATGTTATTTCAGTTGTTTTATGATAATATTTCTAGGCAATATCTGCTCCATCTCTTTTGCCTGAGTAAAATCTTTTCAGATAAAGTTGTTTGTCTTATTAGCTGACATTGTATTTTACTTTATCTGCTGTCAGTCCTGTATAGCCGTTAGACTGAAAAGTCTTCCTTTTGCTATAAAGAGTTTATCTCTGATGTGATTTTATTTAGTACCTGTATTATCAGATTGCTTCCTGCAGCTTCCTTGAAAAAGGTTTATCCCTTTTATAGAATATTTTGCTGCAGAGTTTGTTTGTCTTTGTGATATTTGCAGCCCAGGTTTCAAGTTTCAGAAGAAGACAAACAGTTCAAATTGAAAAGAGCCGTTGCTTGTTGCTGCTATAAAAGGAATCCTTTGGAGAAGGATTTCAGCTAGCTAACCAGTTATTCATTTAAGCATTCAAGCTTTCATCAAGACCAAGTTCACTGCTCTCAGCAATTTCATCCAACTGAGAAGTGTTAAGCTCTTCTTCTCTTCTTCAACCTGAGTTCTCCTGCTTCCAGGAAGTTCAAACTCAGAGTTCTTTTGAAGAAGAAGAAGAAGATAGCTGCTAGAAGATTTCTATTTTATATTTTATTTATCTTCTTGTAGTTTTTCCTTCAGTTTTTACTGAAGAGTTTCTGCACTAAAGCAAGACTTCACCTGGACATTCTTTGAGCCAGGGGGAGCCTTGATTCCTTGAGCTTTCTAGCTCAGTGCAAGTCTTTGTGCTTCTCTAATCTATTGTAAAATAGAGAAGACATCTTAACCTTCCTTCCCCCTCTTGTACAGGGTTATTACTCCCTTCAAAAGTATCCCTTGGTGGCAGGGCACCTGATCAAAAAACTGTGTTCGGTTTTTAGACACCTGATCAAAAGTCTAAAGGGTTTCTGGATCTACCTGAAGCAGATCCTGTTGGTGGCAGGGCACCTGATCAAAAACCTGAGTGGATTCCTACCTTGTTGGTAGAAGAGTGGACGTACCCAAGTTGTTTGGGGAACCACTATAAATTCCTTGTGTCGTCTGGATTGCCTTGTTTAATTCCTGCATTGTGGCTGTGATTAGATATAACTAGGTTTGCTAGTTGCTGATTAGGATTTCCAAGCCTTAACTGTAATTACAGTTAGCTTGAGTTTGTGCACAACACTTGTGTTAGGCTTTAGGGTTATTTCTATATCTATAATCTTTTCATTCCGCATTTCACTCCAAGGGAGTTGGGTAGACTATTAAGTTTTTGTCTAGTGCAAAATTTGATAACTCTATTCACCCCCCCCTCTAGAGTAGTATTTATCCCTTCACTTTCAATTGGTATCAGAGGGAGGTTGACTGACTGTATAGGCAAACACATAAGTCACAAGATCCTGATAGATACCAAAGCTTATAGATATTCACTATCATGGCCCAGTCCAAGGATTATTCTAGCACCAGACCTCCAGCATGCAACTTGGCTAAGTTTGGCATCTGGAAGGCAAGGATAAAATTATATATGAATTCTATTGATGAAAGTATCTTTGCTTCTATTTTGTCAGGACCCCCAAGAGCACCTGCTGCTGCTACTGCCTCATCATCTGATATGAGTGCAGTGCCTCCTCTAGATTACAATGATGAGTACAAGAAGGCAAAGATAGCAGATGCCAAGGCGATGAACATTCTGGCTCAGACAATGTCTGATGAGGTATTCCAGAAGGTAGTTGACTGCACTTCAGCAAAAGCTATGTGGGATACACTGAACCAGATTGTAGCTGGTTCAGCTGATGAAAGGAAGGACAGAAGGTCCAACCTTATCTCACAATATGAGAACTTCAAGAAAACTGATGCTGAATCAGTTGAAGCCATATATACAAGGCTCAGCTCAATCATCAATGAGTTGAGGACCCTTGACAAGGACATATCATTGACAGAGGTCAATGATAAGATTCTTATGTGCTTCCCTAGCACATGGGATCTAAGGATCTGGCCCATCAAGGAAGCCAGAAGTACAAATGAGATTTCAACTGAAGCCCTTCTCGGCAAGCTCAAGTCTTTTGAGCAAGTGCTGAAGACAAGGGAAGCAGAAGCTGAAGCAAAGACTCCTACTCCAACAAGAAAAGAGCAATCTCTAGCTCTTAAGGCTGCTGATGCTTCTGAAGGCAGCCAATCAAATGAGGAACTAATGGCATTATTTGCCAAGAGGTTTCTCAAGATGGGGAGAAAGGAATTCAGAAAGAAGTCTTCACGCTATGAAGACAAACCAAGGTATGACCGTTCTCCTGCTAAAGAAATTATCTGCTATGGTTGCAGGAAGCCTGGACACATATTACCAGATTGTCCAGAGGAGAAGAACAAAGATAAGAGGAAAGAAAAGGAGCAGCACAGGAAGCACTCCAAGCCATCCTCCTACAAGAACAAGAAGAAGGAGAGAGGTTTCATTGCTGAAACCTGGAGTGATTCTGATGAAGAATCTTCCTCCTCTAGCTCCAGTGAGGATGAGGAAGAGAAGAAGGCAAAGGAAGTTTGCCTGATGGCAATAGATGCCTGCAGCAATCATTCAGCTGCAGAGATTTCAGATTCAGAAGAAGAAATGCCAACAGAAGATGAGGTACTATTTTCTTATGACTTCACTTCTGAAGAATTTAAGTTAGATTTTAAATCCTTATGCTTAGACTTAATTAGTTCAGAAAAAGAGATTAAAGAGCTTAGAAATAAGTTAGCTGACTCAGAATTAATTGCTACAGAAAATATTAAGTTAAAGGAAGATCTCACTACTTATAGTGAAGAAATTAAATTTCTTAAAATAGAGTTAGCTAAGTCTAAAAGGTTAGAGGAATCTCTAAATGGTAGAAGCCTTAAGCTGTTAGAGATAACCAGCATGACTAACACTAGGTCAGGCAATAACAAACTAGGCTTAGGAGCTTCTCCCAGTGAACCCCCAGTTATTCTTAAAAATAATCTTTCAACTCCAGTGAACTTCATTTCAGCTAGTGGAATGAAGAACACTGAGCAAGTAAACCAAGTCAATAAAACTTTAAATAAAGCTAAGAGAGAAAAGAGGAAGAAATTTTTTAAAGAAATGCAAAGAGCGTCGAACGCCGCTCGACGATCGGAAGCTCAATGGTCGAACGAAGCTCGACGATCTGAGCGCCCATCGTCGAACGTCGATCGACGTTTTCAATGTGATTTTCAAAATCATAATCAAACCCATAGAAACCTAAATGAAAATAGAAACCCTAGGTTTGTTGACCCATCATCTGCATGGAGAATCCCACCTAGGAGATCTCACCCATTAGGTTATCACCCTCAGCCTGCATTTTCATTTATTTCTAGCTTTTCTTATGTGAAAAACAAAGGACCCAAGGTTACCTGGGTCCACACTGTCTAAATAAATGTCTTGCAGGTGAAGGCCTATCCTATCACTCAAAATAAGTGGTATTTGGATAGTGGATGTTCCAAGCATATGACAGGAAATAAAAATCATCTGTTAAAATTCAAAGCTAAGCTCGGCCCAAAGGTTATCTTTGGAGATTCAAGCTGTGGTCAGACAGAAGGCTATGGCAGGATCACAATTGGAGATGTTACTTTCAAGAGAGTTGCATATGTGGCAGGACTGAAGCACAATTTGATCTCAGTCAGCCAGCTATGTGATGCTGGCTACCAGGTTTCATTTTCTAACTCTTCTTGTAATATTACTTTAAATAATAATGTTGTTTTAGTAGGCATTAGAATAGGTAATATTTATTTAGTAGATTTCAATTCAACTCATTCTGAAATCTGTCTATTTAGTGAAGTAACAATTAATAACAATTCTTTGTGGCATAAGAGGCTTAGTCATGTTAACCTTAAAAATATATCTAGGTTATCTAAACACAACCATGTTAGAGGTTTACCTTCTTGCCCCTACAAGAAGGAGAGCCTATGCAAGGCTTGTCAGCTAGGCAAGCAAACCAAAAACTCTTTTAAATCAGTAAATAAGAGTGATTCTCCTAGAATCTTGTACTTACTACATTTGGACCTTTTTGGCCCAATAAATGTACAAAGTTTAGGAGGGAAGTATTACACCTTAGTAATTGTAGATGACTTCTCTAGGTTCAGTTGGGTTTTCTTTTTGAGAACTAAGGCTGATAACTTCAAAGCCCTTACAGACTTTCTATTATGTGTGCAGACTGAGTACTCTACTCATGTGGCCTTGATCAGAAGTGATCATGGTACTGAGTTTGACTCTCTTCTCATGCAAGAATTCTGTGAGAGAGAAGGTATCAAACATAGCTTCTCAGCTCCTAGAACTCCCCAACAAAATGGGGTAGTTGAAAGGAAGAACAGAACACTCATTGAAGCTGCTAGCACATTGTTGGCAGATGCTAATATGCCTCTTTCCTATTGGGCAGAAGCTGTTAGTACAGCCAATTATGTCTTGAATAGAAGTCTGATACACAAGCTTAAGTGTAAAACTCCTTATGAGTTGCTTAAAGGAAAGAAACCTAAAATTAATTATTTTAGAGTATTTGGTTGTGTAGTGTATATTCATAATAACAATAAAGAATACCTTAGAAAGTTTGAAGCAAAAGCTTCAATGGGAATTATGCTTGGATATTCCCAAGTAAGCAAAGCTTATAGGGTTTATAACAAATCAACCTGTAAAATTGAAGAATCTGTGCATGTATCTTTTGATGAGTCTCAGATGTTTTACAAGGAGAAGGAAAATTCTCCTTCCTCTAGTTCATTGCAGGTACCTGATGCTACTCAAGAAATTCTTCAACTATCAACTCTTCAGATCACTGAATCAGACAGTGATGAAGACATTGCAGAAGCTGTTGTTGTACCACCAACAGTAGATCAAATTCCTCCTGAGGAATTAATCCCAACTGTTGCTGAAGATCACATCCCACCTGCTGATATTGTCATACTTAGAGATCACCCCACATCTCAAGTGATAGGAGACATATCAGCTGGTGTACAAACAAGACATCAGTTAAGACAGGACGTGATGCACGCTTGTTTCCTCTCACAGATTGAGCCCCTCACCTTTAAAGATGCAGAGCTAGATCCCCACTGGATCATTGCTATGCAAGAGGAACTCAATCAGTTTGAGAGATGTAAAGTTTGGACTTTGGTTCCAAGACCTAAAGGCCAACTGATCATAGGCACCAAGTGGGTGTATAGAAACAAGTTGGATGTAAATGGAATTATTGTAAGGAATAAAGCAAGGCTTGTAGCTCAGGGCTACAGACAGGAGGAAGGTATAGATTATGACCAAACCTTTGCTCCTGTTGCAAGGCTAGAAGCAATAAGGATCTTCTTGGCCTATGCAGCCTACATGAAGTTTAAGGTCTTTCAAATGGATGTCAAAAGTGCATTCCTGAATGGTGAGCTTAAGGAAGAGGTGTTTGTTGAACAACCACCAGGGTTTGTTTCTTCAACTCAGCCCTCACATGTGTTCAAGTTGCAGAAAGCTCTTTATGGACTAAAGCAAGCACCCAGAGCCTGGTATGAGACTCTAGCTAGTTTCCTTTTAGAGCACAACTTTACTAGGGGAGTAGTTGATAGAACCCTTTTCGTCAAGCACCACAAGGACACAATCCTGTTAGTTCAAGTGTATGTGGATGATATTATATTTGGCTCCACTGATCCCAAACTTTGCAAAAGGTTCTCTGACCTGATGCACTCTAAGTTTGAGATGAGTAGTATGGGTGTGCTGTCTTACTTTCTTGGTCTCCAAGTTAAGCAAGATGCTGATGGTATCTTCATCTCCCAATCCAAATATGCCAAGGAATTGGTAAAGAAATTTGGGATGGCTGATGCTTCAGCAATGCCTACACCTATGGCTACTAATGTAGTTATTGATTCTGATGATCACGGCAAGCCAGTTGATCAAAAGAATTATAGGGCCATTGTTGGTTCCCTATTATATTTAACTGCAAGTAGGCCTGATATAATGTTTGCTACATGCCTTTGTGCTAGATTCCAGGTCAACCCCAAGGAATCTCATCTGATTCTTCTAAAGAGAATCTTGAGATACCTGAAGGGATGTCCAAATCTAGGACTTTGGTACCCAGCAGAATCAGAATTTGAGTTAATTGGATACTCTGACTCTGACTATGCTGGTTGCAGAGTTGACAGGAAGAGTACCTCAGGAACTTGTCAGTTCCTGGGAGAGAGATTGGTCTCTTGGTTCTGTAAGAAGCAGGCTTCTGTCTCAACTTCAACTGCAGAGGCTGAATATATAGCAGCTGCCAGTTGTTGTTCACAGATCCTGTGGATTCAAAACCAGCTTGTGGATTATGGTTACTCACACAAGAACACCAAAATCATGTGTGACAGTACCAGTGCTATCTCAATTGCACAAAATCTAGTGCACCACTCTAGAACGAAGCACATTGAGATTCAGCACCATTTCCTGAGAGATTGTGTGGAAAAGAACAAGATTTGTCTTGAGTTCATATCCACTGAGTTTCAGAGAGGTGATATATTCACCAAGCCCTTAGATGAACAGAAGCATCTGTTCTTTTTGGTTCAACTAGGCATGATCAATGGAAGAGACTAAGTGTGACTATATCTGCCAATGTTGAAACTTGTTTGAAGATAGTCGAACGACGTTCGAAGATAGTCGATCGGGTCAAGCCCATCGTCGACCTATGGTTGATGAAAGCTTGCCTGGTTGAAGATCGTCGACCGGCATTCGACCATCGTCGAACAAGTCGAGCTCATCGTCGATCTCTGGATGACGACAGCTTGTTGTTTGAGAAGCCAGAAATAGTCGAACGATTGCTCGACTACTCTGCTTCTGGGCCGATCGTCGAACGGTCGTTCGACCATCGTGTCCAGTTTCTTTTAAAATAGATCGACTATCTCCGGTTTAATATAAAGCCGATAGTCGACCTAGGTTAAAAGATCTTTTGTTTTATCGTCGACAGAGAGCGTCCTTTCGCATTCCGTCTTCCCGCTTGCTCCTCCTCTTGCGATTTTCTGCCGATTCGTCTTCTCCGTCTTTCTCGCGCATTCTCCAGCACTTCAATGGTGATTTCTCCAGCATTGCTCGCAGTTGTGAAGTTCGACGCAGGATTCAGTGTCGACTTCGATGCCTTCAGCTGTTGTGAATCAGGGATTGTGGAAATCCTCCAGTTATGCAGAGATCAAGGATTAGAAAGATTAATGTCTACAAGGATTAAGTTAAATATTCCTGAGATTAAGGAATGGGCATTTACTTCGTCCTCCACCGACGAATCGATGACCGGCTCTATTGGCGGAGAAGAGGTTATTTTAACTCCCGCCATTCTGACTGATGTATTTGGATTGATAAATGGTGAAGAAGATTTTGAGCAAGATGCTCCAGAGTTCGGAAGAATGCTGACTGAGCTGGGACATGCGGAGGGCATTCCCACGAAGCTGCTCAAGGTAAATTTCCCCTTCAAGATCAAATTTCTTGCTGAGTTAGTTGGAAAAGTGCTTCTTGGAAAGCACTCCGCCCATGACAACATTACTAGACAACAATTTGCACTGATGTGTGCAATTGTAAATCAGAAAAGGATTAATTGGGCAGGAGTTTTGTTCGATTTGATAAGAAAGAAGAACAGTAAGAAAGAGGTTACCCTAGGCAGGGTTATTGGAATTTTTCTGAAAGAGAAGTATCCCCAGCTGCTGAGTTCAACTGCTACAACAATTAATGCAAGCAAGAAGAAGGATCTGAATCTGTTTTCCAAGTGGAAGAGGACATTTGTGAAGCCCGCTCTCACAGGGGTTGCTCCAGCGACATCCGAGAACATAAGGACTGATTCAGTCACTCCTCACCCGCTAGAAGCTGGCTCAGCTCATCCTTCTCTTCCATCATCTTCTTCTGCATTACCATCAACTTCTACTGAAGTAGTTCCATCCTCTTCAGTTCCATCTACCTCAGTTGAAGTTCCATCAACTTCAGCTGAAGTACGACTTCCTGCTTCTCCTGTTCGAGATACAACCACGGTTGTTATTCCTTCTCCTCCTGCATCTCCTATTCCTTCTCATCTGGCTAGGATATCTGATCCTAGTTTTGATTTGTTAGGATCTGAGAGGACTCCAACACCTCGTCAGTCCCCTGTTCATTCTCCACATCATTCTCCATCTCCTATTCGTTCTCCAGTTCAACAGGAATACATTCCTCCTGCTGATCTTCCATCATCTGCAGTTCCCCCACATTCTTTTGAAGTCACCCCAGCATTCATATCCAGCATTTTGGAGTTGATTACCCCTTCAATCAAAATCATGATTGAAGAGGCAAGTGCTCCACTTGCCTCCTCCATTGCTACTTTGACTGCTACCATCCAATCCCTCTCTAAATCTGCTGAGCCCTCTTCTTCCAGGGGCCTGGTTTCAGTTCCCACTGAAATCAGACAGGGGGAGATGTTCTATGAAGATGTCTCAGAGCTTCCAGCCTCCCCTCCAGCAGATATAGTGATGGCAGTTCAAGAAGAGACTGCTCCAGCTCAAGAAGAATCTGTTTCAGTGTTATCTGAAGAAGAAATATCTGATACAGTTATGTTATCTGAATTTGCTGTATAAGTCTGTTTAGAAGATCTCACCACTCCTTTGGTTGCCCGTTTCCTAGAAGGCATTATTACATCCTATCTAGATGAATCCTGGGAGTTGGTAAAGTATGAAGGTAATTCACTCATCCATTTTATTGACGAGTCAATTGATTTGCTAGTTTGTGAATACCTAGAAGGAATGCTTTTAGCTTATTTAGCAGATTTGTGTTCATGAATCTACAGATTATATTAAAGAAGATATAGCTGCTCAAGTAGAAGTAGTTGTTCGAGAATTTGTTCCAGATGTTTTAGTTGTTCAAAAAGATATAGAAGATGTTGAATCTAAAAGTCAAGATGAAAAGACTCTAGTATTGAATTCAGAAGAAGAGAAAGCAAGAGCTGCCTGGCAGCAAAGAGTACAAGATATTCTGAAAGAGAATGAAAAAGTTTTGCAAGATGAAATATCTACTGTTTGGGATGATTCCCCAGGGTTGGATTTAGATACCCTTCTGGCTCAGGATGCCATAGAAGAAGAGAAAGAAAAAGCTGATCTGAAAGCAAAGGAAAAGGCTGTATCAGAAGCCTATGACCCTTATGATCATCCTCTCTCTTCTTATTCTGAAGATGAAGATGATTCAGATATGTCTGAGGATGCTAAGAAAAGGAAAGCTGCTAAGAGAAAAAGGAAAGCTGTTGCTCCTCCTCCTCCCAATCGAGACAATGATACTCCCTATTACATATTGAAAGGGATTGACCCTAAGTCGAAAGACTTCCAACATTGGATGTGGTTTTCCAAAAACCAGCAAAAGGAGAGAAAGAAATCTAAGAGATATGATAGTCCTGCTTCTAGATGGACACCCAGAGGTCCTCCTCCTCCACCTCCCGGTGCAGGAGCCTCTGGCAATTTATCTGCTAATCCATCTGCTCCATCTGCAAAATCTGCTCCTTCTCAGCCTCATTCAAGGAAAAGTTCTCAAAGCAACCAAGGAAAATCATATACTGGTACTCAAAGGCATGATACTGAGGTTAAAGATCAAGTAAAGGAGGTTATATATCAAAAGCCAACATTTTCACCTCCTCCTTCTCCCAAGAGAAAGGTCTCTCCTGATATACCAGTTCTTGTTGCTAAGGATATTTCAAAAGGTAAAAGAACCATCTTCTCTGAAAAATCAAGTAAGAAGTTTGCTGAATTTGCTCCTCCTCCATCTTTAGTTGTTCAAGAAGTTAAAGGTACAGCTGAAAGTTTATTAGATTTATCTGTTAAATTTAAAACTGTGAAGCCAATTGATACATCATCTGAAAATATGTATGAAAGCCAAGAGTTAGATCCTGACTTCAGGATGGCTCGATTCCTAGAACTTGTTGGATCAGCTCAGATAAAGAAAGCCAAGGCTGAAGGAAAGGTCTCTACAGGATTTACAACAATGTCAAAGTTCAGAATGAAGGAACTCAATAAGATCCAGGTTAGCCCTGAAGTATTTGATCCTTCTATATATATGGAAAAATATCCAGAAGCAGTTGTTCCAAGGGCTGCAGAACTGAAGATTATTGGTGTGCAAGATTTGAAGCTGTCCAAGAAAGAAGTTATTGATCCCTTGCGGAAAGTTTCTTTTGTTCCCAGCTCTTCTGACCCTAAACCAGATTCCGTAGACTCCTAATTTTTGTTTGACTGTTATTTATCTGTTTGATAATTGCTAGTTAGTTGTTATCTATTTCCTGTATTGTTTTATTGCTCTATAGCTAGTTCTGTGTTTTAGTTTTTGAGAGACTTAACTCAAATAGGGGGAGATTGTTGGTACCCTAGTTTGATTTGAGTTTAGTCTTCTCCTTCTGTCCCTTGACCCAAGAAATATCTATGGTCAATGGTTAGTGGTCTAGCTGTAGAGTCCCCGCTTTTCCAGATGAAGAATTTGGTTAAGTAGTTTTTTCGTTCGACTATAGTCGAACGCCGCTCGACTATCGTCGACTAACTGTTCGACGATCGTCTATCAGTTGCTCGACGTTCTGTCTGCGAGGATAGTTCGACTATCGGTTGATAGTTCGACTATCTGTATGCTTTCTTCTGATAGTTCGACTATCTGCTGATAGATCGACTATCTGTTTTCCCTTGGTAGTTCGACTATCTGCCTTGATAGTTCAACTATCTGATAGCTCGACTATCTGTTGATAGTTCGACTATCTGTTCTGCGTTGATAGTTCGACTATCTGTTGATAGGTCGACTATCGGTTTTGCGTTGATAGTTCGACTATCTGTTGATAGGTCGACTATCTGATAGCTCGACTATCTTCTGATAGTTCGACTATCTGCTGTGATGGTTCGACTATCTCCTTTGATAGTTCGACTATCTGGATCGTTCGACTATCTGTCCGATAGTTCGACGATCTCCGTGCGTCGATCGACGATCTCCGAGGGTCGTTCGACGTTTTCTGTCTGCCTTTATATTTTGTATTTATTTATTATATTTAATTAATTAATACATTATCTGGCATGTTATTTCAGTTATTTTATGATAATATTTCCAGGCAATATCTGCTCCATCTCTTTTGCCTGAGTAAAATCTTTTCAGATAAAGTTGTTTGTCTTATTAGCTGACATTGTATTTTACTTTATCTGCTGTCAGTCCTTTATAGCCGTTAGACTGAAAAGTCTTCCTTTTGCTATAAAGAGTTTATCTCTGATGTGATTTTATTTAGTACATGTATTATCAGATTGCTTCCTGCAGCTTCCTTGAAAAAGGTTTATCCCTTTTATAGAATATTTTGCTGCATAGTTTGTTTGTCTTTGTGATATTTACAGCCCAGGTTTCAAGTTTCAGAAGAAGACAAACAGTTCAAATTGAAAAGAGCCGTTGCTTGTTGCTGCTATAAAAGGAATCCTTTGGAGAAGGATTTCAGCTAGCTAACCAGTTATTCATTTAAGCATTCAAGCTTTCATCAAGACCAAGTTCACTGCTCTCAGTAATATTCATCCAACTGAGAAGTGTTAAGCTCTTCTGCTCTTCTTCAACCTGAGTTCTCCTGCTTCCAGGAAGTTCAAACTCAGAGTTCTTTTGAAGAAGAAGAAGAAGAAGATAGCTGCTAGAAGATTTCTATTTTATATTTTATTTATCTTCTTGTAGTTTTTCCTTCAGTTTTTACTGAAGAGTTTCTGCACTAAAGCAAGACTTCACCTGGACATTCTTTGAGCCAGGGGGAGCCTTGATTCCTTGAGCTTTCTAGCTCAGTGCAAGTCTTTGTGCTTCTCTAATCTATTGTAAAATAGAGAAGACATCTTAACCTTCCTTCCCCCTCCTGTACAGGGTTATTACTCCCTTCAAAAGTATCCCTTGGTGGCAGGGCACCTGATCAAAAACCTGTGTTCAGTTTTTAGACACCTGATCAAAAGTCTAAAGGGTTTCTGGATCTACCTGAAGCAGATCCTGTTGGTGGCAGGGCACCTGATCAAAAACCTGAGTGGATTCCTACCTTGTTGGTAGAAGAGTGGACGTACCCAAGTTGTTTGGGGAACCACTATAAATTCCTTGTGTCATCTGGATTGCCTTGTTTAATTCCTGCATTGTGGCTGTGATTAGATATAACTAGGTTTGCTAGTTGCTGATTAAGATTTCTAAGCCTTAACTGTAATTACAGTTAGCTTGAGTTTGTGCACAACACTTGTGTTAGGCTTTAGGGTTTTTCTATATCTATAATCTTTTCATTCCGCATTTCACTCCAAGGGAGTTGGGTAGACTATTAAGTTTTTGTCTAGTGCAAAATTTGATAACTCTATTCACCCCCCCTCTAGAGTAGTATTTATCCCTTCACTTTCAGTAGTTTCCTCAGGCTTGCCGGATATTACAGGCGCTTCGTAGAGAACTTCTCGCAGATAGCGCTATCTCTCACGAAGTTGACAAGGAAAGATCAGAGATTCTTATGGATGCAGGAGTGCGTGCAAGCTTTTGAGGAGCTGAAGAGACGGTTGACCATGACGCCAGTGCTTAGTTCGCCGAGTGGGATCGAGGGCTTCGAGGTTTATAGTGACGTCTTGGGTAGTGGTTTGGGCTGCGTGCTGTTGCAGTATGGGAGCGTGATAGCTTATGGATCGCGTCAGCTAAAAGTGCATGAAAGGAACTATCTGGTCCACGACTTGGAGTTGGCGGCCGTGATATTTGCACTTAAGCTGTGGAGGCACTACCTATACGGCATAAGGGTCGATATATATACTGACCACAAGAGCCTGAAATACTTGTTGGATCAAAAGGATCTTAACATGAGGCAGAGGAGGTGGATGGAGTTCCTGGGGGACTACACCTTAAAGATTCATTATGTACCCGGGAAGGGCAATGCAGTTGCGGATGCGTTGAGTCGCAGGGCTCCCGCCCAAGCCAACTGGTTGTCGGTGCATGATGAGCGGCTAGTATGGGAGTTGGAGGAGCTTGAGATCTGTTGCGTTGACAAGCAGACGAGCGCCAAAGCAATGTTGAACTGGACAGAAGTTCAGTATGACCTGGCTGACCGGGTTCGGTAGGCATTGGAGTTAGATGACTACATGAAGGAGCTTATGGAGGAAGCGTTGGATGGGTCAAATTCCCAATTTTCAGTGGAAGATGGGTTGTTAAGGAAGGATCATCGGTTGTGCGTCCCAAGTGGGAGTAACCTACGGGCGGAGTTGATGTACGAAGCTAATCATATCAAGTACTCAATCCACCCAGGGAGCACAAAGATGTACCGTGACCTCAAGAAGCTGTTTTGGTGGCCGGGGCTCAAGAAAGACGTAGCGTTGTTTGTGGCTAAGTGCCAAACGCGCGCCTTGGTGAAGGCGGAGTGCCAAAAGCCGGGAGGATTCTTGAAGTCCTGGCCTATACCAGAGTGGAAGTTCGACGACATATCTATGGACTTTGTGCATGGTTTGCCAAGGTCGCAGAAGGGGAACGACGTCATCTGGGTGATCGTAGACCGGCTAACTAAAGTGTCGCACTTTATTCCGCATAGGAAGGATGACTCGGTGGATAAGTTGGCGAAGCTATATGTGGACAATATAGTTAGACTGCATGGTGTGCCTCGCAGCATTGTGAGTGATCGCGATGGGCGTTTCACGTCAAATGATTGGAGGTTAGTGCAGCAGATGCTGGGGACAAAGTTGAAGTTCAGCACAGCCTTCCATCCGCAGACGGATGGGCAGACCGAGAGAGTCAATAGAACAATGGAAGAAATGCTCTGCATGTGTGTTCTAGACTTCGGGAAGCATTGGGAGGACCACCTGTATTTGGTGGAGTTCGCGTACAACAACAGCTACCATGCGAGTATCCAAATGGCGCCCTTTGAGGCCCTATACGTTAGAAAATGTCGCACACCGTTGTCATGGTTAGAAATGGGTGAGGCAAGGTTGTACAAGAAGCAGGAGGTGGAGAGTGCTACCTCGTTTGTGCGGATCATTCGGGAGTGCTTGTTGATCGCTCAGGACAGGCAAGCGAAGTATTACAATGCCAAGCACCGGAACGTTGAGTTCGCGGTAGGCGATTGGGTATACTTGAAAGTAAAGTCGTTCAAGGGGGTTTTGCGGGTGAGACGCTTGAAGAAGCTGAGCCAAAGATACCTTGGACCTTTTGATGTTTTGGAGCGGGTCGGCGAAGCGACATACCGTTTGAGGCTATCGGAGGAGTTAAGCGGGCTACACGATGTGTTCCACATATCTGTATTGCGGAAGGCGGTGTAAGAGCCTTCGCAGGTGATCGTGGTTGATCAAGTGCCGGTGGACGAAGGGTTGACGACTAGGGTCAAGCCCGTTCGTATCGAAGACTCTAAGGTCAAGAGGCTCCGTAACAAGGAGATCCGGATGGTCAAGGTCCGGTGGGACAATTGCGATCGGGAGGAACTCTCTTGGGAATGGGAGCAAACTATGCTGGAGGAGTACCCGGAGTTATTCCACTCAGGTACTGCTTAAAGTTTTCCGTTTTCTTTCATTTAGTAATTTTGTGGGCGAAATTATTTTAAGAGGGAGAGAGTTGTAACGCCCCGAAACTCAATAGGGTGACGGGTGGTGTTTTGAGCCAAATATGTGTTTTGGCAGAGGTGACACGGCCTAGGACACGGGCGTGTCCCAGGGCGTGTCGTGCTCGGGTTCAGTGTTGGCCGCGCGGTCATCGATTTTGGAGTCGACGATCGTCGAGAGGCTTAACACGGCCTGGGACACGGGCATGTCCCAGGGCGTGTCAGTCACTCGTTGAGTGTTGTGCACACGGGCCATGACACGGGCACAGACACGGGCGTGTCACATGTGACACAGGCGTGTCTGGTGCCGTGTCGCAGGCCGTGTCCTTCTCGGGTTAAGAATGTTGGTCGTTGCACACGGGGGTGACACGGGTCGTGACACGGCCGTGTCGCATGCGACACGGGCGTGTCGGAGGCCGTGTCGAATGCCATGTGTTGGTTATTGTGTCGGTCGAGACGGCAAATGGGTGACACGGCCATGCACACGGCCGTGTTGCAACCCGTGTTCGGCCCAGATTTTGTAATTTTATGCCTAATCGTTGTCGTTCGTTTCCTTGGCTTTGGATCCAACGGTGGGGGCTATTCCTGAGAGGTTTTAGCCGGGATTTCAGGCTAGAATCCCTCATTTCATCCAAGGGAATCTCTCTCTAAGTTTTAGAGAGAGGGGAGAGCAAGGTGGAGGAGGAGACCAAGATCCGGCCACCGGTGGAGCGTCGGAGCTCCGAATCGCGATCCGAGTCCAGATCCGCGTAGGCGACGCCGTTGCGGTGCTTTCCAACCGCGTAGTTTTTTTTCATGGCGCCACGGAAGAACGCAAGGGTAACGATTTCTCATCCTAGGGCATGTGAAGCCCTCTTTTCCTTTGCATAGGGAGCCCTCTCTCGCGAGTGAGCGAAGATTTGGAGTGTTCCTTGGGGTAGATATGTGAAGTCCCCATTGTAAAGAGTCCGTATGCGAAAACGGGCATAGGTATTGTGTGTGAAGCCTATCCGGACAAGTAGAGCCGGATCGGTGATGTTGCACTGCATATGAACCGGGGAAGACTCCGGATGTTTGGGCGTTTTTCGGGTTTTCTACGTGGTAGATTGTAGCAGGGAGCCTTGGAGATTAACTCCAAGGTGCACCCGGAAAACTGGGCAAAAGCGAGTTTTGCCGACACGATGGCCGGGGAGCCAACATGAACATAACCAGGTTATGTGATTGTTGTGGCGAAAACGGGACTCGGTGAGTCTTGACCTGCGCATATGGCTTAAATTGTCGTTGCGGAATGAGCACGGGTCAGGAAGAACCGTACCCGATCTATGTCGTTCGGTGGGACCGTTGGCATGGATGAGAGTCTTCGGCGGTCTATGGCTTAAATTGTCGTGACCAAGGCCAGGAAGACAAAATGCTCATGTGATTGGCCGTCCAAGGGGCGGTGGTGGAACGGGAACGTCTATGGCTTGAATTGACGTGACGTTGGCCGGTTCGCCGTGAATGTTCCTTGTGTGCATGCGGTGTGTGGCCGTGCGAGCCTACGCCTGTGATGAAGTGTGTTTACACTATTTTATTGCCTATACTAATAAAGTGCAGGGAAAGAGCATCGCCGCCCCGATTTTGGGGGCGGGATCGTTATAATTGGTCAGCATAGCTGACCGTTGCTTTTGTTTATCACCGGGTGGTGGATTGTGGCTTGCAGGTGCTGCGGAGCCGAGCGGGAAATAGCGGGCTAAAGCCCAAGTTGCTGAGCCGGCCCTCGAATGCCTAATTTTGAGTGTTTCGTTGTAATCATGCGTGGCCGGCCTGCGAGCCGAAGTATGAAAACACTTTTATGTCAAGCAAACTGTGTAAGGCCTTAAGACCATTTCTATTTCTGTGTATTGAAACATTCCTACGGGTGTTATTGTAGTGGACATTCATGCTTTTTGGCTGGGTTCTTTCGTCTTGCAACTTAATTTTAATGCTTCCGCTAGGTGCTTGTGTAGGACGTGTAATTGGTTGAATGGTTTCAATGTGTAACCAACCGGTCTGTCCGTAGTATATGGCGTCGGGCCCCTGCCGGACCTACTGCTATATTCCTTGTGATGGATAGGGGTGTTACACCACTGCTCAAAGTCTGGCTTTAATTCTGCTTGCTCTATAAATCTTTTCTTTGATAATAGAGCATCTTGCTGAGCTTTGATAAAAGTATCTGGCATATCAACCTTTTCAATAATAACATTTGTAACTGATAGAGGAGGGCTGTACATTGAATCAACTTGTTGATTTACCATTTCAATATTTGAAGGAGGGTAAATGACTTGGGCAACCTCAGGTTGATCACCTTCAAGTATAATTGGTTGCACCCCTGACTCAGCCATATTATCATCATCACACAAGGGTGGATATCCCAGAGTGGCTCTTATGCTGTTGGTGACCCATTTGGCATGATCAGATCCAGTATAGACTAACACCCTCTCCCCCTTTATGACTTCTCTGGTCATATGATCTCTTAAGTCCTCTTTCTGAAATCTTTTTTGCCCATCCAGGTAATTGATTCCATCTTTAAAGAATGGTTTTAGCTTTTGAAGCTTGTCACTAATTAACTTCTCAAATAAAGTGATGACAGTTTTAACTGATTCTAGGGCAGCCTGTAGCTTCTTATCATATTCTTCTATTTCTTTAGCCTTTGCAGCAGTCATTGCAACAACAGTGTTTGTGAACTCAGTGACTATCACATTATGTGATTCAGTCAAATTATCATTCATTCTTATTTGATTCTCAAGGACATAGCCTTGTTTAACAGCCATTTCATCCACTTGCTTTTTTATTTCTTCTTGTTGCTTGGCAAGAAATACCACAGCATTGCCTCCCTTGTGGAAGCAATCTGTCATCTCTCTTTTATTCTGATTAACTTCAAATCTTATAGATTTTATATCTTGTGCCAGATCAAATTGAAGAGCCTTATGACTTTCATCCACATACTTTTCAAGAAGCAATCTCTGCTCATCCATTTTGACTTGGAAATCCACCAAAAGTTTGTTGTAATCAATTGCAGGTGCTGGTTGGAAAGAAGTAGCTTGTAAAGCCTGCTTATAGCTTTGACTTCTTCTCTTAAAGACCATTAATTTTCTTTTCTTGGCCTCCCTTACTTCTTCATGCTCAGACTCTGAAGAACTTTAAATAGTAACTCTCTCTTGTGGAGTGGAAGAAATTTCTTTATCAGCTACTTGTTGCTCTTCCTCTATATCAACCTGCTCCCCCTCAACCCTTACTTGCTCCCCCTCAAATCTTAGGGTCTCCATTTTATCTGCTTCTCCTCCAAGATCAGGAAACAGCTCTTCAAGAGTGAATTCTTGTTGTATGAGGGCAGGAGATTGTACTTTCTCAACAGCAGCAGCAGCAATACCAGAAATATCAAGATCAGTTTGAGGAACAATGTCCTCTGATAAATTGATTCTTTCTTCCTCTTGTACCTGTTCAGACTCTGGCTCCCCCTGCAAATGTGCATTCTCAGCATTGTCCTGGACTTGTATACTTTCCAGCTCCCCCTGCACTTGTGCAATAACTGGCTCCCCCTGCACCTGTGCAGATATAGTATCTTCCTGGACTTGTGCATCTTCAGGACCATTCTCTTGCCTATCCACATCAGGCATTTCTTTAGAAAGAACTCTATCCCATCTTGAGAATAACCTTATATCCATTCTCCTCATGTGGTTTATCTTTGATCCAGGAATCTGTTGCATTACCTCTGGAATTATTCCAGCCAGGTACAGACTCATGATCCTAGCCAAGTTTGGCTTCTTGATTCCTTCTTAAATCTTATCAAACAGTACTGCAGACCAATTTGTTTGAATCTTAAAGATCACCCTAGTCATCAGGCTGAAGATATAGGCTGATATCCTATCATGGCCACCTGGTTTGCATAAGATCACTTTTCCTACAATTTCAGACAAGAATTTCCCCTGAGGATTCATGCCCTTCCTGTTGATTGCAGATCCTATCTTTATGGTTGGATCCAATCAACACCATTGAAGCGCCTCCCTGGTCCTTGAGGCTGGGACCTCTTCCTCATCTTGTATTCTAGGAAGATGGAGAATCTTACTAAATCTTTTCTGAGACAGCTTGACTCTTTCTCCATGTATAGAGGATTTTATCTTCAATCATGTTGAATCTATTGATGCAGCCGTGTAGAACTCGAAGACTTCTTTCTTCCATATCTTTTAAGTTTCAGAGACAAGATATTCTAATCCATTGTCTACAAGAAGAGAAATGACATGTTTGATCTCCGATTCGGCATCGTTGAATGCATGCCTAACAGCCTCATATCCTTCATTGACGTTGTCTTCAACCTTGGGCGACATTGGAATGAAGAGAAAGCTTGATTGGAGAGGAGAGAGATTGTCGACACAAGGTTTTTGTCTCGAAACCTGGTGAGCGTGTCAACAGAATAAGTTCTTGACCTATTTATACCCTTCTAATCAAAGAAGATCAAAAGGCGGGCAAAAACTGTCTAAAAGTGTCGACACTGTTGGAATGTGTCGACACAAACTTCTATTGTCTCGACCACGGCACTGACTACTATGTGTCGACACCAATTGATGATATGTCGACACAGGAGATACTTAGTAGTTCATCAGAAATTCTGTGTCGACTCTTATTATAAGTGTCGACACAAAATCTGTAAGTGTCGACACTATTACTCTGGTTGTGTCGACACTACATTTCTGGATGTGTCGACTCTTTGTCCCTTAGGTGTCGACACATTTACTCTGTGTTGACACAATTTCCCTGAATTGTCGACATGACTTCTCTGTGTCGACACCTTATCACTGAATGTGTCGACACCATTTTACTTAGCCAATTTTTGGTAAACTAACCTATGGTCAGCATTCCTAATTCAATTTTAAATCTATTGAATTTAGTTTCATCCAGAGGCTTAGTAAATACATCTGCAATTTGATAATCAGTTTTAACAAATTCTAATGAGATGTCTTCTTTTTCTACATGTTCTCTAAGAAAATGGTATTTTATCTCTATATGCTTAGTCCTACTATGTGAAACAGGATTGTTTGCAATAGAAATAGCACTTTTAGAATCACACAATAAAGGTGTTCTACTTACCTGAATACCGTAGTCCCTTAGCTGATGTTGAATCCACAACAGCTGTGCACAGCAACTTCCTGCTGCCACATATTCAGACTCAGCTGTGGATATTGCCACACTAGTCTGCTTCTTACTGCTCCAAGATATCAATCTTCCTCCCAAGAATTGGCATGTACCTATAGTACTTTTTCTATCTTCTCTACAGCCTGCAAAATCTGCATCTGAATAACCTGTTAGTAGAAAATCTCCATTCCTAGGGTATCAAAGGCCTAGATTAAATGTGCCCTTTAGATATCTCAAAATCCTCTTGACTGCAGTATAATGTGATTCTTTGGGGCATGCTTGGTACCTAGCACAAACACATGTTGCATACATAATGTCTGGTCTACTAGCAGTGAGATATAATAGAGAGCTAATTATTCCTCTATACAAAGACTCATCTACAGGTTTACCTGCATCATCTTTGCATATAGGCATACTTGTTCCCATAGGAGTTCTCATGGTGGATGATGATTCCATACCATACTTCATAATTAACTCCTTGGTGAACTTAGACTGGGATATGGACAATCCATCATCAGTCTGTCTTACTTGGAGTCCCAAGAAGAACTTAAGTTCCCATATACCTCTCATTTCAAACTTCTCTTGCATAAGTTTGGCAAACTTCTTGCAAAGATTGTTCTCTGTAGACCCAAAAATTATGTCATCTACATAGATCTGAACTAAGATTATCTTCCCTTTAGATTCCCTTAGGAATAGAGTTTTGTCTATTTTACCTCTTGAGAATTTGTTCTCAATAAGGAAAATAGACAGAGTTTCATACCAAGCCCTTGGGGCTTGCTTTAACCCATACAATGCTTTCCTAAGTCTATAGACATAACCAGGTTTAAGAGAATCTACAAAACCTGATGGCTGCTCTACATAGACTTCTTCTTTTAGATCACCATTCAGGAATGCCGATTTCACATCCATTGTATATACCTTGAAGCCTTGATATGCTGCATAGGCAAGGAATATTCTGATTGCTTCCAGTCTTGCTACTGGGGAAAATGTTTGATCAAAGTCTATTCCCTCTTTCTGCGTGTATCCTTTTACAACCAATCTTGCTTTATTTTTCACAATAACTCCATTCTCATCCAACTTGTTCCTAAAAATCCATTTTGTACCAATGATGTTGTGGTCTTTTGGTTTAGGAACCACCTCCCAGACCTTGCATCTTCTAAACTAATTAAGCTCCTCTTGCATAGCATTAATCCAGTGTTGGTCTTGGATAGCTTTTTCAAATTTCTTTGGCTCCAGTTGAGATAGAAAACTTGAGTGCAGGACTGTATTCAGATTTCTACTTCTGGTTTGCACTCCATGTCTTTGATCACCAATTATCTGATTTGCTGGATGATCCTTTAGATATCTTACAGCTGGAGGTAGACTTCCTTCTGGCTGAACACCACCAGTTTCTTCATTATGCTGCACCTCTTGGTTATCATCAGCTTTTAGAGAGTCTTGTACTCCCCCTGGACAGTATCCATCATTTTCCAATACTTCATCTGCAGTTGAGCCTTCTGCAATGGAAAGTTTGTCCATCATATTGCTTATACTTGTTGGACTGTATGAACTACAAAGCAACTCACTGTTGATTAATCTTGTTTCATCAAATACAACATGTATAGATTTTTCTACAACTTGAGTGTTCAAGTTGTAGACCCTATAAGCCTTACTATTGTTGTTGTACCCAACAAATATCCCATCTTTGGATTTAGCAGCAAACTTAGTTAAATAAGACTTGTCATTGTTAAGGATATAACACTTGCAACCAAAGATCCTAAAATAGGATAAATTTGGTTTTCTACCTTTAATAATCTCATAGGGAGTCTTTTTGTGGTACTTAGTGATAGAAGCCCTGTTGAGTACATGACATGCAGTGTTTACTGCCTCAGTCCAGAAATATTCTGGGAGATAAGTGTCACTCAATAGAGTTCTACCAGCTTCAATCAATGTCCTATTCTTTCTTTCAGCAATACAATTTTGTTGTGGTGTTCTAGGTGAGGAGAATTCTTTAAAAATCCCAAACTCTTCACACAATCTTGTCATACTTTCAGATTGAAATTCAGTGTCATGGTCACTTCTGATTTTGACCACTGTACTGTCAAGTTCATTCTGAATTTGTCTGACAAAACTGTGTAAAACACTTGGAGTTCCAGATTTTCGTCTTAGAAAGAACACCCAGGAATATCTAGAATAGTCATCTACAACCACAAAATTGTAGACCTTCCTACCTAGACTATGAACTGGCATAGGAACAAAAAGATCCATATATAAGAGGTATAGACACCTCACTGAATCCTTGTTTTCAAGGCTATGAAAGGAGGATTTTGTCTGCTTGCCCTTTTGACAAGCTGAACATATCTCTTCCTTTATACACTTAACTTGAGGACCATTCCTCACTAACTCTTTACTAAAGAGTTGGTCAATTATCTTGTAGTTAAGATGAGCCAGCCTCTTGTGCCATTTGACACAATGAGATGCTTTCTCATCAGCTACAAGACAAATAGGAGAACCTTTGTTCTCACACCCAAAATCAAGACAATAAACATTTCTCTTTCTATATCCTGTCAAAATGATCTTTTGATCACTTGACCTTTTGATATGACATCCATTCTTAACAAATGAAATGTAATATCCTAGATCACTCAACTGACTTATACTTATCAGGTTGTGTTTCAAACCTTTTACATAAGCCACTTGAGTGATGGTAATTTGGTTGGAAGAGATGTTACCAAATCCTTTGATAATTCCTCTTTCAGATCCACCAAAGATTACTTTAGGCTCATCCTTGATAGATGTGTACTCCTTCAGTAGCCCCTTTGTTCCAGTCATGTGCCTGAAACATTCACTGTCCAAGTACCATATAGGGGCATGACAACTTGGACTTTCCTACAATACATAATTACTTTCCCTTAGAACCCATGTAAGGCTTGGGTCCTTGGTTCAAGTTAGCATCATTCATATCAAAACTACCAGCAGCTCTTCTAACTGGTAGACTGTTGTTCTTCCTGACACTTATGTTATGCCAACAGTCTAAGGTAAAATGGCCTGTCTTGCCACAGCACCAACATTCATACTTATTGTATCTAGGTCTAGATACATTTTTGACAGAAGAATTTCTGTTCTGTGCTGGTGCTGCTGCAGCTACACCCACTGGTTTCTTATAACCATGAGATTTATGAACATGGGCTGACTTATTGGCATTAACACCTTTGTTATTCAGAACATAAGTCTTATTATAACCATGAATGTCTTCAAGATCATACTTGTTAGAAGGCTCATGCACCTTTCTAAAAACTACAGGGACTTTAAAGTTTAATGGCTGAATAGAGGCTTTGCCCTTTCTCTTGAAATGGGCAGCCCTGGTGTTACATTTATAGCCTATCCAAGCCTTACCCTTTTGAGCCATAAACTCATCTATTAAGGGTAAGACTGATTTTGGCTTAGAGTAACTAGCCACCAAATCTTTCTCTACTTGAAGTCTGACTTCCAGACTTTTAATTGGATCATTTTTATATGTGAGTGTACCCATCTGAATAACAATAATTGTTTTCAACTTGGCAACCTCATTCATTTGTTGATCCAATTCTTTCTCTAAACCAGATGCAGTCATCTTAAGATCTGCAATTTCCTTTGCCTGATTTTTGGCCAGGTTTTTGCTTTTCTTAAGTGCCTGCAATAAGTCCCCATATTCATCTATCAACTGATGAATATCTCTTTCAGATTCTAATCCATCCTCATCACTTGATGAAGAAGAATCTGACTCTGAACCAGTACTGTAATAAGAAATTCTAGAATTACTTTGTACCTTACTAGGATCAGGCTGATCCTGGCACGTTGTCTTCTGATTCAGCCACCAGTCCCATGCACTGATGGTCTTCTTGTTCATTGATGGAGTCCAGTAATTGCATAAACTCCTCTTCTTCACTAGCTGCATACAGTCCAATGTATGCTTCAACTTCAGATTCTGACTCTGAGGAGGATTGATCTGTAAGACTCTTCTCCTTCTTAGCAACAAAGGATTTCTCCTTCTTGCCCTTTTGTTGAGTCTTCTTTCTGTCTGCTGACTCCTTCCTCTTTTTTGGACACTCAGCCACCACATGCCCAGGCCTATTGCAGCAATAGCAAACAATTTTTGATGTTGTAGCTTTGCTGGGATTAGACCTGCTCCTTTCCTTTCTTGATGATTTTCTCTTTTGATAGTAGTCATCAACTGGCTGTGATGTGGAGGGCCTTGACTTCCACTGCTTCTTCTTCAAGAACCTCTGAAACTACCTTGTAAAGGCAGCAAAATCTGCATCTGAATCACTACTATCTGAGTTCTGATTGTCTGAATTCTCTGAGATAACTTCAGCAACTTCCTTAGGAGGTGATGGAGAAATCCACCTGCTCTTTCTAGTGGCTTCAACCTTGAAGGTCACTGACTTTTCTCTATGCTCTCCTTTTGTATTTCTTTCTTCCTCCTTCCTAGCCATTAGTTGCATTTCATATGATAGCAACTTTCCAAATAAGGTTGGAGGAGAAATGTCTGCTAGTTTGGCTACTTCTCTAATGGCACAAATCTTGGTATCTCAATCCTTTATCAAGGATCTTAGGAATTTGTCATTCAACTTATAAGTACTGAATACCCTTCCATAGGACATCAGTTCATTCACTATCCTGTAGAATTTCTTGTAGCATTCAGATATGCTATCAGACTTCTCTTGTCTGAAACTCTCATATTCTTGATTGAGCATAGACTTTCTATCTTGTCTAACTTCTTCAGAACCCTCCATGTAGACAATCAAGGTGTCCCACATTTCCTTGAAGGTTTTGCAGTGAATGAAATTTTGGAAAGTAGAATCATCTATGACACTCACTATGATATTCTGAGCTCTTTTATCCATAGTTGCCAATATAATCTCATCCTTGGTCATTTCAAAAAAATATTTAGGAGTTCTTTGATTTGCATCTAGAACTGACACATTCATTGGGATATATGATCCTTCTTTTACTGTGATATATATCCTTGGGTCAGATGCCTCCATAAACAATCTAACCCTTTCTTTCAAGATTCCAAAAATCTCTTTCCTGCAGATGGGTAATTTCATTGACCCTAGTTCCTTGTGATTCTCTCTAGAACCCATTTTTTTGATTCTTGATTCTGCCTTAGGGATCTAACTCAGACGGTTAAGTCCTTCTTTGAGCAACCTCTCTCTGATACCACTTGATAGTTTTACTTTCAAGACTACCTAAACACCTAGAGGGGGGGTGAATAGGTACTTTTCCTTGATTTAACTTAAGGCAGAATATAACTACAGTTCTTTGAATAAATCAGATATTTCTATAGCTAACACAGCACAGCAATCACAATCATACACACATCACAGATTGCACACAGATTTATAGTGGTTCCCCAAGGTCTGGGTACATCCACTTTCCCCCTTCACATATCTAGCAGTATGCTAGAGTCGGCCTAACTTCTTCCTTTAACTCAGATCCTCAGATCCTACAGCTCAGAATCCAGAAGGATTCCTAAAACTCAGGCTAACAAGCCCTACCTCAGTCTTGCCACAAGGCCTACAACTCATAGAATACCTTCTCCTACAACTCAGGCATAAACAGCCCTACCTCAGCCTTGCCACAAGGCCTACAACTCAGAGAATACATTCTCCTACAACTCAGGCATAAACAGCCCTACCTCAGAGAATAAATCTCCTACACTCAGCCTTTATAAAATAGGCTTACAACTCAGATCTATGAATAGATCCTACAGAATTTGATAAGGAATTTTGTAATCTCTTACCCCTGTTGAGAGAGAAGGGATAAGAACTTTCTTGATCAGCTTCTTGAAGAGGCTGATGGCTGAAATCAACTTGATCTTAGCTTTCTTCAAAGCTTCTTGAATCTTAACTTAGTTGGGTTGATTTCCTTTGAATATAACTGACTGGCAGTGTAACGTCCCAATTCGCGTTAGGCCCATCGCATGAGTTCTGAGTCAAGAGACTTGACTCGGGGTCGGGGTGCACTGGCAAAAGGTGTCAAGTGCGTTGAATGGAGTGTAGGGTTGAGTGATATCCAACGGATCGAAAGGAAATAGCCTAAGGGAAATTCGTCGGGTATCATTGTTGATACCCGACGAATTCGTCGAGAATGCCCGGCGATTCTCACCGATCGTCGAGAATGCCCGGTGATACCCACCGATCATCGAGTATCGCTGACTGATACTCAACGCACTCAACGCCAGGATTTCCGATAAGTTGGCTAAGTGAAATTCGTCGGGTATCATTGTTGATACCCGAGGAATTCGTCGAGAATGCCCGGCAATTCTCACCGATCGTCGAGAATGCCCGGTGATACCCACCGATTGTCAAGTATCGCTGACTGATACTCAACGCACTCAACGCCAGGATTTTCGATAAGTTGGCTAAGTGAAATTTGTCGGGTATCATTGTTGATACCCGACGAATTCGTCGAGAATGCTTGGCGATTCTCACCGATTGTCGAGAATGAGAATTGATTCCCGTCGAATTTGACTTGTGCGTTTTCTTCGCCCAGGCAGATTCGCCGGCTTGTACAGGCGGACCGAACCGGACTTCGGGATTCATGCTTGATGATTCCTTGGACCGGTCATTTCAAGTAAGACTTAATTTGGGCGGTCCAATCAGAGGGTGACACGTGGCAGAAGGGATTTAACCTAATACATCGGTTTATAAGAGAAGATAAAGCCGAACCCTAGCCATCCTTGCCGATCAATCTTGCCGTCATCGCGGACCTCGCGAAACCGACCGAGCCAAGGGAAGCCGTCGGAGCTCCTGAAGGCGGCCTTCTCTCTTTCTCTCTCTCTCCCTCCTTCCTTTGTCGTGAAGAACAACGGCACCAAGCAAGAGATGCCGCAAAGAAGGATGACTAGATCCATGGCCGGGAATGATGGTACCGCTGGAAACGATGTGAGCTTCCTCCCCTCTCCCTTGGTGCTAGATCTGTAGTTATATTCTAGGAGAGATATCGACTCCATAGAGTCTTGATGGTGAGGAGATGATTTCCTAGGGAAGCCATGCCTAGATTTGTAAATCTAGGTTTAGGTGTCTTCACCCTCCTCATCATTCAAAGTGAAGGTGAGAGAGGGATTTGTGGAGAAATATGGCTTCATGAGGGTGAATAAGGGTGGATGATTTTCTGGAGGAGTTTTTGAGATATTGGTGCTAGGAGGAAGATGAACGGATGCCGTTCATCTCACCTTAAGATGTGTACAGAAATCTGATTTCTGCACGCAGCGATCTTCGTGGCCAATTTCGGGGGTGTTATGGCCAGATCTGGGTTTTCGAATCAACATGAAAGTCGTAGCCCTCGAAATTATCTTTCCAACGAGTGGTTGCACGTTTCTAGGCGATACCTGTAGCCACGGGAAAGTTAGTTCGAATCTTCTGCAATTGGGAGAAATTCCACCCAGGAAATCTGTATCCTGTACGCAGCAGGCTTCGAGTGAATTTCTGGTGTGATGCGATTAAATCTGGGCTTTTGACTAAACACGAAAGTTGTAGCCCTTAAAATTATCTTTCCAATGAGTGGTTACACGCACTCGTTGGATCTCTGTAGCATCGAGAATCCTTGGTCGAAGTTGCTGCCCGGATTAAGGCTGCACCTAAATTCTGGGCTGTGTAACGTGGAATGCGATTTGGTGGAATTTAATGTTGCGATCCAACTCGAGGCTTGGGTGAACTCTTTCGACATAATCATCATAGTGATATGATAAGTTGAGGTTATAAATTTGAATTCGTATAACGAGTTGTGGACAAGCTTAATTGAAGGAAAGAGCATGATATAAATGGGTAGTTATAAATTGATAGATGTATAAATGATTTAACTATGGCCATGATGTATGTTGAATGGATAAAAGGGAATTAGTAATCCAATGCTTAGAGTGTCGTCTCCCTACGGGTAGTATTGTGGAAGTAACAAGTGCGGTGTTGACCGTCACTAGTTGGAATGAAATTGAGATGAGTAAAGTTGGACGGTTGGGCTTGGCCCTCGGTGTCCACATCCCAAGGCTTCTTCCGCATTTGATGGATGGTTGGGCTTGGTCCTCGGTGTTCACGTCCCGAGTCTCCTTCCATGCCACAATATTATGAAATTGCATGTGGTGTGAGTCGACACGTGGTGTCGTAATCCCGGGTTAAGGATAGTATGGCAGGTCTACGGGCTCGCCAATCGTCACACCGATGGGAGTTGACAGCTAGACCTTGGACGGTTGGGCTTGGTCCTCGGTGTTCACGTCCCGAGGCTCCTTCTGTGCCAAGTGAATGGTTGTGCTTGGTCCTCGTGTTCATTTCTGAGTCTCCTTCCGTGTCACGCATAGGCCAGTTCGGGGCTAGGATCTTGGTGCTCATTTACCCAAGAGAACCCGCTGAGCCGTAGTACATATGTGAGCTCCGTTGTTGTGTTCTTAGCGTTGAGGCGTACGGAGGCCTATGTCAGGTAGTGTGGATACCAGCCTAGTAGTGGAGATGCCCGCTCTACTGTCACCGTTTGGCTACGACGGTTGATGCCTGAGAGGTTAGCTACCTGCTCGAATAGTGGGAACCATAAGTCTGTGTCGACATAGCGATTGCATGTGCTTGATCATGGGTGTGTCATTGCATTGCATATATAACATTGCACTTCATTACATACACAAGACCCTCATCGTATAAGTTTGTATGGGCACTCCTATACGATGAGTTACTTATTGCTGAACGACCCTCTACTTATATGCTTGTATGGGCATTCATATAAGTTGAGTTACTTACTGTTATAACATTATACTCTCTTGCTGTTGTAGATGGTAGAATTGTAGAATAAGAGCTTGTTCATTTATACACTACTTTTATTGCTACCTATGATTTGTATACTTACTTCACATGCTTGTACTACTGTTTTATATATATTGTACCTGTTCCTTTCTCCTCCCGGTGTCGAGGAGTCGCCGGGGGAGCGGATGTGAAGCCACTTAGTCTTTATGACTAACGGTTGCTATGTCTTCCTTTTTAGGAGGAAACCACGCAAGAGGAGCAACAGGCTATGCAACTGGACAGCCAGGCCAGGACGACAGGGCCTAAGGGGACGGTATCATCGCTACCGTCGGTTACAGATGCGAGTGAGAGAGATTTTGTTGTAGCCCTTCGGGGCAATTCTATTTACGTACTCTGTTTATGTAGAAGCTTGTTTAGCTTCTCTTTTACTATACTTATGGACTTATGCTTGGTGTGGGTTGACTTCTTTTATTATTATGGTTGGGTTGGCATTTATATGTTGATATTGGTTGAAGCCGGCAGGATAGGCGTCTTGTGGTACAGGCTGACCCGAGTGTTAGTGTTACCACAAGGCGGCTGTTCTTGGCATAAACCCCTCTCGTGTCGTGTTTTGTGTTCCGGGAGGGGGGGTCTTACAGGCAGCTTCCTTCTTAGACTTCAGAAATAGATCTGAATCTTCTTGACAGATTAGTTCAGTATCTGCTTCTTGAGAGATCTGTGAATGTCTCCTCCTTGTCTTTAAATAGCTGGATCTCTCTCTATCCAAATTTCTTGAAGATACTTCTGAATTATTGATTGAATTCAACTTAGACTGAAACTGAGTGAATGATCACTTCAGAATGTCTTCTTAGATCTTCTCACGAAGATCTTCTTCTTTGTGACTTGTACTTTCTTGATCAGAGATCAAACTCTAATTGTGTTAGTTGTGACAATACTTCTTCTCTTATCTATTTTTCTTCTTCTGAATCCATCTATTTATAGACTTCATCCATGGTAACCGGCTGATCTGGTTTATAACTAATTTTTGACAAGTCTGACAGCTTCAGTAAACCTGTTATAACTCACAGATGTTAAGTCTTCAAACAGTTCTTGAGCCTTTGACTCTGTCGAGACTTACTGTCATAAAGTGTCGAGACCATCTGTCAATATGTGTCGACACAAGTGACTTAAGTGTCGACACAGCCTTTGGTGTTGTTGACATAGCTGCCTTGATGTCGACACAGCTTCTTGATTCTACAACTTGAGAATGTGTCGACACTGATTATTTGTGTCGACACAAACACTTCACCATTCATCAGCAATCAACTTGGTCTAGACTCAGTTGTGTGTCGACACAAGTCCTGTGCGTCGACACAGTTGATGTAGACTCAGAACATAGCGTGTGTCGACACTGCCTCCAGGTGTCGACACAGTTGTTGTCGACTTTGCCTCTGTGTGTCGACACAGCCTCCCGGTGTCGACACAGTCGATGTCGACTATAATCTTCTGTGTGTCGACAACTCCTCCCGGTGTCGATACAAATTCACTGAGGTGTCGACACAGCCATTTCCAAGTGTCGACACAATCTTACTGGAGTGTCGACACAGCTTCCTCAGGTGTCGACATATGGACTTAGAATATTTTTCCTGCATTCTAGCACATTCTTAACCTACACATATAAACTCAAAATAACATCAAATACACCTTGATGTATATCATTGAGCTAAGTGAGGCTTCTCCAAATCAGGTACACATTTTCCAATGTACCCAACATCGAATCTTTTAGATGCTGTAGTAGAATTTGTGTATGGTAGTCTTTTTGGTAGTCTTGTGTCAATCCTTCTAAAAGGGGTGAAATTGGCACAAAGAGTACTTGGAGGCTCATGGAAGGGGGTTGTTCTTGGGTTGAATCCACCCTTGACAAGGTGTCGGCTACAATGTTATGCTTACCTGGTTTATATTTAATAATGTAGTCATAGCCTAGTAGTTTCAAAAAGAAGAATTTTTGCTCCGGTGTGTGTACATTTCCCGAACATAAGGAATTGATGGCCCAGTAGGTACTGTCACCATTTTGCCACTGCCATAATTATGGCGTACATTTCCCGAACATAGGTTGATTTCTTTTGCATTAGGGTAGTTAATTTTTTTACTAAAATACGTGATGGGTTTCTGATGTTGTGAGAGAACTGCCCCTACTCCTAATCCGGAAGCATTAGTTTCTATTTCGAAGGGTAAATTAAAATTTGGTAGTGTCAGCACTGGAGGCGTTAGTAAACAATGTTGCAGGTGGTTAAATGCTTGTTGAGTTTTTTCTGTCCAGATAAAAGGACCAAGTTTGAGTAAATCCGTTAAAGGGTAAGCTATTGTGGCGTAATTTTGGATAAATTTTCTATAATAGCCAGTTAGGCCTAAAAAAGCTCGGACGTCCTTTTGATTGTTGGGAATTGGAAAAGTCTTAATGGCCTGTAGATTTAATTGTGTGGGGCCTACTGTCCCATCCATTATCTCATGGCCTAAAAATTCAATTTTGGTTGCAAGGAAAGAACATTTTGATTTTTTAATTTTTAGGCTATTTTGAGACAGAATATCTAGGGCTAGCCTGAGATGAGTGTAATGTTCATCCTGGGTTGAGCTATAAAGTAAAATATCATCAAAGAAGACAACAATAAATTTCCGTAAGTATTGTTGAAATATCTGATTCATTAAGGACTGAAACGTAGAAGGAGCATTAGACTGGCCAAATGGCATTACGGTGAACTCGTAATGCCCCTGGTGTGTCCGAAATGCTGTTTTGTAAATGTCCTGGTCTGCCATGCGGATTTGATGATATCCGGATCGTAGATCTAATTTTTTAAAGAATTTTGCGTGGTGAAGTTCATCCAATAACTCATCTATCGTTGGTATAGGAAAACAGTCTTTGGTCGTAATTTTATTTAAGGCTCGATAGTTCACGCAAAACCTCCAAGTTCCATCTCTTTTCTTTACTAAAAGAACTGGGGACGAAAAACTAGATGTACTTGGGCGAATATGATTTTTGTTAAGCATCTCCGTTATTAATTGTTCAATTTCGTTTTTTGGTAATATGGGTATCTATAAGGTTTAAGGTTGGGTGCTTGTGCTCCTGGTTCCAAAGTTATTCGATGGTCTATGTCTCGAGGGGGAGGTAAAGAGCTTGGTTCTGTGAATAAAGTTTTGTAATGATGTAGTAGTGTGTGAAAGTTTGCGGGTAACTAATTAACTATCGATGTTTGTTCCAGTTTGGATGGGCTTATGTATTTGAAGTGATTAACCAACAAGTGGTGAAGGGTTGTAATGATAGTAATCTAGCCAGTTGCGATGATGAAATTTGACCCTCTGGGCAACTGTTATGTCCTGAAAGGGTAATGGGTCTATGAGGCCCGTTATAGGTCATTGTCAGATTTGAAAAATCCGTTGTTACTGGGCCTAAGGGTTGTAACCAACGAACGCCCAATATGATGTCGGCTCCTTTAATGTCTAAAACGAATAATTGTGTGTAAAAAGTTTGGGTCTGTAAGAGCACTGGAATATTCTTACACATCCCTTGGCATTTGATGGTCAATCCATTTCCCAATAGGACTGGAAAGTCTATAATACTAAGAATTGGTAAATCCAAAAACTTTGCCATTTGTGGGGAAATAAAGTTATGGGAACTTCCACTATCTATTAGAATTTCAACAGGGGATGTATATATGTGGCCGGTAAAACAGAGAGATCGAGCGGAAACTGACCCCGAAAGGGCATGTATAGTAGCAACTAAGTTTGGGGATTCCTCTTCTATGTTTGATAGATGGTCCAGGGAGTCTAGATTGTCCTCGTCTTCAGTGCCGTAAAAATAGCACAGCACTCCTTTCCCCTTACATTTGTGTCATGGGTGATATTTTTCATCACAGTTGTAACACAACCCCTTTTCTCGCCAAGATTGTAATTCCTGGGGCGAGAGTCTTTTAATAAATGGTTGTTTAGATGTTTGTGGGAGTGGTGGTGGGCGGGGCGTTTGGTGCTACCAATTATGAGTGGACTGGGTAAAACTAACATTTTGTTTGGCTGGATAGGTCGGAATTCTATAGTCAGAACGAATCTGGGCTTCTATTAGCAGGGCCATAGCAAAAGCTGTTTCCAAATCTGTGGGCTCGTGTATTAAAACCTGACTTTGAATTGACGGGTTAAGGCCTGATATAAACATATTGGTGGTAAATGTTGGGTCTAGTCCTGGTACTTTATTTTTTAGGTTTTCGAAATCTTTTTTGTAATCTAAAACTGTGCCTTTTGTGTTAATTTTGTGAGAGCTCCCTGGGGGTTTTCATACGCGCAAGGTCCAAGTCGTTTTAAAATCGCTCTAACAAAGAAATCGAAATTAAGTGCGGGATGATCTGTGAGGGTAGCTTGATACCAGCGAGAGGCGGGTTGGTCCAGGTGAAGTGTGGCATAAATTAAGTATTCCTGTGGATCTATGGCGTGGTAATTGAAAAAAATTTAAGTTCATAAAGCCAATTAGTGGGATCTCCCTCCGAAAAGCGTGGGCAAGAAATAGTCAAAAGTTTAGGTTGAGCAGAAACAACCTGAATTGGCGGGTCTGCCGGCGGAGAGGCTCCCAGAATTCCTGCTGATGACTGTCCGGTGAAAAGATCTTGTTGCTTTTGCATTCTTGCGGTTTGTAACTCCAAAGATCGTTGAATTGTCTTTGTTAACGCCCGCATGTCGGTCCGTAATTCTGAGATTTGATCTGAGGTCTGATCGCGGGAGGACATGAATTGTTGGGTCAAAAGATTGGTCTGCGTTTGCATCTCGTGACGTAACGTATCAATTTGTGGTTTTCTTGCACGTTGTTCCTCCTGAACAGCGTGATGGAAGTCGGTGGATTGGTGGTCTTCGTCATGGGAGCGAGTACCAACCGGCATTGTAACGGAAGGCTGAGGTCAAGAATGAGTGCACCAAATGTAACATTAATTCCCTGATACAAAATGAACAGAGGAAAGCCCAAGGGTGGCTGGAGGAAGAAGAAAACAGGGGAGATAAAGAAGAAATTCCTTTATTAACTTCCATCTTAATCCCTAATGCAGCCTAACAATCCTATTTATATTATTACAATAAGCGTTGTATTAGAAACGATACAGCTCATTAGTTCAATTTGAATAATTGACACGTGGCTTCATCTGGGCGGAAGAAAAGACTGTGTGGCCTGGATCTGCACCATCTGTCGTCATCTGGTATAATACAACTGGTGGCGCTAATGTCCTTCCCCGGTGAATTTACCGCCTCTGTACTTCTGTTTGATCAACCAAATCTGACCGTTGACTGTTACTGTTTGCAGGGGTGAAGATACCAGAGTTGTTACATAGACTGGGAAGCCAGAAACTTGCCATTGGAGGAAAAAATAAAAGGTGGTAGGAAGGAGGACATACCTGAAGCTATGCTTGCTGATCTGCAGAAATGGAGGATACCAAAAGGAGGGGAGGAGTTGAGAAGAAGCCAGTCGAGTAGCCTTCAGTCAATTAGATTTGAATCAGAGATCGTGGCTTCCTTCGAAGATGGGAACATCGGTTTTGAATCAGGTAGACCCACGCGTCGGTGTGTCGAAGATGGGAACATCGGGTTTGCATTTCGTGAATCAGGCCGGCAGATCGGCATAAATGTCCTGGGTTTATCGGTCGTTGGAATAGGCTGTAGTCGGAGCGGCGTTCGTCAGAGCAGATCGTGAAGATGAGTTTTAGAAGCTGCATATCCCACGACGACCTAGGGAAAGAAAGAAGAAGCATCAGGGGTTGATAGAGGCGATGACGAGGAGGGTTTTTTTTATAATTCTTGACTTTTAAAACTAATCAGACGGTTGTCATAACTAATGAACGGCTGTAATTTAAAATTGTCTCACATAATTGCGTAAGACCAAATTTTCGGGAATGAAGGGGTTATTTGGGACCCCGCAATAACCGTAAATATTAGTGGTGGAAAAAGATTTTTTTGTGCGGTTGAGGAATAAAAAATAAGCTCAATTCGTGGGAATTATTCAGGAGGAGAAAATCGTGATCTTAATTTAATCAGTCCATAGTGCGATGTGAATTAAAACGTTGATAAGAGTGGTCAAATATGCATATTGTCTTATATATAATAAAGATATATTTATATAATACTTTTGTGACAATAATGGGTCTCCTGCAAAAATAACATAATTGATCAAAATACTGATCAACGGTCAGTATTTAATAATGTATAAATCATTGGATATCAGATCAATAGTCAGTATTTAATACTGCACCGATTTCTTGGTGAGAGTAACCCAGCTAACATTTTCTCCTCCAAAAGACCATAAATTAAACTGCAGTTGTCAGATTGAAAGCAGATTAGGCGCCTCCGTTGGATCAAATGGTCGGGGGACTGCAAATATCTTATTTGCAAAACCGCTCCTCCCTTCAGCATACAGAAATCATGAGCCCTCTTGCAGAAATCCTGCCCCCTCCCACCGAAGCAACCTTTTGGGTTGCCTCCATCAGTGGAGCCACCGGCGGCCTGCCCGGAGTCCCCCAGCAAGGTTGTCGGTCCCCGGCGAACCCGCTGGGGGTAGTCCGTCCGGGCTCCGCCAGGGCTACTGCCACCGGGGGTAGTCCGTTTGGCTCCACATTTTGGCTCCATTACGATCGGACCAGAAAATATTTTTGTCCTACTTGTTTGGGCATTGCGTCGACATCAGATGAGTAAACCTCCGTTGCCACCGGAGCTAGGAGATCCTTTCCAACGCAGTGTTGTCATCACTCTATCGGGAGTTGTGCACGGGGGAGGGGGGATATGTGTG
The DNA here is from genome assembly GCA_039513925.1 of Platanthera zijinensis. NCBI lineage: Eukaryota > Viridiplantae > Streptophyta > Magnoliopsida > Asparagales > Orchidaceae > Platanthera > Platanthera zijinensis. The sequence goes on from CM077092.1 coordinate 160,637,565, forward strand.
CTCGGACAGTGGGGCGGGCGAAGCCCCCGGGGCATGGGGGTGGGCAAAGCCCCCGGGGCACGGGGGCAAGCGAAGCCTCCCCTGGGCACGAAGGGTTTGAATAATCAATGAGCTGAAGGGTTTGAATAAAGACATATTTCTCACTTAAATAAATGATAAATTATTGATGTACTTTCCAGTACATGAGATTTTAGAATTTGGGTCTTCAGAGCAGCAATATGTCACAAATAAATTACAACTCACACACAACTTCATTCTTTAGCAGTGCGAGCTTCAATTTCCTCAGGCTTTTCTTTTATCTAGTAGAAGAGTTGGAGAGGATTAGTCGGCGACACTGCATGGCATCAACCTCTCACTTTATCTTGTTCAGATGACCTTCACAAGCTTAGAAGGGGAAGATAACTATACACGAAAGAGGAGATTGAAGAAGGGCAAACTATTTATAACGAATAACGAATGCTATCCTTAATTAAGATAGTGTATATACACACTAAACTCTATCCTCTCTCCCCCCTCTTTTACTATCCTTACACTTGCACCCTTAAACCTCTGTTCCCCTCATGTGCGTCTAGATGGATAGAATAATTTAAAAAAAAAGATGAATTGAAAATCCTTAATATTACAAATAAAATAAAGCTTATATTTTATATTAGATGCCAGTTAGGATTTTGATTTTTTGCTTTTTTTGTATAGATTAATTTACAATTAAATTTTAATTAAATAGAATTAAAGGATAAATTGTAATTATCTCACAATGTCAATGTTTTAAGAAATATATTAAACAAAAAAATGACAACCTTATTTTTTTCGATATCACCCAAGCCAAAATTTGTCATATAAGACTACAGTTTGGAAGATCATCATCGACCTTATTATCAGAATCAAAATGAAGAGTGTGTGAGCCCTACATGTCCTGGAATGACATCAGAAGTGGAAAAAGAAGTATTGGAACTTCTGGAGTTGTAATTGGAGAAAATGATATGGTAAACTTGAAGCGCAATCACAATTTGAGAAGAAAATTATAACAAGCAAAAAATTAGAGCATTATGAACTCTATAGTTAATGTTTGCGAGAACTAGCATTGCACGGTATCCTCTATGCTATTTTAAACAAAGTAAAAATAGTATGAATTAGTCTAAATTAGACTCAATTAACCATTTAAGTTATCATATGCCCTAAGACACTGTTTGGCACGACGGTAGCACTCGTGAATGTGGTGATAACGAACTATAGTTCGTGAACATCCGACCTCACCTAAGAAACTTCATTCCCTTTTATGTTCAAAACAAGCTGTCTTTTCTTGGTGGCGGTCATAACCGTTGTCATGCCAAACATACATTCCTTGGTGATGGCGTTTTTTTTCCAAATCCCGGAGCAAAAACATCTTGCCAAACAAAGTCTAAATCATAATATATGCAAAAGAAATTAATATACATATACAATTAGAAATAATTACCCAAACCTCCCCTGTAAACTAGCATAATTAGTGAGAACACCCCTCTTATTTTCGAAATTACAAAAAACTTCCCTTAAGTTTTCATTTCATTACCAAAACCTTCCCTGGTCTTTTCATTTCATTGCATCCATGAAGAAAAATACCCCCCTGAACACTGTTCACCGAGGGGGGTGTTTTTGTGCATGGATGTTATGAAATTAAAACTTCAGGGGAGGTTTTTGTAATGAAATGAAAACTTTAGGGGAAGTTTTTGTAATTTCGAAAATAAGAGGGGTGCTGTCAGTAATTTAGCAAAGTTAGAGGGGAGGTCCCGATAAATGGCCTTATACAATTATAAAGAAGATTAAATATGCATAATATAACCATAAATATGCTTATATTTGAAGTAACCAACCTAATATTTACCCAAGACTTCTATTGAATTGATCTACAAAGATTGATCTATTTAATACTAGATATAAAAAAAAATTGAGATAAAACCAAGCTTCTTCAACATGAGAAATTGATCATTTTCTATCAGGTCTTGTAAGAAAATCAAGATTTTCAAACTAATAAATAAATAAATTTACTAGTTGAAGGATTGTTATAACAGATTCCAAACTTTATTTTATTTAATATTTTTTAATATCAAACAATAATCAAAATTGAGTTCTAATTTTGAAAAAACCTAATATAAATAAAAAACCTAATATAAATTATAATTTTTTTGCCAAAAAATAGTAGCAAAAATAAAAGATTGTGGATATCATGAGAAGGACAAAAAAAACAAATTTGAAGTGACATAACACACTTTTCTCAAAATCTCCTATCTTCCTATTGAAAGTAACGGGTCGTAGTTCGTCAATGATGTGTGTTAAGGCTTCTGGATAACAAATTTTGTTCTCAAATTTTTCTGCGTTGTCACCCTCTATATTATCAATCTGTTTTTAAATATATATTTTTCTGCCTAATTTATCACAACATAATAACTTTTAAAGATCAAAAAAGTTTGGTGAAGATATTATAAAATATTATCCAAAAGGATTATAAGATTTATGAGATAAAATAAGATTAAAGAAAAATTATACATGAATTATGTTTTTACTGTCTTTCAAGTAAAGGTTGAAAAAGGTTATCATGTGCAAACTAATTCTGCAATTTGGTTTGTTAAAATGCGTTGTAAATTTTGGGATGTACCTAATTGTTTTAGGACGCCCCTAGTAGGTTTAGAAGACTTAGGAAAAAGTGGAGAGAGACGGTGCAGGTTTATCATACAACTGATAAAATATCATGTCAGATTCGACGACCACAATCACTCCAATGAGTTTAAAACTCATGAATTTGATATTTCCTTTATAGAGGTATGTATATAAATTTATTTATTTATTTATTTATTTCTGTCTATTATAAATATACAAAAATAAATAAACCAGATTGCAAGTGTGTGTGCATATGTAGGATTTAATGGAGAAACGCAACCCGCATTTCTCAGAAAAAACGGGAAATCACACGCCTTCTGAAAATACACCTGCTTTAATGCATTTTTAGGAAAAGTGTTCAACATAAAAGTTATAGATCTCGACGAGATCTACAACTTTCATGTTCGTTGAGATCTACAACTTTCATATTGAATGCTTCCTAAAAATGCATTAAACCAAATGAATTTTCAAAAGGCGCGGAACCAAGGCGGAACTATTGCGATTCGCAGTAGTTCCGCCCAAGTGTCGGTCCTTTTGAAAATAAGCTTTATACGTGTATTTTTAAGAAACGTGTTCAACATAAAAGTTGTAGATATCGTTGAGATCTACAACTTTCATGTTGAACACTTTTCCTAAAAATGCATTAAACTAGGAGTATTTTCAAAAGGCGCGTGATCACCTTATTTGACTTATATACGGTGGTCGGCGAGCTCGCAGCCGTCGGCAGCCCCGCTATAATGCAAATTTTTCTAACAGCAACGGCGCCGCTACCGCCGCCCCTGCTGTAATTTTTTACAGCACTGCGGCCGACAACAGCTGGATCGTCGGCCACCAGCCGCCCTATGCTCGTCGGCGAGCCCAGGGCGGCCGGTGGCCGACAAGCCCCCAGCCGCTGGCCTCCCCGCTGAAAAAAAATTGCATTTACAGTGGGATGGCTGGCGCTGCTGCAAAATTTTTTAACATGGGGGCGGTTGCGGGTCGCCGGCGGCCGGCGAGCCCGCATACGCCGACTGCCCCGCTGTTAAAAATTTGCAGTTGAAGTTTTTTTAAAAAAATCGTTGGACTAAATCCAACAGTGATTAATCCAAGCGCGAAAATAAGTTTATACGCGTTAAGCGTATAAACATTGAACTATATATATATATATATATAATTTTGAATATATAAGCTCAAGTTTTTTAAAGCCTAAAAACCTTGAGTTGGTTCTCCCATAATACATATCAGAATTAGACAAATAATATATGTATTTTGTAACCAAGAACGAGTTCTACAACTTTCATGTTTAAAATTTTTCCAAAAGTTGCACAGTTTAGCCGAAATCTAGCCTGAAAAGTTTGTTGACACGAATTTTGAAATTTATTATTATTATATTCATTTCGCGTCAGCAGCCTTTCGGGCAAGATTTCGGCCAAACCGTGTAAATTTTGAAAGAATGTTCAACATGAAAGTTATAGATCTCGTTCTTGGCTATAAAATGTATATATTATTTGCCTAATTCCGACATGTATTATGGGAGAACCAACTCAAACTTTTTTAGGCTTAAAAAGTTTGAGCTTATATATGTTATTCTGTATATAATACTTTTGTGACCATAATAAGCCTCCTGCAAAAATAACATAATTGACTGAAATACTGATCAACGGTCAGTAATTAATAACATATGAGTCGTTGGATATCAGATCAACGGTCATTATTTAATACTGCATCTATTTCTTGGTGAGAGTAACCCACCTAAATTTTTTCCCACCAAAATACCATAAATTGAAGTGCAGTCATCGGATCAAAAGCAGATTAGGCGTCTCTGTTGGATCAAATGGCCGAGGGACTGCAAATATCCTATTTGTGAAACCGCCCCTCCCTCCCGTACACAGAAATCCATATCCCCTCTTATAGAAATTCCTTCCCCCTCCCACTGAAGCCACCTTTTGGGCTGCCTTCGTCGGTGGAGCATTCGGCGGCCTGCCGGAGTCCCCTAGCAGGGCCGCTGGTCCCCAACGAACCCGTCGTAGGTAGTCCGTCTGTGATCTGGCAGGGCTACTACAACTAGGGGTAGTCTTTTTGGCTCCACGTTCTGGTTCCGTTACGATCATACCACAAATTTTTTTTTTATCCTGTTTGTCTAGGCATTGTGGCGTCATCAGATGAGTAAACCTCTGTTGCCTCTGGAGCTTTCACGCTTGAGAAAGGTGCTCCTTTCCAACGCAGTGTTGTCATCACTCTAGCGAGAGGAGTTGAGGGCGGGGGAGGAGGATATGTGTGATGGGGCGGGGGGGGGGGGGGGGGCGAAGACCTCCGAGATGGGGGGCAAGGCCCCCCAAGGTCACGGGGCAAGCGAATCCACCTGGGGTATGGGGCGGGCGAAGCCCCCCAAGGGCATAGGGCGGGCAAATACACCAAGTGCACGGGGGCGAGCTATAACATATCATTTCCTATTAGACCCCCCTTAACTTAGATTGGGTTAGGACATGTGGTGGGGGCATGAGTTTAGGCTAGGTTTGACCCAGGGAGTTAGGGTGTAGTCACATAGGACCCACTATAGGACCCAAGTTAACTCAAGTCAAACTAGCCCAAATTGGGATCTTAGCTACACATTAGCCCCACCACTATACCCCTAACCCCAATAACAATCTAAGTGAACTAAAAGACACATCATTGAGTCACCCATTGACCCATGTTGACCCAAGTCAACCCAAACCCTAAATTGGTCAAACCCACACCTATATGCCTAATTCGTCTAAGTGGGGCACCACCATGGCCCAACTCAAGTTTGGTGGTACCATTGGGTCCATCTATAACGACTCCACCTGTTAAATAATATATAATAGAAGGTCCGGCCGGGGCCCCACACTATATGCCACAAACAGACGGCGAGGTCACAGGTTAATACAAAAACACTATCGCACCCTAACTCAGAGCATGCTAGCGGAAGATTTAACAATAAAGATGAAATCATAACCGGAATTTTCACTACATATATGAACTATATTTATATATCAACTCTTGGAAGAGTATACAACAAATACAACACAAGTTGGCCTTAAGGCCTTACAGTTCCTCTTTTTACAGTGTGGATTGCACACATCGGCGCGCAGGCCGGCCACACATGAACAAAACATAATAGAAAGCTTAGGTTGCGTTTGGCGCGGCTTATCACAGCTTATTTGCTCCGATGAAGTTGGACAAAAATGTCATTGTCATAGAATGTATGTTTGGTATGACAAATGTTACTACCGTTACCAAAAAAACTAGTTTTGAATGGTATGACAATGATATTTTTGTCCAAACTCACCGGAGCAAATAAGTCGTGATAAGTCCCGCCAAACGCAGCCTTAGCCTTCAAGGGCTAGCAGCGGCAGCGGCAACAGCAGCAACAGTAGGGACTTAAGCCCTTACTTCCCGCTCGGCTCTCCAGCACTTGCATAGGGACAGCCCACCCAGAAGGTGGCAAACAAGATAACGGTCAACATTCAGCTAACCAATTTATAACAATCTTACCCCTTTCCAGGGCAGTTACATTCCTTCCCTGCAGGCATAGCAATGTATAGACAGATATATCATATCTTGTGCTCTCATGCACAATCAATCCATCACAATCGTCAGCAACACGGCCCGATGATCCATGCATTCTAGGCACATTCTTGGTGCACCGGCGAACCAGGGTCAACACCACCATTTACACGATATTGAGCATTTAGTCTTAATGGAGCGCAGGCCTAAGACTCTCATTATACCACTGACGAAAGCTCAATGCCTTGACGCTCTCCTATATAGTCGACATAACGCAGGTACGGATCAACCCCCCCCCCCCCCCCCCCGTTGCTCAAGTCGCATTGCCCTCACCGAGTACAACATACCCGAGGCTATATCTAAAGGCACGGGTAGGTTTCACCTTTCCTGTTCGGCAAGAAGCTTTTTCAGAGCTCGTTGCTCACACAAGCCATAATGTCCGTTAAGGACTGGCTTCACAATAGCCGCACTGTCCACCAAGGACTTGCTATACTATACACAACGGATTGGCTACACTATAGCCACAACACAAGCAGTACAAGGGTATTTTCCTGGAATTCTTCATTCCAGTACTTCCTGCTACTTTCTTTCACAAGCACAACCCAATGACTCCACAAACTACACGTTTATACGCGGATTCTTCTCCGGTCCACAATATGCTACATCACCAATCCAGACCAACCTGTCTAGATGGGTTTCACACAATATGCTTATCCCGTATTACACATTTCCTGGTCTATATGCAGACTCAACTGGGGATAGCAACTATCAACCCACAGGGATCACTTGCTCTTCAACCTTTTGGTGGAGGATCCCATGCTCATGCATAAAGGAGGACTTCACTTGTCCAATGAAGGAAGATCGTTACCCTTGACGATCTCTTGGGCACCATATAAATTCTAGTCGATTGAAAAGAACCGCAGCGGCCTTGCCTCCATAGATCTTGCCTCAGATCTCGAATCGGAAATCTAAAGCTCCAGCGGTGGCTGGATCTTCTCCTCTTCCTCCTCCTTGCTCTTCTCACTTCTATCTTCTATTTAGAAAGACAAAATCCAAGTGAAGAATGAAATCTTCACTCAAATCTGGAGTTAACCCAACAGGAAATAACCTGGGCCACAGGATCCAGGCTGAAGGAAACGAACAGCCACAAATCGCCCTCAAAGTCAATTTTTTGGGATGACATGACCTGTGACACGCCTGTGTCACAAGCCGTGTACTGCAAGCGGTACACGAACCGACTCATCCAGACCAGGATATGGCATGTGACACGCCCGTGTCATAGACCGTGTGTCCTAACACGTCTTCATACACGCCCGTGTCTAGCCCGTGTTAACCACACCTCAATGCCTTAGAAAAGTCCAGAAAAGGACACAGCTGAGGCACACGCCCGTGTCTTTAGCCGTGTGCCAAACACGCCCCTGTGATATGCCCGTGTCACAGGCAGTGTGCCATACTCAACGCTGCCCGGTTACCCACCCGAGCAGGACACGACCTCGGACACGCCCGTGTCCCTGGCCGTGTCACATCTCGACGATCGTCGACTGTACTGTGTCGAAGAACTCAACTTGACACACACAGTAAAGGACACGCCCTGGGACACGCCCGTGTCCCAGGCCGTGTGCCGCTGGACACGCCCTGGGACACGCTCATGTCCCATGCCTTATCATCCAACCTGAACTCCAATTTGGATTTGGGGTGTTACAACCCTCCCCTCCTTACAATAAATTTCGTCCCGAAATTTGCTCATAGCAAGGAAATCCAGCAAACACAATGTTATAACTTCAAAATGACCGTTACAACAAAAGACGCACTTTACAACAATTCAAATAAATAAATCGAGAAAATCAGCTCGCATAGTCTGCTCCCGCTCCCATGTTAGCTCCTCATGGCCACAATTGTCCCACCGGAGTTTGAACATCCCTATTATTTTGTTTCGCAACTAGTTATCTGCTCTATCCTCGATCTGAATGGGTCTAACCTTTGTCGTTAGCCCATATTCGACCGGTACACAATCATTCTCAACCACATTAGCAGGATCCTTGACGGCTTTTCGAAGCACTGAGATATGGAACACATCATGCAAGCCACTCAATTTTGCCGAAAGAGCTAGCCGATAGGCAGTTTCCCCAACTCGCTCCACCACTTCAAACGGACCAAGATATCTCGGATTGAGCTTTTTCAATCGCCGAATCCTAGACACGCCTTTGAAGGGTTTGATCTTCAAATATACCCAATCTCCCACCGCAAACTCCACGTTCCGGTGCTTGGCGTTGTAGTACTTTGCTCGTCGATCCTGGGCTATCAGTAGCCTCTCCCGAATAGAGCGCATCGTCGAAGTAGCTTCTTCGACATCCTTGCGCGAATGTACTTTTGATTCGCCTACTTATGCCCAAGCTAGCGGTGTACGGCACTTCCGACCATACAGAGCTTCATACAGAGCCATACCAATGCTCGCTTGGTAGCTATTGTTGTAGTCAAACTTGTAAGACCCCCCTCCCGGAACACAAAACACGGCACGAGGGGAGTCTTATGCCCAGAGTAGCTGTCTTGCGGTAGTACTAACACACGGGTTAGTCTGTACTACAAGACGCCTATTCCGCCGGCTACAACCAATATCAATGTACTATGCCAACCCAATCATAAGATAAAAAGAAAGTCAATTCACACATTGTTTTAAGTCCAAAATGAAGCGGAAAATAAGAAGCATAACGAGCTTCTAAAATATCAGAGTCTAAAAACTGTTTGCTAAGAAGGCTACAACAAAACACTCACAACTGTCACGGACGGTATCGACGGTACCGTCACCTCAGGTCCTGTCGTCCGGGCCTGGATGTCCTGCTGCTGGCCTATCTGCGGGATTTCCTCCTAAAATGGAAGACGTAGCAACCGTTAGTCATAAAGACTAAGTGGCTTCACATCCGCTCCCTCGACGACTCCTCGGCACCGGGCGGAGAAAGGAAACAAGTGCAATATGTATATATATAATAGGAGTAATCAAGCAGGTGACAAGGAACTGGTAAGAATAATACCTCTACGAAGTAAGCTAGTAGTTCTATTAAATCATATAATTAATCAGCAGGTAATCTACAACAGGAACAGTAACTTAACTTATAAGAGTGCCCATACAAACTTATAAGTTAAGGTTCGGCTTAACAGAAAAGCAACTTATCCTATAAGAGTGCCCATACAAACTTATACGATAAGGATCTTGTGCATGATATGAATGGTATGATATGAATGCTATGCAATGACCGACCCATGTTCACACACATGCAAGTTGCTATGTCGACACAGACTTGAAGTTCCCACTTTTCGAGCAGGTAGCTAACCTCTCAAGCGTCTACCGTCGTGGCCAAACGGTGACAGTGGAGCGGGCGTCTCCACTACTAGGTGGTATCCACACTACCTGTCCTAGGCCTCCATACGCCTCAACGCTATGAACACAACAGCGGAGCTCACACGCGTACTACGGCTCAGAAGGGGTCTTGGGTAGATGTGCACCAAGAACACAGCCCAACCTGGCTTTTGATTTCGAATCGAAAGGAATCTCGGAATCGCACGAGGCGCAAGCCCAACCGTTCTCATGGCGCGGAGGAGACCTCGGGTTATGGACACCAAGTGTCTAGCCCTACTGCCCAAGGTCTAACAATTGGCTCCCATAGGTGTGACGACTGGCGAGCCCGTAGACCTGCCACATTCATTATCTCAGTATCGCGACACATCGAGTCGTCGCACACCACATGCACCATCACAACTCACTCGATACTACCCGTAGGGAGACTACATCTCTAAGCATCGGTTATCAACAAAACCCATTAGGCTCGGATCCCGGGTACAAAATACTCTCCCAATAGAGTTCCTCTCATTCACAACTATCTATTCAATTGATCACCTCAATTCATCACAGGATAGATATAATCTACAACCAAGCTCAACCTCAATGGATCACTAACCATCCTATCTCAATTCACATCACCATTAACCTAGATGGCTACCAATGTTGAGCACAACATTCATAAGGTTAATAATAGCGTCATAATCAAAGGAGCCAAACGATATAAATTGCACATCATAACTTTCACAAGAGTACACTTAACCGTGAGTTAACATGAACATTATTATTATATAGCTTGCCACCAAAACTGGAATTCCTGGAGCTACAGGAATCTGCTATAAACGCTCAACCCCTCGTTGGAAAGGTATTCGCGAGGGCTACGACTTTCATGTTGAGTTGGAAGCCCAGATCTGGTTGCATCACATCAGAAAATTGACTCGAAGTCTGCTGCGTACAGGATACAGATTTCCTGGACATATTTCCCCCAATCGCAGCAGACTCGAACGGACTTTCCCGTGGCTACAGGTATTTCCTGGAAACGTGCAACCACTCGTTGAAAAGGTATCTTCGAGGGCTACGAATTTTGTGTTGAGTTGAAAACCCAGATATGAACAGAATGCCTCCGAAACCGGCGGCGAAGATCGCTGCGTGCAGAAGTCAGATTTCTGCACGCATCTTAAGGTGAGATGAACGGCATCCGTTCATCTTCCTTCTTGCACCGACCTCCCAAAACTCCTCCAGACATTCGTCCACCCTTATTCACCCTCACAAAGCCGCGCTTCTCCACGAATCACTCTCTCATCTTCACTTTGAATGATGGAGAGGTTGAAGAAGACTAAAAGCCTAGAAAACAACCTAGGCATGGCTTTCCCTAAGAAATCTCCTCTTCACCATCAAGACTCTATGGAGTCGATATCTCTCTTAAAATATAACTACAGATCTAGCACCAAGGGAGAGGGGAGGAAGCTCACCTCGTTTCTGGCAGTACCAACATTCCCGGCCATGGATCTAGTCGTTCTTCTTTGCGGCATCCCTTGCTTGGTGCTTGTTCTTCACGGCAAAGGAAAGAGAGAGAGAGAGGTCGAGAGAAGGCCGTCTCCAAGAGCTCTGACTTCCCTTGGCTCCGACGGTTCGCGAGTTCCATGATGATGGCAAGGGTTGATCGGCGCAAGGCTAGGGTTCGGCTTTAACGTCCCTTTATAAGCCGATATATTAGGTTACATCTTCTGCCACGTGTCAACGCCCCATTGGACCGCTCATAATGTGTCATATTGAAGTGACCCAGTCCAAGGAATCATCCAGCACGAATCCCGAAGCCCGGTTCAGTCCGCCTGTGCAAGTCAGCGAATCTGCCTGGGCGAAGAAAACGCACAAGTCAAATTCGGCGGGAATCATCTGTCATTTTCGACGATCTGCGAGAATCGTCAGGCATTCTCGACGAATTCGTCGGGTATCAATAATGATACCCGGCGATTTTCCCTTAGCCTAACTTATCGGAAATCCGGCGTTGAGTGCGTTGAGTATTCTCATCGATACTCGACGATCGGCGAGAATCACCAGACCTTCTCGACGATTTTCCCTTCGGCAATTCTTATCGGAAATCCGGCGTTGAGAGCGTTGAGTATTCTCATCGATACTCGATGATCGGCGAGAATCACCAGGTATTCTCGACGATTTTCCCTTGGGCCATTCTTATCGGAAATCTGGCGTTGAGAGCGTTGAGTATTCTCATCGATACTCGACGATCGGCGAGAATCACCAGGTATTCTCGACGATTTTCCCTTAGGCCATCCCCTTTCGATCCGTTGGATATCACCCAACCCTACACTCTATCCAACGCACTTGACACCTTTTGCCAGTGCGCCCCGAGCCTGAGTCAAGTCTCCTGACTCAAAACTCGTGCGAGGGGCCTAGCGCGGATTGGGACGTTACAAATCCTATAAACAAAATAAAAGTTTTCGTCCCCGAAATCAGGCTAGGGCTATGGGGATGCAAGTACAAAATAATATGCGCTATAAAATGTTACCTTGGGAGAACAGCTCCGGGTAGCGCTTCCGCATTAAGTCCATCGGCTCCCAAGTAAATTCTTCCTTCCCATGATTAGACCATAGCACTTTTACCAGAGGCACACTTTTACGGCGCAGGGCTCTCACCTCGTTGTCAACGATCCGCACCGGCTCCAATCGCACAGACCTATCAGATGCCACAGCACCATCAGTTATGGGGGTGTATTGGTCGGGCCGCGTCAATGCTTTCCGGAGAGATGATACATGGAACACGTCGTGGAGGTTCCCTAGTTCTGGTGGCAACTCTAACCGGTAGGCCAACGGGCCAATCCTTTCCACTATGACATAAGGTCCAACGTACCTTGGGCTTAGCTTCTTCACGCCTCGTACTCGTGATACTCCATGCATCGGCCGGATTTTCAGAAACACCCTGTCTCCCACTTGAAATTCCACCATCCGGTGTTTCGCGTTATAATACCTCGCTTGCCGACTCTGAGCCTCAAGCATGCGATCCCGTATCAATCTGACTACCGCATCAGTATCATCAATATACTCTATGCCCAATGCCTTCGGGTCTTTGTCTTGCACCCAGGACAAGGGGGTCCTACACCTCCTTCTGTATAGAGCTTCATGGGGTGTCATACCAATGCTAGCTTGATGGTTGTTGTTATAGGAGAATTCCACTAAGGGCAAGAGTCTTTCCCACGGCTCCCCCTATCTATCACACACAATCTCAACAGGTCCTCCAATGTTCGAATGGTCCGTTCAGATTGCCCGTCCGTCTGAGGATGAAAAGCTGTGCTGAAAGTGAGACGCGAGCCCAAGTAAGCCTGTACAGCCCTCCATTCTCTTAACGTAAACCGACCATCTCAGTCAGAGACGATCGTCTTCGGCACTCCATGATACCGCACAAACTGTTCTACGAATAGGCGCACCAAAATATCCACATGCGCCTCCTTCTTCATTGGGATAAACCGGGCTACTTTGGTCAAGCGATCGACAATCACCCACACCGAATCATTCCCCGAGCGTGAGCGAGGTAATCCGTGGACGAAGTCCATTGAGATATCCTCAAACTTCCATTCTGGGATGGGCAATGACTGTAACATTCCACCGGGACTTCTGCACTCTGCCTTCACCATTTGGCATGCCACACAATGCGTAACAAAATACTTGACATCCCTCTTCATGCCCGACCAACATATCGTCTTCCGCAAATCGGTGTACATTTTTGCAATCCCAGGATGTACTGAATATTGGGAGCAATGAGCCTCCTTTAGGATATCCTCTCGAATATTGCCACCTTCGGGGATATAAAGCCGTCCACGAAAATGGACGAGGCCATCTTTTAAGAAGTACTCTTCCATCGTCCCATCCTCAATTGACTTGAAAACTGGAATTAGAGCCACATCCTCCTTCTGCTCCATCCGAATCCGGTCCCGTATGTTGCAAAGTATACTCATCGCGGCCAAGTATTCCGTATACTCTTCCGGTTGATCCTTAAATACCAACGTGATCTCCATCTCCCTAAGTATCCGGACTAACTCCATGCTCATCAAACGGGACTCCGTGCTCGATCCCGGTACTTTTCGACTCAAGGCGTCAGCTGCGGAATTAACTTTTCCGGGGTGGTAGTTCAAGGTGAATTCGTAGTCACAAAAAAACTCCAACCACCGCCGTTGTCTCAAATTCAACTCCTTTTGAGTACGGACGTACTTTAAGTTCTTATGATCCGAGAAGATTTCGCAGTGGACGCCATACAGATAGTGTCTCCAAATCTTTAGGGCGAACACCACCGCTCCCAACTCCAAATCATGCACCGGATAGTTGGCTTCATGCTTCTTCAACTGTCTTGAAGCATAAGCAATCACGTGCCCATTCTGCATCAACACGGCTCCCATCCCTTGGTACGACGCATCCGTATAAACTTGAAAGCCTTCCTTCCCTGACGGGAGGGCTAGGATGGGTGCGGTCGTGAGCCGGTCCTTCAACTCTTGGAACGCGGCTTCGCACTGGTGTGTCCATTCGTACGGCACACCCTTCTTCGTCAGTGTGGTAAGGGGAAGGGCGACCTTCGAGAAGCCTTTCATAAACTTGCGATAGTACCCGGCAAGTCCAAGAAAGCTCCGTACGTCGGCCGCAGACTTCAATGGCGACCATTCCTTCACGGCCCGCACCTTGGCTGGATCCACCGCTAGCCCAGCCCCACTAATCATATGGCCCAAGAAGGCAACCTCTTGGAGCCAAAACTCGCATTTGCTGAACTTGGCAAATAAAGCGTGTTCCTTTAACTTCTCCAGTACTAAGGCTAGATGTTCGGCGTGCTCCGCTTCTATCTTGGAGTAGACCAGAATGTCATCGATGAACACGATGACAAAGATGTCCAAATAGGGGCCGAACACCTTGTTCATCAAACTCATAAAGGCTGAAGGGGCATTCGTGAGCCCGAATGGCATCACGGTGAACTCATATAGGCCGTATCTCGAGCTAAACGTCATTTTCTGAATATCGTCCTCTTGTATTCTCAGCTGATAATACCCCGACCGCAGGTCCAACTTGGAGAACCAATGTGATCCCACCAACTGATCAAATAGTTCATCAATGCGGGGTAGAGGGTAGGTGTTCCGCTCCGTTAACCGATTCAATTCTCGATAATCTATGCACAACCGTAGGGTGCCGTCCTTCTTCTTAACGAACAAAACAGGAGCTCCCCAAGGTGACGAACTTGGGCGAACGAAGCCTGCTTCCACCAATTCCTGAAGTTGGACTCTAAACTCCGCAAGTTCCTTCAGAGCCATTCGGTAAGGAGCCCGTGAAACGGGCTTGGCACCCGGAACTAGCTTGATTTGGAAATCCACCTCCCTATGCGGGGGTAGTCCCGACAATTTCTCGGGGAATACCTCGGGGGAATCCTGCACCACCCGCACATCTTTGACATCTAATGCCATCTTCTTCAACTCGAAACAAATTACATAGACTTCGTCCCCCTCCATATGAGATTTTATAACCTAAATTGAAGATAAAAGTTTACGAGGTGCGAATCTAATACCTTGGAAGACGACTTCCGAGTCTCCATGCCTCAAAGTAACTTGCTTCTCCGAACAATTAATTATGGCGTGGTGCCAGTCCAACCAATGCATGCCCAAAATGAGGCCGAACTCCGGAATCTTCAATACTGTCGTTGTAGTTTCAAAGAACTTCCCTCCTATGAGCGTGTCGAAGTCATAGCTGGCAGACGACGTCATCTCGGATCCATCCGGGAGACACACCCTTTGCGTAGTGCCAGTGAAATGGTGCTGCCTCTCTAAGTCTTTCACGAAGTCTGCCGAAATGAACGTGTGAGATGCGCCCGTATCAAATAACGCATAAGCGGGGCTCCCACAAACCATGACGGTGCCTAAAATATCAAGATATAACCACTAGCTAGGGATGTGCATGTTCCATGTATCATAAAAAGAAACATGTCCGAGCACTATTAATAAACTCAGTACGTACCTGCGATAACCTCTTGCGGGTTCCGCGCTTGGGTCATATCCAAAGCGAACACCTGCTCCCGTGCATGTCCCTGATTTCTCCCTGGTGGTCCCCATCCCCGACCACGCATATGCCCCCGTCCACGAGGAGCTGCTGGAGGGAGAGCAAGAGGAGCATTCGCGAACAACCGCGGGCAGAAACGCCGGACGTGCTTCGGTTGGTCGTACTCGAAACACACTATGTCTCGTCGGCCCCCAGGTTGTTGAAATTGTTGCTGTTGTGGTGGTGGAGGCAAAGCTGGTGGCTGCAGAATCGGGTGCTCCATTCTATAGTTCCGGTTGAACCACCGGCCACCTATCTGATTTCCTCTTCCTCTACCACGATCATGTCTCCTTCTATTACTGGGGCCGACTTCCATCACCCCTTCTGCAGGTCTCTTATTACTTTCCATGTGATCTGCCTCTAGTCTCTTTGTCATGTCAATAATTTCCGCCAGGCTAGCGTCAGCTATAAACAAAAGGGCCTGTCTCAGGAGGTCCCTTAACCCTTTGTAAAAGCGCTTCGCATAGCCTCTATCATCCAAGTCATAAGAATCGGCAAACCTAGCGAGGTGTTGGAACTCTTGCTGGTATTCTGTCACCGATTTCGATCCCTGCTTCAGTTGTAGAAATCTCTCCTCAAGTCCATCCCGTGCGGAAGAGGGGATGAAATGTTCCAAGAAAGCTTCCGAGAATTCACTCCAACTAATGTCTGTGTACACTCGCCCTCGAAAGGTGGAGCCCATGAGGGACTTCCACCATCGTTTGGCGTGCAGCTCCAGCAACGTCACCACCAAGGTCACTGCCATATTGTTCGGGCATCTTATACCGGCCATCAGCTCTTCAACGGTATCAATCCACTCTTCGGTGCGCACCGCCGACTCTGTCCCTAGGTAAGCAGGAGGGGACAGGGCACAGAAGGTGCTCAACCAGTTGGATCCCGGAGCTTGTTGCTGCACTGGAGCTTGTTGGGCTCTAAAAGCATCTAATATTGCTGACAGCGTTTGCCCCAGCTCTGACTGTTGGAATTTTGAAGGAACGGAAGGGGTAGGAGTACCCCCAACCGGCTCCACCAGCGCTGGGACCTACGCATAAGGTACGAACTAGGGTCAGGTTGGCTAAAACTAAGGTCAAAGTTGGACAAACTTAGTGTGAATTACATATGGGCACACCACTGCTTCCGCTAAGTCAGTTTGTCCCCAAGCTGACTAATCGAACGGGAGTGGCCCATTGTTAAATGACTTCTTTAGGTAAGGATCACGACAAACTGATACCATTTGTAAGACCCCCCTCCCAGAACACAAAACACGGTACGAGGGGAGTCTTATGCCCAGAGTAGCCGCCTTGTGGTAGCACTAACACACGGGTTAGTCTGTACTACAAGACGCCTATTCCGCTGGCTATAACCAATATCAATGTAAAATGCCAACCCAATCATAAGATAAAAAGAAAGTCAATTCACACATTGTTTTAAGTCCAAAATGAAGCGGAAAATAAGAAGCATAACGAGCTTCTAAAATATTAGAGTCTAAAAACTGTTTGCCAAGAAGGCTACAACAAAACACTCACAACTGTCACAGACGGTATCGACGGTACCGTCACCTCAGGTCCTGTCGTCCGGGCCTGGATGTCCTGCTGCTGGCCTATCTGCGGGATTTCCTCCTAAAATGAAAGACGTAGCAACCGTTAGTCATAAAGACTAAGTGGCTTCATATCCGCTCCCCCGGTGACTCCTCGGCACCGGGCGGAGAAAGGAAAACAAGTATAATATGTATATATATAACAGGAGTAATCAAGTAGGTGACAAGGAACTGGTAAGAATAATACCTCTACGAAGTAAGCTAGCAGTTCTATTAAATCAATTAATTAATCAGCAGGTAATCTACAACAGGAACAATAACTTAACTTATAAGAGTGCCCATACAAACTTATAAGTTAAGGTTCGGCTTAACAGAAAAGTAACTCATCGTATAAGAGTGCTCATACAAACTTATACGATAAGGATCTTGTGCATGATATGAATGGTATGATATGAATGCTATGCAATGACCGGCCCATGTTCACACACATGCAAGTTGCTATGTCGACACAGACTTGAAGTTCCCACTTTTTGAACAGGTAGCTAACCTCTCAGGCGTCTACCGTCGTGGCCATACGGTGACAGTGGAGCGGGCGTCTCCACTACTAGGTGGTATCCACACTACCTACCCTAGGCCTCCGTACGCCTCAACGCTAAGAACACAACAGCGGAGCTCACACACGTACTACGGCTCAGAAGGGGTCTTGGGTAGATGTGCACCAAGAACACATCCCAACCTGGCATTTGATTTCGAATCGGAAGGAACCTCGGAATCGCACGAGGCGCAAGCCCAACCGTTCTCATAGCGCGGAGGAGACCTCGGGTTATGGACACCAAGTGTCTAGCCCTACCGCCCAAGGTCTAACTATTGGCTCCCATCGGTGTGACGACTAGCGAGCCCGTAGACCTGCCACAATCATTATCTCAGTATCGCGACACATCGAGTCGTCGCACACCACATGCACCATCACAACTCACTCGATGCTACCCGTAGCGAGACTACATCTCTAAGCATCGGTTATCAACAAAAACCATTAGGCTCGGATCCCATGTACAAAATACTCTCCCAATAGAGTTCCTCTCATTCACAACTATCTATTGAATTGATCACCTCAATTCATCACATGATAGATATAATCTACAACCAAGCTCAACCTCCATTGATCACTAACCATCCTATCTCAATTCACATCACCATTAACCTAGATGGCTACCAATGTTGAGCACAACATTCATAAGGTTAACTATAGCATCATAATCAAAGGAGCCAAACGATATAAATTGCACATCATAACTTTCACAAGAGTACACTTAACCGTGAGTTAACATGAACATTATTATTATATAGCTTGCCACCAAAACTAGAATTCCTGGAGCTACAGGAATCCGCTATAAATGCTCAACCCATCGTTTGAAAGGTATTCGCGAGGGCTACGACTTTCATGTTGAGTCGGAAGCCCAGATTCTGTCGCATCACATCAGAAATTTGACTCGAAGTCTGCTGCGTACAGGATACAGATTTCCTGGACATATTTCCCCCAATCGTAGCAGACTCGAACGGACTTTCCCGTGGCTACAGGTATTGCCTGGAAACGTGCAACCACTCGTTGGAAAGGTATCTTTGAGGGCTACGACTTTTGTGTTGAGTCGAAAACCCAGATATGAACAGAATGCCTCCGAAACTGGCGGCGAAGATCGCTGCGTGCAGAAGTCAAATTTCTGCACGCATCTTAAGGTGAGATGAACGGCATCCGTTCATCTTCCTTCTTGCACCGACCTCCCAAAACTCCTCCAGACATTCGTCCACCCTTATTCACCCTCACAAAGCCGCACTTCTCCACGAATCACTCTCTCATCTTCACTTTGAATGATGGAGAGGTTGAAGAAGACTAAAAGCCTAGAAAACAACCTAGGCATGGCTTTCCCTAAGAAATCTCCTCTTCACCATCAAGACTCTATGGAGTCGATATCTCTCCTAGAATATAACTACAGATCTAGCACCAAGGGAGAGGGGAGGAAGCTCACCTCGTTTCCGGCGGTACCAACATTCCCGGCCATGGATCTAGTCGTTCTTCTTTGCGGCATCCCTTGCTTGGTGCTTGTTCTTCACGGCAAAGGAAAGAGAGAGAGAGAGGTCGAGAGAAGGCCGTCTCCAAGAGCTCCGACTTCCCTTGGCTCCGACGGTTCGCGAGTTCCACGATGACGGCAAGGGTTGATCGGCGCAAGGCTAGGGTTCGGCTTTAACGTCCCTTTATAAGCCGATATATTAGGTTACATCTTCTGCCACGTGTCAACGCCCCATTGGGCCGCTCATAATGGGTCATATTGAAGTGACCCGGTCCAAGGAATCATCCAGCACGAATCCCGAAGCCCAGTTCAGTCCGCCTGTGCAAGTCAGCGAATCTGCTTGGGCGAAGAAAACGCACAAGTCAAATTCGCCGGGAATCATCTGTCATTCTCGACGATCGGCGAGAATCGTAAGGCATTCTCGACGAATTCTTCGGGTATCAACAATGATACCCGGCGATTTTCCCTTAGCCTAACTTATCGGAAATCCGGCGTTGAGTGCGTTGAGTATTCTCATCGATACTCGACGATCGGCGAGAATCACCAGGCATTCTCGACGATTTTCCCTTCGGCAATTCTTATCGGAAATCCGGCATTGAGAGCGTTGAGTATTCTCATCGATACTCGACGATCGGCGAGAATCACCAGGTATTCTCGACGATTTTCCCTTGGGCCATTCCTATCGGAAATCTGGCGTTGAGAGCGTTGAGTATTCTCATCGATACTCGACGATCAGCGAGAATCACCAGGTATTCTCGACGATTTTCCCTTAGGCCATCCCCTTTCGATCCGTTGGATATCACCCAACCCTACACTCTATCCAACACACTTGACACCTTTTGCCAGTGCGCCCCGAGCCCGAGTCAAGTCTCTTGACTCAAAACTCGTGCGAGGGGCCTAGCGCGGATTGGGACGTTACAAAACTCCACCTTATAGAGAAGATCCTCCCATCTCTTACCAAAAATTCAGGGAGCACATTCAGAGCATATCCTCCATTGTCTTGTTGGTCCTCTCAGTCTGTCCATCCGTTTGGGGATGAAAGGTCGTACTGAATGCTAACTTTGTTCCCAACAATTAATGGATTAGCCTCCAATCATTCGACGTGAATCGCCCATCATGGTCACTGACGATGCTCCGGGGAACACCGTGCAATCGGACAATCTGCTCCACATAGAGCTTTGCCAAAGTTTCCACTGGATCGTCCCTCTTATTCAGTAGGAAGCGATCCACCTTTGTCAACCGGTCTACAATCACCCAGATTGAATCATTCCTGCGTTGAGATCTCGACAACCCGTGCACAAAATCCATTGAGATATCATCAAACTTCCACTCTGAAATAGGTAACGACTTCAGGAAACCACCAGGCTTCTGACATTCCGCTTTGACCAACACACAAGTTTGATACTTAGCCACATAATATGCTATGTCTTTCTTTAGTCCTGGCCAGCAGAATAACTTCTTCGTATCCTTGTACACCTTTGTGCTCCCAGGGTGAATTGAGTACTTTGCAAAGTGAGCTTCATACATCAACTCTTCTCTCAACTTACCCGTACTTGGGATGCACAATTGACCATCTTTCCGTAACAAGCCGTCATCCCAGGAGAATTGGCCATCTGACCCATCCTTTGCATAACATTGGAGACTTTTATCAAGCTCTGTTGCTCGCCGAACCCTGTCCGCAAGGTCATACTGTACCTCCATCCAGTTCAAGCATGCATCGGCTATGGAATTCTTGTCAACACAAGAAATCTCTAACTCTTCCAACTCCTGGATCAGACGCTCATCATGTATTTGCAACCAACTTGCCCATACCGGAGTCCTACGACTCAACGCATCAACGACCACATTTATTTTCCCGGGAGTATAGTGAATATCAAAGGTGTAGTCCCCAAGAAACTTCATCCACCTTCGCTGTCGCATATTCAGATCCTTCTGATCTAACAGATACTTTAGGCTCTAATGATCTGAATAGATATCCACTTTAATGCCATATAGATAGTGCTGCCACAATTTCAGCGCAAAGATCACCGCCGCTAACTCTAAGTCGTGGACGGGATAATTCCGTTCCTTCACTTTCAACTAGCGTGAGCCATAAGCAATCACTTTACCAAACTACAGAAGAACGCAGCCTAAGCCGCTCCCTGAAGCATCACTATAGATCTCATAGCCGTCTGTACCACATGGCGATGTCAACACAGGCGCCGTGGTAAAACGACTCTTCAGCTCTTCAAAAGCTCGCGCGCACTCCGGCATCCAAACGAACTTCTGATCCTTTCTCGTCAATGTGGTCAGAGGCAAAGCAATCCGTGAGAAGTTTTGCACAAACCGTCTGTAGTAGCCTGCCAGTCCAAGGAAACTCCTGACCTCGGCCACTGAAGACATCACTGGCCACTCTCAGATGACACTTATCTTTGACGGATCAACTACTATGCTCTCTCCACTTACCACATGGCCAAGAAAAGCCACCGACGACAGCCAAAACTCACACTTTGAGAATTTGGCAAAGAGCTTATTCCTCTGCAAGGTATGCAACACCAGCCGTAAATGGTTTGCATGATAGGCTTCCGACTGCGAGTACACTAGGATATCATCGATGAAGACAATAACAAACAGATCCAAGTACTCTCGGAATGTTCGGTGCATGAGATCCATAAATACCGAAGGCGCTTTACATAAGCCAAACGACATTACAGTAATCTCATAATGCCCATAACGTGTTCCAAATGCTGTCTTGGGAATGTCACCTTCCCGAATCCTCAGCTGGTAATATCCAAAATTTAAATCCAATTTTGAATAGACGGTTGATCCCACAAGCTGATCGAACAAGTCATCTATCTGTAGATTCAAATACTTGTTTTTCTCCGTCAGCTTATTCAACTCACGATAGTCAATACATAACCGTAAACTACAGTCCTTCTTTTTCACAAATAGAACAAACGCGCTCCAAGGTGACATACTTGAGCATATGTATCCCTGTTCCAGCAACTCTTGCAACTGAACTTTCAGTTCTGCCATTTCTTTTGGCGCTATGCGATATGGCGAGCGGGCCACAGGTTTCACACCTGGCACCAACTCAATAGAGAAGTCGTTCTCCCACTGGGGCAGTAACCCAGGAAGATCCTTAGGAAACACATCGGCAAACTCTGACACAATCAGAACATCACTCACACTGGCCTTTGGCTCAACATCTTGAATAAGCGTGAAGAATAACTCCGCGCCCTTCCGAACAGCATTGACGACTTGGAGAGCAGACACCAAGATACCGCTCACTCCTCGCATACCAGCGAACTTAGTCTCAAGCTCGGTATTCTTACCCAGTGTGATCTCCTTTGAATTGCAATCAATAAAGGCACGTTGCTCCGAGAGCCAGTCCATGTCAAAGATCACATCAAACTCCGATATCGGTAGCACAGATGCACTCAAACCGAAATTCTGACTTCCTATTTGAACTTCCACATCACAAGCTCTATCCGCAAGCATCACACAACCATTTGGAAATAACACCTTTATATTATCTGTCGACACATGACTCGGTACTCCAATTCGAGCTACGAAGTCCTTAGACAGAAATGAATGCGAAGCACCCGTACCAAACAAGGCTCTCACTAGGTTGTTCTGAATCAGGACAAAGCCTGCAGCACACACATCATGCACAAGCTACATAGAAAGTATGCAATAAAAATAAAGCAAGAAATATCTTAAATCATACCTGTGACGACGTTACTTTGCTTTATAGCCTCCTGTTGGCCAAGATTATAAACTCTGGGTTGCACCTGGGATGCAGAGGACTCTACCACTGCTTTGCCCTTCTCAGCATAAGACGCGCCCGTCTTCTTTTCCCACTTTGGCTGAGCAACCCTATAATCACGAGCTATATGCCCCACTTTGCCACAGGTAAAGCAGGTACGAGACTCTTGCTTTGAAGTTACTCCCTACTCAACTGTCGCAAAAGCTTGCCCAAAAGGCTTGGACCTCTTGCCCCACTTCTTCTGGTAATACGATTTTCCAGGGCAGGGTGCCTTGAACTCTGGCTTTGTCACCGCCAAGTCCTTTTTTGCCTTGCACTCGCTTCATGTCCTTTTCCAGCGCACACGCAGTATCAACTAATGCCTGAAATCCTTGGTTCACCGAACTCGAAAGCAGGAACCTCAACTCATCCCGCAATACTTCGTAGAACCGATTAGTTTTCCTTTGTTCATCCGTGAAGATTGACCTCGCATACCGTCCCAACCTTGTAAATTCATGCAAGTACGTATCAATGCTACTTTCTCCTTGCATTAACCCTTGGAACTCGTTCTCTATGACAATGCATTGTGCCGCTGGTAAGTGCTTTGCCAAAAACATTCGAGAGAACTCCTCGATCGAAACTTGTGTTAACGGCCTGCCCGTTAAATGGTGTAACTCAACCTCGTCCCACCATAACCGTGCCTCTCCTTCCAACATGAAGGTGGCCAAGGTGACCTTCTAACTTTCCTCCGTCCTGATCGCCGTCAATATACGCTTGAATCGCGATAACCAATCCTCAACCTGCGTTGGGGGTCCCATACCCGAGAACGTAGGCGAACTGAAGCTCATGAAATGCTTCAACTGTCGTTCAGCTGCTCGCAGATCCACAGCCCCAACCGGTTCGGGTCTTACACAAACATGATCTGGCACCAATGGCGGCTGCGCCTGCCCGGTCGGCTGAACCAATGCCGATTGCGCCGGTCCGGTCGGCTGAATCATGGCAAATAGTGCCTCAGCAACTAAGCGAACTATTTCCGCAGATGGAGGAGGTGTGGGCACCTCAGTTGGTGTCGCACTCTCATCAGAATGCTGGGGCTCAGACTGCCCAACACCACTATGAGTCACTTATAGGTGAACAAGACACATATTAGCGACCTTGCGCAAGCAATACCAATAATTTAGGAACGCGCATGTTCCCCAAACAAGTGTATTTGCATTCCTTAGTGGACATTCAAGAGTTCATTAGTGTTAAAGCGGTTCGCACTTATACGTGCTCGCCACCTCACAAAAGAATTCGACCACGAATTCAAAAGAGGAAGACCGAGACAAGATGATACCTAAATATAACGACTCCACCCGTTAAATAATATATAATAGAAGGTTATGCCGGGGCCACACACTATATGCCACAAACAGACGGCGAGGTCACAGGTTAATACCAAAACACCATCGCACCCTAACTCAGAGCATGCTAGCGGAAGATTTAATAATAAAGATGAACTCATAATCGGAATGTCCACTACATATATAAACTACATTTATATATCAACTCTTGAAAGAGTATACAACAAATACAACACAAGTTGGCCTTAAGGCCTTACAGTTCCTCTTTTTACAGTGTGGATTGCATACATCGGCACACAGGCCGACCACACATGAACAAAATATAATAGAAAGCTTAGCCTTCAAGGGCTAGCAGCGGTAGCAGCGGTAATAGCAGCAAAAGTAGGGACTTCAGCCCTTACTTCCCGCTCGGCTCTCCAGCACCTGCATAGGGACTAGGGGTGCAAACGAGTCGAGCTCTGAAAAATTTCCAAGCTCGAGCTCGAGCTCGAGCTTTTCATTTCGAGCTCGAGCTCGAGCTCGAGCTCGACGAGCTCATTTATCCCAGCTCGAGCTTGAGCTCAAGGCAAACTTATCAAGCTCGAGCTCGAGTTTCGAGCTCGAGCTGCTCGCGAGCTTTTTAGCTCATGAGCTTTATTTTCATATTTTTCTTTTTTTTTACTTTTTTAAAAAATATATAAATAAA
The DNA here is from genome assembly GCA_039513925.1 of Platanthera zijinensis. Taxonomy (NCBI): domain Eukaryota; kingdom Viridiplantae; phylum Streptophyta; class Magnoliopsida; order Asparagales; family Orchidaceae; genus Platanthera; species Platanthera zijinensis. Next base: position 160,662,460 of record CM077092.1, read on the forward strand.
AAACTCGCGAGCCGGCTCGCGAGCTCATGAACAACAGTAGATGAGCTCGAGCTCGACTCGTAATCGAGCTCGAGCTCGAGCTCGACAGGCTCGAGCTCGAGTCGAGCTTTTTTCGAGCCGGCTCATCGAGCTTTCGAGCCGGCTCAACTCAACTGGCACCCCTAATAGGGACAGCCCACCCAGAAGGTCGCAAACAAGGCAACGGTCAGCATTAAGCTGACCAATTTATAACAATCCTACCCCTTTCCCGGGACAGTGACATTCCTTCCCTGTAGGCATAACAATGCATAGACAGATATATCATATCTTGTACTCTCACGCACAATCAATCCATCACAACTGTCAGCCACACGGCCCGACGATCCGTGTACTCAGGGCACATTCTTGGTGCACTGGCGAACCAGGGTCAACACCACCGTTTACACGGTATTGAGCATTTAGTCTTAATGGCGCGCAGACCTAAGACTCTCATTATGCCACTAACGAAAGCTCAATGCCTTGACGCTCTCCTGTACAGTCGACATAACGCAGGTACGGATCAACCAGCCCCCCATTGCTCAAGTCGCCCTGCCCTCACCGAGTACAGCGTACCCGAGGCTATATCTAAAGGCACGGGTCGGTTTCACCTGTACTGTTCGGCAAGAAGCCTTTTCAGAGCTCGCAGCTCACACTAGCCATAATATACGGCAAGGACTGGCTTCACAATTGCCATACTGTCCACCAAGGACTGACTACACTGTCCACAATGGACTGGCTACACTGTAGCCATAGCACAAGCAGTACAAGGGTATTTTCCTGAAATTCCTCATTCCAGTACTTCCTGCTACTTCCCTTCACATGCACAACCAAATGACTCCACAAACTACACGTTTATACGTGGAGTCTTCTCCGGTGCACAATATGCAACATCACCAATCCAGACCAACCTGTCCAGATGGGCTTCACACAACATGCCTATCCCGTACTACACATTTCTGGGTCTAGATGCAGACTCAACTGGGGATAGAAACTATCAACCCACATGGATCACTTACTCTTCCACCTTTTGGTGGAGGATCCCATGCTAAAGCATAAAGGAGTACTTCACTTGTCCAATGAAGGAAGATCGTTACCCTTGACGATCTCTTGGGCGCCATAGAAATTCTAGCCGATTGAAAAGAACCGATGCGGCCTTGCCTCCACAGTTCTGGCCTCGGATCTCGAATCGGAACTCTAAAGCTCCAGTAGTGGCCGGATCTTCTCCTCTTCCTCCTCCTTGCTCCTCTCCCTTCTCTCTTCTCTTTAGAAAGAGAAAATCCAAGTGAAGAAAGAAATCTTCACTCAAATCCGGAGTTAACCAAGTAGAAAATAACCTAGGCCACAGGATCTAGGCTGAAGGAAATGAACGGCCATAAATCGCCCTCAAAGTCAATTTTTTGGGCTGACACGGCCTGTGACACATCCGTGTCACAGGCCGTGTACTACAAGCGGTACACGAACTGACTCATCCAGACCAGGATACGACATGTGACATGCCCGTGTCACAGGCCGTGTGTCCTGACACGGCTTCAGATACGCCCGTGTCTAGCCCATGTTCACCAAGCCTTAATGCCTTGGAAAAGTCCATAAAAGGACACGGCTGCGGCACACGCCTGTGTATTTAGCCGTGTGCCAAACACACCCCTGTGACACGCCCATGTCACAGGCCATGTGCCACACTAAACTCTGCCCGGTTACCCACCCGAGCAGGACACGGCCTCACACACGCCCGTGTCCCTGGCCGTGTCATCTCTCGACGATCGTCGACTGTACTGTGTCGAGAACTCGACTCGACACACACAGTAAAGGACACGCCCTTGGACACGCCCGTGTCTCAGGCCGTATGCCGCTGGACATGCCCGTGTCCCAGGTCATGTCACACAGCCTGAACTCCAATTTAGATTTGGGGTATTACACCATGACCATCAAGTGGGGCCAGCCCACTCATCATGTTGAGCAAGTCAATCTAAAAAGTCAACAAGTCAACATAGGGCTTAACGAAAAGAAATGATATGAGCCAAACCCAATTCCAATGACTAAGGCCCATGAGTCAAGGCCCAGGACCAGCCCAAGTGGTTAATGTCAGCCCCTAACCCTCTGAAATAGGAGAGAGAATACATACAAAGGGGAATTTGTGGAATTTTGGAGAAAAAGAGGAGAGAGAAGAGAGGGAAAGAAGGGATGGAGGCCATGTGGCCCTCCTTCCCTCTGCCCAAGCTCATGGCTGAGCTTCCAAGCCTCATTTCAGTCGAAATGAGGGGCTGGTGGACACTTGGCTGCTAGGAGTAGCATGCAATGCTCATGGCCGACCACTTCATTGGAAAAAACTCCCCCTCAGGCCACTCCCAGCCAAATCCAAGCCCACCATCACTCTCAGAGAGCTCAGACGAGTGGAGTTCGATACCTGGAGCAAAGCCTTAATCGGAGAATCGGGGAATTGGGCTAGTTCGCCGGAGCAAGCTATATCCATGGCGCACCACCACCAAACCCACCGCCAAGCCCGACTTCAGGTTTGTTTCACCTCACCTCACCTCGTGCTAGCTTTCTAGCTCACTTAGGCGAGCCATCGAGCTCAATTGAGCCCGATACCATGAGAGCTTGTGCGCAAATTCCCGAGCTTTTATTTTAGCTGGGGATCGCCGGAGGAGCCATATCTGGCCGCCACATCACCAGAAAATGAAATCCCTCACCTCAACGATGGTTGTGACGATAATCGCCGGCGGTGGCGCCGACCCAGATGGCCGAAATAAGCCAATCAATTTGGATGGCTCGATCTCAGCCATCGGCTGATTGGGAATGAAGGTGTAAGAACCTCCCCTCTCGGTAATTGTTCACGGCTAAGGGGAAGCTCTTATGACATGAGCAATTGCCATATAGCGGTATTAGCACTCAAGCTAAACACCACCATATACCAATTGTCCCTTGAGGCGAGTAATCATTACAGCACAGTTTTCCAACCATAAAGAGAAGGCTAAAGAAATGAAAGTCAAATTATATATATATCTCCAAAAGATGACCAAAATCAGAGTAAGAGTACAACCAGGGGTCCTGGGGCCCAAGCATGCCCAGCTGAGACTGTACAAAGTGCCTCAGAAAATAGGGACCACCACAAAAAGGGGACTAAAGCGGCATATCGCTTTATACAAAAAGGAGCTAAGCAAAACCCTACTAAGGCGACAGAGTGCCTCAAGAAAAAAAGGGCTACTAGGCACCCAACCTACTATACTATAAAAACTTAAAACCAGGAGAGGGCTATATTGCACAAGAAACTACTTACTTCGCTTACGATCTCCTCCGCTACGGGCACTAGATCAGGGATAGGGTCCATGACTGCAGGTATCTCCATCTCCACTTCCAGGATTCCTTGCATGGGTTGGAACTGGGGTTGGATGGGGTATTGCGGGGCTTGCTGCTGTTGGGGAACCTGGATGGTTTTATAGAAAACCATTAGTCATAAAGACTAAGTCGGATTACCTCTCTTTCCTCAGCACATCCACAATAAAAAATATAGCATTAGTAGAAGCATTTTAGGTACAGTAGGTTTTTTATAAGTTAAAAGACAATTAATAAAGAAGAGAGGGAAGACGGAAATAACTCAGCTTATAAGAATGCTCATACATCCTTATAAGTTGAAGATCTTTGTTTCATTTCATTCATAAGGTATAAGTACAAGGCATATATAGTTTCAAAGCTATAACTTAACTTATATGAATGCCCATACAAACATACAAGTTAAGGGTCTCACGAATTTCTTATTTGACAAGAATGCCCATATAACTTGTATTATTAGTAATTTAAAGATACAATGTATACTAAGGATGATATGATAAATAAGAATTTATAGGTCTAAGTCCTTACCCAGTCCACTTGTAAAGTGGGTAGCTAACCACACAGGCCTTATCATCATGGCGGATGATAACATCAGATCAGACTTCTCCGCTCCTAGTTAGGTGCACACCACCACCCTAGGCCTTACGTACAACACTGTACCGTGTTTTGTACTCCACCCGTTGTTCCTAAGAACCATAGGGATAACGACACGGACTAAGGGGATTTGTCCACCGGGAATTTAACCACAAGACAGATTTCCCCTTCATAATCCAAAGAATCTAACACGCTAGTCTCTCCGACAGTGTGTTGTACGGTAGAGTGGTTAGACCAGCCATAGAGTTAATTAATTTAGTCTAAACGGATGCCTCACACCGGGCATATAAACCATCATCACATCCTATTACCGTGATAAAATAAGCTTAAATGAAGACATCCCTTAAATGGAAGCGATCTAGAGTTTACCTTAATGATACTTACAAGGTGCTTGATTTAAATTGCGTATTGGCTAGGTAAGAATAAGGTTGGTGGTCGCACTAAGTACCGTTATACACCACCTTCCTTTCGGGGGATACTGGCTCGCCCCTAATTCCTTTCCTAGACACCAATTGGATAATTTAAAGGTGGGTCCCTTTAAAGCACATTAGGTTATACACGTAGTCCTACCAGTTAAGAATTACTATTTCTAAGGAAATAGAGGGAGCACGGTACACTACTTGCGACAGTTGTATAAGAAGCAATTTATGCAATAACCATTAAATTACTCGTAGGATAGAAGTAATAAAGACTGAGTATAACACTTATTATATAAAACACATTTACAAGGTGATGGTAAGTCATGAATGACTTCATTCCTGTTTCTCAACTCATTTGGTGACAAAAGTAAATGTAATAAACAAAAGCGATGCTTGTTGGGGTGCAAGTAAACATTATGGTAATAAATGAGAACATTTTTAATAAAAAAATCAAAGGTTGGGATTTCAATACTCACAAGGCATATCACCAAGTATTCAAGATATGTATTATTTAGGCTTTTTGAAAAGGTTTTGATATATATAGGAAAATGATTTAGGTATTTTCATAACGAGCACAAATTGAAATATGAGGGTTATGGTAAAATAGTCAAAATAGAGTAAGATGGTGGGGGTGAGTTTAAAAATTAGTTATAGGGCAAGCCCTAGTTAATTTAGGGGTTTTGGGGTCAAGGAGGGGGGTCTTAGCAAATTTCTATTTATTAGAATTTAATTAATATGAAGAAAACTTCAAATAAAGATTCCAGGAGTTCTACACTACCCCTGTAAACGTGCCACCCCTTTTTGAAAATCGTAGACCAAGCCCTACAACTTTCCTGTTGGTCACTTGGCCTGGATCAGCTTCTAGGGTGCTTATTTTTGAGCTTGAAGGATTCTGTTAATGGGCTGCAAATAGCCAGTAATTAAATTCATTTTAAAAAGTTTATAAAGGCGGGGAGCGAATCTTGGCGCAGATCCAACGCTCCAGAAATGCGGCAGACGGGAAAATGACTTTCCCCCACAACGGATCCGCTGTTCAATCTGCTGTGTTGATCAGCCCATCATTGCCGAGGTTAATCGACGGCGGTGATTTCGTCTTCTTCGTTGATCAACGGTCGAGATTGATCCCGCTAGAGAAAAACTTGCAGGGCTTCGCCACCGTCGCCCGGTGATCGCCGGCCACTTCTGGTCAATAGAAAGTTTCTACGGGGCCAGGGAAATATTTTGGCGGTGGTGGGGTCGCCGGAAACCGCCGGTGGTGGCGGAATGCAAGTTGAGTTTTTACTTGAAATCCGCTGCTGCAATAGGCCAAAACAATGCCCAATTGGGCTCGATTTCGATTCAAAAATGTTCGCGAAGGTGAGGGGAAGAAGAAGGAAGAGGAATCTCACCTCATAGGGCCGAGCTCGACGGGATCGTGGTCGGTTTTCCATGGCTTTCACGGGTTGAGCAGGGGGGAGGGTTTGTAGAGGGCTTCCACTAGATTTCTCTGCACAGGGGAATTGTTGCCTTGCTGGGGATTGGTGTGTGCTTTTCAATGGCCTTGGGGTCTCTTTTATAGGCCGGGGGTGAGTTTTGGTGTTGAGCTCTTAAGCTCACCATGGCCGGTCATGGCTATGGTATAGGGATACTTCCATCCACCTTGCTGCCTACAGGAGTTCAAGATAAGGTTGCTTAGGTGTTGGGTCAGCAACCTAAAAGGGGAAAGGGGGCTTAGGTTAGGAGAATTTTGGGTTTGCCTCTTTAGGTTAATTTTTTTCCTTAAGTTAAGGTTTAGTCTAGGTTTAGGCCTAAGCTCTTGTTGACTTTTTGTGTTGACCAAAAATAACTTTTTTGTGATAGGGTTGGCCAGGGTCTTGGCTTGACGTGGCTCCAAATCCTTGGGTAAAAAGAGCAAGGGAAGGGTGTTTTGTGTCAAAAGTACTAAGTCCACACCTCTTAGCCTTAAGGGCTTTCCAAGGGGTGTGGTGCATGGTTTGGAATGCCATCATGATGGTTATGGTCTTTGAGTTATGTGGGAAGGTTTGGGTTAAGTCAAGGGCTCAAGGGTGGCTATGTGCACATCTTCTCTCTTAAGAGTATGGTGGTGCATCACTTGGCCCTTATGTGTACTAATGGGTCCACTCAAGTCAAGGGGAGGGGTGGGGCCAAGGTATTTGTTGGATGTTAAAACTTCTAGGTCCCCTAAGTAACTTGGGGATGTTACAGAAGGTAAGGAGCCGTTAGATTAGATGTTTTAAATTTAATATTTCAATATTTTATGAATAGTATTCATTCTATCAAAGTTATACAGTGGTAGTGCATGTTATTTTTAGGCATGTTAGGGGCACATTCAGAGGTATCTATCAACATAAAAATTGTAGGCATTGACCTTACCTTTAAAATGACACCCTAAAGTCAGGATTTGGTATAGTATAACTCCTTGTAGGACCATTCTACCATGTCTGGTCCTAGGCTAGGGCAAATCTTTAAATGAGTTCCCCAGCCAAACCCTAAGTTCTCAAGACATGAGATTTTGGTCATGCATGTGTATAGGTCCTACTTAGGTATTGACCAAAAATGGGAATTTTTGGGTTGTGTTTTCCATAGTGTTTAGAGAAATATCATTTATAAAATAAATTGAATTTTTGGAGATCTACAACTCCAAATGCCACCAAATTTTGGTTTCATGATCTTAGGGACACTATAAGGCAATGGTAAAAATTTCAAATCATTTGGACTTTTTTATGTTGGGAAAACCAACATGCATATTGAGGGTAGATTTGTAAATAATTGTGCCAAATGCAAAAATGGGGAATTAGCCCATTTGACACAATGCATGTCCATAAAATTTTGGACAGAGGCTTATAGAGATGAAATACATCTCCCATTGGAAGGATGGGATTTTTGGGATCAAAATCCCCTTATTTGGAATTATTGAAAATAATGTCTTTATGGAACTAAAAATGGAAAATAGGGCTAAATACTCTTATAATTTCTGAAACTCTGTCACAAGCCCTAGTAGGACACCATACACCTCTGGAAAAAATTTTAAGCTTTTTTGGAAACTTTACCTTGAATTTTTAGTAGAATTACATTATTGCCTCCTTCTTGGAAATTAATAAAAAGTAAAGGAAATCATTGCTGGAAAATTATGTAAAAATTTATAGAATCTTCATTCTTTTATTAGAACCCTATATAATTATTTGAGAATTTATGGGTGAGTATACATGCAAAATATTCAAGTAGTGGCATTTTAGTAATAACATTCATATGGGATTTTGTTAGGTCAAATCACTGTATAGGATCATGAAATTCTGTATTTTCTATTATTATGTTAATATTGACCTACAGTAATTTTCCTAGAATTTTGGATATATAATTGATGTACTTCATTTGGAAAATGATTTAATTATAATTTTAATATTAAATGGAAATTATATAGAAATTCAAATGAAAAAATTATGATATCTGATATGCAGTCATATTTAACCTAGTTGAACACCAGGAAAATTTCTTTGGTATGTTGACTCATTGGATATAGTATACATGCATAAAGTGACTTAGGTCACTTAATTAAAAGATTTAATTAAGGGGCTTAACTACTTACAAAAATAGTGAAATCCTAAATGGTCAATACCATACACTATACCAACCCATGATAATTAATTAGGGGCATTTGACCATAGAAATTAGAAGTCCTACTATACGGGTTAGTATTAGGTCGTGAGCTGCGTATAACAAAAGTAGGGTATACCACAAGGACCCACAGGGGGATATGAGAAGTGGTTAGAAAGAGAATTTAATTGGAAAGTTGAAACCCTGGTTGGCGTCAAGTAAGTCACTACTTAGTAACGAGTGTTAGAGTGCAAAACCCCAAGGAGAATAACTAGAACAGAGACCGACGGAATACCGCCGCTCTCCCAATAATACCTTAAGTCATTAGGTTCACAGCAGAGTAACAACAAGAGTTGGGTATGGATAATGGGTAAATACTAATAAGAGTAAGTGTCCTTGAGAAATGGAGCTTTGGGCTTCAGCCCATCCTAGTTCCTAGTGCCCCCGAGAACCCTTCACCGGGCATGTCTTGGGACGTCCTGAGATTAACCCTAAATTGCTAAGTGTAATAAACATTATATAAGAGTAGTTAAATAGGCTAAGAGAACTTGTGACAATCTCACCCATGAAGGATTGGAGGGATTCAGTATTAAGAGAACAATGTTACTATCTCACCCGTGAAGGGTTGGAGGGATTCAGGATAATTAGTCCTGTGAGCTAAGGCTCAAGAGGTTTATTTCAGGACGGGTTGGTTTTGCAAGTTGGAGGCTCAGGATTTTGACATCAGGACGGGTTTGGTCCTGCGAGCTGGAGGCTCGGGTTGAGTTACCTTGCATGTGCATAGAAACAAAACTAGTGGTGGGTCATGCTGTACTGGTCAATCGTCACACCGATGATAGTACGGTGACTCTGGTGAGGTGTGAGGTTTTGAGGGTCCAGTAGGTTGTTTATACTGCGATCTGGAGGACAATCCCCGAAAACGCACACCTGACCAAGAAAGGCTGGCAATTTGCCAACATTTGTACGCAGAGACTCTAGAGTGCACCTAGGACATGTTTAGAGGCGTATAAAGGGTATGGGCTTGGTAGTGTGTATATCGGCCTAGGAAGCGGAAGTGCCCGTTCCACTGCTGTCGTAGCCACAGCGGTGGTACCAGAGAGTGATGCTAGCTCCAAAAAGTGGGAACTAAAGGTCTGTGATCACAGAGTCATGTGTGTGAGTTGCACTTGCATGAATCATAACCTTCATACGTAATATACATACATACTTAGGTCATACGCACCATAAATCTTTATCATTTAAATTAGTATGGGCTCTTTTATATGATAAGTTATGTTTGGAAATCTTAGCTTATACGTTTGTATGAGCATTCATATAAGTTAAGGTACTACTATGATGATAGTTTAGTAGTAGTGTAGTTTACTTACTGTTCTTATCTTTCTTTACTTGTTACAATTTTTTCTCACTTTATTGGTACTATATAGAACTGCTAAAATAGAGATATACTTGTTACTACATAAACTTGATAGATTAGTTCCACTGTTACCTGTTTTCCATTTTATACCCCTTATTGTCCTCCGCTTCGTCCTCTCACACGGTGCCTAGGATCCATGGGGGCGAGATGTGGAGGAAATGGCTTAGTCTTTATGAATAATGGTCGGTTGTGACCATATCATTTTAGGAGCTCGAGAAGATGGAGCACCAACAGGACGAGGTGGCAGGACTTGAGAAGCTGATACTACCAACTACTGCTACTACTACAGCCTGGCATCAGGTGATGATGCGTGTAACTGTTGATAGATTAGCTTCCGCTTGTTTGTATTTGTGAGAGGGAGATTTGATATTCATGTACAGGGCATAAGCCTTTTTCTCATTTGTTGTACTCATTGTGGACTGCTGTTGTACTTTCATTTTCATATATATATAATATGTACTGTGATCTTTGTGGACTTGTTAGTTATTACTACTTGTTTTACTTATATTCTCGATTGGTCGAAACTGGTTGAATGATCGTACTCGCCGGCAGGATCGGCGTCTTGCGGTGTTGACTAACACGTGAGTAAGTTTCATCGTAAGGTGACGGTTCTGGGCATAAGACCGGGTTACCTCTTTGGTAAGGGGAGAGGGGTATTACAAACTGGTATCACTTTAACAAACGATCATATGAGAAAGAAATCCACGATACTGGGTCACCCCGCTCGAGCAATAGTTGCAGACAAACTATGCAGTGGAAGCAATGGTGTGCCCATGTGTAAAAAGTCACAAAAAATAGTCCATTTAAACAATGAGTTAAGCCAATCCAATTAGTACACCACCTTAGTTTGACTTACCAAGAGGATTTCGTAGTGTATCCGAGTCAAAAATTGACCTCAGAGATAGATGGGTTAAGGTACGAGGATATCCAAATTTACCAAGGGAAGAATTGTACGTAAGAGTCACTGCTTAAGGCTTAAATTCCGATGTCCCTACTCCACCTATCGAATGATATTATCACTTCTTACCAAAGCTGATAGGATCGCCTTAAGGAGAATTGGTGCATATAATCTTTTAGTGGAATGGTAGGGTACTCGTAAACTTAACCCTCATACCGATGACTTGATTACGCGGAGACAACCACCGTAAAAAATACCAAAGGTTTAATAAGAATTCAAGTCTTAGAAGATACCCATTTTTTTGGTTGGGTCACATGTTGACATTGAGAAGATTGTCGTAAATAGTAACCTTAATGGCCTAAGGTATAGAACATATCATTTAGTCTCAAGGTGGAACTCTAGGTCTAAGATTGTTAGACCTAAGTATTGAGTGCGCATATAAGAAGAATGCACTATAGATATTAAGGGAATTTAGCCCAAAAGGTATGGGGGCTTATCCTTTTGTTTATTGGGCTAAATTGATAATGACTTGAATTCTTTAGACCCTTTTTACAAAACGTTGTGTCGCAAACATAGTGATCTTAGAGAATTAGTATTTGAACATTGCTCATATGAAAATCAAGACTTATGTACAGATAATTGGTAAGATGATAAATGTAAGACCCCCCTCCCGGAACACAAGACACGGCACGAGAGGGGTCTTATGACCAGAACAGCCGCCTTGTGGTAACACTAGCACACGGGCTAGCCTGTACCACAAGACTCTTATTCTGCCGGCAACAACCAATATCAACACATAATTGCCAACCCAACCATAATAGTATAAGAAAGTCAATCCACACTAATCATATCCATGATCATCACAAAAGAGAAGCTAACAAGCTTCTACATAATCAGAGTACGTGAATATATTTGCCTCGAAGGGCTACAACAAAATCTCTCTCACTCACATCTGTAACTGACGGTAGCGAGGGTACCGTCACTTCAGGCCCTGTCGTCCTGGGCTGGCTTTCCGGCTGCATAATCTGCTGCTCCACCTGCGGGGTTCCCTCCTAAAAAGGAAGACGTAGCAACCGTTAGTCATAAAGACTATGTGGCTTCACATCCGCTCCCCCGGTGACTCCTCGGCACCGGGCGGAGAAAGGAACAAGTACAATATATAAATAACAGAAATACAACAGGTGAAGTGAGTATACATATCATAAGCAGCAACAGCAGTAGTGTATAATAAACAAGCTCTTAGTTTACCAATCTACTATCTACAGCAGCAAGAGAGTATATAGCTACAAAAGTAAGTAACTCAACTTATATGGATGCCCATACAAGCATATAAGTTGAGGGTCGTTCAACAATAAGTAACTCATCGTATAGGAGTACCCATACAAACTTATACGATGAGGGTCTTAAGTATGCAATGAAGTGTAATGCTATGAATGCAATGCAATGACACACCCATGATTATGCACATGCAACTGCTATGTCGACACAGACTTATAGTTCCCACTATTCGAGCAGGTAGCTAACCTCTCAGGCGTCATCCGTCGTAGCCAAACGGTGACAGTAGAGCGGGCATCTCCACTACTAGGCTGGTCTCCACACTACCTGGCCTAGGCCCCCGTACGCCTCAACGCTAAGAACACAACAGCAGAGCTCACATGCGTATTACGGCTCAGTGGGTTCTCCTGGGTAAATGAGAACCAAGATCCTAGCCCCGAACTGGCCTATGCGTGGCATGGAAGGAGCCTCAGAAAAACACGAGGACCAAGCCCAACCGTTCACTTGGCACGGAAGGAGCCTCGGGACATGAACACCGAGGACCAAGCCCAACCGCCCAAGGTCTAGCTGTCGACTCCCATCGGTGTGACGATTGGCGAGCCCGTAGACCTGCCACACTATCCTTGACCCGGGATTACGACACCGTGTGTCGACTCACACCGCATGCAATTTCACAATATCGTGGCATGGAAGGAGCCTCGGGACTTGAACACTGAGGACCAAGCCCAACCATCCATCAAATGCGGAAGGAGCCTCGGGGTATGAACACCGAGGGCCAAGCCCAACCGCCCAACTTTACTCATCTCAATCTCATTCCAACTAGTGATAGTCAACACCGCACTTGTTACTTCCACAATGCTACCCGTAGGGAGATGACACTCTAAGCATTGGATTACTAATTCCCTTTTTATCCATTCAACATATATCATGGTCATGGTTAAATCATTTATACTTTTGCCCGATCATATATACCCATTTATATCAGGTTCCTTCCTTCAATAAAACTTGTCCACAACTCATTATATGAATTTAGAATCATAACCCTACGTCAAAAGAGTCCACCCAAGCCTCGAGTTGGACCACAACATTAAACTCCACCACATCGCATTCCACGTTACACAAGCCCATAATTTAGGTGCAGCCTTAACCCGGGCAGCCACTTCGACCAAGGATTCCCGAGGCTATAGAGATCCGACGAGTGCGTGTAACCACTCGTTGGAAAGATAATTTCGTGGGCTACGACTTTCGTGTTTAGTCAAAAGCCCAGATTTGATCGCATCCCACCAGAAATCCACTCGAAGCCTGCTGCGTACAGGGTACAGATTTCCTAGGTGGAATTTCCCCCAACCGCAGCAGATTCGAACGGACTTTCCCGTGGATACAGGTATCACCTGGAAACATGCAACCACTCGTTGGAAAGATAATTTCGAGGGCTACGACTTTTGTGTTTAGTAAAAAACCCAAATATGATCAGAACACCCCCGAAATTGGCCACGAAGGTCGCTGCGTGCAGAAAATAGATTTCTGCACGCATCTTAAGGCGAGATGAACGACATCCGTTCATCTTCCTCCTTGCACCAAACTCCCAAAATCTCCTCCAGAAAATCGTCCACCCTTATTCACCCTCACGAAGCCATATTTCTCCACGAAACCTTCTCTCATCTTCACTTTGAAGGATGAAGAGGTTGGAGGGGGCTAAAGCCTAGAAAACAAACCTAGGCATGGCTTTCCTAGGAAATCTCCTCCTCACCATCAAGAATCTATGGAGTCGATATCTCTCCTAGAATATATCTACAGATCTAGCACCAAGGGAGAGGGGAGGAAGCTCACCTCGTTTCCGACAGTACCAACATTCCCGGCCATGGATCTAGTCGTTCTCCTTTGCGGCATCTCTCGCTTGGTACGGTTGTTCTTCACGGCAAAGGAAGGAGAGAGAGAGAAAGAAGGCCTCCTCCAAAAGCTCCGCCTGCTTCCGTCGGTTTCGCGAGATCCACGATGACGGCAAGGTCGGTCGGCGCAAGGCTAGGGTTCGGCTTTTAATTCCCTTTTTATAGACTGATGTATTAGGTTTAATCACCTCTTCCACGTGTCAACGCCTCATTGGACCGCCCATAATGGGTCATATTAAAGTGACCATGTCCAAGGAACCATCCAACGCGAATACCGAAATCCGGTTCGGTCTGCCTGTACAAGCCGGCGAATCTGCCTGGGCGAAGAAAACGCACAAGTCAAATTCGACGGGAATGACCTGTCATTCTCGACGATCGGTGAGAATCACCAGGTGATTCTCGACGATTTTCCCTTGGTCCATTCTTATCGGAAATCTGGCGTTGAGAGCGTTGAGTATTCTCATCGATACTCGACGATCGGCGAGAATCACCAGATGATTCTCGACGATTTTCCCTTAGGCCATTCTTATTGGAAATCTGGCATTGAGAGCGTTGAGTATTTCTCATCGATACTCGACGATCGGCGAGAATCACCAGGTGATTCTCGATGATTTTCCCTTAGGCCATTCTTATTGGAAATCTGGCATTGAGAGCGTTGAGTATTCTCATCGATGCTCGACGATCGGCGAGAATCACCAGGTGATTCTCGACGATTTTCCCTAGGGACATTCTTATCGGAAATCTGGCATTGAGAGCGTTGAGTTTTCTCATCGATACTCGACGATCGGCGAGAATCACCAGGTGATTCTCGATGATTTTACCTTAGGCCATTCTTATCGGAAATCTGGCATTGAGAGCGTTGAGTTTTCTCATCGATACTCGACGATCGGCGAGAATCACCAGGTGATTCTCGACGATTTTCCCTTAGGCTATTCCCTTTCGATCCGTTGGATATCACTCCACCCTACACTCCATCCATCGCACTTGACACCTTTTGCTAGTGTGCCTCGAGCCCAAGTCAAGTTTCTTGACTCAAAACTCGTGCGAGGGGCCTAGCGCGAATTGGGACGTTACAAATCCTATAAACAAAATAAAAGATTTCGTCCCCGAAATCAGGCTAGGGCTATGGGGATGCAAGCACTAGATAATATGCGCTATAAAATGTTACCTTGGAAGAACAGCTCCGGGTAGCGCTTCTGCATCAAGTCCACCAGCTCCCAAGTAAATTCGTCCTTCCCATGATTAGACCACAGCACTTTCACCAGAGGCACACTTTTGCGGCGCAGGGTTCTTATCTCATTATCAACAATTCGTACCGGCTCCAGTCGCACAGATCTGTCAGACGCCACAGCACCATTAGTCGTGGGGTTGTATTGTTCGGGCCGCAACAGCGCCTTCCGAAGCGACGAGACATGGAACACGTCGTGGAGATTTTCTAACTCGGGCGGTAGCTCCAGCCGATAGGCCAAAGGGACAATCCTTTCCACTATGACATAGGGTCCAACATACCGTGGGCTGAGCTTCTTCACTCCTCGTACTTGTGATACTCCATGCATCGGTCAAATTTTTAGAAACACCTTGTCTCTTACCTGAAATTCCACCATCCGGTGTTTAGCGTTGTAATACTTCACCTGCCGACTTTGAGCCTCCAACATACGATCCCGTATCAACCTAACCACCGCATTCGTGTCATCTATATATTCAACACCCAAAGTCTTCGGGTCTTCATCTTGCACCCAAGACAAGGGGGTTCTACACCTCCTTCCATATAGGGCTTCATGGGGTGCCATGCAAATGCTAGCTTGATGGCTGTTGTTGTAGGAGAATTCCACTAAGGGCAAGAGTCTTTCCCACGGCTCTCCCCTATCTATCACACACAACCTCAACAGGTCCTCCAATGTTCGGATGGTCCGCTCAGACTGCCCGTCTGTCTGTGGGTGAAATGCGGTGCTGAAGGTAAGGCGCGAGCCCAAATATGCCGGTACCGCCTTCCACTCCTTGGAGGTAAAACGACCATCACGGTCCGAAACTATCGTCTTAGGTATGCCGTGATACCGTACAAACTGCTCCACAAAAAGACGTACTAAGACGTCCACATGAGCTTCCTTCTTCATAGGAATGAACCGGGCAACTTTCGTCAGGCGGTCAACGATCACCCACACTGAATCATTTCCTGAGCGGGAGCGAGGTAGCCCATGTACGAAGTCCATGTATATATCCTCAAACTTCCATTCGGGGATTGGCAATGACTGCAACAGGCCACCGGGGCTCCTACATTCCGCCTTCACTCTTTGGCAGGCTTCACAATGCGTGACAAAGTACCGGACATCTTTCTTCATCCCTGGCCAACACATCGTCTTCCGTAAGCCGGCGTACATCTTTGAAATTCCTGGGTGCACGGAATATTGAGAGCAATGTGCTTCTCTCATAATATCCTCCCGGATTCTGCCACCTTTGGGAATGTAGAGTAGGCCGCGAAAGTAAACGAGACCGTCCTTTAGTGTGTACTCGTCGGTAGTCCCGTCTTCGATTAACTTTATTGCCGGGGCTAAAGCCGCATCCAATCCTTGCTCCACTCAGATCCAGTCCCGGATATCACAAACTATGCTCATGGTGGACAGGTACTCCGTATATTCCGAAGAAGCCTTAAATATTAAGGTGATGTCCATCTCCTCGATCATCCGTGCCAACTCCATGCTCATCAATCAAGATTCTGGGTTCGAGCCGGGTATTTTCCTACTCAACGCATCGGCTACCGAGTTTGCTTTTCCGGGGTGGTAGTTCAAGGTGAACTCATAGTCGCATAGAAACTCTAACCATCGTCGTTGTCTTAAGTTCAATTCCTTCTGGGTATGGACGTACTTCAAATTTTTATGATCCGAGAAGATTTCGCAGTGGACGCCGTATAGATAATGCCTCCATACCTTCAAGGCGAACACCACCGCTCCTAGCTCCAAATCATGTACCGGGTAATTGATTTCATGCTTCTTCAATTGTCTTGAAGCATAAGAAATTACGTGCCCGTGCTACATCAACACCGCTCCCAACCCATGATAAGACGCGTCCGTGTAAACTTGGAATCCTTCCTTCCCAGACGGAAGGACAAGGATGGGTGCGGAGGTAAGTCTATCCTTCAATTCCTGGAATGCCGCTTCACACTGGGGTGTCCACTCAAATGGCACTCCTTTCTTTGTCAAGGAAGTAAGCGGGAGGGAAATCTTGGAGAATCCTTTTACGAACTTGCGGTAGTATCCGACAAGTCCAAGAAAACTCCTCACATCGGCCGCCGACTTCAAAGGCGACCACTCCTTCACGGCACGCACCTTGGCTAGATCCACAGCTAGTCCAGCCCCACTGATTACGTGACCCAAGAAAGCCATCTCCCTAAGCCAGAATTCACACTTATTAAACTTGGCGAACAGGGCGTGCTCTTTTAGCTTCTCCAGAACTAAGGCCAAATGTCCGACATGTTCTTCCTCTGTCTTCGAGTAGACTAAGATGTCGTCGATGAACACAATGACGAAGACATCTAAGTAGGGCTCAAACACTTTATTCATCAAGCTCATGAAAGCTGATGGGGCATTGGTGAGCCCAAACGGCATCACTGTGAACTCATATAAGCCGTACCTTGAGCTGAAAGCCGTTTTCTGTATATCATCCTCCTGTATTCTCAATTGGTAGTACCCCGAGCGCAAATCTAACTTGGAGAACCAATGCGCTCCCACCAGTTGGTCGAACAACTCATCGATCCGAGGTAACGGGTAGGTGTTCCGTACTGTCAGTCGGTTGAGTTCCCGATAGTCTATACATAAACGCAGGGTTCCATCTTTCTTCTTGACGAATGGAACAGGGGCTCCCCAAGGTGACGAGCTGGGGCGAACAAACCCTGATTCTACTAGCTCCTGCAGTTGAACTCTAAACTCCGCGAGTTCTTTTGGGGCCATCCGATAAGGGGTCCTAGAGACAGGCTTAGCTCCTGGTACAAGCTTAATATGAAAATCCACTTCTCTATGCGGGGGTAACCCTGGCAATTTCTCAGGAAATACCTCAGGGAAATCCCGTGCTACCCGTACATCCTTCACATCTACCTTCATCTCTTTTAGTTCGAAACATATCATGTAGACTTCATCCCCCCTCATATGAGCTTTCAAGGTCTGGATTGAGGATAACAATATTCATGGTGCGAAACTTATACCTTGGAAGACTACATCAGTATCCCCATGTCTCAAATAGATACGCTTCTCCACACAGTCGATTCTTGCATGGTGCCAATCCAGCCACGCCATACCCAGGATGAGGTCGAATTCTGGTATTCTCAAAATTGTGGCAGGGGTATCAAAGGTCTTTCCCCCAATGGTTATCTCTAGCTCACACTTCGCGGTTGCCGTCATCTCAGATCCGTCTGGGAGGCGTACTCTTCGGGCAATACCAGTGAAATATTGCACTCCGGGTATATTCTTGGTGAAGTCTTCGGACATGAAAGAATGTGAGGCGCCGGTGTCAAATAACGTATAAGCCGGTTTCCCGCCGACCATCACGGTTCCTAAGTGTCATTTAATAATACTCAAGCTAGACGTCTAATATATCTTAAGCCACTAGAGAGTATTAATGTAAGCAAAATGACTAATTCAAATCGTACCTGCAATCATCTCTTGAGGGTTCCGCTCTTGAGTCATGTCCAAGGCATACATCTGATCTTGGGCGGGTCCGGGGTTTCTTCCTCATGGTCCTCGTCCTCGACCACGCACATACCC
Source organism: Platanthera zijinensis (assembly GCA_039513925.1). Lineage (NCBI taxonomy): Eukaryota > Viridiplantae > Streptophyta > Magnoliopsida > Asparagales > Orchidaceae > Platanthera > Platanthera zijinensis. Next base: position 160,680,645 of record CM077092.1, read on the forward strand.
TCTCCCCCGCGGGGCTGCTGGAGGGAGAGCGAAAGGCGCATCTCCAAACAGTTGCGGGCAGTAGCGTCGAATGTGGCCCGGTTGGTTGCATTCAAAGCACACCCGTTCCTGCCTTCCGCCGTGTTGCTGAAATTGTGGGGGTGGAGGTAATGCTGGCGGTTGTGGAACCTGGCGCTCCTCTCTAAAGTTCTGGGGGAAACGCCCGTCACCCCTCCGATATCCTCTTCCTCTTTTATTGTCGAATCTCCTTCTGTTGCTGGGGCTGGCTTCCATCACTCCCTCCGCTAGCCTCTTACCACTTCCCAAGTGGTCCGCTTCCAATCTCTTCGCCATATCAATAATCTCCGCCAGACTAGAGTCCGTTAAAAACAAAAGGGCTTGCCTTAGGGGATCTCGCAAGCCTTTGTAGAATCGTTTACCCTCTATCATCCAACTCATAGGAGTCAGCGAATCTAGCCAGGTGCTGAAACTCCCGTTGGTACTCCGTCACCGACATGGACCCTTGCTTTAGTTGCAAAAATCTCTCTTCCAGACCATCCCGAGCGGCCGAGGGGATGAAATGCTCTAAGAAGGCTTCAGAGAATTCGCTCCAACTAATGTCTGTGTACACTCTTCCACGAAAAGTGGAGCCCATGAGGGACTTCCACCACCTTTTGGCGTGCAGCTCTAAGAGTGTCACCATAAGGGTCACCGCCATGTTGTTTGGACATCTTATTCCTGCCAACAACTCTTGTATAGTGTCGAGCCACTCTTCCGTACGCACTGCCGACTCTGTCCCAATATAAGCGGGAGGGGAGAGAGCTCGGAAAACGCTTAACCAACTAGATCCCGGACCCTGCTATTGTACAGGTTCCTGCTGAGATTGGAACCTAAAGGCGTCCAGAATAGCTGTGAGCGTCTGCCCCAGCTCTGATTGTTGGAATTGTGTAGGTACGGATGGGGCGGGGGTGCCCCTTACTGGCTCAGCATGTACTGGGATCTACACATAAGGTACAAACCTAGGGTTAGGTTGGCTACTCTAAGGTTAAAGATGGACAACTTAGTGTGAATTACATATGGGCACACCACTGCTTCCGCTAAGTCAGCTTGTCCCCAACCTGACTAATCAAACGGGGGTGGCACCATTGTTAAGTGACGTTCTTCTTGGAGGATCGTATCAAGCTGATACCATTTGTAAGACCCCCCTCCCGGAACACAAGACACGGCACGAGAGGGGTCTTATGCCCAGAACAGCCGCCTTGTGGTAACACTAGCACACGGGCTAGCCTGTACCACAAGACGCCTATTCTGCCAGCAAAAACCAATATCAACACATAATTGCCAACCCAACCATAATAGTATAAGAAAGTCAATCCACACTAAGCATATATCCATGATCATCACAAAAGAGAAGCTAACAAGCTTCTACATAATCAGAGTACGTGAATATATTTGCCTCGAAGGGCTACAACAAAATCTCTCTCACTCACATCTGTAACTGACGGTAGCGAGGGTACCGTCACTTCAGGCCCTGTCGTCCTGGGCTGGCTGTCCGGCTGCATAATCTGCTGCTCCACCTGCGGGGTTCCCTCCTAAAAAGGAAGACGTAGCAACCGTTAGTCATAAAGACTATGTGGCTTCGCATCCGCTCCCCCAGCGACTCCTCGGCACCGGGCGGAGAAAGGAACAAGTACAATATATAAATAACAGAAATACAACAGGTGAAGTGAGTATACATATCATAAGCAGCAACAGCAGTAGTGTATAATAATCAAGCTCTTAGTTTACCAATCTACTATCTACAGCAGCAAGAGAGTATATAGCTACAAAAGTAAGTAACTCAACTTATATGGATGCCCATACAAGCATATAAGTTGACGGTCGTTCAACAACAAGTAACTCATTGTATAGGAGTGCCCATACAAACTTATACGATGAGGGTCTTAAGTATGCAATGAAGTGTAATGCTATGAATGCAATGCAATGACACACCCATGATCATGCACATGCAACTGCTATGTCGACACAGACTTATAGTTCCCACTATTCGAGCAGGTAGCTAACCTCTCAGGCGTCATCCGTCGTGGCCAAACGGTGACAGTAGAGCGGGCATCTCCACTACTAGGCTGGTCTCCACACTACCTGGCCTAGGCCTCCGTACGCCTCAATGCTAAGAACACAACAGCGGAGCTCACATGCTTACTACGGCTCAGCGGGTTCTCCTGGGTAAATGAGCACCAAGATCCTAGCCCCGAACTGGCCTATGCATGACACGGAAGGAGCCTCAGAAAAACACGAGGACCAAGCCCAACCGTTCACTTGGCACGGAAGGAGCCTCGGGACATGAACACCGAGGACCAAGCCCAACCGCCCAAGGTCTAGCTGTCGACTCCCATCGGTGTGACGATTGGCGAGCCCGTAGACCTGCCACACTATCCTTGACCCAGGATTACGACACCGTGTGTCGACTCACACCACATGCAATTTCACAATATCGTGGCATGGAAGGAGCCTCGGGACTTGAACACCGAGAACCAAGCCCAACCATCCATCAAATGCGGAAGGAGCCTCGGGGCATGAACACCGAGGGCCAAGCCCAACCGCCCAACTTTACTCATCTCAATCTCATTCCAACTAGTGACAGTCAACACCGCACTTGTTACTTCCATAATGCTACCCGTAGGGAGATGACACTCTAAGCATTGGATTACTAATTCCCTTTTTATCCATTCAACATGTATCATGGCCATGGTTAAATCATTTATACTTTTGCCCGATCATATATACCCAATTATATCAGGTTCCTTCCTTCAATTAAACTTGTCCACAACTCGTTATATGAATTTAGAATCATAACCCTACATCAAAAGAGTCCACCCAAGCCTCGAGTTGGACCACAACATTAAACTCCACCACATCGCATTCCACGTTACACAAGCCCATAATTTAGGTGCAGCCTTAACCCGGGCAGCCACTTCGACCAAGGATTCCCGAGGCTACAGAGATCCGACGAGTGAGTGTAAACACTCGTTGGAAAGATAATTTCGTGGGCTATGACTTTCGTGTTTAGTCAAAAGCCCATATTTGATCGCATCCAACCAGAAATCCACTCGAAGCCTGCTGCGTACAGGGTACAGATTTTCTAGGTGGAATTTCCCCCAACTGCAGCAGATTCGAACAGACTTTCCCGTGGCTATAGGTATCACCTGGGAACTTGCAACCACTCGTTGGAAAGATAATTTCGAGGGCTACGACTTTCGTGTTTAGTCGAAAACCCAGATATGATCAGAACACCCCCGAAATTTGCCACGAAGGTCGCTGCGTGCAGAAAACAGATTTCTGCACGCATCTTAAGCCGAGATGAACGACATCCGTCCATCTTCCTCCTTGCACCAAACTCCCAAAATCTCCTCCAGAAAATCGTCCACCCTTATTCACCCTCACGAAGCCATATTTCTCCACGAAACCTTCTCTCATCTTCACTTTGAAGGATGAAGAGGTTGGAGGGGGCTAAAGCCTAGAAAACAAACCTAGGCATGGCTTTCCTAGGAAATCTCCTCCTCACCATCAAGACTCTATGGAGTCGATATCTCTCCTAGAATATATCTACAGATCTAGCACCAAGGAAGAGGGGAGGAAGCTCACCTCGTTTCCGGCGGTACCAACATTCCCGGCCATGGATCTAGTCGTTCTCCTTTGCGGCATCTCTCGCTTGGTGCGGTTGTTCTTCACGGCAATGGAAGGAGAGAGAGAGAAAGAAGGCCTCCTCCAAAAGCTCCGCCTGCTTCCGTCGGTTTCGCGAGATCCACGATGACGGCAAGGTCGGTCGGCGCAAGGCTAGGGTTCGGCTTTTAATTCCCTTTTTATAGACTGATGTATTAGGTTTAATCACCTCTTCCACGTGTCAACGCCTCATTGGACCACCCATAATGGGTCATATTGAAGTGACCCGGTCCAAGGAACCATCCAGCACGAATACCGAAATCCGGTTCGGTCTGCCTCTACAAGCCGGCGAATCTGCCTGGGCAAAGAAAACGCACAAGTCAAATTCGACGGGAATGACCTGTCATTCTCGACGATCGGTGAGAATCACCAGGTGATTCTCGACGATTTTCCCTTGGGCCATTCTTATGGAAAATCTGGTTTTGAGAGCATTGAGTATTCTCATCGATACTCGACGATCGGCGAGAATCACCAGGTGATTCTCGACGATTTTCCCTTAGGCCATTCTTATTGGAAATCTGGCATTGAGAGCGTTGAGTATTTCTCATCGATACTCGACGATCGGCGAGAATCACCAGGTGATTCTCGACGATTTTCCCTTAGGCCATTCTTATTGGAAATCTGGCATTGAGAGCGTTGAGTAGTCTCATCGATGCTCGATGATCGGCGAGAATCACCAGGTGATTCTCGACGATTTTCCCTTGGGCCATTCTTATCGGAAATCTGGCATTGAGAGCGTTGAGTTTTCTCATCGATACTCGACGATCGGCGAGAATCACCAGGTGATTCTCGACGATTTTCCCTTAGGCCATTCTTATCGGAAATCTGGCATTGAGAGCGTTGAGTTTTCTCATCGATACTCGACGATCGGCGAGAATCACCAGGTGATTCTCGACGATTTTCCCTTAGGCTATTCCCTTTCGATCCGTTGGATATCACTCCACCCTACACTCCATCCAACACACTTGACACCTTTTGCCAGTGTGCCCCGAGCCCAAGTCAAGTTTCTTGACTCAAAACTTGTGTGAGGGGCCTAGCGTGAATTGGGACGTTACAATAAACCCTCCCTAGAAGTTTGTGATGTAAAAAGAGGATTGTCTGCTTATATATATTACGATCTTAGAGCAAGGAAAGCCAACATGTGACACTAGAAATTTTTTCGGGCTTGGAAATTAGAAGACTACTTGACACGACTTAAAGAGAGATCGTAATTTCATCGATGCATAATGACATACTCTATTCAAAGAATGAAACATGTTACGTATAATCGACAAGAATTCAAACAAATGGCTTTTCGATAAATTAAAATCAAGTAATAATGGCGATACAAAAGTTTTAAGTATAATTAAAGGAGTGTGTTACCTCAACAAAGCACCTTCCTAGATGCCCTAACACTCTAAACCAATTGACGTGACACACGATTAAAGATTATATCGTCGGTTAAGGATTTGATATATTGCAAGAGAAAGTCTTGGTGAATTGAGAATTTAGTACAAGTCAGAAGGATAACCGAAATCTTTGCATAACTAAGGCTTATGATTATCTCATATTTAATGAGTACAATTGAGAGAAGTAAACACGATGATTGATCACTGCTACCTGCGCCTATCAAACATAACCAGGTCATTAGGTTGGAAACATACAGATTAGGATAGGATAACATCATGGTAATATGAAGGAGTGATCACGGGTCTTAAGTGTTATACGATTAGAATCCATAAGTGAGAATTCAGAGTTTTGAATAATTTTGTTTATAACATTGGGAGTATAACGACCCCAGAAAAATTAAGATCAAGCGAGACAAAAAACCATACTGAATTGGAAGATATATATTATAAGTACGGTCCTTTGGATGTGGCTTGATGATCACAAGAATCAAAATAAAAGTGTTCGATGATGATTTACAGATGGTGTGTTCTCTCAAAAAATCAATCCTCTTCAAATTTGAATGGTTTACTTACCCTTATACTTCTGGAGATAATTTAAGTTATAATTAGAAATCTTGATAAGATAATGTCTTGCATTTAGAATATAATGATTAAGTTTACTATGGTTAGGTATGATTTAGTACTGCCTTGTTTGATCCTAAAAGGGGCTGATATTTGGAGAATTAAACATAATAATAAAATATCATTACTACCCACGCTTACATGATATAGCCAGTCACTTGATCATAATGGTGAACTATAACCTTGAATGACTCAATTAAGCAAAAGTCATTATATTGGAACTTAAGAATTGAAATAAGGTAATGTTTTGGTAAATAAGATTAATTTCTTATGGCATGACATTAAAAATGTAAGGACTCAGCAAATAAAAAATGGGTGGATGATGAGTTAATGTTGTACATATATATATGACCCCTTAATTATGATAGCGTTAAGAACTGGGATACACACGTTGATAACATTATAATCACCGTTAGGAGGATTATTGACAATGAGATATAGATCTTAACTATCAAAGGCGTATACGGTGAAATCACACGAGAAGTAATTAGTGCTTAATAAGATTCTCTTTATGCTGAAATCGATTTGTGTCAGACCTCACCATTTCTGAAAAGATACGCTTATAAATTTATGAATTAGACTATATATGAACAACGATTGGGAGTCATTTGTATGAACATCAATATAAATAATGATCACTTGATGTATGCTCGAAAGGTGAACACACTATGAATTATGTATTACTGTTTTTGTAGAGATGTGATAAGTCTTGAATTTGGGAGAACAAAATGATGATCTTTTCATCACATCATGATCTCGGAAGTTGGTTAACTGCTAGACATAATAGTGTTGGTCTAATGTGCATGATATTTTTGGGGTGATTGTAAGTTCACGTTGGTTGATAAGTAATAACCTAGGTGAACCGGAATAGAAAAGATTTCTACTTATGAGATTGTTGATTTTCACGTGTTTTGGTGATCATTGGTCGTAAGAGACTACAATCCAATGTGTGATTAAGGTTATTTTGATGGTAATATGTCGGAGGACTTGGAAATATGTCCACATAATTTAGATTAAGAGTATCCTAAAATATAATGAAAGTACATCTGGAAGGGGATTGTTACCTCTAATAGAGTTTCTTATAACAACAACCACGAGGTCTATAGGGTAAAAAGTGTCAGACACCACTATCTTGGGTGTAGGATGAGGACCCCAAGACACTTAGATCAGAATATATTGAGGATACGAATGCTCAGATACGACTGATCAGGGATCGGATGCTAGGGGCTCAGAGTCGACAGGTCAAGTATTACGATACGCGACATCGGAAGGTGGAATTCTAGGTGTGGGACAGAGTGTTCTTGAAGATACGTCCGGTGCATGGTGTTTCTCGGGTGCGGAGACACAAGAAGCTCATCACTCGATATATGGGGCCATATTTGATCCTAGAGCGGATCAACCCCTTGGCTTACAGGCTGGAGCTATCGCTAGAGTTAAGGACCTTGCACGACGTCTTCCACATCTCTTCGCTACAGAGAGCTCTCCTTCATCCAAAGCAGCATATTACCACTATAGCAGGCCCGATAGCACTTGATAGATCAGTTCATTTAGAGCCGCTCCGGATCGATGATATTGCAGTCCGAGTGCTGCGGAACAAGAAGGTTCCCCTAGTGAAGGTGTTATGGTCCAACCATGGACGGGAGGAGCACACCTGGGAGCTAAGGGATCTGATGCTAGAGTGGCACCCGGAGCTTTTTACCTCAGGTAATACTTAAATTTTGTTTAAAGTTCTTAAATTCTTGTGTGTAGAAACCCCGTAGACCCGAACATAAATTTCGGGGACGAAATTATTTTTTTTGTTTACTTGGATTTGTAACATCCCATTTCCTATTAGACCCCCCTTAACTTAGATTGGGTTAGGACATGTTGTGGGGGCATGGGTTTAGGCTAGGTTTGACCCAGGGAGTTAGGGTGTAGTCATATAGGACCCACTATAGGACCCAAGTTAACTCAAGTCAAACTAGCCCAAATTGGGATCTTAACTACACATTGGCCCCACCACTATACCCCTAACCCCAATAACAATCTAAGTGAACTAAAAGACACATCATTGAGTCACCCATTGACCCAAGTTGACCCAAGTCAACCCAAACCCTAAATTGGTCAAACCCATACCTATAGGCCAAATTAGTCTAAGTGGGGCACCACCATGGCCCAACCCAAGTTGGGTGGTACCATTGGGTCCATGACCATCAAGTGGGGCTAGCCCAATCATCATGTTGACCAATTCAACCTAAAAAGTTAAAAAGTCAACATAGGGCTTAAAGAAAAGAAATGTTATGAGCCAATCCCAATCCCAATGACCAAGGCCCATGAGTTAAGGCCCATGAACAACCCAAGTGGTTAATGTCAGCCACTAACCCTCTAAAATAGGAGAGAGAATACATGCAAAGGGGCATTTGTGGAATTTTGGAGAAAAAGAGGAGAGAGAAGAGAGGGAAAGAGGGGATGGAGGCCATGTGGCCCTCCTTCCCTCTACCTAAGCTCATGGCTGAGCTCCCAAGCCTAATTTTAGCCAAAATGAGGGGCTAGTGGACACTTGGCTGCTAGGAGGAGCATCCAATGCTCATGGAAGACCACTTCATTGGACAAAACTCCCCCTCCAGCCACTCCCAGCCAAATCCAAGCCCACCATCACTCTCAGAGAGCTCGGATGAGTGGAGTTCGATAACTGGAGCAAAGCCTTAGCCGAAGAATCGAGGAATTGGGCTTGTTCGCCGGAGCAAGCTATATCCATTGTGCACCACGACCAAACCTGTTGCCAAGCCCGACTTCAGGTTCATTTCACCTCACCTCACCCCGTGCTAGATTTCTAGCTCACTTAGGCGAGACATCGGGCTCAATTGAGCCTGATACCATGAGAGCTTGTGCACAAATTCCCGATCTTTTCTTCAAGCTCAGGATCACCGAAGGAGCCGCCTCCGGCCGCCACATCGCCGGAAAACGAAAGCCCCCACCTCAACGAAGGTGGTGGCGATAATCATTTGCGCCGACCCAGATGGCAGGAATTAGCCAATTAATTTGGCTCAGGACGGCTCGATCTCAGCTGTCGGGTGATTGGGAATGAAGGCCAGGAGTCGTTAGATTAGATGTATTAAATTTAATATTTCATTATTTTATGAATAGTATTCATTCTGTCACAGTTATACAGTGGTAGTGCATGATAATTTTAGGTTTGTTAAGGGCACATTCAGAGGTAGATATCAACATGAAAAATATAGGCCTTGACCTTACCTTTAAAATGACACCTTAAACTCAGAATTTGGTATAGTAGAACTCCCTGTAGAACCATTCTACCATGACTGGTCCTAGGCTAGGGCAAATCTTTAAATGAGTGCCCAAGCCAAACCATAAGTCCTCATGACCTGAGATTTTTGTCATTCATGTGTCTAGGTCATACTTAGGTACTGAACAAAAGCGAGAATTTTTGGGATGTGTTTTTCCATAGTTTTTAGAGAAATATCATTTATAAAATAAATTGAATTTTTGAAGATCTACATCTCCAAATTCCCCCAAATTTTGGTGGCATGATCTTAGGGACACTATAAGGCCATGGTAGAAATTTTAAATCATTTGGACCTTTTCATGTTGGGGAAAACCAACATGCATGCTGAGAGTAGATTTGTAAATAATTTTGTCAAATGAAAAAAATGGGGAATTAGCCCATTTGACCCAATGCATGTCCATAAAATGCTGGACAGAGGCTTATAGAGATGAAATACACCACCCATAGGAAGGATGGGACTTTTGGGGTTAAAAATCCCATTATTTGGAATTATTGAAAATTATATCTTTATGGAACTAAAAATGGAAAATAGGGCTAAATAATTTTATAAATTCTGAAACTCTATCACAAGCCCTAGTAGGACATCTTACATCTCTGGAAAAATTTGTAATTTTGTTTGGAAACTTTACCTTGAATTTTTAGTAGAATTACGTTATTTCCCCTTCTTGAAAATTAATAAAAAGTAAACGAAATTATTGCTGGAAAATTATGTGGAAATTTATAGTATCTTAATTCTTTGATTAGAACCATATATAATTATTTGAGAATTTATGGGTGAGTATACATGCAAAAAATTCAAGTAGTGACATTTTAGTAATAATATTCTTATGAAATTTTGTTAGGTCAAATCACTGGATAAGATCATGAAATTATGAATTTTGTATTATTATATCAATATTGACCTCCAGTAATTTTCCTAGAATTTTTTGTTATTTAATTGATGTACTTCATTTGGAAAATGATTAAATTATGATTTTAATCTTAAATGGAAATTATATAGAAATTCAAATGGAAAAATTATGATCTATGATAGGCAGTCATATTTAACCTAGTTGAACACCAAGAAAATTTCTTAGCTATGTGGACTCATTGGATACAGTACATCATGCACAAAGTGACTTAGGTCACTTAATTAAAAGATTTAATTTATGGGCTTAACTACATACAAAAATAGTGGAATCCTAAATGGTCAACACCATACACTATACAAACCCATGATAATTAATTAGGGGCACTTGGCCCAAAGAATTGAAAGTCCTACTATACGGGTTAGTATTAGGTCGTGTGTTGTGTATAACAAAAGTAGGGTATAACACAAGGACCCATAGGGGGATATGAGAAGTGGTTAGAAGGAGAATTTAATTGGAAAGTTGAAACCCTGCTTGACATCGAGTAAGTCACTACTTAGTAACGAGTGTTAGAGTGCAATACCCCAAGGAGAATAACTAGAATAGAGACCGGCGGAAGACCGCCGCTCTCCCAATAATACCTTAAGTCATTAGGTTCACACCAGAGTAATAATGAGAGTTGGGTATGAATAATGGGTAAATACTAATAAGAGTAAGTGTCCTTGAGAAATGGAGCTTTGGGCTTCAGCCCATCGTAGTTCCTAGTGCCCCCGAGAACCCTTCACCAGGCATGCCCTGGGCAGTCCTGAGATTAACCCTAAATTGCTAAGTGTAATAAACATTAGACAAGAGTAGTTAAATAGGCTAAGAGAACTTGTGACAATATCACTCATGAAGGGTTGGAGGGATTCAGTATTAAGAGAATAATGTTACTATCTCACCCGTAAAGGCTTGGAGGGATTCAGGACAGTTAGTCCTACGAGCTGAAGGCTCATTTCAGGACGGGTTGGTTCTGCGAGCTGGAGGCTCGGGAGTATGACATCAGGATGGGTTTGGTCCCACGAGCTGGAGGCTTAGGTTGAGTTACCTTGCATGTGCATAGAAACAAAACTAGTGGCGGGTCATGCGGTACTGGGCCAATCATCACACAGATGACAGTACGGTGACTCTAGTGAGGTGTGAGGGTTTGAGGGGCTAGTAGGTTATTTATACTACGGTCTGGAGGACAATCCCTGAAAACACACACCCGACCAAGAAAGTCTGGCAGTTGGCCAGCATTAGTATGCAGAGACTCTAGAGTGCACCTAGGACATATACAGAGGCGTACGAAGGGTCTGGGCTTGGTAATGTGTATACCTGCCTATGAAGCGGAAGAACCCGTTCCGCTGCTGCCGTATCCACAGCGGTGGTACCAGAGAGTGATGCTAGTTCCAAAAAGTGGGAACTAAAGGTCTATGATCACAGAGTCGTGTATGAGTTATCCTATAAATTAGTATGAGCTCTTTTATATGATAAGTTATGTTTGGAAATCTTAGCTTATAAGTTTGTATGGGCATTCATATAAGTTAAGGTACTACTATGATGATAGTTTAGTAGTAGTGTAGTTTACTTACTGTTCTTATCTTTCTTTACTTATTATAATTCTTTCTCACTTTACTGGTACTATATATAACTGCTAAAATAGAGATATACTTGTTATTACATAATCTTGATAGATTAGTTCCACTTTCACTTACTTTCCATTTTATACCCCTTGTTGTCCTCCGCTTCGTCCTCTCGCACGGTGCCTAGGAGCCGCGGGAGCGAGGTGTGGAGGAAATGGCTTAGTCTTTATGACTAACGGTCGGTTGTGACTGTATCATTTTAGGAGCTCGAGGAGATGGAACACCAGGAGGACGAGGTGGCAGGACTTGAGGAGCTGATACTACCACCTACTACTACTACTGTAGCCCGGCGTCAGGTGATGGCTCGTGTACCATTTATAGATCAGCTTACGCTTGTTTGTATTCGTGAGAGAGAGATTTGATATCCATGTACAGGGCATAAGCCCTTCTCTCTTTTGTTGTACTCATTGTGGACTGCTGTTGTACTTTCATTTTCATATATATATGATATGTACTATAATATATGTGGACTTCTTAGTTATTACTACTTGTTTTACTTCTATTCTCGATTGGCCGAAACTGGTTGAATGATCGTACTCACCGGCAGGATCGACGTCTTGCGGTGTCGACTAACACGTGAGTTAGTGTCACCATAAGGTGGCGGTTCTTGGCATAAGACCGGGTTACCTCCTTGGTAAGGGAGAGGGGTCTTACACGGGCGAAGCCCCCCCAGAACACGGGGGCGGGTGACGCACCCCCCCCCCCCCCCCCCGAGGGGGGAGGGGGCAAGGGGGCAGGCGAAGCCCTCCAGGGCACGACAAAGCCCCCACAGACCTATTGTATGTGTTGGACCTGTTGCACCTCTTCCACTCTAAGGTTGGGCATAAATACAACACATACAACTTCATTGCCTAACAGTGCGAGCTTAAATTTCCTCAAACTTTTCTTTGATCTGGTAGAAGAGTAGGAGAGGATTAGTTGGCGGCGCCAAATTGGCAACCACCTCCCACTTTATCTTCTTCAGATGACCTTCGCAAGCTTAGAAAGGGAAGATAACTATACACGGAGGAGATTGAAGAAGGGCAAACTATTTATCACGAATGACGAATGGTATCCTTAATTAAGATAGTGTATATACACACTAAATTCTATCCTCTCTCCCCCCTCTTTTACTATCCTTACCCTTGCACCGTTAAACCTCTGCTCTCCTCATGTGCGTCTAAATGGGCAGAATACATTTTGTTTTAAAAAAAGATGAATTGAGAATCCTTAATATTACAAATACAATAAAGCTTATATTTTATATAAGATGCGAGTTAGGAATTTGATTTTTGCATTTTTTGTATAGATTAATTTACAGTTAAATTTTATTTAAATAGAATTAAAGGATAAATTGTAATCATCTCACAATGTCAATGATTTAAGAAATATATTAAACAAATAAAAATTGACTTACCTTATTTTTTCAATATCACCCAAGCAAAAATTTGGCATTTCAGACTACAGTTTGGAAGATCATCGTCAGCCTTGTTATCAGAATCAAAATGAAGAGTGTGTGAGCCTCACATGTCCTAGAATGACATGAGAAGTGGAAAAAGAAGTATTAGAGCTTCTAGAGTTGTAGTTGGAGAAAATGATATAATAAACTTGAAGCGCAGTCACGATTTGTGAAGAAAATGATAACAAGCAAAAATTAGAACATTTTGAACTCTATAGTTGAGGTTTGCGAGAACTAGTAATGCACGGTATCCTCTATGCTATTTTAAACAATGTAAAAATAGTATGAATTAGTCTAAATTAGACTCAGTTAACCATTTAAGTTATCATAGGCACTAAGACACTTTTGGCACGACGGTAGCACTCGTGAACGTGGTGGTAACGAACCATAGTTCGTGAACATCTGACCTCACCTAAGAAACATCATTCCCTTCTATGTTCAAAACTAGCTTTCTTTTCTTGGTGACGGCCATAACCGTTGTCATGCCAAACATACATTCCTTGGTGATGGCTTTTTTTCCAAATCCCGGAGCAAAAACATCATGCCAAACAGAGCCTAAATCATAATATATGCTAAAGCAATTAATATGCATATGCAATTATAAACAAGATTAAATATGCATAATATAACCATAAATATGCTTACATTTGAAGTAACCAACCAAATATTGATCCCTCGACTTCCATTGAATTGATTTACAAAGATTGAGCTATTTTATTTTAGATATAAAAAAATGAGATAAAACCAAGCTCCTTCAACAGAAGAAATTGAACATTTTCTATCAGTTCTTGTAACAAAACCAAGAATTTCGAACTAATAAACAAATAAATTTACTAGTTGAAGGGTTCTTATAACAGATTCCAAACTTTATTTTATTTAATATTTTTAATATCAAACAATAAGCAAAATTGAGTTCTAATTCTGAAAGAAATCTAATATAAATTATAATTTTGTTTGTCAAAAAAATAGTAGCAAAAATAAAAGAGTTTGGATATCATGAGAAAGGCAAAAAAACAAATTTGAAGTGACTTAACACACTTTTCTCAAAATCTCCAAAAGTAATGGGCTGTAGTTCGTCAATGATGTGTGTTAGGGCTTCTGGATAACAAATTTTGTTCTCAAATTTTCCTGCGTTGTCACCATCTATATTATCAATCTTTTCTTAAATATATAGTTTTCTGCCTAATTTATCACAACATAAATAATTTTTAAAGATTAAAAAAGTTTGGTGAAGATATTTTAAAATATTATCTAAAAGGATTATAAGATTTATAAGATAAAATAAGATTAAAGAAAAATTATACATGAATTAAGTTTTTTACTATCTTTCGGGTAAAGGTTTGCAAAAGGTTCTCATGTGCAAACTAATTCTGCAATCTAGTTTGTTAAAATGCGCTGTAAATTTTGGGATGTACCTGATTGTTTTAGGACGCCCTTAGTAGGTTTCGGAGACCTAGAAAAAAGTGGAGTGAGATGGTGCGGTTTGATCATACGAATGATGATATATCATGCAAGGTTCAACGACCACAATCACAACAATGAGTTTAAAAATCATGAATTTGATATTTCCTTTATAGTGGTATATATTTTTTTTTCTTATTTCCATCTATTATATTTAAATTCCGAACTTGCTAATGTTTCAATTATGCTTACAGTTTAGTTGTTTATGTTTTCAAAAATGCCACCAGCTCAGCGGTGGAGGTCGTGAACTTAGTGGATATCAAAAATCATTCGTGAATGTCCGACCTCACCAAAGGAACTTCATCCACTTTTATGTTCAAAACTAATTTTTTTTCTTGGTGTGATCATAACCATTGTCTTGCCAAACATGCATTCTATGACGGTGACATTTTTGTCTAAACTCATCGAAGCAAAAAAAAACTACGGCAACCAGAGCCTTATTTTTCAATTTACAGGAAATGCATTCTAAAAATGATCTTTGCTTTGTAAATATGAATGGTTCTTTTTTCTAAATTTTCACTTTAATTATACTTGCTGATCATTGAAACGAAATATGTCTATCACTTAGCATTGGCTTTTCCATTTCCCGCACCTCTAATTATTGTTCTCTTGATATATTACAATGTGCATGATAAAATATACAAAAAATATATATTTAGTTTTCTAGGTTAAATTAACAAGTGATGTGTTAGTGTAATACCCTTTAGAAAATTCTATAGAAGACATCTAAAGCACCAAATACCTACATGTTCCTTCTTTGAGGTATTTTTTGGACAATATTAGATCAATCAGAGATATGTTATATATTTTATTATATTATCTATGCTTCACATTTTACTGTATTTTTTTATATTTATTTAATAGAAAGAGTTATTAAAGAGAGATAGATGAAGGACTATAAACACAATTTTTATATATGTAGATTTATATAAAAATAAACTTAAGTAAAATAACATAATGGGCATCAAGATGCAAATGAATTAATTTAAAGTAATATAAAATAAAATTTTAATATGGAAAGAAAATAAAACTAATAAATATAAATGAAAGAAAATCAAAGCACATAGTATAAACAACAACAATAACACTCAAGCTTTTATCCCACCATAGTGGCCGGGGTCGGCTATATAGATCCTTTGTCGCAATTGTGCCCTAACTTTATAGCCATAATCTCACTAATGCATAAGTACATAACATCTTTTCTTATAGTTTCATTTCAAGGCTTTGTTAGTCACTTTTTATTTGTTTAATATATTTCTTAAAACATTGTATTTTGAGATGATTACAATTTATCCTTTAATTCTATTTAATTAAAATTTAACTATAAATTAATCTATACAAAAAATGCAAAAAAACAAATTCCTAACTCGCATCTAATATAAAATATAAGCTTTATTTTTGCTGTAATATTAAGTTTCTCAATTCATCTTATATATATATATATCTTATATATATATGGGAATATATGTATTTGGAGGCACAGATTAGAATGAATATTGATCATTGGATCATGAGAGAGAACATGAGGGGATTTGGAGAGAGAGAGAAGAGGGAGAGGGCGAGAGAGGGGGGGGGGGAGGAGAGAGAGAGAGGGTGGAATGATAAATATAGAGGGAGAGAGGAGTAATAAAATATTTTTATAGAATAAAATTTACAAAATTTTATAAAATAAAAATAGGAATAATAATTCATATTTTTTTGCGGTCATTTTAAGTACTCATATTTATATGTTTTGAAAAAAAATAAGATTTTGGGTGCGCGCGCAACCCGCTCATAGGTGGGCGTAACCCGCAGTGACGCATTGAGCATGAGTGAAGCCCGTGCGCAGGCGGGCGAAGCCCTCCTAGATGCGGCTGAAGGCCGCCCGAGAGCTTCGAGCACGGGCATAGCCCGTGCGAAGAAGCTCATATATATATATTTGTGTACAAGTGCCCGGCACGGGGCTTCGCCCCTATGGCTACGCGCCACAGTACCCGGCAGGCGATGGCGGGCTTCGCCCGCACCCGACGGGCCTCGTCCGCCAATGACGGGTCGCTGCGGGCTGCACCCGCATCAATGCGGGTTGCGTCTGCATCAAGGTGCAACAATACCCAGACTGGGACAACGAGCTACACCCACATTCGCATCGGATGCGCTCCCTTTCGAGTTAAATTAAGAAATATTAACATATGACCTAGCTAAATTAAGAACCTAAAGAATCATAAGATGCCAGTTCTCAAAAGTGGGAACAAAAGTACAGTGTACAAAAAGACCAACTGAAAAAAAAGATATACAATCAACCAATCTCCACCATTAGTGGGGACCAAAGATATTAATATGAAACCCAAATAACGATAGATATGTCAGAAAGCAGGTTTGGCGAGTCCTTGACCAACAACATTTCAATCAAACATATGCACAAATCCAAACTTTGTTCACCCCAATAAATTTAAGTAAACCTGAATATGCTCTAAAGGAAAAATACAGTTATAAAAAAGAAATATACAAAAGCTAAGAAAATCCTACACCCTCATCTCCATTTCAATTATATAGCACAAATAATAGGAGAAAGAAAATGTAACGTGCAGAGAGAAAAGAAAACCACAACAAGACCCCCCTCCACTTATCTATCAAAACCAAACTGCTGTTAAAGAGTCTGTTTGTTTGTAAAAGTTAGCATCAGTTTAATTATAAAAGTAAGATCATCAAAATATGAGTAGGTGTTAAAGACTGCGGGCCAACGAATAGTTTCAGATGGACCATTTCAAAAGAGCAATTCTGTCACTGAGTGCTGGCCATGCTCTAGAAATATGGAAACACATTTAGCTTGATTATTGAACATACTAAAATGTCAAATGTGGATGGACTAATGTGGTAACACATACTGAAATGTTCAATAAAAAAGCCAAACATGGGAGAACTAAAACCAATTAGATCTAATGTGGTAACCAATATGGTTCGCACACGCGGCTAGCTCGGTTAGGTTGGATCGCTTGAGAGCTTTGGTTCGGCTTGACCCGGAAAGCTTTAGTGGAAACCCATCAAACCTAGAGAAGTGCAAAATGTTAGTAACTTAATAAATTAAACTCATATCAATCGATCTCTTTCAAAATGTTTAAGAATATTATTATATTGAAATAATATATTGAGCTTTTATCGTGAGAGAATACCTTTTGAAAGACATCTTGACCACTACTTGAAACATTGAACAAATAAGGAGGGTATTATCCTATAGTAGTATACCATTAAGAAAGCTGCTTTAAGTACAGTGTTAACCGAATGTAGGTGCGAACTGTGAAAAAAAGCACAATCAATTCATCAGGGGCAGTTTCATTTGTCGAGTGAGGCGACATTCATCGGGGGCGGTGTCATTCAAAAACATAATCAATTTAAATTGTTTATTATAGCTAGCTACAAATTCTGTGTTGCTATGAGAAATCAAAGGGTAACTTCTCATGGTGAAATAGCAGGTTGTATAAGAAGCAATACATTCCATTAATTTTTATTTCTTCAACATCATGATATTTAAGCAGAAGTAATAATATATGCAGTTGGTTTTTCATAATATTGATAATAATGCACAAAAATACTGGTTGTCAAGACACACTAATGCCTATTGCAATGTTGCCAAACCAGCAATGGTTTCATTTGCAACATGGATAAAAATACGGACGGAAGTCGGTGAATGAAATTAAGTTTAAATCACATTATTTATAAGGAGAATAAAGTAATTTTGCAGGCCTGAAAATGGCTAATAGAAGATTGACAGCATCTGAGTTAATCTGCTATGGACATTGTGGGGTGAAAAGCACAGGAAGTTCTTGAATATTGACAGTGTGGAGTTGAGTCTGAAGTGCAACCCTTTGCAGAACCTGCGAGCAATAGTGCGAGCAATAGTGCGTGCAATAGTTTGGTGTGAAAAAAAGAGAAGAGGTGCATACCGGAGGCGCTTGCAGAAGCTGTGACCAACATTGTAAACAAAAGAAGTTTCATATCAGAACCCTACCGGAGTTGCAGATCGTGGCTTAACCAAGCTTGCGGCCTTGGGAGATGAAGTGATTAAGTGTCAGATCTGATCTACAACCAACATTATAAATAGCAGAAGTTTCAGAGTTGCATTTTATGCTAGCAACACTTCATAGATTCACAACAGATAAAAGATTGAGTGTTGTTGTTTGACTAATCCAAACCATAATCAGAGGTTTCATAGATTTACAAATAAATTTCCAAGGACAAAACTTAAAACAATCATAAATGGGAGAGTTGACGTCCTCTTTTATCATGATTAAAAATTAAGAGAATCCTATTACTAAACAAAATAGTCCTTGCTAAATCAATTCTAAGATCCCTTTGTAAAACCTGAAATTTTTAACAGGACATGATAAATAAAGGAGTAGGGAAATTGCAAAGCTATCACTTATTTAAAAACTAATAGAGAGAGAGAGAAAGGATTAAAAAATACCTTTTATAGATTGTCGGTGGCATCGTGGAGATGTCTAGTAGGCTGTCGTATATGGAAGCATAAGAGGCCATGGAATCAAAGGAAATCTCATTTTCCTTTGCTGAAACCTAACATCAATTCAGAGTAGGACATGCTGAAAAGAGGAGCAGGGATCATGCAGGGGAAAGAGAACACAAGGTAGTGTAGAGAGAGAGAGAGAGGAGGTAGCTCTGAAACAAAGGAAAGTACCGTTTGTGGAGCTTGCAAGCCAAAACAAGAAGATAGAGATCCTTACTTGCGAACTAGAGATTGCAAGGAAAAGCAGGTTGGTGTTGCTTGGAGCTGGAGATTGCAGAAATGACTACGCCCTAACTTGGAGCTGGAGATTGGATGATGGAATGAAGGCTCACTCACACTCATGAGAAGGAAGCTAGCGGCGATGTATTTCCCAGCAGGGCGAATCCCCCTCGCGCAGGCCAGGATGACGCCTTAAAAATCACATGTGGATGTTGAAAATGAGGAGAGTTGCTGAACTGGAGTTCATTTTAAAGGAAAGGAGAAGCAGTAAGCGACACGATTTTGATGAAAGTTGTGCGGGAGACGGGAGATTTCTTTCAGGAGTTTGTGCGGGAGTTTTGCCGCCTAATATTTTAGGGCTCAAAAGTAAGCGATTCAAATTAGAGTAGATTTGATTTCTAAGATTTAAACAAACATCTCTTTTGAATGGCTTACCGTGCGGGAGAAGACAATAATGGGGGGCGGGTCCAAAAAGCTGATGGGATGAGAAAGCTGTGACGGGATGAGTTGATAGACCAATAAATTCAGACTTTAGGATAATTCAAATATCTTGGACGGTGGATATTAAAAGAGTGGGCACTATTGAATGGTTTAGATGCAACCTAAACTATAACATAAATTCAAAACTACTTTTTTATAATATATAAAAATATATCTCTACTAATATACGAAAACTACTCTTTTGTGAAACATTTTCTGATGTCCCTATATTGCCCTTATAGTTGTATTCATAATTACACAATTATACCAAACTTTATATTAGTATATTATAAAGACAATATTTTTTTAGGTAATTACACAACTTTATAATATTAAAATACAAAAAATAAAAATACTAGATACTCTAAACCTATTGTCTCTAGCTAGGAATGACAAGAGAAAAATTAATGTTTTAGCGTTAAAATATAATTTGTTTTACAAAATAAAAATTGTATTCTTGATTTATATTTTTTACGGTCATTTTGAGTACTCATATGTATATGTTTCAGGTTGGGCGGAGCTCGCCGAGAGCGGGCGGAGCCCTCCGAGAGCGGGCGAAGCTTGCCGGGAGCGGGCAAAGGCGGCGTCGTCGGTCAGGTACTATCGCGCGAGGCCATAGGGGCGGGTACTGCCCACGACAAATGTTGTCGCCCACGACAAATATCGCCGCTCACGACAAATATCTCCGTCGACGATAAATGTCATCCCCACGACAAATTTCGCACCACCGGCGAATATCGCATCCCGGCGAATGTCGCACTCTGCTGAATGTCGCACCCCGCTGATTGTCGCACTCCTGTTGAATGCCCCCAGGGCCGAAGTCCCGTGCCTGTCACGTGTGTACATATATATATATATATATATATATATATATATATAAACAACTATATAAAGAAATAGAACTTGGCATTTAAAAGCCTGATTTTAAAAGCGCTTGAAGAAAGTGTAGCCATCAGATCATTCTTCAAAGAGCATCAACGGTTGATAAATTTCTTATGAAAAAAGTAGAAAACACACAAAAAATACTAGATATCCTAACTCTATCACCGACTAAGGGATTGTCTAGGGAGAGAGAGAATGAGAGGGAGAGAGGGGGCAGCTATGCATATTTATTATTATATATATCAAGAAAGAGAAAGAGAGGAGAGGGGGAGAATGTGCGGCAGAGAAGAAGAGAGAGAGGAAGAGAGAGAGAGAGGGAGAGAGAGGGATATGAAGAGAGAAATTATGAGATAAAATGAATATTTTATGTCAAACAATATAGTTTTTTACAAAATAAATATTGTAATATTGATTTATATTTTTTACGGTCATTTTGAGTACTCATATGTACATGTTGCGGGTTGCGCCCGTAGACGCATCGAGCACGAGTGAATCACGTGCAGAGGCGAGTGAAACCCGTCTGGATGTGGCCGAAGGCCGCCCGAGAGCATAAAGCAGGGGCGGGCGAATTCGTCGTCGCCAGCCAGGTACTATCGCGATGGGCCATAGGGGCGGAGCCCCGTGTCAGGCACTCGTATATATATATATATATATATATATATATATATATATATATAATTCTACCTATCCAGACACGTATGAGAAGAAGAGAGGTTTAAGGGTGCAAGGGTCAGGATAATAAAAGAGGGGAGAGAGGGTAGAATTTAATGTGTATATACACTATCTTAATTGAAGATACTATTCATCATTCGTGATAATCAGTCTGCCCTTCTTCAATCTCTTCCTTTGTGTATAGTTCTCTTCCCTTTTCTAAGCTTGTGAAGGTCATTTGAACAAGATAAAGTGGGAGGTGGTTGCTAGTGCGGCTCCACCGGCCAATCCTCTCCCGCTCTTCTACCAAATCAAAGAAAAGCTTGAGGAAATTGATGCTCACATTGCTAGGGAATGACGTTGTATGCATTGGATTTGTGACCAACCTTAGAGGGTAATAGGTGAGAGCTTCAACTTCTAAGTTGTATGTGTTGGACCTGTTGCACCTCTCACCTCTTCCCCTCTAAGGTTGGCCACAAATACAACACATACAACTTCATTCCCTAGCAGTGCGAGCTTTAGGATGATTATTGTTGGAACACCTTATTACTGATTTGGGTAAGGATCACTATGTCCTTAGGAATATGTCTTGACCTCATTGTATAGTTTTAAAGGTCAACTAGAATAGGTCTAAGTCTTAGAACTTAGGTTTGAAAGCTGCCCCCCAAGACCTTCTAGTTCAGAATACAAGTGCAAAAGTTTAAGGCAATTCTCGTCGAGCTCAGATCGAAGAGGCATCAAACTCAGTTTGACTATCTCTGAGCTCAGTTCAACGAGTCGTCGAACTTGGTTCGATGATCTCCGAGCTCAGATTGATGATTTCTGTCTCAAGTCTAATTCCAGTCTCTGAGCTCAGGTCGACGATAGTCAAGCTCAGATCGACGACTTTTCTTGAGAGATCGACGATTTCAGAATTCAAATTCATTTAGTTATGGAATTCAATTTGATTCATATCCAGCATTTATTTCAAAGGATTTTGTAGCCGTTTCAATTAATCTGGAGCAAGTTTCAAGGAAGACTAAATGGAATGTCTCTTAGGACTTTCCTCCAGAGATAGATATCATTTAAGGAAGTCATTTATGACTGGCTAACAGCTATCTAGAAGACTGAATTTCAATATATCATCCCAGAGTAATTGAGACAGGATGATTATTATTATTCTAAGAAATAGATTTTGAGACACAAGTACTACAGGATTACAAGTTAGAATTCTTACATAACACAAGGAATACAACAGTGAAAGAGATCACCACACAGAAAAGAATTCCTCTATTCTTTCAAGATCTCATCTGATTCAAGTGTTCAAGGCTTCATCAATCAAGGACTCCAGACACATCACATTTCAGCCTTTGTTGAAATCATTCTTTGCTGGAGATCTCAAACATACTGAAGGCCTATCACCCTGTGCAAAGCTTCTTTTCCTGAATAACTACAAATCTCAGGGGGAGCTTTGACAACAACAATCTACTAGTCTTCTCTTTGAGTGTTGACAGAGAAGAACATCAACTCTTTCTTTTTCTTTTATTCTGTTGTAAAAGGGTTACTCAAAACTCCCTTCAAAAGTTTTGTGGTTGGTTTCTGAGACCTTGTCAAAACTCAGTGGTGGCAAGACACTTGATCAAAAAAATCTGTTTTGGTTTTTGAGCACCTTATCAAAAGCTCATTGGTGCCCAGGACACCTGATCAACTATTCCTGTAGTGGATTCCTACCTAAGGTGGTAGAAGAGTGGATATACCCAGGTTGATTGGGGAACCACTATAGATCCTTGTGTCTTCTGGTTGCTGTGTTTGATTTGCTGCGTGCTGTGATTTGTTTCTTGCTTACTTAGTTTTTACTTACTACAAGCACAATACACATATATATAAATCAAGTCTTCCACTGCTAAATAATTTTTAAATTGGAAAATTATTTTAATATACTCTATTCACCCCCCCCTCTAGAGTATAGGTAAATCTTACCCTCACTTTCAATTGGTATCAGAGGGAGGTTGGTTATTCAACAACTAAATCCTCATCAGATTGGTTGTTCCTAAAGGCTAACACCTGAACCAAAAGATCTCTGATAAGATCAATCTTTAATAGAGGGTTATTATTTCCATTATTTTTATTTTCATATAAAACCATGGCACAGAACAAAGATTATGCTAGCACCAGACCTCCTGTGTGCAATCTTTCTAAGTTTGCACTTTGGAAGGCAAGGATTAAATTATACATGAATTCTATTAATGAGAACATCTTTAATTCTGTTCTGACAGTGTCTCTATGACCTCCAGCAACTACAAGTACAAGTGTTGTTCCACCCCCCTCAAGAATAGATGAGGAAATCAAAAAGTGGAAAGTTGCTTATGCTAAGGCAATGAACATATTGGCTCAGACTATGTCTGATGACATATTTCAAAAAGTGGTTGAATGCAACTCAGCAAAAGAAATTTGGGACAAGCTATCTGAGCTTGTGTCAGGATCAGCTGATGAAAGAAAGGATAGAAGATCCTATCTCATAACTCAGTATGAGAATTTCATGAAGGGAGAAACAGAGTCAGTTGCTGACATGTACAACAGACTCAGTCTAATTGTCAGTGAACTGAAGACTTTGGACAAGGAGATCTCATTGACTGAACTCAATGATAAGATCCTAATGTACTTCCCCATCACTTGGGATTCAAGGATCTTGCCAATCAAGGATGCCAGAAGCCTAAATGAGATCACCACTGAAGCTCTATTAGGCAAGCTCAAGTCTTATGAGTTGCTTATCAAAAATAGAGAGGAAGAGCAAAAGACATCTTCTCCAGCAACAAGGAAGGAAAAGACAATTGCTTTTAAAGCTACAGAAGAATAGCCTGAAGACAAAGTCACAGGCAATGAAGAGTTAATGAGTCTACTGGCCAAAAGATTTTACAAGATGGCTAGGAAATATTTCAGGAAAAGGTCATCCAGAGGCAATGAAAAGCCAAGATATGACAAGTCCAGTAACAAAGAAATTATTTGTTTTTGATGCAGGAAAGCAGGCCACATTGTGCCTGATTGTCCAGAGAATCAAAATAAGGACAAGAAAGATAAGAAAGATAGGAGAAGAGACAAAGACTTTAGAAGAAACAAAAATGACAAATCCTCCTCTAGCAAGAACAAACAGACCAGGAAGGGATTTATAGCTGAAACCTGAAGTGAGACTGAAGAGGAATAAGAGGCTTCATCAAGCTCAAGTGATGATGAAGATGATACTCAAGAGAAGGAGTCTTGCATGATGACTATCAATGCCTCTCAACATAATTCTGATGTAGAACAAGAGTCAAAATCTGAATCTGAACATGAAACTGAAGAAGATCAGGTAATAGATTCTTTTGATTTCAATTCATAGGACTTTAGATCTGAATTTAAGGCACTTTGTTTAGACCTGCTAAAGTCTGAGAAGGAGATTATCTCTCTCAAAAATTAATTGTCTGAACATATCACTTTAAAATCAGATAACCTCAAACTCTCTGAGGAGTTAGAATGATGTAGGGAGGAGATAGTTTCACCTAAAAGTTAACTATCTCAGGCAAAGAAGTTTGAAGAATCCCTTAATGGGAGAAGCATAAGACTGATGGACATCACAAGCACAGTGAACTCAAGACTTAACAGCACACTGGGCTTGGGTGTGTCATCCAGCCAACCTATAGTATTAACAACCCCAATTAAATTTATCTCAGATAAAGGAAAGGGTGTTGTAGAGGTAGCTAGGAAGAATCCATATTTACCTAAGAAAAACAAAGTTCAACGGAAAACGTCGAACAGAGCTCGACGATTACGGAACAGAGCTCAGCGATCTCAAGCTGAATTGTCGAACTTAGGTCGAGGATATCTGAAATCTGAACTCTGGCAAAGTCGATCTTCGAACGGAGCTCGACGATCTGACCCAAGATCATCCTACTCAGCTCAGGGATCGTAGAACAGAGATCAGAGCTTTGTGCAAGGTTTTACGGGTAAATCAAACTTCAATCCCAGTGGTCCCACATCTCAAAGTTTTAACCCTTATGCTGAATGGATAATACCTCCTAGGAGATATCATCCTGAAGGTTATAAGAGTCAACCAGGGATGTCTTTTATTTCAGAATTTAAAGGTTATCAACCTAGGCCCAAGGTAAACTAGGTCAAAAACAAGTAAATTATTATTTATGCAGGTGAAGACCTATCCAACAATAAACCAGCAATGGTATCTGGATAGTGGGTGCTCAAAGCACATGACAGGAAGCAAGGATAATCTAACATCCTTCAAAGCCAAGCTTGGACCCAAAGTCATATTTGGAGATTCAAACTTTGGACAGACCAAGGGATATGGTGCAGTCCAAATTGGGTCAGTCACATTCAAGAAGGTTGCCTATGTGGAAGAACTGAAGCACAATCAAATCAGCATCAGTCAACTATGTGATGAAGGCTACCAGGTGACATTCAACAAATCCTCATGCAAAATCAAATCAAAGGACAACACAATTGTGTTGACAGGTAAAAGGAAAGGTAACATCTATCTTGTAGATTTTCATTCAACTAAGGTAGATATTTGCTTGTTCAACTCTGTTAGTAAACCAAATGAACTATGGCATAAGAGATTATGACATATAAACCTTAGAACCATTGCTAGGCTATCCAAGGACAACCTTGTTAGAGGACTACCTTCTGGACCCTACAAGAAGGAAGGACTTTGCAGGGCTTGTCAATTAGGCAAGCAAACTAAAAATAGCTTTAAGTCACTTAATAAGAGTGATTCACCTAGGATTTTGTATCTATTACACATGGATCTTTTTGGACCCATTACAGCACAAAGCCTAGGAGGGAAATCTTACACTTTAGTAGTTGTAGACGACTTCTCTAGATTCACATGGGTGTTCTTTCTGAGGAAGAAGTCTGATAACTTTAAGTGTTTGACAGAGTTTCTCAAATGCATACAGATTAAGTTAAATACTCACATTGCCCTGATTAGAAGTGATCATGGGACAGAGTTTGATTCTCTTCTTATGCAAGAGTTCTGTCAGAGTGAAGGGATTAGGCACACTTTCTCAGCTCCTAGAACTCCTGAACAAAATGGGGTAGCTGAAAGGAAAAACAGAACCATTATTGAATCTGCTACTATATTGCTGACAGATGCTCACCTTCCTCTATCCTTTTGGGCAGAGGCAGTGAACACCTCAAACAATGTGGTTAATAAAAGTTTGATACATAAGCTAAAGGGCAAGACTCCCTATGAATTACTCAAAGGGAAGAAACCTAAAGTAGATTATTTCAAAAATTTTGGTTGCATTTGTTACATACACAATAATGACAAGAAGTACATAAAAAAATTTCAAGCCAAAGCTGATGAAGGAATGTTTCTGGGATACTCCATGATCAGTAAAGCTTATAGGGTGTATAACAAAACTTATCTTAAAATTGAAGAATCTGTACATGTATCTTTTGATGAAACTAACATGTCTTATAAGGAGAAGAATACTTCTACCATAGAACCTTTGCAGGTACATTCTCTTTCAGAAAATTTGGACAGACTACACATTATAGAAAAGTGAAAGTGAAGATAGATACAACTCTAGAGGGGGGGTGAATAGAATATTCAAAAATTATAACACCCTACTCAACTCCCTTAGAGTTAATTTGCGGAATAAGTTTACAGATATTTGAAACCCTAGAGCCTAACACAAAGTGTAGTGCACAAGAGAGAGCTAACTGTAATTACAGTTAAGCTTAGGTCCTATCACAGCAACTAGCAATCCTAGTTATTTCTACTCACAGCCACAGTGCAATAAATTAAATCAGCAACACAGACGACACAAGAAGTTTATAGTGGTTCCCTCTAAATAGGTACGTCCACTCTTCTACCACCCTGGTAGGAATCCACTACAGGTTTTTGTTCAGGTGCCCTGCCACCAACTGATCTGCTTCAGGTAGATCAAGTAGACCCTTTGAGCTTTTGATCAGGAGCTCAAAATCCAACACAGGTTTTTGATCAGGTGCCCTTCCACCAAGGTTCACTTTTGAAGGGAGTAATAACCCTTTGTACAGGAGGTTGAGAGAGTTAAAGTTTCTTCTCTATTATTAAAACAGATTAGAGAAGCTAGTGGATTGCACAGAGCTGGAAAGCTCTAAGGAATCAAGGCTCCCCCTGGCTTAGAGAATATCCAGGAAGGAGTCTTGCTTCAGGGTGTAGGAGCTCTTCTGAACTAAGACAAAGAACTGTCTTAGAGTTCTGAAGGAGAAGCTTGGAGAAGACTCTAGATTTGGAAAAGGTGTTCTTCTTCAATCAGCTTCCTTTCTTCTTCTTCTTCTTCTAAAAAGCCTCTGAGTGAAAGTCTTCCTGTGAGTAGGATGAACTCAGGAGGAAGAAGAATGCTGAAGAGATTTGATCTTCTCAGTTGAATGTGAATTTTTGAGAGCTGTAGATCTCTATGCTACTGAGAGTAAAACTTCTTGTAAATTGTATATCTATATCTGTATGTCTGTGTGTATATTCTTTCAAAAAGAAGCTCTTTATATATGAGCCTTTGCAACGGCTCTAATCTGAGTTTGAACTTTGTCTTCTTCTGGAATCTGCAAACTGGGCTACAAATAGCACAAAGCAAAAGCAAATCCTGCAGACAGACATGCTATAAGGGGATAAAGCTTTCTAAGAAGCTGCATATCCAATATGATAAAAGGGTGTAAGAAAAAGGTCACATCAGAAAGAACTCTTTACGGCCAGAGAAGACTTTCTGAGTCTAACGGCTATAAAGGACAGCCTGGCAGATAAAGCAGAAAATATATTTCAACTAATAAGACAAAACACTTTGTCAGATAAAGATTGGCTCATACATAAGGAATGGAGCAGAGATTGCCTGGAAATACTAGCATAAATTTACTGAAATAATCTTTTATAAAATATGCCAAATAAATATGAAATAAATCATAGAATAGAAGAGGACAAAATTACTAAAGACATACAGCAGAACGTCGAACGACCCTCGGAGATCGTCGACCGAAGCACAGAGATCGTCGACCTATCAAACAGATAGTTGAACGATACAGATAGTCGAACTACCAAAGCAGATAGTCGAACTACCACAACAGATAGTCGACCTATCAGAATAGATAGTCGAGCTATCAGATAGTCGACCTATCAAGACAGATAGTCGAACTATCAAGCAAAACAGATAGTCGACCTATCAAACAGATAGTCGAACTATCAAACAAAACAGATAGTCGACCTATCAAACAGATAGTCGAACTATCAAAGAAAACAGATAGTCGACCTATCAAATAGATAGTCGAACTATCAAAGAAAACAGATAGTCGACCTATCAAACAGATAGTCGAACTATCAAAGAAAACAGATAGTCGACCTATCAAACAGATAGTCGAACTATCAGATAGTTGAACTATCCAAGCAGATAGCCGAACTATCAAACACAATAGATAGTCGACCTATCAAGACAGATAGTCAAACTATCCAGCAACACAGATAGTCGACCTATCAAACAGATAGTCAAACTATCAGATAGTTGAACTATCCAAGCAGATAGTCGAACTATCAAGAAATCTGTCTAGTCAAAAGAAGTCGAGCGGGGTTCGACGATCGGCGAGGCAGATTCCACAGAACGTCGAGCTAACAAGAGTTGAACTAACTCAGAGATAGACGATCTGCTGACAGACCAACGTCGACCAACTGATAGACGATCGTCGATTAGTCGATAGACGATAGTCGAGCGGCGTTCGACCATAGTCGAACAAAAAACAACTTAACCAAATTTTCATATGGATAAGTGACAACTCTAAAACTAGATCAAACTAACTAAACAACTAACCTTTGACCATAGATAAATCTTGGGTCAAGAGACTAAAAGAGAGGACTGAACTCAAATCCAAACTAGGGTACCAACAATCTCCCCCTATTTGAGTTAAGTCTCTCAACAACAAAACACACAAAACAAACTACTGGAAATAAATAAAATACAGGAAGGGAAATATCTAAGCAGCAGAGAGCATCAATCAAACAGACAAATAAATAACTGTCAATCAATGAAATTTAAGAAGCTTCAGAATTTGGTTTAGATTCAGAGGAACTAGGAATAAAAGAAATTTTCCTGAAAGGGTCTAAAGCTTCTTTCTTCGATAGCTTTAGATCTTGCTCTCCAATAATTATAGATTCTGATGTCCTTGGAACAACTACTTCAGGATGCTTTTCCATATATTTTGAAGGGTCAAAGACCTCAGGTCTAACCTGGAATTTATCAAGCTCCTTCTTTCTGAATTTAGACATTGTCGTTAATCCTGTAGTATCTTTTCCTTCAGCTTTGGCTTTTCTAATCTGGGCTGATCCAACCAGTTCAAGAAACCTAGCCATCCTGAAATCAGGATCAAGCTCTTGACTTTCATATATATTTTCATAGGTTGGATCTATAGGATTCACAGCTTTAAATTTAATAGAAAGATCTAACAGGCTTTCAGCTGGCTCTTTATTTTCCTGAATAACTAGAGAAGAAGGAGGAGCAAACTCAGCAAATTTCTTACTCGATTTTTCAGAGAAAATAACTCTTTTACCTTTTGAAACAGTTTTCTTTGCATGATCTGGCTTTGAAGAAGATATGCTCTTGGTTTCTTTGGAAGGAGGAGGAGAAAAGGTTGGTTTATGATAAACTACCTCCTTCACTTGTTCTCTTGCATCAGCATCATGCCTTTGGTATCCAGATTGGGATCTGCTTTGATATCCTTGATTGCTTTTCTTTTGATGAGATTGGGATGGAGTAAACCTAGCAGACGAGGCAGAAGGATTTGCAGACAAATTACCAGAAGCTCCTGCACTGGGAGGTGGAGGAGGAGGACCTCTAGGGGTCCATTTTGGAGCTGGACTGTCATACCTTTTAGATTTCTTTCTTAACTTTTGCTGATTCTTTGAGAATCCCATCCAATGCTGAAACTCTTTGGACTTGGGATCTATTCCTTTCAAGATATAATAAGGAATATCATTGTCAGGGTTAGGAGGAGGAGCAACAGCTTTTCTTTTCTTTTTGGCAGATTTCTTTCTCTTAGATTCTTCAGAGTCATCAGAATCATCCTCATCCTCAGAGTTTGATGATGGAGGATGATCATAGGGATCAAAAGCTTCTTGCACAACTTTTTCTTTTTCTTTTAAAGCAGTTTTTTCTTTCTCTTCTTCCAAGCCATCCTGTGCCAGAAGAATGTCTAGATCCAGTCCTGGGGTGTCATCCCAGACTGTAGATTTTTTCACTTGAGTTTCTGAAGCATTCTCTTGTCCATCTATAACTGTCATGGAGACCAGTTCTTTTTGCACAACTATCTGAGC
This sequence comes from Platanthera zijinensis, assembly GCA_039513925.1. Classification (NCBI taxonomy): domain Eukaryota; kingdom Viridiplantae; phylum Streptophyta; class Magnoliopsida; order Asparagales; family Orchidaceae; genus Platanthera; species Platanthera zijinensis. The sequence continues at coordinate 160,711,084 of CM077092.1, forward strand.
TGGTTGAGCAGCCTCAGGATCTTGAACAAGTGGTTCTAGATCAGGTTGAACTTCTAGAGGAGGTTGATGAACAAGTTCTTGAACAGCTGAAACTTCTTCCACTAAATCTGTAGTATTAGGAACACAGATGTGCTAAATGAAATTATATCATTCCTTCTAGGTATTCCCATACTAACATGTCAGTTATCAAGTCTAGAAAATGAGTGAAAGAATTACCTTCAGGAGACTCTTCAGAGCATTCTATTTCCTACATGTCATCTAGAAAGGAGGTAATGACTCCTTCTAGGAAATGAGCAACAAGGGGAGTAGAAGCTTCTTCGAGACAAGCTTTAAATGCAAATTCTGCTTCCATTATAACATCAGAAGGCTTGAGAGCTGGAGCTGGAACTACAGAGGATGTTGCAATGACAACTGGAGCTTCTGCTACATCTTGAGTCTGAACTTGGGGCTCTGCTGGGCGAGAAACAAGAGGCAGTCCAGAGGCATCTTCCTCGAACATCTCCCCCTGCCTGATTTCAGTAGAAACTGAAGTCAGGCCCCTAACAGAAGATGGCTCAGTAGATTTTGAGATGGCAAGAATGGAAGATGATAATGTAGAGATGGAAGAAACGAGAGGAGCAATTGCTTCTTCAATCATGATTTTGATTGAAGGAGTAATTAACTCCAATATGCTTGAGATGAAGGCTGGGGTGATTTCAAATGATGGTGGGGGAATCACAGTAGAAGGATGAACAGCAGGGATGGTGTACTCCTGATGAGATGGAGAGTGAACTGGAGATAGATGGGTGGATGCAAGAAGATCAATATGATCTGAATGAGGAATTGGTGACTGAGGAGGAGTGGATAGCTCAGAAACTAATAAATCAAAAGTAGGATGAGAGATCCTAGCAAGATGAGGAGGGAGTGGAGATGCTGGTGATGATGCATGGAGAATTGTGGAAGAATCAAGAAGATGAGATGCAGAAGATGGAACGGGAGTAGATGGTGGCACTTCAGTAGAAGTGGATGGTAATGCAGAAGAAGTGGATGGAACTGAGAGAATGGCTGAGCTTGCTTCTTGAAGGAGGGGAGTGACTGAGGCAGTCCTTGTGCTCTCAGATGCAACTGGAGCTACCCCTACTGGAGTGGGCTTCAGAAAGCTCCTTTTCCATTTGACAAACAGGGTTGGGTCCATCTTTTTGCTGGCATTGATGGATGTAGAAACTGAAACCAACAAATGGGGATATTTCTCTTTTAGAAATATCCCAAGCACCCTACCCAGGGTGACTTCCTTCTTTCTATTCTTTTTCCTTATCAAATCAAACAAAACTCCTGCCCAGTTAATCTGTTTCTTGTTCACAATGGCACACATCAGGGCAAACTGTTGCCTGGTTATATTATCATGGGCAGAGTGCTTACCCAGAAGCACTTTTCCGACTAGTTCAGCCAGGAACTTTATCTTCAACGGAAAGTTCACCTTAAGCAGCTTAGAAGGAATTTCGTCGGCATGTCCTAATTCAGTCAACATTCTCCCAAATTCTGGGGTATCTTGCTTATAATCCTCTTCCCCATTCAATAATCCAAAAATATCAGTCAAAACGGCGGGAGTCAAAATTACGTCTTCTCCGCCTATCGTTCCAGTCATAGATTCGTCATTGGAGGACGAAGTGAAAGCCCATTCTTTAATCTCTTGAATGTTTATCTTTATTCTTGTGGACATGAACTTTTCCAATCCTTGATCTTTGCAGAGGTTGAGGATTTCCACTATCGCAGACTCACAGCAGCTGAAAGAGTCAAAGCCTACGCTGAAACCAGCATCGAACTTTACCACGGATAGGAGGGCTGGAGCAATCACCATCGAAGGGGTTGGAGAAACTAGGGTTGGAGAAGGCGAGAGAGACGGCGAAGGCGAAACGGCAGAAATCGCGAGACAGGGAGCAAGCAGAAAGACAGAATGCGAAAAGACGCTCTCCGTCGACGATAAAAAAACGATCTCTTAACCTAGGTCGACCATCGGTTTTATATTAAAACAGCAATCGTCGATCTATTTTAAAAGATACTGGAGACGATGGTCGAACGGTCGTTCGACGATCATTCCTGAAGCAGAGTAGTCGATCAATCGTTCGACTATTTCTGTCTTCACAAACAACAAGCTGTCGTCAACCATAGATCGACGATAGGCTCGACCTGTTCGACGATCTGCGAACGTCGGTCGACGATCTTCAAGCAGATAAGCCATAATCAACCATAGGTCGACGATAGGCTTGATCCGATCGACTATCTTCGAACATCATTCGACAATCTTCAAACAGGTTTCAACAAAGGCAGACGTCACACTTAGTCTTTTCTATTAATCATGCCTAGTTGAACCAAAAAGAACAGATGCTTCTGTTCATCTAAAGGCTTGGTGAAAATATCACCTCTCTGAAGGTCAGTGGATATGAACTCAGGGCTGATCTTGTTCTTTTCCACACAATCTCTCAGGAAATGGTGTCTAATCTCAATGTGCTTGGTTCTAGAGTAGTGCACAGGATTTTGTGCAATGGAGATAGCACTGGTACTGTCACACATGATTTTTGTGTTCTTGTGTGTGTACCCATAATCCAAAAGCTGGTTTTGAATCCACAGGATCTGTGAACAACAACTAGCAGCTGCTATATTTTCAGCCTCTGCAGTTGAAGTTAAGACAGAAGCATGCTTCTTACAGAACCAAGAGACCAATCTCTCTCCCAGGAACTGGCAAGTTCCTGAGGTACTTTTCCTGTCAACTCTACAACCAGCATAATCAGAATCAGAGTATCCAATTAACTCAGATTCTGACTCAGCTGGGTACCATAGTACTAGATTTGGACATCCCTTCAGGTATCTCAAGATTCTCTTGAGAAGAATCAGATGAGATTCCTTGGGGTTGACCTAGAATCTAGCACATAGGCATGTAGCAAACATTATATCTGGTCTACTTGCAGTTAAATACAATAGGGAACCAACAATGGCCCTATAATTCTTTTGATAAACTGGCTTACCCTGATCATCAGAATCTATAACTACATTAGTAGTCATAGGTGTATGCATTGCTGAAGCATCAGCTATCCCAAACTTCTTTACCAATTCCTTGGTATATTTGGATTGGGAGATGAAGATGCCATCAGCATCTTGCTTTACTTGGAGACCAAGAAAGTAAGACAGCTCACCCATACTACTCATCTCAAACTTAGAATGCATCAAGTCAGAGAACTTTTTGCACAGTTTGGGATCAGTGGAACCAAAAATAATATCATCCACATACACTTGAACTAACAGGATTGTGTCCTTGTGTTGCTTGACGAAAAGGGTTCTATCAACTACTCCCCTAACAAAGTTGTCCTCTAATAGGAAACCAGCTAGAGTCTCATACCAGGCTCTGGGTGCTTGTTTAAGTCCATAAAGAGCTTTTTGCAACTTGAAAACATGTGAGGGCTGAGTTGAAGAGACAAACCCAGGAGGTTGTTCAACAAATACCTCTTCCTTTAGCTCACCATTTAGAAATGCACTTTTGACATCCATCTGAAAGACCTTAAACTTCATATAAGCTGCATAGGCTAGAAAGATCCTTATTGCCTCTAGCCTTGCAACAGGAGCAAAAGTTTGGTCATAATCTATACCTTCCTCCTGTCTGTAGCCCTGAGCTACAATCCGAGCTTTATTCCTTACAATAATTCCATTTGCATCCAACTTGTTTCTAAACACCCACTTGGTGCCTATGATCAGTTTGCCTTTAGGTCTTGGAACCAAAGTCCATACTTTACATCTTTCAAACTGATTGAGTTCCTCTTGCATAGCAATGATCCAGTGGGGATCTAGCTCAGCATCTTTTATGGTGAGGGGCTCAATCTGTGAAAGGAAATAAGCATGCATCCTGTCTTAATTGATGTCTTGTTTGTACACCAGCTGATATGTCTCCAATCACTTGAGATGTAGGATGATCTCTAAGTGTGACAATATCAGCAGGTGGGATGTGATCTTCAGCAACAGTTGGGATTAATTCCTCAGAAGGAATTGGATTAACTGTTGGTGGTACAATAACAGCTTCTGCAAAGTCTTCATCACTGTCTGAATCAGTGATGTGAAGAGTTGATAGATGGAGAATCTCTTGAGTGACATCTTTATTGACTTCTGGTACCTGCAATGAACTTGAGAAAGGAGAAGTTTCCTTCTCCTTATAAAACATCTGAGATTCATCAAAGGACACATGCACAGATTCCTCAATTTTAGAAGTTGATTTATTAAAAACCCTATAAGCTTTGCTTACTTGGGAATATCCAAGAAAGATTCCCATTGAAGCTTTTGCTTCAAACTTTCTAAGGTATTCTTTATTGTTATTATGAATGTATACTACACAACCAAATACTCTAAAATAATTTATTTTAGGTTTCTTTCCTTTAAGCAACTCATAAGGAGTTGGGGAGTTCTAGGAACAGAGAAGCTATGTTTGATACCTTCTTTCTCATAGAATTCTTGCATGAGAAGAGACTCAAACTCAGTACCATGATCACTTCTGATCAAGGCCACATGAGTAGAATACTCAGTCTGCACACAAAGTAGAAAGTCTGTAAGAACCTTGAAGTTATCAAGCTTAGTTCTCAAGAAGAACACCCAAGTGAACCTAGAGAAGTCGTCTACAATTACTAAAGTGTAATACTTCCCTCCTAGACTCTATACATTTATTGGGCCAAAAAGGTCCAAATGTAATAGATACAGGATTTTAGGTGAATCACTTTTATTTACAGATTTAAAGGAATTTTTGGTTTGCTTGCCTAATTGACAAGCCTTGCATAGGCTCTCCTTCTTGTAGGGGCAAGAAGGTAAACCTCTAACAAGGTTGTATTTAGATAACCTAGATATGTTCTTGAGGTTAACATGGCTAAGCCTTTTATGCCATAAGGTGTTGTTATTTGTTACTTCATTAAATAAGCAGATTTCAGAATGGGTTGAATTAAAATCTACTAAATAAATATTACCTTGTCTAATACCTACTAACACAACATTACTATTTAAAGTAATATTACAAAGAGTGTTAGTGAATGATACCTGATATCCTGCATCACATAACTGACTTACTGAGATAAGGTTATGTTTCAGTCCAGTTACATATGCAACCCTTTTGAAAGTTACTGCTCCAATGGTAATCCTACCATATCTTTCAGTTTGACCACAGCTAGAATCCCCAAAGATCACATTTGGTCCAAGCTTGGCCTTGAACTTTGACAGATTTTCTTTGTTCCCTGTCATATGTTTGGAGCAACCACTATCCAAATACCACTTGTCCTGAGTTATAGGATAGGTCTTCACCTGCAGTGAGTTAAGTTAAACATTGTGGACCCAGGTAACCTTGGGTCCATTATTCTTCACATAATGAAAACTAGAAATAAAAGAATAAGCAAGTTGGGGTTTATATCCTAAAGGGTAAGATCTCCTAGGTGGGATGCTCCATGCAGTTAATGGGTCCACAAACCTAGGGTTTCTATTCATATTAAGGTTTCTAAGGTTCTGGTGGTAATTTTGAAATTCATATTGAAAATGTCGATCGGCGTTCGACGATGTATGCTCAGATCGTCGAGCTTCGTTCGACCACTGAGCCTGCGATCGTCGAGCAGCGTTCGACGCTTTTTGTAGTTCTTTAAACTTTTGCTTTCTCTTTTCTCTCTTAGCTTTGTTTAAGGCTTGATTAACTTGTTTTACTTGCTCAGTGTTCTTTATCCCATCAGCTGAAATAAAGTTCACTGGAGTTGAAAGATGATTTTTAAGAATAATTGGGGGTTCACATGATGAAGCTCCTAAGCCTAGCTTATTATTGCCTGACCTAGTGTTTGTCATGCTGGTGATTTCTAGCAACATAAGGCTTCTACCATTTAATGATTCTTCCAATCTCTTGGAATTTGCTAGTTCATTTTTAAGAAACTTTATTTCATCACTAGATTTAGTGAGTTCTGCTTCTAACCTAGCATTTTCAATAGGGATAGATTTTGATTCAGCTAACTTATTTCTAAGTTCCTTATTCTCCTTTTCTGAACTAATTAAATCTAAGCAAAGGGATTTAAACTCAGTTTTAAATTCAGAAGAAGAAAAGTCATATGAAGATAATACCTGATCTTCTGTAGGCATCTCTTCATCATCATCAGAACTCTCTGCAGCTGAGTGATTGCTATAGGCATCAATAGCCATAAGGCAGATTTCCTTTGCCTTCTTCTCTTCCTCATCCTCACTTAAGCTTGAGGAGGAAGATTCCTCATCTGAATCACTCCAAGTTTCAGCAACAAATCCTTCTCCTTTTTCTTATTTTTGTAGGAGGAGGACTTGGAGTGTTTCCTGTGATGTTCTTTTTCCTTTCTCTTTTCTTTGCTCTTTTCCTTTAGACACTCTGGTAGAATGTGTCCAGGTTTCCTGCAACCATAATAAATGATTTCTTTAGCAGGAGATCTATCATACCTTGGTTTATCTTCATATCTTAAAGATTTCTTTCTGAAGTCTTTTCTTCCCATCTTGAGAAACCTTTTGGCAAAGAGTGCCATAAGCTCCTCATTAGATTGGCTTCCTTCAGAAGCATCAGCAGCTTTGAGAGCAAGAGTTTGCTCTTTTCTTACTGGAGTTGGAGTCTTTGCTTCAGCCTCAGCTTCCCTGGTCTTCAGCACTTGCTCAAAAGACTTGAGCTTGCCAAGGAGAGCTTCTGTTGAGATTTCAGTTGTACTTCTGGCCTCCTTGATAGGCCAGATACTAAGATCCCATGTGCTGGGGAAGCACATCAGTATCTTATCATTAACCTCTATCAATGTAATTTCCTTATCAAGAGTTCTCAGCTCATTGATGATTGAGCTAAGTCTGGTGTACATGGCTTCAACTGATTCAGCTTCAGTTTTCTTGAAGTTTTTATACTGGGATATAAGGTTGGACCTTCTGTCCTTCCTTTCATTAGCTGAACCAGCTACAATCTGGTTTAGTGAGTCCCACATGGCTTTTGCAGAGGTGCAATCAGCCACTTTCTGGAAAATTTCATCAGACATAGTCTGAGCCAGAATGTTCATAGCTTTGGCATCAGCTATCTTTGCCTTCTTATAGGCATCATTATAATCTGGAGGAGGCACTGCACTTAGATTTGTAGATGTTGTAGCAGTGGTTGCAGCAGGAGGTGCTGGAGGTCCTGTCAAAATAGAGGAGAAGATGTCTTCATCAATAGAGTTCATATATAATCTTATTCTTGCCTTCCAGATGCTAAACTTAGCTAAGTTGCATGCTGGAGGTCTGGTGCTTGAGTAATCCTTGGACTGGGCCATGAAGTGAATATCTATAAGCTTGGTATCTATCAGGATCTTGTGACTCAGGTGTTAGCCTGTACAGTCAGTCAACCTCCCTCTGATACCAATTGAAAGTGAGGATAGATACAACTGATACAACTCTAGAGGGGGGTGAATAGAGTATTCAAAAATTATAACACCCTACTCAACTCCCTTAGAGTTAATTTGCGGAATAAGTTTACAGATATTTGAAACCCTAGAGCCTAACACAAAGTGTAGTGCACAAGAGAGAGCTAACTGTAATTACAGTTAAGCTTGGGTCCTATCACAGCAACTAGCAATCCTAGTTATTTCTACTCACAGCCACAGTGCAATAAATTAAATCAGCAACACAGACGACACAAGAAGTTTATAGTGGTTCCCTCTAAATAGGTACGTCCACTCTTCTACCACCCTGGTAGGAATCCACTATAGGTTTTTGTTCAGGTTCCCTGCCACCAACTGATCTGCTTCAGGTAGATCAAGTAGACCCTTTGAGCTTTTGATCAGGAGCTCAAAATCCAACACAGGTTTTTGATCAGTGCCCTGCCACCAAGGTTCACTTTTGAAGGGAGTAATAACCCTTTGTACAGGAGGTTGAGAGAGTTAAAAATTCTTCTCTATTGTTAAAACAGATTAGAGAAGCTAGTGGATTGCACAGAGCTGAAAAGCTCTAAGGAATTAAGGCTCCCCCTGGCTTAGAGAATATCCAGGAAGGAGACTTGCTTCAGGGTGCAAGAGCTCTTCTGAACTAAGATAAAGAACTGTCTTAGAGTTCTGAAGGAGAAGCTTGGAGAAGACTCTAGATATGGAAAAGGTGTTCTTCTTCAATCAGCTTCCTTTCTTCTTCTTCTTCTTCTAAAAAGCCTCTGAGTGAAAGTCTTCCTGTGAGCAGGATGAACTCAGGAGGAAGAAGAATGCTGAAGAGATTTGATCTTCTCAGTTGAATGTGAATTTCTGAGAGCTGTAGATCTCTATGCTGCTGAGAGTAAAACTTCTTGTAAATTGTATATCTGTATCTGTATGTCTGTGTGTATATTCTTTCAAAAAGAAGCGCTTTATATATGAGCCTTTGCAACGACTCTAATCTGAGTTTGAACTTTGTCTTCTTCTGGAATCTGCAAACTGGGCTGCAAATAGCACAAAGCAAAAGCAAATCCTGCAGACAGACAAGCTATAAGGGGATAAAGCTTTCTAAGAAGCTGCATATCCAATCTGATAAAAAGGTGCAAGAAAAAGGTCACATCAGAAAGAACTCTTTACAGCCAGAGAAGACTTTCTGAGTCTAACGGCTATAAAGGACAGCCTGGCAGATAAAGCAGAAAATATATTTCAACTAATAAGACAAAACACTTTGTCAAATAAAGATTGGCTCATGCATAAGGAATGGAACAGAGATTGCCTGGAAATAATAGCATAAATTTACTGAAATAATCTTTTATAAAATATTCCAAATAAATATGAAATAAATCATAGAATAGAAGAGGACAAAATTACTAAAGACATACAGCAGAACGTCGAACGACCCTCGGAGATCGTCGACCGAAGCACGAAGATCGTCGACCTATCAAACAGATAGTCGAACGATACAGATAGTCGAACTACCAAAGCAGATAGTCGAACTACCACAGCAGATAGTCGACCTATCAGAACAGATAGTCGAGCTATCTGATAGTCGACCTATCAAGATAGATAGTCGAACTATCAAGCAAAACAGATAGTCGACCTATCAAACAGATAGTCGAACTATCAAATAAAACAGATAGTCGACCTATCAAACAGATAGTCGAATTATCAAAGAAAACAGATAGTCGACCTATCAAACAGATAGTCGAACTATCAAAGAGAACAGATAGTCGACCTATCAAACAGATAGTCGAACTATCAAAGAAAACAGATAGTCGACCTATCAAACAGATAGTCGAACTATCAGATAGTTGAACTATCCAAGAAGATAGTCGAACTATCAAACACAACAGATAGTCGACCTATCGAGACAGATAGTCGAACTATCAAGCAACACAGATAATCGACATATCAAACAGATAGTCGAACTATCAGATAGTTGAACCATCCAAGCAGATAGTCGAACTATCAAGAAATATGTCTGGTCAAAAGAAGTCGAGCAGGGTTCGATGATCGGCGAGGAAGATTCCACAGAACGTCGAGCTAACAAGAGTTGAACTAACTCAGAGATAGACGATCTGCTGACAGACAAACGTCGACCAACTGATAGACGATCGTCGAATAGTCGATAGACGATAGACGAGCGGCGTTCGACCATAGTCGAACAAAAAACAACTTAACTAAATTTTCATCTGGATAAGTGACAACTCTAAAACTAGAGCAAACTAACTAAACAACTAACCTTTGACCATAGATAAATCTTGGGTCAAGAGACTAAAAGAGAGGATTGAACTCAAATCCAAACTAGGGTACCAACAAAAAGGATACAACACATTCACCTATCCAACAAAAAGGTGAAAGCAGTGAAGATGAAGAAGACACTCAACATCTTGGTGAGAAACACATTGAAGAGCTAGTTGTTGTTCCACAAGAGGAAACAACAACACAGTTGGTGAACAATCAACACCCCCTGGTTATTTAGTAACATTAAGAGATCATCCAATCTCCCAGGTGATTGGAGACATCTCAGTTGGTGTGCAAACCAGAAATCAGGTCAACCAAAACCTGATGCACACCTGCTTTCTATCTCAAATTGAGCCTCAATTCATACAAGATGCAGAACAAGATCCATACTAGATCATTGCAATGCAAGAGGAGTTATATCAATTTGAAAGAAACAATGTTTGGGAGCTAGTGCCAAGGCCAAAGGATCACTCCATTGTTAGAACAAAATGGGTGTTCAGGAACAAACTGGATGATCAAGGAATCATTGTAAGGAACAAGGCAAGGCTAGTTGCACAAGGATACTCACAAGAAGAAGGAATAGATTATGACCAGACCTTTGCACCAGTTGCAAGGTTGGAGGCCATAAGAATATTTCTATCTTATGCAGCTCACAAGGGATTCAAGGTCTATCAAATGGATGTAAAGAGTGCATTTCTCAATGGAGATATCAAGGAAGAAGTCTATGTTAGACAACCCCCAGGTTTTATCTCTCTAACTCTTCCTGATTATGTTTTTAAATTGCATAAAGCATTATATGGTCTCAAGCAAGCTCCTAGAGCATGGTATGTGACCTTAGCATGCTTTCTTTTGAAAAATGATTTTATAAGGGGTAGAGTATACAAAACTCTTTTTATTATAACTCATAAGTCCAATACCCTACTAGTGCAAATTTATGTAGATGACATTATCTTTGGATCTACTGATTCAAATTTGTGCAAAAGGTTTTCCAACCTAATGCATTCTAAATTTGAAATGAGTAGCATGGGTGAGCTTTCCTTCTTTCTAGGATTGCAAGTCAAACAGCATGCTGATGGCATATTCATTTCTCAAACCAAGTATGCAAAAGAACTGGTTAAGAAATTTGGTATGTCTGAAGCATCATGTATAAAATACCTATGCCTACTAATGTTATATTAGATGCTGATGAACATGGGAAACCTGTTGATCAGACAACATATAGAGCAATGATTGGCTCTTTATTGTACCTTACATCTAGTAGACCTGACATAATGTTTGCTACATGCATATGTGCTAGATTACAAGTAAGCCCCAGAGAGTCACACCTAACATTAGTAAAAAGGATTCTTAGGTATGTGAAAAGTTGTCCAAATCTAGGTCTCTGGTATCCAAAAGATTCTGGATTTGAATTAACTGGATTTTCAGATGCTGATTATGCTGGATGTAGAGTAGACAGGAAAAGCACAAGTGGAACTTGCCAGTTTCTTGGTGACAGACTTGTCTCCTGCTTTTGTAAGAAACAAACATCTGTGTCCACATCAACTACTGAAGCTAAATACATGACAGCAGGTAGTTGTTGCTCACAGATTTTGTGGATTAAAAATCAACTCCTAGACTATGGTTACAACCTAGATAAGTCAAAAATATTTTGTGATAACACCAGTGCTATTTCTATAGCACAAAATCTAGTCCTCCATAGTAGGACAAAATATATAGAGATTAGGCATCACTTTTTAAGAGATAATGTTGAGAAAAATAAAATTAAACTTCAATATATCCCAACTGATTTGCAAAGGGGAGATATTTTCACCAAACCCTTAAATGAAAAGAAACACACATTCTTCCTGAATCAGTTAGGAATGTTAGATGGAGGAAGCTTAAAATAAAATCCAAGATTTTAAAACCTTAAAATTGACCAAGACTAGGTTAAAAACTTGTTTTTTTTCTAGTGTCTTTAGGATATTTCTGTTCTCTGAACTGCGCTCGACGTTTTTCCCAAAGATCGTCGAACGGAGATCGACATTCTCAGAAATCGTTGTCACAACCCGCATTTTCTCCAATTTAAGAATTATCAGAGTCTGAGAAAACACGCGTCGTGATGCCACGTCGAGCAGGGGATAACTGTTGATGCTCAGGCAAAACACTAACAACCTTACTTTTAAGAAGAAATCATAAGTTAAATTACTAGAAATTCAGTCATATTTTTAAGGCCGTATCCCTCGGCTCTGTGGATTATCTAGTCCACATTTCAAAATTATACTTATACGCAACGGAAAATACTTTATTTACATTTATGCATCCTAAGAGAGAACGCATAAGTGTCCCCAGGGGACACCCTATGCTAAGCAGGACCCTAGATTTAGTTTATTTATATATATATAAGGAAAACGGTCTTTTTACGTCGCCTTGAAAGTAATGTATGAGTTTGTAAAACATGCAAATCATGAGTTATAAATATATATATATTTAATAGTGTTTTTAGGTTTTAAATGTAACTAGCATCCTAACATAAGTCATCCCAAGAGCAATTTTAATATAACCAAAAGCAGTAAAACTAACAGTGTAAGCAAGTGCAAAGTATCTAAAAGAGAAACCACCAGTGGGCGTCAACACCTGACATGAACCCACCGGTGAGTAAGCATGTCTATACTACGGGTCTAAAGGAACTACCTCCCAAAAGAGAAACTCACAACAATAGCAAACACTGAAAATCTCTGGAGCAGTCTAGCCGCACTATCGGCTATAAACCTGTACCTAAGTTATTCAGAAAGAAAAGAATGCCTCAGCAAATTATAATCAACAGGAAAGGAAAGTGCAGAAGTAAAAACAGGAATTAAAAACAGGAATTTAAAAGTACTCATCAACGGTAAAAATGGTAAGAAAGGGGGGGGGGTGCACCAAGTGCACGATTGAAGCCAAGCTTCAAGGATCTCTGCAAAAGGATTAATACAATAATCATAACATGCAATAGGCTAAAACAGAAAGAGTCACCTAGTACTGGAGATGGATAAAAATTTAGTAACAAGTGGCCTAGACTGGCGGCCGCATGTCCAACCAAGTCCGTTCAGCCTAAATATCTTCATGGGCTTTGGTGTGTGGTATCCGTCCAACTCAACCAAACAGCCCATATTGCCATAATAAGGCAAGAAAGAAAACTAGGGTGGCGGCATCGGTCCGACCTACCCTAAAACCACATCCTACTCCAGTCCTAAGTGACCCGAGGAAAACTCGAGCTGAGGGTCTCGTATACCACAAAGCAAATTCCAAGAGCCTTAAACTCACTAGAGCAACCCACCTAGGAGCCCTATAAAACTAAACAGACACGGAGACTCGCTACTAGCTATGCGCGAACAGATAGATACTAATCCCCCGCAGTTGGTCTTACCTGGACCTAAGCCTGAGATTCTGATCCCCCAAACTAGGCGTATGGAATTAATTCATACCCGACCCTACACGGTCAATTTGATTTCCGACGCATCTATAATGAGATTTTCTTTTACACCACCCCCATGCCCCGTTAATTTACTCCCCAACACATGCATCATTAACTTGGAGCCAACCCCGCACAATTAATTTCATACCTAACATAAACGACTAACTGGATGCGAACACAAACAATTAAATTCTTAATAAAGCGAGTTAGCCTTGGTTTACACTCAAGGAAAACAACGCTCTACAAACTAGATATGAAATGGACATGGTTTTAATAAGCCATTACCCCTAACTACCTAGAAAAATTCTAGCTGAAATTAATGAACAAGATCTAGCATGAGAGCCTTCTAACTACACTCGCTCTGGGCAAGACCCAAAGCTACAGCGATTTATTGAAAAGAGCAAAGCTCCAAACTATAGATTCGGTTTGGGCACCTTTTGAACCAAACCTAAAGAACCCTTAAAGCTAAACTCTTTCCGATCGCAAATCAAGTAAACAAGGGTTTGGACATGAACAAGTTACCATCCCCAACAGAAATCCGGGCATGACTCAAAGTCCCCAAATTACAATATTTAAACTAAATAATCATTTGGTATAAAATTCAATCTAACACTCCCAATTCGGGAAACCGCGACATGTAACAAATGAGGATTACCACCCAACAAAAAAAAATGATTCGGGTAACCAAAAGCTTAGGAGGATTAGTTCTAAAATCAAACAAACCAAGGGGGCACTACATTGAATCACTTTGGCAAGGGCAAGGGGGCACACTTGCCTTGGGTTTTTGCTTGAAAATTTCGGCCAGCAGTGCTCTTCCCGACCGGGCCGGCCGCAAGCATCAAAATTAAGGAAACCTGGAAGAAGAAATCTCGGAATGAAGATCGCGGCTAGAGGAGCACGGATCCGGCCTCAAATGTAGTTTCCGGGCAGAAATGGCCGGAGATCGGGGGGGGGGGGGGGGGCGGTGCGCCTCCAACAGCCCGCCTCCGCTGGTTTTGCCGCTCGGGTCGCAGGAAAAAAAAAGGCCGCCATTTTTTTTTTCTATTGGGGGGGGGAAGGAAACCTAATATTACCTAATATATAATATAACATAATATATACTATAATATAAAACCTAATATATAATATAAAACCTAATACATAATATAACTTATGAAACCTAATATTATCTATTACCTATATTCTCATAACTATTCCTAATACCATAGTCTTATAAACATACATCATCTGATTAACTAAGAAAACAACTAACTTCACTCATTACAAACTCTTATATAAATATATATTCTCACCTATATAACCCACACGCATATACGCGCGAACACACCTATATATACTAACACCCATACATATGCAAACACGCACACGTACGCTTAAATAACGTTTTGCATGCACGTATAAGTTGAAAGTCCACCTAGTGCCAACTAGCTTCACCTACGGGGGGGGGGGGGGATAATAGGTGTCTTGTAGCGTTTTTGCGGAATTAAAACTGTACCTGCACAAATAAATCAAAAAACACAGCACAGAAAAGACTCAAGCAATTTATAGTGGTTCCCCGATTTGGGTACATCCACTTTCCCCCTTCGACCTATCTCCCAACCAGGGACGACTCGGTCACTTCACCAACAGGATTGAAATCCAATCCTTGCACTAACGGAAGGAACCCTTCCACACGTAGGAGTCACCACTCCCACACCACGGGTTGCACCCAACCCTTACAACTAGGAACCAAACGTTCCTTTACACAATAATGAAAATATAATGTATTAGAAATACAAACAACTTATGGAGACTAAGGTGTCCCTCTTCGTTCGACGACGTATTCTTGAAGTCAACGAAGAGTCCACAACCCTAGATCTCTCTTGGAGAGAATCTCCCCGAAACCGGCGGCGGCAAAGGGGCGGCGGCTTGGCTCTCGGGATTGGCGGCGGCAACGGAGTGCTGCGGCGATGCAATGGAGATTCAACCTTCGTAGCAAAGGTAGCAAGGTCTTCCAACGGTCACATTAGGATCGATCGTCTCGATCGATTCGGAAGGGGATGGTTTTCCCGATCTACGAATCAAGAGACAAAAGATCTCTGGTTAGACGCGTGAGACGCTTGCTAGGCTGAGCTTCTGTCGCTGGAGATCTGGAAGAACCTTGATCAGCAATGACGACTAACTGTACGAGCGGCAACGACGGCCGCGGAGCAAGATCGCGTTCTAGGTCACGTCGGTGGCTGTTCTTTTTGAATAGTGTATTCATATATCTCTGTATCTCTTCCGCTCAACCATACGGAGGTATTTATACATTAGGTCATTCCATATGACCGTTGTGGGCTCCACCAAAAGGAAACCCTAAGACCGGTTCAAAATAGTTCAGTTAACTTGGACCGTCCAGAGAATAGGTGAAAATTGCCTAAGTCAAATTCGGCGAGAATCGTAGTTGATTCTCGCCGATTCGGCGAGAATCAAGTACGATTCGGCGAGAATCAACTACGATTCTCACCGAATTCTACTTGACAGAATTCAATCTCTACTGATAACACAAGCCGGTGAGAATCGGCGAGAATCACAATTGATTCTTGCCGAATCGTCGAGAATGCAGAGTCATTCTCGACGAGTCGGCGAGAATCACTTCGTGATTCTCGACGATTCTTCCTTAGAGGAATTCAAGGCAGCTTCGAGACAACCGGCAGCAATCGGCAAGAATCAGTTCGTGATTCTCGACGATTCGGCGAGAATCACTAGTGATTCTCGACGATTCGGCGAGAATCACTAGTGATTCTCGCCGATTCGGCGAGAATCACTTAGTGATTCTCGTCGATTTGTACTTAGATGATTTTCGTCTTTCTTCCCGTGAGCTGGTCTTTGGCCCATCCTTGATCCTTGACTGCTCTTGATCTTACATAACCCTGTGCTTGAAAATAAGTACACTCCAATAGAGAGAGTACACGTAAGCCAACACACTAATCTGCTCAACGAGGGATTACGTTGCACAGACCCGTGTATATTGACCTACTGCACCCTGACATTGGTGTGTACTTAGCGATGAATAACTGCAAGCACAACTTGAAAATAAGTAATCAAATACATTGTCAATTCACCTTAGCTTGTTCAGGGGCTTCTTCAAATCAGGTACATTGTGGATACAATACCTAACAATCTCCCCCTATTTGAAGAAGCCTAAATCCTACAAGCTAAGGTGAATATAACGGCTTGGAAGAAAACATAACTTAAAAAAAAAGAGTGAGTTGAAATTCCATACCATTATCTTTAGAGAATTTGGAGCATACACCTTAGCACCATAGCCGAGAGGGTAATCTCCCCCTTTTCGGCTTCTGCAAATCTGGGTCTGGTACATTTGACACCATGCTCCCCCTCAGTTCTTGCATCTGTGCTTACACTTGAGTTCCTGGCAGATGCTCCCCCTAGATGCACGAGCCTGGAGCTTCTGTAGTCTTCATTCCTCATAGTTTAGCATCCCCAGTTCAGTTTTGAAAAGATTGAACTTGGCCTAATCTAAGTGCTTTGTAAAAATATCTGCAATCTGCTTGTCCGTGGGGACATAGCAGAGAGAGGATGTCCTTGTTCTCCACGTGTTCCCGAATAAAGTGGTAGCGCACTTCAATATGCTTCGTTCTGCTGTGC
Source organism: Platanthera zijinensis (assembly GCA_039513925.1). Lineage (NCBI taxonomy): Eukaryota > Viridiplantae > Streptophyta > Magnoliopsida > Asparagales > Orchidaceae > Platanthera > Platanthera zijinensis. The sequence goes on from CM077092.1 coordinate 160,727,803, forward strand.
GATACCGGATTATTGGCAATGGCAATTGCACTGGAGAAGTCGCAGTACATTGGTACTTCCTTGAACTGAAGGTCATAGTCTGCTAACTGATTTATGATCCATAGGAGTTGTGCGCAATAGCTGCCAGCCGAGATGTACTCAGACTCTGCTGTGGAGGTTGCTACACAATTCTGCTTCTTGCTATTCCATGAGATGAGCCTTCTTCCGAGGAATTGACACGTCCCGGAAGTGCTTTTCCTGTCATCCCTACTCCCTGCAAAATCAGCATCTGAAAAACCTATTAGCTCGACATCATTGTTTCTCGGGTACCACAAGCCAAGATTAGGGGTACCTTTAAGGTATCTAAGAATTCGCTTTGCAGCGACATAATGAGATTCCTTAGTGTTCACCTGATATCTGGCACAAACACATGCGGAGAACATGATATCCGATCTACTAGCAGTAACGTAGAGCAGGGATCCAATGATGCTTCTGTATTTGGTTTCATCAAAAGGTTTCCCTTTCTCATCCTTATCCAGAGACATGGTGGATCCCATTGGAGTCCTCATAGAGGTTGCATTCTCCATTCCAATTTCTTGAGGAGTTCATTGATGAACTTTGTCTGAGAAATGAAAATTCCTTCCTCAGACTGTTTCACTTGAAGTCCCAAGAAATACTTCAGCTCTCCCATACTGCTCATTTCAAACTTTCCTTGCATAAGTTTAGAAAACATTTTGCAAAGATTGTTGTCCGTTGACCCGAATATAATGTCATCGACATAGATTTGCACTAGCAAGGTCTTGCCTTTGACTTCCCTGAGAAACAATGTCTTGTCTATTTTTCCTCTAGAGAACTTGTTCTCAAGAAGAAAACTAGACAAGGTCTCATACCAAGCTCGAGGAGCTTGTTTTAAGCCATATAGAGCTTTATTAAGAAAGTAGACATGATTAGGATAAGTAGGATTGACAAAACCTGGAGGTTGAGCGACGTATACTTCCTCTTTCAAGTCTCCATTCAAGAATGCCGATTTCACGTCCATCTGATAGACTGTGAATCCTTTATGAGAGGCATAGGCTAGGAATAGACAGATTGCCTCGAGCCGTGCAACTGGCGCAAACGTCTGGTCGAAGTCAATCCCCTCCTCCTATCTGTAGTCCTTGAGCCACCACCTGCCTTATTCTTTATATGACACCATGGTCATCCAGTTTGTTTTCTGAAGATCCCACTTGGTGTCGATCACGTTCTGCCCCTTTGCTGGAACCAGCGCCCAGACGTTGCATCTTTAAATTTGATGTAGTTCATCTCTTGCAGGCCAATATCCATGTTGCATCTTTGTTCGCCTCGTCGAACTTCTTTGGCGCAACCTGTGATAGGAAACTAAGATGCAAAATCTCATTAATAGTACCTCTTCGAGTTCTGACACCATCGCGAGGTTCTCCGATGATCTGATCTCTAGGATGATCCTCACGTGTCAGAGCTCTAGAAGTCTTGCATCAGGAGCTCTATCAATTTCTGGGGCTCCTTCCTCTTCAGGGAGACTGCTCCATCCTGATTGTCATCCTCTCCGATTGCGTTGAGGTGGAGACCTTGACGTATTTTGGAGTTGCATCTTTCTCGGGCTCATCCAGGTGTAGCTTTTCGAGTCTGGCACCTACATCTTCAAGAAGACCACTAAAAGACTTGCAATTAAGCAAACTTCCTTCATCAAATACAACATTTATTGATTCCTCTACAACTAGGGTTTTCCTGTTGAAAACTCTATAAGCCCGGTTATGGCTACTATAGCCCATGAATATGCCTTCGAAGCATTTTTCACCAAACTTAGTACGTGGGTACTTCCCATTATTCAGTACATAACATCTGCAACCAAAGATCCTCAAATAGGACATGTTGTTTTTTTCTGCCTTTCAGTAGCTCGTAGGGCGTCTTACGATGACTTTTGTTGATCAACGCCCGGTTTTGAACATGACAAGCCGTATTGACAGCCTCGGCCCAAAAGTATTCTGGGAGTGAAGCGTCATTCAACATTGTCGTGCAGGCTTCAATGAGTGTTCTATTTCTCCTCTTCGCAACTCCGTTTTGTTGAGGAGTGCGCAGGGAGGAAAACTCATGAAAGATACCAAGTTCTTCACAAAACTCTGTCATAGCACCAGACTCGAACTCTTCCATGGTCACTTCTTATTTTGACCACTGAGCAGTTAAGTTCGTTCTGAATCTGCTTGATAAAGCTACTGAAGATGTCAAACGTATCAGACTTGCATTTTAAAAAGAACACCCAAGTAAACTGAGAGTTATCATCTACAATCACTAGCGTATAAGACTTCCCTCCTAAGCTATGAACTTGCATTGGACCAAACAAGTCCATGTGCAGAAGATAAAGACATATGGAGGAGTCTTTGTCTGAGATGCCCTTAAAGGTAGCCCGAGTCAGTTTGCCCATCTGGCATGCAGGACAGGGACTATCTTTGATGCACTTAATAATGGGAGCATCCCTTACTAAATCTTTGGAAAACAGCATATTAATTGTCTTGTAATTAATATGTGTCAATCTCTTGTACCATTGTTCACAAAGAGATGCACTGCCTTTTGCTACTAGGCATACGAGGGTAGAAGAATCTAGACTGAGAAAATCTAAATAGAAAATATTTCTGCTCCTAATGTCGGTTAATACCGTCTCCGAAGAGGCACATGATATTATCAGGCATTTATCCTTGCAGAACTTAACGTCATACCCTTTATCACATAACTGGCTTACACTGATCAGGTTATGATTTAACCCTTCAACATAAGCTACGTCAGTGATAGAGAGTATATCGTTGGAAATCATACCGTAACCTCTGGTGACTCCCCAATCAGATCCCCCAAAGATGACTTTGGGTCCATTCTCGACTGGAGAGTACTCCCGCAGCAGGCTTCTTGTCCCAGTCATATGACGGGAGCATCCACTGTCCAAATACCATATGGGCGTTTTGGTGGCCTTTGGACATTCCTGCAAAACAGAATTAATTTGCCTTAGGAACCCAATCGAACTTGGGTCCTAGATTCCTTGTTAGCAAGCTCCCCCTCGAATGGTTAGCCCTACGAGTGGTCTGCCTCGCATTGCCAACGTGAGGAGTCTCGTTATTCCTCGGATTAAACCTGCAATCCATGGAAAAGTGACCAACTTTGCCACAGCACCAGCAGTCAAATCTGTTATACTTTCTCCTAGGCACCTTCTTCACTCTTGGAACGGAAGGTTCAGCAGGGGCCTCGGACCTGGAGGTGGAGGCATCATGATGACAACAGTCACATGATTTCTTCACCTCCTGGTTTCTCAGTGTAACAGGCTTGGCCTTTGGTGCCTACTTCCTATTATGACCGCTAGAGAAGTGGCCATAATCCTTCATCTGAACTTCCTCATAAGGTGCCTTGAAGACACTCTCGCCAAAATTGCGAGGGAAGGTCCAACCATCATATTGGCTCTTTGGCTTTGCAACCGAGGGCCTGAAGTGATGGCCATATGTTGACTCAAAGTCATGTTGGTTATAGGGAAAGCTGGGCTTTCTGAACGCAATAGGACTGAGTGGGGCCTTTCCCTTTTCAGCAGCAGAGGCCTTCTTAGCAGCCTTATTCTTCCTCTGGTTCCTGTTTCTCCTAGATGAGGAACCAGGTACCCCTACGTGCCCCAAACCAGCTCCTTTGGCCTGAGCAGTGAAGGTATCAACCAGTGGAAGAACTGTCTTTGGCATAGAGAAGCTCTTAACGATCTTCTTTTCTGCCGCAAGTTGTTCTTCCAACCTGTCAATTTCCTCCTGCTTAAGATCGAGGAGCTTAAGAGACTCTGAATGCTTAGAAGTCAGGTCCAAGTGCTCCTGTCGGAGGGAGATCAAACTGGTGATCTCTTCCCTCAGGGATACACTCTCATCTTTAAGGAATTTAACTTCATTTTTCTCAGCCTTCAGTCTCTTTCGACACTCCTCGAAAGTATTGAGCAGAAGCTCATACTTATCGAGGAGCTCAGCTTCACGGGCCGAAGGGCTATCCTTAGGGTCATCATCCTGAGACTCAGGATCAGAGTCAGAGTTGGAGAGAGGGGTGTGAGCTTTTACCTTCCCAGTAAATGGGGGGCATTCTCCTTCTGAGTCACAGCGACCCATTAGCCCAAAGTAGGCTTCCTCGTCATTGTTGGTGTATGACGTGTTAAATTCACTCAGCGTCTTTGGCTTCTTCGCGATGTAACTCCTCTCCTTCTTCTTGTCTTTTGAGGACATGTGCTCCTCTCCCTTTCCCTTCTCCCTCTTGCCTTGATGGCAGTCAGCCACGACGTGTCCTGGCTTATTGCATCCAAAATAGATGATGTCAGTATTACGATGTTTGTTTGGTTTTGATTCATACCTGTCAGAAGAATAATTCTTCTTCTGAAATCTGGAGGAGGAGCCGTCTCTCTTTCTTTGATTCCTCATCTTGAGGAACTTCTTGAATTCTCGGGTGATGAGGGAGAAATGTTCTTCAGACAATTCTTAGCCGGAGGAGCATGGCTCGGAGTCTGCCTCCTCATCCTTCTTCCACGCACGGGAAGAAGCATCACCCTTGCCCTTTCTGGAATGAATGGCTTTTAGGGCCACCGCCTTATCTTTGGCTGCGGCTTTCTCTGCTTCCTCTTCAGCTTTCCTTATATTGAGTTAAAGCTCATAGGACATGAGCTTCCCGAACAGAATTTGAGGGTCGGTTTCAGCAAGTCTGCCAAACTCTCGGATGGCGCAGATCTTTGTGTCTCATTCCTTAGTAAGGGACCTAAGGAATTTATCATTGAGTTCACCGTCAGTGAACACTCTTCCATATCCCTTGAGTGCATTGACGATCTTGAGGAAGTTTTCGAAGGTAACTCTGATCTCCTCCTTGGGCCCTTGCTTGAAGGCCTCATATTTCTGGTTGAGGAGGGATCTCCGATCGTCCCTCACTTCATCTGTGCCCTCCATTAGTACAATCAGACAGTTCTAGAGATCCTTGGCTGTCCTGCAGTTGCAGAAGTTCTACATCATAGAGTCGTCAACTGCGCTTACCAAGATGTTCTGTGCTTTCTTGTCGAGTCCTACCAGCACCCTTTCGTCCTTGTCCATTTCTGACAACGTCTTTGGCACTTGTTTAGTAGGATCAATGGTGGAGGCCTTTGTGGGAACATAAGGTCCCTCCTCAACAATCATAAACAGTCGTGGGTCGACTGCTTCCATGTAGAATCTGATTCTTTCCTTCCAGATAGGAAAGTTCAGTCTGGTGCACACTGAGATTTTGTCGGAGTACTTGAGTCCGTCCATGGTAGATATCTGTCTTCTTCTTGACACTGGTGGCAGGATTCTACTTAAGGTGTGAACCCTTTTGATGAGTAACCTCCCTCTGATACCACTTGAAAGTCCACCTAGTGCCAAATAACTTCACCTATGGGGGGGGGGGAATAGGTGTCTTGTAGCATTTTTGAGGAATTAAAAACTGTACCTGCACAAATAAATCAAACAACACAGCACAGAAAGGACTCAAGCAATTTATAGTGGTTCCCCGATTTGGGTACGTCCACTTTCCCCCTTCGACCTATCTCCCAACCAGGGACGACTCAGTCACTTCACCAACAGGATTGAAATCCAATCCTTGCACTAACGGAAGGAACCTTTCCACACGTAGGAGTCACCACTCCCACACCACGGGTTGCACCCAACCCTTACAACTAGGAACCAAACGTTCCTTTACACGATAATGAAAATAGAATGTATTAGAAATACAAACAACTTATGGAGACTAAGGTGTCCCTCTTTGTTCGACGACGTGTTCTTGAAATCAACGAAGAGTCCACAACCCTAGATCTCTCTTGGAGAGAATCTCCCCGAAATCGGCGGCGGCAAAGGGTGGCGGCTTGGCTCTCGGGATTGGCGGCAGCAACGGAGTGCTGCGGCGATGCAATGGAGATTCAACCTTCGTAGCAAAGGTAGCAAGGTCTTCCAACGGTCACACTAGGATCGATCGTCTCGATCGATTCGGAAGGGGATGGTTTTCCCGATCTACGAATCAAGATACAAAAGATCTCTGGTTAGACGCGTGAGACGCTTGCTAGGCTGAGCTTCTGTCGCCGGAGATCTTGAAGAACCTTGATCAGCAACGGCGACTAACTGTACGAGCGGCGACGACGGCCGCGGAGCAAGATCGCATTCTAGGTCACGTCGGCGGCTGTTCTTTTTGAATCGTGTATTCGTATATCTCTGTATCTCTTCCGCTCAACCATACGGAGGTATTTATACATTAGGTCATTCCACATGACCATTGTGGGCCCCACCAAAAGGAAACCCTAAGACCGGTTCAAAATAGTTCAGTTAACTTGGACCGGTCCAGAGAATAGGCGAAAATTGCCTAAGTCAAATTCGGCGAGAATCGTAGGTGATTCTCGCCGAATCAGCGAGAATCAACTACAATTCTCACCGAATTCTACTTGACAGAATTCAATCTCTACAGATAACACAAGCCGGTGAGAATCGGCGAGAATCACAATTGATTCTTGCCAAATCGTCGAGAATGCGGAGTCATTCTCGACGAGTCGGCGAGAATCACTTCGTGATTCTCGACGATTCTTCCTTAGAGGAATTCAAGGCGGCTTCGAGACAACTAGCAGCAATCGACAAAAATCAGTTCGTGATTCTCGACGATTCGGCGAGAATCACTAGTCGAATCGGCGAGAATCACTTAATGATTCTCGTCGATTTGTACTTAGACGATTTTCGTCTTTCTTCCCGTGAGCTGGTCTTTGGCCCATCCTTGCTCCTTTACTGCTCTTGATCTTACATAGCCCTGTGCTTGAAAATAAGTACACTCCAATAGAGAGAGTACACGTAAGCCATCACACTAATCTGCTCAACGAGGGATTACGTTGCACAGACCCGTGTATATTGACCTACTGCACCCTAACATTGGTGTGTACTTAGCGATGAATAACTGCAAGCACAACTTGAAAACAAGTAATCAAATACATTGTCAATTCACCTTAGCTTGTTCAGGGGCTTCTTCAAATCAGGTACATTGTGGATACAATACCCAACACAAGTGCATTCTCGCACCAGCACGCTCAAAACACGCGCTCTGCTCGAAAATGCGCAACTATATATAAACGCTCGCATAAGGTGATGACTCGCTAACAAGCGACCGTCGGAATGACGCGAAAATTAACGTTCTCGGATTTCGACCAAACTCGCACCGTAAATAAATACTCGGGCTACGAAAACAACGGCGAAGTCGGAAACAACTTCCGACGATCACACACTCGAGCTAACCTCTCCCGAAGCCAAAGCACAAGGATTCCCTAAGAGGCTCAGCCGGGCCTCCAAAACAGACGCCGGCTAGCTGGGGAAACCATACAACAGGCCATAACCCCTAAGAACACCTAACGAGGTACTCTAACAACGGCACGAGCCTGAAAATGCATCCACGTAACGCCCAAGGAGAATTAAATAAATACAGAAAAATAGGGGGCGTTACATTCACCCCTCCTAAAAGAAAGTTTCACCCCGAAACTTTACGCACAAGCTCCCAACCGGGAAGAAACAGGAATAGTCTAACATGAGCTAAAGAGGAGAAGACAAACATACCCGACACAAGTCAAGGGAAGAGATGAGGGTGAGCCTCCCTCATTGCTGACTCCAACTCCCATGTAGTGCTATCCACCTCCTGGTTCCTCCACAAGACTTTAACCATGGGTATGGTCTTCCGTACACTCTATCCTGCGCATCCAGAATGCGGACCGGACTTTCCACAGAGGTCAGATTTGGTTCCAACTGAGGCACCGCATCCAACACTTGCCTACTACTCCGCACACACTTCCGCAGCTGACTCACATGGAACACATTGTGCACGCCTGGGAAGGTCGCTGGAAAATCCAGTCTGTACGCTGCCACACCAATACGCTCCAAAATCCTGAATGGACCCATATACCTCGGATCCAGTTTATGGTTCTTGCCGAACCTCTTCACCCCAGCCATCGGGGAGACCTTCAGGAACACCAAATCCTCCACTGAAAACTCTAAATCAGACCTACACCGGTTAGCATTCTTCTCGTACCTCTCCTGAGCCACCCGAAGCTTCTCCCGAATAAGCTTCACGGAAACCTCCATTTCTTCGAGTACATCAGGACCCAACAGGGGCTTCTCACCAGCCTCAGCCCAAAACAATGGCATCCTGCAATGCCTCCCTTACAAGGCTTCAAAAGGAGCCATCTGCAGGCTCTCCTAATAGCTGTTATTGTAAGCGAACTCCATCAGCCTCAAGCGCTCATCCCACGCTCCTCCGTGGTCTAAAATACAACATCTGATTGTATCTTCCACGATCGGGTTAACTCCCTCTGCCTGACCATTTTTCTGCGGATGATATGCGGTTGAATATCTCAAATCAGTACCCAAACCTTCTTGCAAACTCTTCCAGAAGCGAGACGTAAACCTGGAGTCTCGGTCTGATATGTTGCTTATAGGAACTCCAAGCAACCGGATGACTTTATTCAAATACAGCTCAACTATCTTCTTCAAAGGGTAATCCATCTCATTAAGGTACGAAGTGAACAAACTTCGCTAATCTGATAACCATAGCCAAGACTGAATCAAATTCTCTCGGAGACCGCGGCAAGCCTGAAATAAAATCCATCGAGATGCTCTCCCACTTTCAAGTCGGGATTTCCAAGGGAGTCAACTTGCCACCAGGCCTTCCATGATCGGCCTTAACATGCTAGCAGGTGGAACACTCAGAAACAAACACAAAGCAATCTGCTTCATGTCCTAATACATCTTAGTTAGGACACTGGTGGTAGGCAACACTGACACCATGCGCCTCACTACACAATTCAACTCGTAAGAGCAGTGCATACTCAAATCTTTAATTCTTTAAAAGCTTCCTCGTGCTTATTGCTCCAAACAAAACTGCATTCTCATGCTTCGATTGAAATCCTAGCCCCTTTCCATAACCACAGCTATTTTTCTCTTGATCGGCTGAAATCTCATCTTATAATAGCAGCAATCTATTCTGGGTTGACATAAATCCTGTCCTTGCTAACCACATGACCCAGAAAGAAACCCGAGGTAACCAAAACTTGCACTTACTAAATTTGGCGAATAGCTTATGGTCCTTCAAAGCAGATAAACCAAATGCAGATGCTGGTCACCCTCCACAGCATCGCGGGAATAAATCAAAACATCGACGATGAACGCGACCACGAACTTATCCAGGAAGTCCTTGTACACGTGGTTCATCAAATCCATAAAGGCCGAGAGTACACTTGCCAAACCATACGACATAACCAAAAACGCAAACCTGCTCAAACTAGCACACATCCTAAGGTTCATCAAGGCAGGCAACACTAAGGACAAGGATGGGCATGTTTTACGACATTAAGAGAATACCCAAAAACGTCACCTAAAAATACAATCATAAAAGGACAAGATTTAGGATGAACTCTACGCCTCACACAGGAGGAAAATTAACTAGGACGACATCCGAACACTCGCGCACCAAGGGAATCTCATCTAAGCGCGACAACGAACACCGGTTTCTAAAAACTGAACCCAAACAAACAAACATCCCGAAGCTAACGGCTTCCAAGCACAAACCGCAGAAGATAACTGGAGAAGCCTAACACGGATCACCATATACACCCTTGGGTCGATCGTCGTCCATCTTGAGGTCCAAACGCTAAATTTTGCACCGAATAATAGCGTCATGCCCAGACGACCCATACATGCCCAAAATCACATCAAAAACTTCCCGGTCTATCACTTTTAAATCAAAAGCCACTAGAAAATCACCCAATTTATTCGGACATAACTGAACAATTTGGTCTGATACCACTGAATCATCAGAAGGAAAACTTGACACAAAACATGTCACCAATCCGACAGAGGGTCAAACTATGACACTCTACCAAGGCCCTAGACCTGTACGGGTGGGTAGCGACAAAACCAAAAGAACACGCGCCTAACTGTTCTTTACCTTAAACTTCCCTATACAAATCGTGTACACAACTAAACGAATAAACGACAAACCAGGAAGAAGATAAAACAAGTTATAACCTAACCTGAAATCACTTAGGTCGAAGACTGAATTTCTTCCTCGATCGACGCGATCAGCTTACCCTTTCCTTTGTCTAAGTACTGCACCTGAGGTAAAACTTGAGGTGGGGCAGGCTAAAACGCAGGCTGAAATTGCGGGCACCTTGCCTTAACATGCCCCTTTTGCCCACACTGAAAGCAGACCTTACCCTTATCCCAACAATCGGCCACCTCATGCCCCTTCTTCTTGCACGAGGTACACACCAGATCTCCTTTGGGGGTCTTCTGAACCTCCTGAACTTGGTCCTTCTTTTGAGCCTTCATTTGCTTAAAACATCTTTCAAAGGGGTGGCCTGATCGGCCACAGAAGCTAGACATTTCCTTACTCCTTTTCCTTGAAACATCACCGGATACCTCGATGGTCTTACCCTCATCGGTCTTCCTTTTATCCTTCCTTAGCATCATGTCTCTATCCTTAGCATAGCCCATAGTATCAACTTTAAGAGCAATTTCCACTGACCTTACATCAGTCTCGAATTGGTAAGTATTAGAGTACTGCTGAATGTCACTTGGGAGGCCACCCAAGAAGCCTTTTACTCTGCACTCTTCAGCAGCAAACAATCCAGAAGCAATCTTATTAAATTTGCTGATCTCGCTCTCATTTTCCACCACTACGGGGGCTGGCTCACCAGGCTGTCATCCTAAGGTTGCAGCCAACAATTCCTGCAACTGCACTTGCATCGCCACTACCTGACCCGCCATGGTCTCCATGTTCTGGCACAGTTCTACAATCACCGTCTCTCTCTGCGCGCCTGACGACTCGCCCTCAGATTGGGGAGTCAACCTCGTCACTCTACACTTAGGCGCCATGCTATACGAGCAAACAACACAATAATCGAAACCTAGTTCAACTACTAGGACAAAACAAACAGGTATAGACAAACCTACATAAGTACTTGCTTTAACTGCCAACTTGCTCTGGGCTTTTATATATTTTTTTTTTACAAAAATCATAGCATGCTTAACCTAAGATGGTTTACCACCATCATACTAACTCTGGTGCCTATACCATGAATGCATGTATTTATATTCTTTTTTGACCAAAAAATTATGTGTGTACACATGTCATCATGCAAGTCTTTAGCTTGGCACGTTGTGCTTATGCAATGTTATGTCATGCATGTTTGTGCTATGCATTCTATAAAAGGCCCTAATGCATGTTATGAGCGGCATACGCATGAAAATGTTATGCATCTCATAATACATAACATTTTCATGCAACGAAAAAAGAAAACGTGCTAGTCGCATCCATGTGGTGAGGTTATGCACCCCATAATACATAACCCTCACATGTTGCCTCCTATGGTGGATCCATATACGAACACATATTATGCATCCCATAATACATAATATGCCCCGTATACTTCATTTTATGCTATGAGTGTAGTGTTCGTGCTTCGGCCAAGACGTGCTGATGACATGTCGGTGTGTGTATGATATGACTCTAAACATCTAATACTTACAGGGAAAGGTTGCCCGACAATTTGTCAGACAACCTCCCTCTGATACCAACTGTCACAACCCGCATTTTCTCCAATTTAAGAATTATCAGAGTCTGAGAAAACACGCATTGTGATGCCACGTCGAGCAAGGGATAACTGCTGACGCTCAGGCAAAACACTAACTACCTTACTTTTAAGAAGAAATCATAAGTTAAATTACTAGAAATTCAGTCATATTTTTAAGGCCGTATCCCTCGGCTCTGTGGATCATCTAGTCCACATTTCAAAATTATACTTATACGGAGCGGAAAATACTTTATTTACATTTATGCATCCTAAGAGAGAACGCATAAGTGTCCCCAGGGGACACCCTATGCTAAGCAGGACCCTAGATTTAGTTTATTTACATATATATAAGGAAAACGGTCTTTTTACGTCGCCTTGAAAGTAATGTATGAGTTTGTAAAACATGCAAATCATGAGTTATAAATATATATATTTAATAGTGTTTTTAGGTTTTAAAAGTAACTAGCATCCTAACATAAGTCATCCCAAGAGCAAGTTTAATATAACCAAAAGCAGTAAAACTAACAGTGTAAGCAAGTGCAAAGAATCTAAAAGAGAAACCACCAGTGGGCATCAACACCTGACACGAACCCACCGGTGAGTAAGCATGTTTATACTATGGGTCTAAAGGAACTACCTCCCAAAAGAGAAACTCACAACAGCAGCAAACACTGAAAATCTCTGGAGCAGTCTAGCCGCACTATCGGCTATAAACCTGTACCTGAGGTATTCAGAAAGAAAAGAATACCTCAGCAAATTATAATCAACAGGAAAGGAAAGTGCAGAAGTAAAAACAGGAATTAAAAACGGGAATTTAAAAGTACTCATCAACGGTAAAAATGGTAAGAAAGGGGGGGTTCACCAAGTGCACGATTGAAGCCAAGCTTCAAGGATCTCTGCAAAAGGATTAGTACAATAATCATAACATGCAATAGGCTAAAATATAAAGAGTCACCTAGTATTGGAGATGGATAAAAATTTAGTAACAAGTGGCCTAGACTGGCGGCCGCATGTCCAACCAAGTCCGTTCAGCCTAAATATCCTCATGGGCTTTGGTGGTGGTATCCGTCCAACTCAACCAAACAGCCCATATTGCCATAATAAGGCAAGAAAGAAAACCAGGGTGGCGGCATCGGTCCGACCTACCCTAAAACCACATCCTACTCCAGTCCTAAGTGACCCGAGGAAAACTCGAGCTGAGGGTCTCGTATACCACAAAGCAAATTCCAAGAGCCTTAAACTCACTAGAGCAACCCACCTAGGAGCCCTATAAAACTAAACAGACACGGAGACTCGCTACTAGCTATGCGCGAACAGATAGATACTAATCCCCCGCAGTTGGTCTGACCTGGACCTAAGCCCGAGATTCTGATCCCCCAAACTAGGCGTATGGAATTAATTCATACCCGACCCTACATGGTCAATTTGATTTCCGACGCATCTACAACAAGATTTTCTTTTACACCACCCCATGCCCCGTTAATTTACTCCCCAACACATGCATCATTAACTTGGCGCCAACCCCTCACAATTAATTTCATACCTAACATAAACGACTAACTGGATGCGAACACAAACAATTAAATTCTTAATAAAGCGAGTTGGCCTTGGTTTACACTCAAGGAAAAACCACGCTCTACAAACTAGATATGAAATCGACAAGGTTTTAATAAGCCATTACCCCTAACTACCTAGACAAATTCTAGCTGAAATTAATGAACAAGAGCTAGCATGAGAGCCTTCTAACTACACTCGCTCTGGGCAAGACCCAAAGCTACAGCGATTTAATGAAAAGAGCAAAGCTCCAAACTATAGATTCGGTTTGGGCACCTTTTGAACCAAACCTAAAGAACCCTTAAAGCTAAACTCTTTCCGATCGCAAATCAAGTAAACAAGGGGTTTGGACATGAACAAGTTACCATCCCCAACGGAAATCCGGGAATGACTAAAAGTCCCCAAATTAAAATATTTAAACTAAATAATCATTTGGTATAAAATTCAATCTAACACTCCCAATTCAGGAAACCGCGACATGTAACAAATGAGGATTACCACCCAACAAAAAAAATGATTCGGGTAACCAAAAGCTTAGGAGGATTAGTTCTGAAATCAAACAAACCAAGGGGGCACTACATTGAATCACTTTGGCAAGGGCAAGGGGGCACACTTGCCTTGGGTTTTTGCTTGAAAATTTCGGCCAGCAGTGCTCTTCCCGACCAGGCCGGCCGCAAGAATCAAAATTAAGGAAACCTGGAAGAAGAAATCTCGGAACGAAGATCGCGGCTAGAGGAGCACGGATCCGGCCTCAAATGTAGTTTCCGGGCAGAAATGGCCGGAGATCGGGGGGGCGGCGTGCCTCCAACAGCCCGCCTCCGTTGGTTTTGCCGCTCCGGTCGCAGGAAAAAAAAAGGCCGCCAGTTTTTTTTTCTATTGGGGGGGGGAAGGAAACCTAATATTATCTAATATATAATATAACATAATATATACTATAATATAAAACCTAATATATAATATAAAACCTAATACATAATATAACTTATGAAACCTAATATTATCTATTACCTATATTCTCATAACTATTCCTAATACCATAGTCTTATAAACATACATCATCTAATTAACTAAGAAAACAACTAACTTCACTCATTACAAACTCTTATATAAATATATATTCTCACCTATATAACCCACACGCATATACGCGCGAACACACCTACTTATACTAACACCCATACATATGCAAACACGCACACGTACGCTTAAATAACGTTTCACATGCCCGTACAAGTGCATTCTCGCACCAGCACGCTCAAAAACGCGCTATGCTCGAAAATGCGCAACTATATATAAATGCTCGCATAAGGTGATGACTCGCTAACAAGCGACCGTCGGAACGACGCGAAAATTAACGTTCTCAGATTTCGACCAAACTCGCACCGTAGACAAATACTCGGGCTACGAAAACAACGGAGAAGTCGGAAACAACTTCTGACGATCATACACTCGAGCTAACCTCGCCCGAAGCCAAAGCACAAGGATTCCCTAAGAGGCTCTGCCGGGCCTCCAAAACAGACGCCGGCTAGCTGGGGAAACCATACAACAGGCCATAACCCCTAAGAACACCTAACGAGGTACTCTAACAACGGCATGAGCCGGAAAATGCATCCACATAATGCCCAAGAAGAATTAAATAAATACAGAAAAACAGGGGGCGTTACAATCGTCGACCTGAGTTCAACGTTTTCCAGATAGTGTTAGGCTATCTCTTTCCGGTCAAAGATCGTCGAACGGAGCTCGACGCTCTCCAATATCGTCGAACGGAGATCGGCGATGTTGAAGAACTTTTAGATTCCTTTAGATGCCCAGATCATCGAACGGAGTTCAACGATCTTTCCTTTTCTGCGTCGAACCCTAATATAAAAATCATTTTTCGGCCGTTGTTTTTTTTGCTCTTTCATACTTTCTGCAGAGCTTCTCTTTCCCTCCAAACATCTCTGCACTCGGTCGTGTTTGTTCGTTTTTGCAGGTAATAATGGCCGTCTCTGTTTCCGTCTTAGCAGCAATGAAGTTTGACACGGGTTTTGACATCGACATGGACTCATTCGAAGGCAGTGATCAAATCCTCAAGGATATTCTGGAACTGTTCAAGGAACAACAGTTGGTTCCTATCATGTCCACAAGAATGAAATTGGCTGCAGATGAAATTAAGGAATGGGTGTATACTGCACACAACTTGGATCAGAACACAGTGATTGGAACAATATCAGGAACACAGGTATCCCTAACTCCTGCTCTCCTAACAGAAGTCTTCCAATTGAGTATTGGGCATGATTCTGTAGAGTTATCTGGAGAGGAATTTGCTTGTATGCTGGATAGAATGGGTCACTCAGTAGCAAACCCTAATAAGTTGCTTAAGAAAAATCTGTCAATGGAGTATAGATTCTTAGCAGATGTTGTGGGAAAGGTACTGCTTGCAAAGCATTCTGCTCATGATACCATCTCTATGTATCAATTCTTTTTGATGGGTGCATTAGTTGATAAGAAGCATTTGAATTGGGGAGAGATATTCTTTGATTTAATTAATAAAAAGATAAACAAGAACCTTGTTAATTTTGGGAGGATTCTAGGACTGTTTCTGCATAACAGATGCCCTCAACTGCTTGTTTCCAGTGGCATGCACATCAATGCCTCCAAGAGACTATCCTGTGCCCTCTTTGGAAAGTGGGACAGGCAAATTTCCAAACCCAGCAGGGCTCCTGCAGTGGTTTCAACTTCAGGCACAAGGACTGTACAAGTCACTTCCCCTTAGGCAACTGCCCTCTTGGAAGAATTGCCTGCCTCCTCCTCATCTCCACCATCTCCACCTATTGTTTCTTCATCCATCCCTACATCAACCATCACCATTTCATCTCCAATCTCAACTCTTTCACCACCACCAGCAACTACTGAAGACCATTTCCATCCTCTACACTATTATCCACACCTTGACATTGATTCATCCATTCACATTCCATCATTCAATCTACTAGATGATTCCTATATGGATGATTCTCATTCCTCATCTCTTGAGCACCCATCATCTTCTACTTCTTACTAACAATTGCTTCAAGACATTCTAGCTCAACCATCCTTCACTCCATCCATTTTCATTCCAGTGACTTCCATCACCACCATTCCGATTTCTCAACCATCCATACTACCATCCTCATCATTTCTCCACATCACTGCAGCTCCTCCAACACCATCAACTTATGTCACATTCTCCTCTACCTCTACTCAAGCATCCCTTGAGCAAGTAGATCTTCCAGCTCTAGCAGATAAGCTCTATGAGATGTTAGCTCCCAGGCTAGCACTCTTGTTGGAGACCTCCATGGCTCCACTCCTTAAGTCTATACAGGACTTATCTGCCAGGCTCTCCTCCTTTTGTCCTCCTCAAGCAATTCCTTCTGTGGGGTGCCTTGATCCAGTATATACTGAATCCAGACAGGGGGAGATGCCACATGAAGAAGAAATGATGCCTGTTTCACAAGAAGTTATGACAATTCTGTCAGAGATTCCAGCCCTAGCTCCAGCTCTAGCAGTTGACCTCAGGTCACTGTTGTCAGTATTTGATGTACTTTACTTCAGTTGTCTTCTAGCTCAAGAAGCTGAAGACCTTACTAAGGCCATTGTGCCTATTTTCAGTTGTGATCCCAGCTTGATATCTGACAGTCCACCTAGTGTCAACTACCTTCACCTATGGGGGGGGGAATAGGTGTCTTTGCAGCGTGTTAGCGGAATTGAAATTATACCTGCACAAGAAAATAAAACAACAAAGCACAGAGAGGACACAGGCAATTTATAGTGGTTCCCCGATTTGGGTACGTCCACTTTCCCCCTTCGACCTATCTCCCAACCAGGGACGACTCAGTCACTTCACCAACATGATTGAAATCCAATCCTTGCACTAACGGAAGGAACCCTTCCCCACGTAGGAGTCACCACTCCCACAACACGGGTTGCACCCAACCCTTACAACTAGAGACCAATCGGTCCTTTACAAAGAAATTGAAAATAGCTTGTAAGAAATACAAACAACTTTTGGAGACAAAGGTGTCCCTCTTCGTTCGACGACGTGTTCTTGAAGTCAACGAAGAGTCCACAACCCTAGATCTCACTTGGATTGAACCTTCCCGAAACCGGCGGCGGCTTAGTGCGGCGGCTAGGTTCACGGAGTATGCGGCGGCGACGGAGAGCAGCTGCTGTGCTAGTGATTCAAACTTCGTAGCAAAGGAAGCAAGGTCTTCCAACGGTCACACTAGGATCGATCGTCTCGATCGATTCGGACGGGGAAGTTTTTCCCGATCTACGAATCAAGAGACAAGGGATCTCTGGTTAGACGCGTGAGACGCTATGCTAGCCTAAGCTTCTGTCGACGGAGATCTGGAGCAACTTGAGATCAACAGCAGCGACAACGGCGCTAACGTCGGAGACGATCGGCGGAGCAAGATCGGGATCGGGCTCGATGGCGGCTCGTCCTTTTTGAATTCGCGTATTTTTCTATCTGTTCCTGTTCATACATACGGGGTATATATATATTAGGTCAAGTATATGACCGTTGTGGGTCCCACCAATAAGAAGACTTGAGCCCGGTTCGAAACAGTTCTGAAGGATCAAGCGCATACCCAACTGCACCAAAAGCCCGGACTGTTGGAGAGGGCGCTACTTAATTTTTTATATAAGTAGCAGAGCGCCACGGGTCAAGTGAAGGAACGCCGGACCCAACAATCCCCCCCCCGGCGTCCAGCACAACCCGTCGGCTCAGAGGTGGGGTTACCACATGGCCCACACGGCTCAGAGGTGGGGTTACCACATGTCCACGGTTGCCTGACCCACCGGACCCACACAGGTAGAAGGGAAAAATCAGGATTTAATAGCGCCCCCCGGTCTTGAACCCGTAACCTCCCTCTGATACCAATTGAAGGATCAAGCGCATACCCAACTGCACCAAAAGCCCGGACTGTTGGAGAGGGCGCTACTTAATTTTTTATATAAGTAGCAGAGCGCCACGGGTCAAGTGAAGGAACGCCGGACCCAACAAGTTCAGATAACTTGAACCGGTCCAGAGAACAACAGGAAATTGCCTAAGTCAAATTCGGCGAGAATCGTAGGTGATTCTCGACGAATCGGCGAGAATCACTTACGATTCTCGCCGACTTCTACTTAGCCGAATTCTGGCTGTACTGATACAGAAGCCGGGGAGAATCGGCGGGAATCACACTTGATTCTCACCGAATCGTCGAGAATGCAAAGTCATTCTCGACGAATCGGCGAGAATCACTTAGTGATTCTCGACGATTCTGCCTTAGAGAAATTTCAGGCGGTGTCGAGACTGCCGGATCCAACCGGCGAGAATCAGCTAATGATTCTCGACGACTCGGCGAGAATCATTAGTGATTCTCGCCGATTCGGCGAGAATCACTTAGTGATTCTCGTCGATTTTTACTTGGGCGATTTCTTCTCTTTCTTTCCTTGAGCTGGTCTTTGGCCCATCCTTGCTCCTTGTCTGCTCTTGCTTTATCATTGCCCTGTACTTGAAATTAAGTACACCCCAATAGAGAGAGTACACGTAGGCCAACACACTGATCTACTCAACGAGGGATTACGTTGCACAGACCCGTGTATATTGACCCACTGCACCCTGACATTGGTGTGTACTTAGCGTGGAATAACTGCAAGCACAACTAAAAAATAGTTCATCAAATACATTGTGAATTCATCTTAGCTAGACAGGTGGCTTCCTCAAATCCAGGTAATTGTGGATACAATACCCAACAATCTCCCCCTATTTGACGAAGCCAAAATCCTACTAGCTAAGATGAATACCACCATCCAGAGAATGATTAAAATTTTAAGTAGACGAGAACAAACATAACAATACTTGAGTCAAAACATGACATCACATATATATATATATATATATATATATATATATATATATATATATATAAATTCATAATACTTGTTCGTAAGATAATAGGGAAACATTGATGTGCAATAAGAGGCGGAACAGATCCTAAGCCTATTTTTCCTTAGCAAGATCATCCTTAAGCTTCTGAGCCAGGAATTTCTTGCTCTATCTTTCGAAATATTCCTTAGGCTTAGGATGATATCTGGGAGGAGGGGCTTTATCTGCCACTGTGTTATTCCTGAAGAATATGTTGCGTTTGGCTTCAAATTCTTTATGCCGCTCCCATTCGTATTGGCTATATACCTCACTTCGATTTATGTGCCCCTTCTGCTGTAACAAAAATGTGTCCAAGATGATACTCTTTGATACAGGACTCCATTTTTCATTTCTCACATTCTCCTCCGTCAATCTGATCCTCTTTTCAGCTGGTGTTTCCTTTGAAGTTCCTTCTTTGATTTGCCTTTTGCCTTTGGCTTTGGCTAAGGCATCTTGATCAAACCAGGTTCTTCGTTCAGCCCTTTCAGCAGCTTTCTTTGACTCAGCTTCGCTTAACGGAACAACTTCTGCACTTGCTCCTTCGTCATCCACAGTATTGTTCTCAGTAGTCTCGTGAACAGGATTAACCTCAGGAATATTGGTTGTATTGTTGCCTAATGCTTGGTTGAGCAACCACTGGCAACTGTCATACACATATACATTAGACTGGTCGAAATTTTCGATGATGATGTGCTGAAGGCCTTCCATTTTAGCAGTATATTCTTTCTCCCCCTTTTTGGCTTCGATTGCAATGGAGTTTGCATAGGAGTGCAGGGACTCATCAATGTGCTTCAGAGATTTAGAGAACTCAGTCAGCAGGTCTTGTTGATTTTTATTGAGGAGCACCATGTTGGCATCGAATTTCTGTATGTTAGTCGCCACAACATGTGCATTCTGATTGACCACTCCCAGGTCGTCAGTATTCTTCTTCAGTCCTTTCATGAGAAGAGATACAGCTGTGCCTGCCTCTGTATACTTGTCATCAAATTTCTTCTCCATCACATCTAGTTTATGGTTGATCTGAACTATGTTCTTGAGCATGAGATCCTCAGATTCCTTCAGTCTCTTTAGCACCGTTTTGTGGGATTTCTTAAACGTACTCTTGAGCTCATCCAGTATCCCTTGGACAACATTAATAGTGAGATTTGCCAGGTTTGCTTGGAGGGAAGGAGCTGCAGGCAGATCCTGGTCGGGCTCCCCAGCAGAAGTACTGGGAGAGCTGGACACTAGAATAGAGTCTACAGGGGGGACAGCGGGTTGCTGAGAGGGCTCCCCCTGTATTCCTGCATCCGACCTCTCAGGAGCTTGTTCCTTTGATGAACCAGCAGCATCCTCCTGAGGGTCCACCACTTTCTCCCGCTCAATTACTTCTTCCTCCACCTCAGTCTCCATGTGCTCAGCCTGATCTGCAGAATTATGCATGTCTTCTTCTACTGCATCCACCTCCTCTTCATCAGCCACCTCATCGCCCAGGTAATTTATATCTTCCTCACCGTCCTCTTCCTCTTCCACATCTGCCACTTCCTCCTTACTGTCTGCTTGCACAGACTCCACAGCATCTTTTGCTATCTGAGAAATATCTGATATGGTGTTTGCAGAAGAGAGTACAAACTCCCCCTCAGTTCCTGTAATCAGTGCATCAGGAACTTCACTGGGGGCAGCCATAGACTGTGTAGGAGCACTGGTGTCCTCGGCAGGAGATGCATCCTCGTGGTCTATTTCCCTGGCGACTTGCCCTATTCGACGCTCCCACCGGTCGAATATGCTTGCGTCCATCCTTTTCAAATAGTGCAGAGGCACTCCTTTGCTCATGTCGAATGTATCGCCGTCCAGCTGATTCAGATAGAGACTGATGATTCGGCCAAAGCTGGGGGTTCGGAGTGTGTCTTTAATTTTCTCAAAGAGCATGGCTCCCCAATTGAACCGCTTCCGGCAGACGATCGCCACCTAGAATTTTGAACATTTCTCCTGAGATATGGTCGTGGGATCCAGGTTTGCAGATTAGAACCTTCCCAACGATGTCGGACAGCAGCTTTCCCTCCTCGTTCATATCTTTCCTTTTGATTGACCGGATCCCCCGGGCCAGTCCACAGAAGGAAAGTGTCCTTGCTCTATCCTCTTCCTCCAGGTAGTCTTCTTCCCCACAACTGGATAGCCGCAGGTATTGGATCAGTTTCCTGGCGGATAGTTTGATCTTCTTCCCAGCAACCTTGCTTTTGATGGAGGTGTCTTCATGACGGAGCTTGGCAATGGCGAAGAACTCCAGTACCTCCTTATCCAAGATCTTGCATGGGTGCTCCAGCACGAATGTCAGTCCTGCTTCCTCGAGCATGATGATTATGTTGCGGAACTCGTCTGAGGCCTGGGAGAAACCGGTTCTCACTAGCTCGCATCCAGTGACCAGGCCTGCAGTAGTCCGTGGGGCCATAGCAAACTAGGAAGAAGGGGAATATCAATTTCCAAGTCTAAGGATCTCCGAAACTATGAGGTTGAGGATACAATCTATACTAAGCTTAAGTCACGGTTAGGGATAAGAAGGGGATTACCTTGTGAGGAGATGCAGTGAATGTTCCGGCACTACGATGCTTTATCAGAGTTGCGGCGAGCCGATCCGAAGCTGAGCGTGGGCGTGTCCCCGGCGGCGAGAGGGAGTCTTTGGGAGGGTCGTTAGGTCACTACGAGGTCGACGGAGGAGTCCGCTGAGAGGATCGAAGGGATTCCTTCGTAGCTTGGACAGTGTCTCGGCGAGAAATGGGAATGTGAAAAGTCGACGGGATTGGCGGAAGGAAAGCGTAAATTGGAAGATGAAAAGTCGGCGGGATTTATATCAGGGTCGGCGGGATACCAGGGTCGGCGGGATTTATATTGTACGTTATAACCGGGTTTATATAAGAGCTTTGGTTCGATGAGGATTGCAGAAATCAATTTCATGTATTTGTCACGGGTTGGAAAGAATTCGAAAAGATCATTTCTTAATCCAAGTGTGGTTTAACATACCACACAGCTTAGGAGGCACATCAACTCTGTGATTCCTAACTCACTAACATTGGCTAGCAGATTTCATAGATTATGTCGAGATTGATAAACGCAATATTCTTGATGTTAGTTGTCATTCTCAGTGACTCCTAATGACGTGTCAGCTTTAATTTTCAGCTTGTAATGTATGCCTATTGATGTGCCTTCTCGAATCTATCAGAGAATTTACTGACACACCTTTAATAATGTATCTAAGGGTTATTTTTACAGTTTTGATCTGTCCTTAGAATAACACACATAGATGTGTATATGTATATATATATATATATATATATATATATATATGTAAATGTCGACATAATATGACTCAAATATTTAGGCTGATCAATGATACCTGGAATTGTAAGATTCATCATTCAGCCCTTCTGATTAGAGCATACCAGGTGTTCAATTGGAGTATCCCATTGTTGATAGTACTTCTTTCGTTCCAGATACTTGTTCCAGACCAATCTTGGAACATCTTTTGTCTAGCTCCCATCATGACACGGAAGTCTAGACTACCCTGCACCAAAGAATATTACCTTACCTTAGGAGCCCAATATGTATTGGGTCCTAGGTTCCTGTCAGCATAATAATTGGACTGCCTTCCCTCAGGAATCCTGGTGGGAAGACTAACATTGCCTCGAGGATGTGGAAGTCCCCTTGCCATTGATACAGAATAGTTGTGCCAACAATCTATGGCAAAATGACCCACTTTGCCACAACACCAACACTCATGAATGTTGTATCGCCGTTTGTGACCTAAACGGATGACAGAGGTAGTCATAGTTCTAGGTCTAAACGGAATAGAGCCAGATATGCTCACAGAATTGTCTCTTCCACCGTGACTATTGGAAGGGTGGAAAGAATGCATATGGCAGGCGTCATGAGGCCTGGGAGGTGGTGCCTTCTTTTCAGTCAGCCCCCTTCCAAGGACCTCATGAGTCCTAACAACATGATTTCTATCCCCCCTTTCCTAGAGTCCTAGGGAGGTGAGAGGCGCATTGTGAGCTGATGCTGGCAGATTCATGACGAGTAGGGGCTGTGGTCGAGAATACAAAGGGCTTGATGGAAGCCGGAGGTATTCTCTTCTGGGTGGCCATGACAGCCCTTGCATTTTGGGTGCCTCCACATGAGGGCAGATCACCCTTGCAGTGACCACGGTTGTTCCTGTGATCATACCTGTAGGCATGATGAGTACCCTTCCTTCCTAGTGTGGGGGGTCTGAATACCGTTTCCCCATTTCTCCATGAATTGATAATTCGGGAGATCCATCCATTTTCTTCCTTTCTCTTGATAGAATCAACCTTGGAAAAGTTGGATACTATCCTCTTCTCATTCTCTAGACTACTCTCTAGATCTGAGATTTTGGAGTCCTTAACCTTGTTGGATGCCAATTGGAGAACCAACAAGATCTTCAGCCGAGCAATCTCCTTAGCTTGCTCCTCAACAAGTAGGTTGCTTTGCTGAAGGGCTCTCTTCAAGGAATCAGGATTTTCTGAAGGGCGGTCATCCAAACTATTCCTGTCTTTTGGAACTTGAGGAAGAGAGGGGCAAGGTGACGAAGTTACCTGGTCCTGACTTAGCTGATCAGGGATAATGGTAGAACTGACTGGGGCAGCTGAGTCATCTTCAACTGAGCAGTCTTCCTCAACTTCCTCCTCAGTCTCTGATAAAGACACAGGTGCCCTGATACTGTGAAATTGGTCATCACTTTCTTCTTCAGAAATGCTGACCCCCATATATGCCTCATCCTCTTGCTGGCTACTTGTCCCTGTTCTGTCTGATCCCTCCATGAGGTCTGATACAGTTTGCCACAAGGACTTGGCCGTCCTACACTTTTCAAGTTTTGACCGGGAAGGTCCAGTCCAGACATCCAGGATGATTTTACGAATCATTTTTATCCAAGTTGAATAGAGAGAATTCAATCTCAGACATTTCAGTAGTCTCCTTGGGGATCTGCATATCCTTTTCAGAGCAGGAGGCCTTCATGGGAATGAATGGACCCTCTTCCAAGATGATTGATGCGCGAGGGTCGATGGCCTCCAAATAAAAGGATACCCGCATCTTCCAGATGGGATAATAGTCCTTTGTGCACACGGGAAGTCTTAGCGGAGAGATCCCATAATCCAGCTCCATGCTTTTGACACTGGTGGCAGGATTCTACTCAAGGTGTGAACCTTTTTGTTGAGCAACCTGCCTCTGATACCACTTGACAGTCCACCTAGTGTCAACTACCTTCACCTATGGGGGGGGGAATAGGTGTCTTTGCAGCGTGTTAGCGGAATTGAAATTATACCTGCACAAGAAAATAAAACAACAAAGCACAGAGAGGACACAGGCAATTTATAGTGGTTCCCCGATTTTGGTACGTCCACTTTCCCCCTTCGACCTATCTCCCAACCAGGGACGACTCGGTCACTTCACCAACATGATTGAAATCCAATCCTTGCACTAACGGAAGGAACCCTTCCCCACGTAGGAGTCACCACTCCCACAACACGGGTTGCACCCAACCCTTACAACTAGAGACCAATCGGTCCTTTACAAAGAAATTGAAAATAGCTTGTAAGAAATACAAACAACTTTTGGAGACAAAAGTGTCCCTCTTCGTTCGACGACGTGTTCTTGAAGTCAACGAAGAGTCCACAACCCTAGATCTCACTTGGATTGAACCTTCCCGAAACCGGCGGCGGCTTAGTGCGGCGGCTAGGTTCACGGAGTACGCGGCGGCGACGGAGAGCAGCTGCTGTGCTAGTGATTCAAACTTCGTAGCAAAGGAAGCAAGGTCTTCCAACGGTCACACTAGGATCGATCGTCTCGATCGATTCGGACGGGGAAGTTTTTCCCGATCTACGAATCAAGAGACAAGGGATCTCTGGTTAGACGCGTGAGACGCTATGCTAGCCTAAGCTTCTGTCGACGGAGATCTGGAGCAACTTGAGATCAACAGCGGCGACAACGGCGCTAACGTCGGAGATGATCGGCGGAGCAAGATCGGGATCGGGCTCGACGGCGGCTCGTCCTTTTTGAATTCGCGTATTTTTCTGTCTGTTCCTGTTCATACATACGGGGTATATATATATTAGGTCAAGTAAATGACCGTTGTGGGTCCCACCAATAAGAAGACTTGAGCCCGGTTCGAAACAGTTCAGATAACTTGAACCGGTCCAGAGAACAACAGGAAATTGCCTAAGTCAAATTCGGCGAGAATCGTAGGTGATTCTCGACGAATCGGCGAGAATCACTTACGATTCTCGCCGACTTCTACTTAGCCGAATTCTGGCTGTACTGATACAGAAGCCGGGGAGAATCGGCGGGAATCACACTTGATTCTCACCGAATCGTCGAGAATGCAAAGTCATTCTCGACGAATCGGCGAGAATCACTTAGTGATTCTCGACGATTCTGCCTTAGAGAAATTTCAGGCGGTGTCGAGACTGCCGGATCCAACCGGCGAGAATCAGCTAGTGATTCCATTAGTGATTCTCGCCGATTCGGCTAGAATCACTTAGTGATTCTCGTCGATTTTTACTTGGGCGATTTCTCCTCTTTCTTTCCTTGAGCTGGTCTTTGGCCCATCCTTGCTCCTTGTCTGCTCTTGCTTTATCATAGCCCTGTACTTGAAATTAAGTACACCCCAATAGAGAGAGTACACGTAGGCCAACACACTGATCTGCTCAACGAGGGATTACGTTGCACAGACCCGTGTATATTGACCCACTGCACCCTGACATTGGTGTGTACTTAGCGTGGAATAACTACAAGCACAACTAAAAAATAGTTCATCAAATACATTGTGAATTCATCTTAGCTAGACAGGTGGCTTCCTCAAATCCAGGTAATTGTGGATACAATACCCAACAATATCTTCATATATCAATTTTATAAAGGCTGTGGAAAGCTTTACTGCTACTGATGTTGTGAATGCTGGTTCTGCTGCTGATGAAGTTAGTTGTGATACTGCTAATGAATTGTTGATGACAGAGGCTTATGATTCAGAGCCTACTGTTCATGTTGATGAGCCTGTTGTTACTGCTGCTATTATTTCAGAAACTACTGCTGTTATTTCTGTTTCTAATGTTGTTGCTTCTCCAATTGTTAGTGTTGTTATCTCTTCTGTTTCTTCCAGTGTTGTTATTTATGTAAGTACTGCTTCTGTCACTGCTGCTGCTGCTGCTTCAACTGAACAATCCAAACAACAGAAAGAGTATATCAAAAGGATTGAAGAATTGTATGACATTCCTCAGAGCTCAGACAGTGACAAGTTCAGAACTAATTCTGATGACTCCTCTGCAACCATTGTAAGGAAGAGGAAAGCCAGAAGCAAAGCTTTGAAGAGAGTTCCTCCAGAGAAAGTAAAGGATGATAATGACATTCTCTATTAAATTCTGCATGACTGTCCTTTAACTGAACCTTGGATGCAATTCTCAAGGAACCAGCTGAAGGCAATGAAGAAGAAGAGAAAGTATGACAAAGGATCATCTCACCATAATCCTCCTCCTCCTCCTCCTTCACCAGATGCAGGAACTGGTGGAGGTTCTGCTTCATAGACCTCATATGCTGTAACTCAAAGCTCCTCTCAGACTCAAGATAGATCACAATCAAGATGGTATCAACAAAGAGGCTACCAATCCAGGAGAGGCCAATACTGAGGAAATCAGAGAGGTTACAGAGTTTATTCAAGAGGACAATCAAGACAACATCCTTATCACAGGGAAGGACAAGGCCCCATTGATTCAACTTCTGGTCCTTTCCCTTATAAGCTTAAAGAAATTGTTACTTCAAGAGCTCCTCCTGCTGATACAATCAACAGATATGAACCTCTTGTTCCCTTTGAGGATCCAGAGAACAATCCTCTTTCTTGGATAGCAAGGATGAAAGAATTGGCTGCCTTAGATCAAATAAAGAAGGCAAGAGAACAAGGGAGAGATACCTCAAACATCACTACTTTATCTGAGCAAAGAAAGAAAGAATTTGAGAGATACTCCTCCAGAAAATTCTTTGATCCAGAGAGTTATATGAAGCTGCACCCAGAGGCTGTTGTTCCCAGACCTAAATTTAAAACCTCCCTAGGTGCTGGTGATGACAGAAGATCCAAGAAGGAAGCTCAAAATCCCAACAGAGAAATCATGTTCAAAAAGAGAGAAGAAAAGGAGTAATTATGTAAGCTGACAGTATACATCTATTTCTGACTATCTGCTGTGACTTTATATCTGCTTCTACAATACTGCACTTCATTAATCTGCTATGTTGTATTTGCTTTTGTTTCTGCTTATATGCTTTTTAATTCCTATGTCTTGTAAATAGTAATCCTAACCCAAATAGGGGGAGATTGTTGGACCACCCTATTACTGATTTAGGTAAGGATCACTATGTCCTTAGGAATATGTCTTGACCTCATTGTATAGTTTTAAAGGTCAACTAGAATAGGTCTAAGGCTTAGAACTTAGGTTTGAAAGCTGCCCCCAAGACCTTCTAGTTCAGAATACAAGAGCAGAAGTTTAAGGCAATTCTCGTCGAGCTCAGATCGACGAGGCGTCGAACTCAGTTCGACTATCTCTGAGCTCAGTTCAACGAGTCATCGAACTCGGTTCGACGATCTCCGAGCTCAGATCGACGATTTCTATCTCAAGTCTAATTCCAGTCTCTGAGCTCAGGTCAACGATAGTCGAGCTCAGATCGATGACTTTTCTTGAGAGATCGACGATTTCAGAATTCAAATTCAGTTAGTTATGGAATTCAATCTGATTCATATTCAACATTTATTTCAAAGGATTTTGTAGTCATTTCAATTAATCTTGAGCAAGTTTCAAGGAAGACTAAATGGAATGTCTCTTAGGACTTTCCTCCAGAGACAGATATCATTTAAGGAAGTCATTTATGACTGGCTAACGTCTATCTAGAAGACTGAATTTCAATATATCATCTCAGGGTAATTGAGACGGGATGATTATTATTATTCTAAGAAATAGATTTTGAGACACAACTACTACAGGATTACAAGTTAGAATTCTTACAGAACACAAGGAATACAACAGTGAAGGAGATCATCACACAGAAAAGAATTCCTCTGTTCTTTCAAGATCTCTTCTGATTCAAGTGTTCAAGGCTTCATCAATCAAGGACTCCAGACACATCACATTTCAGCCTTTGCTGAAATCATTCTTTGCTGGAGATCTCAAACATACTGAAGGCCTATCACCCTGTACAAAGCTTCTCTTCCTGAACAACTACAAATCTCAGGGGGAGCTTTGACAACAACAATCCACTAGTCTTCTCTTTAACTGTTGACAGAGAAGAACATCAACTCTTTCTTTTTCTTTTATTCTGCTGTAAAAGGGTTACTCAAAACTCCCTTCAAAAGTTTTGTGGTTGGTTTCTGAGACCTTGTCAAAACTCAGTGGTGGCAAGACACCTGATCAAAAAATCTGTTTTGGTTTTTGAGCACCTTATCAAAAGCTCATTGGTTCCCAAGACACCTGATCAACTATTCCTGCAGTGGATTCCTACCTAGGGTGGTAGAAGAGTGGATGTACCCAGGTTGATTGGGGAACCACTATAGATCCTTGTGTCTTCTGGTTGCTGTGTTTGATTTGCTGTGTGCTGTGATTTGTTTCTTGCTTACATAGTTTTTACTTACTGCAAGCACAATACACATATATATAAATCAAGTCTTCTACTGCTAAATAATTTTTAAATTGGAAAATTATTTTAATATACTCTATTCACCCTCCCTCTAGAGTAAAGGTAGATCTTACCCTCACTTTCAGATGAGAGCTTCAACTTCTAAGTTGTATGTGTTGGACCTGTTGCACCCCTCACCTCTTCCCCTCTAAGGTTGGCCACAAATACAACACATACAACTTCATTCCCTAGCAGTGCGAGCTTCAATTTCCTCAAACTTTTCTTTGATTCGGTAGAAGAGCTGGAGAGAATTAGTCGGCGGTGCCTCATTGGAAACCACCTCCCACTTTATCTTGTTTAGATGACCTTCACAAGCTTAGAAGAGGAAGATAACTATACACGAAGGAGGAGATTGAAGAAGGGCAAACAGTTTATCACGAATGACAAATGACATCCTTAATTAAGATTGTGTATATAAACACTAAATTCTATCCTCTCTCCCCCTCTTTTACTATCCTAACCCTTGCACCCTTAAACCTCTCTTCTCCTCATGTGCATCTAGATGGGTAGAATAATTTTTTTAAAAAAAAAAGATGAATTGAGAAGCATTAATATTATAAATAAAGCTTATATTTTTTATTAGATGCGAGTTAGGAATTTGACTTTTTTCATTCTTTGTATAGATTAATTTACAATTAAATTTTAATTAAATAGAATTAAAGGATAAATTGTAATCATCTCACATTGTCATTGTTTTAAGAAATATATTAAACAAATAAAAAATAACTACTTTATTTTTTCAATATCACCCAAGCCAAAATTTGTCATATCAAACTACTGTTTGGAAGATCATCGTCAGCCTTGTTATCAGAATCAAAATGAAGAGTGTGTGAGCCCCACATGTCCTGGAATGACATGAGAAGTGGAAAAAGAAGTATTAGAGCTTCTAGAGTTGTAGTTGGAGAAAATGATATAGTAAACTTGAAGCGCAGTCACGATTTGTGAAGAAAATTATAACAAGCAAAAATTAGAACATTTTGAACTCTATAGTTGATGTTTGCGAGAACTAGTAATGCACGGTATCCTCTATGCTATTTTAAACAATATAAAAATAGTATGAATTAGTCTAAATTAGACTCAGTTAACCATTTAAGTTATGGTACACACTAAGTCACTGTTTGGCACGACGGTAGCACTCGTGAATGTGGTGGTAACAAACAATAGTTCGTGAACATCCGACCTCACCTAAGAAACATCATTCCCTTCTATGTTCAAAACTAGCTTTCTTTTCTTGGTGACGGCCATAACCGTTGTCATGCCAAACATACATTCCTTTGTGATGGTGTTTTTTTCCAAATCCCGGAGCAAAAACATCGTGTCAAACAGAGCCTAAATCATAAATATTCAAAAGCAATTAATATGCATATACAATTATAAAGAAGATTAAATATGCATAATACAATCATAAATATGCTTACATTTGGAGTAACAAACCTAATATTGACCCCCGACTTCCATTGAATTGATCTACAAAGATTGAGCTATTTAATACCAGATATAAAAAAATTGAGATAAAACCAAGCTCCTTCAACATGAGAAATTGATCCTTTTCTATCAGATCTTGTAATAAAATCAAGATTTTCAAACTAATAAACAAATAAATTTACTAGTTGAAGGGTTCTTATAACAGATTCCAAATTTTATTTTATTTAATATTTTTAAATATCAAACAATAAGCAAAATTGAGTTCTAATTCTGAAAGAAATCTCATATAAATTATAATTTTCTTTGTCAATAAAATAGTAGCAAAAATAAAAGATTTTGGATTCATGAGAAAGGCAAAGAAAAAACAAATTTGAAGTGACATAACACACTTATCTCAAAATCTCCTATCTTCCTATTGAAAGTAAGGGGCCGTAGTTCGTCAATGATGTGTGTTTGGGCTTCTGGATAACAAATTTTGTTCTCAAATTTTCCTGTGTCGTCACCCTCTATATTATCAACCTGTTCTTAAATATATAGTAATTTTCTGCCTAATTTATCACAACATAAATAATTTTTAAAGATCAAAGAAGTTTGGTGAAGAGAATATAAAATATTATCCAAAGGATTATAAGATTTTTGAGATAAAATAAGATTAAAGAAAAATTATACATGAATTGTGTTTTTTACTGTCTTTCAAGTAAACGTTTGCAAAAGATTCTCATGTGCAAACTAATTCTGCAATCTAGTTTAATAAAAAAATTAACAAATCAAATCAAATAATTTCACCAAAAACACAATTTTCTGTCAAATGATAACATATGTACCGTCTTTTCTCTTCTTTTTCTTTTCCCTCAAAAATTAAAGGTTCATGTTAGGCGTTGTGAGAGCCTAGTCTCTAGGCATATTAAATGGGGGAGGGGTAGACTAATAAAGACTTGCAATGAAACAATAAGGAAAGATGTGATATACTTAGACATTAGTGAGATTATGACTATAAAGATAGGGCACAATGACGACAAAAGATCCATATAGCCTACCCCACTATAGTGGGATAAAGGCTTGAGTGTTGTTGTTTATATTATGTGCTTCAGTTTTCTTCCATTTATGTTTTTAAACTTTATTTTTTGTATATTAAATTATTTTTATATATTACTTTAGATTAATTCATTTGTATCTGGATGTCCATTATATTATTTTACTTAAGTTTATTTTTACCTAAATTTACATGCATATAAATTATACTTATAGTCCTTACTTCATCTTTCTCCCTTTAATAGCCATATCTATTTAATAAATGTAAAAAATAAAGTAAAATATGAAGTGTTGATCATATAATAAAAATATATAACATATCTCTGTTTGATCCAATATTGTCCAAGAATACCTCGAATAGGGAGGGTGTAGGTGTTGAGTGTTTCAATGTCTTCTATAGAAATTTCTAAAGGATATTCCACTAACACAACACATGTAAATTCAATATAGAAAATTAATTATTTTTATTTTTATATATTTTATCATGCACATTGTAATATATTAAGAAAATTATAATTAGAGGCATGGGTGATGGGGATGAGACTCCATTTATAGGCTTGGGTGTGCATTTAACAACTTTCCCATAATTTCTCCTATGGTGGAGATCATGGGTTTGACCGGTCAACCCACTCCCCATGATCTCCACCACAATAGGAGAAATCATGGGGGCCTCTCATTGATCAACAACTACCGCCGCCTACCACCGCCGCCAGCCGCCGCTGTCGCCCGCCGCCCACCGCCCACCGCCGCCGCTTGTAGGTTGTCCATCGTCCGATCACTATGGAGCTTTCGTCGCCGTCTGATCTATAGGTAACCACCAACTAAACCACCAAGTTAGTGGGGGCGCCATAACCACCTCCTGGAGGATATAAAAGGAGCCACAGGCCTCCTCATTTCTCACTTTTTCGCTCCCGGAGTCTTCTTCTTCCTCAAGCAAGAGCTCTGTCGAACTCCTCCCTCGGGTCATCTTCAAGCCGCCTATGAGCTGAGTCCCCAAGTGCGCGGAGAAGGGAAGAAGACGACCACTGCAAACACTCAAGCACACCAACCACCAAGTTAGCATCCAAAACTCCCTCGGCGCAGCCTGTTGCCCGTTCCGAGTCAGAAATTCTCTCTCACCACTAAGTTGTACGAGGACCGGCATGTCGCCCTCGATTCTCTAAACATATTGTAACTGCAACCTAATAGTGGACTTTGACCGGCACCAGAACCGGTCACGTGATTTTTTACCCAGTTGAGGAGTTTTTCCCCGTTAAAACCTCTTGCGTCAACTCACTCTCTCCATTAATTGTATGCGCGCTCGACCGTCCCGAGAGCTAAGACAGTCCAGTTTATTTCGATTTGACCGGGACGCCGAGTTAGTCCGCAACAGTTTGACATCGTTTGTGGGAACCACGATTCCCAACATCCTTGAGAAATCAAGGCCTCCATCCTTGTGACATTCAAGTTCCTCCTCAATGGCAAAAAGAAGTGCCCGTACAACTAAAGGATCAGTCCCAGAAGGACACACTGAACCAGCACGCTCCCACTATCTGGTGAACGTGTCATTGATTGCTGAGGCCGCTTTCGTGCCTGTCACCGCCCTCGAGGGCCGAGTTCGACAAATTGAGGAGCAGCAAACTGAAATGCTTACGCTGCTCAGGAATCTGGGAGCACCTCCTGATCCTCCTCTACCACCAGTTAATCTGCCACAGCCAAATCATGGTAGGACGCAAGAAGCTCCAAGACAAGAGGCGCCCGAAGAATACTTTGACGCCGCCAGCTTTACTCACCAGGCTCATAGAGGAACTGAAACTGGGTGATATCACCACAACGAGGGAGAAGAGGCCCGACTTCCCCCACCCGAGAGGTTCACCCGGGAAGAATTTCGGGAGGTGATCACAGAATAATACCGACAAGCCGGCCAATGGGACATTCATACTCGACGACCACTCTGCCAAGGCTCCCCTCTTGCACCGCAAATCCTTGCTCATCCAGTTCCTCATGGTTTCAAGCTGCCAAACATTGAGACGTTCGACGGAATAGATGATCCATTGGAACATGTCAACCACTTCACTACTATCATGAGGATCTACAACGCACCTGATCAGTTACTTTGCCAAGTGTTCCCAGCCACTCTCAAGGGGCAGGCCTGCACGTGGTTTCACTCCTTGAGGGTGGGCACCATTGCCAACTTCACGGAGCTAATGAGACAGTTCGCGGATCAGTTTGCGGCAAATCGGAGGATCGGCCGTGATCCTTCCCACTTATCAGGCTTTCGCCAGAATGAAGGGGATTCTTTGAAAGACTTCTTCCGTAGGTTCTCTGCAGAAGATTATCAAATCCCAGGCGTCGACCTAGAACTGCTAAGGGGAGTGTTCCTTGGAGGTCTCTGCCCTAGCGG
This sequence comes from Platanthera zijinensis, assembly GCA_039513925.1. Classification (NCBI taxonomy): domain Eukaryota; kingdom Viridiplantae; phylum Streptophyta; class Magnoliopsida; order Asparagales; family Orchidaceae; genus Platanthera; species Platanthera zijinensis. The sequence goes on from CM077092.1 coordinate 160,761,424, forward strand.
CTTCTAGTCAGCATTAATGAGGGAAACCGTCCCTATCTACCCCGACCTCGTACACCGCATAGAGGTGCAGATCGCGGTCGACGAGGATATTGAAGCTCATCATCAACAGTTTGACGGGAACCAAAAGTGTAAGAGGGAGAAGGAGCCAGCCCCTCAACCCCAAGAAGGAAGATTGCGAGTAAAACGCCGGAATGGGCAATGCCGACGAGACCATCAGAGGGACAAGCCGCCCAGGGATTTCACTCCCCTCAATACCACACGCACCACATACTCTACGCTATTCAGAATGAGTCGGCCTTGCAACAACCTAAGCAGCCGGCTCATAACCTCAAGAATGACCAGTCTAAGTACTGCGAGTTTCACCAAAGCACAGGGCACACTACTAAAGACTATGCCCACTTGAAGGAGGAAATCGAGTGCCATGTTTGCCTAGGGCTGCCCGAAAGATATTTGCAGGGGCGCCTACAAGATCAGCAGGATCCACCTAGGCTGCCCAGAGATCAACAAAGTGCCCCGCAAGGAGGGGCCGGTGGTAGGCAGATGGTCGGAAACATCGAGACCATAGTCGGATCACCCATCCTTTCTGCTCAGATACTCTCGGTATGCACGCAGGGGGCATCCATGAAGATAAAAAGTGTTGGCAAGACACCACCATAGATTTCGGAGATGAAGACCTCGAGAGGCTCGGAACACCTCACCAAGAACCTCTTGTAATCAGCGACAGGATTGGGGATCCCTGCTATAATGTCAAGCGAATCCTCGCGACAATGGAAGCTCAATTGATGTTTTGTTTTCCTCCACCCTTCAGAACATGAAGCTTTCCAAACAATATCTGACACTGGCCACGGTACCAGTATACGGATTTGATAACCATCCAGTTCAGGTGCTGGGAATGATTACCCTACCAGTTACTATGAGAGAGTTTCCAAGGCAGGCCACGCATGAAGTCCAGTTTGTTGTGGTAGATTCAAGCTCACCTTGCAATGCAATCTTCAGTAGACCTGTCCAGTCCATTTTCAAAGCCATCCCCTCGATTCCCCATCTCACGATGAAGTTTCCCACTATAAGAGGAATCCGAGTCGTACGCGGGAACCAAGAGGCGACTAGGACTTGTTACTCGAAGCAAGCATAACCCGTCAAAGCCACCAATCTAAATATTGATGACTTCGATATGCGTGACGAGGCAATCCTGGAGCGGGGAATGCCTATTGAAGGATTGGTCGAAGTCCCCCTGTCACCAACTGCTCCATCTCGCACCATCAAACTTGGGTCCCTCCTGCCACAGCGAGAAAAGAAGGAACTAACAGCTTATCTATACAAGAACAAGGATATCTTCGTCTGGGCTCCTGAGGAATGCCTGGCATAGATCCTCAAGTCATCCAACATTCCCTCAACATAAATCTGGCTTGCAAACCCGTCATTCAAAAGAAGCAGAATTGGCCCCGGAGCGGCTCCAAGAAATCAAAGAAGAAGTACAAAAGCTCCTCGATGCCCAGTTCATCCGAGAGGTAGAGTACCCCTCCTGGCTCGCCAACATTGTTATGGTGAAGAAATGTTTCGGGAAGTGGATGATGTGTGTAGACTACACCAACCTTAATCAAGCTTGCCCTAAGGATAGCTTCCCTCTTCCCAGGATCGATCAGTTAGTCGATTCGACCGCCGGACATCGACTCCTCAACTTCATGGATGCCTACTCCAGCTACAACCAAATCCGAATGAATCCTGCAGACGAAGAGCACACGACATTTCGAACGGACAAATGAATCTACTGTTACAAAGTGATGCTCTTCGGGCTCAAAAATGTAGGAGCAACCTATCAGCGTCTCATGAATAAGGTTTTCAAAGATCTCATTGGCAAGTCTATGGAGGTGTATGTGGACGATATGCTAGTTAAAAACATTCATCGAGAGGGTCACCTAGAAGACCTCGAAAAGTGTTTCAAAATCCTTCGCCAGTACGGAAAGAGACTCAACCCCAGTAAATGTGTGCTCGAGGTTACATCTGGGAAGTTTCTAGGATTCATGGTAACGCAGCGGGGAATATAAGCTAACCCGGAAAAGATCAGATCTCTTGAGGAGATGTCACCGCCTCGGTCCCTCATAGAAGTGAAGCGTTTGAATGAGAGAATTACAACGCTTTTCCGGTTCTTGGCACGGACCGAGGACAAGTATCTCCCTTTCTTCAAGATTCTTAGAGGAGTCAGGACCACGGGGTTCCAGTGGACGGACGAGTGTCAGGCAGCCTTTAAGGATTTGAAGCAATACCTGGCCTCCCCTCCGCTTCTGTCAAAGCCTACTCTAGGAGAAAAACTTTTTTGTACCTCGCTGTCACGCCCGCGATGCTAAGTTCGGTGTTAGTAAAGGAAGGAGGAATCCATCACCCCAGATAAACACTTTGAGGTATCTAGCTGTAGACAAGACAGCCCTAGCACTTGTCTTCTCATCCATGAAGCTTCGTCCTTACTTCCAAGCCCATACAATCAAAGTGTTGACAGAGTTACCTCTCCGCGCAATTCTCCAGAAACCAGAAGCATCTGGCCGATTGGTCAAGTGGGCGGTCGAGTTAGGCGAATTCGACATCCACTTTTTGCCACGCCCCGTCATCAAGTCGCAAGTCCTGGCAGATTTTGTTGTTGAAAATACCCTACCAGTAGAGATAGAGAGCACACAAGTCGAACCGGATCAGTAGTGGAATATGTACGTTGATGGATCGTCTGGGCTCGAAGGCGCATGAGCAGGATTGCTTCTCGTAAGCCCAGAACTTGTCACTTTTGAGTATGGGCTCCGATTGAAGTTCCCTTCCACCAACAATGTCGCTGAGTACAAAGCTTTAATTGTGGGACTCAGGCTCGCCATCGACTGTCACGTCAAAGGATTGATACTCTACTCAGATTCTCAGCTCATTGTCTCCCAAATAGAAGGGTACTACGAGGCAAAAAGCGAGCAGCTAGCCCTGTACCTCGCACTTGTGAAGTCCCTTTTGCTCAGGATACCGCATGTTAAGATCCTTAACATCCACAGGGAACAGAATTCCCGGGCAGATGCCCTGTCAAATCTAGCCACACTACCTTCCTAGTATCAGTCAAGGATGCACTGAGTAGAGGAAATTGTCTTTCCTAGTGTCCAGGGACCGTGGGAGGTTGTAGAGATTGATGAACCAAAAGATTCTTGGGTTAGTCCACTAGTTACCTACCTAAAGTACCAACAGCTGCCAGAAGACCCAACAGAAGCACGACGCTTAAGGATGCGAGCAACCACCTTTGTGCTGATCAATGAAGAGTTGTATAAGCGATCCATCTCAAAACCGTACCTAAAGTGTTTAGCAGAAAGAGGCGTCGAGTATACTCTGCGTGAAGTCCATGAAGGGGTATGCGGTGAGCACTTAGGTGGAAAGGCTTTAGCACACAAAACTTACGTCAAGGACTCTACTGACCCACTATGAAGAACGAAGCAACCGACTTCGTCCAACGATGTAAGAGTTGCCAGCTGCACGCCAATGTCCCGCGGCAACCTCCCGTCGCCCTCTCCACGTTGCAAGGAGCATGGTCATTCACACAGTGGGGAATAAACCTTCTTAGCCCTCTACCTCAAGCTTCAGGGCAAAGGAAATTCACCATAATGACCATCGATTATTTCATTAAATGGGTGGAAGCAGAGCCGCTGGCCAAGATCACTGAAGAGAACGCAAACCAGTTTGTATGGAAGAACATCATTTGCCATTTTGGAATTCCCGCAATCATCATCACCGACAATGGAAATTAGTTCACAGGAAGGTCTTTCACGAAGCTATGTGAAGACTTAAAGATCGAGTTGTGACATACGGTTGTGTCACATCCTCAAACCAATGGGCAGATCAAGGTGACCAACCGTACCATCTTAAAAGGGTTGAAAATGCGACTACAAGATGCTGGGGGTAGTGGGTTGATGCACTCCCCAATGTGATGTGGGCATATCAGACAACCGAGAGAACTCCAACAGGAGAAATGCCAAACAATCTCTGCTACGGCACTGAAGCCATCATCCCAGTTGACATCGGCATTCCAAGCCCCCAAGTTTCCAACTTTAACCTCGAGAAGAACGGCGAATTACTCAGAGAAAACCTAAATTTGGTCCCCGAAGTTCGCGAGGAGGAAGCCCTCCGCGCTGCGGCCTACCAACAACGGACTACTCGGTACTACAACCGCAAGATGAGGCCCGGACCGATCAACATAGAGGATTTGGTCCTCTGCACCGTAGAGGTCGTAGGCAAAGGGACGCAAGGAGACAAACTCTCTCCTGCATGGGAAGGTCCTTTCAAAGTCATAGCAATGGTGAAACTATGAACGTACAAGATGCGGACCGCCAAAGGAAAGACTCTTCCCCACACTTTGGAATGCGCAGAACTTGCGCCGATTTTATCGATGATTTCCTGCTTTGTGTTTTTCAAATTATGTAAACGTATTTTTCAAAAAGACTTTATGACGTGTCTAAGCCGCAAGCCGAACCTCGCGCAAATTATTTTTATCCAAATATTGCATTATGTTGCTGCAAATCTTGTCTATTCAATTAGGGAAGAAGACGCACTCATAACTCCCCGTGGGGGTCTGCCCCCCTCACGGCTAAGCCACGAGCAACCCTCGTGCAAACTAAGCCACTAGCAACCCTCACGCAAACTCCTCGTGGGGGCCTGCCCCCTCACGGCTAAGCCACGAGCAACCCTCGTGCAAACTAAGCAGCAAGCAAACCTCGCGCAAACTCCCCGTAGAGGCCTGCCCCCCCCCCTCCCCCCCCCCCCTCACGGCTAAGCCACTGGCAACCCTCGTACAACTAAGCCGCGAGCAACCCTCGCGCAAACTCCCCGTGGGGGCCTTCGACTTTCCACATTTGACAAATCGGTAGGCCTTCGACTGGGATGATCGCTACTCATTATCAGCATCGACATCAGAGTGCTCGTCCTCAGAAACATCGTCAAAGCTAAAGTTAGAGGTGTCACATCCTAGGTGCCGGCTGACAAATCGGTAGGCCTTCGACTTTCCACGTCTGAGGGCTAACTCACGAGCATCTTCTACTTGAGGCTCCACCTCCTTGGACCAAATCTCTTCACGCATCTCCTCTGCAACCAGGCTACAGTCTCGCATGTAGTCCAACGACTGCAAGTACTCCGCAAGACCAGCGGCCTTCAGCTCCGACACACAGCTCTCAGAAGATAACATCTCGACCTGGGCCCTTGCCGCCCAAAGCCGAGTCTCTAAACATGTGGTTTCCTCCTGAGAATACTTCAACATCTGGGTGGTTCTCTCTACCAGTGCCTTCTCTACCTCCAATGCCACGCGAGCATTCTCTAACTCGGACTTCAGCCCGGACCCCATCCGGCGGAATCATGAAACATCACGGTCTTGCGCCTCCCTCGAGGAGGCAAGCGAGCTCGTCGTCGATCTAAGCTTCTCCTCAAGTGCCAAATACCCGTCCTTCGACCTCACATAGTTGTCGTTCCAAGTAACGACGGCCCGACCCTGAGTCTCAACTTACACAAAGAAAAAATGAACATTAGCGTCACAAGATGAAAAGTGAAAATTTCACACAAACAAGAATACTTACCACGCCTCAGCAGGCCGTCGCCTCCGCAGAAGGAACCTGGAGGGCCAGGAGCTCAAGTAACTGAACCTCAGGGGTGGTATAATCTCGGGCAACCAAAAGAGCGGCCCCATCCGTCCTCTCGACACCGCTAGAGAAAGCTGCGCTGGTTTTCATCTTACGACTACCGCCGGAGGGTGCCTCGATACTCTGCAAAGAAACCGAAGAAATGTTGCACTGCAGCAAGCGCTTTTCCTCCACAAATGATAAAATGTTGAACAAGCGATTGTCCAATTCAAGGGGCTCCGAAAACCCCAGCACCAGGGAAAATTCCCGCTCTTTCCCCTTTTAGCGACGACAACGATCGGGGAGCGAGTTCCACACCTCCGGTAAGCCCCAAGGGTTCCTGATGTGACCAAAAAGAGTGCTCCCGTGACGACGGTCTATCCGAACCTCGAAATCGAGCCAGCAATTGTTGTTGTGAATCTCCACACGCTCCCCGCCATCAGAGCGGACATCACACAACTCTCAGAAGCACTCTAGAGAAAGTCTCTCGCCATGCTCATAGAAGAAAACAACCATGCGCATAAGGCGCACTACTCCCAACGAAGTGAACTGGGAGATAGGCACCCCGCAAAATTTAAAGATCTCGGTCACTTCCTCACAAGCCGGGAATCGGAAGCCAGACCTTAAAGTGCTCTCGCAGACTGTCAGCCAGCCTGGGGGGAGGGGGAGGGGGGTGGGGGTGGGGGGGATTCTGCACTCTATCCTCGACATGCGTAATTCTCACTTCTAAATTATTAGGTAGCCCGAACTTCTTCCTCCAAACAGTAATTTGGTCCTCGGTAAGAGAATAATGCAGGCACAGTGGTCTCGCGGTAAGCTTCAAGCCTTGTCGCCAGAAAAGAAAAATCAGACGCAATATAAAAAGCACAACTCGCAACGGCAAAATTAAAAGGTAGACCCCTCGAAGCAAATCGAGGGGCGCCCCCATGCTTGCGCGTGCGTAAAGAATAGATCATGTGGGCCTCGCACAGGCGCACACGCGCGCATAGCTGAGCCCACATTGTAGCGTGTGCACTGTAGCGCGCTACAGTTGCGCACGCACTGTTGCGTGTGCACTGTTGCGAGCGGTCAAGGGTGCGCGGGCAACCGGATGCACGCCCCGCACAACTCGGTTTGCGCGCCCCTCACATGCCTGCACGTTGCCGCCGTCGCGCCGTCCGACTGTGGGCACGTTGTCCCCCCTCTCCCACAGAGATTTTTTACATGTCATTACCTGGGCTTGCCGGGCGCCGCTCATGGATGTTTTTGGCCTGTCGCTGGACGCCGTCATAGTCGAAGAGAATGAGGGAAAATCCTTGTTCTCTCGCTTGTGCCAACCTCCGACAACAGAGGATCTGAGGGGACATTGATGGGGATGAGGCTCCATTTATAGACTTGGGTGTATATTTAACCACTTCCCTATAATTTTTCCTATGGTGGTGATCATGGGTTTGACCGGTCAACCCACTCTCCATGATCTCCACCATAATAAGAGAAATCATGGGGGCCTCCCATTCAACAACTACTGCCGCCGCTGTCGGACGCCAACCGCCGCCGCCAACCGCCGCCGTCGCCGTCGCTAACCGCCGCCACCGGCCGGCCGCCGTCGCTGACCGCCGCCACCGACCGACCGCCGCCACAGCTTGCAAGTTGGCCACCGTTCGATCACTACGAAGCTTCCGTCGTCGTCCGATCACTACAGAGCTTCCATCGTCGTCCGTTGCAGTCTTCTTCTTCCTCAAGCCACTAAACCACCAAGTTAGTGGGGGACCGCCATAAACACCTCCTGGAGGCGATAAAGGAGCCTCAGACCTCCTCATTTCTCACTTTTTCGCTCCCGGAGTCTTCTTCTTCCTCAAGCCAGAGCTCTGTCGAACTCCTCCCTCGGATCATATTCAAGCCGCTTACGAGCCAAGTCCCCAAGTTTTTAGAGAAGGGAAGAAGACGCCCACCGCCAACGCTCAATCACCCCAGCCACCAAATTAGCATTCAGAACTCCCTCGACGCAGTCTGTTGCCCGTTGTGAATCAGAAATTCTCTCTCACAACCAAGTTGTAACGAGGAGCGGTCTGTCGCCCTCGATTCTCTAAACATATTGTAACCGCAACTTGATAGTGGACTTTGACCGGCACAGATCTGGTTACGTGGTTTTTTACCCAGTTGAGTCGTTAAAACCTCTTGCGTCAACTCTCTCTCTCCATTGACTGTGTGCACGCTCGATCGTCCCGAGAGCTAAGACGGTCCAGTTTATTTCGGTCCGGCTGAGACGCCGAATTAGTCCACAACAATGGGAAATGGAAAACCAAATGCTAAGTGATAGACATATTTCGTTTCAATGGTCAGCATGTGTAATTAAAATGAAAATTGTAGAAAAAAGAATCATTCATATGTACAAAGCAAAGATCATTTTTATAATGTATTTCTTATAAATTGAAAACCAAGGCTCTGTTTGGCGTAGCATTTTTGAACATAGATGCCACCGTCATATAATACATGTTTGGCAAGACAATGGTACGACTCCGTCAAGAAGAAAAACTAGTTGGCAAGTATTTGTTTAAGCGGTTATTAACAATCATTCGTGAGCTGTTAACTGCAAGTTCTTTCAGTCACTTTTTTTTTACATATTTTAATTTTTAGTCCCTAAGATTTTATCTTCAAGATTTTAATCCCCAACTTTTTACATCTTTAAATTTTAGTCCTCAATGTAACAAAAGTTATCTTTTTCGCATTCCTATTTTTGTTGCCCGCATGAGTATCTTAAAGTAGATATTTTAGGTGATTGTTATTAGCACTACAGTTTTGGCTAGTCGCACAACATTTTCTCCTAATTTTTTGTGCATTTTGAAAATACGTCTTGTACATGCATTTTTAGGAAAAGTGTTCAACAGGAAAGTTGTAGTTCTCGACGAGATCTACAACTTTCGTGTTAAACACTTTTCCTAAAAATGCATGTACAATGCGTACTTTGGAAAATACACCCAGATTTCACGTTTTTTAGAAAAACGTCTTGTACATGCATTTTTAGGAAAAATATTCAACACAAAAGTTGTAGTTCTCGATCTACAACTTTAGTGTTGAACATTTTTCCTAAAAATGCATGTACAACGCATATTTTCAAAAGGCCCGAGAAATTAGGAGAAAACTTTGTGCGACTAGCTAAAACTGTAGTGTTAATAACACTCACCATATTTTATATGTATTAATAAACAAATTATTTTAAATAAGAATTTTAATACAAATTATTTGTTTAAGCGGTGATTAAAGAGAATTAATATTAGCAGTTCATAAATGACTATTCGCAGTCCAAAATGAAAGGAAAAATTCTCCTTTATAATACCCATCTTTTTTAGCTCGCACCCCACAAACACAACCCTAAATCCTGACTTTTCCCCCTTCTTCTCTCCCGACTCACAGATCGCGGAAGTCCCCCCCAACTCGTGAAATCGGCAGCTCGCGAAATCCGCCTCCTGTTTCCATTCTCGTCGTGCCGCTCCTCTATCCGGCAACCGTTCGCGGCAGCCGCTCCGTCTCCGACAGTAGATCGAGGAAGCATTCGTCCCCCAACTCGCAGCAGTTGCTCCCGTTTCCGTACTCGCCGAGCCGCTCCCCTTTCCGGCCATCGATCGCAGCAGCCGCTCCCGTTTACGACATTAGATCGCGGAAGCCCCCCAAGATCTTCGGACAACCACCTAAGGTATTTTCACCATTTCTGAACCACTTTCTCTGGGTTATTTGTAGTAATAACAGTTAAGGATATGAAACCACTTTCATTGAATGATTTCAGTAAGGGTCTGTTCGTTTCGATGGAATTGGGGCTTTGGAATTGACATTCAATTGTCAATTCCAATTGTGACTGTTCGACCGCAATAATATTACATTGGAATTGGAATTCATTTCAATTCCCATGAGAATTGATTATAGAAGAAACACAGCTCCCTCAATTCTTACCTCACGAGGTCTTCATTCGTGATTCCCACCCCTACAAGTGCGTCCCCGACTCTCTCAAAAATATATCAACGCAACTTCTGTTGTTCGCCCAGGACTGCATTTTTCGCCAAAGAGAGAAATTTTCGACATGGCGCACATTTTTCTGCCCGGGATCACATTTCTAGCACAGGAGCGCATTTTTCGCCCGAGCCCGCATTTTTCGATCGGGCGCACATTTTTTGGCCCGGACGACCATTTTTCGCTCCGGCGCGCATTTTTTGCCTGGACACAAATTTTCGCCCAGGAACGAATTTTTCGCCCGAGCACGAATTTTTCGCCCGAGTACGAATTTTTTGCCCTGGCGTGATTTTTTCCGCCCGGACGCGAATTTTTTGCCTGGACGCGAATTTTTCATCCGGGTGCGATATTATTCGCCTTGGCGTCCATTTTTTGCCTAGGCACGATTTTTTTGCCCGGACGCGATTTTTTTTTTCAGTCACATGTTTTTTGCCCGGGCGCGCATTTTTTACCCGAGATCGCATTTTTCGGTCGGGGGCGCATTTTTCGGCCGGGGGCGTATTTTTCAGTCGGGTTGTATTTTTTGCCTGGGAGCGTATTTTTTGTCTGAAAGCGAATTTTTCGCCCGGGAGCGCATTTTTCGCCCGGACGCGCATTTTTCTCGCGGACGTGAATTTTTTGACCCGGCGCGCATTTTTCGATCCGTGCGCGTACTTTTCGCCTGGGCGCGAATATTTCTCCTGACTGCAAATTTTTCGCCCGCCCGCGAATTTTTTGCCCGCCCGCGAATTTTACGCCCGCCCGCAAATTTTTCGCCCGACCGCTAATTTTTCGCCCGGACGCTAATTTTTCGATCAGACGCGAATTTTTCGTCTGGATGCGCTTTTATTCGCCAGAGCGCTAATTTTTTTGCTCGGGCGCCCATTTTTCGCCCATGAGCGCATTTTCAAACGGGCGAGCATTTTTGCTTTGGCGCACATTTTCGCTCGGACATGTAATTTTCCCCCGGGCCCGAATTTTTTTCCCGGTCGTGAATTTTTTGCCCGGGAGCTAATATTTCCGGGCGCGAATATTTCTCCCGTTCACAAATATTTTGCTCGGGCACGAATTTTTCACCATGTCCCGAATATTTCGCCCGACCGCGCATTTTCACCCGGTCGCGCATTTTTCGACCGGCGAAAAATGCACGTCCGGGCAAAAAAATGCGCGGTCAGGAAAAACCTGCGCGCCCTGCGAAAATGCGCTCCCGGGCAAAAAATGTGCATCCGGGCGAAAAATTATGCACTCGGGCAAAAAAATGCGGGTACGGGTGAAAAACGCGCGCTCAGACTGAAAAATTGTAATATTGAGCGGAACAGTGAAATTTATAATTTCAATTCCCATGATAGAATTCCTGCATTTAGCCGAACGACTGAATTGGAAATGACTTCAATTCCAATTTCTGCGGGAATTGGAATTGAAGTCGATTCCAATTCCTGCATTTCAATTCCTGCGAAACGAACGGAGCTTAAGAGTGTTTGTGTTAGAGTATATTCTTTTTCCAGTTTGTATGTCCCTTTCTAGAGTGAGTTCCATCATGCTTCAATAGCAGAAGCATGAGATCCTTAAATTCAAGGTATGTCACATTTAGTTTTTGACACATTCAAAATATTTCATCAATTATAGTATTGATAAAAATTGTTTTCAAAAATTAAAAAAGCTTGAAACATGTCTTTTTAATTTTGTATGCAGTTACTTTACTATTTACTATTTTTGGGGGTGTTTAGACAAGGAGCAACCGTACTATGCATTTTGTGCTGGTATGTTGGTGAAGTTACTCTGTTATTTACTATTTTATTGCAAAGTACCTGTTACTACGAAATACAAATGCGAGTATTTATCTATTTTTGTGTATGTTTCTTCTTGCAGATGATCGCAACGAGACCTCTAAATCAACACTTTTGCTCATTTTTAAAATTTCGTTGTTTGAGATTTTATTTTTGTATAATTGGACTTTTATATTTTTTTTATTCTACCTAAAAACTTTGTTTGGACTGCTGAGTTTTATTTTGGACTGTGAATATAATCTATGTATGCGAGTTTTATTTTGGACTACAATTATAATCTGTGGACTGCGAATAGAACTGGATTGCGAATAGTCATTTATGAACTGCTAATATCAATTCTCTTATTAAATTAGCAATTTCTGATCCATTTTTGATTATTTTGGCAGAGGTCCGCTTCACCTTTTGATGACAAATGATCAAAAAAAAAACTCCCGTTATGATCTTTTAAGTAACTTGTTAGGAATTATTTTTGTTCAAAATAGTATTTATATTATAAGGCGATTGTTAACTGCAATCTGTTATTGGCTAGTCACACCCTAAAATCTCATAACTTTTTGGGTTTTTTTGAAATACGCCTTGTACATGCAATTTTATGAAAAGTGCATAACACAAAAGTTGTAGATCTCGTCGAGATGTACACAAAAGTCGAGATCTATAACTTTCATGCTGATCACTTTTCCTAAAAATACATGTACAAGGCGTACTTTGAAATATGTCCAGATTTTGCAACTTTCAGAAATACGCCTTGTACATGCAATTTCAGGAAAAGTTTTCAACACAAAAGTTGTAGGTCTCGACGAGATCTACAACTTTTTTGTTGAACACTTTTCCTGAAATTGCATGTACAAGGCGTATCTCGAAAATACGCGAAAAGTTAGGAGATTTTGGGGTGCGACTAGCCAATAACGAATTGCGGTTAACAATCGCTTATTATAATTATTTTAAAAATATTTGAACCAAAGAAATTTTCTCAAGACTTTTGCTTATAGATTATAAATTAAAAAATTGCTTATTGATCTGTGAATAAAAAAACATCCTTACAGATTACACTGAACAAAACATGCTTATTGGTGAACAAAATATTCAGACAGATAATGAAAATGCCCACAAAGAGATCAGGGAATCGAATGAAAGCCTACTACGGAGGGAAGCCCCTACTCCTTTGCATTCACCATGGCCATGAGAGAATGGATTAACTTCGTCGCCGGGGGAGAAGGGGTTAACTCCGCCGCATTAAGAGAAGGGGTTAACTTCGCCGTCGCCGTCCGCGTCTCCGTGGAAACAACAAAACCGTACTCCAACATCGTTATGGGAGAAGGGGGAGAGTAGCAAGTATGGCTAGAAAAGAGGGATTTTGGGAAGGAGGGATTTTGGGAAGGAGCAGCAAGTCTAGGCGAAATTTTTGAAACCGGAGCCCGTATGGAAATTTAGGTCCGGGTTAAATGTGGGCATGACACGTGGACAAATCACGGCGGTCCGTAAAATTCACGTAAAATCCCGCTAATTCTTCTTCTTTCACTTTTCTTGACTCCTGTTGCTCGCGAACTCCGACGAACTTGGCTAATCTCCGCCTAATCTCCAGTGAACTGTGCATTCTCGTCGTCATCTTACCGAAGTTTCTACAGCCTCTCATTCAAATATCATCCAGAGGTGAGTTCCAGACCTTGGCTTGTTTTAGGGTTTTCTTTCGAACGTGGAAGACGATCTCCGGCTAACGTGGAAGATGATCGCCCAGTTCTGTATAATAAACATCTGGGAGATCATTTTGGAGATCAAAACTGATATCCATGGAGATCAAAACTGATCTCCATGGAGATCATTTCTGATCTCCTGGATGATCTCCTGGAGATCAAAATTGTTCTCCAATCAGGAGATCATCCTGGAGATCAAAACTGATCTCCATGGAGATCATTTCTGATCTCCTGGATGATCTCCTGGAGATCAAAATTGTTCTCCAATCAGGAGATCATCTTGGAGATCAAAACTGATCTCCATGGAGATCAAAACTGATCTCCATGGATATCATTTCTGATCTCCTGGGAGATCTCCTGGAGATCAAAATTGTTCTCCAATCAGGAGATCATCCTGGAGATCAAAACTGATCTCCATGGAGATCATTTTTGATCTCCTGAGTGATCTCCTGGAGATCACAATTGTTCTCCAGTCAGGAGATCATAATTGTTCTCCTGTCCAAAGTGTCGAGAATGCCTCCTTTCTGGCGCGAAATTTAACAGATGTCCCGGGCAGCACAGGCGCACAGGACGACGAATCCTTAATGTCGGTTTAAGTTTCAGAAGGGTGAAAAACAGTGAAGAACAGGCGAGCGGATGAAGCAATTTTTCTGGGTCATACTAAGCTGCTGTTAATGGAAAAAGAGAAAATAGCTTGGCAGAAGAAATGTTTTGGAGGGAATCGCCACTTACGCGCCAGGAAAAGTGAAAGAAGAAGAAGAATTAGCGGGATTTTACGGACCGTCGTGATTTGTCCACGTGTCGTGCCCACATTTAACCCGGACCTAGATTTCCATACGGGCTCCGGTTCCAAAAATTTTGCCAAGTATAGAGGAGGAATTTGTATTAATAATTTGATTTTTAAATACTTTAAAAACATCTATGTTGGTACCTTAGTTTGATTTGAGTTTAGTCCTCTCCTTTGTGCCCCTTGACCCAAGAAATATCTATGGTCAATGGTTAGAAGTCTAGCTGTAGAGTCCTCACTTTTCCAGATTGAGAATTTGGTTAAGTAGTTTTTCGTTCGACTATAGTCGAACGCCGCTCGACTATCGTCTATCGGCTGATCGACGATCGTCTATCAGTTGGTCGACGCTTTGTCTGCGTTGATAGCTCGACTATCTATTGATAGGTCGACTATCTGTTTTGCGTTGATAGTTCGACTATCTGTTGATAGTTCGACTATCTGCTTGGCGAGGTAGTTCGACTATCTGTTCTGATAGATCGACTATCTGATAGTTCGACTATCTGTTGATAGGTCGACTATCTGTTCCGCTTTGATAGTTCGACTATCTGTTGATAGATCGACTATCTGTTTCGTCTTGATAGTTCGACTATCTGTTGATAGTTCGACTATCTGTTGTCTTTGATAGTTCGACTATCTGTCCTGATAGTTCGACTATCTGATAGTTCGACTATCTGCTGATAGATCGACTATCTGGTTTGTTTTGATAGTTCGACTATCTGTTGATAGATCGACTATCTGTTTTCTGAGGTAAGTCGACTATCTGCCTGATAGATCGACTATCTCTGTGCGCTTGATAGTTCGACTATCTGTCCAAGATAGATCGACTATCTGATAGTTCGACTATCTGCTCTGATAGTTCGACTATCTGCCGGGGTAGTTCGACTATCTTCTTCGATAGGTCGACTATCTGGATCGTTCGACTATCTGCCCGATAGTTCGACGATCTCTGTGCGTCGTTCGACGATCTTCGAGGGTCGTTCGACGCTTTCTGTCTGCCTTTATATTTTGTATTTATTTATTATATTTAATTAATTAATACATTTTCGGGCACATTGTTTTAAGCTGTATGATAAAATTACCAGGCAACATTTGCTTCATCTCTTTTGCCTGAGTCAAATCTTTTTAAGATAAAGTTGTTTGTCTTATTAGCTCTCATTATAAATTACTTTATCTATTGTCAGCCATTTATAGCCGTTAGACTAAAAAGTCTTCTTTCTGCTATAAAGAGATTATTTCTGATGTGACTTTATTTAGTCCTTCTGTTATTTGATTTAAGCCTGCAGCTTCTTAGAAAGAGGTTTACTCCTTTTATAGAATGTTTTGCTGCAGAGATGTTTTTTGTCTTCTTGATATTTACAGCCCAGGTCTCAAGTCTCAAAAGAAGACAAATAATTCAAATGGAAGAGAGCCGTTGCTTGCTGATGTTATATAAAGGACCCTTTGAAGAAGGATTCAAGCTAGCTAATAGCTAACCAGTTGTTCATTCAAGCTCTCAAGCCTTCATCAAGAAAAAGCTCTCTGCTCTCAGCAATTTCCATCTAACTGAGAAGTGTTAAGATCTTCATCTCTTCTTCACCTGAGTTCTCCTGCTTTCAGGAAGTTCAAACTCAGAGTTCCTTTAAAGAAGAAGAAGAAGAAGATAGTTGCTTGAAGATCTTTGATTTTATTATTTACTTTCTTCCTGTAGCTTTTCCTTCAGAACTTTCTGAAGAGTTTTCTGCACTGAAGCAAGACTTCACCTGGACATCTTTGAGCTAGGGGGAGCCTTGATTCTTTAGAGCATTCTAGCTCAGTGCAAGCTTTTGTGCTTCTCTAATCTTTATAAAATAGAGAAGACATCTTAACCTTCTTCCCCCTCCTGTACAGGGTTATTACTCCCTTCAAAAGTATCCCTTGGTGGCAGGGCACCTGATCAAAAACCTGTGCTTGGTTTTTAGACACCTGATCAAAAGTCTAAAGGGTTTCTGGATCTACCTGAAGCAGATCCTGTTGGTGGCAGGGCACCTGATCAAAAACCTGAGTGGATTCCTACCGTGTGGGTAGAAGAGTGGACGTACCCAAGTTGTTTGGGAAACCACTATAAATTTCCTTGTGTCGTCTGGATTCCATTGTTTAATTCCTGCATTGTGGCTGTGATTAGATATAACTAGGTTGCTAGTTGCTGATTAGGTTTTCCAAGCCTTAACTGTAATTACAGTTAGCTTGAGTTTGTGCACATCACTTGTGTTAGGCTTTAAGGTTAAATCAATATCTATAATCTTTTCATTCCGCACTTCACTCCAAGGGAGTTGGGTAGACTATTAAGTTTTGTCTGTGCAAAATTTGATAACTCTATTCACCCCCCCTCTAGAGTAGTATCTATCCCTTCACTTTCAATTGGTATCAGAGGGAGGTTGACTGACTGTATAGGCTAACACCTAAGTCACAAGATCCTGATAGATACCAAGAGCTTATAGATATTCACTATCATGGCCCAGTCCAAGGATTATTCTAGCACCAGACCTCCAGCATGCAACTTAGCTAAGTTTGGCATCTGGAAGGCAAAGATTAAATTATATATGAACTCTATTGATGAAAGCATCTTTGCTTCTATTTTGTCAGGTCCCCCAAGAGCACCTGCTGCTGCCACTGCCTCATCATCTGATATGAGTGCAGTGCCTCCTCCAGACTACAATGATGAATACAAGAAGGCCAAAATTGCAGATGCCAAGGCAATGAACATACTGGCTCAGACAATGTCTGATGAGGTGTTCCAAAAGGTGGCTGACTGCTCCTCAGCAAAGGCCATGTGGGACACACTGAACCAGATTGTAGCTGGTTCAGCTGATGAAAGGAAGGACAGAAGGTCCAACCTGATCTCACAGTATGAGAACTTTAAGAAAACTGATGCTGAATCAGTTGAAGCTATGTACACCAGGCTCAGCTCAATCATCAATGAGCTGAGGACCCTGGACAAGGACATATCATTGACAGAGGTCAATGATAAGATTCTTATGTGCTTCCCTAGCACATGGGATCTAAGAATCTGGCCCATCAAGGAAGCCAGAAGTACTAATGAGATCTCAACTGAAGCTCTCCTCGGCAAGCTCAAGTCTTTTGAGCAAGTGCTGAAGACCAGAGAAGCAGAAGCTGTAGCCAAGACCCCCACTCCAACAAGAAAAGTGCAATCTCTAGCTCTTAAGGCTGCAGATGTTTCTGAAGGCAGCCAATCTAATGAGGAACTAATGGCATTGTTTGCCAAGAGGTTTCTCAAGATGGGGAGAAAGGAGTTCAGAAAGAAGTCTTCACGATATGAAGACAAACCAAGGTATGATCGCTCTCCTGCTAAAGAAATTATTTGTTATGGTTGCAGGAAGCCTGGACATATCTTGCCAGAATGTCCAGAGGAGAAGAACAAAGAAAAGAGAAAAGAAAAAGAACAACACAGGAAGCACTCCAAGCCATCCTCCTACAAAAACAAGAAGAAGGAGAGAGGTTTCATTGCTGAAACCTGGAGTGATTCTGATGAAGAATCCTCCTCATCAAGCTCCAGTGAAGATGAGGAAGAGAAGAAGGCAAAAGAGGTTTGCCTAATGGCAATAGATGCCTGCAACAATCACTCTGCTGCAGAGAGTTCTGATTCTGATGAAGAGATGCCTACTGAAGATGAGGTACTTTCTTCTTATGATTTTACTTCAGAAGAATTTAAATTAGAATTTAAATCCTTATGTTTAGATTTAATTAGCTCAGAAAAGGAAATAAAAGAACTTAGAAATAGGCTAGCTGACTCAGAATCAATAGCCTCTGAAAACATTAGGTTAAAGGAAGATCTCACTACTTGTAGTGAAGAAATTAAATTTCTTAAAATAGAGTTAGCTAAGTCTAAGAGATTAGAAGAATCCCTTAATGGTAGAAGCCTTAAGTTGTTAGAAATTACCAGCATGACTAACACTAGGTCAGGTAATGATAAACTAGGCTTAGGAGCTTCTCCCAGTGAACCCCCAGTCCTTCTTAAAAATAATCTTTCAACTCCAGTGAACTTCATTTCAGCTAGTGGAAAGAAGAACACTGAGCAAGTAAATCTGGTTAATAAAACCTTAAATAAAGCTAAGAGAGAAAAGAGAAAGAAGTTCTTTAAAGAAATGCAAAGAGCGTCGAACGCCGCTCGATGATCGGAAGCTCCATGGTCGAACGAAGCTCGACGATCTGAGCGCCCATCGTCGAACATCGATCGACGATTTCAACATGATTTTCAAAATCATAATCAATTCCATAGAAACCTAAATGAGAATAGAAACCCTAGGTTTGTTGACCCATCATCTGCATGGAGAATCCCACCTAGGAGATCTCACCCACTAGGTTATCACCCTCAGCCTGCTTTCTCATATATTTCCAGTTTTTCTTATGTGAAAAACAAGGGACCCAAGGTTACCTGGGTCCACTCTGTCTAAATAATTGTCTTGCAGGTGAAGGCCTATCCAATCACTCAAAATAAGTGGTATTTGGATAGTGGATGCTCTAAGCATATGACAGGAAATAAAGATCTACTGTCAAAATTCAAAGCTAAGCTCGGCCCAAAGGTTATCTTTGGAGACTCCAGCTGTGGTCAGACAGAAGGCTATGGCAAGATCATAATTGGAGCAGTTACTTTCAAGAGAGTTGCTTATGTCAATGGACTGAAGCATAATCTGATTTCAGTCAGCCAGCTATGTGATGCTGGCTACCAGGTTTCATTTTCTAATTTCTCTTGCAATATTACTTTAAATAATAATGTTGTTTTAGTAGGTATTAGAATAGGTAACATTTATTTAGTAGATTTCAATTCATCTCATTCTGAAATCTGCCTGTTTAATGAAGTAACCCTTAATAATAATTCCCTATGGCATAAAAGGCTTAGTCATGTAAACCTTAAAAATATATCTAGGTTATCTAAGCACAACCTTGTTAGAGGTTTACCTTCTTGCCCCTACAAGAAGGAGAGCCTATGCAAGGCTTGTCAGCTAGGCAAGCAAACCAAGAATTCTTTTAAATCTGTAAATAAAAGTGATTCTCCTAGAATCCTGTATTTATTACATTTGGACCTTTTTGGCCCAATAAATGTACAGAGTTTAGGAGGGAAGTATTACACTTTAGTAATTGTAGATGACTTCTCTAGGTTCAGTTGAGTTTTCTTTTTGAGAACTAAGTCTGATAACTTCAAAGCCCTTACAGACTTTCTATTATGTGTGCAGACTGAGTACTCTACTCATGTGGCCTTGATCAGAAGTGATCATGGTACTGAGTTTGACTCTCTTCTCATGCAAGAATTCTGTGAGAGAGAAGGTATCAAACATAGCTTCTCAGCTCCTAGAACTCCTCAACAAAATGGGGTAGTTGAAAGGAAGAATAGAACACTCATTGAAGCTGCTAGTACATTGTTGGCAGATGCTAACATGCCTCTATCCTATTGGGCAGAAGCTGTTAGTACAGCCAACTATGTCTTGAATAGAAGTTTGATACACAAACTTAAGTGTAAAACTCCTTATGAGTTGCTTAAAGGAAAGAAACCAAAAATTAATTACTTTAGAGTTTTTGGCTGTATTGTTTATATTCATAATAATAATAAAGAATATATTAGAAAATTTGAAGCAAAAGCTTCAATGGGAATCATGCTTGGATATTCCCAAGTAAGCAAAGCTTATAGGGTTTATAACAAGTCTACCTGTAAGATAGAAGAATCTGTGCATGTGACTTTTGATGAGTCTCAGATGTTTTACAAGGAGAAGGAAAATTCTCCTTCCTCCAGTTCTTTGCAGGTACCTGATGCCCCTCAAGAAATTCTTCAACTATCAACTCTTCAGATCACTGAATCAGACAGTGATGAAGACATTGCTGAAGCTGTTGAAGCTGTTACTGTACCACCAACAGTAGATCAAATTCCTCCTGAGGAATTAATCCCAACTGTTGCTGAAGATCACATCCCACCTGCTGATATTGTCACACTTAGAGATCACCCCACATCTCAAGTGATTGGAGACATATCAGCTGGTGTGCAAACAAGACACCAATTAAGACAGGATGTGATGCATGCTTGTTTCCTCTCACAGGTTGAGCCCCTCACCTTTAAAGATGTAGAGCTAGATCCCCACTGGATCATTGCAATGCAAGAGGAGCTCAATCAGTTTGAGAGATGTAAAGTTTGGACTTTGGTTCCAAGACCTAAAGGCCAACTGATCATAGGCACCAAGTGGGTGTATAGAAACAAGTTGGATGCAAATGGAATTATAGTAAGGAAAAAGCTAGGCTTGTAGCTCAGGGCTACAGACAGGAGGAAGGTATAGACTATGACCAAACCTTTGCTCCTGTTGCAAGGCTAGAAGCAATAAGGATCTTCTTGGCCTATGCAGCCTTCATGAAGTTTAAGGTGTTCCAAATGGATGTCAAAAGTGCATTCCTAAATGGTGAGCTTAAGGAAGAGGTGTTTGTTGAACAACCACCAGGGTTTGTTTCTTCAACTCAGCCTTCTCATGTGTTTAAGTTGCAAAAAGCTCTTTATGGACTAAAGCAAGCTCCTAGGGCCTGGTATGAGACCTTAGCTAGTTTCCTGTTAGAGCACAACTTTACTAGGGGAGTAGTTGATAGAACCCTTTTCGTCAAGCATCACAAGGACACAATCCTGTTAGTTCAGGTGTATGTAGATGATATTATTTTTGGCTCCACTGATCCCAAACTTTGCAAAAGGTTCTCTGACCTGATGCACTCTAAGTTTGAGATGAGTAGCATGGGTGTGCTGTCTTACTTTCTTGGTCTCCAAGTTAAGCAAGATGCTGATGGTATCTTCATCTCCCAATCCAAATATGCCAAGGAATTGGTAAAGAAATTTGGGATGGCTGATGCTTCAGCAATGCCTACACCCATGGCTACTAATGTAGTTATTGATTCTGATGATCACGGCAAGCCAGTTGATCAAAAGATTTATAGGGCCATTGTTGGTTCCCTATTATATCTAACTGCAAGTAGGCCAGATATAATGTTTGCTACATGCCTTTGTGCTAGATTCCAGGTCAACCCCAAGGAATCTCATCTGATTCTTCTAAAGAGAATCCTGAGATACCTGAAGGGATGTCCAGATCTAGGACTTTGGTACCCAGCTGAGTCAGAGTTTGAATTAATTGGATATTCTGATTCTGATTATGCTGGTTGCAGAGTTGACAGGAAGAGCACCTCAGGAACTTGCCAGTTCTTGGGAGAGAGATTGGTCTCTTGGTTCTGTAAGAAGCAGGCTTCTGTCTCAACTTCAACTGCAGAGGCTGAATATATAGCAGCTGTCAGTTGTTGTTCACAGATCCTGTGGATTCAAAACCAGCTTGTGGATTATGGTTACTCACACAAGAACACCAAGATCATGTGTGATAGTACCAGTGCTATCTCAATTGCACAAAATCCAGTGCACCACTCTAGAACGAAGCACATTGAGATTAGGCACCATTTCCTGAGAGATTGTGTGGAAAAGAACAAGATCTGTCTTGAGTTCATATCCACTGAGTTTCAGAGAGGTGATATATTCACCAAGCCATTAGATGAACAGAAGCATCTGTTCTTTTTAGTTCAATTAGGCATGATTAATGGACGAGGCTAAGTGTGACTATATCTGCCTATGTTGAAATCTGCTTGAAGATCGTCGAACGATGATCGAAGATCGTCGAACGGATTAAGCCTATCGTCGACCTCTGGTTAATGATAGCTTATCTGTTTGAAGATCGTCGATCGACGTTCGACCATCGTCGAACAGGTTGAGCTCATCGTCGATCTCTGAACGACGACAGCTTGTTGCTTGTGAAGCCAGAAATAGCCGAACGATGGTTCGACTACTCTGCTTCTGAGCCGATCGTCGAACGGCCGTTCGACTATCGGGTCAAGTATCTTTTTAATAGATCGACTATTCCCGGTCTAATATAAAGCCGATAGTCGACCTAGGTTAAAAGATCTTGTGTTTTATCGTCGACGGAGCGTGCCCTTTCGCATTCTGCTTTCCCGCTTGCGATTTCCGGGCGTTTCGTCTTCTTCGTTCTCTGCAGCTTTCTCGAGCTTTCTCCAGCGAATCCATGGCGGTCTCTCCAGCAGTTCTAGCAGTCGTGAAGTTTGATGCAGGATTTAGCGTGGATTTCGACGCGTTCAGCAGCTGCGATGCAGGAATCATAGAAGTTCTACAGCTATGCAGGGATCAGGGATTAGAGAAGTTAATGTCTGCAAGGATTAAGATAAACATCCCAGAAATCAAGGAATGGGCTTTCACGTCGTCTTCTACAGACGAATCGATGACTGGTACCATCGGCGGAGAAGAGGTAATCTTGACTCCGGCCGTTTTATCTGATGTTTTTGGATTAGTTAATGGTGACGAGGATTATGAGCAAGATGCTCAGGAATTCGGAAGAATGCTAGTTGAGCTGGGACATGCTGAGGGCATTCCCACGAAGCTGCTCAAAGTGAATTTTCATTTCAAAATCAAGTTTCTTGCTGAGTTAGTAGGAAAAGTGCTCCTGGGTAAGCACTCTGCTCACGATAATATAACAAGGCAGCAATTCGCACTCATGTGTGCGATTGTTAATCGGAAAAAGATCGATTGGGCAGCAGTTGTGTTTGATTTAATAAGGAAAAAGACTGGTAAGAAGGAAGTCACCCTAGGAAGGGTCATTGGAATCTTCCTTAAGGAAAAATACCCCCAGCTGCTGAGTTCAACCGCAACAACAATCAATGCAAGCAAGAAGATGGATCCCAACCTGTTCTCTAAGTGGAAGAGAACTTTTATGAAACCTGCTCCAGCAACATCTGAGGACACCAGGACTGAATCAGTCACTCCTCACCATGTTGAAGCTGGCTCAGCTCTTCCATCATCCTCCTCTGCTTTGCTGTCTGCTTTAGTTGAAGTACCATCAACTTCAGCTGAAGTACGACCTTCTTCCTCTTCTGCTCCAGAAACAACTACGGTTGTTCCTCTTTCCCCTCCAGCTTCTCCTCTACCTGCTCATCTGGCTAGGATATCTGCTCCTAGCTTTGATTTGTTAGGATCTGAGAGAATTCCTACTCCTCCTGTATCTCCCATTCATTCCCCAGTCAATTCTCCAGTTAACTCTCCTGCTCCATCTCCTGCTCGATCCCCTGTCCACACCATTTCTCATCCCAGCACCACTACCATATCTGCTGCAGCTCCATCCACTTCACATCCTTCATCTCTTGAGATCTCTCCTAAGCTTATCTCCCGCATTGTGGAGCTGATTACCCCGTCAATCAAGACCATGATTGAAGAGGCAATCGCTCCCCTTGCAGCCTCCATTGATATCTTATCTGCCTCCATCAAATCCCTTTCAAAATCTGCTGAGCCATCTTCCTCAAGGGGCCTGGTTTCAGTCTCCACTGAAATCAGGCAGGGGGAGATGTTCCATGAAGATGCCTCAGACCATCCTGCCTCACCTCCAGCTATAATAAATACAGTCATGACAGCCCTGGAAGAGTCTGCTCCTGCTGAGAAAGAAATAGTTCCAGTTTTGTCTGATAAGGAAATAGCAGATGGAATCATGTTATCTGAGATTGCGGTAAAAGTCTGCCTAGAAGACCTCTCCACTCCTGTGGTTGCTAGATTCCGAGAAGGAATTATAACTGCATATCTAGATGAATCATGGGAGATGGTCAAGTATGAAGGTAACTCTTTCATCCGTTTTGTTGATGAGTCGATTAATTTGTTAGTTTGTGAATTCCTGGAAGGAATGATTTCTGTTTATTTAGCAGATCTGTATTCATAATTCTACAGATGTTATTAGAGAAGATTTAGCTGCTCAGATCATAGCAGTTGTTTCTGAAGCTGATCCAAGTGTTTCTGATATTCAAGTAGATCCTGAATTGGAATCTTTCTTAGATGATAGAGAGGATGAATCTGAGAATCAAGATAAAGTCAAGGATGACTCTCCTGTTCTGAATTTGGAAGAAGTTCAAGCAAGAGCTGCCTGGGATCTAAGTGTACAATCTTTAAAAGAGAAAGAAAAAGATCTGCAAATTGAAAAGTCAACCATCTGGGATGACTCACCAGGGTTGGACTTAGATTCCCTTCTGGCTCTGGATGCTATGGAAGAGGAAAGAGAAAAATTTGCTCTGAAGCTTAAAGAAAAGGCTGTTTCAGAAGCCTATGATCCTTATGAAAATCCTCCCTCATCTCATTCTGATGATGAAGATGATTCTGATGTTTCTGAGAAGTCAAAGAGAAAGAAAGCTGTTTCAAAGAAAAGGAAAGCTGCTCCTCCTCCTCCTCCCAGTAAAGATAATGATACTCCCTATTACATTCTGAAGGGCATTGACCCTAAATCCAAGGAATTTCAGCACTGGATGTGGTTTTCAAAGAACCAGCAGAAAGAAAGGAAAAGAACTAAGAGGTATGATAGTCCTGTCTCAAGATGGACTCCCAGAGGTCCTCCTCCTCCTCCAGGTGCAGGAGCCTCTGGGAACCTATCAGCTAATCCTGCTGCCTCTTCTGGAAGATCTGCTTCTTTTCAGCCCCAGCCAAGACAAAGTTATCAAAGCTCGCAAGGCAAATCGTTTTCTGGCTCTCAAAGACAAATGAAGGAGGCTGTGGTTCAAAGACCAACCTTTTCCCCACCTCCGTCTCCAAAGAAAAGAATTCCATCTCCAACACCAGTACAGTCTGAGGAAATTGTTTCAAAAGGTAAATAGTTTACTTTGTTTTAAAATATCTAGCAAGAACCTTTTTGCTAAGTTTGCTTCCAATGTCTTATCTAGTTATTCAAGATAAAATAGCTGATGCTGCTCCTCCTGAGCCTGTGTATGAAAATCCTGAGCTTGATCCTAACTTTAGGATGGCTCGCTTTCAAGAACTAGTTGGAGCAGCTCAAATAAGAAAAGCTAGAGCAGAAGGAAAAGATACGACTGGTCTAACTACCATGTCTGCTTACAGAAAGAAAGAGTTTGAAAAGTTCCAGGTTAATCCTGAGATTTTTGATCCATCAAAATATATGGAAAAGCATCCTGAAGCAGTAGTCCCAAGAGCTGCAGAACTGAAGATCATTGGTGCGCAGGACCTGAAACTGTCAAAGAAAGAATCTGATGATCCTTTAAGGAAAATCTCTTTTGTTTCTAGCTCTTCTGTATCTAAGCCTGACTCTGTTGATCCATAGTTTGATTAACTGCTGTGCTATATTTGTTTATCTGTTTGATAATCTGCTAGTTAATTATTAACTATTTACTGTATTATTTTATTGCTCTTTAGCTAGCTTTATGTTTTAGATGTTGAGAGACTTAACTCAAATAGGGGGAGATTGTTGGTACCCTAGTTTGATTTGAGTTTAGTCCTCTCCTTTGTGCCCCTTGACCCAAGAAATATCTATGGTCAATGGTTAGAAGTCTAGCTGTAGAGTCCTCACTTTTCCAGATTGAGAATTTGGTTAAGTAGTTTTTCGTTCGACTATAGTCGAACGCCGCTCGACTATCGTCTATCGGCTGATCGACGATCCTCTATCAGTTGGTCGACGCTTTGTGTGCGTTGATAGCTCGACTATCTGTTGATAGGTCGACTATCTGTTTTGCGTTGATAGTTCGACTATCTGTTGATAGTTCGACTATCTGCTTGGCGAGGTAGTTCGACTATCTGTTCTGATAGATCGACTATCTGATAGTTCGACTATCTGTTGATAGGTCGACTATCTGTTCCGCTTTGATAGTTCGACTATCTGTTGATAGATCGACTATCTGTTTCGTCTTGATAGTTCGACTATCTGTTGATAGTTCGACTATCTGTTGTCTTTGATAGTTCGACTATCTGTCCTGATAGTTCGACTATCTGATAGTTCGACTATCTGCTGATAGATTGACTATCTGGTTTGTTTTGATAGTTCGACTATCTGTTGATAGATCGACTATCTGTTTTCTGAGGTAGGTCGACTATCTGCCTGATAGATCGACTATCTCTGTGCGCTTGATAGTTCGACTATCTGTCCAAGATAGATCGACTATCTGGTAGTTCGACTATCTGCTCTGATAGTTCGACTATCTGCCGGGGTAGTTCGACTATCTTCTTCGATAGGTCAACTATCTGGATCGTTCGACTATCTGCCCGATAGTTCGACGATCTCCGTGCGTCGTTCGACGATCTTCGAGGGTCGTTCGACGCTTTTTGTCTGCCTTTATATTTTGTATTTATTTATTATATTTAATTAATTAATACATTTTCGGGCACATTGTTTTAAGCTGTATGATAAAATTACCAGGCAACATTTGCTCCATCTCTTTTGCCTGAGTCAAATCTTTTTAAGATAAAGTTGTTTGTCTTATTAGCTGTCATTATAAATTACTTTATCTATTGTCAGCCCTTTATAGCCGTTAGACTGAAAAGTCTTCTTTCTGCTATAAAGAGATTATTTCTGATGTGACTTTATTTAGTCCTTCTGTTATTTGATTTAAGCCTGCAGCTTCTTAGAAAGAGGTTTACTCCTTTTATAGAATGTTTTGCTGCAGAGATGTTTTTTGTCTTCTTGATATTTACAGCCCAGGTCTCAAGGCTCAGAAGAAGACAAATAATTCAAATGGAAGAGAGCCGTTGCTTGCTGATGTTATATAAAGGACCCTTTGAAGAAGGATTCAAGCTAGCTAATAGCTAACCAGTTGTTCATTCAAGCTCTCAAGCCTTCATCAAGAAAAAGCTCTCTACTCTCAGCAATTTCCATCTAACTGAGAAGTGTTAAGATCTTCATCTCTTCTTCACCTGAGTTCTCCTGCTTTCAGGAAGTTCAAACTCAGAGTTCCTTTAAAGAAGAAGAAGAAGATAGCTGCTTGAAGATCTTTGATTTTATTATTTACTTTCTTCCTGTAGCTTTTCCTTCAGAACTTTCTGAAGAGTTTTCTGCACTGAAGCAAGACTTCACCTGGACATCTTTGAGCCAGGGGGAGCCTTGATTCTTTAGAGCATTCTAGCTCAGTGCAAGATTTTGTGCTTCTCTAATCTTTGTAAAATAGAGAAGACATCTTAACCTTCTTCCCCCTCCTGTACAGGGTTATTACTCCCTTCAAAAGTATCCCTTGGCGGCAGGGCACCTGATCAAAAACCTGTGCTTGGTTTTTAGACACCTGATCAAAAGTCTAAAGGGTTTCTGGATCTACCTGAAGCAGATCCTGTTGGTGGCAGGGCACCTGATCAAAAACCTGAGTGGATTCCTACCGTGTGGGTAGAAGAGTGGACGTACCCAAGTTGTTTGGGGAACCACTATAAATTTCCTTGTGTCGTCTAGATTCCATTGTTTAATTCCTGCATTGTGGCTGTGATTAGATATAACTAGGTTGCTAGTTGCTGATTAGGTTTTCCAAGCCTTAACTGTAATTACAGTTAGCTTGAGTTTGTGCACATCACTTGTGTTAGGCTTTAAGGTTAAATCAATATATATAATCTTTTCATTCCGCACTTCACTCCAAGGGAGTTGGGTAGACTATTAAGTTTTGTCTGTGCAAAATTTGATAACTCTATTCACCCCCCCTCTAGAGTAGTATCTATCCCTTCACTTTCAATACTTTAAATACTTTAATAATTTGAACTTTAAATACTTCACTCCAAGGAGGAATTTGTATTAATAATTTGATTTTTAAATACTTTAAAAACATCTACTTTAAAATAATTCATATAGGTAGCAGAAATAGACGTGCAAAAAAATTAGGTGATTGTTATAGCACTGTAGTTTTGGCTAGTTGTACCGCAGTTTCGCCTAATTTTTCGCGTATTTTAGAAATATCTCTTGTACATGTATTTTTAGGAAAAGTGTTCAACGCGAAAGTTATACATCTCGGCGAGATCTACAACTTTTGTGTTGAACAATTTTCCAAAAATGCATATACAAGACGTACTTTGAAAATACGTCCAAGTTTCACGTCTTTTAGAAATATATTTTGTACATGAAATTTTAGGAAAAATGTTCAACACGAAAGTTGTAGATGTCGAGATCTACAACTTTCGGGTTGAACACTTTTCCTAAAAATGCATGCACAAGACGTATTTCCAAAAGACGTGAAAAATTAGGAAAAAGTACGGTACGACTAGTTAAAACTGCGATGTTAATATCAATCACCCATTACTTTTAGAAATAGGAGTTCAAAATAGTTAGCTTCCGTTACTTTTAGAACTAAAATTTAAAACTATTAAAAGTTGGAGACAAAAATATTAAAAAAAACATTGAGGACCAAAAAAACCAAAAAGATTGTAAAGATTAAGGACTGAAACGTGCATTCTAGTATGTTGTGCGGTTACAGGATCAAAATAAAACTAAAATCACGGAGACTTTAACCTCTCGCACATCTTTTTGGGTCAAAAACCACAACTCGTGTAACTGTTTAGGTGTACAATTTGTCGCGTAGTTCTGTCAAGGGCGACAAAAACTTTTCTTTCTCCTCTCAATCGATGGAAAGCGCTTGTCCTCTCATTTGTATTAATTGCTTGCGACCTCACCTTCCCCTCTAAGACGATGCCAACCTCCTCGCAGTTGCAGACGCTCCCCTTCTCCTCTCTTGCGGTAGCATCCTCCGCAAGGTCGACCGTCGACAGCGCCCTTCTTTTCTCCAACAATGCACGTAAGGTTTTGACTGCCTGATGCGTGCTGGAATTGAAGGGATGATTTTATTATTTTGGGAAAAAGATTTTAGTCTTGTATTGCCAAGTATATAAGACAAAGGTAGGGTTGTATCTTCTTTATGCTATGTTGTGTGATTTGTTTGGAGTCCGACGGCTTTGATGAAGGAGCTCCTCAGTTGCTATAGTGCCACCTTTTCAGGGCTTGTCCCTTAGGATAAGTTGTATGTCTTTTGTGGTTGTTCTCCTTGATATCCACTGAACATTGCCTCCCCTATTTCTGTCTGCATTACATCCGGTAAGAGCTTCTGCCACTGTTTCATTGCATTTAGATCTTATCAATTGGTATCAGAGCCAGCACGGGTAGGAGATGGCCCCGGACCTAGCTGTGGCAAGAGCAGGCGAACTTGGCACAGTCCATCCAATATCTCACGGCGTAATCAGACCAGCAACGCCGAACGCTGGAAGATATGTGGGAAATGTTGGCCAACCTCGCCAGTCCTCGGTTTGACAAAACAGTAGACTCGGGCGGCCATGACTCAGTCGTCGATGGAAGTTACTGCATAGCCCAGGACAACCACCTGAGTACTCGCTTTGAGCGCTTCGAGTTCCCTCGATTTTATTGTGAAGCCCTGCAGGAGTGGATATGCACGGCTGAACAGTTCTTCGAACTGGACTACACCTCAAACAATTTGAAGGTGAAAATTGCTTCGTCTCATGTCGGGTGGAAGGTGTTATATTGACATAGCGTACATGAAGTCGAGACTCACACGACATTGGCCGAAATGGGAAGAACACACCTAAGCCTTGGCAACACATTTTGGATCGGTTCTCTACGACGATCCAATGACTGAATTGAAGAACCTGAAGCAAAAGGGCACGGTTCAAGCCTTCTTGGATGAGTTTGACATCCTCCTACATCGGGTGAATGTCACTAAAGAATACACTATGATTTTTTTCCTTGCCAGACTCAAGGATGAAATCAAGTATGTTATCTGCAAGTTTCAACCGAAAACTCTCCAAGAGGTTTTTGCTCTGGCCCGGATAGAGGAAGAACAGACAACATCCTCACAACGACGTAATTTTTCTAGCGTAGCTGAGACCAGTTGAGCAGCCAAAAGAAGGGTTTCCACACACAAACAATTTTCAACTCAAGTACCAGTTAACTAACACATCGGAAAACAAGACAACAATCGTCGTTTGATATCGGTGGAGATGGAGGACAAGCACGCTAATGGGCTCTATTTTTGGTGTGATAGCAAGTATACACCGAACCACCGTTGTTTGGCGAAGGGAAGATCTTACGCCTTGGAGCTGATTTTGGAAGAAGAGAACAACGATTCGGATCCACCGAACGAGGATAATATAGAAGTGTTGCAGGAAAACTGGGACATGAAGGCGGTTCAACACCTATCTGTGCATGCTCTTGATGAAGATTTTCTGTAGTTTTAAAATATTATCCGAACTAAAATCTCAAATAGGAAAGTGTACCTATCGAAATATATTATAGAAATGTCGTATTTGACTCGGGGCCTGTTGAGTACTGCAACTTACGCAAATTAATATTATTTTATCTAAGTATCAAAGGGGTAAATTAAACTAAAGAAGGAAGAAAATAAACTAACAACGAGCACTTGATCAAGGCTCACTTTGAATAAACCTTTTATAAAACACAAACTCTAATTTACTCACCTCGACCGTGGAGGTTCATAACGTACAAAAGCGTCTCTCTCGAGCTCATGCTTCTGACTAACCTTAGGTTGATCGATTAAGACCTCTCGGCCAGTCGAAACCCCTAAGCTTGCTTTAGGCGGTGAACCCCTCTATTAGATTTGACTCCAATCCGGCAGATTTATGTCGTCCTCTCTCGAGGAGTGCATTCAACTCCTTTTATCCTTGAGCGATCTACTCGTATCCGCAACCTCTCGATCATTTAGGATACGGATCTAGAATCGAAGAACATACTTGCGAAATATGAATTCGACAAAATATAATTCAAAGATAAATCGATAGTGGTAAAAAGGTTTGACAAAAAGAGTTTTATTCAAAGATAATCATGATCAAGTACTAAAGAAATTAGCTAGTTGACATAATATAAAAGTTACATAAAAAGAAGGGAAAGAAGAACATGTTTGAAAAAAAGGAAATGCTTGAATTGAAATCTAAACTATGAAATTGAAATTACATAAAAGAAATGCAGAAAGACAGTAATCTAAGCTACAACATACTCTTAAAATTGGCTCCTAATCTTCTTTTTGAGCTTCTGAACTCATCTGAAATTTATAGCTTTTTCTGCTTGGGAGTCACGCCCTAGGTCACGCCCGTGACATAGGGCGTGTCAGGCTCGGAAACTGCTGTCTTGAAATCCCGGGAACATTGCAGAAAAACCGCCAATATTCGTTGTTTTACGGGTCACGCCCCTAGGCGACGCCCGTGACCTATGGCGTGTCTAGTCTGTTACTGTTAACGGCGGGAAGGGGAAATGGCGCGAAGTAATTCTGGCGTTGTTGGAGAGGTCACGCCCCTAGTCACGCCCGTGACCTAGGGCGTGTACTCACCGGGTCAGCAAACGGCTGGAAACGGTACAATTTGGGCTCAATTCGGCAGATTTCGGGTAGGTCACGCCCGTGACAGGGGGCGTGTACTTGGGAAATGGTACAGAATTGTCCCGGGAAGATTTCTGGAGAAAACTGTTTTTTTAACTTGATACGCCCGTGTTCACGCCCTAGACACTCCCGTGTCAGTGGGGCGTGTACTTGTGAAATTCTCCAGATTTGTATAGGACGTCGTCCTCTTTCCGTTGACTTGTTGCACGTCCCGTAACTCTTCCTGATTTGAAAGTTATGACCATTTGATGTTCAGCTATCTGTGACCAAAAATGTTCATTTTCTCCGTTTCAACTCCGGATCAGTCCTGCAAGCTCTAAATTGCTATTCGCAGCCCAGATTGACCTGAAATATGAAAATAAAGTAATTAGAACCATAATTACTAAAATATAATTGTAATTTTATTATTAATTAAATAAAAACTATATAAAAATAACTATAATTAGTGACTTATCAAATACCCCCATACTTAATCTTTTGTTATTCTAGAGCAAAACTATGAGAAGTACTTATAAGAAATTAATATATTTTTTTAATTAAATGAAAATTTTATTAAATCAAAAGAGAGTTAAAAATAAAGTTTAGGAATTCAAGATTAAGTTCTAAACTATGAAATTAAATTATAAAGAGAAAAATATTTAGCCAAAAATTTCTCATAAAAATTAATTAGAATTCAAAATGAAGTGATTTAGCCAACAAAATTAAATTATAATTATTCACACTTTTTAACTAAAAAGAAACTTGAAGGAAAAATTTAAACTACTACTTATGCTCTCTTAATATTTTAATTTAAGTCCAAAATAATTATATTGGCTAAAGATTTTTAGGAACAAGGACTATGAATAGGATTTTAAATTGAGGTGATGAATTTTATCCTCTCACCCCATGCCTTTTTTTTTATATTTGCAAATGTTTACTAAGAAAATGATGAATTTTATTCTCTCATTTCCCATGACATATGAACAAATATATTTTTTTCTCTCTTCAAAAACAAAAACAAAATGAGAGTAATGAATTTTATTCTCTTACTCCATCTTTTAGTTTTTTTGGTTGCATATGTGTACCAAGGAATGCTTAATTCCCATGACATATGATCTAACCAAAATAAAAAAAATTACATATGTGTACCAAGGGATAATGAATTTTATTCTCTTATCCCCATGACATATGTTCTAACAAGAAAGTTTAAATACAAGGGAAGGCTAAACAATATTTAGATTAAATTAAAATAATTAGAGAGCAACTATAGTAAATCAAAATTTCCTAAGAATTTTTAAAGCACAAGTGATTATGATTAAAATCAAAAGATTGTTGAACTAAGCACTATAATATTGAAACTAATTACAATTACGAGAAAAAGAAGTAAATAAGACACTATAAACAAATTTAATTCATAAGTTTATTTCTTAAAGTCAAATCACCTAAATATTAATTTAACTAACTATGATGAAATAAAAGATTAGAAAATCAAAAAGTATAAAAATTCTTATAAATAAACTCAAAATTATTTTCCGAAAATCACCAAATATTAAGTAGGGGTTTCTTATATATATATTTTTTATTTTCTATTAAAAACAAATCCTAATTTTTTTTTGTTATTCTTGGACTTCCTAAGGGCTACCCAGTGATGGGTTCGCAAGGTACTAGGTGGTTTTGTGGGATGAAAACCCAACACGGCCCTTTCCAAGAAATTAATTTTAGATTTTCTATTTTTTAATTTTTGATGATAAAAAGAAAACAAAGCATTTTTTCATTTTTTTTAAATAAAAACAATAAATAGGAATCCACCCCCATACTTAAAAATAAACATTGTCCACAATGTTTATAAGCCAAGTAGGAGGGGAAAAATGCATAAAAAAATAAATTGCATTAATTTAAAGATAATCAAGGGGTGTCTCCCAAGAGCGCTTTTCTTTTTCCCGTCTTTAAGCTAGACGGTTATTGTTAAAAAAATAGAAAATTAAAATTAAAATGGACGGGCAACTCCCTTAATTCACGCTTTGGCGAAGATGCCAAAGTTGCTTGCTCGACGTCTCCTCCGCTTTCTTCTTGATGTTCCTTGTTGTTGCAGTTGACTTGAAAATGTAAATTCAAATCACCTATCCATACCTGAGGTGATTTGAATTTTTGTAGAGGAGCGACAAATGGATCGTGGATGATGTTTAATTGCAACGGCTCCTCTTCTACACGAAAATCGTTAGTATAAGGAAAATCAAAAGTAAGCGTGTCAGAAAAATCTTCGCAAGGAGGAGGCTCTTGCGAAGTCATAAGATTAGGCTCCGGTTGTTTATTTTCTAAAAATAATTTTCCGTCCGAAAATTTATGGGAAATAAAGTCATCGGATGCATCAGGATCATAAATTTTTGCTCCTAAAAAGTCATAAATTGGTCATGAGAATTCATTAGTAGGAGAAAAATTGGGAGTCGTAGGAGGAGAAATATGTTCTTCTTCTACTCCTCCTAGCGCATCCAGACACCTGACAAACTCATGAAATAATAGTTTTTTTTCTTCTTTGGTATAAACAACTACTGGGGTACATGAAGAGTCATGTTTCTCATTAACAATATTATCCGAAGAAGGAGAAAAATCACTAATAGAAAAAAAATTCTCATCCAAATTTTGGGGAGAAGAATCACCTGGAAATTGAGAAGAATTCCCAAAATTAGGAGAGAAGGCTTGCGGTGCAGAAGAAGAAGAACAAAAATTCGGCTCCAAATAATTATTCTCAAAACTCGGGAAACTTTCCGGGTGATCTTGTGACCAAGAGAAGTTGACATCCGAGTTGGAAGAATAATAATTAAATCAAAATATTTATTCTCATTATAATTTGAAAAATTCGTTTCATGAACATTTGAAAAATTAGTTTCATAAAAATTTGAACTAGAATTAGAATAAAGGTGAGAAGAATTATTATCATAATTAGTATCAAAATTATTTTCATAAGAAAAGTTTTTATAATAATTATAATGATAACAATACTCACTTCGATGATAACCACCACAATTATAACAAAAATATTTGCGCTTTTGTGTAGCTTTCAAACATTCTAGTTGATTTTAAAGGTTGGCAAGATCGGCGACCAATTTAAATAACATATTTTTAATAAAAGAAAATAACACAACATTTACCTAATAGAAATGAATTTTAAAAATAAAATAAAAGAGAATTTAGGTAGAGAAGAAGGTTGATAAAATTAATAAAATCTACGCTTTCAAAATATCAACAAAATAGTCCCCGACAGCGGCGCCAAAAACTTGATCAAGATTTTCTATAGTCATAAAATATTATCCGAACTAAAATCTCAAATAGACAAGTGTACCTATCGAAATATAGTATAGAAATGTCGTATTTGACTCGAGGCCTGTTGAGTACTGCTACTTAAGCAAATTAATATTATTTTATCTAAGTATCAAAGGGGTAAATTAAACTAAAGAAGGAAGAAAATAAACTAACAACGAGAACTTGATCTAGACTCACTTTGAATAAACCTTTTATAAAACACAAACTCTAATTTACTCACCTCGACCGTGGAGGTTCCTAACGTACAAAAGCGTCTCTCTCGAGCTCATGCTTCTGACTAACCTTAGGTTGATCGATTAAGACCTCTCGGCCAGTCGAAACCCCTAAGCTTGCTTTAGGCGGTGAATCCCTCTATTGGATTTGACTCCAATCCGACAGATTTATGTCGTCCTTTCTCGAGGAGTGCATTCAACTCCTTTTATCCTTGAGCGATCTACTCGTATCCGCAACCTCTCGGTCATTTAGGATACAGATCTAGAATCGAAGAACATACTCGCGAAATATGAATTCGACAAAATATAATTCAAAGATAAATCGATAGTGGTAAAAAGGTTTGACAAAAAGAGTTTTATTCAAAGATAATCATGATCAAGTACTAATGAAATTAGCTAATTGACATAATATAAAAGTTACATAAAAAGAAGGGAAAGAAGAACATGTTTGAAAAAAGGAAATGCTTGAATTGAAATCTAAACTATGAAATTGAAATTACATAAAAGAAATGCAGAAAGACAGTAATCTAAGCTACAACATACTCTTAAAATTGGCTCCTAATCTTCTTTTTGAGCTTCTGAACTCATCTGAAATTTATAGCTTTTTCTTCTTGGGAGTCACGCCCTAGGTCACGCCCGTGACATAGGGCGTGTCAGGCTCGGAAACTGCTATCTTGAAAGCCCGGGAACGTTGGAGAAAAACCGCCAATATTCGTCGTTTTACGGGTCACGCCCCTAGGCCACGCCCGTGACCTATGGCGTGTCTAGTCTGTTACTGTTAACGGCGGGAAGGGGAAATGGCGCGAAGTAATTCTGGCGTTGCTGGAGAGGTCACGCCCCTAGTCACGCCCGTGACCTAGGGCGTTGTACTCACCGGGTCAGCAAACGGCTGGAGACGGTACAATTTGGGCTCAATTCGGTAGATTTCGGGTAGGACACGCCCTAGGTCACGCCCGTGACAGGGGGCGTGTACTTGGGAAATGGTACAGAATTGTCCCGGGAAGATTTCTGAAGAAAACTATTTTTTTAACTTGACACGCCCGTGTTCACGCCCTAGACACGCCCGTGTCAGTGGGGCGTGTACTTGTGAAATTCTCCAGATTTGTAGAGGACGTCGTCCTCTTTCCGTTGACTGGTTGCACGTCCCGTAACTCTTCTTTGTTTGTTAGTTATGACCATTTGAAGTTCAGCTATCTGTGATCAAAAATGTTCATTTTCTCCGTTTCAACTCCGGATCAGTCCTGCAAGCTCCAAAATGCTATTTGCAGCCCAGATTGACCTGAAATATGAAAATAGAGTAATTAGAACCATAATTATTAAAATATAATTATAATTTTATTATTAATTAAATAAAAACTATATAAAAATAACTATAATTAGTGACTAATCAGCTCTTATGGGCATAACTCAATGTCACACCATGAAGGTAATGACCTCGTATCAAGGTACACCATTCAAGTACTGATTGATTCAGGGAACAAACACAATTTCGTAGATGATGGTGCGGCTTGCCGGTTATAATGCCACTTAATTGCAATACCTTCCTTCAACGTAGCCATAACGAATGGAAGGCGGGTATCCAACTCTAACAAAGTGGTGGGGTTCACATGACGGATGAAAGGTGTATTTTTCACAACCGACATGTTGGTGCTGCCACTTGGTGGGTGTGAAATGATTTTTTGAGTACAATAATTGAGTACATTGGGGGTGATACACTGGGGCTTTGGCAACCTCCGCAAGTACTTTATGAATCAAGGATGAAAGATCTCATTAAGAGGAACAAAAACGGTGACCGGGACATGGATGAAGCAGCATAGTTTGGAGAAAATTGTGGCAAAAGGGGGCATTTAAATATAATGTCCTTATGCATATTCCACAAGGTTTAAGACCCACTAATAGTTACTCGACGAATGAGAGAAATTCAAGCTACGTAATTAGAGATGGATAGGGGCGCCGAATAAGTTGATTTCCTGCTACCAGAAGAGGCCATACAATTGGAGGGAGTGCTAGCAGCTTTTGTCGATATTTTCAATGAACCCTCTGGGCTACCACCTAATTGGGTACATGTACATCACATTCCTCTAACGGA
Source organism: Platanthera zijinensis (assembly GCA_039513925.1). Taxonomy (NCBI): domain Eukaryota; kingdom Viridiplantae; phylum Streptophyta; class Magnoliopsida; order Asparagales; family Orchidaceae; genus Platanthera; species Platanthera zijinensis. The sequence goes on from CM077092.1 coordinate 160,798,049, forward strand.
AGGGCATGAAGACATTAATCTGAGACCCTATCGCTACCCACTGCTACAAAAAGATGAGATAAAGAAGTTGGTGGACGAGATGCTACATACGAAAATCATTCGACCGAGCTGCAGCCCAAATGCATCACCGGTTGTGCTAGGTTATGCATGTAAGACCCCATTTTATTTTATTTTCGAGTCGTATGCCCATAATCGCTGCTTTGTGATGACACCGATTGTTGAATTTTCCGGATCTTGGAATGAGCAGGGGTTATCTCAACTTAGAATGTTAAAACACAACCAGAGACACATGCAGTAACAAGAATCTTTATTGATCACAATAATCTTCTTATAAGGCGAGACATGATTTCGCCAATGTACCAAGCAGAACAAAATACAAGGCAAACCTAACCGCGCGGACTCAAAGAGTAACCGCCGATTCCACTACTTCACTACTGAGTCCGCACAGACCGCCTAGTCCGCCAAACCGCGAACTAATCAAGCGGACAGACCGTTATTCCAATGCAAGCTCTACTCGCCGATCAGCAAGCCGCCTAGCTGCCTGACCGCGCGATCTGCTGCTACCGAACTGAATAGGACGCCTGAAGCAGACGACTTATTGAACCCCAAAACAAGTTGCCAAAGAGAAGACCGCTTAGTCGTTGTCCGTGACCTGCTGTTTACCGCCGGTTGCTTAACCGATGAGTCCGCACTGTTCCTGACCGCAATCAGAGCCATGTCTTGGCTTTCCAGCGCTATCCGCACAACCTGCACAGCACAAATTGGTCAACTCCATTAACCCGGGGGAATACCAAAATCCAGTCCGCAGCAATGGTTCGCGGGCTCACTTACTGTTCATTCGCTCTCTTCTTGACGTGAAGGAGGGGTCCTATTTATAGGCACAATGAGGAGTGTGGTCACCGCCCTAGCCTATAAGATCACCACCACCACCCCACGATGAACACCAAGCAGTCCGCTTAGTCTGTCGTGACCTTGTGCGATAGCCAGCTCGCCTCAGCATCACCAAGGCCGGACTGACTTCCCAGTTCGCCTTATCGCCAAAAGCCGCCAGACTTGGTCGATGTTGGAACACCCTATTACTGATTTGGGTAAGGATCACTATATCCTTAGGAAAATGTCTTGACCTCCTTGTATAGTTTTAAAGGTCAACTAGAATTAGTCTAAGGCTTAGAATTTAGGTTTTAAAGCTGCCCCAAGACCTTCTAGTTCAGAAGTTTAAGGCAATTATCGTCGAGCTCAGATCGACGAGGCGTCAAACTCAGTTCGACTATCTCTGAGCCCAGTTCAACGAGTCGTCGAACTCGGTTCGACGATCTCCGAGCTTAGATCGACGTTTCTGTCTCTAGCCAAAATCCAGATCTCTGAGCTCAGGTCGACGATAGTTGAGCTCAGATCGACGATTTCTTTTTTAAGTCTAGTTCAAGTCTCTGAGCACAGGTCGATGATAGTCGAGCTCAGATCGACGACTTTTCTTGAGAGATCGACAATTTCAGGAATTCAAATTCAGTCAGTTATGGAATTCAATCTGATTCATATCCAGCATTTATTTCAAAGGATTTTGTAGCCGTTTCAATTAATCTGGAGTAAGTTTCAAGGAAGACTAAATGGAATGTCTCTTAGGACTTTCCTCCAGAGACAAATATCATTTAAGGAAGTCATTTATGACTGGCTAACGGCTATCCAAAAGACTGATCTTCAATATATCATCTCATAGTAATTGAGACAAGATGATCATTATTCTAAGGAATAGATTTTGAGACACCAAGTCTACAGGATTACAAGTTAGAAGTCTTACAGAACACAAAGAATACACCAGTGAAGGAGATCACCACACAGAAAAGAATTCCTCTATTCTTTCAAGATTTCTTCTGATTCAAGTGTTCAAGGCTTCATCAATCAAGGACTCCAAACACATCACATATCAACCTTTGTTGAAATCATTATTTGCTGGAGATCTTAATCATACTGAAGGCCTATCACCCTGTGTAAAGCTTCTCTTCCTGAACAACTAGAAATCTCAGGGGGAGCTTTGACAACAACAATCCACTAGTCTTCTCTTTGACTGTTGACAGAGAAGAACACCAACTCTTTTTTTTCATTCTGCTGTAAAAGGGTTACTCAAAACTCCATTTAAAAGTTTTGTGGTTGGTTTCTGAGACCTCATCAAAACTCAGTGGTGGCAAGACACCTGATCAAAAAATCTATTTTGGTTTTTGAGCATCTTATCAAAAGTTCATTGGTGCCCAGGACACCTGATCAACTATTCCTGTAGTGGATTCCTACCTAGGGTGGTTGAAGAGTGGATGTACCCAGGATCCTTGTGTCTTCTGGTTACTGTGTTTGATTTGCTGTGTGCTATGATTTGTTTCTTGCTTAGTTTTTATTTACTGCAAGCACAATACACATATATATAAATAAAGTCTTCTACTGCTGAATAATTTTTTAATTTGGAAAATTATTTTAATATACTTTATTCACCCCCCCTCTAGAGTAAAGGTAGATCTTACCCTCACTTTCAATTGGTATCAGAGGGAGGTTGGTTATTCAACAACTGAATCCTCATCAGATTGGTTGTTTTACAGGCTAAAACCTTAACTAAAAGATCTCTAATAAGATCAATCTTTAATAGAGGGTTATTACTTTTATTATATTTACTTTCATATAAAACCATGGCACAGAACAAAGATTATGCTAGCACCAGACCTCCAGTGTGCAATCTTTCTAAGTTTGCACTTTGGAAGGCATGGATTAAATTATTTATGAATTCTATTGATGAGGACATCTTTAATTCTGTTTTGACAGTGTGTCCAAGACCTCCAGTAACTACAGGTAAAAGTGCTGTTCCACCCCCCTCAGGAACAGATGCAGAAATCAAAAAGTGGAAAGTTGTTAATGCCAAGGCAATGAACATATTGGCTCAGACTATGTCTGATGACATATTTCAAAAAGTGGCTGAATGCAACTCAACAAAAGAAATTTGGGACAAGCTATCTAAGCTTGTGTCAGGATCAGCTGATGAAAGAAAGGATAGAAGATCCAATCTCATAACCCAGTATGAGAATTTTAAGAAGGGAGAAACTAAGTCAGTTGCTGTCATGTACAACAGACTCAGTCTAATTGTCAGTGAACTAAAGACCTTGGACAAGGAGATCTCATTGACTGAACTCAATGATAAGATCCTAATGTGCTTCCCCAGCACTTGGGATTCAAGGATCTGGCCAATCAAGGATGCCAGAAGCCTAAATGAGATCACCACTGAAGCTCTATTGGGCAAGCTCAAGTCTTATGAGCTACTTATCAAGAATAGAGAAGAAGAGCAAAAGATAGCTTCTCCAGCAACAAGGAAGGAGAAGACAATTGCTTTCAAAGCCACAGAAGAACTGCCTGAAGATAAGGCCACAAGCAATGAAGAGTTAATGAGTCTACTAGCCAAAAGATTCTACAAGATGGCTAGGAAAGATTTCAGGAAAAGGTCATCCAGAGGCCATGAAAAGCCAAGGTATGATAAGTCCAGTAACAAAGAAATTATTTGTTTTGGATGCAGGAAATCAGGCCACATTGTGCCTGACTGTCCAAGAAAACCAAAATAAGGACAGGAAAGAAAAGAAAGACAGGAGAAGAGACAAGGATTTCATAAGAAACAACAATGACAAATCCTCCTCCAGCAAGAACAAACACACCAGGAAGGGATTTGTAGCTGAAACCTGGAGTGAAATTGAAGAAGAATCAGAGGCATCATCAAGTTCAAGTGATGATGAAGATGATGCTCAAGAGAAGGAGTTCTGCATGATGGCTATCAATGCCTCTAAACATAATTCTGATGCAGAGCAAGAGTCAGAATCTGAATCTAAACATGAAGCTGAAGAAGATCAGGTAATAGATTCTTTTGATTTCAATTCAGAGGACTTTAGATCTGAATTTAAGGCACTTTGTTTAGACCTGCTAAAGTCTGAGAAAGAGATTATCTCTCTCAGAAATCAATTGTCTGAACATAGCACTTTGAAATCAGATTACCTCAAACTCTCTGAGGAGTTAGAATGCTGTAGGGAGGAGATATCTTCACTGAAGAGTGAACTATCACATGCAAAGAAGTTTGAAGAATCCCTTAATGGGAGAAGCATCAGACTGATGGACATCACAAGCACAGTGAACTCAAGACTTAACAGTACACTGGGCTTGGGTGCTTCATCTAGCCAACCTATAGTATTAACAACCCCAATTAAATTTATCTCAGATAAAGGAAAGGGTGTTGTAGAGGTAGCTAGGAAGAATCCTGATTTACCTAAGAAAAACACAGTTCAACAGAAAACGTCGAAGAGAGCTCGACGATCGTGGAACAGAGCTCAGCGATCTCAAGATGAATCGTCGAACTCAGGTCGACGATCGCTGAACTCTGAACTCTGGCAAAGTCGATCTTCGAATGGATCTCGACGATATGATCCAAGATCATCGAACTCAGCTCAGAGATCGTCGAACAGAGATCAGAGCTTTGAACAAATTTTTAATGGTAAATCAAAATTCAATCCTAGTGTTCCTACATCCCAAAGCTTTAACCCTTATACTGAATGGATAATACCTCCTAGGAGATATCATCCTAAAGGCTATAAGAGTCAGCCAGGGATGTCTTTTATTTCAGAATTTAATGGTTATCAACCTAGGCCCAAGGTAAACTGGGTCAAAAACAAATAAATTATTATGTATGCAGGTGAAGACCTATCTTACAATAAACCAGCAATGGTATCTGGATAGTGGGTGCTCAAAGTACATGACAGGAAGCAAGGATAATTTAATATCCTTCAAAGCCAAGCTTGGACCCAAAGTAATATTTGGAGATTCAAACTTTGGACAGACCAAGGGATATGGTGCAGTCCAAATTGGCTCAGTCACATTCAAGAAGGTAGCCTATGTGGAAGGACTGAAGCACAATTTAAGCAGCATCAGTCAACTATGTGATGAAGGCTACCAAGTGACATTCAACAAATCCTCATGCAAAATCAAATCAGAGGACAACACAACTGTGTTGACCGGTAAAAGGAAAGGTAACATTTATCTTGTAGATCTTCATTCAACTAAGGTAGATATTTTCTTGTTCAACTTTGTTAGTAAACCAAATGAACTTTGGCATAAGAGATTAGGACATATAAACCTTAGAACCATTGCTAGGCTATCCAAGGACAACCTTGTTAGAGGACTACCTTTTGGCCCCAACAAGAAGGAATGACTTTGCAGGGCTTGTTAGTTAGGCAAGCAAACTAAAAATAGCTTTAAGTCACTTAATAAGAGTGATTCACCTAGGATCTTATATCTGTTACACATGGATCTTTTTGGACCCATTACAGTACAAAGCTTAGGAGGGAAATCTTACACTTTAGTGATTGTAGATGACTTCTCTAGAATCACATGGGTGTTCTTTCTGAGGAATAAGTCTGATAACTTTAAGTTTTTGACGGAGTTTCTCAAATGTATATAGATTGAGTTCAATACTTACATTGCCCTGATTAGAAGTGATCATGGGATAGAGTTTGATTCTCTTCTTATGCAAGAGTTCTGTCAGAGTGAAGGGATCAGACACACTTTCTCAGCTTCTAAAACTCCTCAACAAAATGGGGTAGCTGAAAGGAAAAAAAGAACTCTTATTGAATCTGCTAATATATTGTTGACAGATGCTCACCTTCCTCTATCCTTTTGGGCAGAGGCAGTGAACACCTCAAACTATGTGTTGAATAGAAGTTTGATACATAAGCTAAAGGACAAGACTCCCTATGAATTACTCAAAGGGAAGAAACCTAAAGTAGATTATTTCAAGATTTTTGGTTGTATTTGTTATATACACAATAATGACAAGAAGTACATAGCAAAATTTCAAGCCAAAGCTGATGAAGGAGTGTTTCTGGGATACTCCATGATCAGTAAAGCTTATAGGGTGTATAACAAATCTTCTCTTAAAATTAAAGAATCTTTTCATGTATCTTTTGATGAAACTAATATGTCTTATAAGGAGAAGAATGTGTCTACCATAGAACCTTTGCAGGTACATTCTCTTTCAGAAAATTTAGACAGGTTACATATTATGGAAAAGGATATAACACATTCACCTATCCAACAAAGAGGTGAAAGTAGTGAAGATGAAGAGAGCACTCAACATCTTGGTGAGAATTATCTTGAAGAGCCAGTTGTTGTTCCACAAGAGGAAACAACAACACAGGTTGGTGAACAATCAACCCCCCCTGTTGATTTAGTAACATCAAGAGATCATCCAATCTCCCAAGTGATTGGAGACATCTCAGCTGGTGTGCAAACCAAAACTCAGGTCAACCAAAATCTAATGCACACCTGCTTTTTATCTCAAATTGAGCCTCAATCCATACAAGATGCAGAAAAAGATCCACACTGGATCATTGCAATGTAAGAGGAGTTACATCAATTTGGAAGGAACCATGTTTGGGAACTAGTGCATAGGCCAAAGGAGCATTCCATTGTTGGAACAAAATGGGTGTTCAGAAACAAACTGGATTATCAAGGAATCATTGTAAGGAACAAGGCAAGGCTAGTTGCACAAGGATACTCACAAGAAGAAGGAATAGATTATGACCAGACTTTTGCCCCAGTTGCAAGGTTGGAGGCCATAAGAATATTTCTAGCTTATGCAGTACACAAGGGATTTAAGGTCTATCAAATGGATGTGAAGAGTGCATTTCTCAATGGAGATATCAAGGAAGAAGTCTATGTTAGATAACCCCCAGGTTTTATCTCTCCAACTCATCCTGATTATGTTTTTAAATTGTATAAAGCATTATATGGTCTTAAGCAAGCTCTTAGAGCATGGTATGAGACCTTAGCATGCTTTCTTTTGAAAAATGATTTTATAAGGGGTAGAGTAGACCAAACTCTTTTTATTAGAACCCATAAGTCCAATACCCTACTAGTACAAATTTATGTAGATGATATTATCTTTGGATCTACTGATTCAAATTTGTGCAAAAGATTTTCCAACCTAATGCATTCTAAATTTGAAATGAGTAGCATGAGTGAGCTTTTCTTCTTTCTAGGATTGCAAGTCAAACAGCATGCTGATGGCATATTTATTTCTTAAACCAAGTATGCAAAAGAATTGGTTAAGAAATTTGGTATGTCTGAAGCTTCCTGCACGAAAACACCTATGCCTACTAATATTGTATTAGATGCTGATGAACATGGGAAACCTGTTGATCAGACAACATATAGAGCAATGATTGGCTCTTTATTGTACCTTACAACTAGTAGACCTGACATAATGTTTGATACATGTATATGTGCTAGATTCCAAGTAAGCCCTCGAGAGTCACACCTAACATTAGTAAAAAGGATTCTTAGGTATGTGAAAAGTTGTCCAAATCTAGGTCTCTGGTATCCAAAAGATTCAGGATTTGAATTAACTGGATTTTCAGATGCTTATTATGTTAGATGTAGAGTAGACAGGAAAAACACCTGTAGAACTTGCCAGTTTCTTAGTGACAGACTTGTCTTCTGGTTTTGTAAGAAACAAACATCTGTGTCCACATCAACTGCTGAAGCTGAATATATGGCAGCAGGTAGTTGTTGCTCACAGATTTTATGGATTCAAAATCAGCTCCTAGACTATGATTACAACCTAGATAAGTCAAAAACATTTTGTGATAACACCAGTGCTATTTCTATAGCACAAAATCAAGTCCTCCATAGTAGGACAAAACATATAGAGATTAGGCATCACTTTTTAAGAGATAATATTGAGAAGAATAAAATTAAACTTCAATATATCCCAACTGATTTGCAAAGGGGAGATATTTTCACCAAACCCTTGGATGAAAAGAAACACGCATTCTTCCTGAATCAGTTAGGAATGTTAGATGGAGGAAGTTTAAATTAAGATCCAAGATTTTAAAACCTTAAAATTGACCAAGACTAAGCTAAAAACTTGATTTTTCTAGTGTCTATATGCTGTTTTTGATCTCTGAACTGCGCTCGACGTTTTTCCCCAAGATCGTCAAACGTAGGTCGACGTTCTCAGAAATCGTCGACCTGAGTTCAGCATTTTCCAGATAGTGCTGTGCTATCTCTCTCCGGTCATAGATTGTCGAATGGAGTTCGACGCTCTCCAATATCGTCGAACGGAGATCGACGATGTCTAAGACCTTTCAGATTCTTTTAGAAGCCCAGATCGTCGAACTGAGTTCAACGATCTTTCCTTTTCTGCGTCGAACCCTAATATAAAATTCATTTTTCGTCCATCGTTCTCTTTTGCGCTTTCATACTTTCTGCAGAGATTTTCTTTCCCTCCAAACATCTCTGCACTCGATCTTGTTTGTTCGTTTTTGCAGGTAACAATGGCCGTCTCTGTTGCAGTCTTAGCAGTGATGAAGTTTGACACGGGTTTCGACATCGACATGGACTCTTTCGAAGGCAACGATCAAGTCTTCAAAGACATTCTGGAATTATTCAAGGAACAACAGTTTGTTTATATCATGTCCACAAGAATGAAACTGGCGGCAGATGAAATCAAGGAGTGGGTGTATACTGCACATAACCTGGATCAGAACACAGTGGTTGGAACAATATCGGGAATGCAGGTATCCCTAACTCCTGCTCTCCTAACAGAAGTCTTTCAATTGAGTACAGGGCATGATTCAGTCGAGTTATCTGGAGAGGAATTTGCTAGTTTGCTGGATAGAATGGGTCACTCAGTAGCAAACCCTAATAAGCTGCTTAAGAAAAATTTGTTAGTAGAATATAGATTCCTAACAGATGTTGTGGGAAAAGTATTGTTAGCAAAGCATTCTGCTCATGATACCATCTCCAGGTATCAATTTTGTTTAATGGGTGCATTAGTAGATAAGAAACATTTGAATTGGGGGGAGATATTCTTTGATTTAATTAAGAAAAAGATAAACAAGAATCTTGTTAATTTTGGGAGGATTTTAGGACTGTTTCTGCATAACAGATGCCCTCAACTGCTTGTTTCCAGTGGCATGCACATCAAGGCCTCTAAGAGACTATCCTGTGCCCTCTTTGGAAAGTGGGATAGGCAAATTGCCAAACCCAGCAGGGCTCCTGCAGTAGTTTGAACTTCAGGCACAAGGACTGTACAAGTCACTTCCCCTCAAGCAACTGCCCTCTTGGAAGAATTGCCTGCCTCCTCCTCATCTCCACCATCTTCAACCATTGTTTATTCAACCATCACCATTTCTATTCCATCCCCCATCACCATTTCATCTCCAATCTCAAATCCTTCTCCACCACCAGCAACTACTGAAGACCATTTCCATCCTCTACACTATTATCCACACATTGATATTGATTCATCCATTCACATTCCTTCATTCAATCTATTAGATGATTCATTCATGGTTGATTCTCATTCCTCACCCCTTGAGCCCCCATCATCATCTACCTATTACCAACAATTACTTCAAGACATTCTAGCTCAACCATCCTTCACTCCATCCATTTCCATTCCAGTGACTTCCATCACAACCATCCCCATATCACAACCATCCATCTCTCTGCCATCCACATCTTTTCTCCACATCTCCACAGCTACTCAAACACCATCTACTTCTGCAACCCTATCCTCTACTTCTACTCAAGTATCCCTTGAGCAAGTAGATCTTCAAGCTCTAGCAGATAAGCTCTATGAGTTGTTAGCTCTCAGGCTTGCACTCTTGCTGGAGACCTCCATGGCTCCACTCCTTAAGTCTATAAAGGACTTATCTGCCAGGCTCTCCTCTTTTTGTCCTCCTCAGGTAATCCCTTTTGTGGGGTGCCTTGATCCAATATCTACTGAATCTAGGCAGGGGGAGATGCCACATGAAGAAGAAATGCTACCTGCTTCAGAAGTGCCAGAGATTCTAGCCCCAGCTCCAGTTCTAGCAGTTGACCTCAAGACACTGCTTTCAGAATTTGATGCTCTCCACAACAGACATCTTCCAGCTCAAGAAGCTGAAGACCTTACTAAGGCCATTGTGCTTATTTTCAGTTGTGATCCCAGCCTGATATCCTCATATATCCATTCTATAAAGGCTGTGGAAAGTGTTACTTCTACTGATGTTGTGAATGCTGATTTTGCTGCTGCTATTGATAAGTCTGTTCTGATATTGCTGATGATTTACTGATGACAGAGGCTAATGATGCAGAGCCTGCTGTTCATGTTGATGATCCTGCTGTTACTGATGTTATTGCTTTTGTATCTGATGCTCCTGTTGCCCCAGTTATTTCTATTGCTACTGTTGTTTCTACCAGTATTGTTATTTCTACAAGCACTGTTTCTGTCACTACTGCTGCTGCTGCTTCAACTGAACAATCCAAACAACAGAAAGAGTATATCAAAAGGATTGATGAATTGTATGACAATCCTCAGAGCTCAGATAGTGACAAGTTCAGAACTGATTCTGATGACTCCTCTGCAACCATTGCAAGGAAGAGGAAAGCCAAAAGAAAAGCTTTGTAGAAAGTCCCTCCAGAGAAAGTAAAGGATGATAATGACATTCCCTATTATATTCTGCATGACTGTCCTATAACTGAACCATGGATGCAATTCTCAAAGAACCAGCTGAAGGCAATAAATAAGAAGATAAAGTTTGACAAAGGATCATCTCACCATCCTCCTCCTCCTCCCCCTCCTTCACCAGATGCAGGAACTGGTGGAGGTTCTGCTTCACAATCCTCATATGCTAAAACTCAAAGTTCCTCTCAAGCTCAAGATAGATCACAATCAAGAGGGTATCAACAAAGAGGCTACCAATCCAGGAGAGGCCAGTACAGAAGAAATCAAAGAGGTTACAATGTTTATTCTAGAGGATAACCTAGACAACATCCTTATCACAGGGAAGGACAAGGCCCCATTGATTCAACTTCAGGTCCTTTCCCTTACAAGCTTAAGGAAATAGTTACTTCAAGAGCTCCTCCTGCTGATACAATCAACAGATATGAACCTCCTGTTCCCTTTGAGGATCCAGAGAATAATCCCCTTTCTTGGACAGCAAGGATGAAAGAATTGGCTGCCTGAGATCAAATAAAGAAGGCAAGAGAACAAGGGAGAGATTCTTAAGAAATCACCACTTTATCTGAGCAAAGGAAGAAAGAACTTGAAAGATACTCCTCCAGAAAATTCTTTGATCCAGAAAGTTATATGAAGCTACACCCAGAGGCTGTTGTTCCCAGACCTAAATCTCAAACCTCCCTAGGTGCTGCTGATGACAGATGAAAGTGAAGGGATAGATACTACTCTAGAGGGGGGGTGAATAGAGTTATCAAATTTTGCACAGACAAAACTTAATATTCTACCCAACTCCCTTGGAGTGAAGTGCGGAATGAAAAGATTATAGATATTGATTTAACCTTAAAGCCTAACACAAGTGATGTGCACAAACACAAGCTAACTGTAATTACAGTTAAGCTTGGAAAAACCTAATCAGCAACTAGCAACCTAGTTATATCTAATCACAGCCACAATGCAGGAATTAAACAGTGGAATCCAGACGACACAAGGAAATTTATAGTGGTTCCCCAAACAACTTGGGTACGTCCACTCTTCTACCCACACGGTAGGAATCCACTCAGGTTTTTGATCAGGTGCCCTGCCACCAACAGATTCTGATTCAGGTAGATTCAGAAACCCTTTAGACTTTTGATCAGGTGTCTAAAAACCAAGCACAGGTTTTTGATCAGGTGCCCTGCCACCAAGGGATACTTTTGAAGGGAGTAATAACCCTGTACAGGAGGGGGAAGAAGGTTAAGATGTCTTCTCTATTTTACAATAGATTAGAGAAGCACAAAAGCTTGCACTGAGCTAGAATGCTCTAAAGAATCAAGGCTCCCCCTGGCTCAAGAATGTCCAGGTGAAGTCTTGCTTCAGTGCAGAGAAACTCTTCAGAAAGTTCTGAAGGAAAGAGCTACAGGAAGAAAGTAAACAATAAAATCAAAGTTCTTCAAGCAGCTATCTTCTTCTTCTTCTTCGAAGGAACTCTGAGTTGAACTTCCTGAAGGCAGGAGAACTCAGGTGAAGAAGAGATGAAGATCTTAACACTTCTCAGTTAGATGGAGATTGCTGAGAGCAGGAAGCTTGAGCTTGATGAAGGCTTGAGAATGAACAACTGGTTAGCTATTAGCTTCTGTTAACTAGCTTGAATCCTTCTTCAAAGGGCTCTTTATATAATCATCAGCAAGCAACGGCTCTCTTCCATTTGAATTATTTGTCTTCTTCTAAGCCTTGAGACCTAGGCTGTAAATATCAAGAAGACAGAAATATCTCTGCAGCAAAACATTCTATAAAGGGAATAAATCACTTTCTAAGAAGCTGCAGGCTTAAATCAGATAACAGAAGGACTAAATAAAGTCACATCAGAAATAATCTCTTTATAGCAAAAGAAGACTTTTCAGTCTAACGGCTATAAAGGGCTGACAATAGATAAAGTAAATTAAAATGACAGCTAATAAGACAAACAACTTTATCTTAAAAGATTTGAACTCAGGCAAAAAGAATAGAGCAAATAATGCCTGGTTAATTTATCATACAACTTAAAATACTGTGCCAGAAAATGTATTAATTAATTAAATATAATAAATAAATACAAAATACAAAGGCAGACAGAAAACGTCGAACGACCTTCGAAGATCGTCGAACGACGCACGGAGATCGTCGAGCTATCGGGCAGATAGTCGAACGATCCAGATAGTCGACCTATCGAAGAAGATAGTCGAACTACCACAGCAGATAGTCGAACTATCAGAGCAGATAGTCGAACCATCAGATAGTCGATCTATCTAGGACAGATAGTCGAGCTATCAAGCGCACAGAGATAGTCGACCTATCAAGCGGATAGTCGACCTACCTCAGAAAACAGATAGTCGATCTATCAACAGATAGTCGAACTATCAAAAACAAACCAGATAGTCGATCTATCAACAGATAGTCGAACTACCAGCGCAGAACAGATAGTCGACCTATCAACCGATAGTCGAACTACCAGCGCAGAACAGATAGTCGACCTATCAACCGATAGTCGAACTACCAGCACAGAACAGATAGTCGACCTATCAACCGATAGTCGAACTACCAGCGCAGAACAGATAGTCGACCTATCAACCGATAGTCGAACTACCAGCGCAGAACAGATAGTCGACCTATCAACCGATAGTCGAACTACCAGCGCAAAACAGATAGTCGACCTATCAACCGATAGTCGAACTACCAGCGCAGACAAAGCGTCGACCAACTGATAGACGATCGTCGATCAGCCGATAGACGATAGTCGAGCGGCGTTCGACTATAGTCGAACGAAAAACCTACTTAACCAAATTCTCAATTTGGAAAAGCGAGGACCCTACAGCTAGACTTCTAACCATTGACCATAGATATTTCTTGGGTCAAGGGGCACAAAGGAGAGGACTGAACTCAAATCAAACTAGGGTACCAACAATCTCCCCCTATTTGAGTTAAGTCTCTCAAAAAACTAAAACAGCTAGCAATAGAACACTAGAAATAAATTCAGCAAATAGTTAACAATAAACTGGCAGATTATCAATCAGATAAACAAATAATCAAATATATCACAGCAGTTTAATTAAACTATTGAGAATCTTTAGAGTCTGGTAAAGGATCAGAAGAACTAGAGACAAAAGAAATTTTTCTTAGAGGGTCATCTGATTCTTTCTTTGACATCTTCAGGTCCTGAGCACCAATGATTTTCAGTTCTGTAGCTCTGGGGACAATAGCTTCAGGATGTTTTTCCATGTATTTTGCTGGATCAAAAATCTCAGGATTGACTTGGAATTTTTCAAATTCTTTCTTTCTGTAGGCTGACATGGTAGTAAAACCAGTCGTATCTTTACCTTCGGCTCTTGCTTTTCTTATTTGGGCTGCTCCTACAAGTTCTTGAAAGCGAGCCATCCTAAAGTTAGGATCGAGCTCAGGATTTTCATATACGGGCTCAGGAGAAGCAGCATCAGCTATTATATCTAGATAAGACATTGGAGTATACTTAGCAAAAGGGACTTGCTAGAAGGTTTTAAAACACAGTAAACTATTTACCTTTTGATACAGTTTCCTCAGTCTGAACTGGAGAAGGAGATGAAAATCTCTTCTTTGGAGAAGGAGGTGGGGAAAAAGTTGGTCTTTGGGCCACAACCTCCTTCATTTGTCTTTGAGATCCAGAAAATGATTTGCTTTGAGAGCTTTGATAACCTTGCCTTGGCTGGGGCTGAACAGACGCAGATTTTCTAGAGGAGGCAGTAGGATGAGCTGAAAGGTTCCCAGAGGCTCCTGCACCAGGAGGTGGAGGAGGACCTCTGGGAGTCCATCTTGAGACAGGAGTATCATACCTCTTGGTTCTTTTTCTCTCTTTTTGCTGATTCTTCGAAAACCTCATCCAATGCTGAAAATCTTTGGATTTGGGGTCAATGCCCTTCAAAATGTAATAAGGAATATCATTATCCTTGCTAGGAGGAGGAGGAGGAGCAGCTTTTCTTTTCTTTGCAGCAGATTTCTTTTTCTTTGACTTCTCAGACATATCAGAATCATCATCATCAGAATGGGATGATGGAGGGTTTTCATAGGGATCATAGGCTTCTGAGACAGCCTTTTCTTTAAGCTTTGAAGCAGATTTCTCCCTTTCCTCTTCCATGGCATCCAGAGCCAGAAGGGAGTCTAAATCTAAACCTGGAGAGTCATCCCAGATGGATGACTTTTCAAATTGCAAATCTTTCTCTTTCTCTTTTAAAGATTGAACTCTTAAATTCCATGCTGCTCTAGCTTGAGCTTCTTCCAAACTCAGAACAGGAGAGTCAACTTTGACTTCCTCTTTCTCAGACTCATCTTCTTTATTATCTAAGAAGGATTCCAACTCAGGGTCTACTTGAGTAGCAGGAATACTTGGGTCAGCCTCAGAAACTACTGCTATGATTTGAGCAGTTAAATCTTCTTTAATAATATCTGTAAAATTATGAATACATATCTGCTAAATAAGCTTGAATCATTCCTTCAAGGTATTCACAAACTATCAAATTAATCGACTTATCAACAAAACGAATGAAAGAGTTACCTTCATATTTAACCATTTCCCATGATTCATTCAGATAAGAAGTTATAATTCCTTCCAGGAATCTAGCAATCATAGGAGTGGAAAGATCTTCTAAGCAAACCTTAACTGCAATCTCAGATAGCAGGATTCCATCTGCTATTTCCTTTTCAGACAAAACTGGAGCTAAAACTTTCTCAGCAGGAGCTGTTTCTTCCTGGGCTGGAGCTATTTCTTCCTCAGCTGGATCTATCTCTTTCTCAGCTGTCATGACAGCATCTGGAACTATTTCTTCCTGAGCAGACATAACTGAATCTTTTAAAGCTGGAGGAGAGGCAGGATGATCTGAGGCATCTTCATTGAACATCTCCCCCTGCCTGATTTCAGTAGATACTGAAACCAGGCCCGTAGAGGAAGATGGCTCAGCAGATTTAGTAAAGGATTTGATGGAGGCAGATAAAAGATCAATGGAAGCTGCAAGGGGAGCGATTGCCTCGTCAATCATGGTTTTGATTGACGGGGTAATCAGCTCCACAATGCGGGAGATAAGCTCTGGAGAGATTTCAAAAGATGAAGGATGAGAGGTGGATGGAGCTGCAGCAGATATGGTAGTGGTGCTGGGATGATGGACAGGGGATCGAGCAGGAGATGGAGCAGGTGATGGAGCAGGAGAGTTTATTGGGGAATGAATTGGAGATTCAGGAGGAGTAAGAATTCTCTCTGATCCTAACAAATCAAAGCTAGGAGCAGATATCCTAGCCAGATGAGCAGGTAGAGGAGAGGCTGGAGGAGACAGATGAACAACCTTAGTTGTTTCAGGAGCAGCAGAGGAAGAAGGTCGTACCTCAGCAGAAGTTGATGGTACTTCAACTGAGGCAGACGGCAATGCAGAGGAGGAGGAAGGGAGAGCTGAGCCAGCTTCAACAGGTTGAGGAGCGACTGATGCAGTCCTTGTGTCCTCAGATGTAGCTGGAGCAGATTTCACAAACGTCCTCTTCCACTTAGAGAACAAGTGGGGATCCATCTTCTTGCTGGCGTTGATTGTTGTTGCAGTGGAACTCAGCAGCTGGGGATATTTCTCTTTAAGGAAAATTCCAATAACCCTTCCCAGGGTGACTTCCATCTTACCAGTCTTCTTCCTGATTAAATCAAACAAAACAGCTGCCCAATCTATCCTTTTACGATTAACAATTGCACACATGAGTGCGAATTGCTGCCTTGTTATATTGTCGTGGGCAGAGTGCTTACCCAGGAGCACTTTTCCGACTACCTCAGCGAGGAACTTGATCTTGAAGGGGAAGTTTACTTTGAGCAGCTTGGTGGGAATGCCCTCAGCATGTCCCAGCTCAATCAGCATTCGTCCAAATTCCTGAGCGTCTTGCTCATAATCCTCATCACCAATAACTAATTCAAAAACATCAGATAAGACGGCCGGAGTCAGGATAACTTCTTCTCCGCCTATGGTACCAGTCATCGATTCGTCTGTGGAAGACGACGTGAAAGCCCATTCTTTTATTTCTGGAATGTTGATCTTAATCCTTTCAGACATTAACTTCTCCAAACCTTGATCCCTGCAGAGCTGGAGAACTTCCACGATTCCGGCATCGCAACTGCTGAAAGCTTCGAAATCCACACTGAATCCGGCATCAAACTTTACTACGGCTAGAACAGCTGGAGAGACCGCCATGGATTCGCCGGAGAAAACTCGAGAAAGCTGGAGAGAAAACGAGAAAGACGAAGCGCCAGAAAATCGCAAGCGGGAAAGCAGAATGCGAAATGGCACGCTCCGTCGACGATAAGACACAAGATCTTTTAACCTAGGTCGACTATCGGTTTTATATTAGACCGGAAATAGTCGATCTATTAAAAAGATACTTGAACCGATAGTCGAACGGTCGTTCGACGATCGGCTCAGAAGCAGAGTAGTCAAACCATCGTTCGGCTATTTCTGGCTTCACACGCAACAAGCTGTCGTCGTTCAGAGATCGACGATGAGCTCAACCTGTTCGACGATGGTCGAACGTCGATCGACGATTTTCAAACAGATAAGCTATCATTAACCAGAGGTCGACGATAGGCTCAATCCGTTCGACGATCTTCGATCATCGTTCGACGATCTTCAAGCAGATTTCAACAAGGGCAGATATAGTCACACTTAGTCTCGTCCATTAATCATGCCTAGTTGAACTAAAAAGAACAGATGCTTCTGTTCATCTAAAGGCTTGGTGAATATATCACCTCTCTGAAACTCAGTGGATATGAACTCAAGACAGATCTTGTTCTTTTCCACACAATCTCTCAGGAAATGGTGCCTAATCTCAATGTGCTTGGTTCTAGAGTGGTGCACTGGATTTTGTGCAATAGAAATGACACTGGTACTATCACACATGATCTTGGTGTTCTTGTGTGAGTAACCATAATCCACAAGCTGGTTTTGAATCCACAGGATCTGTGAACAACAACTGGCAGCTGCTATATATTCAGCCTCTGCAGTTGAAGTTGAGACAGAAGCCTGCTTCTTACAGAACCAAGAGACCAATCTCTCTCCCAGGAACTGGCAAGTTCCTGAGGTGCTCTTCCTGTCAACTCTACAGCCAGCATAATCAGAATCAGAATATCCAATTAATTCAAATTCTGACTCAGCTGGGTACCAAGGTCCTAGATCTGGACATCCTTTCAGGTATCTCAGGATTCTCTTTAGAAGAATCAGATGAGATTCCTTGGGGTTGACCTGGAATCTAGCACAAAGGCATGTAGCAAACATTATATCTGGCCTACTTGCAGTTAGATATAATAGGGAACCAACAATGGCCCTATAATTCTTTTGATCAACTGGCTTGCCGTGATCATCAGAATCAATAACTACATTAGTAGCCATGGGTGTAGGCATTGCTGAAGCATCAGCCATCCCAAATTTCTTTACCAATTCCTTGGCATATTTGGATTGGGAGATGAAGATACCATCAGCATCTTGCTTAACTTGGAGACCAAGAAAGTAAGACAGCACACCCATGCTACTCATCTCAAACTTAGAATGCATCAAGTTGGAAAACTTTTTGCACAGTTTGGGATCAGTGGAGCCAAAGATAATATCATCTACATACACCTGAACTAACAGGATTGTGTCCTTGTGATGCTTGACGAAAAGGGTTCTATCAACTACTCCCCTAGTGAAGTTGTGCTCTAACAGGAAACTAGCTAAGGTCTCATACCAGGCCCTAGGAGCTTGCTTTAGTCCATAAAGAGCTTTCTGCAACTTAAAAACATGAGAAGGCTGAGTTGAAGAAACAAACCCTGGTGATTGTTCAACAAACACCTCTTCCTTAAGCTCACCATTTAGGAATGCACTTTTGACATCCATTTGGAACACCTTAAACTTCATGAAGGCTGCATAGGCCAAGAAGATCCTTATTGCTTCTAGCCTTGCAACAGGAGCAAAGGTTTGGTCATAGTCTATACCTTCCTCCTGTCTGTAGCCCTGAGCTACAAGCCTAGCTTTATTCCTTACTATTATTCCATTTGCATCTAACTTGTTTCTATACACCCACTTGGTGCCTATGATCAGTTGGCCTTTAGGTCTTGGAACCAAAGTCCAAACTTTACATCTCTCAAATTGATTGAGCTCCTCTTGCATTGCAATGATCCAGTGGGGATCTAGCTCTGCATCTTTAAAGGTGAGGGGCTCAACCTGTGAGAGGAAACAAGCATGCATCACATCCTGTCTTAATTGGTGTCTTGTTTGTACACCAGCTGACATGTCTCCAATCACTTGAGATGTGGGGTGATCTCTAAGTGTGACAATATCAGCAGGTGGGATGTGATCTTCAGCAACAGTTGGGATTAATTCCTCAGGAGGAATTTGATCTACTGTTGGTGGTACAACAATAGCTTCAACAGCTTCAGCAATGTCTTCATCACTGTCTGATTCAGTGATCTGAAGAGTTGATAGTTGAAGGATTTCTTGAGGGGCATCAGGTACCTGCAAAGAACTGGAGGAAGGAGAATTTTCTTTCTCCTTGTAAAACATCTGATGCTCATCAAAAGATACATGCACAGATTCTTCTATCTTACAGGTTGATTTGTTATACACTCTATAAGCTTTGCTTACTTGGGAATATCCAAGCATAATTCCCATTGAAGCTTTTGCTTCAAATTTTCTAATGTATTCTTTATTATTATTATGAATATACACAATACAGCCAAAAACTCTAAAGTAATTAATTTTTGGTTTCTTTCCTTTAAGCAACTCATAAGGAGTTTTACACTTAAGTTTGTGTATCAAACTTCTATTCAAGACATAGTTAGCTGTACTAACAGCTTCTGCCCAATAGGATAGAGGCATGTTAGCATCTGCCAACAATGTACTAGCAGCTTCAATTAGTGTTCTATTCTTCCTTTCAACTACCCCATTTTGTTGGGGAGTTCTAGGAGCTGAGAAGCTATGTTTGATTCCTTCTCTCTCACAGAATTCTTGCATGAGAAGAGAGTCAAACTCAGTACCATGATCACTTCTGATCAAGGCCACATGAGTAGAGTACTCAGTCTGCACACAAAGTAGAAAGTCTGTAAGGGCTTTGAAGTTATCAGACTTAGTTCTCAAAAAGAAAACCCAACTGAACCTAGAGAAGTCATCTACAATTACTAAAGTGTAATACTTCCCTCCTAAACTCTGTACATTTATTGGGCCAAAAAGGTCCAAATGTAATAAATACAGGATTCTAGGAGAATCACTTTTATTTATAGATTTAAATGAATTCTTGGTTTGCTTGCCTAGCTGACAAGCCTTGCATAGGCTCTCCTTCTTGTAGGGGCAAGAAGGTAAACCTCTAACAAGGTTGTGCTTAGATAACCTAGATATATTTTTAAGGTTTACATGACTAAGCCTTTTATGCCATAGGGAATTATTATTAAGGGTTACTTCATTAAACAGGCAGATTTCAGAGTGAGATGAATTAAAATCTACTAAATAGATATTACCTATTCTAATACCTATTAAAACAACATTATTATTCAAAGTAATATTGCAAGATGAGTTGGAAAATGAAACCTGGTAGCCAGCATCACATAGCTGGCTGACTGAAATCAGATTATGCTTCAGTCCATTGACATAAGCAACTCTCTTGAATGTAACTGCTCCAATTGTGATCTTGCCATAGCCTTCTGTCTGACCACAGCTGGAGTCTCCAAAGATAACCTTTGGGCCGAGTTTAGCTTTGAACTTTGACAGTAGATCTTTATTTCCTGTCATATGCTTAGAGCATCCACTATCCAAATACCACTTATTTTGAGTGATTGGATTGGCCTTCACCTGCAAGACAATTATTTAGACAGAGTGGACCCAGGTAACCTTGGGTCCCTTGTTTTTCACATAAGAAAAACTGGAAATATAAGAGAATGCAGGCTGAGGGTGATAACCTAGTGGGTGAGATCTCCTAGGTGGGATTCTCCATGCTGATGATGGGTCAACAAACCTAGGGTTTCTATTCTCATTTAGGTTTCTATGGAATGGATTATGATTTTGAAAATCATATTGAAATCGTCGATCGACGTTCGACGATGGGCGCTCAGATCGTCGAGCTTCGTTCGACCATGGAGCATCCGATCGTCGAGCGGCGTTCGACGCTCTTTGCATTTCTTTGAAAAACTTCTTTCTCTTTTCTCTCTTAGCTTTATTTAGGGTTTTATTTACAAGGTTTACTTGCTCAGTGTTCTTCTTTCCACTAGCTGAAATGAAGTTCACTGGAGTTGAAAGGTTATTTTTAAGGAGGACTGGGGGTTCACTGGGAGAAGCTCCTAAGCCTAATTTATCATTACCTGACCTAGTATTAGTCATGCTGGTAATTTCTAACAGCTTAAGGCTTCTACCATTAAGGGATTCTTCTAATCTCTTAGACTTAGCTAATTCTATTTTAAGAAATTTAATTTCTTCACTACAAGTAGTGAGATCTTCCTTTAACCTAATGTTTTCAGAGGCTATTGATTCTGAGTCAGCTAACCTATTTCTAAGTTCTTTTATTTCTTTTTCTGAACTAATTAAATCTAAACACAAAGATTTAAATTCTAACTTAAACTCTTCTGAAGTAAAATCATAAGATGAAAGTACCTCATCTTCAGTAGGCATCTTTTCATCAAAATCAGAACTCTCTGCAGCAGAGTGGTTGCTGCAGGCATCTATTGCCATTAGGCAAACTTCTTTTGCCTTCTTCTCTTCCTCATCTTCACTGGAGCTTGATGAGGATGATTCTTCATCAGAATCACTCCAGGTTTCAGCAATGAAACCTCTCTCCTTCTTCTTGTTTTTGTAGGAGGATGGCTTGGAGTGCTTCCTGTGTTGTTCTTTGTCTTTTCTCTTTTCCTTGTTCTTCTCCTCTGGACACTCTGGCAAAATGTGTCCAGGCTTCCTGCAACCATAGCAAATAATTTCTTTAGCAGGAGAGCGATCATACCTTGGTTTGTCTTCATAGCGTGAAGACTTCTTTCTGAACTTCTTTCTCCCCATCTTGAGAAACCTCTTGGCAAACAGTGCCATAAGTTCCTCATTGGATTGGCTGCCTTCAGAAACATCTGCAGCCTTAAGAGCTAGAGATTGCTCTTTTCTTGTTGGAGTGGGGGTCTTGGCTTCAGCTTCTGCTTCTCTGGTCTTCAGCACTTGCTCAAAAGACTTGAGCTTGCCGAGGAGAGCTTCAGTTGAGATCTCATTGGTACTTCTGGCTTCTTTGATGGGCCAGATTCTTAGATCCCATGTGCTAGGGAAGCACATAAGAATCTTATCATTGACCTCTGTCAATGATATGTCCTTGTCCAGGGTCCTCAGCTCATTGATGATTGAGCTGAGCCTGGTGTACATAGCTTCAACTGATTCAGCATCAGTCTTCTTGAAGTTCTCATACTGTGAGATAAGGTTGGACCTTCTGTCCTTCCTTTCATCAGCTGAACCAGCTACAATCTGGTTCAGTGTGTCCCACATGGCCTTAGCTGAGGAGCAGTCAGCCACCTTCTGGAACACCTCATCAGACATTGTCTGAGCCAGTATGTTCATTGCCTTGGCATCAGCAATTTTGGCCTTCTTGTATTCATCATTGTAGTCTGGAGGAGGCACTGCACTCATATCAGATGATGAAGCAGTGGCAGCAGCAGGTGCTCTTGGGGGACCTGACAAAATGGAAGCAAAAATACTTTCATCAATAGAGTTCATATATAATTTAATCCTTGCCTTCCAGATGCCAAACTTTGCTAAGTTGCATGCTGGAGGTCTGGTGCTAGAATAATCCTTAGACTGGGCCATGATAGTGAATATCTATAAGCTCTTGGTATCTATCAGGATCTTGTGACTTAGGTGTTAGCCTATACAGTCAGTCAACCTGGCTCTGATACCAATTGAAAGTGAAGGGATAGATACTACTCTAGAGGGGGGGTGAATAGAGTTATCAAATTTTGCACAGACAAAACTTAATATTCTACCCAACTCCCTTGGAGTGAAGTGCGGAATGAAAAGATTATAGATATTGATTTAACCTTAAAGCCTAACACAAGTGATGTGTACAAACACAAGCTAACTGTAATTACAGTTAAGCTTGGAAAAACCTAATCAGCAACTAGCAACCTAGTTATATCTAATCACAGCCACAATGCAGGAATTAAACAGTGGAATCCAGACGACACAAGGAAATTTATAGTGGTTCCCCAAACAACTTGGGTACGTCCACTCTTCTACCCACACGGTAGGAATCCACTCAGGTTTTTGATCAGGTGCCCTGCCACCAATAGATTCTGATTCAGGTAGATTCAGAAACCCTTTAGACTTTTGATCAGGTGTCTAAAAACCAAGCACAGGTTTTTGATCAGGTGCCCTGCCACCAAGGGATACTTTTGAAGGGAGTAATAACCCTGTACAGGAGGGGGAAGAAGGTTAAGATGTCTTCTCTATTTTACAATAGATTAGAGAAGCACAAAAGCTTGCACTGAGCTAGAATGCTCTAAAGAATCAAGGCTCCCCCTAGCTCAAGAATGTCCAGGTGAAGTCTTGCTTCAGTGCAGAGAAACTCTTCAGAAAGTTCTGAAGGAAAGAGCTACAGGAAGAAAGTAAACAATAAAATCAAAGTTCTTCAAGCAGCTATCTTCTTCTTCTTCTTCTTCAAAGGAACTCTGAGTTGAACTTCCTGAAGGCAGGAGAACTCAGGTGAAGAAGAGATGAAGATCTTAACACTTCTCAGTTAGATGGAGATTGCTGAGAGCAGGAAGCTTGAGCTTGATGAAGGCTTGAGAATGAACAACTGGTTAGCTATTAGCTTCTGTTAACTAGCTTGAATCCTTCTTCAAAGGGCTCTTTATATAATCATCAGCAAGCAACGGCTCTCTTCCATTTGAATTATTTGTCTTCTTCTAAGCCTTGAGACCTGGGCTGTAAATATCAAGAAGACAGAAATATCTCTGCAGCAAAACATTCTATAAAGGGAATAAATCACTTTCTAAGAAGGTGCATGCTTAAATCAGATAACAGAAGGACTAAATAAAGTCACATCAGAAATAATCTCTTTATAGCAAAAGAAGACTTTTCAGTCTAACGGCTATAAAGGGCTGACAATAGATAAAGTAAATTAAAATGACAGCTAATAAGACAAACAACTTTATCTTAAAAGATTTGAACTCAGGCAAAAAGAATAGAGCAAATAATGCCTGGTTAATTTATCATACAGCTTAAAATACTGTGCCAGAAAATGTATTAATTAATTAAATATAATAAATAAATACAAAATACAAAGGCAGACAGAAAACGTCGAACGACCTTCGAAGATCGTCGAACGACGCACGGAGATCGTCGAGCTATCGGGCAGATAGTCGAACGATCCAGATAGTCGACCTATCGAAGAAGATAGTCGAACTACCACGGCAGATAGTCGAACTATCAGAGTAGATAGTCGAACCATCAGATAGTCGATCTATCTAGGACAGATAGTCGAGCTATCAAGCGCACAGAGATAGTCGACCTATCAAGCGGATAGTCGACCTACCTCAGAAAACAGATAGTCGATCTATCAACAGATAGTCGAACTATCAAAAACAAACCAGATAGTCGATCTATCAACAGATAGTCGAACTACCAGCGCAGAACAGATAGTCGACCTATCAACCGATAGTCGAACTACCAGCGCAGAACAGATAGTCGACCTATCAACCGATAGTCGAACTACCAGCGCAGAACAGATAGTCGACCTATCAACTGATAGTCGAACTACCAACGCAGAACAGATAGTCGACCTATCAACCGATAGTCGAACTACCAGCGCAGAACAGATAGTCGACCTATCAACCGATAGTCGAACTACCAGCGCAGAACAGATAGTCGACCTATCAACCGATAGTCGAACTACCAGCGCAGACAAAGCGTCGACCAACTGATAGACGATCGTCGATCAGCCGATAGACGATAGTCGAGCGGCGTTCGACTATAGTCGAACGAAAAACCTACTTAACCAAATTCTCAATTTGGAAAAGCGAGGACCCTACAGCTAGACTTCTAACCATTGACCATAGATATTTCTTGGGTCAAGGGGCACAAAGGAGAGGACTGAACTCAAATCAAACTAGGGTACCAACAACAGAAGATCCAAGAAGGAAGCTCTAAATCCAAACAGAGAAATCTTGTTCAAAAAGAGAGAAGAAAAGGACTGATTGTGTAAGCTGAATGATATATATCTATCTATGACTATCTGCTGTGATATCATATCTGCTTCTGCTTTGCTGCATTTCATTATTCTGCTATGTTGTATTTTCTTTTGTTTCTGCTTATATGCTTTTTAATTCCTATGTCATGTAAATAGTAATCATAACCCAAATAGGGGGAGATTGTTAGAACACCCTATTACTGATTTGGGTAAGGATAACTATGTCCTTAGGAAAATGTCTTGACCTCCTTGTATAGTTTTAAAGGTCAACTAGAATAGGTCTAAGGCTTAGAACTTAGGTTTGAAAGCTTCCCCCAAGACCTTCTAGTTCAGAATTCAAGTTTAGAAGTTTAAGGCAATTATCGTCGAGCTCAGATCGACGAGGCGTCGAACTCAGTTCGACTATCTCTGAGCTCAGTTCAACGAGTCGTCAAACTCGGTTCAACAATCTCCGAGCTCAGATCGACGTTTCTTTCTCTAGCAAAAATCCAGATCTCTGAGCTCAGGTCGACGATAGTTGAGCTCAGATCAACGATTTCTATTTTAAGTCTAGTTCCAGTCTCTGAGCTCAGGTCGATGATAGTCGAGCTCAGATCGACAACTTTTCTTGAGAGATCGATGATTTCAAGAATTCAAAATTCAGTCAGTTATGGAATTCAATCTGATTCATATCCAGCATTTATTTCAAAGGATTTTGTAGCCGTTTCAATTAATCTGGAGCAAGTTTCAAGGAATACTAAATGGAATGTCTCTTAGGACTTTCCTCCAGAGATAAATATCATTTAAGGAATTCATTTATGACTAGCTAACGGCTATCTAGAAGACTGATCTTCAATATATCATCTCAGAGTAATTGAGACAAGATGATCATTATTCTAAGGAATAGATTTTGAGACACCAAGTCTACAGGATTACATGTTAGAAGTCTTACAGAACACAAGGAATACACCAGTGAAGGAGATCACCACACAGAAAAGAATTCCTCTATTCTTTCAAGATCTCTTCTGATTAAAGTGTTCAAGGCTTCATCAATTAAGGACTCCAGACACATCACATTTCAACCTTTGTTGAAATCATTCTTTGCTAGAGATCTCAATCATACTGAAGGCCTATCACCCTATGCAAAGCTTCTCTTCCTGAACAACTACAAATCTCAGGGGGAGCTTTTACAACAACAATCTACTAGTCTTCTCTTTGACTACGACAGAGAAGAACATCAACTCTTTCTTTTTCTTTCATTCTGCTGTAAAAGGGTTACTCAAAACTCCCTTCAAAAGTTTTGTGGTTGGTTTCTGAGACCTTGTCAAAACTCAGTGGTGGCAAGACACTTGATCAAAAAATATGTTTTGGTTTTTGAGCACCTTATCAAAAGCTCATTGGTGCCCAGGACACCTAATCAACTATTCCTGCAGTGGATTCCTACCTAGGGTGGTAGAAGAGTGGATGTACCCAGGTTGATTGGGGAACCACTATAGATCCTTGTTACTTCTAGTTGCTGTGTTTGATTTGCTGTGTGTTGTGATTTGTTTCCTTCTTACTTAGTTTTTATTTACTGCAAGCACAATACACATTTATATAAATCAAGTCTTCCACTGCTGAATAATTTTTTAATTTGGAAAATTATTTTAATATACTCTATTCACCCCCCCTCTAGAGTAAAGTTAGATCTTACCCTCACTTTCAGTCGACATCCCGCAAGACTCTGCATCAACATTGCATGTCTGCCATCCCGCGGAGACCGCACAGTCCGCTCCCCCAAGTTCGCAGCCAAGGCACCAAGCCACCTGCCGAAATTGGCAGACAATAACGCAGTCTGCCCGCCTTGCGGACACAGCATCAGCCCGCATAACTCCGAGTCCACAGCTAAGCATCAAGCTAACAGTTGCCGGACTCAGCGGACAAGGCACCAGTCTGTGCTCCTAGGCGGACACTTCTCCAGTGAACATTCGCCAAGCAAGCAGCCAACCCATAGGGCAACACCTGCCGAGCTTGGCGGATTGAGAAGCAGTCCGCACACTACTGCGCGATATCCCCGGATTGAGCCAACCATGGACTTGGTTCAGAACCAACCAAGTCCACACCACTAGCCACCAGGGCCAGTCCGCACTTACTGGCGGACACTGGTACCAGTCCGCCAAGCTCGACGAACTCTAGCTTCAATATGCCCTAACTGGCGAACCCTGCGACTATCACCAACCGCACCACAAAAGCTAGACCAAGGCATCTGTCATGCCGGTCTGTCGAGCTCTAGTCCTGTCCGCACCTTGCCGGACACCGCCGATAGACAACCTATTCGCCTGGTTACCATCTGGGAAAATCCTGCTGCCTGAGCAAAAACCTGTCTGGCTGGCCGCCTCCTCTGTTCGCACAGGCCGTGCGAACAGACCGCCAAGGCCGCCACTTCCAGCACATTCACAGACTTGATTAACTGTCAGTCATGTCCGCGCAGTACACGTAGACAGATCGCCCTAGTTGCCTGACCATCAGCTAACCGCTGCCTTATTGTCGACCTGACTATCCATCTATCCAGACCGCACAGGCCGCGCAGATAGAATTCCAAAGTCGTGCAATCTGCCACTTTCACTTCACAATTTTCAACACTCCCCCTTGAAGTGAGAAGTGGCAAGCAACCCCAGCAGTTCCCGTAACCATGCACCTGGTCCCTCTGATAGTGCCTCCGAGAAGATGTCCAAGATATAGTCCTCTACTTGCCTATCTTGGACCAGAAGGGATCCCTCCAGCATCTCCCAAAAGGAGCCATTCTTCCCTCTGCCTTCTTTAGCTTTGACCTCTACTTATACATCACAGGAGTATTACCAACGACCTTGGGAAAAAGGTCCCAAGCCTCGTCACCCTTGAGAATAGTCACATCCTCAACCTTGGTGTCAACCACCTCCTTGACTCCAGCGGTGTCCTCACAGCTAGAAGATCCTTGCTCGATCTGAGGGCCTGCAAGGAAACATGAGATGAAGCTCATCGAGTTTCCTTCACTGTATCGAGCTGGTGGGTTGGTGATCCTCTTCAATCTCTGAAGACCTTGATCATGGCTAACCACCTCCGCTGCAATTCCTGAACCAGCTCCAATCTCGGGCAGACCTGGAGCATCGCTCCCCTTGCTATATGTACAAGAATCCACCGCCTTGGAACTAGAAGCACCTGGAGCATCGCTCCCCCTGCTTCCTGAACAACAGGCACCTGGAGTATAACTCTCCCTGCTTCCTGAACCAGAAGACACCGTCTTCGAACCAGAAGTACCTGAAGCATCGCTCCCCCTGCTTCCTAAACCTGACGACCCAGCCCTTGAGCTAGAACAGCCTGAAGCTCCTGGTGACTCAGGCATCTTCAACTGTACCTTTGCAGCAGCCTCCTCATGCCCATTATCTAACCCGCTCACCTCTAACTCAACATGTGAGATATCCCAGTATGACGTCAGCTCATCGAAGACATCATATCTTGACACGATGAACCTCTTCATTACTGGATCCATGCACCTCCTTCTCCTCTTCAACTCATCATACCCAATGAAGACTAGCTTCTTCTTGAGAGCACAAGGAGATTGTCCATAGCAGGTAGAACCAAACACTAGAAAGTGCTTCACACTAGGCTTTACCCCGAACATCAGCTCATACGGAGTCTTCACATTGATCGGATCTAGAGGCATCCGATTGATGACATGAACCGTGCAAGCCATCCCTTCTGCCCAAAAAGCCTTAGGAATGCCTTTCCATCGAAGCCAACACTTGCACGTCTCCATCAATAAACGGATCATCTGATCTGCAACACAACCTTGTTGTTAAGTATCTCTACAAGAGAGCTCTCTCCGGATGTCATGCTTTTGCAGAAGTTAAAGAACTCGGCAGAACCGAAACCACCTCTGATTCCTGCTCTCAACTTCTTGATCCGTAAGCCAAGCTTACCCTCCACAAGCTTATTGAACTCCACAAACAAGCGAAACATGTTCGACTTCTCCTTCATGAAGTATACCCAAGCATACCTTGAGTTTTCATTAACCAATAACAACATATACCTGCTGCCTCCAAGACTGGCAGTGACAGTCGGCCCCAGTAACCTCCCATGGATAATCTCCAATGTCCTTTTACACCTTGTCTGTGCCCAATCAACCTTGAAGCGACCAGCTTCTCTGGGTTGACATTTCGTACAACCACGACCGTCCCCGAAGGATAACAAGTTAGGCAAGCCTCCTACAAGACTTTTCACCGCCATTGCTTTCAGCTTGTCCATCCCCACATGCCCAAGTCTTTCATGCCAGATAGCTGCACTATCAATGGTCTTCATCCGATCAAAACTTGTTGACATCTCAACTAAGTTCTTCCCTTTACTCCTAAAATGAGCAACGTTCGCGGAGTGAAGGATAACCGTTCACTCCTTCCTGATGTGGCCTAGCTGCTTGCACTTATAGCACTTTGGTCCTTCCTTTCTCTTCCCATCACGCCTAGGAGAATCACTCCTCTCTTGCTGATATAAAGTAGAAGGACCATCCTCCGCAGACTCCTTCCCTTCCTTGTTGAACAACCCAAGAAGATAAATCCACATCTCCGCAGCTGACCGACATCTATTGATGTGGTCCAAGAGCTCCGATTAGATCAACTGCTTGAGGATCCCTTTCGCTTTCGCATTTATCTCTTCCCAAGCTCCCATCGCTTCAGCATTGCAAGTGACAATAGTAATTCTTTGCCTTTCTGCTCTGCAAACCACCTCCCAGAGGTCCTCACCCAGAAGAAAGCTCTCCATACTAGACATCCACTTATTGAAGTTCGTCTGAGTTAAGAGATCAATACCAAGATCCCTTGCTAGTCCTGCTTCCATGGTCCAACACTGGTTTCCTCTTCACAAGAGCAATAGCAACTTCTAGTTGATCACTGCTTATCCATTCCAACCTCCCTCTGATATTATGTTGAATTTTCCGGATCTTGGAATGAGCAAGGGTTATCTCAACTTAGAATGCTAAAACACAACCAGAGACACATGCAGTAACAAGAATCTTTATTGATCACAACAATTTTCTTACAAGGCGAGACAAACATGGCGAGACATGATTTCGTCAATGTACCAAGCTAAACAAAATACAAGGCAAACCTAACCGCGCGGACTCAAAGAGTAACCGCCGATTCCACTGCTTCACTACGGAGTCCGCACAGACCGTCTAGTCCGCCAAACCACAAACTAACCAAATGGACAGACCGTTATTCCAATGCAAGCTATACTCGCCGATCAGCAAGCCTCCTAGCTGCCTGACCGCGCGATCTGCTGCTGCCGAACTGAATAGGCCGCCTGAAGCAGACGACATATTGAACCCCAAAACAAGTTGCCAACGAGAAGACCGCCTAGTCGCTGTCTGCGACCTGCTGTTTACAGCCGGTTGCTTAATCGCAGAGTCCGCACTGTCCCTAACCGTAATCAGAGCCATGTCCTGGCTTTCCAGTGCTATCCGCACAACCTGCACAACACAAACTGGTCAACTCCATTAACCCGGGCGGATACCAAAATCCAGTCCGCAACAATGGTTCGCGGGCTCACATACTGTTCATTCGCTCTCTTCTTGACGTGATGGAGGGGTCCTATTTATAGGCACGATGAGGAGTGTGGTCACCGCCCTAGCCGATAGGATTACCGCCACCACCACATGACGAACACCAAGCAGTTCGCTTAGTATGCCGTGACCTTGTGCGATAGCCAGCTCGCCTAGCACCACCAAGGCCGGACTGACTTCCCAGTCCGCCTTGTCGCCAAAATCCCCCAGATTGGTCGACATCCCGCAATACTCTGCATCAATATTTCCTGTCTGCCATCCTGCATAGACCGCACAGTCCGCTCCCCCTAAGTTCGCAGCCAAGGCACCAAGCCACCTGCCGAACTCAGCAGACAATAACGCAGTCCGCCTGCCTTGCGGACACAACATCAGCCCGCATAACTCTGAGTCCACAGCTAAGCATCAAGCAAACAGCTACCGGACTCAGCGGACAAGACACCAGTCCGCACGCCTAGGCAGACACTTCTCCAATGAACATTCGCCAAGCAAGCAGCCAACCCACAGGGCAATACCTGCCGAGCTTGGCGGACTGAAGAGCAGTCCGCGCACTACCGCGCGATATCCCCGGACTGAGCCAACCATAGACTAGGTTCAGAATAAACCAAGTCCACACCACTGGCTACCAGGGCAAGTCCGCACTTACTGGCGGACACTGGTACCTGTCCGCCAAGCTCGGTGAACTCCAGCATCAATCTGCCCTAACCAGCGAACCCTTCGGCTATCACCAGCCGCACCACAAGAGCTAGACCAAGGCATCTTACCATGCCAGTCTGTCGAGCTCCAGTCCAGTCCGCACCTTGACGGACACCGCAGATAGACAACTTATTCGCCCGGTTACCATCTGGGAACATCCTGCAGCCTGAGCAAAAATCGGTCTGGCTGGCCGCCTCCTCTGTTCGCACAGGCCGCGTGAACAGACCGCCAAGGCCGCCACTTCCAGCACATTCATAGTCTTGATTAACTGCTAGTCATGTCCGCGCAGTCCGTGCGGAAAGATCGCCCTAGTTGCCTGACCATCAGCTAACCGCTGCCTTATTACCGACCTGACTATCCGCCTATCCAGACCGCACAGGACGCGTGGATAAAATTCACAAGTCGCGCAATCTACCACTTTCACTTCACAATTTTCAACACTGATTGCCAAGAAGATTGTTGCCACAAACCGTTGGTTCTACCAGCAATACACAATCATGGCCGTGAAAGAAATTGAAGTAATCATATATAAATAATGAGTCCATAATCACAAAGCCATATAGGTAATTCCACATAATATAAAAGCTGATCAACATGAAATAGTAAGTCTAAAAGGAAAGATAAAAGGGGCTTCTGCCCAGTACATATAATTCTCACTACATAACGCTCGCTGAAGAAAAGCTACCAGTCACTCACTGTGTAAGACCCCCCCCCCCTTTTTTTCTTTTTTTAAAACCGGGGTCTTAGGCCCAAAACCGCCGCTTTGCGGTGACACCTTCACACCCGGGAAGGTCTCCACTACAAAACGTTGATTCTGTCGGCCAAACTCGATCACAATAGTAGCAAAATAGTAATATCAAGTCCACAGAAATCACATATAAAGAAAATAGTCTCCATGAAGGGAGTGTCCACATATATAATAATAGTACAGAAAGTTAGGGATCATGCCCGGTACATCAAAATCCTCACTACATATATCTCTCATAGAGGAAGCAAAACTAAAAAACTACTAGAGATCTGGACTCACAGTCCCAGTAATCTGAACTCCGGTACTAGACTGCCCCATCTCCAAGCGTGCTGACCTCCGGTGCTGCTCCTCTATGCTGGGCTTCACGGTCCCCTAAATTGATGTGGTTCGAAAACCGTTAGTCAAAAAGACTAAGCTTTATCATCCCCCGCCCCTTCCCCCATGGCTCCTAGGCACCAAGCGGGGAGGAAGAAAGGAGAGGACATGATAGTGGAGAATAGCAAAAATAGGTGACAACAGAACTAGACTAGCAGTTTGATGAGCATGTATAAATATAACAATAACAAAGGTAAGAAAATCAACTCAAGAAATAAGTAACCTTAACTTATATGAAAGTACATAAGCCAAGGGATCTTTTGCAAGGCTCCTATGGTATAAAGAGTACCATACCAATTTATACGATAGGGTGTCGGTTTTCTAGCAAGCATATATATATATATATATTTTCTGAGTACAAACCATAAATTATAAGCACGCTCACGCGAACTTATAAACCAAGGGGTCGTTTTGCAGGGCCTATTGTATAAAGCGACCCATACCACTTTATACAATAGGTGTCAGGGTTATATGCAATGGTTATGCTATAACATGCAATTATGCCATGATGTGAACACGCAAGTGCAACTCACCCACTCGACACTGTGTACACAGACCTTTAGTTCCCCCTTTCTGGAGTCGAACCTCCCAAGATACCTCCGTAGTGGCAAACGGAAGCGGTGGGTTGGGCCTCGCCCACCTCTAAATCGGTAATTGCACTACCAGTCAGACCTATCGTACTCCTCAACGCTGGTGCACTAAGCGGAGCGCCTGCGTACTCTTGCCGGCTGGCGCACCGGACTTTTATGGTGAAGTGCTAAACCACACTTGTCGTGTCAACGTATTGGCATCGGTGCATCGACCCTCCAATACCGAAGACCCACCACCTTATACTTTATGAAAATGCAACCTTAATATATCATCCACCGAGCCAAAGCTCCCCGGACAATCCCGTCCGTCACAATCATAAACCAAGCTTAAGCTCCCCGGACTACCCCGTCCGTCACAATCAATAACCGAGCCTAAGCTCGTCGGGTCAACCAACCCATCACCAAAATTCCCCGGGCCTACAGCCCGTGTGAACCAACCTAACATCCCGAGACATCGAGGTGAGTAAAAGTGAACCCCTAATTATACTAGTTGCTCCTGAAGTTTATTGATCTTACTGTTTAGGTTAGCCCAGGACTGCCCCTGGCATACCCCGTGAAGGGCTCTCAAGGGGCACTAGGAACTACGATGGGCTGAAGCCCAAAGCTCCCTTTCGCAAGGCACTTATTGTTATTGGTTAATACCTGATTCCCGATCCCTTTTTATGTTACCTTGGATATAACCTAGTGCATTAAGACTCTTCCTCTCCTCGGGAAAGACGATCTTTTGTCGCCCCGAGCACCTCTTAACACTAGTCAACCTACCAACCTATCCTCATCTTGACTACTGAGGATGCATTCATATATATTTACAAACCATTATCTTAATATCCAAAACCTCTAAGTTCATCTTGCACCTTAATATTTTTTCAGCAGTTTTTACTAAACGCAGACCATCCTAAGCTATATGATGTATACAAAGAGAGGTACTTCAAATTATCTTCAAAAATTCCTTTAAAATTTATTGGAGGTCTATAATGTCATGCCTAGCCTAGAATCAGGAATTTATAATTTTCCTAATTTAATTTGTATTTAATTAGATTCTTCCAATACTAAAACATGGGGATTTTGAACATGAAGTACCTTTTTCAGGTATATATAAGCTTCCACAAAATTATGATAAATACTAGGCAGCAATCTAATATTATATTCAAATCTCTCAAATTTTTGCAAGGTTTAAACCATTGATCCTAAATTTTGGAATATAATCACAGATTTATAGTTAAAGGAACAAGTATTATAAATAAGCTTCCAAAAATTATAATAAAATTCAAATATGACAAATTATACCCTGAAAACATCCTGACAAAGTTTCAAAATTTTTCAGCAAGGTCTAGATGTCAAAGCACAATTTTGATTGTATTCCATCTAATATCAATTAATAAAACAGGTACTACAAATATACTTCCAAAATTCTGATAAAAATCAAGTGTGAACCTAATGACCAATAAACACCACTGATCAAGTTTCATAATTGTTCAACAGAAAATGAGCTCTAAATGAATTATTTATAAAGATTCCAAATTTATGATCTTGTGAAGTAGGTACTGTAATTATGTATCTAAAAATTCTAATAAATTTTATACATAAGAATAATTCTCAAAATCTCCCTCTGCCCAACTTTCATGACTTTTCGATGGACAGTGAGTTCACAATATCCAAATAATTAAGTAGGGTTAAATCATGCATTACAAAGGAAGTACTAAGATTAATGTTCCAAAATTCCCAATTAAATTTCAAGAGATTCATACTAACCCTATGACCACATTACCCAAGTTTCATCACAGTTCAAAGAGTTTTAATAACCTATTTTACCACTAAAAGGTTTGTGCCCTAATCTAGGGTCAGGGTTTTGAGGGGTTTAACCCTCACTAAATCCAATAAGATTTCTACCAGAGATCTCTAACTACCCTAGAGTCCTCTCCACCAAATTTCAAATCTTTTCAAGGTATTTTGACCACATACCCTTCGTAAACCCCCAATGCCCAAACATAGGTTTGAACTTGGGTCCTAAGGCAATTCAATCCCAAACCACCCCATATCCCATATGAGGATGTTATATATCATGTAAAACCAGTGGCTCAAATTCCAACCTCTGTTGAGGTGATTTGACCACTCAAACCTCAAGTGCACTTTTAACTTAAATACCCTTATTGAGCCAACTTAGGGTTTGCTTGCTTCAAACCTAAATCATCTCCAAATGAGATGATAATTTATTCAGAGCCTCATGATGACCCCATGGACTACTCACCAAAATTTGGCAGAGTTTGGAGGTCATTTGGTCCCTTAATTAATTTGATCATGGTTTATTAAATAACCACAAAAACTATAGGAAGATTATCCCCCAAAACTCCCATTATTGGGTAGGACCTAGATATAGATAAGGGAGACTCCCTGTCAAAATTTCAAGTCATTTGGACAAGGGTTGAACTGGGGGCACTCATTTTTATTCCTGTCTAGCCCTAGGTATAGACCTTACCAAAATAGGTGCCCTGGTCAAACCAGTTGACCAAATTGTCCCAAACTAATTTAAAAATAAAGTAGACCCATAGGGATATAAATTATATGTTGACCATTTCCTTATATAGAGCCTCTAAGTATTTTTCATTAATTTTATAAAGTGACTATTATCATAATACAAAAAATTCATTTAAAAAGAAAAGGATTTAAATGATCCGACGATTGTTGGATCGTCTTCTTCCTCCAGCCGAGGGCCATGATTGGACAAACCTGGAGCTTATTCCATGACATTTTACCAGCCACCCGTCCACCTCCCTGGCCGGCCACCACCGCCACCACCTCCGTTGAGGTGGGGGCTATCGCCGGGTGGTGGCACGGCCGCCGGAGGGGCGGTTTCCGGCGAACCCGACCACCCATTTTTTTCACGAAAAAACCAGTGATTTTCATCACCCGATCGGGCTCAATTGAGCCCGTTCCTTAGCCCTAACAATTCCTACGATCTACCCATAAGGAAAGAGGAAGGGGAGGACCTTGCTTGCGGCCTGGAGACGTGTCGATCGCCGAGATACCATGGTCGGTGGTGGCTCCGCTCGATTTCCGCAACTGCACAACGAAGTCCTTCAGGTTTTGTGTGGAAACCGCTCATCTAAGTCCAGTGAGTCTTTTAAAATGATAAAATGGGGGAGGGGAGGGGTCTAGCTGGTGGTGGCCGTTAATGCCCCTTTAAGAGCTTTTCAGCCATGGAGGAGGAGAATGAATGTGGGCTCAATACAACCAGGAAATGGTTGGATACTCCTCCTCTTCCCCAGAGGAGTTGAATCCAACAAAAAAAGGGGGAGGGGAATAAGGACACGGCATTCAAGTGCCATTAATGGCCATGAAAGCCGAATTTCGGCAATGGATTTGGGGCTTTTTCTCTCTCCTCCATTAAAGAGGAATTTGGGTTAAACTGTCTGCCACGTGGCACCCTACTACTGGACCATTTAAATAAGTCTTAATGAAAGAAACAGGCCAATTAATCCATTTTTGCACAATTCCTGAAAAGATCCCGAACCAGCAAAACAAGGCCGAAAATTCTCCAAGTACAATGGCGTTGAGTGAGCTCAGCTCAACTTGACGCCATTCAGTCTATGGCGTTGAGTGAGCTCAACTCACTCAACGCCATAATTCTAGAAATTTTTCTAAGTACAATGGCGTGGAGTGAGCTTAGCTTACTTGATGCCATTCAGACTATGGCGTTGAGTGAGCTCAACTCACTCAATGCCATAATTCCAGAATTTTTTTTTAAGTACAATGGCGTTAAGTGAGCTCAGCTCACTCGAGTGAGCTGAGTTCATTCGTCGTCATTCAGACTATGGCGTTGAGTGAGCTCAACTCACTCAACGCCATAATTCTAGAAAATCCTCTCAGTAAGATGGCATTGAGTGCACTCAACGCACTCAACACCATTCAGCCCATGGCATTGAGTGGACTCAATGCACTCAACGCCCGAACTCCAAATTCTTTCTAAGTAAGATGGCATTTAGTGCACTCAACACACTCAACGCCATTTAGCCCATGACGTTGAGTGGACTCATCGCACTTAACGCCCGAACTCCAAATTCTTTCTAAGTAAGATGGTGTTGAGTGCACTCAACGCCATTCAACCCTTGGCGTTGAGTGGACTCAGTGCACTCAACGCCCAAACTCCAAACTCTTTTCAAGTAAGATGGCGTCGAGTGCACTCAACGCACTCGACGCCATTCAGCCCATGACATTGAGTGGACTCAACGCACTCAACGGACGAACTCCAAATTCTTTCTAAGTAAGATGGCGTTGAGTGCACTCAACGTCATTCAGCCCATAGCGTTGAGTGCACTCCACGCACTCAACGCCCGAGCCCAAAAACCTGTCTAAGTAGATACCTGATCTACTCGTCGAGTCTTGTCGACTTACTTGACGCTTCCCGGATTTGAGTCAACTTGGCCTCTTTTGGTTGACCCCAATGGGTCCTTAGCGACATATTGGCCTCCCTTAGGGTTAGAGATACCATGATGGGATCATGAACCAAGTTAAAACCCTAAGGTCATGCCTATGATTGTAATTGGGATTCTACTACTTGCAGACCAAGGCGATTTTCACCTTGAGCCTTGTTCACTCGATCCTCTTGGGATTTCTAGGGTTTTGTCATTACCTAGTCATGACAAAACCACTCCTATGGGGTCTAGTTGTTTGAGGGATGTTAAAAATCCCAATATATAAACAAAAAAATTCGTCCCCGAAATTCTCGTTAGGCCTACGTGGTTTCAAGTATGAAAGATAAATTGTAACATCCCGAGAGGTTGTGAGTAATACCTGACTAAAAAGCTTCGGGTACCTTTGTCGCATTAAGTCTTATGGCTCCTATGTGTGCTCCTCTCGCCCGTGATTCCTCCACAGGACCTTGACCAATGGAAACTTCTAGCGGCACAAGACTCATATCCCCTTTGTCGTCAATCCAGACCGGTTCTAGGTGAACTGACCGATCAGATGATATCGGCCCATCTGTGGCCGTAATCTGCTGCTCCGGGCGTAGTAGAGCCCTCCTAAGAGAGGACACATGGAACACGTCGTGCAGACCCACCAGCTCTGGTGGCAGCTCCAGCCTGTATGCTAAGGGACCGATCCGCTCCAGGATCCTGTAAGGCCCCATATATCTTGGGCTGAGCTTCTTCTTCCGACCACGCACCCGTGAAACTCCATGCATTGGTCGGATCTTCAAGAATACCCGGTCCCCCACTTGAAACTCCACCTGACGATGTCGAGCATCATAATACTTGGCCTGTCTGCTCTGTGCTTCTAACATCCTGTCCCGTATCAGCCTCAGTGTCCTCAACAAACTCCGAGCCCAAAAACTTCAGATCCTCGTCCTGTACCCATGTCAGCGGAGTCCTACACCTTCGTTCGTATAAGGCCTCATAAGGTGCTATCCCTATGCTGGACGTGTAGTTATTATTATATGAGAACTCGACCAGTGGCAATAGCTTCTCCTGAGGCTCTCCGCAGTCCAGAATACATAGTCGCAGTAGATCTTCCAAAGTCCGATTGGTGCGTTCCGTCTGCCCATCGGTCTAGGGATGAAAAGCTGTACTGAATATCAGTCGAGTGCCCAAGTAAGTCTGCATTGATCTCCACTCCTTGTACGTAAACCATCCATCCTGATCCAATACAATCGTCCTGGGTATGTCATGATAACAGACGAACTGCTCCACGAATTTCCGAACTAGCAGACCAACCGAGTCATCCTTCCTGATCGGGATAAACCTGGTTACCTTCGTCAGCCGATCAACAATTACCCAGATCGAATCATTCCCTGTTCGTGATCGGGGAAGCCCATGTTTGAAGTCCATCGCGATGTCCTCGAATATCCACTCTAGCACTGAGAGTGGTTGCAACAATCCTACGGGGTTTCTACACTCTGCCTTCACCCGCTGGCATGTCTCGCAGTGGGTCATGAAGTAGGTGATATCCTTCTTCATGCCTGGCCAGTACATGGCCTTCTTCAGATCTGCATTCATCTTCGTAACTCCCGGGTATACTGAATACCGACTGCAGTGGGCCTCCATCATGATATCCTCCCGGACCTAGCCTCCCTATGGTATATAAACCCATCCTCTGAAGCACCCCAAGTCATCTCTCAATGTGTAATCCCCAGCAGTACCTGCCTCAAAGGCCCGGAATATCGGCTCCAGCTTGGCATCCTGTTGGTACCCTAGTTTGGATTTGAGTTTAGTCTTCTCTTTTAGTCTCTTGACCCAAGATTTATCTATGGTCAAAGGTTAGTTGTTTAGTTAGATTGCTCTAGTTGTAGATTTGTCACTTATCCAGATGAAAATTTGGTTAAGTTGTTTTTGGTTCGACTATGGTCGAACGCCGCTCGACTATCGTCGATCAACTGTTCGAAGATCGTCTATCTGTTGGTCGACTATCGTCAGTCAGCAGATCGTCTATCTCTGAGTTAGTTCAACTCTTGTTAGCTCGACGTTCTGTGGAATCTGCCTCGTCGATTGTCGAACTCCGCTCGACTTCTTTTGACCAGACAGATTTCTTGATAGTTCAACTATCTGCTTGGATAGTTCAACTATCTGATAGCTCGACTATCTATTTGATAGGTCGACTATCTGTCTTCTTTGATAGTTCGACTATTTGTTTAATAGGTCGACTATCTGTTGTGTTTGATAGTTCGACTATCTATTTGATAGGTCGACTATCTGTTTTTCTTGATAGTTCAACTATCTGCTTGGATAGTTCAACTATCTGATAGCTCGACTATCTGTTTGATAGGTCGACTATCTGTCTTCTTTGATAGTTCGATTATCTGCTTGATAGGTCGACTATCTGTTTTGCTTGATAGCTCGACTATCTGTCTTAATAGGTCGACTATCTGATAGCTCGACTATCTGCTCTGATAGGTCAACTATCTGCTGTGGTAGTTCGACTATCTTCTTTGATAGTTCGATTATCTGTGTCGTTCGACTATCTGTTCTGATAGGTCGACGATCTCTGAGCTTCGGTCGACGATCTCCGAGGGTCGTTCGACGTACTTCTGTCTGTCTTTAGTAATTTTGTACTCTTTCTGTTCTATGATTTAATTCCTATTTATTTAGCATATTTTATAAAAGATTATTTCATTGATTTTATGCATACATCTCAAGGCAATCTTTGCCCCATCCTGTGTGCATAAGTCATGCTTTATTTGACAAAGTTCTTTGTCTTATTAGTTGAAATATCTTTTTGCTTTATTTGTCATGCTGTCCTTTATAGCCGTTATACTCAAAAAGTCTTCTTTGGCCGTAAAGAGTTTAGTATGATATGACTTTCTTTAGTACTCCTTTTATAAGATTGGATTTGCAGCTTCTTAGAAAGCTTTATCCCCTTATAGCATGTCTGCCTGCAGGATATGTTTTTGCTTTATGCTTTTTGCAGCCCAGTTTGCAGATCTCAGAAGAAGACAAAATTAAAACCAAGTTTAGAGCCGTTGCAAAGGCCCATATATAAAGAGCTTCTTTTGAAAGAAGAAAGAATGAACAATAACAAGAGACACAAGATATACAGATTCAAAGCAAGAAGAGTTACAGCTCTCAGTCATTGATACATTCAACTGAGAAGATCATCCCTCTTCGACATTCTTCTTCAACCCTGATTCCATCCTGCTTACAGGATCATTTACTCAGTGCCTAGAAGAAGAAGAAGAAGAAGAAGAAAGGAAGCTGATTAAAGAAGAACAACCTATTACAAATTAAGAGTCTTCTTCAAGCTTCTCCTTCAGAACTCCAAGACAGTTCTTTGTCTCAAGTTCAGAAGAGTTCCTGCACCCTGAAGCAAGCCTTCTTCCTGGATATTCTCTAAGCTAGGGGGAGCCTTGATTCTTTAGAGCTTTCTAGCTCTGTGCAATCCACTAGCTTCTCTAATCTGTTTTAACAATAGAGAAGAAACTTTAACTCTCTCAACCTCCTGTATAAAGGGTTATTACTCCCTTCAAAAGTGAACCATGGTGGCAGGGAACCTGATCAAAAACCTGTGTTAGATTTTGAGCTCCTGATCAAAAGCTCAAAGGGTCTACTTGATATACCTGAAGCAGATCAGTTGGTGGCAGGGCAGCTGAACAAAAACCTATAGTGGATTCCTACCAGGGTGGTAGAAGAGTGGACGTACCTATTTAGAGGGAACCACTATAAACTTCTTGTGTCGTCTGTATTGCTCATTTAATTTATTGCACTGTGGCTGTGAGTAGAAATAACTAGGACTGCTAGTTGTTGTGATAGGACCAATGCTCAACTGTAATTACAGTTAGCTTTCTCTAGTGCACTTCACTTTGTATTAGGCTCTAGGGTTTCAAATATCTATTAACTCATTCCGCAAATTAACTCTAAGGGAGTTGAGTAGGGTGTCATAACTTTTGAATACTCTATTCACCCCCCTCTAGAGTTTTATCTATCCTCACTTTCAATTGGTATCAGAGGGAGGTTTAACTGACTGTACAGGCTAACACCTGAGTCACAAGATACTGATAGATACCAAGCTTATAGATATTCACTTCATGGCCCAGTCCAAGGATTACTCTAGCACCAGACCTCCAGCTTGCAACTTAGCTAAGTTTAGCATCTGGAAGGCAAGAATAAAATTATATATGAACTCTATTGATGAAGACATTTTCTCTTCTATTTTGACAGGACCTCCAACACCTCCCGCTGCAGCCACTGCTACAACATCTATAAATCTAAGTGCATTGCCTCCTCCAGATTACAATGATGCCTACAAGAAGGCAAAGATAGTTGATGCCAAAGCTATGAACATTCTGGCTCAGACTATGTCTGATGAAATCTTCCAGAAAGTGGCAGATTGCACCTCTACAAAAGCCATGTGGGACTCACTGAACCAGATTGTAGCTGGTTCAGCTGATGAAAGGAAGGACAGAAGGTCCAACCTTATATCCCAGTATGAAAACTTCAAGAAGACTGAAACTTAATCAGTTGAAGCCATGTACACAAGGCTCAGCTCAATCATCAATGAGCTGAGAACCCTTGATAAGGAGATTACATTGACAGAGGTCAATGATAAGATACTGATGTGCTTCCCCAGCACATGGGATCTTGTACTTCTGGCCTATCAAGGAGGCCAGAAGTACAAATAAAATCTCAACTAAAGCTCTCCTTGGCAAGCTCAAGTCTTTTGAGCAAGTGCTGAAGACCAGGGAAGCTGAGGCTGAAGCAAAGACTCCAACTCCAGCAAGAAAAGAGCAAACTCTTGCTCTCAAAGCTGCTGATACTTCTGAAGGAAGCCAATCAAATGAGGAGCTGATGGCACTCTTTGCCAAAAGGTTTCTCAAGATGGGAAGAAAAGACTTCAGAAAGAAATCTTCAAGATATGAAGATAAACCAAGGTATGACAGATCTCCTGCTAAAGAAATTATTTGTTATGGTTGCAGGAAACCTGGACACA
The DNA here is from genome assembly GCA_039513925.1 of Platanthera zijinensis. NCBI lineage: Eukaryota > Viridiplantae > Streptophyta > Magnoliopsida > Asparagales > Orchidaceae > Platanthera > Platanthera zijinensis. The sequence continues at coordinate 160,840,120 of CM077092.1, forward strand.
TTCTACCAGAGTGTCGAGAGGAAAAGAGCAAATAAAAGAGAAAGGAAAAAGAACATCACAAGAAACACTCCAAGTCCTCCTCCTACAAAAATAAGAAGAAGGAGAAAGGATTTGTTACTGAAACCTGGAGTGATTCTGATGAGAAATTTTCCTCCTCAAGCTCCAGTGAAGATGAGGAAGAGAAGAAGGCAAAGGAAATCTGCCTTATGGCAATTGATGCCTGCAGCAACCACTCAGCTGCAGAGAGTTCTGATGATGATGAAGAAATGCCTACAGAAGATCAGGTATTATCTTCATATGATTTTTCTTCTTCTGAATTTAAATCTGAATTTAAATCCCTTTGCTTAGATCTAATTAGTTCAGAAAAGGAAATTAAGGAACTTAGAAATAAGTTAGCTGAATCAGAATCTATTTCCATTGAAAATGCTAGGTTAAAAGCAGAACTCACTAAGTCTAGTGAAGAAATAAAGTTTCTTAAAAATGAACTAGCAAAGTCCAAGAGATTAGAAGAATCCTTAAATGGTAGAAGCCTTAAGCTGCTAGAAATCACTAGCATGACAAACACTAGGTCAGGCAATAATAAGCTAGGCTTAGGAGCTTCATCAAGTGAACCCCCATTGGTTCTCAAAAATCATCTTTCAACTCCAGTGAACTTTATTTCAGCTGATGGAATAAAGAACACTGAGCAAGTAAAACAAGTTAATCAAGCCTTAAATAAAGCTAAGAGAGAAAAGAGAAAGCAAAAATTTAAGGAGCTACAAAAAGCGTCGAACGCTGCTCGACGATCGAAGGCTCAATGGTCGAACGAAGCTCGACGATCTGAGCATCCATCGTCGAACGCTGATCGACGATTTCAATTTGATTTTCAAAATTACAACCAGAACCTTAGAAACCCTAATATAAATAGAAACCCTAGGTTTGTGGACCCATTAACTGCTTGGAGTATCCCACCTAGGAGATCTTACCCTTTAGGATATAAACCTCAACCTGCTTATTCTTTTATTTCAAGTTTTCATTATGTGAAGAATAATGGACCCAAGGTTACTTGGGTCCACAATGTCTAATTGTCTATTCTGCAGGTGAAGACCTATCCATATACTAAAGACAAATGGTATTTGGATAGTGGCTGTTCCAAACACATGACAGGAAATAAAGACAATCTGTCAAGATTCAAGGCCAAGCTTGGACCAAAGGTGATCTTTGGGGATTCTAGCTGTGGTCAAACTGAAGAATATGGTAGGATTACCATTGGAGCAGTAACCTTCAAGAGGGTTGCATATGTAACTGGACTGAAGCACAACCTTATCTCAGTAAGCCAGTTATGTGATACAGGATATCAGGTATCTTTCACTAACACTCTCTGTAATATTACTTTAAATAGTAATATTGTGTCAGTAGGTATTAGACAAGGTAATATTTATTTAGTAGATTTTAATTCAACCCATTCTGAAATCTGCTTATTTAATGAAGTAACAAATAATAACACATTATGGCATAGGAGGCTTTGCCATGTTAACCTCAAGAACATATCTAGGTTATCTAAATACAACCTTGTTAGAGGTTTATCTTCTTGCCCCTACAAGAAGGAGAGCCTATGCAAGGCTTGTCAATTAGGCAAGCAAACCAAAAACTCCTTTAAATCTGTAAATAAAAGTGATTCACCTAGAATCCTGTATTTATTACATTTGGACCTTTTTGGCCCAATAAATGTACAGAGTCTAGGAGGGAAGTATTACACTTTAGTAATTGTAGACGACTTCTCTAGGTTCACTTGGGTGTTCTTCTTGAGAACTAAGGCTGATAACTTCAAAGTTCTTACAGATTTTCTACTATGTGTGCAGACTGAGTATTCTACTCATGTTGTCTTGATCAGAAGTGATCATGGTACTGAGTTTGATTCTCTTCTCATGCAAGAATTCTGTGAGAAAGAAGGTATCAAACATAGCTTCTCTGCTCCTAGAACTCCCCAACAAAATGGGGTAGTTGAAAGGAAGAACAGAACCCTGATTGAAACTGCTGGTAAATTATTGGCAGATGCTAACATGCCTCTTTCTTATTGGGCAGAAGCTGTTAGCACAGCCAATTATGTCTTGAACAGATGTCTTATACACAAGCTTAAGAGTAAAACTCCTTATGAGTTGCTTAAAGGAAAGAAACCTAAAATTAATTGTTTTAGAGTATTTGGTTGTGTATTATACATTCATAACAATAACAAAGAATACCTTAAAAAGTTTGAAGCAAAAGCTTCAATGGGAATTTTTCTTGGATATTCCCAAGTAAGCAAAACTTATAGGGTGTTTAATAAATCAACTTCTAAAATTAAGGAATCTGTACATGTTTCTTTTGATGAATCGCAGATGTTTTACAAGGAGAAGAAAACTTCCCCTTCCTCAAGTTCATTGCAGGTACCAGAATCTAATAAAGATGTCACTCAAGAGATTCTCCATCTATCAACTCTTCATATCACTGATTCAGACAGTGATGAAGACTTTGCAGAAGCAGTTGCTGTACCACAAACAGTTGATCCAATTCCTCCTTAGGAATTAATCCCAACTGTTACTGAAGATCACATCCCACCAGCTGATCTTGTCACACTTAGAGATCATCCTACATCTCAAGTGATTGGAGACATATCAGCTGGTGTACAAACAAGACATCAATTAAGACAGGATGTGATGCATGCTTGTTTCCTTTCACAGGTTGAGCCCCTCACAATAAAAGATGCTGAGCTAGATCCCCACTAGATCATTGCTATGCAATAGGAACTCAATCAGTTTGAAAGATGTAAAGTATGGACTTTGGTTCCTAGACCAAAAGGCCAACTGATCATAGGCACCAAGTGGGTGTTTAGAAACAAGTTGGATGCAAATGGAATTATTGTAAGGAACAAAGCTAGGCTTGTAGCTCAGGGCTACAGACAGGAGGAAGGTATAGATTATGACCAAACCTTTGCTCCTGTTGCAAGGCTAGAGGCAATAAGGATCTTTCTAGCCTATGCAGCCTATATGAAGTTTAAGGTCTTTCAGATGGATGTCAAGAGTGCCTTCCTAAATGGTGAGCTAAAGGAAGAGGTATTTGTTGAACAACCTCCTGGGTTTGTTTCTTCAACTCAGGCCTCATTTGTGTACAAGTTGCAAAAAGCTCTTTATGGACTTAAACAAGCACCCAGAGCCTGGTATGAGACTCTAGCTAGTTTCCTGTTAGAGCACAACTTTGTTAGGGGAGTAGTTGATAGAACCCTTTTCGTTAAGCACCACAAGGACACAATCCTGTTAGTTCAAGTATATGTGGATGATATTATTTTTGGCTCCACTGATCCCAAACTGTGCAAAAAGTTCTCTGACTTGATGCATTCTAAGTTTGAGATGAGGAGTATGGGTGAGCTATCTTACTTTCTTGGTCTCCAAGTAAAGCAAGATGCTGATGGAATCTTCATCTCCCAATCCAAATATGCCAAGGAATTGGTAAAGAAGTTTGAGATGGCTGATGCTTCAGCAATGCATACACCTATGGCTACTAATGTTGTTATAGATTCCTATGATCAGGGTAAGCCAGTTGATCAGAAAAACTATAGGGCCATTGTTGGTTCCCTATTGTATTTAACTGCAAGTAGACCAGATATAATGTTTGCTACATGCCTATGTGCTATATTCCAGGTCAACCCCAAGGAATCTCATTTGATTCTTCTCAAGAGAATTTTGAGATACCTGAAGGGTTGTCCAAATTTATGACTATGGTACCTAGCTGAATCAGAATTTGAGTTAATTGGATACTCTGATTCTGACTATGCTGGTTGTAGAGTTGACAGGAAAAGTACCTCAGGAACTTGTCAATTCCTGGGAGAGAGATTAGTCTCTTGGTTCTATAAGAAGCAGGCTTCTGTCTCAACTTCAACTACAAAGGCTGAATATATAGCAGCTGCTAGTTGTTGTTCACAGATCCTGTGGATTCAAAATTAGCTTTTGGATTATGGGTACACACACAAGAACACAAAAATCATGTGTGACAGTACCAGTGCTATCTCCATTGCACAAAATCCTGTGCACCACTCTAGAACCAAGCACATTGAGATTAGACACTATTTCCTAAGAGATTGTGTGGAAAAGAACAAGATCAGCCTTGAGTTAATATCCACTAACCTTCAGAGAGGTGATATTTTCACCAAGCCCTTAGATGAACAGAAGCATCTGTTCTTTTTGGTACAACTAGGCATGATTAATGGAAAAGACTAAGTGTGACTTCTGCCTTTGTTGAAATCTGTTTGAAGATCGTCAAACGACGTTCTACGATAGTCGAACAGGTTGAGCCTATCGTCGACCTACGGGCGACGACAGCTTATTTGTTTGTGAAGACAGAAATTGTCGAGCGATTGATCGACTACTCTGCTTTAGGAAACGATCGTCGAACGACCGTTCGACTATCGTCTCCAGTATCAATTAAAATAGATCGACGATTGCTGTTTTAATATAAAATCGATGGTCGACCTAGTTTAAGAGATCGTTCTTTTTGTCGTCAACGGAGATCGTCTTTTTGCATTCCGTCTTTCTTCTTGAGCCCTGCCTCGCGCTCTTTGCTGTTTCGCTTTCGTCGTCTCTCTCGTCTTCTCCAACCCAATCAATGGTGATTGCTCCAGCCCTTCTGTCAGTAATGAAGTTCGACGCCGGCTTCAGCGTAGATTTTGACTCTTTCAGCGCATGTGATTCTGAGATAGTAGAAATCCTCCATCTCTGCAAGGAACAAGGATTAGAAAGGCTAATGTCCACATGGAACAAGATAAACATCCAAGAGATTAAAGAGTGGGCCTTCACTTCGTCTTCTAGTGACGAATCTATGACTGGAACGATTGGCGGCGAAGAGGTAATTCTGACTCCCGCCATTTTAACTGATATTTTTGGATTACTGAATGGTGAAGAAGAATATGAACAAGATAATCCAGAGTTTGGGAGGATGTTGATTGAATTAGGACATGCCGAAGGCATTCCTTCTAATCTACTAAAGGTTAATTTTCCATTGAGGATAAAGTTCTTGGCTGAACTAGTCGAAAAAGTGCTTCTGGGCAAGCACTCTGCTCATGATAACATAACCAGGCAACAGTTTGCCCTGATGTGTGCAATAGTAAACAAGAAACAGATAAATTGGGTAGGAGTTATGTTTGATTTGATAAGAAAGAAGAATAGCAAGAAGGAAGTATGCCTGGGTAGGGTAATTGGGATATTTCTAAGAGAGAAATACCCCCAGCTGTTGGTTATAGTCTCTACATCCATCAATGCCAGCAAGAAGATGGATCCAACATTGTTTGTTAAGTGGAAAAGGAGTTTTCAAAAGCCTCCTCCAGCAGGGGTAGCTCAAGTTGTGTCTGAGAGCACAAGGACTGTTTCAGTCACTCCCCACCTACCTGAAGCAGGCTCATCCATTCTCTCCATTCCATCCACTTCATCTGCATTACCATCTACTTCAACTGAAGTTCCATCTACTTCAATTGAAGTACCATCTTTTGCCTCTCTTCTTCTTGACCATTCCTCCATAATTCTCCATGCATCACCAACATCTCCTCTCCCTTCTCATCTTGCTAGTATTTCTCATCCTAGTTTTGATTTATTGGTTTCTGAGCTATCCACTCCTCCTCAGTCACCAATTCCTCATTCTGATCATATTGATCTTCTTGCATCCACCCATAAATCACCAGTTCACTCTCCATCTCATCAGGAGAACACTATCCCTGATGATCATCCATCCACTGTGATTCCCCCACCTTCATTTGAAATAACTCCAGCCTTCATTTCAAGCATATTGGGGTTAATTACTCCTTCAATCAAAACCATGATTGAAGAAGCAATTGCCCCCCTCATCTCTTCCATTTCTTCCCTGACTGCCTCCATCCAAGCTCTCTCAAAAACTACTGAGCCCTCTTCATCTAGGGGCCTGGTTTCAGTATCCACTGAAATCAGGCAGGAGGAGATGTTTCATGAAGATGCCTCTGAACTGCCCCTAACCTCTCCTCCAGCAAAAATTACTCAAGCAGAGACAGAAACTGTTCCTAAAGAGATAGCAGCCCCAGCTCTAGATCCCATGGCATCTGATGTTATATTGCATGCGAAATTTACTGCTAAAGTATGCTTCGAAGAAGCCTCTACTCCCTTAGTTGCTTTATTCCTAGAAGGAGTCATTACCTCCTTTCTAGATGACTTATGGGAGTTAGGAAATTCTGAGGAAAATCCTGAAGGTAATTCATTTACTCATTTTCTTGACATGTTAACTGACATGCTAGTCTATGAATACCTAGAAGGGATGTTTCAATTTCATTTAGCAAATCTGTGTTCCTGATACTACAGATCTAGTGGAAGAAGTTCTAGCTGTCAAAGAACCTGTTCAAGAACCTGCTCAAGAACCAGTGCAAGAATCTGCTAATCAAGAGTCTGTATCTTCCCCTCCAGCTCAGGTAGCTGTGAATGATGAACTGGTCCTCATGACAGTTGCAGCTGAGATAGAGAAAGTTTCAGATATTCAAGAAGAAAAGTCTACAGTCTGGGATGACACCCCAGGACTGGATCTAGATACTCTTCTAGCACAGGATGCCTTGGAAGAAGAAATAGAAAAAGCTGCTTTAAAAGATAGAAAAAAAAGCTGTGCAAGAAGCTGTTGATCCTTATGATCATCTATCATCTAATTCTGAGGATGAGGATGACTCTGATGACTCAGAAGAATCTAAGAAAAAGAAATCTGCTAAAAGAAAAAGGAAAGTTGTTGCTCCTCCTCCACCTAACCCTGACCATGACATTCCTTATTATATCTTGAAAGGAATAGATCCCAAGTACAAGGAATATTAGCACTGGATGGGATTCTCCAAGAATCAGCAAAAGCAAAGGAAGAAATCCAAAAGATATGATAGTCCAACACCTAAATGGACCCCTAGAGGTCCTCCTCCTCCACCTCCCAGTGCAGGAGCGTCTGGTAATATTTCTGCAAATCCTTCAGCCCCGTCTGCCAAATTCACTCCATCTAAATCTCATCAAAGGAAAAGCCAATCTGGATATCAAAGGCAAGATGCTGATTCAAGAGAACAAAGAAACCAACTTTTTCTCCTCCTCCTTCTCCCAAAAGAAGAACATCTCCTTCCAAAGAAACCAAGAGCATATCTTCCTCAAAGCCAGCTCATGCAAAGAAAACTGATTCAAAAGGTAAAAGGATTATTTTCTCTGAAAAATCAAATAAGAAATATACTGAGTTTGCTCCTCCTTCTTCATTAGTTATTCAAGAAAATAGAGAGCTAGTTGCTAGCTTGTTAGAACTCTCTACTAAATTTAAAGCTATAAAACCTTTAGATCCAACTTATGAAAATGAATATGAAAGTCAAGAGCTTAATCTTGATTTCAGGATGGCTAGATTTCTTGAACTAGTTGGATCAGCCCAGATCAGAAAAGCCAAAGCAGAAGGAAAAGATATCACAGGATTAACGATTATGTCTAAATTCAGAAAGAAGGAGATAGATAAATTCCAGGTTAGACCTGAGGTCTTTGATCCTTCAAAATATATGGAAAAGCATCCTGAAGTGGTAGTTCCAAGAACAGAAGAATCTAGAATTATTGGAGAACAAGATCTAAAGTTATCAAAGAAAGAAGCTTTAGACCCTTTCAGAAAAATTTCTTTTCTTCCTGGTTCCTCTATATCTAAACCAGATTCTGATGCTTCTTAAATTTCATTGATTGACAGTTATTTATTTGTCTGTTTGATTGATGCTATCTGCTGTTTAGATATTTCCTTTCCTGTATTATATTTATTTCCAGTAGTTTGTTTGTTTTGTTTTGTTTTGAGAGACTTAACCTAAATAGGGGGAGATTGTTGGTACCCTAGTTTTGATTTGAGTTTAGTCTTCTCTTTTAGTCTCTTGACCCAAGATTTATCTATGGTCAAAGGTTAGTTGTTTAGTTAGATTGCTCTAGTTGTATAGTTGTCACTTATCCAGATGAAAATTTGGTTAAGTTGTTTTTGGTTCGACTATGGTTGAACGCCGCTCGACTATCGTCGATCAACTATTCGACGATCGTCTATCAGTTGGTCGACTATCGTCAGTCAGCAGATCGTCTGTCTCTGAGTTAGTTCAACTCTTGTTAGCTCGACATTCTGTGGAATCTGCCTCGTCGATCGTCGAACTCCGCTCGACTTCTTTTGACCAAACAGATTTCTTGATAGTTCAACTATCTGCTTGGATAGTTCAACTATCTGATAGCTCGACTATCTGTTTGATAGGTCGACTATCTGTCTTCTTTGATAGTTCGACTATCTGTTTGATAGGTCGACTATCTGTTGTGTTTGATAGTTCGACTATCTGTTTGATAGGTCGACTATCTGTTTTTCTTGATAGTTCAACTATCAGCTTGGATAGTTCAACTATCTGATAGCTCGACTATCTGTTTGATAGGTCGACTATCTGTCTTCTTTGATAGTTCGACTATCTGCTTGATAGGTCGACTATCTGTTTTGCTTGATAGCTCGACTATCTGTCTTGATAGGTCCACCTGATAGCTATCTGCTCTGATAGGTCGATTATCCGCTGTGGTAGTTCGACTATCTTCTTTGATAGTTCGACTATCTGTGTCGTTCGACTATCTGTTCTGATAGGTCGACGATCTCTGAGCTTCGGTCGACGATCTCCGAGGTTCGTTCGACGTTCTTCTGTCTGTCTTTAGTAATTTTGTACTCCTTCTGTTCTATGATTTAATTCCTATTTATTTAGCATATTTTATAAAAGATTATTTCATTGATTTTATGCATACATCTCAAGGCAATCATTGCCCCATCCTTTGTGCATATGTCATGCTTTATCTGACAAAGTTCTTTGTCTTATTAGTTGAAATATATTTTTGCTTTATCTGCCATGCTGTCCTTTATAGCCGTTAGACTCAAAAAGTCTTCTTTGGTCGTAAAGAGTTTAGTCTGATGTGAATTTCTTTAGTACTCCTTTTATCAGATTGGATTTGCAGCTTCTTAGAAAGCTTTATCCCCTTATAGCATGTCTTCCTGCAGGATATGTTTTTGCTTTATGCTTTTTGCAGCCCAGTTTGCAGATCTCAGAAGAAGAAAAATTCAAACCAAGTTTTGAGCCGTTGCAAAGGCCTATATATAAAGAGCTTCTTTTGAAAGAAGAAAGAATGCACAATAACAAGAGACACAAGATATACAGATTCAAAGCAAGAAGAGTTACAACTCTCAGTCATTGATACATTCAACTGAGAAGATCATCCCTCTTCAACATTCTTCTTCAACCTTGAGTCCATCCTGCTTACAGGATCATTTACTCAGTGCCTAGAAGAAGAAGAAGAAAGGAAGCTGATTAAAGAAGAACAACCTATTACAAATCAAGAGTCTTCTTCAAGCTTCTCCTTCAGAACTCCAAGACAGTTCTTTGTCTAAATTTCAGAAGAGTTCCTGCACCCTGAAGCAAGACTTTTTCCTGGATATTCTCTAAGCCAGGGGGAGCCTTGGTTCTTTAGAGCTTTCTAGCTCTATGCAATCCACTAGCTTCTCTAATCTGTTTTAACAATAGAGAAGAAACTTTAACTCTCTCAACCTCCTATATAAAGGGTTATTACTCCCTTCAAAAGTGAACCTTGGTGGCAGGGCACCTGATCACAAACCTGTGTTGGATTTTGAGCTCCTGATCAAAAGCTCAAAGGGTCTACTTGATCTACCTAAAGCAGATCAGTTGGTGGCAGGGCACCTGAACAAAAACCTGTAGTGGATTCCTACTAGGGTGGTAGAAGAGTGGATGTACCTATTTAGAGGGAACCATTATAAACTTCTTTTGTCGTCTGTGTTGCTCATTTAATTTATTGCACTGTGGCTGTGAGTAGAAATAACTAGGATTGCTAGTTGCTGTGATAGGACCAAAGCTCAACTGTAATTACAGTTAGCTTTCTCTAGTGCACTTCACTTTGTGTTAGGCTCTAGGGTTTCAAAAACTCATTCCGCAAATTAACTCTAAGGGAGTTGAGTAGGGTGTCATAATTTTTAAATACTCTATTCACCCCCCCTCTAGAGTTGTATCTTTCCTCACTTTCACATCCTGCCTCTGCCCATCTCTGACTCGGTCTCAAATGTCATCAGTAGTGCTTATCGCGGCTAAATACTCCTCATAAAGCTCGGGGTCATCAAACGACACCAGCGTGATGTGCATATCCTCTAATCCCTACACCAGCTCCATGGACATAATCTAGGGCTCCGCTCTGGAGGTGGCAGCTCTTCGACTCAGCGCATCATCTACCACGTTCGCCTTCCCTGGGTGGTAATGCATCTCGTACTGGTAATCTGCTAGAAATTCCAGCCATCTCCTCTGCCTGATATTCAGTTCCTTCTGCGTGTCCACATACTTCAATTTTTTGTGATCGGAGTATATGTCACAGTGGACACCGTATCGATAATGCCGCCAGACTTTCAGAGCAAAGATGACCGCTCCCATCTCTAGGTCATGAACAGGGTAATTCTGCTCATGCTTCTTCAGCTGGCGAGAAGCATAAGCAATCATGAGGCCCTTCTGCATCAACACTGCTCCCATGCCCTGGTAGGAAGCGTCGGTGTAGACCTAGAATCCTTCTTTCCCCGAAGGAAGGGAAAGTATAGGAGCCGAGGTCAGACGATCCTTTAGCTCTTGGAAAGCCACCTCGCATTGCGGAGTCCAAACAAAGGGCACATCCTTCCTCGTCAGGGATGTGAGTGGGAGGGCAGTTCGAGAAAAACCCTCCACGAACTTCCGGTAATAACCGACAATTCATAGAAAACTCCGCAGGTCTGTGGCCGCCTTCAGCTGTGGCCAATCCCGAACTGCCAGAATCATGGCCGGGTCTACTGCAAACCCAGCTCCACTGATAATATGGCCTAGGAAAGCCACCTCCTTCAACCAGAACTAGCATTTGCTGAACTTCGCATATAGCTGGTGCTCCCGCAGTCTCTCTAGGGTCAGCGTCAGATGTCGAGTGTGCTCCTCCTCTATCCTCGAGTAGATGAGGATGTCATCAATAAACAAAATGAAAAACACATCCAAATATTCCTCGGACACCCAGTTCATGAGGCTCATGAACACCGACGGTGTATTCGTGAGCCCGAAGGGCATCACTGTAAACTCGAACAACCCATATTTGCTACTGAAGGCAGTCTTCGAAATTTCCTCCTCCTGGATACGCAACTGGTAGTAGCCCGACCTCAAATCCAGTTTTGAAAAGAAATGCTCCCCCTCCAGCTGATCAAATAGCTCATCTATCCTTAGCAATAGATAGGTATTCTGTACTGTCAGCCGGTTCAATGCTCGGTAGTCGATGCACAATCTAAGTGTCCCGTCCTTCTTCTTGACGAATAACACTGGGGCTCCCCATGGTGAAGAGCTCGGCCAGACAAATCTGGCTTCCACTAGCTCCTGCAGCTGACTTCGAAACTCTGTCAACTCCTTCGGGGCCATCCGATAAGGGGCTCTAGATGTCAGCTTAGCCCCTGACACCAGCTGTATCCAGAAATCCTGCTCCCGATACGGGGGTAGCCCTAGCAGCTTCTCTGGGAATACGTCAGCAAAATCCCGCACCACCGAGATATCAGAGATGGAATCCTTGGACTCAGCCATTTCAAATAGCACTTCATAGACTTCCTCCCCCTATAAGTGGGCCTTGACGGCTTGCACGGATGATAACAATAGAGGGGGAATAAGTCTAATACCTTCGATGACAATGTGCGAATCCCCATGCCTCACGGTGATCCTCTTTGACAGGCAGTCAATCTGGGCATGGTTCCAATACAACCATGTCATGCCCAGGATCAAATCAAATACTCGCATCTTTAGTATCGTTGTTGGTGCTTCGAATGCCTTTCTGCCGATCTCCGCCTCCATGTTGTAGTGGGTAGATGTGAATAGCTCTGATCCATCTGGCAGACGTATCCTCATCATCAAGCCCATGAATCTCTCCACGCCTTCCAACCCTTCCATGAAGGCTTCCGACACGAACGAGTGCGAAGCACCCGTATCGAACAGTGTATAAGCGGGCTTGTCGTGGATGAAGACTATGTCTGGGGTAGTTAAATGTCTTAGAAAATCTAGTTATGGTTTTCATTCCTAGTTTGTAAATTTTATATCCATGAGTCTAATTATTTAGGAAAGAAAACATAAAATTTACTGGCGTACCTGTGATCACTTGCTCTGGGTTCCGTAGTTGAGCCAGATCCAGTGCATACACTTGCTCCATCTCCTACCTGCGATCTCCGCCCAGGTATCCACGTCCTCGGCCGCGTCCTCGGCCTCCATAATATTGAGCAGGCGGGCAGCCGGTGGAGCTGGTAGTGGTGCCCCCTTCATGGGGCAGTTCCTCCAAATATGCCCCACCTGATGACAGTTGAAGCACTCTGGCGGGGGATATGTCATACCACCAGGTCGCTGCATCTCCTGCATCTTGAGAGGCTGAGGGGCCATCACCACTGGTTCCCTCTGCTCCTGTCTCACCACTAGACGAGGCTGGTCCTCTGCTCTTCTACCATCTCTCCCATCAGTAATGTGGCCCCGTTGCTGATCATTTCTGGCTCCCCAGCCCTGATCCTCAGTTGGACGCTTTCGGCCTTGGGTAGTGTGCAAATCTGCCTCGATCCTCTTCGCCATCTCCAATATCCGAGGAATAGGCCCGTCGGACACGAACAGTAGAGCCTCCCTCAGATCCTCTTGCCGGCCCTTAGAACCTCTTGGTGTATCCTGCCTCATCCAACTGATTAGAATCCACAAATTGGGCAAGATTGTTGAACTCCCGGTAATACTCCACCACCGTCTTGGTGTCTTACCTCAATTGTAAAAATCTGTCTTCAAGCTCATCTCTGGCCGACTGCGGAACAAAGTGCTCCAATAGTACGGCCCTGAACTCATCCCAAGCAATCTCTGCAACCTCTCTATCCGCAAACGTCGTGTCCAGTGATGTCTTCCACCATCTCTTGGCATGGGACTCCAAGCAAGAGACAACCAAAGGAACCCTCTCCTCCCAAGGGCACCGTATCCCAGTCAGCATCTCATACATGATGTCCAGCCACTCTTCCGCCCGAACAGTTGACTCTATCCCCAAGTAGGATGGGGGAGAAAGTCCTCGGAAAATGCTCAGCCAATTGGCCCCCAGGTTTGGCTGCGGAGCCGGAACTTATTGGGCCCTGAAAGCCTCTAGTATAGCAATCAGAGTCTGCCCCATCTCCGACTATAGAAACAGAGTGGGGACCGGGGGTGGTGGTGTAACATTCAGAGTCGGCTGGACTCTGCCCTGAGGTGTAGGCTGTGCTGTGGGCTGCGTGACAAAAGTCATTCATAAGTAAATGACTAAAACCTAATTAAAAGGTGGACAATTTACATGTGATCTCCCATATGGGCCCACCACTGCTTCCGCTGCTTAGTTTGTCCCCAAACTAAACTTGTGCGGGGGTGACCCAGGGATTGTGGTCTGTTAATTTTTCGATCGAGGTCTGCTCTGCTTAGTTTGTCCCTCTGATACCACTTGTAAGACCCCTTTTTTTTCTTTTTCAACACCGGGGTCTTAGGCCCAGAACTGCCACTTTGCGGTGACACCTTCACACCTGGGAAGGTGGCCACTGCAAAATGCCAATTCTGCCAGCCAAAATCGACCATAATAGTAGCAAAATAGTAAGAGCAAGTTCAGAGAAATCATATATAAAGAAAATATTCTCCACGAAGGGAGTGTCCACAGATATAATTAATAAAAGTACCGAAAGTAAGGGCTCATGTCCGATACATCAAAATCCTCACTACATATATCTCTCATAGCGGAAGCAAAACAAATAAACTACTAGAGATCTTGACTCACAGTCCCAGTAATCTGAACTCCGGTACTAGACTGCCCTATCTCCAAGCGTGTCGACCTCTGGGGCTACTCCTCCATGCTGGGCTCCATGGTCCCCTAAAATGATGTGGTTCGAAAATCGTTCGTCTAAAAGACTAAGCCCTATCATCCCCCGCCCCTTCCCCCATGGCTCCTAGGCACCGAGCGGGGAGGAAGAAAGGAGAGGACATGATAGTGGAGAATATCAAAAACAGGTGATGGCGGAACTAGACTAGCAGTGTGATGAGCATGTATAAATATAGCAATAACAAAGGTAAGAAAAGCTACTCAAGAAATAAGTAACCTTAGATTATATGAAAGCACATAAGACAAGGGATCTTTTGCAAGGCTCACATCGTATAAAGAGTCCCATATCAATTTATACGATAGGGTGTCCGTTTTCTAGCAAGCATAAATAAATATTTTATGAATACAAACCTTAACTTATAAGCACGCTCGCGCGAACTTATAAATTAATGGATCGTTTTGCAGGGCCTATTATATAAAGTGTCCCGTACCACTTTATACAATATGTGACAGGGCTATATGTAATGGTTATGTTATGACATGCAATTATGTCATGATGTGAACATGTAAGTGCAACTCACCCACTCGACTCTGTGTACACAGGCCTTTAGTTCCCCCTTTCTGGAGCCAAACCTCCCAGGATACCTCCGTAGTGGCAAACGGAAATGGTAGGTTGGGCCTCGTCTACCTATAAACCGGTAATTGCACTACCAGTCAGAACTATCGTACGCCTCAACGCTGGTGCACTAAGTGGAGCGCATGCGTACTCTTGCCGGCTGGCGCACCAGACTTTTATGGTGAAGTGCTAAACCACACTTGTCGAGTCGACGTATTATCATCAGTGCATCAACCCTCCAATACCGAAGACCCACCACCTTATACTTTATGCACATGTACCTTAATGTATCATCCACCGAGCCAAATCTCCCCGGACCATCCCATCAGTCACAATCATGAACCGATCCTAAGCTCCCCGGACTACCCCGTCCATCACAATCAACAACCGAGCCTAAGCTCGCAGAAATAACCAACCCATCACCAAAATTCCCCGGGCCTACTGCCCGTGTGAACCAACCTAACATCCCGAGACATCGAGGTGAGTGAAAGTGAACCCCTAATTATACTAGTTGCTCTTGAAGTTTATTATTCTTACTATTTAGGTTAGCCCAGGACTGCCCCCGGCATGCCCCATGAAGAGCTCTCAAAGGGCACTAGGAACTACGATGGGCTGAAGCCCAAAGCTCCCTTTCGCAAGGCACTTATTGTTATTGGTTAATACCCGATTCCTGATCCCTTTTTATGTTACCTTTGATCTAACCTAGTGCATTAAGACTCTTTCTCTCCTTGGGAAGGACGATCTTTCGTCGCCCCCGAGCACCTCTTAACACTAGTCAACCTACCAACCTATCCTCATCTTGACTACTGAGGATGCATTCATACACATTTGCAAACCATTATCCTAATATCCAAAACCTCTAAGTTCATCCTGCACCTTAATATGTTTTCAGCAGTGTTTACTAAACGCAGACCATCCTAAGCTATATGATGTATACAAAGGGAGGTACTCCAAATTATCTTCCAAAACTCATTTAAAATTTATTGGAGGTCTATCATGTCATGCCTAGCCTAGAAACAGGAATTTATAATTTTTCTAATTTAATTTGTATTTAATTAATTTCTTCCAATACGTAAACTTGGGGATTTTGAACATGAAGTACCTTTTTCAGGTATGTATAAGCTTCCAAAAAATTATGATAAATACTAGGCAGCAATCTAACAGTATATTCAAATCTCTCAAATTTTTTCAAGGTTTAAACCATTGATCCTAAATTTTGGAATATAATCATAGATTTATAGTTAAAGGAACAAGTATTACAAATAAGCTTCCAAAAATTATAATAAAATTCAAGTATGACAAATTATGCTCTAAAACATCCTGACAAAGTTTCTAAATTTTTCAGCAAGGTCTAGATGTCTAATCACAATTTTGATTGTATTTCATCTTATATCAATTAATAAAGTAGGTACTACAAATATACTTCCAAAAATTCTGATAAAAATTAAGTGTGAACCTAATGACCTATAAACACCACTGATTAAGTTTCGTAATTTTTCAACAAGAAATGAGCTCTAAATGAATTATTTATCAAGTTTACAAATTTATGAGCTTGTGAAGTAGGTATTGTAATTATGTATCTAAAAATTATAATAAAATTCATACATGAGAATAATGGTCTAAAACTCCCTCTGCCCAACTTTCATGAATTTTAAATGGACAGTGAGTTCACAATATCCAAATAATTAAGTAGGGTTAAATCATGCATTACAAAGTAAGTACTAAGATTAATATTCCAAAATTCCCAATTAAATTTCCAGAGGTTCATACTAACCCTATGACTACACTACCCAAGTTTCATCACTGTTCAATGAGTTTTAATAACTTATATTACCACTATAAGGTTTGTGCCCTAAACTAGGGTTAGGGTTTTGAGGGGTTTAACCCTTACTAAATCCAATAAGATTTCTACCAGAGGACTCTAACAACCCTAGAGTCCTCTCCACCAAATTTCAAATCATTACCACATGCCCTTCTCAAACCCCCAAATCCCAAACATAGGTTTGAACTTGGGTCGTAAGGCAATTCAATCCTAAACCACCCCATATCCCATATGAGGGTGTTATATATCATGCCAAACTAGTGGACCAAATCCCAACCTCTGTTGAGGTGATTTGACTACTCAAACCTCAAGTGAACTTTTGACCTAAATACCATTATTGAGCCAACTTAGGGTTTGCTTGCTTACAACCTAAATCATCTCCAAATGAGATGAAAATATATACAGAGCCTCATGATGACCCCATGGACTACTCACCAAAATTTGGGATAGTTTGGAGGTCATTTGATCCCTTAATTAATTTAATCATGGTTTATTAAATAACCACAAAAATTATAGGAAGATTATCCCCAAAAATTCCAATTTTTGGGAAGAACCTAAATATAGATAAGGGTGACTCCCTGTCCAAATTTCAAGTAATTTGGACAAGGGATGAAGTGGGTGCACTCATTTTTATTTATGTCTAGCCCTAGGTATAGACCCCACCAAAATGGGTGCCCTGGTCAAACCAGTTGACCAAATTGTCCCAAACAAATTTTAAAATAAATTAAACTCATAGGGCTACAAATTATATGTTGGCCGTTTCCTCATATAAAGCCTCTAAGTATTTTGCATTAATTTTTTAAAGTGACTATTTTCATAATACAGAAAATTCATTTTAAAAAAAAAGGATTTAAATGATCCGACGGTTGCTGGATCGTCTTCTTTCTCCTGCCGAGGGCCATGATTGGCTGAACCTGGAGCTTATTCCAAGACATTTTCCCGGCCACCCATCCACCTCCCTGGCCGGCCACGACCTCTGTTGAGGTGGGGGCTATCGCCGGGTGGCGGTACGGCCGTCGGAGGGGCGGTTTCCGGCGAACCCGACCACCCATTTTTTTCACGGAAAAATCAGTGATTTTCATCACCCGATCGGACTCAATTGAGCCCGTTCCTTATCCCTAACAATTCCTACGATCTACCCATAAGGAAAGAGGAAGGGAAGGACCTTGCTTGCGTCCTGGAGACATGTCTGTTGGAACACCCTATTACTATTTGGACCAGGATGACTATATTTCTATAGGGATTTTGGTTTGTGACCTCCTTGTTGTTATAAAGGTCACATAGGCTAGGTAGAATAATCTTCAGCTCGACGTAGAGTCGACCTCAGCTCGACGCAGAGTCGACCTCAGCTCGACGCTGAGTCGACCTCAGCTCGACGCAGAGTCGACCTCAGCTCGACGTGGAGTCGACCTCCGTTCGACGTTCCGTCGAACCCAGTTCTGCTTACAGAAAACACTCTCTGGCCGACGTGTGTCGTGCTCAGATCGACGTTTTATTGTGAGCTCGACGCTTTTCAGTCCTCCGTCAGTTTTGAATAGGAATTCAAATTCCTTCTGTCAGACAATTAATGCTGAAGATTTATTGGCCGTTACAGCATATCTGGTGCATGGCTCAAGGAATTTTCTATGGAATGTCTGCCTGTCATTTCTTTTGAGACATGGACATTTAAGGAAAGCAATTAATGCTGACTTCCAACGGCTATCAAAGAAAAGGAAGAAGAAGACTCAGATATAATTCATTCTTTCAATTCTTCAGAATACAGAGAATATACAGAACAAAAAGAGAACAACAAAACAAGACTTCAGATCTCTTTTCTCTCTGTGAAACTGTTTTGAAAGACTCACTCATAGGAATTCTGATTGCTTCAGACACAATCCTCCAACCTTCTTGGATCATCTCTTGCTGGAGCAAATCAGACCTTTGAAGACCTATCACCCTTGTGCAGAGCTCTCCTTCCTGAACTTCTTGATCTTAAGGGGAGCTTTGACAACAACTTCAGATCCACCTTTGCTTCTCTCTACTTATTGATAGAGAAGACAACATCATTCTTTTTCTTTTTCTTTCTGTACAGGGTTTTAACTCCCTTCAAAAGTTACTTTTGGTTTTGCTGAAACCTGGTCAAAATCAGCTTCTTTGGTTTGTGAGAACCTGGTCAAAAACTCTCTGGTGCTCAAGACACCTGATCAACTCATCTTGAAGTGGATTCCTATCAAGGGTGATAGAAGAGTGGATGTACCCAGATTTAGGGAACCACTATAGCTCCTTGTGTCGTCTGGATTGCTTGTCTCTTTGTGTTTTGCTTTGTGCTGTGAATTTCTTTTTTACTCTGATTATTTGCTATAGCACCATACACTAAGTAAATACAAATTTTCTCTGCACACAAGTTTTTATTTGCAAAATTATTTTAAATAACTCTATTCACCCCCCTCTAGAGTTAGGATTGATCTTATCCTGCACTTTCAATTGGTATCAGAGGCAGGTTGATCATTCATACAGGCTAACACCTGGATCAAAAGATCCCTGATAAGATCATTTCTCTCAAAGGGTTATTTTCCTTAGTTTTTCTTATCTTTAAAACTCATGGCACAAAACAAGGACTTTGCTAGCACCAGACCTCCTATGTGCAATCTCTCTAAGTTTGCACTATGGAAGGCAAGGATTAGACTTTACATGAACTCTTTTGATGAAGACATTTTTGATTCTGTGTTGACAGATTGTCCAAGACCTCCCACAGGAACAAGTACATCAGCTGTTCCTCCTCCTTCAGGAACTGATGCTGACATAAAGAAGTGGAAGGCAGCAGATGCTAAAGCCATGAACATTTTGGCTCAAACCATATCAGATGACATTTTCCAGAAAGTAGCTTATTGCAATACTGCTAAAGAGATCTGGGAAAAACTTTCAGAAATTGTATCAGGTTCTGTAGATGAAAGAAAGGATAGGAGATCCTACCTCATCACCCAGTATGAGAACTTCAAAAAGGCAGAGTCTGAGTCAGTTGCTGACATGTACAACAGACTGAGTCTAATCATCAGTGAGCTTAGATCACTAGAGAAGGACATATCTCTCACTGAGATAAATGACAAGATACTGACTTGTTTCCCTAGCTCTTGGGACTCAAGAATCTGGTCAATTAAAGATGGAAGAAATGTCTGTGAGTTATCCACAGAAGCTCTTCTAGGAAAGCTCAAGAGCTATGAGCAATTTATTAAGAAGAGAGAAGAAGAGCAGAAGACATCCACACCAACAGAGAAGGCTGAGAGAACTATTGCCTTCAGAGCACAGGAAGAAGAACCTAAAGAAAAGGTGTTGGGAAATGAAGAGCTTATGAGCCTACTGGTCAAAAGGTTCAATAAGCTAAATAAAAGGAACTTCAGAAGATGGTCATCCAAAGACAAAGACAAGCCAAGGTATGACAGATCTAATAATAAAGATATTATCTGCTTTGGCTGCAGGAAACCAGGACACATTTTCCCCAACTGTCCAGAAAATCAAGACAAGGACAGAAGGGACAAGAAGGAAAGAAAGGATAAAAGGAAGGACAAGGAGCCAAGGAAATACAATGACAAGCCTTCCTCCAGCAACAGCAAGCACACCAGAAAAGGATTTGTGGCTGAATCCTGGAGTGACTCTGATGAGTCTGATTCATCATCCAGCTCCAGTGATGATGAGGATGATGCAGAAGAAAAAGGATTCTGCATGATGGCCATCAGTGCATCTCAAAAGAACACTGATTCAGAGCCTGATGCTGACTACCCATCTGATCAGGAACTTACTGAGGATCAGGTAATAGATTCATTTGACTTTACTTCTGATGATTTCAAATCTAAGTTTAAATCTATGTGCATTGACTTGATTGAGTCTCAAAAGTTGATTAAAACTCTAAGTGAACAATTAATTGAATGCAAATCCATCAACTCAGATAATCTTAGACTCTTAGAAGAGTTGAAGCAGTGTGGGGAGGAGATAGCTGCACTGAAAGGTGAGCTATCTAAGGCCAAACAATTTGAAGAAACCCTTAATGGGAGAAGTATCAAATTGATGGACATCACAAGTACAGTGAACTCAAGATTGAATGGTTCACTGGGCTTGGGTGCTTCATCCAGCCAACCCATAGTGCTGACAACTCCAATCAAATTTACCAGTGAAAAAGGTAAAGGAGTCTTGATAGTGGCTAGGAAGAATGCTGACTTAACCCAGGAAACTGGACAAGAAGCGTCGAACGAAGCTCGACGGACGTCGACCAGAGCTCGACGTAATCGCAATAAAACGTCGAACTCAGGTCGACGCCTTCTACCCTCTGAACAAAGCAAGCCTTCGCCGTCGAACGGAGCTCGACGCACTCACCAGAGTCCGTCGATCGAAGCTCGACGTGCGTCGAGCCAAGCTCAGAGCAAAAGTCATTTCTCAGGGGTTAATTCAAAATTCAATTCCAGCTCTACATCTCATCATTTTAACCCTTATGCTGAATGGATAATACCTCCTAGGAGATATCATCCTGTAGGCTATAAGAGTCAACCTGAGATGTCTTTTGTTTCAGAATTTAAAGGATATCAAGAAAGGCCCAAGGTAAACTGGGTCAAAAACAAATGATTTGTTATATGTGCAGGTAACGACCTATCCAAGTGAGAACCAGCAGTGGTACTTGGATAGTGGGTGCTCAAAGCACATGACTGGAAACAAGGAGAACCTTGTGTCCTTCAAAGCCAAACATGGACCCAAAGTAATATTTGGAGATTCAAACTTTGGACAAACAAAAGGCTATGGCCAAGTCAAGATAGGGTCAATCACATTTAAGAAAGTGGCCTATGTGGAAGGACTAAAGCACAACTTAATCAGCATCAGCCAGCTATGTGATGCTGGTTATCAGGTTTGGTTTACCAACTCAGCATGCAATATTGCATTAAATAACAACATTGTTTTAATTGGTAATAGACAAGATAACATATATCTAGTTGATTTCAATTCATCTAAAGTAGATATTTGCTTATTTAACTCCCTTAGCAAACCTAATGAACTTTGGCATAAAAGACTAGGACATGTGAACCTTAGAACCATTGCTAAGTTATCCCAAGACAACCTTGTTAGAGGACTACCTTCTGGTCCCTACAAGAAGGAAGGACTTTGCAAGGCCTGTCAGTTAGGCAAGCAAACTAAAAACAGTTTCAAGTCACTTAATAAGAGTGACTCACCTAGAATCTTGTACTTATTGCACATGGACCTTTTTGGACCAATTAATGTACAAAGCCTAGGAGGGAAATCTTATGCTTTAGTAGTTGTAGATGACTTCTCAAGATTCACTTGGGTGTTCTTTCTGAGGAAGAAGTCTGATAACTTCAAGATTTTGACAGATTTTCTCAAAGGCATACAGATTGAGTTCAATACTCACATTGCCCTGATCAGAAGTGATCATGGGACAGAGTTTGATTCTCTTCTTATGCTAGAGTTCTGTCAGAAGGAAGGTATCAGGCACACCTTCTCAGCTCCAAGAACTCCTCAACAAAATGGGGTAGTTGAAAGGAAAAACAGAACCCTTATTGAATCTGCCACAACATTGTTGACAGATACTCACCTTCCTCTAACCTTTTGGGCAGAGGCAGTGAACACCTCCAACTATGTTTTGAATAGAAGCCTGATACATAAACTAAAGGGTAAGACTCCCTATGAGTTACTCAAAGGGAAGAAACCTAAAGTGAATTATTTCAAAATTTTTGGTTGCATTTGCTTCATTCACAATAATGACAAGAAATACCTAGCTAAATTTGAAGCCAAAGCTGATGAAGGAGTGTTTCTGGGATACTCCATGACTAGCAAGGCTTATAGGGCTTTTAACAAGTGCTCAAATAAAATTGAAGAATCCATGCATGTTACATTTAATGAAACTAACATGTCTTATAAGGAGAAGGAGACTTCTACCATAAGCAATTTGCAGGAACATTCACTTTCAGAAAATCTGAAGCAGCTTACCATCACAGACAAAGATTCATTACCTTCAACAATTCAGCAAGATGCTGAACTTAGTGACAATGAAGAGGAATCTCAGGTTTTGGAAAGCTCAAATGGACAACAAATTGAAGAACCAGTTGTTGTTCCACAAGAGGAAACAACAACACAGGTTGGTGCATCATCAACACCCCTTGTTGATCTTGCAACAACAAGAGATCACCCAATCTCACAAGTAATTGGAGATATCTCAGTGGGTGTGCAAACAAGGAATCAAGTTAATCAAAATATTATGCACACCTGCTTTCTTTCTCAAATTGAGCCTCAAACCATACAAGATGCAGAGCAAGATCCAAACTGGATCATTGCAATGCAGGAAGAGTTGAATCAATTTGAAAGGAATAAAGTTTGGGAATTAGTACCAAGACCAAAGAACCAGCAAATTGTTGGAACCAAATGGGTATTCAGAAACAAGTTGGATGATCAAGGAATAATTGTGAGAAACAAGGCAAGACTTGTTGCACAAGGATATTGCCAAGAAGAAGGAATTGATTATGACCAAACCTTTGCACCAGTTGCAAGGTTGGAGGCCATAAGAATCTTCCTTGCATATGCAGCTCACAAGAGATTCAAGGTATATCAGATGGATGTCAAGAGTGCTTTTCTCAATGGAGACATCAAGGAAGAAGTCTATGTAAAGCAACCTCCAGGTTTTATCTCTCCAACCTTTCTTGATCATGTTTTTAAACTGCATAAAGCTTTATATGGTCTCAAGCAAGCCCCTAGAGCATGGTATGAGACCTTAGCTTGTTTTTTGTTGGAAAATGATTTTAAAAGGGGTAGAGTAGACCAAACTCTTTTTGTTAGAACCCATAGGTCCCATACCCTACTAGTACAAGTTTATGTAGACGACATCATATTTGGGTCTACTGATTCAAACTTATGCAAAAAGTTCTCACAACTTATGCACTCAAAGTTTGAAATGAGTAGCATGGGTGAGCTTGCTTTCTTTCTAGGATTGCAAGTTAAACAACATGTGGATGGCATTTTCATTTCTCAAACCAAGTATGCTAGAGAATTGGTTAAGAAATTTGGAATGTCTGAAGCATCCTCTATGAAAACACCTATGCCTACAAATGCTGTTTTAGATGCTGATGAATCTGGAAAACCAGTTGATCAGACAAACTATAGAGCAATCATTGGCTCATTACTTTATCTAACAGCTACTAGACCAGATATAATATTTGCCACATGCATTTGTGCTAGATTCCAAGTAAGCCCTAGAGAGTCCCACCTCACATTAGTTAAGAGGATTCTTAGGTATGTAAAAAGTTGTCCTAATCTAGGTCTCTGGTATCCACATGACTCAGGATTTGATCTAACTGGATTTTCAGATTCTGATTATGCTGGATGTAGAGTAGACAAGAAAAGCACCAGTGGAACTTGTCAATTTCTTGGTGATAGACTTGTCTCCTGGTTTTGTAAGAAACAAACCTCTGTGTCCACATCAATTGCTGAAGCTGAATACATGGCTGCAGGCAGTTGTTGCTCACAGATTTTATGGATTCAAAACCAGCTCCTAGACTATGGGTACAACTTAGAGATGTCTAAAATCTTTTGTGATAATACCAGTGCAATATCTATTGCTCAAAATCCAGTTCTCCATAGTAGGACCAAGCACATAGAGATCAGACATCACTTCTTAAGGGATAATGTAGACAAGAAGAAAATTGCACTAGAATACATTTCCACTGAACTACAGAGAGGAGATATCTTCACCAAGCCCTTGGATGAAAAGAAGCACCTCTTTTTCCTCAATCAGTTGGGAATGCTAGATGGAGACAGCATAAATTAAAACTCCAAGATTTTGAAACCCATAATTAACAGGAATAAGAAAAATTTCATTTTAAAATTCCTCTGTCTGAGTGGTTTCTCTGAGCTCTGAACTAAGCTCGACGCTGCGTCGAACGGAGATCGACGGTCCGTCGCCCTCAAAAGCGTCGAACGTCGAACTCAGCTTCTAGCGTCGAACTGAGTTCACAGCTCCCTGGCTTCTTGAGTTTCTCTCTCCCCGGTCGACGTCTTCGTTCAACGTCGACCTGAGCTCGATGTTAGCTTCAGCCAAAGCGTCGAACGTCGACCTAAGCTGCACGCTGTTGAGTCGTTTCAGTTCCCCTAGAGCCTTAGAGCGTCGAACTGAGCTCGACGTTCTTTCCTTTTCTGCGTCGAACCCTAAGTATAAAATCATTTTCTCATCGTCGTTCGCAGTTGCGCTTTCATATCTTTCTGCTCAAGCTTTCTCCCTCCAAATTTCTTACTCTTGATCTTGGAAGGTATTCTTTTTGCAGGAAAATGGCGATCACAGCAGGAGCTCTGGCGGCCATGAAGTTCGATTCTGGATTCGACATCGACTTCGATTCTTTTGATGGATCTCCACAATATTTTTTGGATATACTGGACCTCTTCAAGGAGCAGCAACTGGTTAACTTTATGTCGACCAGGATTCCTCTCCCAGAGTCAGAAATCAAAGAGTGGAGTCTTACAGCAGTTATTTCAGATAACAATACATTGACTGGGAAAGTTTCAGGAAATGAGGTAGTCATCTCACCTCAAATCATTTCAGAAGTTTTCAACTTTACTGCTGGAGATGATGGCATAGAACTATCTGTGGAAGAGTATGCCTTGATGCTAGACAGGATGGGGCATGCTGCTGGTAACCCCTCTAAACTTCTCAAAGTTAACCTAGCTATTGAATATAGGTTATTAGCAGACATTACAGGAAAAGTGATCTGTGCAAAGAGGACTGCACATGATGCAATCACTAGGCATCAGTTCTGCCTTATGGCTGCACTTATAGATAAGAAACATCCCAACTGGGGATTAATTGTGTTTGAATTGATTAAGAAAAAATTGGATAAAAACTCTGTCCACTTTGGAAGAGTTCTTGGGTTGATTCTCAACCATTGCTGCCCCCAACTGCTTGTGTCCTCCAAGAAGCACATCAATGCTTCCAAGAGGCTCACATGTGCCCTAATTGGCAAGTGGGACAGAAGAATTGTGAATCCCACGGCAGCAGCAGCAATGAAGTCCTCTGCAGACACCAGGACTATAGAGGTCACTTCCCCTCAGTCCACTGGTCCAGAAGCAGGGACTGTGCCATCTCTCTCCCTCACCCTTCCATCCTCTTTCATCCCCTCAACCACAGTTCTCTCATCCTCTCAACCTCTACCTTCCTCCATCTCTACCATTGCCTCCTCCCTTCCACCTCACACTACCTTGGATTCCTCCCCTCATGAGGATCTCTTCTCTTTTGACATGCATGAAGACTCCTTCATGGATGCCTCTACCTCCTCTCCTCATGAATTCCCCCACTCATCTACCTTTTCAGAGCTACTTTTTTCCTCCATCCATGAGCCTGTTACACCTCCACTGTCTGCACCACCCTCAACATCTTCCTCATTTATAGTTTCTGCTACTCCATCTACCTCTACTCAAGTTCCCCTTGAGCAAGTAGCTCTCCTGCCCCTAGCCAATCAAATTTTTGACCTTCTGTCCCCTAGGCTCTCCTCCCTCCTGGATGCCAAGCTGGCTCCTCTAATTCTTTCCCTGAGCACTCTTTCTGCCTCTGTCTCCTCCCTCTCCTCTCATTTGGCATGCCCTTCTTCTGGGGGCCTAGAGTCAGCTACCACTGATTCTAGGCAGGGGGAGATGTCAGCAGAAGAAGAGTTGCCTCCTTCTTCAGTTCAGTTTGTTCAGACATGTTCAGAAACAGTATCAGTTGCAGAAGTTCAGATGGTATCTGAGGCTCCTCCTCCAGCTTCTGTTCAGAGCTTCTCCCCTCCAGCTCAGATTCAAGAAGTCCTTTCCATGGCACCTGAGGCTCCTCCTCCTAATTCAGAACTGCTTCAAGAAGATCTGTCCAGGGCTATTGTCCCTTTTCTGAAGATCCCTGATGTAGCAGTGGTAGCAGTGGCTCCTGCTAATGATGTAATTGAAATATTAGCAGCTGTTGAAACCTCAGGTGAAGAAATTGAGACACCTGATGCAGTTGAGACCCATGTCTCTCAAGCCCCTCAGGAACCAGCCTCTTTAGTCTCTATGGCTCCTGAGGCTGTGCCCTCTCCTGCAGTGGTAGACTCCTCCTCCCCACTGACAGCAGTTCTTCCTTCAGTTTCCTCCTCAGCAGCTCCAGATTCCATCAGTTTTCCTATCTCTAAAAGGAAGTACATAGATCCATATGAAGAATCTCAAAGTTCTGAAGATGAGTTTGCTACAGATTCTGATGACTCCTCTGCAACAATTGCAAGGAAGAGGAAAGCTAGATCAAAAGCCATGAAAAGAGTTCCAATTGCCAGAGCTATAGACCATGACATTCCCTACTATATCAAATACAATTGTGAAATCACAGAGCCTTGGATGCAGTACTCCCAAAATCAGAGAAAAGCAATGAAGAAGAAAAGAAAGTTTAATGAAGGACCATCCAAACCTGTCCATCAGCCTCCACCTCCACCTCCTCCAGATGCAGGTGCAGGTGCTAGTCTTTCTGCAAATCCAGCCCCTTCAGCTCTACATGGAAAAACATATCAAGCAAGAAGATATCAAGGAGACAGTCAGCAAAGGGGAGGTCAGCAAAGAGGAAACTACAAAGGCAGGCAGTCTAAAGGAAGATCAGGTTCTCAACCTTATCAAAGGGGAGGAGCCTTTGATCCAACCTCTGGTCCCTATCCCTATAGACCTAGAGCTGACCTCACCCCATCTACCTCTCAAGAACTCTCCTCTAACAGATTTGAACCAGCTGTACCCTTTGAAGATCCCACCAAAACTCCAGCCTACTGGAAAGCTAGAATGACAGAAATGGCTGCTTTAAATGAGATCAATAAAGCTAGAGAAAAAGGTCTGGACACCTCTCATATCAGTACAATGTCAGACCAAAGAAAAGAGGAATTGGATAAATATAAGTCTAAGAAATTCTTTGATTCAGACAGATATATGCAACTCCATCCTGCAGCTGTACCACCCAGTGCAAGAGATCAAAAGTCCTTAGGTGCAGCTGATGATTTCAGATCTAAAAAGGAAGCTTCAAATCCAAACAGAGAAATCATCTTCAAGAAGAGTGATCAAGACAAAGCCTCAAAGGGAAAGTAAAGTAAGATGCTTTAATTCTTTCTATATATGCTGGACTCAGGACATTTGAACATTTGTGCTGCTATATAATGTTATATATGTTGCTTTTTATTCTGTCATGTCTGGTTGTATTGTAATGTCTTGTATCTGCTTTATCTTTCTTTGAATCCCTAAATTCATGTAAATAGTAATCCTAATCCAAATAGGGGGAGATTGTTGGAACACCCTATTACTATTTGGACCAGGATGACTATATTTCTATAGGGATTTTGGTTTGTGACCTCCTTGTTGTTATAAAGGTCACATAGGCTAGGTAGAATAATCTTCAGCTCGACGTAGAGTCGACCTCAGCTCGACGCAGAGTCGACCTCAGCTCGACGCAGAGTCGACCTCAGCTCGACGCTGAGTCGACCTCAGCTCGACGCAGAGTCGACCTCAGCTCGACGTGGAGTCGACCTCCGTTCGACGTTCCGTCGAACCCAGTTCTGCTTACAGAAAACACTCTCTGGCCGACGTGTGTCGTGCTCAGATCGACGTTTTATTGTGAGCTCGACGCTTTTCAGTCCTCCGTCAGTTTTGAATAGGAATTCAAATTCCTTCTGTCAGACAATTAATGCTGAAGATTTATTGGCCGTTACAGCATATCTGGTGCATGGCTCAAGGAATTTTCTAAGGAATGTCTGCCTGTCATTTCCTTAGAGGCATGGACATTTAAGGAAAGCAATTAATGCTGACTTCCAACGGCTATCAAAGAAAAGGAAGAAGAAGACTCAGATATAATTCATTCTTTCAATTCTTCAGAATACAGAGAATATACAGAACAAAAAGAGAACAACAAAACAAGACTTCAGATCTCTTTTCTCTCTGTGAAACTGTTTTGAAAGACTCACTCATAGGAATTCTGATTGCTTTAGACACAATCCTCCAACCTTCTTGGATCATCTCTTGCTGGAGCAAATCAGACCTTTGAAGACCTGTCACCCTTGTGCAGAGCTCTCCTTCCTGAACTTCTTCTTGATCTCAGGGGGAGCTTTGACAACAACTTCAGATCCACCTTTGCTTCTCTCTACTTGTTGATAGAGAAGACAACATCATTCTTTTTCTTTTTCTTTCTGTACAGGGTTTTAACTCCCTTCAAAAGTTACTTTTGGTTTTGCTGAAACCTGGTCAAAATCAGCTTCTTTGGTTTGTGAGAACCTGGTCAAAAACTCTCTGGTGCTCAAGACACCTGATCAACTCATCTTGAAGTGGATTCCTATCAAGGGTGATAGAAGAGTGGATGTACCCAGATTTGGGGAACCACTATAGCTCCTTGTGTCGTCTGGATTGCTTGTCTCTTTGTGTTTTGCTTTGTGCTGTGAATTTCTTTTTTACTCTGATTATTTGCTATAACACCATACACTAAGTAAATACAAATTTTCTCTGCACACAAGTTTTTATTTGCAAAATTATTTTAAATAACTCTATTCACCCCCCTCTAGAGTTAGGATTGATCTTATCCTGCACTTTCAATGTCGATCGCCGAGATGCCATGGTCGGTGGTGGTGCCGCTCGATTTCCGCAACTGCACAACGAAGTCCTTCGGCTCCTTCAGGTTTTGTGTGGAAACCGCTCCTATAAGTTTAGTGAGTCTTTCAAAATGATAAAATGGGGGAGGGGAGGGGTCTAGCTGGTGGTGGCCATTAATGCCCCTTTAAGAGCTTTTCGGCCATGGAGGAGGAGAATGAATGTGGGCTCAATCCAACCAGGAAACGCCTGGAAACTCCTCCTCTTCCCCAGAGGAGTTGAATCCAGCCATAAAAGGGGGAGGGGAATGAGGCCAAAACATTCAAGTGCCATAATGGCAATGAAAGCCGAATTTCGGACATGGCTTTGGGGCTTTTTCTCTCTCCTCCATTAAAGAGGAATTTGGGTTAAACTGTCTGCCACGTGGCACCCTACTACTGGACCATTTTAATAATTCTTAATGAAAGAAATGGGCCAATTAATCCATTTTAGCGCAGTTCCTGAAAAGATCCCGAACCAACAAAAAAAGGCCGAAAATTCTCTAAGTACAATGGCGTTGAGTGTGAGCTCACTCGACGCCATTCAGTCTATGACGTTTAGTGAGCTCAACTCTCTCAACGCCATAATTCCAGAAATTTTTCTAAGTACAATGGCATGGAGTCAGCTCACTCAATGCCATTCAGACTATATCGTTGACTGATCTCAACTCACTCAACGCCATAATTCCAGAAATTTTTCTAAGTATAATGACGTTGAGTGAGCTCAGCTCACTCGATGCCATTAAGACTATGTCGTTGAGTGAGCTCAACTCACTCAACACCATAATTCTAGAAAATCCTTTCAGTAAGATGGCGTTGAGTGCACTCAACACACTCAATGCGATTCAGCCCATGTCGTTGAGTGAACTCAACACACTCAACACCCGAACTCCAAATTCTTTCTAATTAAGATGGCGTTGAGTGCACTCAACGCACTCAACGCCATTCATCCCATAGCGTTGAGTGGACTCAGCGCACTCAACGCCCGAACTCCAAATTCTTTCTAAGTAAGATGGCATTGAGTGCACTCAACGCACTCAATGCCATTCAGCCCATGGCGTTGAGTGGACTCAGCGCACTCAACGCTCGAACTCCAAATTCTTTTCGAGTAAGATGGCGTCGAGTGCACTCAACGCACTCGACGCCATTCAACCCATGGCGTTGAGTGGACTCAACGCACTCAACTCCCGAACTCCAAATTTTTTCTAAGTAAGATGGTGTTGAGTGCACTCAACGCACTCAACGCCATTCAGCCCATGGCATTGAGTGCACTCTACGCACTCAACACCCGAGCCCAAAAACCTGTCTAAGTAGATACCTGATCTACTTGTTGAGTCTTGTCAACTCACTCGATGCTTCCTGGACCTTAGTCAACTTGGCCTCTTTTGGTTGACCCCAATGCGTCCTTAGCGACATATTAGCCTCCCTTAGGGTTAGAGATACCATGATGGGATCATGGAACCAAGTTAAAACCCTAAGGTCATGCCTAGGATTGTAATTGGGATTCTACTACTTGCATACCAAGGTGATTTTCACCTTGAGCCTTGTTCACTCAATCCTCTTGGGCTTCCTAGGGTTTTGCCATGACCTAGTCATGACAAAACCACTCCTAGGGGGTTTAGTTGTTTGAGGGATGTTACATACTGATCCTATGATTGTTGTTGTTGCTGCCACACCTGGACTAGGCTGGTTCACCTCTTTCTGGATATGCTGGTTCCCCTAGTGCGGCACCATGTTTCCCATCTGGAGTCCCTGGTATTATGCCCATCAGACCATTAGATTAACTAAGTCTTGGTCCCCCTCCCCCCCTGCGACACCTAGGCACCGTGCGGGGGATGATGAAGAGGAAGTTATTGAAAGTGTGGTGGAGACGACGGCCCCCAAGTTTTTGATGACGGCACGCTAACGGACGACCCTCCTTCGTCTCCAACAAAGGACTCGCGTCGCCATGGCGTTCGTATGGAGCGGCGCTACAATCTCCGCCCTTGGCGCAAGACAAATAACTAGTTGAACTTCTTCTATTATTAGCTTGAGTGCATTTATATTTTTAGCATGCTTTATTTAATCATTTGGAGTATGTTATTTTATTTGGGCTGCATGTAGCCATGGAGTGTGTTATTTTTATTTGGGCTACATATAGCCAAGACTTGGAGTTAAGCCTATATATATGTATGTAGTGTTTTGTTTAAGTTAAGTTGAATGAAGAAAAACTATTAACACTAATCTTTCCTAAAGTTCTCTCTCTCTACCTCTCTTAGCCGCCACCCTCCTTCTCTCTCTCTCTCTAAGCAATCGTCCAACCCTCTCCTCCCTCATCTTCCTCTTCCAAAACTGCCACCCCTTCCTCTTCCACTTCAAGTCCGGCCGCCCCTCTCCTCCCTCTTCCATAGCCGCCTCCTCCTCTCCCTCTACATCAACCATTCTCCATTACCCATAGCCGGCCGACAATCTTCCTCCTCCACCCGAGCACCCCTTGAAGAATAAAACGGCCACCCCTCTTCACTTGGACTTTTATCCGAGGAAAGTCT
The DNA here is from genome assembly GCA_039513925.1 of Platanthera zijinensis. NCBI lineage: Eukaryota > Viridiplantae > Streptophyta > Magnoliopsida > Asparagales > Orchidaceae > Platanthera > Platanthera zijinensis. The sequence goes on from CM077092.1 coordinate 160,871,568, forward strand.
CCTTCAACGACGAATAATCTGGACATCGGTGTGAAGCGGCCAAGGCGGACGATCTATCTTTCCATCCGGCGCAACTCCGTCGGAACTGCAGAAGAGTGATCCTTTGAAGGTAGTCGGAATCATCTATTCCGACTTGGGTAACGAACCATTCCACTCAAGTGCGATTCTCTCTTGATAGCCTTGTGGCTGGAAAGATTTTTCACGTTAGATTTGAATCGTTAGATTCTTCGTGGTTTTCCTTTTGATTTGCATCTATCTTAACTCGTTATTTCTGAAAGGGCTTGGCGAGCCCTATATTTTTGTTGAGAGAGATCTACCATTTTTCGATCGCATTTTGGGTAGACTCTTTTGGTACAACCACGCTTGTCCGGACCGGGTAGGTCCCTTTTGCTTGGAAGAACATCGACCTATCGTCGTTCGTTCGACCTTTCAGCGGTGTTGCTACCATACGACGGTGAACTGTGTTATTTTGCTTGCGAGTGTGCTGCGAATAAAACTTGTGCGAGTGTGATAGTGGAGTTTGAGACGCGTCCACTTTATTCCCCTAGCCCGTATTTGAGACTTTGATAGAGGCCTACATCAATTTGGTATCAGAGGAGGTTCTTGTCAATTTTTTAATTGGCACCCTCCCCTATTTTTTTTGCACGTTAGCCCGCACTCCTGTATGCACGTTTGTTGTCAAAATCTCAAAAAAAAATATTTTTGGCCTGCCAATAGCGGCGTAGATTTCTTATTTTTAAGCAAAAAAATCAAAATTTTTTTTTTATAATCCTCATTTTATTTCCTGTAAGAAAATCAAAAAAATTTATTTTCTTATAATCGTTAAGCGGGATTCATTCCTTCTATGGTCTGTCTAAGTCTGTTGTCATCACTGTTGCATGTGCACTAGGCTAGGTACGGAATATCCTCCATCATCTTCTACTATGGATGATGACCAGGGCGAGGGTCGTGCCCTCACTGAGATTGAGGAACTCCGTCAAGACTTCACGGGGCAGATGACGGCCATTAGGGAGGCACTTCACGGAATGGGGTTACCACAAAGGGCACCCCGTAATCTACCCGCTCACCAACAGGTGGGAGACAATCACAATCCTTACCCCCACCCTCCTAATGAGCACGCTCCACGCGCACCTTACGAGTTTGATCTTACTCGGGCCATCTGAGTCAAGCCACCATCCTACGATGGCATGGGGGATCCCCAAGTCTTCCAGGACTGGGTCATGGAAATCGAATGTTATTTCGAGTGGTATGCTCTGAACGACGCAGATAATGTGCGAGTAGCGAGGATGAAGTTGTTAGGGCGTGCTAAAATATTTTGGCTGAATGAGGAACGGCGTTTGAGAGTCGAGAACGGTGCATTGCCCATTGGTTGGGATGATATGAAGGCTAGGCTGACAGAGCAGTACGTCCCCACGTACCATCAAACACAGATGTTCGATGATTTAGTTACCCTTAAGCAAGGGACTAGGTCGGTTTCTGAGTACATGAGTCTGCTGAAGGACATGATGGTTAGGTGTGACGTGAAAGAGATGCGCGAGGTCACCCTTTTCAGGTTTCGTAAGGGACTAAACCCCGACATCCAAGGAAAGCTTTTGCGTTATGGTCACACTGACTTGCACGCCACATTCAACGCTGCCTTAGATATTGAGAAGCATAATGTGCTTAAGGGTAAGACTCGCTCGTTCCAAAAGGGCAAGTCCATCTTAGGACCACCGCCCACCTCCACCTATAAGGACAAAGGAAAATATCAGTCCCCCGACTCGACCTCCATAGTCGTAACAGCTAGGAATAATAGAAACCCCTCTGGTGAGAGAGTCCCAGTAGGTAGGGTCAACAGAACGAATGTCACCTGTTTCGCTTGCGGGATCCAAGGGCACTATGCTAGTGATTGTCCTAATATACCCAAACCATTAGCCCTGTTAGATTCCACTGGTGGGTCAAACGACCTTACTTATGAGGCAGGAGAAGAGAGCGAGTCGGACGGAGTGCCAAGTGATATGGAGGATGACTCCCATATGATGGTTATGAGGTGTATTCTGGCGACCCCACGAGCATTAGACGACTGGAATAGGACGAACATTTTCACGTTGAATTTTAAAAGTCGTGAAAAATGGTGTAGGTTGATCATCGATAGCGGTAGTTGCATGAACGTTATTTCTGAAGCAACGGTGAAGCGTATGTCACTTGCTGCCGAGCCACACCCTCACCCTTATAAGGTGGCATGGGTAAACAAGTCGTCCCTCACTGTGTCGAAGCGATGCTTGGTACCCCTTACCGTCAAAGCTCATTCTGATGAGATTTGGTGTGACGTCATCCCTATGGATGCTTGTCACGTCTTGCTGGGTCTCCCTTGGCTGTATGATCATGACGTTACCCACTTTGGTCGGGCCAACACTTACGAGTTTAAATTTAATGGCAGAACCATTATCTTTAAACCCGCTCCGCCAAAGGATCTTTCGGCCCCCTCCAAGGATACAGTCGTCCCGGTCGAGAAGAAAACGTTGAGTCTGATAGGGAAGAAAGAATGGAAGCATACTACCTTTGTATACGGTGTCCTCTATGCATTAGTGTGTCTACAAGTTTAGGAAGATGCAACAACGTTTGAGAATTTGCCGCCGGCACTGAGAAAGCTCTTAGATGAGTTTGTGGACGTGTACTCGGACGAGCTACTGTCCGAGTTACCCCCCATGAGGGATATCCAGCATGCCATTGATTTCATTCCGGGCTCCTCATTGCCCAACCTCCCACATTATCGGCTAAACCCTTCCGCACACTTAGAGTTACAAACCCATATTTCGGATTTATTGCAAAAAGGTTTTATCCACCACAGCATGAGCCGTGTGCTGTACCCGCCTTACTTTCCCCCAAGAAAGATGGCTCTTGGATGATGTGCGTGGATAGTAGAGCCATTAATAAGATCTCTATTAAGTACCGATTTCCCATCCCTCGCTTAGACAATTTATTGGACATGTTAGCCGGTGTCACGATTTTCTTGAAATTGGACCTTAGGAGCGGCTACCATCAGATCCGACTTAGGGAAGGGGACGAGTGGAAAACCGCATTTAAGTATAAGGAAGGGCTCTACGAGTGGTTAGTTATGCCGTTTAGGATTTCCAATGCGTCGAGCACGTTTTCGAGGATGATGACCCACGTCTTCCAACCCTATATGGGAAAATTCATCGTGGTATATTTTGACGACATTTTTGTTTTTAGCACCTCCACGATCGATCACGAGTCACATTTAAAAATCATCCTTACCACGCTGAGATCGGAAAAATTATTCGTGAATATTAAGAAGTGTACTTTCCATGTTTCATCGGCTGAGTTCCTCGGTTATATCGTTAGTTCGAAGGGGATCCACGTAGACCCCAAGAAGGTGCAAGCCATTAGAGATTGGCCCGAGCCCGCCAACATTCGGGATGTTAGGAGTTTTCACGGGCTCGCTACATTCTATCGGAGATTTATTAAGGATTTTAGTAGTATTTTGGCCCCCATTACCGAGTGCATGAAAAAGGGTGAATTTACATGGACGAACTCGGCCGCTAGGGCGTTCCAATTAATTAAATCGCGCATGTCAGAAGCCCCCCTCTTGCGACTACCAGATTTTACCAAAGTTTTCGAGTTGTCATGTGATGCGTCAGGAGTTGGAATTGGCGGAGTGTTGAGTCAGGAAGGTCACCCTGTGGGGTATTTCAGTGAGAAACTGGCAGGTCCAAAATTAAATTGTTCCAATTACGATCGGGAGTTTTACGCAGTCATTAGATGCCTCCAACATTGGCGACATTATTTACTTCCTAAGGAGTTTGTCATCCTATCCGATCATGACGCGCTAAGATTTATTAACTCTCAAACTAAGGTTAGTCCTAGGAAGCCAAGTGGGTCTCCTATCTCCAGGAGTACACTTTCATTATCAAACACCTTAAGGGAACTCTCAACCGCGTAGCCGACGCTCTTAGTCGTGTTTCGTTATTACTATCAACGCTAGAAGTTAAGGTGATTGGCTTCGATAGGATTAAGAACGAATACGTCAACTATCCAGATTTCAAGGATATCTATTTCACCACTCAAGACGACTTGCCTACAACCATTACTTCTTTTTACATTCGTGACGGCTATTTATTTAACCATTCGAAGCTATGCATCCCCCGTTCCTCCCTACGACACTTCATAGTGTGAGAATTGCATAGCGGAGGGCTAGGTGGACATTTTGGCCGTGACAAGACGATCACGTTAGTAGAAGATAAGTTCTATTGGCCCGGTCTTAAGGCCATGGCTAGTAAAATCGTGGGAAGTTGTCGAGCGTGCCAATTGGCTAAGGGGAACAAAACAAATGCGGGGCTTTATACCCCTCTTCCGATTCCTTCTATCCCTTGGGAAGACGTTAGCATTGACTTCATTCTCGGACTCCCAATCACATTTAGACGTCACGACTCTATCTTAGTTGTTGTAGACCGTTTCTCCAAAATGGCCTATTTTATCGCGTGCAATAAAACCAGCGATGCGTCACACGTTGCACAATTATATTTTAAAGAGGTAGTTGGCCATCGAGGCATTCTAAAATCGATAGTTACCGATAGGGATGTGAAGTTTACTAGTTATTTTTGGAAGACCCTGTGGAGGATTATGACACCAAACTTCTATTCTCTTCAGCTTACCCCCCGCTGACGGATGGGCAAACCGAAGTTGTAAACAGAAGTTTAGGTAGTTTGCTCTGATGCCTTGTAGGAGACCACAAGGGTACATGGGACCTTATCCTCCCTCATGCTCAGTTAGCGTATAATAATTCCAAAATAGGTCCACGGGTTTGTCCCCGAATGAGATTGTGCATGGTTATAAAGAACCCGTGCCACTTGACTTGATTCCGTTACCGCCATCTTTTAAGTCAAGTCAATTTGCACAGGACTTTGCCTCTCACATCCATGATCTGCACAAGCACATAAATGAAACTCTTACCACTCAATACGCATCTTATATAGTCAATGCAAACGCACATAATAGAGTGTCTCACTTGAAAGTAGGCGATTTAGTCATGGTGCGTCTCATCCCTGAACGGTTGCCTACAGGCACCTTAAAAAAGTTAGCGGATCGGCGAGCGGGACCTTTTCGGATTTTAAAGAGGTTAGGAGACAATGCATTTCTTTTGGAATTACCAACTGATTGGGGTATTTCCCCAGTTTTTAATGTTTCAGATTTAACGTCATATATTGCTCCGCCACTAGAATTATCTTCCTGTCCGTTTTGTTCTACTACAGATTCTCATGGGTATGGGGTTGAGTGGGGTAAGGGATCGCTCTCTCCGTCGGTCTCCAACGGAGGTACGCTAAATGTTGATGATATAGATTTTCCCCCTTTGTTGCCTAATGCTTTTCCCAGGTTTGCCAGGACAGCATTTTTGCAAGACAGGATTCTCCAGGATGACGTGTTTCCCACTGCAGATGGAGATGTGCGCCACTACTTGATTCGTTGGCGTGATCGCCCCGCCTCTGATGACTCTTGGCTCCTTGAAGCGGAGGTCGCTCTGTTGGATGGTGTTCTTCTACGACGGTATCTTCAAGACAACTCATCGGTGATGAGTCCTTTCAAGTGAGGGAGGATTGGTGGATATGACGTCCCCCAAGTTGTTGATGACGGCACGCAAACAGATGACCCTCCTTCGTCTCCAACAAAGGACTCGCTTCGCCATGGCGTTCGTATGGAGCGGCGCTACAATCTCCGCCCTCGGCGCAAGACAAATAACTAGTTGAACTTCTTCTATTATTAGCTTGATAGCATTTATATTTTTACAATGCTTTATTTAATCATTTGGAGTATGTTATTTTATTTGGGCTGCATGTAGCCATGGAGTGTGTTATTTTTATTTGGGCTACATATAGCCAAGACTTGGAGTTAAGCCTATATATAGGCATGTAGTGTTTTGTTTAAGTTAAGTTGAATGAAGAAAAACTCTTAACCCTAATCTTTCCTAAAGTTCTCTCTCTCTCTACCTCTCTTAGCCGCCACCCTCCTTTTCTCTCTCTCTCTCTCTAAGTATTCGGCCAACCCTCTCCTCCCTCATCTTCCTCTTCCAAAACCGCCAGCCCTTCCTCTTCCACTTCAAGTTCGGCCGCCCCTCTCCTCCCTCTTCCATAGCCGCCTCCTTCTCTCCCTCTACATCAACAATTCTCAACTACCCATAGCCGGCCGACCATCTTCCTCCTCCACCCGGGCACCCCTTGAAGAAGAAAATGGCCACTCCTCTTCACTTGGACTTTTATCCGAGGAAAGTCTCTTCAACGATGAAGAATCTGGACATCGGTGTGAAGCGGCCAAGGCGGACGATCTATCTTTCCATCCGGCGCAACTCCGGCGGAACCGCGAAAGAGTGATCCTTTGAAGGTAGTCGGAATCATCTATTCCGACTTGGGTAACGAACCATTCCACTCAAGTGTGATTCTCTCCTTATAGTCTAGTGTCCGGAAAGATTTTTTGCGTTGGATTTGAATCATTAGATTCTTCGTGGTTTTCCTTTTGATTTGCATCTATCTTAACGCGTTATTTCCGAAAGGGCTTGGCGAGCCCCGTATTTTTGTTGGGAGAGATCTACCATTTTTCGATCGCATTTTGGGTAGACTCTTTTGGTACAACCACGCTTGTCCGGACCGGGTAGGCCCCTTTTGCTTGGAAGAACATCAACCTATTGTCGTTCGTTCGACCTTTCAGCGGTGTTGCTACCGTACGTCGGTGAACTGTGTTATTTTTCTTGCGAGTGTGCTGCGAATAAAACTTGTGCGAGTGTGATAGTGGAGTTTGAGACGCGTCCGATTTATTCCCCTAGCCCGTATTTGAGACTTCGATAGAGGCCTACATCAAAGTGGAGAGTAAACAAAAGTAGGTGATAATGGCCCTAGCTATCATATGTTAAACGTATATCTATCACAATGTTAGTATGTTGAAACTGAAAACTCGGTCTCTGTGGAGTTCACCATTGGGGAAGGGGTGATTGCACACTTACTCCTCTCTCGCAAACCAAAGCAGCTAGAGAAAAGGGATAGGAATAGACCCAAGGCTCCAACACGGAGGTCCCACCACACACTCGGAAGATCTTAGAATACTTCCCCTCCTTAGCCAAGTGCTGAGCTAAGGGTACCTCAGAAAGCGCAAGAATACCGGGGAACAAGTAAGCATGTCTTTTAAGGTACTCCTTTGGGTCCATTTATAGTTTTCTGAAAATGGTCTGCCAAAATCCAACCTCCGCTGTTCTAAACGGCTATATGCATACCTCCAAGGGTATCCAAGTAATTTTACATCTGGGCCCTACTGAGCGAGAACCCTTTCGCGGAACGCCAACAAGATTTTCGCATATCCCGGGCGCGAACCTTCCCTCATGAACGACGAAAGGCCTTCATCTTGTAAGATTGCCCAATCCTCTTGCCTGCTCTTATAAAGGACCTAGGCTCAAAACACGAAGCGTTCTGCTTATCCCGGGCGCAACCCTTCCCACATGACTAGCGAAAGGCCTTCATCCTGCAAGATTGCCCAATCCTCTCGCTTTCTCTTATAAAGGACTTGGCTCAAAACATGAAGCGTTGAGTGGGGAAGCATCACTCAATACCAAAAACGGAAAAGCGCTGAGAGCATTGAGTGGGAAGACATTACTCAATGCCAAAACTTGAAAGGCGTTGAGAGCTCTGAGTGGAAAGACCTCACTCAACGCCAAAGCCTGAAAGGCGCCAAGAGCATTGAGTAAAAATATCTCACTCAACGCCAAAGCCTAAAAGGCACCGAGAGTGTTGAGTGAAAAGATCTCACCCAATGCAAAAATTTGAAAGGCGCCGAAAGCATTGAGTGAAAAGACCTCACTCAACGCCAAAGCTTGAAAAGTGCCGAGAGAATGGAGTGGAAAGACCTCACCCAATGCCAAAGACTGAAAGGCGTTGAGTGAAGAAGCATCACTCAACACCAGCTCTATGGGCTTCCCGCTCCCCCAAGCGCGACCCTTTGTGCACGCCTTGGGCGAGAACCCCTTCCGCCCAATCTTCTTGCCTGGCTCGATTAACCCAACGCCAGCCCAAAGTCAGGGTACCCGACCCTTGAGTCCTGCTCAACAAATATGGGATTGTACACAATCCCCTCTCTTTGCGAGCTTTCGCGAAGCTCAGAAAGAAACATCCAACCCCTAAAAGTCGGTGAGTGCTTGCTGACCTGGAAGAGAATCTTTTGCGGGTCCTACCACGTCCTTATATATACATGTTTGCAAGAGCATCCTCCACACCTCACTCACACTGTTGATGCTTATCACCTGAGCTTTCGCGTTGTCCCAAAGATGTACGCTAAACGCGCCGAGAAGCCGCTTTCACAAGAATTCTAGGCTCGTCTCGCCGTGGCTCAAGCGAGAGCGTGTGCTACCTGTGCAGGGTTTCCCCTTTTACTGTCGAGGAAAAACGTAGACCCGGCCCCCGACAAAGAAGACAAAATCCATCCGGCGTGACTGCTCTAGGAGAGACCCGGCTTCGCCTACCCTTACACCCAGCTGTGAGAACCCTCTTTTAACAGAGGTATTTCTGTCCCTTTTTGCGTGAAACCCCCCAAAAGGGGGCTACCAAACTAACATGCTACCCTTTTCGCAGGGGGCTGTCCCAGAAGGCTTCACCAATGATCTTCCCACGAATATTGAACTGCCTTGGCTTCCTAATAGAGGCTTGCTGTTGGTTGTAGAGGCTTCCCCCCGAATGCTCAGGCCGAACTTTCAGTCGCTCTCGGTAACTTACTCCCTTGGCTTTCGATGAACATGATTTATGCTTTCCTTTGCTTATTATGGCCTCTCGCAGTGCTCACTCTCGGCGCCTCGCATCCCCCCAACACCAGGACTAGAACACCACCCCCAAGGATCCCATCTATCTGACGACCGACCTTCCCCTCTCGGCCCGGGGAAGCCCTTCCCAGCCATCTGCACCTGTGTTAGGTTCTCGCTTGCCAGAGGGACAGGACGCTGCCATCCCGCCACAGACCAAGGACCATGCCCTGGAGGGCATGCCTTACCCTCTGGGATGGGGCAAATCGATCCATATGCTTTTTAGAAGGTCCTATGAGGGGTGGTTTGGGCCTTCTTACCAATCGATAGCCCAAAATCCCTCCTTCGGGCCAGGTAAGTGAAAACTTACCCTTCCTTTCCACTCCTTTCCTTGTATTAACTAATTGCTCCTCGCCAGATCTAGGGACTGCGGAGGAGGGAGATGAAGAAGAGGAAGAAGAAGAAGTCTCGCCCCCGCCTTTCCCCCAGCGAAATGGAGGATTACCTCAATGCTTCCGGAAACAGCAAAACACGACGGAAGCGAATAGCGGAAGTCCTGTCGAAGCTCGTTTGGATGCGGCGAGCCGATTACCTAGCACTTAATAAACCCGAGGCAACAGTCGAGCGACAGATGGCCATGATAGAGAGAGATTACACACATCTCGTCGGCGAGACCAATCGCCAGGCCGGCGGGTGCGAGGAGACCTCTCCCGGAAGGCATCTCGCGCGAGCTTGGGATTAGCTGTGTCTGGTCCACCAAGAGATCACTGTAGTGACGGCCTATCACTACCCGCGAATCCCCCCGAGGTCAGGGAGTCGAGGCCGAGGTCGCTGGCGGTGGGAGAAGTACTGAGCTCAACTGGCTCTTTCCATAACTCACCCCCAACCTTTTGGACTACCCTTCTCGCCCTGTACCTCTCTCGCTTTTGAATGGCCAGACATTTCTGATATTCATTTATTATGGCTCTCGCCTTGCGAGATGCTTTGTGATGTATATTTTATTTTTTTTATTCTTGCTTTTACTATACTGAATGCTGAGTTCTCGCATCCTTCTCGTTATTTATCTGCTCGCTACTATTGTTTTTACCTGGGACCTCTCCCAGAGGCTTTCGCCATTTGCAGGTGCGAGAAGCGTTGGCGGGGCAAGGAGGAATGCGAAGCATCAGGAAATTAAAATGTACTAACCGTACTCCCGCCACTAGGACAGCGTGATGATTGCCAAATTTTCTATAAATAGGCCAGCTTACCAATCGCATTTACTTCTCAGTTTTCAGAACCTTCGGCTTCCTCCCTCTTTCTTGCTCTCGCCATTCTCTGTAACCCCTAGCCTTCTCTCCCGCCAACTTCTTCCTCCTTTCCGACTTTACTTAAAATGTAAGGCGAAATCGAGGGTCACACTTGTACAACCCATATTCGTCGAGGGTGGGTCCTACCGCAACCAGCTCAGCAGAAGTCAAGTTCAACAAGTCAAGACAGAAGTCAGAGTCAGCGCGCCAAGCAGCAGAAGGTCTGGGCGAGTATGGCGTTCTCCCCTCGCATACTCGCTAGGTGGTCGACTAGGCGAGCTACTCACCCAGCCGTGCGAGCTCCTCCAGGAAATTGCCTAGTCGCCGAGGGGTGGGGGTATAAATAAGACCCCCCCTCCCCTAGGATTTCCCTATAAATAGGACCTCAGGGGTACAAGGAGACGGAATTGAATCCTCTGTAGGATACTCGCGAGCTCTTCTTTTTGGGTACCAGCTGAGCCTTTGGATTCCTCTTTCCTTAGAGACCAGGTTACGACCCTGCGACTTAGTCACCAGCTAGTCTCTCTCGTACCTAGTTCGTCCATTGCTGGTTGAGAAGGGGCTGCTCCTTTCGAGCATCCGGGTACGTGGTGGGACCTTCCTGCCGCAACATTTGGGATCATGTTTGCCTTCATTCTTCCTCCTAGTAACTCTAGCTGTCTAGTCTTACCGCTGGACCGGTAACCTTCGGCGGCCTTGATCAAAATTCTGAGGTCGGGATTTTCCTGGATTCAACACTTGGTGCGGTGAGCATGAATCACAGCCAAGGAGGAAAGATTGGCGGTTTAGCGAGATGGTGAGTGGTGGCAAGCATGGAGAGTTGATCGGCAACTCGGCGGGAGCTGGTAACTCCACGCGAGGTGGCTAGTTTGTGACCATTGTAGCGTTCAAAGAGTTTGCCAAGAGGATGGAGAGGATTGTCCTCGGCGGGTTTTCTCATCCCCCTGATGTCACTGTGAATTCTCCCCGTCGCCTGACACCGCCGGATGAGGAAGCGCCAACAAGGCAAGCTGTGAAGGAGCCTGCATGGGCAGGAGAGGAGCGATCGATGCAGTTACGACATTATTCGGCGAGCAGCCAAGGAGTAAGATTCTGAGATCCAGAACCAACGACAAGATACCGAGATACTCGCCCATGGAGCGAGTATGGTGATGATTTGAGCGAGGATGAAACTCGTCGCCGCCATGAAGGGAGGAGCCCCTTCTGTGATTAGATCCTTGCGGCCCCAGTTCCCGAACGCTTCAGAGAGCCTGTCCTCACCTACTACTCCGGCAAAGATGACCCAGTCAGGCATCTTCAGTGGTTTGAAGATGTGGTTTCCATCTGCAACATGTCTGACGCTTTCAAATGCCGGTTCTTCTCCATCACCTTCAAGGGTAATGCGAGAGACTGGTTCCACCAGCTACCAGCAGGTTCCATCTACTGTTTCTCCGATCTGCATCAGGGCCTCATGATGAGGTTCACGACATCCAAGAAAAGGAAGAAAGAAGCAAACGCTCTCTTTTAAATCAACAAAGGGCAGCATGAAATTCTCGGCCATTACATAGATCGTTTCCAGGAGGATATCTTGGAGATGTAGGAGGTGGGCGGCTTCTCCCTGATGGTGACCCTCAAGTTCGGCCTGAAGTAAGGCCTCTTCAACATGGAGATAGGCTCCAAACTCCCGAGGTCTTTTGAGGACATGGTGGAGAGGGCAAATACGTTCATCTGGGCGGAGGAAAGGAACAAAGATTTCTTGGCACGGATGGATGGAGATGAGCCGTCAAAGAGGAAGAGAGGGAGACTTTCGAAATTGGGGAAAGGAAGGCTGTCAGAGAGGCGGGAAGAGAGGAGAAGGGAGCAGCCGAGGAGGAGAGAGGGAGAGAAGAAGATAGAAGAGCCCAAAAGGGTGGAGGAGAGGGGGCAGGAAGAGAGGAGGCCCGCATAGGCTCTGGTAAGGAGAGGAGAAGAGAGGTGATTCCAGTACCCCGAAAATCGCCCCCAGTGGAGACTACCAGTTCGGCCACGTTTTCAGCGAGAGGAGAGGAGGAACGGTAACCATTAGGAAGAATGCCAAGGAGCAAGGAGAGAGGCGATGGCCATTGCTCGTCAGAATAATAAGCGTCACAGGAGGGAAGAGCGGGCGAGGCGTCAGGAGGTGGAGATTCCCCTTTTCTACGGCATCCATCAAGTAGAGGGGCATGGTACGTTGGCTTGCTTGGAGTTCTGGGAAGCAAGGAGGAGGTTAGAAGCAGGGGTTGCAGAGAGGGAGCAGTCGAGGCAGGAGGCCCCGGTAGGGCAAGTGGCATTCCAAGCTCCGCTGAGGAGAAGGAATGAGGACCGGGTCGACCTAGGAGGTCGTGGAGAGATGACCCATGGCCTAGGAGGTGGGCAGGTTAGAGTGATCAATGGAGGAGCCGGGCTCAGAGCTTCCCGCAAGGGAAGTCTCCATCAGATCTACAAGAGGAGCGTCACCTCAACCTCGCAGAACCCACCACCGCTAGACGAGATTACTTTCTCAGAGGAAGACATGCTGGGAAATGAAAACCCCTTCCACGATGCCCTGGTTATTCAAGCTGCCATCGAAGACTTTACCGTCGACCAAATCCTCGCGGACAACGGGAGCTCGGTGAACGTCATTTTAAAAAGGACTTTTGTTGGGCTGCAAGTGGAGGCATCTCGGGTTCAGGCTGCGGATGGAGCCCTCTTTGGCTTCTCAGGAGAGAAGAAAAAGGTGGAGGGGAGCGTTGACCTTATGGTCACTCTAGGTGGGACTTCGATCCGATGTCGTTTTGTCATCGTCAATGCACTGAGCAGATACAACGCCATATTCGGGAATCCCCTAATCAACTATTACAAGGTCATTCCGTCGTCTTATCATCAGTGCCTGAAATACTATCGGGGGAATGTCCAAGTCAGGATCAGGGGAGATCCCAAGGCCTCTAGGAAGTGCTACCTGAATGCCATTAGTACCATCAGCTGGATGGGGGATGCAGAGAGGTTTGAGGAGCTGCTGGAAAGGGAGGAAGGACTGTGTGCTGTTAAGGAGTTAGAAGAGGTAGAAGTGATCTCCTGAGGAGAAGAGGCTGGTCTGCTGAAGGTTGGAGGATCCCTGTCGCTGGAGGGAAAGATAGAGATGGTTGTTTGCCTACAGGAGAACGTCAACGTTTTTGCTTGGAGCGCTGCCGAGATGACAGGGATTGATGCTGATGTTTCCTGTCATCGCCTCAACCTAGATCCCGCGGTGGCTCCCGTTCGTTAGAAGCAAAGGAAGAGTGCTGTCGTGCTGGCTAGTCTGATCAGAGAGGAAGTTAAAAAGCTGCTAGAGGCGGGTTTTGTTTTGGAGATCCAGTATCCAGGCTGGGTCACCAATGTTGTAATGGTGAAGAAGCCCGGAGGGGGCTGACGTCTATGTATTGACTTTTCCATGTTGAATAAATCTTGCCCGAAGGATTGTTACCCCTTGCCTCAAATTGACGCGCTGGTTGATTCTACAGTCGGGTTTCCTGTGATAAGTTTTCTTGTTGCTTTTTAAGGGTATCACCAGATCCGGATGCATCCCCCGAACTGCCCGACGTTTCCTTCATCACCAGCGATGGCTGCTATAGCTACAAGATGATGCTCTTCGGGCTCAAGAATGTAGGCGCAACTTACCAAAGAATGATGGATTAAGTCTTCAAAGAGCAGAAGGGGCGGAACCTTGAAGTATATGTGGACGATCTCCTTGTCAAGAGCAAGAGCGTCACAAAGTACATTAAGGATCTGGTGGAGACCTTCGTAACCCTGAGGAAGTATAAGATGCGACTCAACCCAACCAAGTGCGTCTTCGATGCAGGAAGAGGAAAGTTTCTAAGTCACCTCCTCACTCTAAGGGGGTGGAGCCTAACCTGGACATGCCATTCTGGAGATGACATCCCCGAGAGATCCCAAGGAAGTACAAATATTGACGGGAAGGTTGGCAAGCCATAGCCGTTTTCTCTCCAAGGCAGGCAAGAAGTGTTCTCCATTCTTTAGAGATCTTCAGGGCAATCAGAAGTTCGAGTGGACCACGGGGTGCGAGGATGCTTTTGGAAAGATCAAATAGCAGCTAACTCAAGGTCCTCTCCTCCAAGGCCCACAGGGAAGCGAAGACCTTCTCCTCTATCTGGGAGTAGGAGTGGACGCAGTTAGTTCGATGTTGGTCAGAGAAGAAGGCAAGAAGCAGCTTCCCATCTACAATGTGAGTAGAGTGTTGTGATAGGAGGAAACGAGATATCCTATCCTGGAGAAGTTGGTGTTTGCTTTAGTGGTTTCAGCTCGGAGGCTCATTCCTTATTTTCAGGCTCACTCCACGTCTTCGATCATCCACTGCGTAGTATACTGGATGGAGTGGAGCATTCAGGCAGGTTGGCAAAGTGGGCAGTGGAGCTTAGCGAGTTTGACATTTTTTACTCTCCGAGGGTAGCAATCAAGGCGCAGGCAGTAACAGATTTCCTAGCTGACTTCTCAGTCGAAGTGGGAGGAGACGAAGGCTCTTCTAACACAGTCTCTTGGAAGATGTTTTTGGACGGGGCTTCAGGCAGGTATTCCGTAGGATCCGAAGTCGTGCTAGTAAGCCCCCAGGGAACCAGGATTGAGCAAGCAGTCGATATCCTCTTGCCCGTCACGAATAATGAGGTGGAGTATGAAGCCATGGTGGCTGGCTTGCGTCTCTCCAAGGAATTAGCAATTCGGGATCTCAAGGCCTTCACCGATTCAATGGTGGTCGCGTCTCAGATCACAGAAGAGTTTGAAGTAAATGATCTAATGTGGCAGAAGTACTTGGTCAAGGTAAAAGGTGAAAGAAAAGGGATAGATACTACTCTAGAGGGGGGTGAATAGAGTAATCAAAAATTGCATTAGCAAAGTTGACTGTCTACTCAACTCCCTTGGAGTTAATTGCGGAATGAAGGTTATAGATATTTGAGAAGTAACCCTAAAGCCTAACACAAGTGTTGTGCACAAAAGGCAGCCAACTGTAATTACAGTTAAGGCTTGGAATCCTAAACAGCAACTAGCAAACCTAGTTAAAACTAATCACAGCCAACAACACAAGTAATAAATCAAACAACCAGACGACACAAGGGAATTTATAGTGGTTCCCCAAAAAACTTGGGTATGTCTACTCTTCTACCAACAAGGTAGGAATCCACTCAGGTTTTTGATCAGGTGCCCTGCCACCAACAAGATCTGCTTCAGGTAGATCTAGAAACCCTTTAGACTTTTGATCAGGTGTCTAAAAACCAACACAGGTTTTTAATCAGGTGCCCTGCCACCAAGGTATACTTTTGAAGGGAGTAATAACCCTTTACAGGAGGGGGAAAGGAGGTTAAAATGTCTTCTCTATTTTAAATAGAATTAGAGAAGCTCAAGAACTAGCACTGAGCTAGAAAGCTCTAAAGAGTCAAGGCTCCCCCTGGCTAAAAGAATGTCCAGGTGAAGTCTTGCTTCAGTGCAGAAAACTCTTCAGAAAATCTGAAGGAAAAAGCTACAAGAAGATAATAAATATGAAATGAAAATTCTTCTTCAGGCAGCTATCTTCTTCTTCTTCTTCTTCAAAAAGCTCTGAGTGAAAATCTTCCTGGAGGCAGGAGAACTCAGGTTGAAGAAGAGTGAAGAGCTAAAACTTCTTCTCAGTTGAATATGAACGAGCTGAGAGCAGTTGTAAACTGTAAGTTGTAAGCTTGAATACTGTTGTTAGCTTTTGAACTCCTTTTCCTGAATGAACTCTCTTTTTCTATATGAACTGGTTTTTAGCTATCTGAACTAGTTGATTTCTTTCTCCAAAGAATTCTTTATATAGCAGCAGCAGCAACGGCTCTAATTTGAGTTTGAATCTTGTCTTCTACTGAAATCTGCAAACTGGGCTGCAAATAGCATACAGCAAGAACAAAAACTGTAGACAGATATCCTATAAGAGGATAAAGCTTTCTAAGAAGCTGCAAATAACTTGGATAAAATAATACTAGAGAAAGTCACATCAGAAGAGACTCTTTACGGCCAAAGAAGACTTTTTGAGTCTAACGGCTATAAAGGACAGTCTGGCAGATAAAGCAGAAAACATATTTCAACTAATAAGACAAACAACTTTGTCAGAAAAAGATTGGCTCATGCATAAGGAATGGAGCAGATATTGCATGGAAATAATATCATAAATTTATTCAAATAATCTTTTATAAAATATGCCAAAATAAATATGAAATAAATCACATCATAGAAGATGACAAAATTACTCAAGACATACAGCAAAACGTCGAACGACCCTCGGAGATCGTCGACCGAAGCACAGAGATCGTCGACCTATCAGACAGATAGTCGAACGATACAGATAGTCGAACTATCAAAGAAGATAGTCGAACTACCTCAGCAGATAGTCGATCTATCAGAACAGATAGTCGAGCTATCAGATAGTCAATCTGTCAGGACAGATAGTCGAACTACCAAAGCAAAACAGATAGTCGACCTATCAAACAGATAGTCGAACTATCAAAGAAAACAGATAGTCGACCTATCAAAAGATAGTCGAACTATCAAAGAGAACAGATAGTCGACCTATCAAACAGATAGTCGAACTATCAGATAGTTGAACTATCCAAGCAGATAGTTGAACTATCAAGAAGAGCAGATAGTCGACCTATCAACAGATAGTCGAACTATCAAAGACAACAGACAGTCGACCTATCAAGCAGATAGTCGAGCTATCAGGAAGACGATCGTCGAATGGCTGATCGACGATAGTAGAGCGACGTTCGACCATAGTAGAACAAAAAACAACTTAACCAAATTTTCATCTGGAAAAGTGACAAGTCTAAACTAGAGCAAACTAACTAAACAACTAACCTTTGACCATAGATAAATCTTGGGTCAAGAGACTAAAAGAGAAAATTGAACTCAAATCGAAACTAGGGTACCAACAATCTCCCCCTATTTGAGTTAAGTCTCTCAACAACTAAACACAAAACTAATTACTGAAAAGTAAATAAACTGCATGAAGGAAAAATAATTAAGCAGATAACATCAATCAATCAGATAAGCAAATAACTGTCAATCACTGAAATTTTAAGAAGCTTCAGAATTAGGTTTAGGTTCAGAAGAACTAGGAATAAAAGTAATCTTTCTAGAAGGATCTAGAGCTTCTTTCCTTGACAACTTCAGGTCTCGTTCTCCAATGATTTTCGTTTCTGACGCTCTTGGGACAACTGCTTCAGGATGCTTTTCCATGTATTTTGAAGGATAAAATACCTCAGGTCTAACCTGGAATTTATCGAGCTCCTGCATTCTGAATTTTGACATAGTGGTTAATCCTGTAGTGTCTTTGCCTTCAGCTTTAGCTTTCTTGATTTGGGCTGAACCAACAAGTTCAAGAAATCGAGCCATCCTGAAATCAGGATCAAGCTCTGGGCTTTCATACACATTTTCAGAGGTTTTATCAACAAGGTTTCACAGCTTTAAATTTAATAGACATATCTAGCAGACTTTCAGCTGGCTCTTTATCCTGAATAACTAGATAAGAAGGAGGAGCAAACTTAGCAAATATCTTGCTAGATTTTTCAGAGAAAATAATTCGCTTACCTTTTGAAACAGCCTTCACAGTATGATCTGGCTTTGGAGAGGTTGAGCTCTTGAGTTCTTTGGAAGGAGGAGGAGAAAAAGTTGGTCTTTGATAAACCACCTCCTTTACTTGTTCCTTAACATCAGCATCAAGTCTTTGATAGCCAAATTGAGTTCTACCTTGATATCCTTGAGAACTTTTCCTTTATGATGACTGAGATGGGTTGAACCTGTCAGACTGAGCAGAAGGATTTGCAGATAGGTTCCAGAGGCTCCTGCACTGGGAGGTGGAGGAGGAGGACCTCTAGGAGTCCATCTTGGGACAGGACTGTCATACCTCTTTGACTTCTTCCTTTGCTTCTGCTGATTTTTAGAAAATGCCATCCAGTGCTGGAATTCTATAGATTTAGGATCAATACCTTTTAAGACATAGTAGGGAACATCATGGTCAGGATTTGGAGGAGGAGGAGCCACAGCTTTCCTTTTCTTTTTAGCAGATCTCTTTCTCTTAGACTCATCAGATTCATCAGAATCAATCTCATCCTCAGAATTTGAAGAAATAGGAAGATCATACGGATCAATTGCCTCTTGCACAGCTCTTTCCTTCTCTTTTAGGGCAGCTTTTTCTAATTCTTCTTCCATGGCATCCTGTGCCAGAAGGGTATCTAAATCCAATCCAGGAGAGTCATCCCAGACGGTAGACTTTTCAATTTGAATTTCTGAAGCCTTTTCTTGTTGATCAGAAACTGTCATGGGGACCAGTTCTACTTGCACTGCTAGCTGAGCTGGCTGAGCAGCCTCAGAAACTTGAACAACTGGTTCTAGTTCAGTTTGAACTTCTGGAGCTGGTTGGTGATCAAGCTCTTAAACATCTAATACTTCTTCCATTATATCTGTAGTATTATGAACAAAAATTTGCTAAATGACATCGAATCATTCCTTCTAGGTATTCCCATACTAGCATATCAGTTATCAAGTCTAAAGAGTGAGTAAAAGGGATACCTTTAGAATTGTCCTTTGAGTGTCCTAACTCCCATAATTCATCTAGGAAGGAAGTGATAACTCCTTCTAGGTATAGGGCGACTAGGGGAGTGGAGCATTCTTCTAGGCATACTTTGACAATGAATTCAGACTTCATTACAACATCAGAAATTTCTTTTTCAGACAATGGAGGAGGAGCTGATTCTTCTATCTCTTTCTCTGCAACTGCAGGAGGATCTGCTGGAAGGGAAGCCAAGGGCAGCTCAGAGGCATCTTCATAAAGCATCTCCCCCTGCCTGATTTCAGTAGAAACTGAAACCAGGCCCCTAGATGAAGAGGGCTCAGCAGATTTTGATAGAGCTTGGATGGCAGCAGTCAAAGAAGAGATGGAGGATGTAAGGGGAGCAATTGCCTCTTCAATCATAATTTTGATTGAAGGAGTAATTAACTCCAAGATGCTAGAAATGAATGCTGGAGTGATTTCAAATGATGATGAGGGAATATCAGTGGATGGATGATCAGCAGGAATGGTGTATTCTTGATGAAATGGAGAGTGAACTGGAGATGGAGAGTGAATTGGAGAATGATGGGTGGATGCAAGATGATCAATGTGATCTGAAGAAGGAATTGGAGAATGAGGAGGAGTAGAAATCTCAGAAACCAACAAATCAAAACTAGGATGAGATATCCTAGCAAGATGAGGAGGGAGAGGAGATGCATGAGGTGATGCATGGAGAATTGTAGATGAATCAGGAAGATGAGATGCAGAAGGTCGTACTTCAATTGAAGTTGATGGAACTTCAACTGAAGTAGACGGTAATGCAGATGAAGAAGATGGAAGGGAGAGATTTGCTGAGCCAGCTTCTTGTAGGAGAGGAGTGACTGAAGCAGTCCTGGTGCTCTCAGATGTAGCTGGAGAAACCCCTGCAGGAGCGAGCTTCAGAAAAGTCCTTTTCCACTTGGCGAACAAGGTTGGGTCCATCTTCTTGCTGGCATTGATGGAAGTAGCAGCAGAAACTAACAAATGAGGATATTTTTCCTTCAGAAAAATCCCAAGCACCCTACCTAGGGTGACTTCCTTCTTGCTATTCTTTTTCCTTATTAAATCAAACAATACTCCTGCCCAGTTAATCTTCTTTTTGTTCATAATTACACACATTAGGGAAAACTGTTGCCTTGTAATATTGTCATGGGCAGAGTGCTTTCCCAGTAGCACTTTTCCGACGAGTTCAGCAAGGAACTTAATCTTAAACGGAAAATTCACCTTAAGCAGCTTAGAGGGAATGCCTTCGGCATGTCCTAACTCTGTCATCATTCTCCCAAACTCTGGGGTATCTTGCTCGTAATCTTCTTCCCCATTTAACAATCCAAAAATTTCAGTTAAAATGGCGGGAGTCAAAGTTACCTCTTCTCTGCCAATTGTTCTGGTCATTGATTCGTCATTGGAGGACGAAGTGAAAGCCCATTCTTTAATTTCTTGAATGTTTATCTTTATCCTGGAGGACATGAGCTTTTCCAAACCTTGATCTTTGCATAGGTTGAGAATTTCCACAAATGCAGATTCACAGCAGCTGAAGGAATCGAAGTCCATCGCCATCAAAGGGGCTGGAGAAGACGAGGGAGACGGCGAAGGCGAAACGACAGAAATCGCGAGACAAAGAGCAAGCAGGAAGACGGAATGCGAGAAGACACTCTCCGTCGACGATAAAAAGAAAGATCTCTTAACCTAGGTCGACCATCGGCTTTATATTAAAACAACGATCGTCAATCTATTTAAAAGATACTGGAGACGATGGTCGAACGATCGTTCAACGATCGTTCCTGAAGCAGAGTAGTCGATCCATCGTTCGACTATTTCTGTCTTAACAAACAACAAGCTGTCGTCAACCATAGATCGACGATAGGCTCGACCTGTTCGACGATCTTCGAACGCCGGTCGACGATCTTCAAGCTGATAAGCTATCATCAACCATAGGTCGATGATAGGCTTGATCCGATCGACTATCTTCGAACGTCGTTCGACGATCTTCAAACAAGTTTCAATAAGGCAGACGTCACACTTAGTCTTTTCCATTAATCATGCCTAGTTGAATCAAAAAGAACAGATGCTTCTGTTCATCTAAGGGCTTGGTGAATATATCACCTCTTTGAAGGTCAGTGGATATGAACTCAAGGCTGATCTTGTTCTTTTCCACACAATCTCTCAGCAAATGGTGTCAGATCTCAATGTGTTTCGTTCTAGAGTGGTGCACAGGATTTTGTGCAATAGAGATAGCACTGGTACTATCACACATGATTTTTGTGTTCTTGTGTGTGTACCCATAATCCAAAAGCTGGTTTTGTATCCACAGGATCTGTGAACAACAACTAGCAGCTGCTATATATTCAGCCTCTGCAGTTGAAGTTGAGACAGAAGCCTGCTTCTTACAGAACCAAAAGACCAATCTCTCTCCCAAGAACTGACAAGTTCCTGAGGTACTTTTCCTGTCAACTCGACAACCAGCATAGTCAGAATCAGAGTATCCAATTAACTCAAATTCTAATTCTGCTGGGTACCAAAGTCCTAGATTTGGACATCCCTTCAGGTATCTTAAGATTCTCTTGAGAAGAATCAGATGAGATTCCTTGGGGTTGACCTGGAATCTAGCACAAAGGCATGTAGCAAACATTATATCTGGCCTACTTGCAGTTAAATACAATAGGGAACCAACAATGGACCTATAATTCTTTTGATCAACAGGCTTTCCCTGATCATCAGAATCTATAACTACATTAGTAGCCATAGGTGTATGCATTGCTGAAGCATCAGCCATCCCAAACTTCTTTACCAATTCCTTGGCATATTTGGATTGGGAGATGAAGATGCCATCAGCATCTTGCTTAACTTGGAGACCAAGAAAGTAAGACAGCTCACCCATACTACTCATCTCAAACTTAGAATGCATCAAGTCAGAGAACTTTTTGCACCGTGTGGGATCAGTGGAACCAAAAATAATGTCATCCACATACACTTGAACTAACATGATTGTGTCCTTATGGTGCTTGACGAAAAGGGTTCTATCAACTACTCCCCTAACAAAGTTGTGCTCTAACAGGAAACTAGCTAGAGTCTCATACCAGGCTCTGGGTGCTTGTTTGAGTCCATAAAGAGCTTTTTGCAACTTGAAAACATGTGAGGGCTGAGTTGAAGAAACAAACCCAGGTGGTTGTTCAACAAATACCTCTTCCTTTAGCTCACCATTTAGAAAGGCACTTTTGACATCCATCTGAAAGACCTTAAACTTCATATAGGCTGCATAGGCTAGAAAGATCCTTATTGCCTCTAGCCTTGCAACAGGAGCAAAGGTTTGGTCATAATCTATACCTTCCTCCTGTCTGTAGCCCTGAGCTACAAGCCTAGCTTTGTTCCTTACAATGATTCCATTTGCATCCCACTCGTTTCTATACACCCACTTGGTGCCTATGATCAGTTGGCCTTTAGGTCTTGGAACCAAAGTCCATACTTTACATCTTTCAAACTGATTGAGTTCCTCTTGCATAGCAATGATCCAGTGGGGATCTAGCTCAGCATCTTTAATGGTGAGGGGCTCAATCTGTGAAAGGAAACAAGCATGCATCACATCCTGTCTTAATTGATGTCTTGTTTGAACACCAGCTGATATGTCTCCACTCACTTGAGATGTAGGATGATCTCTAAGTGTGACAACATCAGCAGGTGGGATGTGATCTTCAGCAATAGTTGGGATTAATTCCTCGGGAGGAATTTGATCTACTATTGGTGGTACAGCAACAACTTCTGCAAAGTCTTCATCACTGTCTGACTCAGTGATATGAATAGTTGATAGATGGAGAATCTCTTGAGTGACATCTTTGCTAGATATTGGTACCTGCAATGAACTTGAGGAAGGGGAAGTTTCCTTCTCCTTGTAAAACATCTGAGATTCATCAAAAGATACATGCACAGATTCCTCAATTTTAGAAGATGATTTATTAAATACCCTATAAGCTTTGCTTACTTGGGAATATCCAAGAAAAATTCTCATTGAAGCTTTTGCTTCAAATTTTCTAAGGTATTCTTTATTGTTGTTATGAATATAAACTACACAATCAAATACTCTAAAATAATTTATTTTAGGTTTCTTTCCTTTAAGCAACTCATAAGGAGTTTTACACTTAAGCTTGTGTATAAGACTTCTATTCAAGACATAGTTGGTTGTACTAACAGCTTCTGCCCAATAGGAAAGAGGCATATTAGCATCTGCCAACAATGTGCTAGCAGCTTCAATTAGTGTTTGATTCTTCCTTTCAACTACCCCATTTTGTTGGGGAGTTCTAGGAGCTGAGAAATTATGTTTGATACCTTCTCTCTCACAGAATTCTTGCATGAGAACAGATTCAAACTCAGTACCATGATCACTTTTGATCCAGGCCACATGAGTAGAGTACTCAGTCTGCACACATAATAGAAAATCTGTAAGGGCTTTGAAGTTATCAGCCTTAGTTCTCAAAAAGAACACCCAACTGAACCTAGAGAAGTCATCTACAATGACTAGGGTGTAATACTTCCCTCCTAAACTCTATACATTTATTGGGCCAAATAGGTCCAAATGTAATAAATACAGGATTCTAGGAGAATCACTTTTATTTACTGATTTAAATGAATTCTTGGTTTGCTTGCCTAATTGACAAGCCTTGCATAGGCTCTCCTTCTTGTAGGGGTAAGAAGGTAAACCTCTAACAAGGTTGTGTTTAGATAACCTAGATATATTCTTGAGGTTAACATGGCTAAGCCTTTTATGCCATAAGGTATTGTTATTTGTTACTTCATTAAATAAGCAGATTTCAGAGTGAGTTGAGTTAAAATCTACTAAATAAATGTTACCTTGTCTAATACCTACTAACACAACATTATTATTTAAAGTAATATTACAAAGAGAGTTAGAAAATGATACCTGGTATCCAGCATCACATAACTGACTTACTGAAATGAGATTATGCTTCAGTCCAGTTACATAAGCAACTCTCTTGAATGTTACAGCTCCAATTGTCATCCTGCCATAGCCTTCAGTTTGATCACAGCTTGAATCTCCAAATATTACCTTTGGGCCAAGATTGGCCTTGAACCTTGATAGATGTTCTTTATTTCCTGTCATATGCTTGGAGCAACCACTATCCAAATACCACTTATTCTGAGTGATAGGATAGGTCTTTACCTGTAGAAAAATAAGTTAAACATTGTGGACCCAGGTAACCTTGGGTCCCTTATTTTTCACATAAGAAAAACTGGAAATAAATTAATAAGCAGGTTGAGGGTGATAACCTAACGGGTAAGATCTCCTAGGTGGGATTCTCCATGCTGATGATGGGTCAATGAACCTAGGGTTTCTATTTACATTCGGGTTTCTAAAGTTTTGGTTGAAGTTTTGAAATTCATGTTGAAAACGTCGATCAGCGTTCGACGATGGGTGCTCAGATCGTCGATCTCCGTTCGACCATTGAGCCTGCGATCGTCGAGCAGCGTTCGACGCTCTTTGTATTTCCTTAAACTTTTGTTTTCTTTTCTCTCTCTTAGCTTTATTTAAAGCTTTATTAACCTGATTAACTTGCTCAGTGTTTTTTATTCCACTAGCTGAAATAAAATTCACTGGAGTTGAAAGATGGTTTTTAAGAATAATTGGGGGTTCACTAGATGAAGCTCCTAAGCCTAATTTGTTATTGCCTGACCTAGTGTTAGACATGCTGGTTATTTCAAGCAGCTTAAGGCTTCTACCATTCAGAGATTCTTCTAACCTTTTGGACTTAGCTAATTCATTCTTAAGGAATTTTATTTCTTCACTAGAATTAGTGAGTTCTGTTGTTAACCTAATGTTTTCATTAGAGATAAGTTCAGATTCAGCAAGTTTACTTCTAAGGTCCTTAATTTCTTTTTCAGAACTAATTAAATCTAAACATAAAGATTTAAAATCTGATTTAAATTTAGTAGATGTAAAATCGAAAGAAGACAATACCTCATCTTCTGTTGGCATTTCTTCATCAGAATCTGAACTCTCTGCAGTTGTGTGATTGCTGCAGGCATCAATTGCCGTGAGGCAGACTTCCTTTGCCTTCTTTTCTTCCTCATCCTCACTGGAGCTTGAGGAGGAAGATTCCTCATCAGAATCGCTCCAGGTTTCAGCAACAAAACCTCTCTCCTTCTTTTTGTTCTTGTAGGAGGATGGCTTGGAATGCTTCCTGTGCTGATCCTTGTCTTTCCTTTTCTCTTTATTCTTTTCCTCTGGACAGTCTGGAAGAATATGTCCAGGCTTCCTGCAACCATAGCAAATTTTTTCTTTAGTAGGAGTACGATCATACCTTGGTTTTTCTTCATATTTTGAAGATTTCTTTCTGAATTCTTTCCTTCCCATCTTGAGAAACCTTTTGGCAAATAATGCCATCAGTTCCTCATTGGACTGGCTTCCTTCAGAAGCATCAGCAGCATTGAGAGCAAGGGTTTGCTCTTTTCTTGTGGGAGTTGGAGTCTTTGCTTCAGCCTCAGCTTCCCTGGTCTTCAGCACTTGCTCAAAAGACTTGAGCTTGCCAAGGAGGGCTTCTGTTGAGATTTCTGTTGTGCTTCTGGCCTCCTTGATAGGCCAGATCCTCAGATCCCATGTGCTAGGGAAGTACATAAGAATCTTATCATTGACCTCTGTCAATGAAATATCCTTATCAAGAGTTCTCAGCTCATTGATGATTGAGCTGAGCCTTGTGTACATTGCTTCAACTGAATCAGCATCAGTTTTCTTGAAATTTTCATACTGGGAGATAAGGTTGGACCTTCTGTCCTTCCTTTCATCAGCTGAACTAGCTACAATTCTGGTTCAGTGTATCCCACATTGCTTTTGCTGAGGAGCAGTCAGCAACCTTCTGGAATACTTCATCAGACATTATCTGAGCCAGAATGTTCATTGCCTTAGCATCTGCTATCTTTGCCTTTTTGTATTCATCATTGTAATCTGGAGGAGGCACTGCACTCATATCTGTTGAAGTTGAGGCAGTAGCTGCAGCAGGGGCTCTTGGTGGTCCTGTCAAAATAGAAGCAAAAATACTCTCATCAATAGAGTTCATATATAATTTAATCCTTGCCTTCCAGATGTTGAACTTGGCTAAGTTGCATGCTGGAGGTCTGGTGCTAGAGTAATCCTTGAACTGGGCCATGATAGTGAAAGTGAATATCTATAATCCTTGGTATCTATCAGGATCTTGTGACTTAGGTGTTAGCCTATACAGTCAGACAACCTCCCTCTGATACCAACTGAAAGAAAAGGGATAGATACTACTCTAGAGGGGGGGGTGAATAGAGTAATCAAAAAATGCACTAGCAAAGTTGACTGTCTACTCAACTCCCTTGGAGTTAATTGCGGAATGAAGGTTATAGATATTTGAGATGTAACCCTAAAACCTAACACAAGTGTTGTGCACAAAAGGCAAGCCAACTGTAATTACAGTTAAGGCTTGGAATCCTAAACAGCAACTAGCAAACCTAGTTAAAACTAATCACAGCCAACAACACAAGTAATAAATAAAACAACCAGACGACACAAGGGAATTTATAGTGGTTCCCCAAACAACTTGGGTACGTCCACTCTTCTACCAATAAGGTAGGAATCCACTCAGGTTTTTGATCAGGTGCCCTGCCATCAACAAGATCTGCTTCAGGTAGATCTAGAAACCCTTTAGACTTTTGATCAGGTGTCTAAAAACCAACACAGGTTTTTGATCAGGTGCCCTGCCACCAAGGTATACTTTTGAAGGGAGTAATAACCCTTTACAGGAGGGGGAAAGGAGGTTAAAATGTCTTCTCTATTTTAAATAGAATTAGAGAAGCTCAAGAACTTGCACTGAGCTAGAAAGCTCTAAAGAGTCAAGGCTCCCCCTAGCTAAAAGAATGTCCAGGTGAAGTCTTGCTTCAGTGCAGAAAACTCTTCAAAAAATCTGAAGGAAAAAGCTACAAGAAAATAATAAATATGAAATGAAAATTCTTCTTCAGGCAGTTATCTTCTTCTTCTTCTTCTTCAAAAAGCTCTGAGTGAAAATCTTCCTGGAGGCAGGAGAACTCAGGTTGAAGAAGAGTGAAGAGCTAAAACTTCTTCTTAGTTGAATATGAACGAGCTGAGAGCAGTTGTAAACTGTAAGTTGTAAGCTTGAATGCTGTTGTTAGCTTTTGAACTCCTTTTCCTGAATGAACTCTCTTTTTCTATATGAACTAGTTTTTAGCTATCTGAACTAGTTGATTTCTTTCTCCAAAGAATTCTTTATATAGCAGCAGCAGCAACGGCTCTAATTTGAGTTTGAATCTTGTCTTCTACTGAAATCTGCAAGCTGGGCTGCTAATAGCATAAAGCAAGAACAAAAACTGCAGACAGATATCCTATAAGAGGATAAAGCTGTCTAAGAAGCTGCAAATAACTCTGATAAAATAATACTAGAGAAAGTCACATCAGAAGAGACTCTTTACGGCCAAAGAAAACTTTTTGAGTCTAACGGCTATAAAGGACAGCCTGGCAGATAAAGAATAAAACATATTTCAACTAATAAGACAAACAACTTTGTTATAAAAAGATTGGCTCATGCATAAGAATGGAGCAGATATTGCATGGAAATAATATCATAAATTTATTCAAATAATCTTTTATAAAATATGCCAAAATAAATATGAAATAAATCACATCATAGAAGATGACAAAATTACTCAAGGCATACAGCAAAACATCGAACGACCCTCGGAGATCGTCGACCGAAGCACAGAGATCGTCGACCTATCAGACAGATAGTCGAACGATACAGATAGTCGAACTATCAAAGAAGATAGTCGAACTACCTCAGCAGATAGTCGACCTATCAGAACAGATAGTCGAGCTATCAGATAGTCGATCTATCAGGACAGATAGTCGAACTACCAAAGAAAAACAGATAGTCGACCTATCAAACAGATAGTCGAACTATCAAAGAAAACAGATAGTCGACCTATCAACAGATAGTCGAACTATCAAAGAGAACAGATAGTCGACCTATCAAACAGATAGTCAAACTATCAGATAGTTAAACTATCCAAGCAGATAGTTGAACTATCAAGAAGAGCAGATAGTCGACTTATCAACAGATAGTCGAACTATCAAAGACAACAGATAGTCGACCTATCAAGCAGATAGTCGAGCTATCAGGAAGACGATCGTCGAACGGCTGATCGACGATAGTCGAGTGACGTTCGACCATAGTCGAACAAAAAACAACTTAACCAAATTTTCATCTAGAAAGTGACAAGTCTAAACTAGAGCAAACTAACTAAACAACTAACCTTTGACCATAGATAAATCTTGGGTCAAGAGACTAAAAGAGAAAACTGAACTCAAATCGAAACTAGGGTACCAACAAAAGGTCTAATCGGGGGATTCTAGTCCTTCTTTGTCGAGCATGTATCCCGGGAGGAAAATTCCGAAGCAGACTATCTCACCAAGTACGGTCCCCGGGCGGGGGGGGGGGGGGGCGTGACCGAGTTGTTCCGATCGTCCATCGAGGAAGGGGAGATGATGGAGATCGAGCAAAGACCCTCGTGGAAGGATCTGTTTGTTATGTTCTTAACAACAGGTCAGCTGCCTGCTAGCGAAGGGGATCAGAGAAAGTTCCGTTACAAAGCTGCTTATTACTTACTACATGAGGGAGAGCTTTATCGCAAGACCATCTTGGGCCCGTTATCCAGATGTTTGTCAGAGGTCAAAATTCCTCGCGTTCTCGAAGAGATCCATTCAGGAGAGTGCGACAGCCACTCGGGAACTCGTACTCTGGAGCAGAGAATTCTAAGGCACGGATACTTCTGGCCCACCATTCAAAAGGATGCGGAAGCCTTCTCCAGGAAGTGTCCCCAATGTCAGATCTTTGCGCCCCTTCAACTACAACCAGCTCAACACCTTCACTCGATCACTACTCCATGGCCCTTCATTATCTTGGGGATGGACTTGATCGACCATTTTCCTCAGGCTAGCGGACAAAGGAAGTCCGTTCTTGTGATGATCAATTATTTCTCCAAATAGATCGAGGCAAAATCTCTAGCCAAGACCACTTCTCAAATTATAAAGAACTTTATATGGGGAGAGATTGCATGCAGGTTCGGGATTCCTCTCGTCATCATCACCGATAATGGTCCACAGTTCGCTAGCTTGGAGTTAGAGGACTTCTGCAAGCAGCTAGGGACGGATCTTTGATTCGCCTCTGTGCATCATCCTCGCAGCAATGGGCAGGTAGAAGCCGCCGACAAGCTAATCATCAACTTACTGAAGAAGGTAACCAACTTGAAGGGTAATTGGGCAGAGCAGCTCCCCTCAGTCCTATGGGCTCTGAGAACAACTCCGAACTCAGCTATGGGGGAAACACCTTTCAAGTTGTCTCACGGGTCTGAGGCACTCATCCCAGTAGAGTTTTAGGTGCGGAGTCCAAGGGTGGTTACATCAGGAGATGACAGCGAAGAATGGCGCTTGGAGAATGAAGATGCTCAAAGACTCTCGCTAGACTATATCGAGGAGCTTCGTGACTTGGCCTCCATTTGCCAAGAAGAAATCAAGAGACGCATGACAAAGCACTTCGACAAAAATATCCGCCTCAAAGATTTCCTCACAGGAGACCTAGTCATGAAGAAGGTAGATGCCGCAGGAAGGGGAGCAATGGTTGACAAGCTATATCCGAACTGGGAAGGCCCCTTCATCATCTAAGAATCCCTAGCCACTGGAGGCTACAATCTACCGGACCAAGTAGGAGAGCAGCTAGGAGGTATTTGGAGCGGGGATGACCTGAAAAGGTTCTATCCCTAGCAGTAGCATGTTGTGTATTCTTTGTAGTCATACTGATATTAATATGAAAGATTGCGACAAATTTATTCCTTTTTGTACTAATTCTTCTCATGACATTTGAATGCTTTGAGATCCTGCCCCGCGATCGACTCCGAAAACTAGCGGTCGACCTGTTCCTCGTAAATAGCCCAGGACGGATGATGGGGCGATGCCTCGGGACTTGAGCGCTCTTATAAGACCAAGCCTCTGCATTGACGGCCGAGATCAGCTCCCCCTTGCTTGTCGGCCTAGGTTCCCCCGATTGTATCTCTCTTCCGACTGGAGGAACTATCAGGAACAGGTCTGGACGCTAACCTCCCGGACTCGATGAAGGGCCGATCTCATCCAGCAATCATCAGCAAAGGCATCTCAACTATTGCTCAAGCAGGATAACCTGCCGAAGGAGGGGCGAGGACTAGCCCAAGGGAAGATGTTGGCCTCAATTGCGTCCTGAAGGACCCTCGGAGGACCATTACCCTCCGCTCATATATTGGCACTCGTAACCAGTGGCATGGCCGAAAGCATTCTCCACCATTAGATCGAGATACGAGCCTTCGACTCGTTCCTCCTAAATAGCCCAGTGCGGATGATGGGATGATGCCTCAGGACTTGAGTGCTTGTGTAAGACCGAGCCTCTTCATTGATGGCCGAGATCAGCTCCCCCCTTGCATATCGGCCTAGGGCTCTCTGATTGCATCTCTCCTCCATCTGGAGGAATTATTAGGAACAGGTCTGGACGCCAACTTCTAGATTTGATGGGTTCAAGATCGTCTCTTTTAAAAGATATCTTTTGTATTACTAAAACATCGGTGCAGCTAACCCATCTATCGCCTCTCAAGTAACAGGATGAAATCTCCTCAATTCTGATTGAAGTCCTCGAGTGGTAGAGTTACCGTAAGTCCGGGTTCTTGCACGAGCTCCTCTCCTGCATACCAGCCAACGACATCCTCGAGTGAGAGCTCCGATTAAATTCCTCGAGTGGTAGTGTCATCATAAGTTTGAGTTCTTGCATGAGCTCCTCTCCTGCACATCATCCAACGACCTCCTCGAGTGAGACCAAGTACCTCATTGGAGTGATGTCGTAGTCTGTCACCTCTGTACGAGCTTTTCTCCTACAGACAGACTACTTGCCTCCCCGAGTCGACTCACATCACTCCAATTGAGCAAGAATTTTGAGATCTGTCAACTCAAATAATGATTAAAGTCCTCGAGTGGTAGTGTCATCATAAGTCTGAGTTCCTGCACGAGCTCCTGTCCTGCACATCGGCCAACGACCTCCTCGAGTGAGACCAAGTTCCTCATTGGAGTGATGTCGTAGCCTGTCACCTCTGTACGAGCTTTTCTCCTACAGACCGACTACTTTCCTCCCCAAGTCGACTCACGTCACTCTAGTTGAGTTTGAATCCTGCGGGCATCGACTACAACCTCTGACTTAGTTGAGTTGGGCTCCTATAAGGTACGCGACCATGCAAGTGCGAGCATTAATGTGCGAGCAAGGGGTATCAATTTGTGAGTAGGCGAGGAACAAGGGCGATAATCAGCGAACAGGCAAAGAACTCTGAGGAGAGACATTGACATGCGAGTAAGCGCATCACAAGCACTCACCTCTTCGAGCCTATGAGTCTATCGAATGCCATCCAACAAACAAGCATACGAGCAAGAAAGAAAAAAGTAAGCAACAACAAAAACTTGTATTATATATCAATAAATTACAAGTTTCAAAAATTCCTAAGTATTTATAGTTTCCTATAGGCAGGCATGAAGAAGATCGGCGAGTGACTAGGACTCATCGTCGCCAGTATCAGGCCGATATTCGTTGTCGCCAATATCAGCGTCTTCTTCCTCGCCCTCACTATTGTTTTCTTCCTCTCCATCGCTGCTTTCGCTGTTGCTGCCGCTGCTGATGCCGCTACCGCTGGAGCCCGACGCCGAGGAAAGGATACAGTTGGGCGAGTTGGACTCCTCGGCGAGTAGCTCCGGAATCAGGTCCTCGACTGTCATCTTCTTTGCCTCCTCATCCAAGTGGCCGCCGATGTAACGCCCCCGATTTTTCGGCAATTATTTAAATTCTCGTTTGACGTTACGTTGACGCATTTCCAACTCGTGTCGTTGTTATAGTACCTTGTTAGGTGTTATTAGAGGTTATAGCCTGTTGTATGGTTTCCCCAGCTAGCCGGCGTCTATTTTGGAGGCCCGGCTGAGCTTCTTCGGGAATCCTTGTGCTTTGGCTTCGGGTGAGGTTAGCCCGAGTGTGTGGTCTTCGGAGGATGTGTCCGACTTCGTCGATGTTTTCGTAGCTCGAGTGTTTAGCTACGGTGCGGATTTGGTCGGAATTTGAGAATGTTATATTTCGCATCGTTTCGACGGTCGCTAGTTAGCGGGTCGTCATTTTTAATTATAAACGTATGTTAGTGATCCACGTTTGGTCAGATTAGTGACTTGTGCGTGCCGGTGCATAAATGCCCACGTGCACGTGCGTGTACGCTGCTTAATAGGGTTCGTGTGCGTGTCAAGTTTATGCATTTATTTATGCGCATAGTTAGTGGATGGAGTAATTAGTGACTTAGTTTGGGTTATAAATTTGATTTAAATTTCTTTTTTGAATAGATTTACAAGGGGGGGGGGGAGGGGGCTGTCGTTGGTTAGTAGTAATTAGGTATTAATTAAGTTATGAGTTAATTGTATATAGGGTATTATGTAATATATATATATATATATATATAAATAAGTTATAGTATATCTATATTAATAAAGATGTTCCTGTTTTCCGTCGCCTCTCTCCGTACACCGTTCACTCCCATCCGTAACATTCGCACTCCCCATTTTGCCCTTCGCATACCTGTTATACCCCCGTCGCCTCCGTCAGTTCTGCCCTTCCCTTCCTTCCGCATGCCGGAGTTTCGTCGCGTCCAGTCGCTGCCTCCGCCGCGTGCCCTGTCTGCCTGCCCCGTGCCGCCGCTTCGTTCCGCGCACCTGCAAGCCCCCCTCGCCACTCCTCCCACCGCTCTTCTCATGTATAGATATAGGGTCGTTGTTTCTTCTCAATTCCCAGGGTCGGTGTTTCCTCTCAATTCCATAGCTGCATCTTCTATAAACTCCCCTCCACCGCTTCATGCTCCTTGCTCTGCAAGCCACAGCTCGGGCTAACTTCTCCGCCGCTTCACCTGACAGCGCCACGATGACAAACTGCTTCGTCCCCTCTGCAATCGCTACTCCTCGCCGAACGCCATCTCATCTCCGTCGTTGCACCATCGCCGGAGAGGATCTACTCGCCGTTGTTATCTTCGTCGGCTACTGCTTCCTCCGCCGCTCTGTCTACTGCGACTCGCCATTCTAAACTCCAGATCAGGTACGAAGGTTGTGTTTAATTATTTTGTAGGCCTTTCATATGCATCTGAAAGTGTTCTTCCTCTCGAAAAATAATTTATCTGTGAGCCTAACATTTACAATTGTTGGTATCTGTTGAAATCGCTTCACTGGGCATACCAAACTTCATTTCTTCAATCTCTGCTTACTTTCACTTCAGCGAACATTTTTAAAATCAGTTTTCCACTCCTTTTTTGTTCTACAAAATTAACAGATGAATCCCTTATATTCTCTGCATTTTACCTGTTCGATAAAATGCCCCACAGTAATTTTACAAATGAATATTTGTATGTGATGCCAATACTTTAAAGTTATGACTGCGTCTACGTATTAGTTATTTGCTCAAGTTTGGCCTTATTCATTTTTTGCCCCTTTCATATGCATGTCCAACTGTTCCTCCTATAAAACAATAATCTCTATGTCACCCTAAGTTTTATAATATTTTTTGTCTGTTGAAAGATATACATATTGATTTCGGCTAACAACTTTGCAGAAATCTTCTCAAAATCGCTCTACAGTCCATAACAAGGTTCATTTCTTGGATCTCTATTTACTTTTATTTCATCTAAAATTTTTAAAATCATTTTTGCATTCCTTTTTTGATCTACAAAATAAACAAATTACTCCATGACATTCTCTCAAAATATTAACAAACTCTGCATTTTACGTGTTCGATAAAATGTCCCAGTTTACTCTCAGATTTTAGATGGAGATCCTCACGATCTTTTGTGTCTGTGTTAGCTGAGCCCCGCATGTTGATCCTCTCTCAAATTTCAGATCTTCCTTCACATATCTGCATCACATTCACTGCTCATCGTTCACACATCTGTACTCGCAAATAATTTTACAACTCATTATTTCTCTTCATGGTTTTCTCTAAACTGCCACGTATCGTATATTACTGTCTTTGATTCTGATTACAGGAAATCACATTTACCCCGCCTCAAACACTGCATTTCAAAATGTTTCAAAACTCAAACTCTTCATCAACTCCTTAATATGTTTTGGTTCAATTTGTTAAATGCATTTCAGTTTACACAATCCAATGTTTTGTGATTCATAAAAGATTTCATAACGCCCATTGGAAGACAAAATTAACAACTCTGATATTGATGCAGTTGATATAATTCAATTGTTAGTGCGTTCTCTAAGTTAATATATGAATGTCTCTAACTTATAACGAGGATCTTAACTTGCTGTTTCTATTACTTTCATTTTTGAATGGTTCTTAAACATTAGTGCACTGCTGAATGAATATGCCCCGTGCTAAGTGAGTAAGAAAGATTATTGATACATTTAATTATTATGTCACAAAATCCGAACTATAGATATATAGTTCAATGTCGGTCTAACAGCAGTGTCGATTTTATGGACTTTCATACATTCATTATACTTCAAATTGTTATGCAATGAGTTTAGCATTTGTATAGTTTTTGTACGTCACTAGGCTTGTTTGAGCCAGCATTGTGCATGTTAGAACAATAAAGTGCCAAGTCATGAAGATTGAAAAACACGCATGTCGGCGGTGGGCCTGCTCCTTATCGTCGTTGAGTCTCTTTGAAGATGCAGAGATGGACGCGCAAACGCCTCTGACGGCGGTGGCTGAACCTTTTGAGGACATGCGTAGGTCGTGGGACTGCAAATCATAGGAGCTTCATTAAGGTGCCCGCCTTTAGTAACAAACCTCCTGATATACCTCCTGGTGAGTATTCTTGGAGGAAATATGGGCAGAAACTAATCGAGGGTTCTCCTCTTCCTAGGTATAACTAACTTTGGCCCTTCGATCCATTATTTTGCTTTCCTCTCCGTACTTTGAATTTTTTAGGCTATAGGTACTTTGACTTTACCCTCTTTACAAATTAAACAAACTTTCAATGCGGCCCACAAATTACACTCAAATAAATACTAATATGCAATCGATCTTCTAGGGTTCGTTTGTGTCAGCGCCGCGTTGGTGGTCGTAAATCCGATGACCATGAACTACTTTACAAGCTCAGAAACTGTATTTGAAACACATACATAAATGATAAACAAATGTGTTTCAATTACACCCACTGTCTGCTTGGTAAAATTTATTATTAATCACCGCAACCGCTATAATATTTTCTTTAATATGAATAGAACCATCTCCTAGCAATAAACCCTCAATTACTTCATAATCAATCTCAATGACACCTCCTGTAGTTTTTAGCTTGCAGACAATCACTCGATTCTTTAGCTTTTTGTGACGTACCATACTATTCTCCTGATCTGGTTCCACCAGAATGTGTCACTATGTTTTGTATATCTACATCCGTAAGGCACTCATAAATTTTGCATACGTACATTACCACGCATAATGATAAAAATTATTAAAAAAAAATATGACGTAATATAAGTTCATGCGCATACAGCACCTCCACTGTGAAACTGACATACTCAAATATTTAAAATTAGAATCACAGTTTTGTAGAAAAAAAAACATCGCTTTAAAAATTGACTGTGTCGAATAATAGACATAGTGAATAGGCCCGTTCTGTTGATGTTGTCTACTAAGTGAATTGTCGTGAAAGTTGTCTTACTGTAATCTACTCATTGCTTATATATTAGATTAAGTAGTAGGCTGCATATCAACTGGTTATTTTTCCTCCTTCTCTACCTACTTTGTAAATCAAATCACCAGATTTACGCCCTTGCCGCTCCCTGCTTCATCACACCACTTCTCTGCTCTGCTTTTCTCTCATCCCTACCTCTTTCTGCCGCTTCGACGCCTCTGCATAATCCTTCATCCACGCCGTCCCAAGGCCACCACAAGCCAGACACTCTTTCCGCCATCCGACGTCACTCCAGCGTTCTGTACGCCTGAGTTTGGTAATTATCTCTTATGCCGATTTTCAGAGTATGCTGCATCGTCTGATCTATAACTTCATTTTCCACGATTTCTCTCCCGATTTTCAAGTATGATCCCGGTGTTCACGCTTCCTTCTCGATATCACGTGATTTTGAGGCTTGAATCTCGGTTTGAGATATGGTTATTCTTCGTTTTACATATGGATGTCTGATTCCAGTTTTTCATTTTTCTTATGTAGAGTTTCACATTTTCTTTGAGATCTGTAGCAGCATTTTCCTTTCGATCTACCTCTCAGCTCATGTTCCTTCATCCGGCCGTCATACATAGGTACTTTCTCTACTTTTTTCAGGATTTGTAGTTCACAATTCCACTGTTGTGTTTTTTATTTTCTCCTACAGTCACATATTATTTTCTCCTGCTATTTTCTTCCACTATCATTCATTCCAAACAAAACTCTTTCCTGTCCTACACATTTGTATTCAGCATGACAAACACTTCCACTGTTACTGTTTATTTTTGATGGTTTTTACCGCATATTCTCTTAAGTAATAGTAATGCATTAGTCCACGGCTACTCTTCCTGCACGCTGAATTGTTTTGCTTCTCCATACTTATATGCCACAAATAAATGTACAAAAATATACATTATATTATTGTTTGAGGTGCTTATTGTGTTGCCACTGCTCTCTTCCAATGCTTTCTAATTTACTGATATTTGGCATTATATGGTACATTACTTTATGCTCTATTTTGTATGTTGGAATAGGATTAACCTCATGCGCATTCACACAGATATTACTTTAGTGGTAAGGCCTACGGATTACTTTTAATTGTTATTGGATTTCTTGATTTCCCTACCGCTGCCCTATTGAAATGCTTTGCAAATTAATGTCATTCTCAACTATATGATACATAAATTTACTCACTTTTTAGTGTGCTGTAATAGGCTTCACCTGATGAAAATTCACAATATATTAGGTGAGCATTAAGACGAACGGATTACTTTTTCTATTATAATATGTCATTATTATAATCTTTACTTTCTGTAATATGTGCTGACTACAGTCATCTCTATGTGAAACCGTGTTCAATCCTTCTGAATATCTCCAAAGCTTCGTCTGAGTTCCGTAAACCCTAAACCGAACTTAACCGAACTAGTACAACTCTAACTGTACACATAAATTCATCACATAAATAAATGCACTTAACGCCGTGAGCACGCACGGCTTTGAATGCACTCGAATCTGTCACTGCTCACGGCTTTGAGTGAGTTCACATCACTCAATGCCATACACTGATTAGGGCGCAGCGTACGCAAACAATCATAGGTCGTTGCGTGCCTGCAGGTGCCAGTTGCGGCGCCAATCCGGTGAATTGTGCGTAAGTAGGGCACACTTCTATGCGGTCGAACGCCGCGCAGAGCATCCAGCACGGGCAAAGCCCGTGCGCAGGCGGGCTAGGCCCGCCTGGTGTTGCCAAACGCCGCCGAAGAGCATCCAGCACGGGCGCAGCCCGTGCGCAGGCGGGCGAAGCCCGCCTGATGAGTCGAAACGCCGCCCGAGAGCATCGAACACGGTCGTAGCCCGTGCGTAGGCGGGTGAAGCCCGCCTAATGCGGTCGAAGGCCGCCCGAGAGCATCGAGCACGGGCGTAGCCCGTGCGAAGATGCTCGTAAGTACATATATAGATTATTAGGTTAAATATCTCCCTAGGTTTTCATTTCCCCATCCAGAACCCGAGCGGCATTTCTTCCCCTCCTGCGCGAAACAGAACCGAGCGACGGCGTGCGAACCGGCGAGCGCTGGTGGTGCTCCGACCACCGATCTCCGGCCATTTCCGCCCCGGAATCCACATCTGAGGACGGATCCGAACTCCCCTAGACGAGATCTTCATTCCGAGGTAACCTATTTGGGATTTCGCCGTGTTTTTTTTCGGGAATCGGGGTGCGATTTTGCCTATTTGTTTCCTTGCTTTGATGAGTTGTCTTCTCAGATTTCCTAGCGTATTTGCGTTCTTGAGGTCGGACGGATTGAAGCGTTGTGCTGGCCAATTTTTTTTGGTGAAAAAGTGAGGCAAGTGCGCTCTCCGCCCTTGCCATATGATCTCTTCATAACCTTATTTCATCATTTTTAATTTAGATTACTGTTACCCCAGTCTACCCTACCCAAAACCCTAACCAATATCCTACCTGAATCCCCTTTGCTTATCGTTTATTTCGTTCTTTCGTTGGTAATTGATCTCATTAGGGCTTCGATTTGTTAGGATTGAGGA
Organism: Platanthera zijinensis; assembly: GCA_039513925.1. Taxonomy (NCBI): domain Eukaryota; kingdom Viridiplantae; phylum Streptophyta; class Magnoliopsida; order Asparagales; family Orchidaceae; genus Platanthera; species Platanthera zijinensis. The sequence continues at coordinate 160,909,477 of CM077092.1, forward strand.
TGAGATTAGTATGCAAATTATTGTGATTTACGTTGCGGTTGGGAGTTTAGGGTTTATTTTTTTGGCCTAAGACAGGTTAACCCTAATTCGCGCACGATTAGAATTTACCCCTTAATGGAAATTATTGCTTATATAACTTGTGGTTGCCCCTTGGGTGTAGTCCATGTCTAGCATAAATTGTTTTTATTATGAGGCCTATTATCCATGGTTAGGAATGGGTTGTAAATTTTTTTTTGTAGGTGCCCTTTTGCTCGGGCTAGTTTGACACAAAATTTATTTGTAGGGGTGATGGTAACAAATTAACCGGGTAGGTTCGTTATTAAATTAATTTTTATACGTGTAGTTGGGGTCAAATTACAGGCATAGGTTCAAGGTCCTACCGTTTGTGGGTGTATCAGGCTAAGGGTGTAAGGGTGTGGATCACCTTAAACAATTTAGTTGAGTGCCGAACTACTTGCATAATTATAGTAGCGTCCTGTTTTCAATTCAATTGCGTCAAACCGCTTATTTGGACAAACCGATGTTTAGTCCGTCGGTTTGTGCTTAGGATTCTTAGATGGGTTACTCTATATGAAATAGGGTTGTGTTGACTTCTTGGTGGTTCATGAAAACCACCAGTCAGGGTTTTCCCGAGTCACTTAGTGCTGGAGTAAGATGTGATTTAGGGGAGAGTTGGACCGATGCCACCACCCCTATTTTCTTCTTGTCTTACTAAGACAATATGGATTGTTTGGCTAAGTGGACTGATGCCACCACCACAGCACCATGATGATATTTAGGCCTGAAAGACTTGGTTTGACATGTGGTCACCAGTCTAGGCCCTTGTTACTGATTTTGTCCATCTCCAGTGCTAGGTGACTCTTTCCGCTCTAGCTCTATGTTAGGGTTTTATTATTGTGCTAAACTTTTTTGCAGAGATCCTTGAAGCTCGGCTTCATTCGTGCTCTTGGTGCACTCCCTTTCTACTCACCTTGGTTGAGTATCAGTTTTACCTATTTTACTCACTTTCTTCTTTTTTTCTTTACCTGTTTTACTTCACTTTCACTTACTTCTGACCCGTTTTTTAATTCCTGTGTAATCTATTTTACCCTTGCTTTTCCTTTTGATAATTGCCTTGTTGAGGTGTTCGTTTTTCTGAATACCTCAGGTACATGTATTTAGCCGACTGTGCGGCTAGTTCGCACATAGAGGTTTTCTAGCGCTTCAGCTACTGCAGTGGTCTTCTGTTCCTCTTGTTTGGGAGGTAGATTTCTTTAGACATGTAGTATAGACATACCTACTCACCAGTGGGTTCGTGTCAGTTGTTGACGCCAACTGGTGGTTTCTCTTTTAGATACTCTGCACTTGCTTATACTGTTAGTTTTACTACTTTTGGTTATATTAAACTTGCTCCTGGGATGATTTATGTTAGGTTGTTAGTTACTTTAAAACCTATATAAAAAAATAATTATTATATGTACATCATAATCAGTATGTTTTTTTTCTAAAAAGCTTAAACACTACTTTCAAAATGACGTAAAAGGTCATTTTTCTATATATATAATATAAGTTAAATCTAGGGTCTTGCATAGTCTAAGGTGTCCCCTAGGGACGCTTATGCATTCTCTTAGGATGTTAAAAAGTGATTAAAGTATTTTTCGCTACGTATAAGTATAATTTTGAAGGGTGGAGTAGATGATCCATGGAGACGAGGGGTACGGCCTTAAAATATAACCGATTTTTCAATTAATGGACTTATGAATTTTCATAAACGAGGGTAGATAGTGATTTGCCTGAGTGTCGGCAGTTATCCCCTGCTCGACGTGGCATCACGACATGCGTTTTCTCGTACTCCGATAAATATTAAATTTGGAGAAAATGCGGGTTGTGACAATTGGTATCAGAGGGAGGTTGCTTGACAAATTGTCGGTCAACCTTTCCTTGTAAGTATTGGATGTTTAGAGTCATATCATACACACACTGACATGTCATCAGCACGTCTTGGCTGAAGCACGAACACTACACTCATAGCATAACATGAAGTATACGGGCCATATTATGTAGAATGGGATGCATAATATGTGTTTGTATATGGATCCACCATAGGAGGCAACATGTGAGGGTTATGTATTTATGTGGTGCATAACCTCACCACATGGATGCGACTAACACGTTTTCTTTTTCGTTGCATGAGAATGTTATGTATTATGGGATGCATAACATTCTCATGTGTACGCCGCTCATAACATGCATTAAGGCCTTTTTTTTAGAATGCATAGCACAAGCATGCATAACATTGCATAAGCACAACGTGCCAAGCTAAAGACTTGCATGATGACATGTGTATATACATAATTTTTGAGTCAAAAAGAATATAAGTTCATGCATTCCCGATCTAGGCATAAGAGTTAGTGTGATGATGGTAAACCATCTTAGGTTAAGCATGACATTATTTTCTTTTTATAAAAAAAAAATAAAACCCCAGAGCAAGTTGGCAGTGAAAGCAAGTACTTATGTAGGTTTGTATGTACCTGTTTGTTTTGTCCTAGTAGTTGAACTAGGTTTTGATGATTGCTTGTTTATTCTTTTTAGCATGGCGCCTAAGCGTAGAGTGACGAGGTCGACTCCCCAATCTGAGGGCGAGTCTTCTGGTTCTCAAAGCGGTGTAGTTGTGGAGAGTCTAAGGCAGAGCAATGAGGCTCTATCGAGGCAGATGGTGGACGTTCAGTCTCAAATCCAGTCCTTGATATCTGTGGTGGCAGGACTAGCCCCGAGAGCGCAGGATCCTGCTGCGGGTATAGCTGTTCCAACACTTCCTGCACCTCCTGCACCCCCAGCCCCTTTGGTGCCTCCAGTGGTAGTGCCCCCGGAGATGGCTTTCATCACTAAGTTCCAGCGACTGCGACCCCCTACCTACGATGGTAAGGCGGACTTCATGATATTGGATGACTGGTTGATTTCCATAGAGGAAATGTTTCATTATTCTGGAGTGTCTGATGATCAGAAGGTGATGTTGGCCGCCTATCAGCTGAAGGGGTTAGCGAAGAGCTGGTGGATGAGGGAGAAGGAGGGAATGGTAGGAGGATGCACTTGGGCTTCCTTTAAGGAGATTTTTGATGTGAAAGTTTCTACCTTAAGTGGAGCGAGACAGGCTGATGAATGACTTCCTACATCTGAAGCAGAGGCAGCTCACGGTCAGTGAGTATGAGATTGAGTTTTTCAAACTCAGTCGTTTTGCCCCTAGTTTGGTGAGCTCAGAGGAGGATAGAGCGAAGCGTTTCCTCGATGGCCTGAGGAGCGATGTTCAGCAGCTAGCGGTGGCTCACGGAGCGGTGAGTTATGCTGGGGCAGTTGAGACCGCTTTGAAGGTTGAGGTAATCGAAAGCGCGAAGACAAGAGGACAGCAGGCGAGGAATGAGAAGAGGAAAGTCGTTGAAGCAAAGAGCCCCCAAGTGCCCGGTGCTCGTTCGAGGAAGAGGAGCAAAGAGGTCTGTAGATTTTGTGGCCGGCCGGGCCATCCAGCTGAGCGATGTTTCAAGAGGGCGGTAGCGCAGAAGGAGCATGTGCATACTATTCAGGGTGCTCCCAGGCAGAATGTGGTGTGTACTCTGTGCAAGAAAGAGGGGCATGATGTTGCCCGTTGATGGTTGAAGGACAAGGTCTGCTATTAGTGTGGATAGAAGGGTCATACCAAGGCCAGATGCCCACAGCTCCAGTCTGTGCTCCGACCAGTTCCTATTCAGTCTTTGCCACCACCTCAGTCTATGGAAACAGGCAAAGGGAAGCTAAATGTGATATCATCAGCGGAGGCTCAAACTTCGACGCAAGTCATTTCAGGTAAACTTCCTCGCCTGTTCTTTTACTTCGGTTGTAGTTTTAGTTTTGCAATTTTTTTTTCCTTAATTGCTTGTGCAAAAAAAAATGTATAGGGAGTTTTAAGGTAAAGAATCGCTGGGCGCGCGTTATCTTTGACTCAGGTGCTACCCACTCCTTTGTGGCTAGGGCCTTTATAGAGCGGTGCCAGTGGGTTCTCGATCGGGTAGGTGATGCCTTTTGCGTCAAATACCCCTCGGGTGATTCCGTGATATCGGATAAGGGCATTCTAGATTGTCCTATTATGTTGGGGGATTTTCTGGCCAAAGAAGATATGAAGGTTATAGACTTGGAAGATTTCGAAGTCATCCTGGGTATGGATTGGTTGTCCAGATATGATGCGGTGATCTAGTGCAGGGGTAAGCGCTTGGATTTTAGGAAGGACAGTGGTCAGCTTGGGAGTATTTACGGTGATTCGCGCCAGGACTCTCCGACGATTTCTGCGGTATGTGTTCAGAGGTTATTTCGTTCTGATTATTTTGCTTGCTTAGTCTCGGTGCTGTGGACTGTTAGCAGTGTGCTGCTGTTGGATGAGATTCCTATTGCGCGGGAGTTTTCTGATGTGTTTCCTAGCGATCTTCCCGATCTTCCTCTAGTCATAGATGTTGAGTTCGTGATTGATTTGGAGCCCGGTACGCGTCCCATCGCTAAGGCTCCGTATCGAATGGCCCTGCGAGAGCTGGAGGACCTGCGTACCCAGCTGGATGAGTTATTGGAGAAGGGTTTCATAAGGCAGAGCTCGTCGCCCTGGGGTGCTCCTGTTCTCTTTGTGAAGAAGAAAGATGGTTCGATGCGCCTTTGCATCGACTATCGAGAGTTGAAGAAAGTCACCATCAAGAACAGGTATCCTCTGCCCAGAATCGACGACTTATTCGATCAGTTGCGTGGTAGCTTGGTGTTCTCCAAGATTGACCTTCGATCAGGATATCATCAGCTCAGGATCCGGGAGTCGGACATTCCGCGGATGGCTTTTCGATCGAGGCATGGACATTTCGAATTTCTGGTTTTGTCGTTTGGGCTGACCAACGCGCCATCAGCATTCATGGACATGATGAACCGGGTGTTCAAAGATTTTCTGGACAAGTTTGTGGTCGTATTCCTAGACGACGTTCTGATTTATTCTCGGAATGCTGCGGAGCATGATCAGCACTTGCTGTTGGTGTTATCTACCTTGAGAGATCATCAGTTATACGCCAAGCTGAGCAAATGTGAATTCTGGTTGCCTCAGGTTACCTTTCTGGGTCATGTGGTGAACAAAGATGGCATTTCAGTGGACCCGGAGAAGATTTCTGCAGTGATGGATTGGCATAGGCCGAGCACATCCAAGGAGATTAAGAGCTTCTTGGGGTTGGCCGGCTATTATAGAAGGTTTGTTGAGGGCTTTTCTACCTTGGCAGCGCCCTTGACTAAGCTGACGCAGAAGCATGCGACGTTCATTTGGAGCGAGAAATTCGAGGAGGCTTTTCTGGAGCTGAAGAGCGGGCTGTGTTCTGCCCCTGTGTTGACGTTGCCTACGGAGGGCCAGGACTATGATGTATATGTGGATGCCTCGCATGTTGGGCTCGGAGGCGTGTTGATGCAAGAGGGGAAGGTGATTGCATATGAGTCGCGGCAGTTGAAGACTCATGAGCAAAATTACCCTATGCATGACCTCGAGTTTGCGGCGGTGATTTTTGCGTTGAAACAGTGGAGGCATCTACTCTATGGGGCTCAGTACAAAATTTTCACATATCATAAGAGCCTTAAGTACGTGTTTACACAGAAGGAGCTGAATCTGTGCTAGCAGCGGTGGCTAGAGTTTGTGGCCGATTATGACGTGGAGATCAAGTACCATCCAGGCAAGGCCAATGTGGTGGCCGACGCCCTGAACCGAAAGACAGGGAAGATCTTCAACCTCACGGCAGACCGTTTAGTGGAAGAGTTCTTGTTGATGGACATCTCTGTGGGATGCTGTGATTTTCAAAGTAGTTTGGCAGTGGCAGAGCCGTCTTGGATTTGACTCACCAGGTTGCACCAGAAGGATGATCCGGATTTGTTACACCTGTACCTTAGGACTGAGAGAGGGGAGTTGCCGGATTTTTCTATTGACGATTCAGGTACTTTGAAGTACCGCGGCAGGTTTTGCATCCCCGCGGTGGGAGACATCAGGATTATGGTATGCCAAGAGGCTCATGGATCCAGTGTTGCCTACAACCCAGGATCTATAAAGATGTATCATAATTTGAAGCAGATCTCCTGGTGGTATGGTATGAAGGGTGATATAGCACGTTATGTTTCTGAATGTTACACTTGCAAGCGGGTGAAGGCCGACCATGGGAGGCCTGGTGGCAAGTTGACTTCTTTGGAGATCCCGACTTGGAAGTGGGAAAGTATCTCGATGGACTTCATTACGGGCTTACCGAGATCTCCAAGGGGATTTGATTCAGTTTGGTTGATCGTGGACCGATTGACAAAGTGCGCGCACTTCGTACATTATAAGATCGACTACCCGATGAAGAAGATAGCGGAGCTGTATTTGAGCGAGGTCATCAGATTGCACGGGGTGTCGGTTAGCATCATTTCTGATCGATACTCCCATTTTACATCTCACTTCTTGAGGAGTCTGCAAGAGGGTCTGAGTACAGATTTGAGGTATTCTATTGCTTACCACCCACAGACCAATGGGCAGACCGAGTGTGTGAACCAGATAGTGGAGGATATGATCAGGTGCTATATTCTAGACCACGGTGGAGCATGGGATGAGCGTTTGCTGCTCATGGAGTTTGCCTACAATAACAGTTACCAAGAGAGCCTGCAAATGGCTCCCTTCGAGGCATTATACGGGAGGCGCTGCAGAACTCCATTATTTTTGGCTAAGGCTGGTGAGGGACTTTTATTGGGCCCTGATGCTATCGAGGATATGGAAATCACAGTGAAGCTCATTCGGGAAAAGCGTCGGATAGCTCAGGAAAGATATGAGAAGAACGCCAACCGGCGTAGGTCTGACTTGGTGTTTGCAGAAGGGGACCTTGTGTTTCTTAAGGTTTCCCCGATGGTGGGTGTCAAGAGGTTTGGCAAGAACCGGAAATTGGACCCGAGGTATGTGGGCCCGTTCAAGATTGTGGAGCGGATTGGCGTGTCAGCATATGGGTTGGATCTGCCAGCAAACTTCCCAGGTGTTCATAATGTATTTCATGTAAGCCAGCTACGGGAGTGTGTGCGGAGCAGTGGGCAAGTCTTGGATGTTGTGCCCCAGTTGGAGCCTAACCGCTCATATGTTGAGGTGCCGGTCCGCATCTTGGATACTCAGGATCGGGTGATGCGGACAAAGTCTATCCCGAAGGTGAAGGTTCTTTGGAAGAATCAAGGTTTGGAAAGCGCGACTTGGGAGCTAGAGTCGGCTATGAGGGAGGCTCACCCTCGCCTGTTCCCCTAATTTGTTGGGTATGTTTTCTTTCTAGTAACTTTTGTTTCGTTACTTTTCCTTTTATAGTAGAAGTAGTGTACGTGAAGTTTCGGGACGAAACTTTCTTTTAGGGAGAGTGACTGTAACGCCCCCGATTTTTCGGCAATTATTTAAATTCTCATTTGGCGTTATGTTGGCGCATTTCCGGCTCGTGCCATTGTTAGAGTACCTCGTTAGGTGTTCTTAGAGGTTATAACCTGTTGTATGGTTTCCCCAGCTAGCCGGCGTATGTTTTGGAGGCCCGGCTGAGCCTCTTAGGGAATCCTTGTGCGTTGGCTTTGGGTGAGGTTAGCCCGAGTGTGTGGTCATCGGAGGTTGTGTCCGACTTTGCTGATGTTTTTGTAGCCCGAGTGTTTAGCTACGGTGCGAATTTGGTCGGAATCGAGAACATTATATTTCGCATTGTTTCGACGGTCGCTAGTTAGCGGGTCGTCATTTTTAATTATAAACGTATGTTAGTGATCCACGTTTGGTCGGATTAGTGACTTGGGCATGCCGGTGCGTAAATGCGCACGTGCACGTGCGTGTACGCCGCTTAATAGGGTTCGTGTGCATGTCGAGCTTATGCATTTATTTATGCGCATAATTAGTGGATGGAGTAATTAGTGACTTAGTTTGGGTTATAAATTTGATTTAAATTTCTTTTTTTGAATAGATTTAGAAGGGGGGAGGGGGCTGCCGTTGGTTAGTAGTAATTAGGTATTAATTAAGTTATGAGTTAATTGTATATAGGGTATTATGTAAATAATATATATATAAATAAGTTATAGTATATAAGTATATATATAGATTATTAAGTTAAATATCTCCCTAGGTTTTCATTTCCCCCATCCAGAACCCGAGCGGCATTTCTTCCCCTCCTGCGCGAAACAGAACCGAGCGACGACGTGCAAACCGGCGAGCGCTGGTGGTGCTCCGACCACCAATCTCCGGCCATTTCCTCCCCAGAATCCACATCTTAGGCCGGATCCGAACTCCCCTAGACGATATCTTCATTCCTAGGTAACCTATTGGGATTTCACCGTGTTTTTTTTCGTGAATCGAGGTGCGATTTCGCCCTTTTTGTTTCCTTTCTTTGATGAGTTGTTCTTCTCAGATTTCCTAGCATATTTGCGTGCTTGAGGCCGGCTGGATTGAAGCGTTGTGCTGGCCAATTTTTTTTTGGTGAAAAAGTGAGGCAAGTGCGCTCTCCGCCCTTGCCATTTGATCTCTTCATAACCTTATTTCATCATTTTTAATTCAGATTACTATTACCCCAGTCTACCCTACCCAAAACCCTAACCAATATCCTACCTGAATCCCCTTTGCTTATCGTTTATTTCGTTCTTTCGTTGGTAATTGATCTCATTAGGGCTTCGATTTGTTAGGATTGAGGATGAGATTAGTATGCAAATTATTGTGATTTACGTTGCGGTTGGGAGTTTAGGTTTTATTTTTTTGGCCTAAGACAGGTTAACCCTAATTCGTGCACGATTAGAATTTACCCCTTAATGGAAATTATTGCTTGTATAACTTGTGGTTGCCCCTTGGGTGTAGTCCATGTCTAGCATAAATTGTTTTTATTATGAGTCCTATTATCCATGGTTAGGAATGGGTTGTAAAATTTTTTTTTGTGTAGGTGCCCTTTTGCTCGGGCTAGTTTGGCACAAAATTTATTTGTAGGGGTGATGGTAACAAATTAACCGGGTAGGTTCGTTATTAAATTAATTTTTATACGTGTAGTTGGGGTCAAATTACGGGCGTAGGATCAAGGTCCAACCGTTTGTGGGTGTATCAGGCTAAGGGTGTAAGGGTGTGGATCACCTTAAACAGTTTAGTTGAGTGCCGAACTACTTGCATAATTATAGTAGCGTCCTGTTTTCAATTTAATTGTGTCAAACCGCTTATTTGGACAAACCGACGTCTAGTCCGTCGGTTTGTGCTTAGGATTCTTAGGTGGGTTGCTTTAGATGAAATAGGGTTGTGTTGACTTCTTGGTGGTTCATGAAAACCACCAGTAAGGGTTTTCCCGAGTCACTTAGTGCTGGAGTAGGATGTGATTTAGGGGAGAGTTAGACCAATGCCGCCACCCCTGTTTTCTTCTTGTCTTACTAAGACAATATGGGTTGTTTGGCTGAGTGGACTGATGCCACCACCACAGCACCATGATGATATTTAGGCCTAAAAGACTTGGTTTGACATGTGGTCACCAGTCTAGGCCCTTGTTACTGATTTTGTCCATCTCCAGTGCTAGGTGACTCTTTTCGCTTTAGCGCTATGTTAGGGTTTTATTATTGTGCTAAACTTTTTTGCAGAGATCCTTGAAGCTCGTCTTCATTCGTGCTCTTGGTGCACTCCCTTTCTACTTACCTTGGTTGAGTATCAGTTTTACCTGTTTTACTCACTTTCTTCTTTTTTTTATGTACCTATTTTACTTCACTTTCACTAACTTCTGACCTATTTTTTAATTCCTGTGTAATTTATTGTACCCTTTCTTTTCCTTTTGATAATTGCCTTGCTGAGGTGTTCGTTTTTCAGAATACCTCAGGTACAGGTATTTAGCCGACTGTGCGGCTAGTTCGCTTCTAGAGGTTTTCTAGCGCTTCAGCTACTGTAGTGGTCTTCTGTTCCTCTTATTTGGGAGGTAGATTTCTTTAGACATGTAGTATAGACATACCTACTCACCAGTGGATTCGTGTCAGTTGTTGACGCCCACTGATGGTTTCTCTTTTAGATACTTTGCACTTGCTTATACTGTTAATTTTACGACTTTTGGTTATATTAAACTTGCTCCTGGGATGATTTAGGTTAGGTTGCTAGTTACTTTAAAACATATAAAAAACAATTATTATATGTAAATCATAATGAGCATATTTTTTTTTCTAAAAAGCTTAAACACTACTTTCAAAACGACGTAAAAGGTCATTTTTCTATATATATAATATAAGTTAAATCTAGGGTCTTGCATAGTCTAAGGTGTCCCATGGGGACGCTTATACATTCTCTTAGGATGTTAAAAAGTGATTAAAGTATTTTTCGCTACGTATAAGTATAATTTTGAAGGGTGGACTAGATGATCCATGGAGCCGAGGGGTACGGTCTTAAAATATAACCGATTTTTCAATTAATGGACTTGTGAATTTTCATAAACGAGGGTAGATAGTGATTCGCCTGAGCGTCAGCAGTTATCCCCTGCTCGACGTGGCATCACGACACGCGTTTTCTCATACTCCGATAAATATTAAATTTGGAGAAAATGCGGGTTGTGACAGCCGATCCTCAACCTGGCGAGGATGACATCCCCCGTTGCTCGCGATATTCCCTGGCGGATGGCCGACATCTCATCCCCTCCAAACCTTCTTAACCATCCCATAGTCAGCGACATAATCGGGCGAGAACCCGAAAGGCCGGGGCGATCATCAGTAGAGACCCGCTGAGTCTCAAGCTCGGCGACCCAGCCTTGGGAAGCTTCCAACTCGGCTTTGGTGTCGAAGAGCTCCTGCTCGAGCTCGAACATCCTTTTTGCTGTTTTGACCTCGGAAGTCTACGAGTATCAGTGAACCATCAGTCAAACAACCCAAGTCAAAGTCGGCCATGTCGTGCGAGCATGCGACCTACCTCATATTCCTTCCATCGAGCTGACTACATCCCAAGGTCTATTGCCTTCTTCAAGGCGACCTTCAACGCCACATGCGTCTTTCAGAAGCTTCCTCGCCGAGTAATGGCCCAGCTAGGCAGCTCGAAGAATGGAGCGCGAGGTCAATCGATCGATTCCATCCGTAATGAGCTCTGTCATCGTCTCGGCGTCACCTCGCCCATAGATCGCGTGGAGGACGTCGAAGGCCTCCCCCTTGTCTTCCCAGTCCTCATACCAGGCAGGGAGGTTGGTGCTCAGTGACACCCTATGCTCGTCCACCGACCAGGACACCAACGGGCATTCGAGGGCATCCTTACCTTCTCGCCCAAGGTTGAAGTTCGGGTGAAGGTAAGGTACCATGACTTCAGCCGGAGATTCCTGGTCACCGAATAGCTGGCGAGATACTTGGCTCGCTTGCTCGCATGGTCAGGCGACTTGGCCTTCTCCTTTCTCTTGGCGAGCTTCTTCTTCTCCCCAACTTCCGGCGGTTGGTTGGAGGGTTCCGGATGTGACGAAGCGACTTCCTTGGCCGGAGGAAGCGGTTTCGACGGGAGTTTGGATGGTACTGCGAGCATCAAGAACATATTAGTGCGACTTTCTTAACGGAAAGATAGGTATAGGCGAGTATGATCAAACATCGAAGACTTACTCTTACGGGGATGAACCTCAAACAGAACACTGACGTTGATTCACCAATGGATGGCGATGAAACGTTGCCCGCGGAAAGCCTTAAGTAGCTTCTCGCGAGCGCCCTCTAAGATCAGCGGTAGGAAGGTGATGTCGGCGGGTTGATGCTGTAACATCCCATTTCCAACAAGACCCCTAAGAGTGGCTTTGTCATGACTAGGTCAGGACAAAACCCTAGGAAGCCCAAGAAGACTAAGTGAGCTTAGGCATGAAGTTGGAAATCACCATGGTCTACAAAATAGTAGAATTCTAAACAATAGTTTAGGATGACCTTAGGGCTTCACCATGACTCCATGACCCCACCAAAACATCCCTAACCCATTAGAGAGTCCATTAGAGCCATAGGAATCCATTGGGGTCAACCCAAAGTGGTCAAATTGACCTAAGTCCGTCATAGCCCTAAATTGGGCAAGGTGCCCTAACTAAGGGCAATTGTCCTCTAGCATGCCCAATTGACCATACCTAGACCTTCCCAAGCCCTAAGGGATTCCAATGGGTCACCAAGGACCCATTGGGGTCAACCATAGAAGCTAAGTTGACCCAAGTCAACCTTAGCCCTAAAAAGGTCAAAGTGCTCTAACTAATTAGGGGCAGATGACCTCCAAGATGCCCAAACAACCCTACCCAAGTCTTCCTAGACCTTAGGGGAGGCCAATGGGTCACCAAGGACCCATTGGGGTCCACCCAAAAGATCATTTTGACCGAAGTCAACTCAAGGGTCAAAGTGGTCAAACTAGCCTAAATGGCTAGCGTAAGCCCATTTCTCCCACTTGGGCTAACTTTATTTTAATTAATATTATGAGTTAATGGGCTGCCAATAGGCTGGAGGAGATATCAAAATCGGCCTTCATTCCCCCTTCAGTTTTGAGAAGATCAATAGCCATAGCCAACCACATAGGTGCTGAATTCAAAGGTTATACCATGGCCAAAATTTGAGCTTTCATGGTCATTAATGGCTTTGAAGCTATGACCCTTCCCCTCCCCCATTTGCCAACCTTAAAAGCATCCCTAGACCACCAGCAGTCATTTCCACCCTTTACCTGAAGGAGCCAAGCAAGTTGGTAGTGTTGTTGCAGAACACCGATCGGTGCCACCACCGTCCATGGCAACTCAAAGATCGACCCACCTCCAGCTCTCCAAGATGGTGCTCCTCTACTCCTCTCTTCGTGGGCTAGATCCTTAGATATTTTAGGAGAGAAATTAGGCTCAATTGAGCCCGATTGGAGAGGAGATTTTCAAAAAATTTCATGGATTTTAAACCTTGCGGGATCGCCGGAAACTGCTCCTCCGGTGGCCGTGTCGCCGCCCGGCGATAGCTCCCACCTTAATGAAGGTGGTGGCGCCGGTGGCCGGCCAGGGAGGTGGCCGGGTGGCCAGGAAATTGGCTTGGAATGAGCTCCAGGTCGGGATGATCGTGTCCCTTGGCTGGAGGAAGAAGACGATGTCAGGGCCCTTAGATGTGCTTTAAGATTCGTGCTGGCATCATTCTATTTTAATTCATAATATTTCAATTTCTGTCCCAGTACTGGGCTGTTTGTAAATTAAATATTAAAAATACATAGGGCCCTCTACAGAAAAAATGGCCAACATAAAAACTGTAGCCCTTGAAGTCTAGTTTAATTTAAAATTTATTTCAACCCATTTGGTTAAGTGGTTTTACCACAGCACTCATTTTGGTGAGGTCTATACCTAGGCTAGACCAGAGATTATTTTGAGTGCCCCCATTAATCCAGCCATCCAAATGACCTGAAATTTTGGATGGGTGTCACTCTTACCTATACCTAGAACATATACAAAAATGACAATTTTTGGAGAACATGTTTCTATAGGTTTTGTAATTATTTAATAAACCTTTTATAATTTCATTAGAGGGCCTAAAGAGCTCCAAATTCTCCAAACTTTTGGTGAGAGTTTCTTGGGGTTAGTATAAGTCTCTGTATAAAATTTCACCTCATTTGGAGATTATTTGGTTGGAATTTGGTAAACCCTAACCTTGGTCCAAAAAGGGGTATTTAGGTCAAAGTGTCCCTTGTGGGTTTAAGTGGCCAAATCATCTCAACAGAGGTTGAAACTTGGTCCACTGATTTTTTATGTTAGTAAACACCCTCACATGGATTATGGGATGGATTTTCCCTAGGACCCTAGTTCAAACCCTAAGGTTGAACTTTGGGGGCTTGTGAAGTACATAGGGTCTTATGTCCTTGGATGGACTTGTTGATTAGTCCATGAGATCCTAGGGTGGTGAAATGCCCTAGGAAGGGATATGGTAGTATTTAGACACATGCACCCCACATAAACCACTTAATAAGTATTTAGGACTTGAAACCCTAGAAATTATCTTATGGGTCAAATGACCTTGAATCTTGATGATATTTTGGTATGGATAATTTCATATTATTATTAACCTTTGGTATTTATCTTAGGGTGTTTAGAGATCATTATATCATCCTTGTAGTTATAGCTTCCATATTGCCCTTTTGATGTTAATGTTGAAAATATGATGTATAGGTGGTAGAATGGTTTGAAATTCTGGAATAGATAATAAAATGACATTAGGTTGCACTAGTAGTTTATTTGGAGGGTTTGAAGCTTTATTTGTAGTACTTCCTTTGTAAAGTAAATTAGTGCACCTTACCTGGATAAATAGGAAATAAATATTATAGCTTGCTGGAAAATTGTGATACTTAGTCGAGGAACATATTAGGGCATATAGATGCAAGGAAAAATTGTTAAATGTTGTTTAATTGAGATTACAAGGGTGTGTCTTCATAAAGTGTCTTATGATAGTTTTCCTTAGGATAATCTTTTACCTGGTTTAATGACTTGGTAATTTCTTGAAACTTAGGAAGTGAAGTTTTATGATCATAATGTAGCTTTATTAATTTTTGAGGAATTTTTGGACTAGTATTTTTGGTACTTCCTTCAATACCCTTATTTATATGAATTATTTTGGATTAAATATTTAGAGGTTAAATGGTTTATGAAAGTTTATGATATTTAGTATTCACTGATATCTTGTTATCTTACAGTGTTCAAAATTTTTGTATGGTCATACCCTGAGTAAATCTAGTACTTCATGTTCAAATTGCCCATGGATTAATTTTGGGAAAAATTAATTAAATATCAAAGTTAATTAGAAAATTATAAATTTCTTGATTTAGGCTAATCATGTCATGATAGACCCCCATTAAGTATTTTAAGGCTTTTGGATGAAAATTTAGAGTACCTCCTATCATGTACGACATATAGTATAGGTTGGTCTGCATTTAGTAAAACTGCAGAAAATGTGATAGCTTGAATTGGGCATATGGATTAGGGTTAGTGGATTGCTAGTTTGGCTAAATTGAAATTGAGTACATCAATGGAAGTTGGGATGAGTAGAAGGTTGGTTTGACTAGGATTAGGTGGTGCTCGGGATCGACGAAAGGTCGTCTTTCCTGTGGAGGGAGAGAGAGGGTCATAACACAATAGGATTAGTTCCAGAGTAATATTAAAGGGATCAGGAATCGGGTATTAACCAATAATAGTAAGTGCCTTTCAAAAGGGAGCTTTGGGCTTCAGCCCATCGTAGTTCTTAGTGCCCTCGAGAGCCCTTCACGGGGTATGCCTTGGGCAGTCCTGGGCTAACATAAACCGTAGGAGTAATAAATATTAAAGAGAAACTAGTATAATTAGGGGTTCACTTTCACACACCCCGGTGTCTCGGGAGGATAGCTTGACTAGGATGTCCGAGCGGTAGGCTCGGTGGTTGTGGAAATGGGAAGGTTAGCCCGGTGAGCCGATGGCTCGGTAGATAATTGTAACGGGCGGGATAGCCCGGCGAGCCGAAGGCTCGGTTGATATTTGTGACGGACAGGATATTCCGGGGAGCTTTGGCTCGGTTGTTGGTTATGACTGACGGGATAGTCCGGGGAGCTTTGGCTCGGTGGATAATACATTGCATGCGCATAAGATATAAGGTGGTGGCTCTTCGGTATTGGAGAGTCATCGCACCGACACCAGTACGTTGACTCGGGGGGTGTGGTTTTACACTTAGCCAAATTAAGTCTGGTGGTACAGCCGGAAAATTATATGCAGGAGCTCCTCTTAGTGCACCAGCATTGATGCGTATGATAGGTCTGACTGGTAGTACTGATACCGGTTTAGAGGTGGGCGAGGCCCAACCCACCGATTCTGTTTGCCACTATGGAGGTATCCTGGGAGGTTAGGCTCCAGAAAGGGGGAACTAAAGGTTTGTACGCACAGTGTCGAGTGTGTGTTTTGCACTTGCATGTTCACATCATAGCATACTAGCATGACATAGCATCATCATTGCATATAACCCTTGACACCTATTGTATAAATTGGTATGAGACTTTTTATACAATAGGCCCTACCAAACGACCCCTTAGTTTATATGCTTGTGTGAGCATGCTTATAAGTTATGGTTATTTTCCTATGATAAATATTGCTTGCTTGTAAACCGACACCCATCGTATAAATTGGTATGAGATTTTTATACGATGGGAGCCTTGCAGAAGATCTCTTAGCTTATAAGTCTGTATGAGCATTCTTATAAGTTAAGGTTACATGTTTCATATTTTGCCTTCGTATACTTATTCTTACCTACATACTTTTATTACTACTACATGTTTACATATAACTGCTAGATTAGTTCCCCCGCCACCTGCTTACATTTGTTATTCTTTACCTTCATTACCTTCCCTTTTCTTTTCCCCGCTCGGTGCCTAAGAGCCATGGGGGAGGGGTAGGGGATGATAGGACTTATTCTGTTAGACTAATGGTTTTCAGACCAAATCATTTTAGGGGATCATGAAGCCGAACTTGGAGATGCAGCCCCAGAGGTCAGTGCGCGTGGAGACGGGACAGTCTAGCATCAGAGTTCAGACAGTTAGGATAGTGAGTCCTGATCGTTAGTAGTTACTATAGATTTACTTTTGTGATGAGTGGTTTGTAGTGAGGATTGTGATGTATCGGGCATGAGCCCTATTTTCTACTACTTTGTATATTATTATTGTTAACTCTCCCTTCGTGGAGATTTATTTTATATACATGTGATTTTGGTGGACTAGTTTTGAGTTCATTCTTACTCTTATACTTTATTCTACACTTCTGCGATCGATATGGCCGGCAGAATCGGCGTTTTGTAGTAACGACCTTCCCGGGCGTGTTGGTGTCACCGCAAAGCGGCGGTTTTGGGCATAAGACCCCGGTGGTTTAAAAAGAAAAAAATGGGATCTTACAGATGCGGCCTTCCCAGCACGCCATCAAAGTTGCCAGTGATGACGATTAGGTGTTCGCTCCATCGGTGGACTTTGTTCGTCGTTCCAACTAGTGTGCAGACATGGCTGCATAAGAAGACTATCCCATCTGATGTCGCCGCTAAGGAGAATATCATCCTAAATACGGAGAGGTCGAAGGCAATCATCTCTTCCCACAAGAAGCATAGGAACCCCATGATGATCTCCACACCATTGAGATTGATCTGAGCGGGCACGATGCCGAAGTACTGCAGGATCTGGCGATATTCTGTCCACAAGGGAAGTCGCAAGCCAGACTCGATGTGGTGAAGGGATAGTATCAAACAGCATTCGACATAATAATTGAGTTGCTCGGTCTGTGTGAGGAGTCTTGCTGAGTAGCCCTCAACGAGATGCCACTGCCGAAATTCCTCTAGGTCTTGTTCAGAGGCGACAGATTTCTTGAAGGCGGCGTCGGTAAAATTTGCGGCATGGGCTTGTCGGTGAGCGCTGGCGTCATCCCTGACCATCTTGAGCGAGTTGGTTTTTGCGAGCAAGGAGGCGCGAGAAGAGAGAAAGTAAAGGAGAAGCGAGCAGGAGGAGTTACTCACGAGTATGGTTTGAGAAATCGCAACAGTGTACTTATGACTTACCTACCCCCTCTATTTATAGTCCAAGGCAGGGGGTATATCAACCTCGTACGAGCATCTACCTAAGTTGCGTATTGGATAAGAGTAACCTAACTCCTAATTCTATCTCGCATAAGGTTCTCTGGGACCTCGCCAAGACCTGCATCAAATATACATAAAAAGTCGCAGAAAAAAGACGAGTATACGAGAAGAAAAAAACAGCAAAAGCGTAGAATAAACGCGAGATTCAAACTCGCTTATTAAGAATAGAATAATTATCTGAGTACATAATCGCCAAAGGCGAGCTCAAGCAAATAAAAAAATAACTTAAGTCCTAGGTGGCCGCTCTGGAGGATGTCTCCCGGCCCAGCCCATCTCGCGAGCCCTTCAGTAGTGCTCCATGGCCACCGATATCGCATCGTCACCAATTCGAAGCTACTCCTCCATCCTCGTCAACTAACCGGCGGACCCCATGCTCGCGCGCATACCGGCCAGCTCGTCAAGAGCAAGCTGAAGATGGTGGTCATTCATCACCATCCGCCAATCAATCTCGCCGATCAGATGGAAGCGAGCCTCGTAGTTCTCCAGACTGGCCCGAAGTTCTTACATCCTCGCCATCCTCACCTCCAAGGCCGAAATCCGGCGATGAGGCTCGCAAATGGCGAGTTGGTCGAACTTGGTCTCCAGCTCTAGGTAGGCACGAGCAACGGCATGGCGATATGCGCTCCTTGTAGCCCGGTGGCGTCGAGGAAAGATGCTCCAGGAGTTGCAGGGCGATCTGACAAAACAGAAGGAACGTTGCCAAGTCAGAAGTCGACCTCAATAGGCAAGTCAGCGCAACGACGATGCAAGTTACCTTGGCGAGGGGATCAAGATTGCCGCAGGGAATGCCCGTGACCTGAAGGATCTCACTGGCCTAAAGAAGAACCGCCCGAGCATTCGGCGGGCCTCCCTTGCCCGCGACCTCCATGGTCGTGATCCCCGTTCCTCGGCGGGAAGTAGTTGGGAAACTTCCTATCTGGTATTTGGGCCGAGTTGTCCAACGGAGGAGCTGGTGGCAGCACTGTGCCCGACAATTGACCTCGCAAGCTCGTTAGAGGAGGCGGCGGTGGTATAGATGTGCTCGCAGAATGCCACAAAGTGGAAGGTGCAGTAGGTGGCGGCGGTAAAGAGACACTCGTCGACGACATCTATTGGTCAGTCGTGGGGATAAGAGGAGTTTTGCCCATTCCGGACTGAGGGGTCTTGGCCGTCGCGAGATCCTTTCTCGTTGGAACGTCCTTACTCGCAGGAGGAACCTTCTCCGCCGAGGAGGCCGGTACTTCAGTCACCTTCTTAGAGATGATGTTGATCCGCACAGTGCGCATGGTCTGGACTCGCTTCCCGGATTCGAGAGCGACCAGCGGTGCCGTTCGCAGAGGAGTAGCGTCGAGCACCACGAAATCATCATCTGGCGGGAGATCTATGTCGGCAAAAAGAAAGAAGTCAGCAAAAACTTCGACAAATTACTAAAATCGCAATAACATCCACGAGCTAGCGACCTGAAGAGGCAGTTGGGGCGACCTGCTCCTGTACTTGAGTTTCGGGGGGAGGGGGTGTGATAGGTGATTTGATAAGATCGGTGTCATTGGCAGATATGTCAGGAATATCATCAAGCCCAAGCTCGTCAAGAAGCTACTGGGTGCTTACAGGGGTGGCGGGCTCCTTGGGGAATGCGGGCTCCTTGGCCGCCGCGGCGACATCTTTTGGCGGTGATGGGTTGTTGGTCTTGGGAGTGTGTGACTTGTTCGACTTCTTCGTCTTCTTCTTCTTACTCGGAGGCTGGTCAGCAGCGGCTTCACCTTCCCCCGGCCTCTTCAGCTTGGAAGGCTGGATAATCCCGGTCAGCACATCAAGACTCTTTTTAAGAAGTTCCTCATCAATCTTCTATATGTTGGGCGAGTTCCAGTTGGCGTATCTCCAAAACCAGCACCCCTATTTATAGAGTTCGACAGACATTCAACAATTGCGAGTAACTCAGATGCTCGCCCAAGCAACTCGCCGAATAAGTGTTGGATGATTCTTTTCGAGTTCCTACGTCGCTCGAAAAGAGCGGGGATTGTGTACAACCCGTATTCGTCGAGGTTGGATCCTACCGCAACCATCTCAGTAGAAGTCAAGGTCAACAAGTCAAGACAGAAGTCAGAGTCAGCGCGCCAAGCTGCAGAAGATCTGGGCGGGTATGACGAGCTCCCCTCGCATACTCGCCAGGTGGGAGACTAGGCGAGATGCTCGCCCAGCCGTGCGAGCTCCTCCAGGAAGTCGCCGAGGGGTGGGGTATAAATAAGACCCCCCCCCCCTCCCCCAGGATTTTCCAATAAATAGGACCCCAGGGGTACGAGGAGACGGACTTGAATCCTCTGTAGGATACTCGTGAGCTCTTCTTTTCGGGTAACAGTTGAGCCTTTGGATTCCTCTTTCCTTAGAGACCGGGTCGCGACCTTGCGACTTAGTCACCAGCTAGTCTCCCTCATACCTAGTTCGACCATTTCTAGTTGAGAAGGGGCTACTCCTTTCGAGCATCTAGGTACGTGGTGGGACATTCCTGCCACAACATCCGGGGTCCTGTTTTCCTTCGTTCTTCATCCTAGTCACTCTAGCCGTTTAGTCTTACCCCTGAACCGGTAACTTTAGGCGGCCTTGATCTAAATTCTGAGGTCAGGATTTTCCGTGCTTCAACAACACCAAGTATGCGCAAAACTTCCTGACCCATGACTTCCCTCCTTGCCGGCTGACCGAGAAGGAGTATCTCATCGTTGTCGCGAAATGCATCCCGGCAGGGTTTAATGTGCGCAACCCCGGAAATGACAACAGGGTGCCAAAAGGAGAACTTGCCATCCCGCTGGAGCATTTCAACGTGGGGTTCTGCCTTCCCCTCTGGCCATAAGTGTGTCAGGCCCTTCGATACTTTGGGGTGGTGTCAGCCCAGCTAAACCACAACTCCATGGTGCTGCTGGTGGATTTCGCCAGTTACATGCGTGCGAAAAGGATCAAATTCAACCTCTTGATCTTCTGCAAACTGTTCAACTTCCGCGTGAAGGGTGGAGTGGTCTTCTTCTCGGGCCAGACGTTGATGACCAGCAATCTTGCCAATAAGAACCATGATTGGCCGCAGAAGTTCCTGTTTGTATCGGGGAATTTCGGCAATGTTACCCTATCGTCGGTCCAGTACGACGAGATGACTTACAAGCCTCCCATACTTGGGTGGCACGAAATCGCCCTCGACAACTTCTTTGGGATTAAGACATTTGACGTCAAGTTCCTACGGCGGGACCTGGACTCCCTTCTACCGGTTCCTCCCGGCGAGGGTACCTTTCCGCCCTTCTCTACTTTGATCTTCTCGCCCTAAACTACAAGTTCTGACATTATTGCTTTCGCAGGTGAACGGGAGATTCCCCTCCACCAACCATTTGATGAGGCTAGGGGTTCCGCCGCCACCCTAGCTCTCGCCAAGTCAGCAGCTCTCAACTGCCGCAATGAGTCGGGCCCCTCTTCTAAGCCTGGTACTCAGAAGCAGAAGTTCGGTGCTTCCCCTCCAACCTCTTCATATAAATCCAAATCCTTTAGGGCGGACAGGGGCAAGTCCATTGCGGAGATCCCTGCCGAGACCCCATCTGAGGCCCCGCTTGCCGTGGGCAAAGTGGGTGTCGCTGGGCTGGTCAAAGAGACCACCGCCGAGACCCCCATCAAGCCGCTGCCGAGAGGGCACCAGAACTTTGGCCTCGGCGAGAAGTTTGTAGACGAAGAGGGCCAGCCCCTTCTCCGGTTGGACCCCGAAGCCAACCGGATCTCGATCTTTTCGCTCCTCTCATCTTGGGTGGAGCGAGACGCGATTAGCGGTGAAGCCTTCACGCTAGGCTTTGGGCTTTACAGCCGGGTGGATACCAGCACGTTTGACTGGGAGACTACCCGATCTCTCGCCTACGACTCAGCTCGAGCCTAGCTACGCGTGTTCGAGCTCGCGCACATGACTGCACGTCACAGCATCAGCATCGAGCGCAACCTGGTTGAGGCGCTCAAGTCACGGAATCTCGTCGTCGCTAAGGTACCCACCCCGAAGGCTGATCTGGCGGACTCCCAGAGGCTTCTTGCCCTCCGCCAAGAGATATGAGAAAACTCTCGGGCCTCCCATAATGCGGTTATACTTCTGTTTACTTAAAGAATTTTACTGAAGGATTCCGCCCAAGCTCAGCGATCACGAGCGCAAGAGGCGAGCGTGGAATGCGAGATCCAGTTGTTGAAGGTCGTGCTAAAGCATGTGCAAGAGGCCAAGGCCCTGACACCGCCATCGTTGAATGAGAGGATCAAGCATCGTCGGTACTCAGAATACGAGATAGAGGTGATGACGCAAGAAAATTACCAGGCGGCGTCCCGGGCCGTGATCCAAATACTGCGGGACTCCGGGTTCCTAAACAAGGGCAGCGAGACCCTTACGACATGCAGGATCCTGCCCTGGCTGTTCGATCCCATCCCAAAACCCGCATGTGAAGATGACTCCCCAGGCGCAGAGGATGCAGACATTTGTGGCGAGGGGGGCGAGACCAACGGAGAATCATCTGGCAAGACGTCTGGCGAGACGTCCAGCGAAACTTCTGGCGATGCCCCTTAAGGACCCCCTGCACTTCGCTTTTTGGCTTGTAAACCTTTTCTTTGCTATAATTTTCATGTAACGGCGGAAATCCTAAGAATGTATAAACTTTTGGGGATATATAAATAAAAAATTTTGAAATGCTTTCTTCTGCATTGCCGCAATGCTTCACGATTGTTTACCTTTGTGTTGGGCTTACTGCCATCTTGGTGTATTTTCGCCCATTCACCAGAACCCTAGGCTCTTAGGCGGTAACCACAGTCTATTTGCTAAAAAAAGACCAAGTAAAACTTTGTCGAGAGGGCCACGCTGACCGGGGCATGCCGAGAGCCTGCTGCCGAGAGTCATATGCCAAGAAGGCCATGCCGACCGGGGCGTGCTAAGAGCCTACTACCGAGAGCCATATGCCGAGAGGGTCACACTAACAGTGGCATGTTGAGAGCCTGCTACCGAGAGCCATATGCCGAGAGGGATGCGTCAGGGTAGGTCGAGATATCTCCATCCTTAGGATAGAACACTTTCCTTTGGCTAACCTTCGAGCGCTACCACCGGCCCAATCAGCAACGTGTGAGCCTGATGGAGGGTGTTGAGCATCAACCGGGCTCAGCCCCAGGGTCATAACGATGTCTATCAAGGATTGCGGCCCTTCCTGCTAGGTGGAAGCCTGAAAGCGGGAGCATCTCGAGACCTAACCCCAGATCGAGAACACTTTCCTTTAGCCAACCTCCGGGCGCTACCACCGACCCGATGAGCTAGGTGAGAGCCTGACAACGGGTGTTGAACATCAACCGACCTCAGCCCAAGGGTCATAATTATGTCCATCGAGGATCCTGGCCCTGCCAGCTAGGTGGAAGCCTGACAGCGGGAGCATCTCGAGACCTAACCTCAGAGCGAGAACACTTTCCTTTAGCCAACCTCCGAGCGCTACCACTGGCCCGATCAGCTAGGTGAGAGCCTGACGGAGGGTGTTGAGCATCAACCGGGCTCAGCCCCAGGGTCATAAATACGTCCATCGAGGATCCCGGCCGTGCCAGCTAGGTGGAAGCCTGACAGCAAGAGCATCTCGAGACCTAACCCCAGAGCGAGAACACTTCCCTTTAGCCAACCTCTGGGCACTACCACCGGACCAATCAGCTAGGTGAGAGCCTGATGGCGGGTGTTGATAATCGACCGGGCTTTCTTACTCAATCATGTCTCATATTGTTCCTGCTAGACAAACGAATCATTAGCAAATAATAGGAACAAGGAGAAAACTCTCCTTAGTTTTCATGGGTAGAACCGCTTTAAGTCATCGCCACTCCAGGCGTGGCTGAGGGGTTCCCCATCTATATTTTGGAGACGGTTTCCTCCTGACCTTAACGTCTCCGGTATTACATAAGGACCCTCCAAGTTTGGGTTCAATTTTTTGACGGGTATTGAGCTCTCGGCCACGTAGACCTTCTTTAGGACCAAATCCACCTTTATAAACTGCTTGACCCTGACGTGCTTGTCGAAGTACTTGATCATTCTTCATTTCACCTCTTCCTGTCGGATGACGGATAGATCACGCAGTTCCTCTACCATGTCTAGGGAGTAATGCCACTCTTCCTCGTTCTCGGTCCGCCACTCTTCCCTTCCTTCCTTTGCCTCAACTACCCAAGGCGTCCGAACCTAGAACTCTATTGGAAGCACGGCCTCACAACCATGGAAGAGCTTGAAGGGGGTCTCCCCCGTGGCTGTGTTGGGGGTGGTACACAAGGCCCAGAGAACTGAAGGGAGCTGCTCCACCCAGCTCTCCTTCAAGTTCTCCACTTTTTTCTTCAGGAGGTTGACAATGATCTTGCTTGCCGCCTCCACCTTCTCGTTGCTCCTAGGATGGTGGACCGAAGTGAACCTGAGATCGATTCCGAGTTGCCTACAAAAACTGATGAACTCGCTGCTGGAAAACTGAGGCCCGCTGTCTGTGACAATGGCGTGGGGCAATCCATGTCGGCAGATGATATCCTCCCACACGAAGTTCCTGATTACTTGGGAGGTCACCTTGTCCAGTGCCTTCACCTCCAGCCACTTAGAAAAATAATCAATCATAACTAGCAAGAATCTCCTCTGCCTACTGGCTTGGGGGAAGGGCCCTACCTGATCCATTCCTCAAATGGCGAAGGGCCAGGGTGTCATGATACTTCTGATTCACTGAGCCGGTTGAAGTTGGAGGGGGAAAACAACTGGCACTTGTGACACTTCCATGTAAACTCAGTGGCATCCTGGCTTAGGGTCGGCCAGAAATATCCCTGTCGAACTATCCTTCCTTCAAGGGTTCTGCTTCCCGAGTGACTTCTGTACTCCCCGGAATGGACCTCATCCAAGATCCTCTGGACCTCCCTTTCAGCCACACAACGTGCCAACATTCCCTAGAGGGTCTTTCTATATAACTTCCTGTCACGCATAAGGTAATATGCCGACTTGTGCTTGAACCTTTTCTTATCCATTCCCTCTGGGAACTCCCCTGTCGATAAGAAAACCACAAAAGGATCCATCCATGAGGGGTGCTTGTCCACCTCCATAATTCCCCCTTTTCGATGGAGGGGCAGAACAGGTCGGTGATGGTACCCCCCACCCAGGGGCAATGCTTGGCTAGTTGGTCTACCTGCTCGTTTTCCTCTTTCGGCAAATGTCGGACGGAGAAGGTCTGGAACATGTCGTTGACCCCTTTTACCTTTGTCAAGTACAACTAGAGAGTTGGCTCCCTTGCCTCAAACTCCTCATTGATTTGAGAAGCTACCACCATGGAGTCAGTGAGTATCTCCACATCATGCACTCCCAACTCCCATGCTAGGCACAATCCTACTATCACAGCTTCATACACGGATTGATTGTTTGTGATGGGGAAATACACGACCACTGTCTGCTCGATCCTCGTTCCCTAGGGGCTCTCCAAGATCACCCCCATCTCCAAGGAATGCCTTCTCGAAGCGTCATCCACCATTACCTTCCAAGGAACTTGGCGGGAGAGTTCTGCCTCCGCCACCTCGACCACGTAATCAGCAAGGAAGTCGGCTATCATATGGGCCTTGATCGAGTGGCGAGGGACAAAGGATATGTCGAACTTGCTCAACTCCACCGACCACTTTGCCAAACTTCCTAAGTGCTCCACTCCCTTAAAGATGTTGTGGAGGGGATGGTCAGTCAGCACTCGGATGGAGTGTACCTAGAAATAGTGTCCGAGTCTTCGGGCTGAGATGACTAGAGCGAAGGCCAGCTTTTCAAGAATTGGGTACCGGAGCTCCACCTTTCTTAATACCCGACTCACGTCATAGATATGCAATTGTTTCTTCCCCTCTTTCCGGACTAAGACGGAACTCACTGCCTCGGCTCCGACCCCAAGATATAGGGACAGATCTTCCCCTTCCATCAGCCCTTGGAGGAGCGGAGCCTAGATAAACTGCCTCTTCAAGGCTTGGAATGCCTCCTTGCACTTCTTAGACCACTCGAACTTTTATCCCCCTCAATACTTTGAAGAAGGGAGAGCACTTTTCCCCCGCTCGAGAGAGGAACCTGCTAAGCCCGGCCAACTTTCCTGTCATCCACTGCACTTCCTTGGCATTCCAAGGCGATCCCAACTCCACGATCTACCTAACCTTATCAGGATTAGGCTCCACCCTCGTGGGAGTAAGGAGGTGACCCGAGAACTTTCCCCTACTCGCCCCGAAGACACACTTCAAGGGGTTCAACCTCATCTTGTATCTCCGGAGGGTGCCGAAGGTCTCCTCCAGATCCTTTAGGTGGGAGTCCACCTCCAAGATTTTGATCATCAGATCATCTACGTACACCTCCAGGTTCCTCCCCTTTTGATCTCAGAAGATTCGATCCATCATCTTTTGGTACGTTGCCCCTGCATTTTTCAGCCTGAAGGGCATCATCTTGTAGCAATAACACCCATCCCCAGTGATGAAGGAGACATCTTTGATGTCCGGTGGGTGCATCCTGATTTGGTGGTAACCTGAAATGCATCTAAAAACTCATCACAGAATTTACCGATGCCCGAGTCAACCAGCACGTCGATCCGAGGCAAGGGATAACAGTCCTTAGGACATGATTTATTTAATAAAGAGAAATCAACACACATTCTTCACCGACCGTCTCCTTTTTTTTACCATTACAACGTTGGAGACCCAGCCGGGATATTGGATCTCGGACACGAACCTGGCCTTCATGAGCTTGGCCACCTCCTCCCTGATAGGCTCAGCCAGCTTGTCCACGGTTGATCTCTTCCTCTGCTGGATAGGGCATGATTCGTGGTCCAGGTTGAGGCGGTGGCAGGCAACGTCCGCATAAATCCCCAGCATGTCGGCTGCACTCCATGCGAAGATGTCAACGTTCTTTTGGATGCACTCCAGCATCCTTCCCTGATCCTCTAGGCTCAGCACCGCGCTGACTCACACCTTCTCTACCCTGCCTTCTTGGGTGAGAACCTCCATCTCCACCACCACTTCTGCAGCCTCCAGCTGAGACTCTTCCTCCCACTCGTCGGCAACCCACTCTCCTGGGTCTTGGACCTCCTCCTCAGCTACCCCCACGACCATCACCTCGTCATGCTCATGCACTTCCTTTGCCACCTCCACCTAGGTGCAGACTTCTTCCTCCTCTACCTCCATCTCCTCCAGCTCACCTCCGGCTTCCTGCCCCGACAACTCCTCGATCCTCCACTCCATATTCTCGACTCCCTCCTGCCAAGAGATGGAGTTCACCGTGGTGACCTAACACTCCCTTGCTGCATTGGGGTCTCTCCGGACCCAGACCTGGATCCCCTCGACGTTGAACTTCAAGCATTAGTGGAAGGATGAAGGGACGCAGCAGAAGGTGCTGATGAGAGTCCGTCCAAAGATGCCATTGTAACTACTGGGGGCATCCACGATGATAAATCTACAATTCCTAGACTACCCCCCCCCCCCATGATGACATGGAGTCCCACTCCTCCTTCCACTTCCTTCCTCTCCCCGGAGAATCCGAAGATAGACCCATCCGAGGCCAACACCCTTTTGGCCTCCACCTTCATTGAGTCAAACGGGTTCTTGAAAATGATGTTGTTGTCAATGAGGATCAAAGAGATAGTGAAATTCTCAACCGAGGTATGGATGACCAATACGTCGCAGAAGGGATCCTCATGATCCGACATGTCCTTCCTTGAGAAGGTGATCTTATCCTTTGAGGGTGGAGTAAGAGATGTCAAAGCAACGCTCCGACGGTACGTGGTGTGGAAGCTTGCCTTCTGAGCAGCCTCAATCCCCACACCTTGTGGATCACTCTGATCCTGCCTCGGGCTCCAACATCAGCCCTATCCTCGCACCTGTCCTCCTCTGCCCTAGGCAAGACTTACTCAATCCGCACCTCTCAACGGTCCTGCTACTGCTGTTGTTTCCTGTTTCCCCTCATCTCGAGGAACTCCAGGCATGTGGTCGTGGTATGACCCTCCTTCTCATGGAAGTCATGTTGGGTATTGTATCCACAATGTACCTGATTTGAAGAAGCCCCTGAACAAGCTAAGGTGAATTGACTATGTATTTGATGAAATCCTTCTAGTTGTGCTTGCAGCTATTCATTGCTAAGTACACACCAATGTCAGGGTGCAGTAGGTCAATATACACGGGTCTGCACAACGTAATCCCTCGTTGAGCAGATCAATGTGTTGGCTTACGTGTACCCTCTCTATTGGAGTGTACTTATTTCCAAGCACAGGTTCATGAAAGATCAAGAGCAGTCAAGGAGCAAGGATGGGCCAAAGACCAGCTCACGGGTGGAAAGACGAGAAATCGTCGAGAATCACTAGCTGATTCTCGCCGGTTGGAGCTAGTAGTCTCAACGCCGCCAGAAATTTCTCTAAGGCATGTGATTCTCGCCGATTCGTCGAGAATGACTTTGCATTCTCGACGATCCGGCGAGAATCAAGTGTGATTCCCGCCGATTCTCCCCGGCTTCTATATCAGTGCAGCCAGAATTCGGCTAAGTAGAATTCGGCGAAAATCGTAGGTGATTCTCGCCGATTCGTCGAGAATCACCTATGATTCTCGCCGAATTTGACTTGGGCAATTTTCCGATTCTTTCTGGACCGGTCCATGTTACCTGCGGTATTTCGAACCGGACTTAGGTCTTATTGTGGGTGGGGCCCACAACGGTCATGTGCTTGACCTAATGTATATATACCTCCGTATGTATGAGCGGAAGGAATACGAGATACGTGAATTCAAAAAGAACAGCCGCCGACGTGACCTAGATTGCGATCTTGCTCCGCCGACCATCTCCGCCGTTCGTGCAGTTGTCGCCGCTGTTGATCTCAAGTTCTTCCAGATCTCCGGCGACAGAAGCTTAGTCTAGCAGAGCGTCTCACGCGTCTAACTAGAGATCCCTTGTCTCTTGATTCGTTGATCGGGAAAAACCTTCCCCTTCTGAATCGATCGAGACGACCGATCCTAGTGTGACCGTTAGAAGACCTTGCTTCCTTTGCTATGAAGTTTGAATCCCCATAGCACTGCAGCAGCTCTCCGTAGCTGCCGCTTATTCCGAGAACCTAGCCGCCGCTCCAAGCCGCCGCCGGTTTCGGGAAGGTTCATTCCAAGAGAGATCTAAGGTTGTAGACTCTTCGTTGACTTCAAGAACACGTCGTCGAATGAAGAGCACCTTAATCTCCATAAGTTGTTTGTATTCCTTATACATTCTAGTTTCTATTTCTTTGTAAAGGAACGGTTGGTTCCTAGTTGTAAGGGTTGGGTGCAACCCGTGTTGTGGGAGTGGTGACTCCTACGTGTGGAAGGGTTCCTTCCATTAGTACAAGGATTGGATTTCAATCCAGTTGGTGAAGTGACCGAGTCGTCCCTGGTTGGGAGATAGGTCGAAGGGGGAAAGTGGACGTACCCAAATCAGGGAACCACTATAATTTGTTTGAGTCTTTTCTGTGCTATGTTGTTTGATTTACTTGTGCAGGTACAGTTTTTAATTCCGCAAAAACCCCACAAGACACCTATCCCCCCCCCCCCATAGGTGAAGCTAGTTGGCACTAGGTGGACTTTCAAGTGGTATCAGAGGGGGTCGCGGGTTCGAAACGCCGGGGTCGTTTCCGAGGGGGATTGTTGGGGCTGCGGTCCGGAATCGCCCCCACGCTGCGGTGCTATGCGGTAATGGCTTAACTGGCTGCCCCGTGGATCCGCCCGAGGACCTTTGATATAAAGATTAGTGGCGCCGTCCTCCAACAGTCCGGGCTTTTGGTGCGAGTGGTTGCGCTAAGTCCTCTCAATTGGTATCTTGAAAGTCCACCTAGTGCCAACTAGCTTCACCTATGGGGGGGATAGGTGTCTTGTGGGGTTTTTGCGGAATTAAAAATTGTACCTGCACATGTAAATCGAACAACACAGCACAGAAAAGACTCAAACAAATTATAGTGGTTCCCCGATTTGGGTACGTCCACTTTCCCCCTTCGACCTATCTCCCAACCAGGGACGACTCGGTCACTTCACCAACTGGATTGAAATCCAATCCTTGCACTAACGGAAGGAACCCTTCCACACGTAGGAGTCACCACTCCCACAACACGGGTTGCACCCAACCCTTACAACTAGGAACCAACCGTTCCTTTACAAAGAAATAAAAACTAGAATGTATAAGGAATACAAACAACTTATGGAGATTAAGGTGCTCTTCGTTCGACGACGTGTTCTTGAAGTCAACGAAGAGTCTACAACCTTAGATCTCTCTTGGAATGAACCTTCCCGAAACCGGCGGCGGCTTGGAGCAGCGGCTAGGTTCTCGGAATAAGCGGCAGCTACGGAGAGCTGCTGCAGTGCTATGGGGATTCAAACTTCGTAGCAAAGGAAGCAAGGTCTTCTAACGGTCACACTAGGATCGGTCGTCTCGATCGATTCGGAAGGGGAAGGTTTTTCCCGATCAACGAATCAAGAGACAAGGGATCTCTAGTTAGACGCGTGAGACGCTCTGCTAGACTAAGCTTCTGTCGCCGGAGATCTGGAAGAACTTGAGATCAACAGCGGCGACAACTGCACGAACGGCGGAGACGGTCGGCGGAGCAAGATCGCGATCTAGGTCACGTCGGCGGCTGTTCTTTTTGAATTCGCGTATCTCGTATTCCTTCCGCTCATACATACGGAGGTATATATACATTAGGTCAAGCACATGACCGTTGTGGGCCCCACCCACAATAAGACCTAAGTCCGGTTCGAAATACCGCAGGTAACATGGACCGGTCCAGAAAGAATCGGAAAATTGCCCAAGTCAAATTCGGCGAGAATCATAGGTGATTCTCGACGAATCGGCGAGAATCACCTACGATTTTCGCCGAATTCTACTTAGCCGAATTCTGGCTGCACTGATATAGAAGCCGGGGAGAATCGGCGGGAATCACACTTGA
The DNA here is from genome assembly GCA_039513925.1 of Platanthera zijinensis. Taxonomy (NCBI): domain Eukaryota; kingdom Viridiplantae; phylum Streptophyta; class Magnoliopsida; order Asparagales; family Orchidaceae; genus Platanthera; species Platanthera zijinensis. Next base: position 160,939,965 of record CM077092.1, read on the forward strand.
TTCTCGCCGGATCGTCGAGAATGCAAAGTCATTCTCGACGAATCGGCGAGAATCACTTAGTGATTCTCGACGATTCTGCCTTAGAGAAATTTCTGGCGGCGTTGAGACTACCAGCTCCAACCGGCGAGAATCAGCTAGAGATTCTCGACGATTTCTCGTCTTTCCACCCGTGAGCTGGTCTTTGGCCCATCCTTGCTCCTTGACTGCTCTTGATCTTTCATGAACCTGTGCTTGGAAATAAGTACACTCCAATAGAGAGGGTACACGTAAGCCAACACATTGATCTGCTCAACGAGGGATTACGTTGTGCAGACCCGTGTATATTGACCTACTGCACCCTGACATTGGTGTGTACTTAGCAATGAATAGCTGCAAGCACAACTAGAAGGATTTCATCAAATACATAGTCAATTCACCTTAGCTTGTTCAGGGGCTTCTTCAAATCAGGTACATTGTGGATACAATACCCAACATGACTTCCATGAGAAGGAGGGTCATACCACGACCACGTGCCTGGAGTTCCTCGAGATGAGGGGAAACAGGAAACAACAGCAGTAGCAGGACCGTTGAGAGGTGCGGATTGAGTAAGTCTTGCCTAGGGCAGAGGAGGACAGGTGCGAGGATAGGGCTGATGTTGGAGCCCGAGGCAGGATCAGAGTGATCCACAAGGTGTGGGGATTGAGGCTGCTCAGAAGGCAAGCTTCCACACCACGTACCGTCGGAGCGTTGCTTTGACATCTCTTACTCTACCCTCAAAGGATAAGATCACCTTCTCAAGGAAGGACATGTCGGATCATGAGGATCCCTTCTGCGACGTATTGGTCATCCATACCTCGGTTGAGAATTTCACTATCTCTTTGATCCTCATTGACAACAAGAGCTTGGTCAACATCATTTTCAAGAACCCGTTTGACTCAATGAAGGTGGAGGCCAAAAGGGTGTTGGCCTCGGATGGGTATATCTTCGGATTCTCCGGGGAGAGGAAGGAAGTGGAAGGAGGAGTGGGACTCCATGTCATCATGGGGGGAGGGTAGTCTAGGAATTGTAGATTTATCATCGTAGATGCCCCCAGTAGTTACAATGGCATCTTTGGACGGACTCTCATCAGCACCTTCTGCTGCGTCCCTTCATCCTTCCACTAATGCTTGAAGTTCAACGTCGAGGGGATCCAGGTCTGGGTCCGGAGAGACCCCAAGGCAGCAAGGGAGTGTTAGGTCACCATGGTGAACTCCATCTCTTGGCAGGAGGGAGTCGAGAATATGGAGTGGAGGATCGAGGAGTTGTCGGGGCAGGAGGCCGGAGGTGAGCTGGAGGAGATGGAGATCTGGAAGAACTTGAGATCAACAGCGGCGACAACTGCACGAACGGCGGAGACGGTCGGCGGAGCAAGATCGCGATCTAGGTCACGTCGGCAGCTGTTCTTTTTGAATTCGCGTATCTCGTATTCCTTCCGCTCATACATACGAAGGTATATATACATTAGGTCAAGCACATGACCGTTGTGGGCCCCACCCACAATAAGACCTAAGTCCGGTTCGAAATACCGCAGGTAACATGGACTGGTCCAGAAAGAATCGGAAAATTGCCCAAGTCAAATTCGGCGAGAATCATAGGTGATTCTCGACGAATCGGCGAGAATCACCTACGATTTTCGCCGAATTCTACTTAGCCGAATTCTGGCTGCACTGATATAGAAGCCGGGGAGAATCGGCGGGAATCACACTTGATTCTTGCCGACGAGAATCAAAGTCATTCTCGAGAATGCGAGAATCACTTAGTGATTCTCGACGATTCTGCCTTAGAGAAATTTCTGGCGGCGTTGACACTACCGGCTCCAACCAGCGAGAATTAGCTAGTGATTCTCGACGATTTGGACTTAGACGATTTCTCGTCTTTCCACCCGTGAGCTGGTCTTTGGCCCATCCTTGCTCCTTGACTGCTCTTGATCTTTCATGACCCTGTGCTTGGAAATAAGTACACTCCAATAGAGAGAGTACACGTAAGCCAACACACTGATCTGCTCAAAGAGGGATTACGTTGTGCAGACCCATGTATATTGACCTACTGCACCCTGACATTGGTGTGTACTTAGCAATGAATAGCTGCAAGCACAACTAGAAGGATTTCATCAAATACATAGTCAATTCACCTTAGCTTGTTCAGGGGCTTCTTCAAATCAGGTACATTATGGATACAATACCCAACAATCTCCCCCTATTTGAAGAAGCTTAAACCCTACAAGCTAAGGTGAATATAATGGCTTGGAAGAAAACACAACTTTGAAAAACGAGAGTGAGTTGAAATTCCATACCATTATCTTTAGAGCATTTGGAGCATACACCTTAGCACCTTAGCCGACCGAGAGGGTAATCTCCCCCTTTTCGGCTTCTGCAAATCTGGGTCTGGTGCATTTGACACCATGCTCCCCCTCAGTTCTTGCACCTGTGCTTACACTTGAGTTCCTGGCAGATGCTCCCCCTAGATGCACGAGCCTGGAGCTTCTGTAGTCTTCATTCCTCATAGTTTAACATCCCCAATTCAGTTTTGAAAAGACTGAATTTGGCCTCGTCTAAGGGCTTTGTGAAAATATCTGCAATCTGCTTGTCCGTGGGGACATAGTAGAGAGAGATGTCCTTGTTCTCCACGTGCTCCCGAATGAAGTGGTAGCGCACTTCATTATGCTTCGTTCTGCTGTGCGATACCGTATTGTTGGCAATAGCAATTGCACTGGAGGAGTCGCAGTACATTGGTACTTCCTTGAACTGAAGGTCATAGTATGCTAACTGATTTCTGATCCATAGGAGTTGTGCGCAACAGTTGCCAGCCGAGATGTACTCAGACTCTGCTGTGGAGGTTGCTACACAATTATGCTTCTTGTTATTCCATGAGATGAGCCTTCTTCCGAGGAATTGACACGTCCCGGAAGTGCTTTTCCTGTCATCCCTGCTCTCTGCAAAATCAGCATCTGAAAAACCTATTAGCTCGACATCATTGTTTCTCGGGTACCACAAGCCAAGATTAGGGGTACCTTTAAGGTATCTAAGAATTCGCTTTGCAGCGACATAATGAGATTCCTTAGTGTTCACCTGATATCTGGCACAAACACATGTGGAGAACATGATATCCGGTCTACTTGCAGTAAGGTAGAGCAGGGATCCAATGATGCTTCTGTATTTGGTTTCATCAAAAGGTTTCCCTTTCTCATCCTTATCCAGAGACATGGTGGATCCCATTGGAGTCCTCATAGAGGTTGCATTCTCCATTCCGAATTTCTTGAGGAGTTCATTGGTGAACTTTGTCTGAGAAATGAAAATTCCTTCCTCAGACTGTTTCACTTGAAGTCCCAAGAAATACTTCAGCTCTCCCATACTGCTCATTTCAAACTTTCCTTGCATAAGTTTAGAAAACTTTTTGCAGAGATTGTTGTCCGTTGACCCGAATATAATGTCATCGACATAGATTTGCACCAGCAAGATCTTGTCTTTGACTTCCCTGAGAAACAATGTCTTGTCTATTTTTCCTCTAGAGAACTTGTTCTCAAGAAGAAAACTAGACAAGGTCTCATACCAAGCTCGAGGAGCTTGTTTTAAGCCATATAGAGCTTTATTGAGAAAGTAGACATGATTAGGATACGTAGGATTGACAAAACCTGGAGGTTGAGCGACGTATACTTCCTCTTTCAAGTCTCCATTCAAAAATGCTGATTTCACGTCCATCTGATAGACAGTGAATCCTTTATGAGAGGCATAGGCTAGGAACAGACGGATTGCCTCGAGCCGTGCAACTGGCGCAAACGTCTGGTCGAAGTCAATCCCCTCCTCCTGTCGGTATCCTTGAGCCACCAGCCTGGCCTTATTCTTTATGATGACACCATGTTCATCCAGTTTGTTTCTGAAGATCCACTTGGTGCCGATCACGTTCTGCCCCTTTGGTCTGGGAACCAGGGTCCAGACGTTGCATCTTTAAAATTGATGTTGTTCATCTTGCATGACCAATATCCATGCTGCATCTTTGTTCGCCTCGTCGAACTTCTTTGGCTCAACCTGTGATAGGAAACTAAGATGCAAAATCTCATTAATAGTACCTCTTCGAGTTCTGATACCGTCGCGAGGATCTCCGATGATCTGATCTCTAGGATGATCCCTCACGTGTCAGAGCTCTAGAAGTCTTGCATCAGGAGCTCTAGCGATTTCTGGGGCTCCTTCCTCTTAAGGGAGGACTGCTCCATCCTGATTTTCATCCTCTCCGATTGGCATTGAGGTGGAGACCTTGACGTATTTTGGAGTTGCATCTTTCTCGGGTTCATCCAGGTGTAGCTTTTCGAGTCTGGCACCTGCATCTTCAAGAAGACCACTAGAAGGCTTGCAATTAAGCAAACTTCCTTCATCAAATACAACATTTATTGATTCCTCTACCACTAGGGTTTTCTTGTTGAAAACTCTATAAGCCCGGCTATGGCTACTATAGCCCATGAATATGCCTTCGAAGCATTTTTCACCAAACTTAGTATGCGGGTACTTCCCATTATTCAGTACATAACATCTGCAACCAAAGATCCTCAAATAGGACATGGTTGGTTTCCTGCCTTTCAGTAGCTTGTAGGGCGTCTTACGATGACTTTTGTTGATCAACGCCCGGTTTTGAACATGACAAGCCGTATTGACAGCCTCGGCCCAGAAGTATTCTGGGAGTGAGGCGTCATTCAACATTGTCGTGCAGGCTTCAATGAGTGTTCTATTTCTCCTCTCCGCAACTCCGTTTTGTTGAGTAGTGCACGGGGAGGAAAACTCATGAAAGATACCAAGTTCTTCACAAAACTCTGTCATAGCACCAGACTCGAACTCTGTTCCATGGTCACTTCTGATTTTGACCACTGAGCAGTTAAGTTCGTTCTGAATCTGCTTGACAAAGCTGGTGAAGATGTCAAACGTATCTGACTTACGTTTTAAAAAGAACACCCAAGTAAACCGAGAGTGATCATCTACAATCACTAGCGTATAAGACTTCCCTCCTAAGCTATGAACTTGCATTGGACCAAACAAGTCCATGTGCAGAAGATAAAGACATCTGGAGGAGTCTTTGTCTGGGATGCCCTTAAAGGTAGCCCGAGTCTGCTTGCCCATCTGGCATGCAGAACAGGGACTATCTTTAATGCACTTAATAATGGGAGCATCCCTTACTAAGTCTTTGGAAAACAGCATATTAATTGTCTTATAATTAATATGTGCCAATCTCTTGTGTCATTGTTCACAAAGAGATGCACTGCCTTTTGCAACGAGGCATACTGGGGTAGAAGAATCTAGACTGAGAAAATCTAAGCAGAAAATATTTCTGCTCCTAATGCCAGTTAATACTGTCTCCGAAGAGGCACATGATATTATCAGGCATTTCTCCTTGCAGAACTTAACGTCATACCCTTTATCACATAACTGGCTTACACTGATCAGGTTATGATTTAACCCCTCAACATAAGCTACGTTAGTGATAGAGAGTATACCGTTGGAAATCGTACCGTAACCTTTGGTGACTCCCCGATCAGATCCCCCAAATATAACTTTGGGTCCATTCTCGATTGGAGAGTACTCCCGCAGCAGGCTTCTTGTCCCAGTCATATGACGGGAGCATCCACTGTCCAAATACCAAATGGGAGTTTTGTTGGCCTTTGGACATTCCTGCAAAACAGAATTAATTTGCCTTAGGAACCCAATCGAACTTGGGTCCTAGATTCCTCGTTAGCATACTCCCCCTCGATTGGTTAGCCCTACGAGTGGTCGGCCTCGCATTGCCAACATGAGGAGTCTCGTTATTCCTTGGATTAAACCAGCAATCCATGGCAAAGTGACCAACTTTGCCACAGCACCAGCAGTCAAACCTGTTATACCTCCTCTTAGGCGCCTGCTTCACCCTTGGAACGTAGGGTTCAACCGGGGCCATAGACCTGGAGGTGGAGGCATCAAGATGACCACAGTCACATGATTTCTTCACCTCTTGGCTTTTCAGTGTGACAGGCTTGGCCTTAGGTGCCTGCTTCCGATTATGGCCGCTAGAGAAGTGACCATAATTTTCCACGCGGATTTCCTCAAAAGGTGCCTTGAAGACACTCTCACTGAAGTTACGGGGAAAGGTCCAACCATCATACCGGCTCTTTGGCTTTGCAACCGAGGGCCTGAAGTGATGGCCATATGTTGACTCAAAATCATGTTGGTTACAGGGAAAGCTGGGCTTTCTGAACTCAATAGGGCTGAGTGGGGCCTTTCCCTTTTCAGCAGTAGAGGCCTTCTTAGCAGCCTTATTCTTCCTCTGGTTCCTATTTCTCCTGGAAGAGGAACCAGGTGCCCCTACGTGCCCCAAACCAGCTCCTTTGGTCTGAGCAGTGAAGGTATCAACTAGTGGAAGAACTGTCTTAGGCATAGAGAAGCTCTTAACGATCTTCTTTTCTGCCGCAAGTTGTTCTTCCAACTTGTCGATTTCCTCTTGCTTAAGATCGAGGAGCTTAAGGGGCTCTGAATGCTTTGAAGTCAGGTCCAAGTGCTCCTGTCGGAGGGAGATCAAACTGGTGATCTCTTCCCTCAAGGATACACTCTCACCTTTAAGGAATTTAACTTCCTTTTTCTCAGCCTTCAGTCTCTTTCGACATTCCTCGAAAGTATTGAGCAGAAGCTCATACTTATCGAGGAGCTCAGCTTCACGGGCCGAAGGGCTATCCTCAGGGTCATCATCCTGAGACTCAGGATCAGAGTCAGAGTCGGAGAGAGGGGTGTGAGCTTTTACCTTCCCATTAAATGGGGGGCAATCTCCTTCCGAGTCACAGCGACCCATTAGCCCAAAGTAGGCTTCCTCGTCATCGATGGTGTCTGATGTGTCAGATTCACTCAGCGTCTTTGGCTTCTTCACGATGTAACTCCTCTCCTTCTTCTTGTCTTTTGAGGACCTGTGCTCCTCTCCCTTTCCCTTCTCCCTCTTGCCTTGATGGCAGTCGGCCACAACGTGTCCTGGCTTGTTGCAACCAAAGCAAATAATGTCAGATGAGCGGTGTTTGTTCGGTTTGGAAACATACCTGTCAGAAGAATAGTTCTTCTTCTGATCCCTTGAGGAGGAGCCGTCTCTCTTTCTTTGATTCCTCAGCTTGAGGAACTTTTTGAATTCCCGTGTGATAAGAGAGAAGTCTTCCTCAGACAATTCTGAGCCGGAGGAGCTTGGCTCAGAGTCTTCCTCTTCATCCTTCTTCCACGCACGGGAAGAAGAAGCACCCTTACCCTTTCTGGAATGAATGGCTTTTAGGGCCACGGTCTTTTCTTTGGCTGCGGCTTTCTCTGCTTCCTCTTTAGCCTTCCTTGTGTTCAATTGAAGCTCATAGGACATGAGCTTCCCGAACATAATCTGAGGGTCGGTTTCCGCAAGTCTGCCAAACTCCCGGATGGCGCAGATCTTCGTGTCCCATTCCTTAGTAAGGGACCTAAGGAACTTATCATTGAGCTCACCGTCAGTGAACACTCTTCCATATCCCTTGAGTGCATTGACGATCTTGAGGAAGTTTTCGAAGTTAACTCCGATCTCCTCCTTGGGCCCTTGCCTGAAGGCCTCATATTTCTGGTTGAGGAGGGATCTCCGATCGTCCCTCACTTCATCTGTGCCCTCCATTAATACAATAAGGCAGCTCCAGAGATCCTTGGCTGTCCTGCAGTTGCAGAAGTTCTGCATCATAGAGTCGTCAACTGCGCTTACCAGGATGTTCTGAGCTTTCTTGTCCAGTCCGAATAGCACCATTTCGTCCTTGTCCATTTCCGAAAGTTTCTTGGGCACTTTCTTGGTAGGATTAATGGTGGAGGCCTTAGTGGGAATGTAAGGTCCCTCCTCCACGATCATGAAGAGTCGGGGGTCGACTGCTTCCATGTAGAATCTGATTCTTTCCTTCCAGATAGGAAAGTTCAGTCTGGTGCACACTGGGATTTTGCCGAAGTACTTGAGTCCGTCCATGGAAGATATCTGTCTTCTTCTTGACACTGGTGGCAGGATTCTACTCAAGGTGTGAACCTCTTTGATGAGTAACCTCCCTCTGATACCACTTGAGAGGACTTAGCGCAACCACTCGCACCAAAAGCCCGGACTGTTGGAGGACGGCGCCACTAATCTTTATATCAAAGGTCCTCAGGCGGATCCACGGGGCAGCCAGTTAAGCCATTACCGCATAGCACCGCAGCGCGGGGGCGATTCCGGACCGCATCCCCAACAAGTCACAATAGGGAAGCTCCACCCTAACCTCCCGTCTCCTCCTCTGCTGGCCTCTCCTCCTCTGCTGGCCTCTCCTCCTCTACTGACTTATGGCCATGGCCTGGCGTTGGTTGGGGAGGGGAGGCCTCTGCCCTTCCTCCAGCCTAGAGGGTTAAATTGACCCTGGCCCCCCTAGCGGTTGTCCCCTCCATGAAAACCTCTCTACTGGCCCTGGTCCTGCTACTCTGGCTGTCTCCAGTCGAGCCGATTGTTCGGCTCCTAGCGCCCCCACCTTGGATGTTGCTGTTGTTGCTGTCTGGGTTTAACTCTCCTCACCTCCTTACCTCTACCACCTCCTGTCCCCTTCTCTTCCTCTGTGGCCTCCCCGTCAACTTCCCTCGCTGCTCTCTCCATCAGCTCCTCGAAGGAGAGAGGCGGCACCCTCTTCAACTTCATCCTGAAGAAACCCTGTTGTAGCCCCAAAGTGAAGGCCATCATCAGGGTGTGCCCTGGCATCTCCTGGACCTGGGTGACCTCCTCCTAAAACCGGTCCACATAACTCCTCAAGGTCTTGTTCACCCCATGCTTGATATGGAACATGGACTCAGACTCCTTCTTCTTCTTCTTGGAAGTGGTGAATATCAACATGAAACCCCGACATAGGTCATCGAAGCAGTAAATGGAGTTGGCCGGTAACTGGTGGAACCACTCTCTCGTCTTCTCCTTGAGGTTGATGGCGAAGAGTCTGCACTTGAACGCATCCAACATCGGTCGGATCAAGACAACATCCTCAAACCATTGGATGTATTGGACCGGGTCATCCTTCTTGGTGTAGTAGGACATCTCTGGCTTCCGAAACCCCTCCAGAACCGGGGCAGAAGAAACCAAATAGCTGAAAGAGCTACCTCCCCCTACTGGGCGAGCTAAGGGATCTCGCTCACCCATCTCGCTGAACCGGCCTCCACTCGCCGAACCAGAGAACAACACTCGCCTGGAGAGGTCTCGCCCACTCCCTTCCACCGCTACCTCCTTCCCAGCTCGCCTACCAGGAGCGTCCTTGCCAAGGGCCGGGACCACGGAGACCGGGATGGCTGGCGTCAAGCACTCGGCATGCGCGTCGAGTGAGAGCTTGATAAGTTCGAGCACCTCTTGTCGGAAGTCTTCAAACATGCCCATTGTGGCAAAAGGGGGAGGGCGTTGTGAGTCTGCCCTGTCTGAACCTTGCCCTCCTCCAGCCATCGAACTCACAGGAGATTTTCGGTGCTGACCACTCTCCATGCTCACCGCACTAAAATGTTGAAACTGAAAACTCGGTCTCTATGGAGTTCACCCTTGGTGAAGGGGTGATCACACACTTACTCCTCTCTCACAAATCCAAACAGCTAGAGAAAAGGTCTAGGAACAGACCCAAGGCTCTGCACGGAGGTCCCACTACACACCCGGAAGATCTTAGGTGTAACACCCCCATCCGTCACATAGTATATAGTAGTAGGTCCGGCCGGGGCCCGACGTCATATACCATTGACAGACCGAAGGGTTACTCAATGAAACCATCCTTCCAATCATAACGTCCTACACAGAGTACATTCTTGCGGAAGCAATTTAAAATTTGCAATTAAAGAACCCAAGCCAACAATATGAATGTCCACTAAATAAACCCAAACAGGAATGAACGTACAAAATACATAAAGTACTTGGCCTTATGGCATTACATGAGTTTACTTTAAATAAAAAGTGTCTTCCAAACATTGGCACGCAGGCCGGACACACATGAATAAAGCAGATAAACATTTGTAAAGTCCTTCGAGGGCCAGCTCAGCAACCAGGGCTTTAGCCAGCTATTTGCCACTTGGCTCTGCAGTACCTGCAAGCAACAATTCACCGTAACGGTGGCAAACAAAGGAAATAGTCAGCTAAGGCTGACCAAATTATAATGACCCCGCCACTTTATTGGGATGGCAGTGCTCCTTCCCTGCATTACATTAGTAATATCCAACATTCAAAGTGAAAGTACAACAATTGCACAATACACCACAGGTGCAGGCTCGCACATCCACACACTCCGTGCTCTCACTTACTTGGTGAACCCGGTCAAAATCCACGGTCTCACCACCGCCCCCAGGACGACAAACAACGTGAGCATTATGGTCTTTCCGGCCTAAGCCTAAGACCCTCCATCTATGCCAAAGGTAAGTACCACGTACAATAGGTCACTTTAACCGAACTACATAGACCAGGTACGGTTCCGCCTAACCCGTTGCTAACACCGCAACGTCAATTTAAGCCATATGCGTGGGTCAAGCTTCCCCGAGTCCCAATCCGATTACACAAATCTTACATAACCCAGTTATGTACGAGTTGGCTCCCAGGCCACCAAGTTGGCAGAATCACGCTTCTGCTCAGTTTTTCGGGTGCACCTTTGAGTCTTCTCCGATTATTTATGCACAATGAAACATCACCGATCCAGACCAATATGTCCAGGTAGGCTTCACACACAATGCCTATGTCCGTACTTCGATTCCGGACTCTACATGCAAAATGATGGGGACTATTCATGTCTACCCGAAGGAACACCTCGGACTCACCGTATACTCGCGAGAGCGGTTTTCCTATGCAAAAAGGGAAGAGGACTTCACATGTCCAAGAAGAAAATCGTTACCCTTGTCGTTCTCTTTGGCGCCATGAAGATCTAGACGGATGAAAAGCACGGTAGCGGCCTCACCTCCGTAGATCTGGACTCGGATCGTGAAACGGGGCTCCGAATCTCCACTAGCGGTCGGAACTCTCCTTCATCTTCTTCCTTGCTCTCACCTCTCTCTAAACTTTAGAAAGAGAAAGCTCTTAATGAAATGAGATTTCTAAGCCCTATTCCCGACCAAATACCAGCAGGAGAAGGGCTAAGCCGTCAGATCTTATTAGAAGGAAACGAGCGGCCACGATTTGCCCTAAAAATGAATTTCCTGGGACGAACACGGCTTGCGACACGCCCGTGTCCAAGGCCGTGTTCCTCACTCGCCGTGAAACCAGACGTTACAGAACAGAACACGGCATATGACACGGCTTGGGACACGCCCGTGTCAATTATGGACACGCCCGTATCATGGGCCGTGTACCCCAATCAACGTTGTAACCGTCACATCCCGAAAAGTACACGGGCTTAGACACGCCTGTGTCCAAATTTGACACGCCCGTGTCGATCAGTACATGCCCGTGTTAGGTGATGTGTTCATCACTCGACACGGGACCAACTATCCCGAAGAGAACACGGCCATGTGGCATACCTGTGGCACATGCCGTGTGCCAAACACGCCCCTAGGACATGCCCGTGTCCTAGGCCGTGTAGCTCTTTCGACGCAGCCCGACAAATAGCCCGAGCGGGACATGGCCCTGGACACGCCCGTGTCTCAGGTCGTGTTCCCCACCTCCTACGATCGTCGACTCCATCTCGTCGACCTCTCGGAAAACTCGACCAACCCGAGCACAAAACGGCCCTGGACACATCTGTGTCCCAGGCCGTGTGACCCCTACCCGGGCCCAAACTCGGCTCCAAAAGCTGCTCGTTCCTCTTTTGAGTTTTTGGGCATTACATTAGAGCACTTCCCCTCCTTAGCCAAGTGCTGAGCTAAGGGTACCTCAAAAAGCGCAAAAAGACAGGGGCATAAGTAAGCATACCTTCTGAGGTACCACTTTGGGTCTATTTATAGTTTTCTGAAAATGGTCTACCAAAAGCCAACCTCTGCTATTCTAAACGACTATATGCAGACATCTAAGGGTATCCAGGTAATTTTACCTCTGGGACCTACTGGGCGGGAATCCTTCCGTGGGACGCTAGCGAGCTTTCTGCTTATCCTGGGCGCGAAGCTTCCCGCATGAACAGTGAATGGCCTTCATCCTGTGAGATTGCCCAATCTTCTCGCCTGCTCTTATAAAGGACTTAGGCTAAAAACATGAAGCGTTTCGCTTGCATAACCCTTCCCGCATGACTGGCCAAAGGCCTTCATCCTGCGAGATTGCCCAATTCTCTCGCCTGCTCTTATAAAGGACTTGGCTCAAAACACGAAGCATTGAGTAGAGAAGCATCACTCAATGCCAAAAATGGAAAAGCGCTGAGAGCGTTGAGTGGGAAGACATCACTCAATGCCAAAACTTGAATGACGCTGAGAGCTCTAAGTGGAAAGACCTCACTCAATGCCAGATCTTGAAAGGTGCCAAGAGCGTTGAGTGAAAAGACCTCACTCAACGCCAAAGCCTGAAAGGCGCTGAGAGTGTTGAGTGTAAAGACCTCACCCAACGTCAAAGCCTAAAAGGCGTCGAGAGCATTGAGTGGAAAGACCTGACCCAACGCCAAAGCCTAAAATGCGCCGAGAGCGTTGATTGAAAAGACCTCACTCAACGCCTAAGCCTGAAAGGCACCGAGAGCGTGGAGTGGAAATACCTCACCTAATGCCAAAGCCTGAAAGGCGTTGAGTGGATAAGCATCACTCAATGCCAGCTCCATGGGCTTCCCACTCCCCCAAGCGTGACCCTTTGCGTACGCCTTGGGCGAGAACCCCTACCGCCCATTCTTCTTGCCTGGCTTGATTAACCCAAAGCCAGCCCAAAGTCAGGGTCCCTGGCCCTTGAGTCCTACTTAGCGAATATAGGGTTGTACATAGTAGGTATATAAATGAACAGAAAGTATAGGGGACGACATAGTGGAAACAATAATATGAAGTAAAGGTAAAGCAACTAACTATCATCACAGAGAAAGTAACCTTAACTTATAAGAATGCTCATACAGACTTATAAGTTAAGGGGTCATTTTGCACGGCCTAACGTATAAAAGATCTCATAATAATTTATACGTTAGAGGTAGAGGTTTTATGCAATGTTGTGTATGAAATGAAATGCTATGCATGCTTAATGATATGTCTCACACAAGTACAACGCACCCACTCGACTCTATGTGCACAAACCTTTAGTTCCCCCATTTAGAGTTAGCTAAACTCTCAAGTACCTCTCGTTATGGCAAACAGAGGCTATGGGTTGGGCCTCCCCACTCCTGTGTCGGTATTCACACTACCCAACCTAAACCTTGGGTACAACTCGGTACACCCGCAATTAGGTGCTAAGGAGTCTCTTTTACTAGTGCTGGCAAATCTACCGGTCTTTTAAGGGCTAAGTGAACACTTACACTTGCTGAGTTAAAGTATCGACGTCGGTGTGAACGACAACCAATGACGAGGACCCACCACTTAATGCACACACACACATGTTATAAAGAGCTTCTGAGTCATCGACCCACCAATCTAGGCCATTAATTCTATCAAACACCGAGACCACCGCTCGTGAATCTAAACCAACTATCCTCCCAAAATGATAGGGTGAGTATACGTGACGGTAGTTTATTATTGGTTACTCTTTCAGTCTGCTTATTCTTTAAGTTTAGGGTTAACCTTGGACTGCCCAGGGAATACTCGGTGAAGGGCTCTCGAGGGCACTAGGAACTACAATGGGCTGAATCCCAAAGCTCCCTTTCTAAAGGCACTTACTTTTATAGGTAACTATTTATTACCAAACCCCCTTTTCTCCCATTACTCTTTAACTAAACTTAAGTGAATTATTAATTTCAGGGCGAAGACGATACTTCGTCCGCCCCGAGCACAACTTCATCACCTTGGTACCCAAACAACCTAGAATTTGGCCCTAAGGGTGACCTCATCAAGACTCCACCCAAACTAGGTGCACCCACTATATTTTCCTCAAGTGAGGCCTACATTTCTACCTTGAATACTTCAATTCAATGTATGCAGACCAACTGACCAGCTTATGTGTATGAAGGTGAATACTCCAATTTACTTCGTCAACAACCTTAGGGTTATTTTTAGAGGTCTACCATGACATGCTAAGCCCAAATTCAGAATTTTGTATTTTTTCTAATTAAATGAGCCTTTTAATATTTTTTCCTAAAATCATGCCACCTAAGACTTTGAACATGAAGTATAAGATTCTGATATGCAATGATCTCACCAAAATTTCCACAGTCTCTTATTGACTAACAATAAGGTATGAATTTCATGATTTTCCAAAAAAGATTTCTATCATAAACCAAACTATAAACTTTTTGATCAAAACGATAATTAACAAAGAGGCTACAAGATTTTATCATCCAAGAATTATAATAAAATTACCATAGGTCTATAATGATCAGAAAAATATCACTTTCCAAATTTCCTAATCTTCTAATTTCTTTTGGTCACATAAATAAATTAATGAATAAAATTTCACCTAGGGCACTTTGTGAAGGAACCTCTAAATAATTACTTCCAAAATTTGCAATAAAATTAGCAAGGCATTATAGTAGTCTAAAAAGATTACTGGCCAAGTTTCATAATTTTTCAGTACTCAGTTTGTCCTGAAACAATTTATTACTCTAATCAATAATTTCTAGAATTACAAAGAAAGTACTATAATTTTTCATCCAAAAATTACAATAAAATTTGCAGACATAAATAACAACAATAACCCAAGTTTCATGACCATTCAATACTGTATAGACATGTGTTTTGCACTTAATGGAAAAGTTCATATTTTAAATATGAAGTGATTTGTGGGGGGAAGATTACTCGTAAAATTCTAATTAAATTATACAAGGTGTCTATCCACCCAATAAAACTACCTACAAAGTCTTGAGGCAAGACTTGGAGATGTGACCCTATATCCTTCACCATTCCAAATAGGCAGCCCTAAGGTTTGAACTAGGGTTTCATGGCATTTCAACCCTAAATACTTCCAAAACTATTCTTAGGGGTGTTTAAAGTGATAATAATGAATTTTCCAAGGTTTCACCTTGTTTGGTTGAGGGGTTGATCACTCAACTTCACTATATGCACTATTTAAGAACTAGGCCCATTACCCCTAGATGACCAACTTTGATCACCTGATTACCCCATCAAATCAACTCTAAATGGGCTAAAAAAATTCATTGTCATATAATGTCCCCTCTGGTCATCCACCAGAGTTTGGGGGAAATTTGATGTCCATAGACTATATTTCCAACATAGAATTATTAAATTATTACAAAAACTATAGAAAAATCATCTCCAAAAATTTTGATTTTTTGATATGTTAAGGGTCATGGCCAGAACAGCCTATGGTCAAATTTTCAGACCATTTGACTGAGCGAGCCACTGGGGGAACTCATTTCAATTTCTGGTTATCCATTATGAGAGGACTTAACGCAACCACTCGCACCAAAAGCCCGGACTGTTGGAGGACGGCGCCACTAATCTTTATATCAAAGGTCCTCGGGCGGATCCACGGGGCAGCCAGTTAAGCCATTACCGCATAGCACCGCAGCGCGGGGGCGATTCTGGACCGCAGCCCCAACAATCCCCCCCCCCCCCGGAAACGACCCCGGGGTTTCGAACCCGCGACCCCCTCTGATACCAATTGAGAGGACTTAGCGCAACCACTCGCACCAAAAGCCCGGACTGTTGGAGGACGGCGCCGCTAATCTTTATATCAAAGGCCCTCAGGCGGATCCACGGGACAGCCAGTTAAGCCATTGCCGCATAGCACCGCAGCGCGGGGGCGATTCTGGACCGCAGCCCCAACACATTGGACACCTTGCACAAAACAGTGCGTTGAGGGAAATCTAGTGGTCCAAATGAGTTGATTTAAATTTTGTAATAAACTAAACACCAAGGTCTAGGTTTTCTATGCTGGACATAGATCCAAAAAATGCCTCTAGCTATTTTTAATAATTAAAACAAAGTGACTAATATAGTGTGACAACAATTCAATTATTTACATTTATTAAACATTCGGCCTACGCTTATCAATCAAGCTCGGTCCAACGGACGTGGGTCATCGTCCTTGATGAGCTAAGGGCTGAGATCAAACCTTCCTAGAGCTATTCCAACTCCAATTTCCGGCCACCTGGCCACCTCCTTGGTAGGCCACCGCCACCACCACCTTCGTTGAGGTGGTGGCTATAGCCTCACGACGGCATGGACGCTGGAGAGGCCGTTTCCGGTGAACTCGAGGGGTTGAATTTTCACGAAAAACTCATTTTTTCCTCACTGATCGGGCTCGATTGAGCCCGATTTCTCCTCCTAATTGTGAGAAACAAACTAAAACAAGCCGGAAGCGGTTTAAACTGAAACTTTATTATAAGAAAAAGATATTTATTACAAAGGCATGACCTCCCTTATATAGAATGGAGGAGAGAAGAGAGAATACAAATAAGAGATGTGGGACTAAAAATTTACATGACACAAGCGGACTGTATAGACACAAACCGCACAAGCCGCGCGGTTAGACAGAAGGGCTAATCGCTCGGCAATTGTCAGAGAGAGAGAGAGAGAGAGATCACCATGTGAGACCGCTAGACCGCTCGGTCTCCAAGTCGCCAGTGACAAATCGCTAGACTGCTTGGACCATAGACATCAACACACAACAACCAGACCACTGAAGGGAAACCGCCAGACCGCGCAGTCATCAATCCGCCAAGCCAGACCGCCAGACCGCCCGGTCACCAACTTCAACACTCCCCCTCAAGCTGGAGCATATGTATCGATCATGCCCAGCTTGTCACAAATATGGAAAAACGAGGCGGATACTGGCTTGGTGAAGATTTCAGCCGGCTCTTTATCAGAAGTGACGAAGGGAGTGCAAATTTGTTCCTTCAAAATCTCTTCACGAATGAAATGAAAGACGACCTCAATGTGCTTGGTTCTTTCATGGAAGACTGGATTTTGGAGATGTATATGATAGCCTTGTTGTCACAGAACATAGGTAGAGGATGTTTGTAGACCTCTCCTAAATCTAGCATGAGTGCGTGTAGCCATTTTAACTCACAAGTGGTCGATGTCATACTTCGATACTATGCTTCAGCACTGGACCTGGAAACAACAGACTGCTTCTTGCTCTTCCAGCTTACCAGATTTCCCCCAACAAAAGTGCAGAAACAGGAGGTAGACTTGCGATCCCCTTTGTCATCAGCGTAACTCGCATCTGAGTATGCTTCAACCCTCAGATGACCATTCTTCTAAAAGAGTAATCCTTTCCCAGGGGCTGCTTTGACATACTCCAAGATCCGCAAGACGGACTGAAGATGGCACTCCCTGGGTGCTTGCATGAATTGACTCACCTTGCCCACAACATAGGAAATGTCGGGCCTGGTCACTGTGAGATATATGAGCTTGCCAACTAGACGCCTGTACCGCGTATTATCTGAAAGAAGAGGCGAATCATCTGCCCAGGTTTTGTCTTCTTTAATAGCCATAGGGTATCGGGCAGGTTTGGCTCCAGTCAATCCTGCTTCTTTTAGAAGGTCAAGGGCATACTTACACTGGGAGAGGACTAAGGAGTTGGGCTTCCGAGAGATTTCGATCCCCAAAAAGTACTTCGGAGAGCCCATATCTTTTGTGACCAGATGTTGACGAAGATGCCGCTTTGTCAAGGCTACCCCTTCCTGGTCATCGCCAGTGAGAAGAATATCATCAACATACATAGCAAGAACCACCAGCCCCGAGGAGGTTTTGCGAATAAATAGAGAGTGATCGGCAGAGCTGCGTGCAAAACCAACGGCCGTCACAATGCTGCTGAACTTGTCAAACCAAGCTCGAGGGCTCTGCTTGAGACCATAGATTGCCTTCTTCAGCCGGCATACTCGTGTCTCCCCCTGAGCAACATACCCAGAAGGTTGCTCCATGCAGACAGCCTCCTGAAGATCACCATAAAGGAAGGAATTCTTAACATCCAGCTGGGAAATCGGCCAATCTTTATTGACCGCCACAGAGAGAAGGACCTGTATAGTGCTGAGACGAGCCACGGGAGAGAAGGTGTCAAATTAGTCAACCCCATAGGTCTGAGTAAAGCCCTTAGCAACAAGACGAGCCTTATAACGGTCCACAGTGCCATCCAGGCTAAATTTGACCACAAAGACCCAGCGACAGCCAACAACCTCAGTACCGAAGGGAGGAGGAACAAGAGTCCAGGTACCTCGCTCCGTCAGGGTCGTCATTTCCTCATCCATGGCAATCTTCCAGTGAGGAATAGCAAGGGCCTCCTGGTAGGAACGAGGTGTGGCAGTGGCAGAGAGCCGTAGTGGAGGATGACCGAGACGGAGATGCCATTGGAGAAGATCCGTATAAGAAGAAGAGAAGGCGGACAAAGCGGAAATGTTGTTGAGGAAGTAGAGGCCGCCGCTCTCAGTCCCAGTAGCAATCGTCCGCTGGGAGCTCGGATCCTAAAAAGAACAAGAAGTCGGAGTAAACGTCACAGAACACTGAAGCTGCTTGCATAAAGAGGTAACCGACAATAGATTGCACGGAAACTTGGGCACATAGAGAGTGTCCGCTAGTCGAAGGGACGGAGTAACATGAACCACTCCCGACCCATTAACCGAGGAGGGAGAACTGTCTACAACGAGGACCGGGGGAAACCGATCATGCTGTTCGAGGAGAGAGAAGCACTGAGGATTGCCTGTCATGTGATTAGTTACACCAGAGTCAATAAGCCATTTACCTTGAGTCACCACGTGGGCACTACCTGATGATGTGACCACGGAAGCAGACGGCTTGGAAGAGGAAGCGGAGGAGTCACCGGAGGGGCGAAGTGGGGATTCTTCGTCCAGCAGCGATCTGAAGTATGTCTGGTGCGGCCACAGTGAGAGCAAAGGTAGCGGGAAGAAGTACGTCCGCCAGACTGGTGACTGTGGTTACCAGAGCCACTCCGCTGAGTTTGATGAGCATAGTTGTCTGGTAAAGAAGGAGCGGGCAGAAGCGGGCGCTGAAGGAGAGAGGTGACAGCGATGATGCGGGCAGCGGTGGAATCTAAGGTAGGAGATTCCTCCTCACCAAGAATTTGCTGGCGGATCATGACATAAGTATCAGGAAGCCGGAGCAGATAACACACAACCAGAAGCTCCTGGAAGAGCTTGTGTTGTTGAGCCAAATCCGCAGAAAAGGGGCGATTTTGAAGAATCTCAGCCCCAAAAGCTTGAACCTGTTGGTAGGCGGCAGCAGGAGATAAGGAAGGTCGGGCAAAGAGGTCTGCATACAACGTATAGATGCGGGACGTCTGAGCCCCTTTGGAGTACAGAGCGGCCAGATGAATCCAAGCGGCCTTGACCGTCTCATCATGACGGATGACGGGAAGGCACTCATCGGATAGGCTGTTAGCGAGCCAAGTACGCACAAGAGCATCACTCGCATCCCAGTCATCAAAGAGAGGTGAAGTGGTAGGAGGAGGGTCATCAATGAGATGGTGGCGTGTGCGTTGCGAGCGAAGGAGAAAGGTGAAAGAGACGCTCCAATCCGGGTAGTTGGAGACGACTAGCTTGGAAACAGTGCCAAGGTTCTCGGAAGGAGTAGGAGGGAGAGGCGGAGCCGGATTGGCGACAAGGGTGGTGGCAGGAGTGGTGGCAATAGAACCATCAGAAAGAGCCATAGTAGCGAACAACAGGAAGCCGCGCGGTTAGGCAACAAGCCGCGCGGTTAGATAACAAGCCGCGCGGTTAGGCAACAAGCCGCGCGGTTAGGAAGAAGAAGATCTGCAACGTTCACGAAGTCAGACACCAGCGGCCAGATAAGCCACGACCAAGCCGCAGAATCAAGCAGAGGGATAGAAGTCGAGCGACTAGAAGATAGTCCGCTTGAACAGAAGCAACAAACAAAATAAGGCACAGGGCAACAGGTCGCGACGAACAAGGGCGGCGACTAAGCACAGGAACAAAAAGGTCGCGCACACCGAGGGAAACGACAAGGAGATAAAGAGACCGCGCGGATAGGTCGCAAGCAGGCGAAGCAAGCCGCGCGGACAGGGAGGGCGCACAATCAGGAGGAAAGGATCGAGTCCTCTGATATCATGTGAGAAACGAACTAAAACAAGCCGGAAGTGGTTTAAACTGAAACTTTATTATCAGAAAAAGGTATCTATAACAAAGGTATGACCTCCCTTATATAAAATAGAGGAGAGAAGAGAGAATACAAATAAGAGATGTGGGACTAAAAATTTACATGACACAAGCGGACTGTACAGACACAAACCGCACAAGCCGCGCGGTTAGACAGAAGGGCTAACCGCTCGGCAACTGTGAGAGAGAGAGAGAGAGATCGCCATGTGAGACCGCTAGACCGCCCGATCTCCAAGTCGCCAGTGACAAACCGCTAGATCGCTTGGACTACAGACAGCAACACACAGCAACCAGACCGCTGAAGGGAAATCGCCAGACCGCGCGGTCATCAATCTGCCAAGCCAGATCGCCCCGTCACCAACTTCAACACTAATGATCTACAGATCTAGCATAGAGGAAGAGGATTAGACTTGCAGGCGGGCTTGGCAACGAGTGTGGTGGTGGTGTGCCATGGTCGACGACCCTAGCTTTTTCCTTGTCGAATTCTCAATTCTTCACCTAAGGCAGTGATGTAAAAGTTCGTTTTGATTGCTTGGGAGCTTTTAAAACTGATGGAGGGGTTATTTTGGGGAGTGAGATAAGCAATCCTTGAATGGCCATGAATGGGGTATTCTGACAGGCTGAATTCGTGCCCTCTCTTATGCTTGGCTGGCTGGAATTGATAGCAAATTCCTCTCAAAGGTTAGTGGAGATGAATGGAGGCTTAGGGAAGAGGAATGGGGAAGCCTCTTTGCATTCATCATTAATCCCCCATCTTTCTCTCTCCTCCCTTGAATGAAGCCCCCATTTTCTCTCCTAGTCACCACCTCCAAATTTTGAGTGGCTCTTTAGGTAAATATCCACTTGTTGTAGCTAGTGGGCCATCACAATTGGGTCTAGCCCAATTGGATTGAAGTTGGGCTTGACTTTCCTCCCCATTTGGGCTTGGTTTGACCAAGGTTTGACTTGGGGGTGTTGAGTTGGTCAAATGAGTGGTTTGACTGGCCAACTAAGGCTTTGTTTGGGGCTGCGTTTAGGGAGCTGGCCACCGCAAATTTTTGATAAGCCGCGCCAAATAAGTTTGTCGAGACCTCACGGTGGCATCAGCCATCGTGTATTTCGGCGGTGTGCCGGCCATTTTGAGTCGCGGGAATTTCCCGCGACTTTAAAATTGCAGCAGCGCTGCTGGCTTTTTTACTATATTATTAATATATTATAATTATATTATAATATATAAACATATATATTAATATTATATATAAGTTATATAAATATATTACATTATATCTATACTATATTAAAAGGATTTATGGTGGTCTGCCAATAGCGTGAATTCGAAAATAGGGGGCCGTCGGATTTGAGTGTTTTGATCCAGACCCGTTGGATCTGGGGCTGCAAATAACAAAATTAGCCTGCATATAAAAAAATCCCAAAAATCCTCATTGTTTCTCTCTCCTAATTCCCGATCACTATTCTCCACAAAAATAAAAAAATCCGATCTTCTCCGCCGCCGTCGGCGGCGGCATGACCGGAGACCCCTGGCCGGTTCGCCGGTAGCCGGCGAACCTTCCGGCGGTGTTCCGGTGGCGCTCCGGTGGGGCCACCGCCGTGAGCGCCACCGAAACACCGCCGGAAGGTTCGCCGGCTACCGGCGAACCGGCCAGGGGTCTCCAGTCAGGCCGCCGGCGGCTCAAGCCGCCGACGGCGAAGAAGACCGGCGGTTTGTTTTTTTTAATTAAAAATAACAATAATAAATAAGGTGTATATTAAATATGTATGTTTGGTATAAATATATGATTTAAAAATTAAAATATTAAAAATATATAACTATAATACATAAAAGGTGCCTCGGCCTCGGAGCGGGCGGAGCCCGCCGTTGCAGGTCGGGTACTGTTACGTGGGGCCGTTGGGTCGGAGGCAGGCGAAGCCCGCTGGGGGGGCGACGTCGGGGGGCGAAGCCCGCCGTCGACGGCCGGGTACTGTGGCCCGTAACCATCGGGGCGGAGGCATCGGGGCGCGCGGAGCCCGTCGTTGTAGGTCGGGTACTGTCATGTGGTGTCGTAGGGTCGGAGGCGGGTGAAGCCCGCTGGGGGGGCGATGCCGGGTGGCGGGCGAAGCCCGCAGTCGCCGGTCGGGTACTGTGGCGCGTAGCCATCGGGTCGGAGGCTCGTGCCTGTCACTCGTATTAATATATATAAATATATATAATATATATGTCATGTAATATATATTACATTATAATAATATATATTATTATTATATTACGTTATAGTATAATATAATATTACAAAAAATATTGTGTTTCAAAAAGAAATTTTTAATTGAGTTTTTCGAAATTTTTTGTTCATGTATTTGTGTCTCACTAGTTTAAAAAGCACTCTAACAGCTGTTCTGCCAAACAGATTCATAGATTATGTCACCACTGTACAAAACAATTGATTATTCGACCACTGCTTCCCACCACTGCTTTTCCAGCCGTTGCAACCGCGCCAAACAGAGCCTAAGTGTCTTGAGTCCCTTGCCACCACCCAAGTCCATTTGTGACTTGGGGTTATCAACTTAGGTCAAATTAGGGCAATTTGACCTAACTAGGGTTTGGGTTGACCCTAGTTAACTTGACCCCCTAGGTTGACCCCCAAATGGGTTGTAAGGGCTCTAAAGGGTCCCTATGAGATTGGAAGTGGTTTGGTGGGGTCAAGTAGTCAAGTTGGGACCCCAAGGCCAAACCCTAGACAAGGTAACCAAGAATTGCTATTTGCAAACCAAGGTGATTTCACCTATTTACCTAGGCACCCATGGTCCTCTTGGTCTTCTTAAAGCTTTGTCATGACCTAGTCATGACAAAAACTTCCTAGAGGTCTGGTTGTTTGTGGGATGTTACAATGCATTGATTACCGTCAACTCTACCTACAAACAGCTGTCAAAGACAAGTTTTTTATTCTCATCATTGAAAAGCTCATTGATGAGTTGCATGTGGCTGTTTTCTTCTCCAAATTGGACATGCGGGCGGGCTATCATCAGGTCCGGATGGCGGAAGAGGACATCTACAAGACAGTGTTTCAAACACACCATGACCACTACGAATTTCTGGTCATTCCCTTTGGCTTGACAAATGGGTTGTCAACTTTCCAAAAGCTTAATGAACAAGATCTTCCAAGACCAACTACAGAAATTCATCTTAGTCTTTTTTGACGATACTTTTAGTAAATCTTGGTAGGAGTGCATGATATATCTCACCTTTAAATTTAAGACGCTATGCAAAAATAACTTATTTCTCAAGCGGAGTAAGTGTAGCTTCGGGAGGAGTGGCCACGGATTCGGAGAAGATTCGGGCTATGTTGGAGTGGTCAACCCCTAAGACTGTGAAGCAGGTACAAAGCTTCTTAGGCCTCTCCAGATACTACGTACTGGCAGATTATTCAAGCCTATGGCGACATCGCTAAACTGCTAATGGAGATGCTCAAATCATCTCAGTTACATTGGACGGAGGAAGAAAAACAAGCATTCATACAACTCAAGAAGGATGTCTCCCAACCGCCTGTGCTATGCTTTTCCGATTTCACCAAGCCTTTCGCAGTTGAATCAAACGCCTCAAACAAGGGAATAAGGGTGGTTCTCTTACAGCATGGTCGGCCAATAACATACTTTAGTAAGGCGTTGGGCAAGAAGAACTCGACACTCTCAGTTTATGAGAAGGAACACTTACGGTGGCACTAGCGGTACAGCAATGGAGACATTATTTAATTACTGAACCATTCTTTATCGCACAGACCAACAAAGTCTGAAATTCTTGCCGAACTAGAAGTTGGCTATACCGACAAGACAAAAATACTTGTCAAAGTTAGTTGGATACGACTACACCATCCAGTAAAAACAAGAGAAGAAGAATCTGCGCGCCGACGCGATATCCAGAAGGGAAGGGATGAAGAAGACCAAATTATGCGCCTTGGTCACGGTTACATCGGATTTCCTACGATAACTTAAGGAGTCTTAGCAACGGGACCCCAAATTCAAAACATTATCGCGCAAAAAACAATGGATATCACCAGTCAATCAAAATATCAGTGAAAGAGTGGACTACTAAAGTGGAAAGGCTGATTGGTGGTTAGGGACAATGCTGCCATTAAGTTGAAATTACTGCAAATATACCACGACAGTGCCTGTGGCGGACATTCATGTATCACTTCCACATGCCACCGTCCTATGAAAGATGTTTTTTTGGAAAAAAAATGAAGGTCGTGGTTTACGAATATATCCAACATTGTGTCATATGTCAATAGTGAAAGCTAGATAATAGAAAAGCAATGGGTCTGCTCCAACCCCTTCCAATGTCGGATAAAGATTTGACAAGAAATATCGATGGATTTTGTGGATGGACTCCATAAGAGTACTGGTAAAACGACGATACTTGTAGTCGTTGATCGTTTTAGCAAGCAAGTGCACTTTATGGCCATTTCCCACTCGTATACCACTGAAAGTGTGGCTTTAGTATTCTTAGACTCCAACTTCAGGTTGCATGGTATGCCCGAGTCCATCATCAGCGATCGGGATGCCACCTTTGTGAGCTAATTCTGGCATGAACTTTTTCGGGTGCTACAAGTCAAGCTAAATTTGTCTACCGCGTACCACCCCCAATCTGATGGTCAAACTGAAGTGGTGAATCAGTGTTTGGAAAATTACTTACGATGCATGTGCTTTGAGAGACCAAAAATTGGGTTCATTGACTTCCCTTGGCAGAATGGTAGTACAATACAACGTACCAAAGCGCGATCAAAATGACCCCCTACGAGGTGGTTTATGGACAAGCGCCGCCCCTACATGTGTCCTACAGCTAGGGGTGGAAATAGGCCAGGCGGCCTATCAGCGGCCTGCAGCCTTACCTGCCATTGGTCTGGCCTGGCCTGACCTATTTTCTACTTACCAAAAATATAGGCATATAATTGGGCCTGTTTTTAAAACAGGCACGGTCCTCTATTATTAAAGTCTGGCATGTAAGCCTGCAGTCCGGCCTACATTATTTTTAAATAATAAATAAAATTAATTTATTATATAAACTTAAATATCACTAATTACCTAATTACTAATAGTATATTAAAAATGAATTATTAAGTAGGGCTAAGTAGGCCTACAGGCCAGGCCAAGCCTACCCGTTTTTCAAAATAGGCCAGGTCAGGCCTATATTTTGACCTACATCAGGCTAGTAGGTCAGGCTCAGGCCCAAAAAGACTAATGTAGGCCTGACCTGTTTTCCATAAGGCCTGACCTGGCCTGACCTATTTCCACCCCTACCTACAGCCTCGGCCTTACAGAAGTAGAGGAAGTGGATTGGTCCTTGGTAGAACGCAAACATGTCATCCGGCTTTTGAAGACTATCTCGCGGCAGCCCAAAACTGCATGCGAGTAATGACGGATAAGAAGCGAAGGGAACCGGTATTTAAAGTGGGCTTGTCGGTGTATGTCCGTCTACAACTCTATAAACAAACATTGATCCGACCAAGGGGCTGCTACAAATTAGCACCCAAATTCTTCGGTCCATTTCAAGTGGTGGAGAAGATAGGGCCCGTTGCATACCTGGTAGACCTTCCCGAGGAGGCAAAGATCCACCATACTTTCATGTGTCATAACTACGGGAGCATCATGGAAACCCTCCAGCACAAACCAATCCACTTCCGTCTGCGGTTAACCGTGAGGGTAATCTGATGACTGAGCCAATTGCGGTGTTAAACCACCGCATTGTCCCCCGGAACCTCAAGGTGGTGACACAAATATTGATTTAGTGGGCACATGGTACCGCTGAGAAAGGAACGTGGGAGGATCTTGGGACAATTTAAAGGCATTTGCCATCCTTGAGGACAAGTATGTTGTAGAGGAGAGGGTTGTTGATGTGTGCTGGAGGTTAGGCGGGAATTGAGGTGGTAATTTTATTATTTTGGGAAAGGCATTTTATTCTTGTATTGTCAAGTATATAAGGCAAGGGTAGGGTTGTATCTTCTTTATGCTATGTTGTGTTGTTTGTTTGGAGTCACAGTGAGGAAGGCCCTCCTCAGTTGCTAGTGTGTCACCAGTTCAGGGCTTGTCCCTTACGGTTGGTTGTATGTCTTGTATGGTTGTTCTCCTTGATATATACTGAACATTGCCTCCCCTGTTTTTGTCTGAATTACATCAGGTAAGAGCTTCTGTTACTGTTTCATTGCATTTAGATCTTATCACTGCCTCCAGAGTCCTGCTTCCACTTCCCTCATTGATTTTCTCTGTTTTGTGTTTAACTCCTAGGTTTGATTTTCTCTTTGTTTTTATAGATCTGGTTTTATTTGAAAGATCTGTTTTTGTAGATTTTTTTCACTATGCATTTAGGTTTTCGTCTGTTCTAGATTTTTCACCATGAATTTAGATTGATTTTGCATTAAGATTTTTCAAATCTGTTTAGATTTTGTCATTGTGATGTAAACTGTCGTTTACTAAACTTACATCCTACTCATTTCTATTTGTCCGCAGTACATCTTTCGGCTCTAAAATATGCATGTGTATAATTTCCTTTATGGGCTCACTATCGTATATTGTAATCTTCAGTTCAATTTGCTCAAGAAAATTAAAGATGTCCAAGTGCAGGGATTTCAGACTTGACAAGATCTGTAGGGAAATCAATGAATAGACCACTAGAACACAATGCTTAAAACTAATAAGAATTTTATTTTGCACCATTAGTTTTGCAATGTTTCTAGATTTTGCTGAAATTTTGATCTCAATCTGTTCGGATTTTGCAAACTGTCATTTATGTCCTTTAGGTTGATAGTCTCCTTGATTTCAGATTTTGCAATCTGTTTGGATCAACACTCTGGATTGCACATTGAATTCAGTTTTTTAAACTTTGGATGAACACTTTGAATTCAGATTTTTCAAATTTTGGATGAACACTTTGAATTCAGATTTTTCAAATTTTGGATGAACACTTTGAATTCAGATTTTTCATCTAATTTCGATTGCAAACTGTTACATTCATCTCCTTGAATTGCAAATTAATTTGGCTGAATGTTGCATATGCTTTAGGCGTGATCAACACTTTGGTCTTCATCCTCTATGTTGCTGATGGTCACTTAGGACCAAGTCCAAAAAAATTGTTGTTGATGGTAATGGGGTTATGCTTGTAAGTTGTTTTCTCTCTTATCTTATAGAATAGTAACGTGAGGGCAATATGATATCCCTTCTTATTATACAATATTTCGACAAAGAGAACAAAACCAGAGTAGCTGTTAGGTTATTTTTAGAAATTTAGGAATTTTTCTTGATTTCGGGGCTGTGTTTGCACTTTTTTTTTTCAAAAATTTGTATTACTACATGGTGTTTCGGCCATCTTACTTGAATCAAGACAAATGGAAAAATAATTATGAATTTCTTTTAAATAGTCAATATCATGTTATCAACTTAATATTCATATCTACATATCTATACTATTATATATATAGATGCTCTCGGGCGGCCTTCGGCCGCATATAAGCGGGCTTCGCCCGCCTTCGCACGGGCTTCGCCCGTACTCGATGTCTCGCTGCGGGCTATGCCCGCACCAAAACGGGCTACACCCGCAACATATATATATGAGTACTCAAAATGACCGTAAAAAAATATAAATCAAAATTACAATTTTTATTTTTAAAACAAATGTACGTTTTGCCGTAAAAAATTTTATTTATCTATCCCTCTCTCTCTCTCTCATATAGCTTTAAAAGCCCTATTAATATTCATTTTCCCTCTCTCCCCCTCTTTCTTCAATCTTTCTTTCTCTCTCTCCATTTAAAAGATGAGATTTAATATGCTCTTTGATCAAACGGTTGAGGGGAAGTGTTTGGTGTGCTTGAAGATATGTATATTGATATATATGGTAGATATATATATATATACTATTCTAAAAAGATATATGGTGGTCTGTCAATAGCGTGTCCACAAAAATACTTAAAAAAACCTACACCATCGGATTTTCGCTTCATAAATCACGGACCGTCGGTTCATGAAGAAGAGTGGCCCGCAAATAAAATTACCCCCAAAATTCTCCTCACTTTCTCTCTCCTGATTCACGATAGGAAACCTAAAAAACGGAACAGTGCAGCACCCAATTTCTTCCTCGCGGCAGCTGGCAGAGCCGCCGGCGGCCTGCCCGGCACCCACCGGCGGAATCGTCGGCCTCCGGCGAACCCGCCGTATTGAAAATGGTGAAGTGAAAGTGCGTGATTGGGCAAACTGGGCGACATGTCTGCGCGGTCTATGCGGACAGGATTAGCGGTTAGCTAGGTCGGCAGAGCTGTTGCAGACGGCTTGTTCTTTGGCGACCTAGGCTGTCTGTTCGCGCGGCCTATGCGAACAGAGGCGGCGGTTAGCCAGGCCGGCTAATGCTCAGCTGGCAGTTGGATCCCAGAAGGTAACTGGGATGATAGTGTCTCTATCCGCGGAGTCTGGCAAGAAGCGGACTGGACTGGAGCTCGGCAGACCGGCATGACAGATGCCTTGGTCTTGCTCTAGCGCGGCAAGTGGAAGCCGCGGAGTTCGCCGGTTGGAGCGGACTGGGTTGGAGCTCGGCAGACCAGCATGACAGATGCCTTGGTCTAGCTCTGATGGCGCGGCAAGCGGAAGTCGCGGAGTTCGCCAGTTAGTGCGGACTGGTTCTGGAGTTTGCCAGGATTGGCGAACTGTTGCAAGTGTCCACCAGTAAGCGCGGACTGGCTCTTGTGACCAGTGGTGTGGACTTGGTTGGTATTGAACCAAGTCCATGTTGGCTCAGTATGGAAGATCGCGCAGTTAAGGTGCGGACTGCTCCTCAGTCCGCCAAGCTCGGCAGCAATTGCCTCTTGGTTTGGTTGTGAGCTAGGTTTGTGCGGACTAGAGCAGTGTCCGCATGGGCATGCCGACTGTTCTCCTTGTCCGCTGAGTCCGGCAGTTGTCAACTTGGTGCCTTAAATGCGGGCTCGGTGTACGCGGACTGGAGAGGTGTCCACAAGGAGTGCGGACTGACGTAGTGTCCGCCAAGTTTTACAGTCGGCTGTTGTGCCTTGGTTACAAACTTGGAGGTGCGGACTGTGTTGTGTCCGCAGGGTGCGCAGACTGTGCTATGTCTGCAGGGCGTGCGTACTGAAGCGGTGTCCGCTGATAGGCGGACAAGGTGTTGCTGTAGAGTTGGCTATTGGCGGCGTCCTGGTTTGTCCTTTGGCGATAAGGCGGATAGGGCTGCTTTCTGGCCTTGGTGATGCTACTTGGCGGGCTGGCTATCTGGCACAGGTCGCGATGGACTAGCGGTGTATCCGTGACCTGCGGATACACTTGGTTATTGCCGCGGGCTGGGGCGGTTATCCTATCTGTTTGGGCGGTGACCACACTCCTCACTGTACCTATAAATAGGACCCCCTGACACATCAGAGAGCTAGAGAAAAAACCGAAAGAATATTAAGTGAACTCGCTGATAGTTGTTGCGGACTTAATTTTGTATCCGCGTGGTTTGAAGGTTGACCGGGTTGTGCTGTTGAAAGATTTGATTTGAAGAGCCTAAACACCTAGAGGGGGGTGAATAGGTTCTCATCCTTTTTAACAATTAAGGCAATTAACACAGCACAAATATCACAAAAATAATCACAAAAAATACACAGCACATCACACCAAGATTTATAGTGGTTCCACAAGTTATGGGTACGTCCACTTTCCCCCTTCGCCTATCCAGTAGAGAACTGGATTCGGCCAAACTTCTTTCCACTAGCTCAGATCCACAAATCTTACAACTCAGAACCTGATAGGTTCCTACAACTCAGACTTTTTTAAGTCCTACCTCAGATTCTTCCCAAGAATCCTACCTCAGGCAACAGCCCTACCTCAGCCTTTATCTCTAGGCCTACAACTCAGACTTCTTCAAGTCCTACACCTCAGGCACTCAGCCCTACCTCAACCTTTATAAATTTAGGCTTACAACTCAGATCTATAACAGATCTTACAAATAAAAGTTTGTTTAAGAAAATAAAAACTTCACCCAGTTCAACAGATAAAAGGGTGAGTACTTCTTGATCAGTTCTTGATTAAACTGAATACTCTAGATCCAACCTGACTTAGTTTCTTCAAAGCTTCTTGAATTTGAACAAAATAAGGTTGATCTTCAATTGGAGTTTGAGTTGATCTTCAATCAGCTCCCTTATTAAATTCAGAATCAGATCTGAATTTTGCTTGCAGACTTTTCAGGATCTGCCTTCTTGTGGGTTTGCCTCTTGCTCCCCCTCACTGATTCTCAATCTCTGTTGAGTCAGTTACTTCTCCTCTTGATTCTGTTCTGTATTGTTACTTCATTGGTTGTTATGGATCAGCCCTTTATATAGAGTTCATCCATGATTACCGGCTGATCCGGTTTATAACGACCTTCTGACAGTACTGACAGATGTGTCAGTCTTGTTACTTATAACAGCTGTCAAGTCTTCAGTTGTGACAACTGACCCTTCATTGAACTTCTATCACAGCAGGGAACAGTCAACAAAATACTTCAAATGTGACGACACAAATAGACCAAGTGTCGACACAATTCTTGATGATGTCGACACAGCTTCCAATGTGTCAACACTGTCGTTCTTTATCTTCTCGACACAGCTTCTGTTGTATGTGTCGACACAAGTCCTGTGTGTCGACACAACTTCTCTTGGTCTCGACATAGCTGATGTTGATAGATGACGTTGACTGTATGTCCAGATGTCGTAGAGTGTGTGTCCAGATGTCGTTGAGTGTGTGTCGACACAAGTCCCGTGTGTCGACACAAGCCTTTTAGACTCAGTATAGCTATTGTTTGATAGATGAAATTGAGTGTATGTCGACACAAGTCTCGTGTGTCGACACAAGTCTCGTGTGTCGACACAAGCCTTTCAGACTCAGTATAGCTGTTGTTGATAGATGGCGTTGAGTGTGTGTCGACAAAAGTCCCGTGTGTCGACACAAGCCTTCCAGACTCAGAATAGCTGTTGTTGATAGATGGCGTTCAGTGTGTGTCGACACAAGTCCCGTGTGTCAACACAGTCTTGCTTCTGGTGTCGACATAACTCATGGGTATCGACACAAGCCTGCTTCAGGTATCGACACAACTTCTCCTAGTTGTCGACACTTGTACTTCAAAATTTTTCTTGCATTTCATAAACCTGCACACTGAAACTCAACATTCCATCAAATACACCTTGATGTATACCATTGAGTTAGGTGAGGCTTCTCCAAATCTGGTACACATTTTCCAATGTACCCAACAGCTGTGCGGGTTGTGCGGATAGCGCTGGAAAGCCAGGACTTGGTTTTGACTGCAGTCAAGGACAGTGCGGACTTTGCGGTTAGTAACATGCGGTAAGCAGCAGGTTGCGGATAGCGAGCAGGCGGTCTTCTCTTCGTCAACTAATTTCCCAATTCAATAAGCTGTCCGCTTCAAGCGGCCTGTTCAGTTTGGAAGCAGCAGATCGTGCGGTCAGGCGGCTAGGTGACCTTGCGGTTGGGCGACTTGTTGATCGGCGAGTAGAGTTCCTTCTTACATTGAAATAACGGGCAGTCCGCGCAACCTGGTTTGCGGTCTGGCGACATGGCGGTTTGTGCGGACTCCATAATGCAGCAGTAGAACCGGCGGCTAACTCCTTGAGTCCGTGCAGTTAAGTTTGCCTTGTAATTGTTTATGCTTTCCCTTTGGTTTATTTTGCGAATCATGTCTCATCATGTATGTCTCGCCTTGTATAGATTATTTAATACAAGATTCTTGCTCTTCTGGTTGCATCTGGTTTATTTAGGCTCAGATGGGTTGAGTGTTCCTGCACCTGTGTTCCCATCTTCCGCTATATCAAATTTTAACATGGTATCAAAGGGAATAGAGGCTTGTACAGTGGAGCAACCGACAGTTTGCTTCAGTGCTTCTGTGAGTCTAAGTGAACAAGGGTTAAGTGCAATAGAAGGTGATTTGGCAAGTGATCTTGGAATGGAACTTCTTACATGGACGAACTTTGGAAAGTGGAAGTCATGTATGGAAAGCTATCTTCTTGGCGAGGACCTTTGGGAGGTGGTTTGCGGTAACAAAAGGCAATTGGTTACTATTGGCAATGCTGAAGTGATAAGAGCTTGGAAGGAGACAAATGCGAGAGCAGTCTATTCTCAAGCAGGTTATCTCATCGGAACTCTTGGACCACATCGACGAATGTCGGTCAGCTGCTGAGGTTTGGACTTCCCTTGATGGGTTGTTCAACAAGGAGGTAAAGTTGGCTGTTGAGGTTGGTTCCTCTACTTCTGATTAGCAAGAAAGGAGTGTTTCTCCTAGGCGTGATGGGAAGAGGAAGGAAGAACCAATGTGTTATAGATGCAAGCAGCCTGGTCATCTCAAGAAGGAGTGTAAGGTTGTCTTGCACTTGGTGAACGTTGCTCTTGTTGGGAGTAAGGAGAAGAACTTGGTTGGGTTGTCAACAAGTTCTGATACTGATCGGATAAAGTCCAATGATAGTGCAGCTATCTGACATGAAAGACTGGGGCATGTCGGGATGGACAAGCTGAAAGCAATGGCGGTGAGAAGCCTTGTGAGAGGCTTGCCTAGGATGTGATCCTTAGGCGACGGTCAAGCTTGCGCGGGATGTCAACACGGTGAAGCTTATCGCTTTACATTTAATAAGGCGCAGTCCAGGTGTAAAGCGCCATTGGAGGTTGTCCATGGTGATCTGGTAGGTGTTGCGCGCTAGGGTTCGAAGAAAATAAACGCAACCGAACTAGCAACCCGATGAGGCAAGTATACCTATCGAATTGTAGCAAGGGGACACAAGTGTCGTATTGAAATCCGGGAACTGTTGGCTAAGCTTACTCACACGAACGCTATTATCTTATCGACGGAAAAACTAGGGTTTTAGAAAATCTAAGTGCAGGGGAGAAAGTAAAGCTATACTAGAAAGAGAAACACTGCAATTAAGTAAGCTGTTAAGTAAAGAACTATGCTAGAAAGGAAACTACTGCAGTTAATTAAAGAGCACAAGATAGGAGATTACTACTAAAGGAAGAAAATATGAAATGGAAATGCACCCGATCAAGATTCACCTCGGCTAAAGACGATTAAGAAAATGCGATAAAAATCTAAACTTAATAGGATAAGGGTCCTTGACCGTGGAGGTTCCTAAAGCTTGAACACGCTTCTCTCGAAGTCGTGCCCAACTGAGTTTAGGAAGGTCCGACCGACTCTCGTCTAAATCGGAGGCCTAAAACTCGCTTTACGCGGTGAACCCCACTATTGGATTTTACTCCAATCCGGGAGATTTGGACGTCTGCCTCTCTCGAGGGGTGCGTACAACTCCCTTTACTCTTGAATGCTCACTTCATTCTTTCGGCCTCTCGGCTAGCCCAGAATGAAAGCAAAGGCGGAGAGTATATATCGAAAATATACCCCCAACCCGTGATTAATCAAGAGTAATTCAAGGCCCTAACCTAAAAAGAAAAGATTGATTAAAACATCATAACATAATCGCTCTAACCTCGGATCATCAAGATCGAGTACAAGGAGGATTAGTTAATCATAATGGAGTGGAGGGGGGAGATGAGTAGAAAAACATGAGAAGAACACAAGCTAAGGGAAGAACAATTTTATTAATGAAAAAGGGCAAGTTACACTAATGAAAATAAAATTACAAGTGCATGAAAATTAAACCCTATTCTAGCCCTACATTAAGCACTAAGCAAGAAGAAAATTACAATAAAAGCTAGAACAAACTAAGATTAAACTAGGGTTAAACAAAAAGTACAAAGAGAGGGGGAGAGAGAGAGAGAGAAAGCATGAAAAAGGATCAAGAAACAAAGGGGCAGCACCTCCCCCACTCAACCAAAGCTTGCTGAAATGGAGAGGGGGGGCTCTATTTATAGATTTTTTTTCTCGGGTTGGTCACGCCCTCCGACACGCCCTAGGGGGGGCATGTCAGGGGGCGTGACAAGTACGGATTTGACCTCGGGCTCTGGATTCTGGCGGGAGGGATGATTGCTTCGGTACGTCGGTGGTCACGCCCTAGGTCACGCCCGTGACAGGGGGGCGTGACAGGCACGTCATGTCCAAATCATTGGTCGGAAATCCGTCAGTCACCGAAAAAGGAGGGTGTCACGCCCATGTCACGGGCGTGACATGGGGCGTGACAGTACTATTTGCGTGCTGAGGTGGAAGGGCATTTAATGCGGCGGCAGCTTTGCGGCAGAGGGCGACACGCCCTTGTCACGCCCGGTGACACGCCCGGGGAGGGCGTGTCAGGGGGGCGTGACAGCGGTTTTTGACCGTTTTTTGTCGCCTCCAGCAGGTGTCCTCGGGATCGGGTGACACGCCATAGGTCACGCCCAGGGAGGGCGTGACAGGGGGGCGTGACAGGTCATTTTGGCAATTTTTCTGGAAACCTGCAAAAAGACAGGAAAAAGTTAGTGGCAATAAAATTTACATAAAAAGGATAAAAATAAACTAATAATAGACATAATTTGTACAATATAAAATATAAAATACGATAATAGTTTAGGCTACAAAACGTATTATCAAATTCCCCCAAGCTTAAGCTTTGCTTGTCCCCAAGCAAAAATATAAAAACTAGAAATTTATAAAAAGGACTAATCAAAAAGTTCTAATTATGCCTACACAAGTATTATGCGAAATTCTAAGTAGGGAAAAGGTGAAATGTAAGTCTAAAACAATTATTTAGGTATGGTAAAACTTTTATAAACTTTACTTAATAAAAACAAATCATCCAAAATTTTAACGAGATTTTTTTAAATGGACTTAAGTAAAGCAACGAAAATGAAAAACACGCATTGAGTTGTTACTAGATCCAAGCAACGCATTATAATTATATCAATTTAATTATCAAAAATCTAGGTTTAAATCTAAAACTAAAACTGATTTACTGTTTTTCTTTTCTTAGTTGTTAAATAAAAAATCAAAAAGCGTGAATCAAAAGGACTTAAATAGGACAGAAACGTTTGGTTTAGGAAAATGATTAGGAGTGGAATTCAAAGATAAACGTGAAGGTTTAAAATCACACTAAACCAAAGCAAAGAGTTTCAAAAACTTTCATAAAAATATATACACATTTTTTTTTTTCTTTTTTTTCCTTCTTTTCTTTTCCATTTTTTTTTCTTTTTTTTTCAAAACAAAGGCCATAAATATTTTTATTTTCCTTTTTGAGTTGGCCAAACAAAAATAAACATCACTTTCGAACATACTTTTTTCGAAAACCTTTCTCCCACAAAAATCACAAAATACCCTATCAAAATCGTCAAAATAATTTATGAAACTCAAAAAAAGGCTAGTGTGATTCGATAGGTTGGAAATTTTGGCTTTGGTGAAACTGAAATGAAGGGAGGAGCTATCAAATGAAATCGGAAAAAGGCTCAAAAACGGCTAACTAGTGGTAAAAGTTTTTAGGTTGGCAGGAAGGCTCAAACGAAACAAAAACGGCCTAAATCATTTTCACGCTTTTGAATTTATTTAAAACAAAGGTTTGAAAAATTTTCAAAAAGCGAGTCCTAGATAATAAAAGAAGATTGATGAAATTAACTTGAAAATAGAAATAATAGGTGACTTGGATCGTTCACATCTACTACGTTATTCAAAAGTTGACTTTACAAAAATTATTCAAAAACGAGAAAGAAAATAGTGGATGATGAATTTTTGAGAAAGTAAAGGAAATAAACAACAAAAAACCATAATAGAAATGCGAGTTTTAGAAAAATATTTCACCTTAACATGCTACCGTGAATTAGAAACACAGCATAGCCAACATTTTACTTGTGAAACATAATTAAAAAGGACGATTAGAAATATTATAATTAACTAAGTTGTTTATAGGAGATTTTGAGTAAAACAAAAACAAAAACTAGGGGTACTATTGAAATACCAAAATGTCTAAACTATTCAACAACACATATATATATATATTTTTTTTAATTTGCGAAATATTCTCTTTTTTTTGGATTTTGGATAATTTTTTCTCTTTTTTTTTTGGAATTTTAAGATATTCATTTTTTTTTAATTTTGGAAATATTTAAAATATATACAAAAAAGAAAAATATTTACACTAAACAAAAGTGTTGGAAATATTTAAAATATATACAAAAAGAAAAATATTTACACTAAGCAAAAGTGAAGGAGGAAATCCTCCCCCAAGCTTAAAACAGACATTGTCCTCAATGGCTAAAGAAGGGGATTGGAGAAGGAGAGAAAAATAAAGTGCAGAATTGAAAGACAGAATTGAAATACAGGTACTTCCCCGGATTTATTTGCTGCGAAAACTGAGTGATGCCGCTCCCTGAATATCTTCTTTGGACTTTGTGATGGATTCAGCAATGTTGGAGCAGGCGATCGCAGAAGCTTCAGCTTGTCGGAGCCGTCCGAGGCAAAAATTGTAAAAGAAAGAAAACAGAAAAAGATAACTTGGGTTGCCTCCCAAGAGCGCCCTTTGGTTAAAGCGTCGTTGAGCTCGACGCATCAAAAATAATATTTGTCCAAAAATATTGTTGTCCCGAAAGAAGATTGTTTTTAGCAAAAAAAAATTAAAAGTTCAAGATTAAAGTTCGTGAAGCAGAAACTTAATAATGTTTGGACTGACATCATCATCACCAGAGAAATACAGTTTAAGACGCTGACCATTCACTTTGAAATTACCCTTATCAGGGTGAGAAATTAAAACAGTTTCATAAGGAAATACTTCTAACACAGAAAACGGGCCAGACCAGCGAGATTTTAATTTGCCCGGAAATAATCGTAAACGAGAATTATATAAAAGGACTTGGTCGCCCGGCTTAAAGTTTTTAGGGTGCCTTAAGTGTTTATCGTGTAAACGCTTCGTCCGCTCTTTATAAAGTTTGTTATTTTCATAAGCATAAGAGCGCCACTCATCGAGTTCATTTAGTTGAAATTTTCGAAGGTCACCGACTGAGTGGGGATCGAAGTTTAAAAATTTTAAGGCCCAAAAGGCGCGGTGTTCTAACTCTACGGGCAGATGGCACGATTTTCCATAGACCAGCCGATACGGCGTACATCCGAGGGCGGTTTTGTACGCTGTTCGGTAGGCCCATAAGGCATCGTCAAGTTTGGCTGACCAGTCTTTTCTAGAAGTTGAAACAGTCTTTTCTAATATTCTTTTTATTTCTCTATTAACTACTTCGACTTGACCGTTAGTTTGGGGGTGGTAGGCAGTGGATAGTTTATGCGTAACGCCGTATTTAGTAAGGATTTTTGAAAATTGCGCGTTACAGAAATGGGAACCCCTATCGCTAACGATTGCGCGTGGCGTACCGAATCTAGAAAATAATTTTTTTAAAAACGTGACTACAACTCGGGAGTCGTTCGTAGGAAGAGCTTGGGCCTCAGCCCACCGTGAAACATAATCAACAGCAACTAAAATATATTTGTTTCCGAAGCTAGAAGGAAGGGGGCCAACAAAATCAATTCCCCAGAGGTCGAAAATTTCGCACTCTAAGAAATAATTTTGCGGCATTTCATTTTTATTAGAGATGTTGCCCGACCGTTGGCAACTATCACACCTGCTCACAAAGGCTTGCGCGTCCTTAAGCAGGCTAGGCCAGTAAAAACCCGCGCCAAGCACCTTATGAGCGGTGCGAGCAGCTTGATAGTGCCCACCTGTCGGGCCTTCATGCAAATGTTTTAGAATATCAATTCCTTCATCAAAAGAAACACATCTCCTTATCACTTGATCCGCACAAATTTTGAAAAGATGCGGGTCTTCCCAAAAGTAGTTCTTCAGCTCAGAAAAGAATTTCTTCTTTTGCTGAGAGGAGAACTCCTTTGGGAGCACCCGGGCCACTAGATAGTTGGCGATGTGCGCGAACCAAGGAGAAGTAGATGTATTAACTAAAAGCAGCTTCTCGTCAGGAAAATAGTCATTAAAAGATTTTTCATTTAATTTTTCTATAAAGGGGTTATCTAATCTGGACAGATGGTCGGCGGCCAAGTTCTCGGCTCCTCGCTTATCACGGATCTCTAAGTCAAACTCCTGGAGGAGTAAGACCCAGCGAATAAGCGAGGCTTGGCATCCGTTTTGGCAAGAAGGTACTTGAGGGCCGAGTGGTCCGTAAAAACAATGATTTTTGAAAGAGTAATGTAAGGGCGGAATTTATCAAACGCAAATACTACAGCTAAGAGCTCCTTCTCGGTTGTGGTGTAATTTTCTTGTGCAGATGTGAGGGTTTTACTAGCGTAATAGATGGGGTGGAAGTTCTTAGATATGCGTTGACCTAATACGGCCCCCACCGCAAAACTACTCGCATCGCACATAATCTCGAAAGGAAGGTCCCACACCAGAGCTATCATAATTGGCGCGTTAATTAACTTTTCTTTAATTAATTCAAAGGCAGAAATACAAGAGTCATCAAAAATGAATGGAGCGTCTTTTTCTAAGAGATGGGTGAGGGGCTTTGTGATCTAGGAGAAGTCCTTTATAAAACGACGATAAAAACCAGTGTGGCCTAGGAAACTTCTTATAGCTTTTATGTTTGTAGGCGGCGACAACTTCTCAATAACTTCTATCTTGGCCACGTCTACCTCAATACCTTTAGCAGAAATTTTATGACCCAAAACTAACCCTTCCCTCACCATAAAATGGCATTTTTCCCAATTTAGGGCAAGGTTAGTTTCTTCGCATCGTTCTAAGACTTTTTCGAGGTTTTCTAAACATCTATCGAAGGTATCGCCGAACACGGAGAAATCGTCCATGAATACCTCCATAATACTTTCTACGTACTTGTCAAATATTGCGAGCATACATCGCTGGAATGTAGCTGGCGCATTGCATAATCCAAATGGCATTCTTCGGTACGCGAAGGTGCCGAAGGGACAAGTAAACATAGTTTTCTCTTGGTCCTCGGGAGAGATGGGTATTTGAAAGTACCCCGAGAGGCCATCGAGAAAACAATAAAAGCTATGGCCGGAGAGACGTTCTAAAATCTGGTCGATAAACGGTAAAGGAAAGTGGTCCTTGCGGGTGGCGTCATTTAACTTACGGTAATCTATGCACATACGCCAACCCGTCACCGTCCGTGTCGGGATTAATTCATTATTCTCATTACTAACTACGGTTATCCCTCCCTTCTTTGGAACTACCTGAACGGGGCTAACCCACTTACTGTCCGATATAGGGTAGATAATTCCTGCGTCTAATAGTTTCATAACCTCGCCCTTAACTACTTCTTTCATATTCGGGTTTATACGGCGCTGAGGTTGAATAGAGTTACGCGAATTATCTTCCATTAAAATTTTTTGTGTACAGAAAGATGGGCTTATGCCCTTGATATCAGAAATTTGCCAAGCAATAGCCCGGCGATGCTTACGTAGAACTAGAAGAAGTTTATCGTTCTGCGTATCCGTGAGGTAGGCCGAAACGATAACTGGTAACTTGGAGTCTTTTTCTAAGAAAGCATACTTAAGGTGTTCGGGAAGTTCTTTAAGTTCTAGGGTAGGGGGTTCTTCATAAGAGGATTTTGAGATTCTTTCTTTTTTTCATAAACTTTTTTATAAGGAACGTAAT
Organism: Platanthera zijinensis; assembly: GCA_039513925.1. Lineage (NCBI taxonomy): Eukaryota > Viridiplantae > Streptophyta > Magnoliopsida > Asparagales > Orchidaceae > Platanthera > Platanthera zijinensis. Next base: position 160,979,583 of record CM077092.1, read on the forward strand.
AAGGGGTGGGGCTAGCAGCCAAGACAGCTTCTTGTAGAGATTCAGTGGGAAGAAAAGAGGAAGAACAAAAATCAGAAAATTCTTTTTCAAACTCAGAAAGACAATAAGAAGATTCATCACTTCCTTGCAGTGATTCCGTTGTAAGAGAAGAGGAGCAAAAAGTAGAAAATTCTTTTTCAAAGTCGGAGAGGCAGTAGGAAGAATCATCACTCACGGCGTCTACGAAAAAACATGAGTCATCGTTCGCTAAGGTGTTCTTCATCGAAGGGGTGATAGAAAATGTGACTTCGTCGTCGCCTACTCGAAGAAAGAGCTTACCATTGCTTACGTCAATGATGGCTCGGGAGGTGGCAAGGAAGGGTCGGCCAAGGATCAGGGGAACCTCGACGTCTTCTTCGATGTCCAGAATGACAAAGTCCACCGGGAAGATGAACTTGTCGACTTTCACTAGAACGTCCTCCAATATTCCTAACGGGTACTTGACGGATCTATCGGCTAGCTGGATACTCATACGCGTGGGGTTAAGGCTACCAATCCCTAACTTTTTGAACAACGAAAAGGGCATCAGGTTTATACTTGCGCCTAAGTCGGCTAACGCGTGTTTAACAAAAAGATCACCGAAGACACACGGGATAGAGAAACTACCCGGGTCACTGATTTTCTTCGGCAAACCGTTTGTTAAAACGGCGGAGCACTCGACGTTTAGCGTGACGTACGAAAGATTCTCTAACTTCTTCTTGTTTGTGAGGAGGTCTTTAAGATATTTGGCGTATTTCGGCATCTGCGAAATAGCCTCGTGGAAGGGAAGATTAATGTGGATTTGTTTGAAGATTTCTAAGAAGCGGGAGTACTGATCATCTTGACGTTGTCTATTAAGTTCAGAGGGGTATGGAGGAGTTGAATTATTTTTGAAGATGGGTGGTGGAGTGAGATTATTTTCTAAAATAGGGGTGATTACTTCTTCAGCAGAGGGTGGAAGCGGAGCGGAGCTTTGATTTTTAGAGGCGGGAGCGGAGCTTGCCTCGGGCTCTTCACTTACCATACCGGAGACTTGCTTCCCACTCCGAAGAGTTATAGCTTTCGCTTGCTCTCTCGGGTTGGGTTCGGTATTGGAAGGAAGAGACCCTGCGGGTCGCTCAGAAATTATTTTCGCGAGCTGTCCTACTTGATTTTCTAGACTTTTTACGCTTCCGGTTAACGTTCTTATAGTGGCGTCATTTGTAGTGATATATTTAGAAAGTAATTCCTCCAAGCTTGGAGGTTTTGGGTAATTTTGAAGAGGTGGTGGTGGTGGTGGTGCAGAAAAATCATTTTGCGGGGGTGGGCGCATCGCATTCGATGGATTACTCCATGAAAAGTTCGGGTGATTTCTTAAAGCGGGGTTATAACTATTCGGAAAATTAAAACCAGGCGGATGAAAATTCGCAGCAGAAAAATTATTAAAAGCAGTTCTAGGCAAATTATTAACATAATCTAAATGTTCTGGAGTAGGGGTTGCAGATTCCCATACCTGAGGGGCGGAGGCAGCAGTCATCTCCGTTATCTTTTTGCTTAGGATTTCTACTTGCAGAGCGAGCTGGGAGACGTTGTCCACTTCATAGATACCTGCAGGCTTGTTCGGCGGGACCTAGGCACATTCCACTGATAAGTGTTCATGGCCATGTCCTCAAAAAGCTCAAGAGCGGCTTCCGGGGTCTTATGATTTAAAGTACCGCCAGAAGCTGCGTCTATCATTTGCTTCGTGCTTTGATTTAGCCCGTTATAAAACGTCTGCACTTGTAACCATACAGGCAGCGCGTGATGTGGGCATCGTCTTAATAATTCTTTAAATCTCTCCCAGGTTTCGTATAGGGTTTCAGAGTCTATTTGTCCGAAGGCAGAGATGTCGTTCCTAAGTTTTGCAGTTTTAGCTGGCGGAAAATACTTCGCCAAAAATTTTTCAGTTAATTCATTCCAAGTGGTTATGCTATTTTTGGGAAGTGTGTTAAGCCACTGCTTAGCTTTAGTTCTTAAAGAGAAGGGGAAGAGTCTCAGCCTGATCGCATCATTTGTGACACCATTTATCTTGAAGGTGTCACAAATTTCAAGAAAGCTAGCTATATGTGCGTTCGGATCTTCATCTTGAAGTCCGTCAAATTGCACATATTGCTGCACCATTTGAATTATGCTAGGCTTTAATTCGAAGTTATTATTTGCTATAGCAGGGCGGACTATACTTGATTCTGTTCTCTCGAGGTTCGGTCGTGCATAATAGGACATAGTCCTTTGCACGGCCTCATCTACGTTGGGTTCTTCCATTCTTAAAGTAGCAAATGACTCGGAGTCCTCAATCGGCACTTGGATAGTAGGACCTTGAAATCGCGATCTTCTCCGAAGAGTACGCTCAATTTCTTGGTCCAAGTCCAAAATAACCGACGGACTCCCGCGGGTCATGCACTAAAAGAACAGAAAAGAAGAAGAGAAAGAGAAAAAGGATAAACTAGAAAGAAAAACTAGATTTAGAAAATTAAATTAAATTTTTTTTTTTTGAAATAGATTTTTTTATAGATTAACTCCCGAACTTCCCAAGGACTACCCCGTGAAGGGTTCGCAAGGTACTAGACAAGACAGTGGCGCTTAAAGCCCTTTGCCCTTTTCGAGAGAATTAGGTGGCGTAGAAAAATTGTGAGGTTGGTTACTATTAAGAGCGGTGAAATTTTTTTTTTTGATTTTTAAAACTTTAAAGAAAGGGGATGAGAAAGAGAAGAGATAAAATTAATAGGTTCGTGTTTTCAAAATATCAACGGAAGTTGGATCCCCGGCAACGGCGCCAAAAACTTGTTGCGCGCTAGGGTTCGAAGAAAATAAACGCAACCGAACTAGCAACCCGATGAGGCAAGTATACCTATCGAATTGTAGCAAGGGGACACAAGTGTCGTATTGAAATCCGGGAACTGTTGGCTAAGCTTACTCACACGAACGCTATTATCTTATCGACGGAAAAACTAGGGTTTTAGAAAATCTAAGTGCAGGGGAGAAAGTAAAGCTATACTAGAAAGAGAAACACTGCAATTAAGTAAGCTATTAAGTAAAGAACTATGCTAGAAAGGAAACTACTGCAGTTAATTAAAGAGCACAAGATAGGAGATTACTACTAAAGGAAGAAAATATGAAATGGAAATGCACCCGATCAAGATTCACCTCGGCTAAAGACGATTAAGAAAATGCGATAAAAATCTAAACTTAATAGGATAAGGGTCCTTGACCGTGGAGGTTCCTAAAGCTTGAACACGCTTCTCTCGAAGTCGTGCCCAACTGAGTTTAGGAAGGTCCGACCGACTCTCGTCTAAATCGGAGGCCTAAAACTCGCTTTACGCGGTGAACCCCACTATTGGATTTTACTCCAATCCGGGAGATTTGGACGTCTGCCTCTCTCGAGGGGTGCGTACAACTCCCTTTACTCTTGAATGCTCACTTCATTCTTTCGGCCTCTCGGCTAGCCCAGAATGAAAGCAAAGGCGGAGAGTATATATCGAAAATATACCCCCAACCCGTGATTAATCAAGAGTAATTCAAGGCCCTAACCTAAAAAGAAAAGATTGATTAAAACATCATAACATAATCGCTCTAACCTCGGATCATCAAGATCAAGTACAAGGAGGATTAGTTAATCATAATGGAGTGGAGGGGGGAGATGAGTAGAAAAACATGAGAAGAACACAAGCTAAGGGAAGAACAATTTTATTAATGAAAAAGGGCAAGTTACACTAATGAAAATAAAATTACAAGTGCATGAAAATTAAACCCTATTCTAGCCCTACATTAAGCACTAAGCAAGAAGAAAATTACAATAAAAGCTAGAACAAACTAAGATTAAACTAGGGTTAAACAAAAAGTACAAAGAGAGGGGGAGAGAGAGAGAGAGAGAAAGCATGAAAAAGGATCAAGAAACAAAGGGGCAGCACCTCCCCCACTCAACCAAAGCTTGCTGAAATGGAGAGGGGGGGCTCTATTTATAGATTTTTTTCTCGGGTTGGTCACGCCCTCCGACACGCCCTAGGGGGGGCGTGTCAGGGGGCATGACAAGTACGGATTTGACCTCGGGCTCTGGATTCTGGCGGGAGGGATGATTGCTTCGGTACGTCGGTGGTCACGCCCTAGGTCACGCCCGTAACAGGGGGGCGTGACAGGCACGTCATGTCCAAATCATTGGTCGGAAATCCGTCAGTCACCGAAAAAGGAGGGTGTCACGCCCATGTCACGGGCGTGACATGGGGCGTGACAGTACTATTTGCGTGCTGAGGTGGAAGGGCATTTAATGCGGCGGCAGCTTTGCGGCAGAGGGCGACACGCCCTTGTCACGCCCGGTGACACGCCCGGGGAGGGCGTGTCAGGGGGGGCGTGACAGCGGTTTTTGACCGTTTTCTGTCGCCTCCAGCAGGTGTCCTCGGGATCGGGTGACACGCCATAGGTCACGCCCAGGGAGGGCGTGACAGGGGGGCGTGACAGGTCATTTTGGCAATTTTTCTGGAAACCTGCAAAAAGACAGGAAAAAGTTAGTGGCAATAAAATTTACATAAAAAGGATAAAAATAAACTAATAATAGACATAATTTGTACAATATAAAATATAAAATACGATAATAGTTTAGGCTACAAAACGTATTATCAGTAGGGCCGACCGTCACCGCCAGTCTTGGAGGCAGCAGGTACATACTGATATTGGTTGATGACTACTCGAGGTATACTTTGGTGTACTTCATGAAGGAGAAGTCGAACGCTTTCCGTTTGTTTGTGGAGTTCAAGAAGCTTATGGAGGGTCAGCTTGGTCTGCGGATCAAGAAGTTGAGAATGGGTAATGAAGGTGAGTTTGGCTCAACCGTATTCTCTAACTTTTGTAGGAAGCATGAGATCTGAAGGGAGTTCTCTTGTGGACATACTCTAAAATAAAGTGGAGTAGCAGATCGGAAGATATGCCTTTTGACGGAGACCTGCAAGTGTTGGCTTCAGTGCAAAGGCAGTCCTAAGGCCTTTTGGGCGGAAGGGATGTCCTGCGCGGCTCATTTCATCAATTGGATGCCTCTGAGTCCGATCAACATAAAGACTCTGTATGAGCTGATGTTTAGGATAAAGCCCAGCGTGAAGCGCCTTTGGGTATTTGGATCTACCTGCTATGTACACGCTCCGGATGCTCTCAAGACGAAGCTAGTCTTCGCTGGGTATGATAAGCAGAAGAGAAGATGAAGGTGTATGGATCCTATGACGAAGAAGTTCATCATGTCGAGGGACGTTGTCTTCGATGAGCTGATGTAGTACAAGGGTAGCTCAGATATGGAGCTAGAGGTAAGTAGGTCAGATAGTGGGTTGGAGGAGGTTGCTGCTAAGGTTTAGGTGGAGCTTCCTGTGTCATCAGGAGCTCTAGGTTGTTCTAGCTCTAGGGCAGAGGCGTATGGTTATGGAAGCAGGGGGAGCGATGCTCCAGGTGCTTCTAGATTGAAGACGGCTGCTTCTAGTTCAGGAAGCAGGGGGAGCGTTGCTCCAGGTGCTTCTTGTTCAGGTAGCAGGGAGTGCAATGTTCCAGGCAGTTCTTGTTCAAGAGCGAAGGCTTCTAGTTCAGGTAGTAGGGAGAGCGTTGCTCCAGGTGCTTCTGGTTCCAGTGTGGTGGCTTCTTGTTTAGGAAGCGAGGGGAGCATTATTCCGAGTTTGCCCGGGAACGGAGCTATTTCAGAAGAATCGGAGGTGGTCAGCCGTGATTAGGTTCTTCGGAGATCGAAGAGGATCACCAACCCACCAGCTCGATATAGTGAAGGAAACCTGGTAAGTTCGGTCTCTTATTTCTTCGCAGGCCCTCAGATCGAGCGAGTACCTTCTAGCTATGATGACACCACTAGAGTCAAGGAGGTGAATGACGCCAAGGTTGAGGAGGTGACAACCCTCAAAGGAAATGAGGCTTGGGGCCTTGTGCACAAGATCGTTCGCGATGCTCCTATGACGCACATGCGAAAGTTAAAGCTGAAGAAGAAGGCAGAGGGAAGCATGGTTCCCTTTGGGAGATGCTGGAGGGATCCCTCATGGTCCAGGATATGCGGGGTTGGAACTATGTCTTGAACATCTTCTCAAAGGCGTTATCAGAGGGACTAGGTGCAAGGTTACAAGAACTGCTGGGTTTGTTCACCACTTCTCACTTCAAGGGGGAGTGTTGAAAATGGTGAAGTGAAAGTGGGTGTTTGGGAAAACTGGGCGACCTGTCCGCGCGGTCTATGCCAACAGGACTGGCAGTTAGCAAGGTTGGCAGAGCTGTTGTAGACGGCTTGTTCTTTGGCGGCCTGGGTTATCTGCTCGCGAGGCCAGGGCGAATATAGGCGACGGTTAGCCAGGCCGGCTAATGCTCAGCTGGCGGTTGGATCCCATAAGGTAACCGGGCAGATAGTGTCTCTATCCGCGGAGTCCGACAAGAAGCGGACTAGACTGGAGCTCGGCAGACCGTCATGGCAGATGCCTTGGTATAGCTCTCGCGCGGCAAGCGGTAGCCGCGGAGTTTGCCGGTTTGAGCAGACTAGGTTGGAGCTCGGCAGACCGGCATGACAGATGCCTTGGTCTAGCTCTGATGGCGCGGCAAGCGGAAGCCACAGAGTTCTCTAGTTAGTGTGGACTGGTGCTGGAGTTCGCCAGGATTGGCGGACTGTCGCAAGTGTCCGCCAGTAAGAGCGGACTAGCCCTTGTTGCTAGTGGTGTGGACTTGGTTGGTTTTGAACCAAGTCCATGTTGGCTCAGTCCGTGAAAAATGTCTAAGTTGTCTACCTAAATCACCTAGAAGGGGGGTGAATAGGTGAGTTGTGCTACTTATTGCGGAATAAAAACTTTAGCGATATAAGCACAAGAAATAAACAAGCATTCACAGGGGACACCAAGAATTATAGTGTTTCCCTAATCTTGGGTATGCCCACTTTCCACTCACCGATCTAGCAAAGCACTAAACTCGGCTACTCCACTAACCTCGGATTGAAAACAATCCTACCACTCGGAACAACGTTCCTACAATCTCGATCCAAAAATGGATCTACACTCGGAAGATGAAAACTTCCTATAACTCGGAGAACAAATCTCCTACAAGATTAAAAAGAAATTTGTACAATACAAACAGTATTCTTCTTAGATCTGAAAATCTCTCCCTAGGTCTTCTTTCTTGGACTTTGCGGCTTTATCAGAAATTGTAGAAGAAGACTTTTGGCTAGATCTGTTCTGAGAAACTTTGACTCACACGATCAAGAAGTAAATGGAGAATGATGAAACTCTTGATCTGTAAATCGATCTGGATCGAATGAAGCCTTTGGCGATCTTGAAGACGTGCGACGGCTTCTATAGAAGATGGAAAATTGTCGACTGATCCAGAAAACTTAGAATAACATGCTTAGGGTTAGTCATAATGACAGGACTTTTTATAAGATCTCCCTAACGGTTATAATCATCATTAATAATGGCCACATGCACCAGTCATATCATGGATTTCAAAAATTCGATTTGACCGAGACTTAAGGAATTTTTTGAAACAAAGGTTCAGCATTTCTCGAGAAGACATATACTACTCGAGTAGATTAGCTGGCTCTCGAGTGGATGGCTCTGACTACTCGAGATGAAGTAATTCTGGAAATTCTGGATAGAGATAACTCGAGTGGTAGATATACTTCTCGAGAGGTAGACTAGGACTTCTCGAGTGCTTGAACTTAGAGAAAATTTTGGATAGGGAAAGAAATCACTCGAGTGGTTAAGTGATTACTCGAGTGCTAGGTATACTTCTCGAGAGGTAGACTTGAACTTCTCGAGATCTTGGACTTGGAGAAAATTCTGGAGGAAATGTCGATCACTCGAGTACTGAAACTGAACTACTCAAGTACTAAACGAACTACTCGAGTACAAGGATGTGCCACTCGAGGGATCCAGATCCTCTGCAGTTCCTCCGGGAACTGCAGAGGTGGAGTTCGCAAACTTGCGGATTAACGGAGCGAAATTAGAAAAAGTGGTTAACATGAAAGTTGTAGATATCTTCGAGACGAATAACTTTCATGTTGAATATTTTTTGATTTGAAGTCGTTTAGACCCCCGATTTGGGCCCCGAAAAAAAACCGTCCGCAAAATATTTAATTAATTATTTGCGGACGGTTTTTTTCGAGGCCCAAATCGGGGGTCTAAATGACTTCAAATCAAAAAATATTCAACATTAAAGTTATTCGTCTCGAAGATATCTACAACTTTCATGTTAACCACTTTTTCTAATTTTGCTCCGTTAATCCGCAAGTTTGTGAACTCCACCTCTGCAGTTCCCGGAGGAACTGCAGAGGATCCGGATCCGCCACTCGAGTGGTCTTAGAATTTTCTCGAGATCTACTTATGTCACTCGAATTGAGTTACTCAACTACTCGAGTACAAGGCTTGACTACTCGAGTATTTTACTTAGAAACTTTTCTGAGACAAAACTGAACACTTGAGAATTAGATAAGGTCTACTCGAGTACTGAACTTGGCTACTCGAGAGCTAGATTAAGGCTACTCAAGAACCACTTCCTATACTCGAGTTTCAGACATGACCTACTCGAGAGCTTCTAAGGCTTCCACTCGAGTACTAGGACTTCACTCGAGTAAAACACTTAGAATATTTTCAGTTTTAAGAAAATTCTTCTTCTTCATTCCAATCAGCAACAAATCTTCCTGTATCAACCTAGTGCTTGAAAATGAAGTGTATCCCAATAGAGAGGCTACATATGCGTCAAAACTATGGATCACACAATGAGGAATTACATTGTATGGTCCTATGTTTGATGACCCACTGTAGACTGACATTGGTCTACACTTAGCAATCAGTCCTGCAAACACATAACTCAAACAGGATATCAAATACAACTTAATTCATCTTAGTTCAAGGGTGACTTCATACAAATCTGAGTTATTGTGGATACAATACCCAACAATATCCCCCTATTTGTAGAAGTCAGAACCCTCTACACTAAGGTGAATTATACCAAAATAAAATGAACTAGATATTTGAAAAGTAAGCACAGAACAAATTGCATGAAATTTAGAAATAAAAAGATAATCATCAAAACTAAGAATTATATAATTAGAAATGTTTCAAGATTTCATCTCTACATAGATTCAATCCTCAATCTCATAACATATAACTCGAGAGTACTAAGTTGTCAACCTAAATCACCTAGAGGGGGGTGAATAGGTGAAATGCGTGTCAAATGCGGAATAAAAAATTAACACAACACAGATAAGTAATCAGGCAATCACACAGACGACAAGAGATTTATAGTGGTTCCCCAATCTTGGGTACGTCCACTTTCCTCACCGATCTAGCAAATCACTAGACTCGGTTACTCCACTATCTCGGATTGCAAACCAATCCTACACCTCGGAACTATGTTCATACAAAACTCGATCCCAAACGGATCTACACTCGGAAGATAAAACTTCCTACCACTCGGAGATAGATCTCCTACAATGAAATTTGTTTGAAAAGAAAAATACAAACAACAAATAGCACAGATCTGGATCTTTGACTTTATCTTCTTCTTGAGAGCTTTTCGGTTTGAACAGAAACAGTTGAAGAGGACTTGAAAGAGATCCACGATTCTGAGATCTGGAATCACCACGATCAAGAAAATAAATCAGAGATCGATGCAGCACGGAGAGATCGGATGATTCTTCTTGAGTCTGGATCGCTTGAGAATTAGAGATCGATAGCTGCGGCTGAGAGAAGACGATCCAGAGCTTCTTCCGAAAACTGTAATGACGGCGGATGGGAAGATTAGGGTTTTCGGGATTTTCTCTTTCTTAAAATAATCTTTGTAAAACGTATGTCTTTAGTCAAGTCTGAAAAGACCTATTTATAGGCGGTCTCCAACAGTCATAAGCATAATTAAGGATGACACGTGGACCAATCAGAAAGGACTCTTTCAAAATACACAAAGAAACTTGACTTAGAGAAATTCAGGAAATTCGAACAGATACACTCGAGAGAGAGAGACAGAGACATACTCGAGTATAAGAGATTACATACTCGAGTAGATATGAGGGATATACTCGAGTACAAAGATAGAAACTACTCGAGTGCTTCAGGGATCAATACTCGAGTGACTTAGAGAAACTACTCGAGTATGAGCAAATATACTCGAGTATAAACACTTGGAAAAATTTCTCAGATAAGAATTGAAGAGCTACTCGAGTATAAGAATTTGAGATACTCGAGTATGGGGAAGATAGACTACTCGAGTATCTTAGCAAAAATACCCGAGTGATCACTAACCTACTCGAGTATGAAAATCAATCTACTCGAGTACAGAGTTACTTACTCGAGTATTTCAGAGAACTACTCGAGTATGTGGACTTAGAATCTTTCTAGGATAAGAAGTCCAGATCTACTCGAGTTCAAACAGAACGCTTACTAGAGTAACTAACCATCTATTCGAGTATAAGGTATCACTTACTCGAGTAAAAGAAAATCTACTCGAGTATAAGCTTTCATACTCGAGTATATAGAGAATCCACTCGAGTAAGTAGCCCAAACTACTCGAGTACAGACTCACTTACTCGAGTATACTAAAGAAGTGCTCGAGTAAGTGGACTTAGAGAATTTCTTCTGAGATAGACTTCAATACTCCATAGTCCATAGGTCTAAGTGCATGTTGATGAAGTGTGTCCCAATAGAGAGGTTATACATGAGCCAACACCTTGGATCACACAATGAGGAATTACATTGTATGGTCCTGTGTTTGGTGGCCCATTATAGACTGACATTGGTCTACACTTGGCAATAAGAACCTGCACACATACAACTCAAACACAATATCAAATACACCTTAATTCATCTTAGTTCAAGGTCTGACTTCCTACAAATCTGAGGTATTGTGGAGACAAATCCCAACATAACCATTCCTAGCTTTGATGTTGTTGTTGTTGTTGCCTTACTCTCTTCTCTTGCTGCCTCATAAGGTAGCTATAAGGTTTTGGATAGTACATTCTTAGGCCTTGGAGGGGCTTTAGGATTGTACCACCCATATTGACGATCATGTAGCCTAATTTTTGTCAACGAGGCATCATACGCTTTCCATTCAGATGTACTATAGTAGTCATCCCTTTTACCATTCAGCTCAGTGACTAGCTTTAGAGTATCAAAAATCAGGGATTTTGAGGTTGGGCTCCAGATTTCTGCATGATCTATATCTGGTCTCCTTTCTTGTTCAGGGATAGGAGCTGATCTGTTAGCAGAAGCTCCCTCTCCATAATTTCTTCTCTTTGGGATCTGAATTTCTGGTAGATCTTGAGGAATTTCAAATTCCCATACTTGAGAGTAAGAATCTGGAGGGGGAGGAGCTTCCCCTTCAGGCCTTAGTGAAAAGATAGGCATCTGTGCAGGCTGGCCTTCTGAAAGAGGATTCAGATGGTGAGGAATGATGTTAGGATCAGCTTGGAATTCAGGGAATATCTGATTGTGAACCCATACAGCAGTATCATAGGTATGGAACTTCACAGACTGAATCTGGGCTTGCACAACTTTAAATTTCAGTCATTTTCTCAGTCTAGAGGGTCTTGACATTAGTATCATACTTTTCAACTTGTTCTTTCACTATTCCCTCCCCCTTTCTGATTTCTACATATAGATTCTCTATAGCTTCTTCTTTAAAGGTGCCCATTTCTTCACATATCTTTTGAAGGTGCTCTTGAGCTTTCTTTTCTAATTAAATTTGATTATTTGCAAGGGTAACTCCTTGGTCCATGACTTGACCAACACTTGTAATTGTATGATCCAGGGCTTTGCCACCAATCTAGAAAAGGTGACTTAGTTGATCAGTATTATGTTGAATTTCAGCAAACCCTCTGCTCATTTCTTTTTCTAGATCAGAAACTTTATCTTGAACAGCTTTCAGAGAATCAGCAAAATACTTTCTTTGTTCTAACAACATCTGTTCAATCTTACCAAGTATATCAGATGTAACATGTGTAACAGTAATATGATGAGTAATAATAGCTGGAGGAGGAGGGGCAGTCCTTAGAGGAATTTCTTCAATAACTACTGAGCTCTGAGCTCTTGTAGTATGAATCAAAACATCTCCATCCTCACCTAGGATGGTGGGAAGAGAGAAAACCAATCTCCTCAAAGGAGTTTCAACTGGTTTTAGAGACTGCTTATTCTCATCTGAAAGCAAAACTGTCTCTTGTGGTTCTTTCTCTGCATTTGGGGAGTGATCAATAGGTTACTCTAAAGATGGTGCAGGAGATGGAGATGGTGTAGGAGTGGGTTCCTTGGATGGCTCTTCAGCATTTTCTATATGGAGGAGAGGTAGAGGCTCATCTGAGCTAAGTTCTTAAATCATCTTGTTTATATCTTCAGTAGAGGAGACGATGGTCTCTTGAACTTGTGCATTTGACAGAATTTCTTCTAGAGAGGATGGATTGATAGAGGTATCTGGAGGTGGAGAAGGTACTCTATTTTGTTGACCAGAAGGAGCAGGAGGAGTAGGCATCCTATCTTGCTGCACAAAGGAGGCAGGCTCCCCCTCAGCTGCTACACCAGATGTGCCAGCAACATTATGAAGAGAGGGAGATGGGATCCTTTCCTCTACAGCAGGTTGCTCATGGGTTTTAGCAGCCTGGGCTGGGTTCTGCAATTTCAACTCCCATCTTTGGATGGAGGAGATAGAAACTTTCTTTATATGATGGATGGTTGTGCCTTTGGAGAGATCAAACACTTTAGGACTTATCTCATACAACATTAAGGAGATAATCCTTGCATAGTTTGGAGCCTTAATGCTCTATTTGATCTTGTCTACAACAAGCATACCAAATTGAAATCTCTTCCTGCAGATAATGACTGTCATAATGTCAAACAGATCATTAGTTATGAAACTAATGGAGCTAGTACTGCACAAGAGTATTTTTCCAATTATATCCACTAGCAACTTGCTTGCTGGATTAAGGTCTGGCCTTCTGATGGATGTTGCTTCAGTTAAAATGCCACAGAAATTACAGGTTCTGTCATTATCTTCATCAGTGATTTCCTCCTCTTTATCCACTACAGGCATTTTAAGAAATTTAGAAACAGAGGGTTTGGTAAGTTTAACCTTGATTCCCTTGACCTTGGACTTCAGCACTTTCCCATTCCCATTGACTTTGATATTCTTGAAAAATTCTTCAACCTCTGGAAAGAGTATTTTGCATAGATGCTGAAGGACGAACGTCAAACCCGCTGTGTCGAGTAGAATCATCAAGTTCTTGAAATCATTAGAAATCTCTATTATGTCGGCGACAACCAACTCACTGCCAACTCCGATCTTCGACGGTGGCGCCATGTCCTTCAGTGAACTGCGGGTGATGGATTGGGCGGCGTACTTTGTTTGATCGGCAGAAGACGAAGAGTCTTTTCGAGAGAGAGAGGATTTGAAATCGAGTTGATTCTTGAAATCCAATATTTTCTATTTATATAACCCTAGTAATGATGATTAGGAGTCTAATAAATCTTAAACTTTCCTTAGATAGCGGCGGGTAGGACTTGGGTTACGAATATGAAAAATTTGAAAGAATTTCAAAAAGTGACGGGTCGTTTCTCGAGTGGAACTTCAGTACTAGAGTGTTGGAACGGTTGTACTCGAGTGGCGGTATGACAGTACTCGAGTGGTACCATTCTACTTCTCGAGAAGAAGTTTAGTACTCGAGTGACTTACTTTGTTCTTGAGAATTCAGAGAAGTACTCGAGTAGTCATATTCGAGTTCTCGAGTAGTCATTCCTTGTACTCGAGTGAAGTTCTTGTACTCGAGTAGTCATTCTTTCTCTCGAGAAATGAAGTCCACTTAGAGAAATTCTAACCTTTTTGACTTGTCCTTGAATTCTGAGCTGTGAAATGAGTCCTCCTGGTCTATCCTTCTTTGTTGAGCATTCCAAGTTCTGTTTTGAAGAACGAGAACTTGGTCTCGTCCAGCAGATTCTTGAATATGTCTGCAATCTTCCTGTCTGTCCGGACATACTGTAGATCTATGTCCCCATGCTTCACATGCTCCCGGATGAAATGGTATCTTAGCTCTATGTGCTTTGTCCGGTTGTGAGAGATTGGGTTGTTGGCTATTGCTATTGCACTAGAGGAGTCACAAAACAGAGGGATGTCTTTGACTTGTATATTGTAGTCTTCCAGTTGGTTCTTTAGCCAAAGCAATTGTGCACAACAACTGCTGGCAGAAATATATTCTGACTCGGCCGTTGAGATTGCGACACAATTTTGCTTTTTGCTACTCCAGGAAATGAGCTTTCTTCCTAGGAATTGGCAAGTCCCGGAAGTGCTCTTCCTGTCATCCTTACTACCTGCAAAGTCTGCATCTGAAAAATCAAATAGTTCGATATCATTACTTCTTGGGTACCATAAGCCAAGATTCGGTGTACCTTTAAGGTATCTCAAAATCCACTTTGCAGCAGCATAGTGAGATTCCTTACAGTTCACTTGAAATCTAGCACACACACATATTGAGAACATTATGTCTGGTCTACTGGCAGTAAGGTAGAGCAAGGATCTAACTATGCTTCTGTACTTGATTTCATCAAAAGGTTTCTCTTTCTCATCCTTGTCCAAAGACACAGCTGAACCCATTGGAGTCCTCATAGAGGTTGCATTCTCCATTCCGAATTTCTTAATTAACTCCTTGGTGAACTTGGTCTGCGAGATGAAAATTCCATCTTCAGATTGTTTCACCTGAAGTCCTAAGAAATACTTCAGCTCTCCCATTCTGCTCATTTAAAACTTCTCTTGCATAAGTTTAGAAAATTTTTTGCAGAGGTTGTCGTCAATAGAGCCAAAAATAATATCGTCGACATAGATTTGCACTAGCAGAATCTTGCCTTTTATTTCCCTAAGAAATAATGTCTTATCTATCTTTCCCCTTGTGAACTTGTTCTCAAGAAGAAAGCTAGACAGCGTCTCATACCAAGCTCGAGAAGCTTGTTTCAAACCATATAAAGCTTTAGATAAAAGATAAATATAGTCAGGAAAGTTAGAATCAACGAGACCTGGAGGTTGTTCAACATACACCTCTTCCTTTATGTCACCATTAAGGAAGGCAGACTTCACGTTCATCTGATAGACGGTGAAGCCCTTAAGTGCAGCATATGTTAGGAACAACCTGATGACCTCCAGCCTTGTCACTGGAGCATACGTCTGGTCGAAGTCGATTTCTTCTTCTTGTCGATATCCTTTGGCGACGAGTCTGGCCTTATTCTTTATGATAGTTTCATTCTCGTCCATCTTGTTCCTATAGACCCACTTTGTCTCGATGACATTCTTACCTTTAGGTCTTGGAACAATTTTCCAGACTTGACAGCGCTTGAACTGATTCAACTCTTCTTCCATGACCAAAATCCATGATGCGTCCGAGTTTGCTTCCTCAAACTTCTTTGGTTCATCCTGTGAGAGAAAACTCAAATATAAATTCTCATTAGTAGTACTTTTACGAGTTCTGACACCATCCCTGGTATCTCTTATGATTTGCTCCATTGGGTGATCCTTCAGATGTCTGAGCTCTAGAGTCCTTGCATCTGGAGTGTCTTCTGCCTCAGGAGTGACTTCATCAGCTTGGATGACTTCTTCATCTTGATCATCAACCTCTCCAATCGGGGTTGAAGTGGTGATCTTGATGAAATTTTTTCCCTTTTCTTCAGTCGGCTCATCCAAGCTAAGTTCTTTCATCTTTGAGCATGCATCTTCAATAAACACACTAGAAGAGTTGTCTTGCAGCAAGCTCGTCTCATCAAATACAACATGAATAGATTCTTCTACAACCAGGGTTTTCTTATTAAATACCCTATATGTCTTACTATGGCTACTATATCCTATGAAAATACCTTCAAAACTCTCTTCGCTAAATTTAGTAATATAATACTTGTCATTGTTAAGAACGAAGCATTTACAGCCAAAGATTCTAAAATATGAAATGGTCGGCTTCCTGCCTTTTAGAAGTTCGTAAGGTGTCTTATTATGGTTCTTATTTATGAGTGCTCGATTTTGCACATGACATGCAGTGTTGACGGCTTCAGCCCAAAAGTATTTTGGTAGTGAGGCATCACTCAATATGGTCCTACAGGCCTCTATGAGTGTTCTGTTCCTTCTCTTAGCTACTCCATTTTGCTGGGGAGTACGAGGAGAGGAAAACTCATGAAAGATATTTAGGCTTTCAAAAAATTTTGTTATGGCTTCAAACTTGAATTCAGTTCCATTATCACTTATGATTTTGACTATGGAACAGTTGTATTCATTCTGGATTTGCCTAACAAAATTTGTAAAGATGTCAAAGGTATCTGACTTGTGTTTTAGAAAGAACACCCATGCAAAGCGCGAGTAATCATCAAAAATAACCAATGTATAATCCTTACCTCTCAAACTTCTAACTTGTAGTGGACCGAACAAGCCCATATGAAGTAGGTGTAAACACCTATTAGAGTCTTTGCCTATAATGCTTTTAAAAATAGCCCTTGTTTGCTTGCCTTTCACACATGTATGACAAGATCTATCTTTAATGCACTTGAGGTTTGGGGCATCACGTACTAAGTTCAGAGAAAATAATTTATTAATAGTTTTGAAATTAATATGTGTTAATCTCTTGTGTCATTGGTCACCAAGAGACGCACTATCTTTCGCCAAAAGACACACTGGTGTAGAAGAGTGTATACAAATAAAATTTAAGCAAAATATATTCCTATTACGAGTGCCTGATAAAATTGTTTCCAAATTATCAACAGACTTTATCAAACACTTATCAATATGAAATTCAACTATGTATCTTTTATCGTAGAGTTAGCTTATGCTTATGAGATTGTGTTCCAATCCTTCAACATAAGCCACATCCGAAAAGGATACACTACCATTAGTGATCATACCATAGCCTTTCGTGATTCCTCTGTCAGAACCTCCAAAGATGACCTTTGGCCCGTTCATGACTGGTGAGTAATTCTGGAGAAGGCTTCTTGTCCCGATCATGTGCCGAGAACATCCACTGTCCAAGTACCAGATTAGAATTTTAGTGGTCTTTGGACATTCCTGCAATTACAAATAAGTTTTCCTTAGGAACCCAAACTTGCTTGGGTCCTTGGTCTCGGGTTAGCACAGTCCCCTACAAGTGTTAACATTGTGAGCGGTCTTTCTCACATTATTAACTCGAGGAGTTTCATAATTTATAGGATTAAACCAACAATCTATGGCGAAGTGACCAATCTTGCCACAACACCAACAATCAAATATGTTGTATCTTTGTCTAGGGATCTCCTATTTGACCTTTTGAGATTGTGTTCTAGCAGGATCAGTAGAGTTTGAAGTAGAAGCTTCGTGATGGTTACATTCACATGACTTCTTCTCCTTATTAGGCTTTCCTACAACGTGTTTAACCTTTGGAGCTTTCTCGATGGTGTGACCATGATTATAAGGTTCGTAGTCCTGAAGAGTGATCTCTTCATAAGGTGCCTTGAAGACACTCTCACCAAAGTTTTGGGGACGAGTCCACCCTTGGTATCGAAACTTGGGCTCTACATAAGTAGGCCTAGAAAGGTGGCCATAGGACGAGTCCATATCAAACTTATTTGTCGGAAAGATAACCTTCCTAAATGACGTTTGTTCTAGAGGAGCTTTCCCCTTCTCCTTGGCTAGTGCTTTCTTAACAGCTTTATTTCTCCTTTGAGCTTTGTTTCTCCTAGAAGATTTACTAGGACCAGCTACATGGCCTAAGCCAGCACCTTTGGCCTGAGCAGAAAATTCAGCAATAAGTGGAATAATAGTCTTGGGCTTAGAGAAACTTTCCACAAGTTTCTTTTCAGCGGCGAGTTGTTTTTTCAACTCCTTGATGATTTGTTCTTTCAGATCTAGGTGCCCTAGAGCCTTGTTGTACTCTTCCATTGCATCATGGAAATTTTTCCTGAGTGAGTCCATCGTTATGATTTGCTCTCTCAGATTGCTCTCTTCAGCCTTAAGAGATTTGATATCCTTGTCCCGAGTTCTTGCGACTCTACGACATTTGTCGTAGGTCTTGATCAACTCTTTATATTGAGACATAAGTTCAAATTCCTCGTCAGAAGAACATTCCTCATTCTCATGGTCAGAATCATCAGATTCAGAAAGAGGGGTATGAGATTTTACCTCCCCAGTAAACTGGGGCTCTTCTTCTTCGTCAATTTGTGTCATAAGTCACAAGTAGGCTTCCTCTTCATCACTTGACTCAGATGAGTCAGATTCGCTGAGAGTCTTGTCCTTTTTGGCTACAAGGCTTTTTTCTGTTCTCTTCTTGCGGTAAGAAGATTTCTTTTCATCTCTTCTTCCACCCTCCTTTTTCTTATGGGGGCAATCAGCAATAATATGACCTGGATTATTACAATAGTAGCAAACAATGTCAGTAGAATTATGTTTGTTCTGTTTAGAAGTATACCTGTCTTGGCTACTTGAGCCTTTCTTGTAACGATCACCATCGTGACGTGATTTCCTAGATGAAGCATCCTTGTCTTTCCATTGCTTCTTTTTGTTCAAGAATTTCTTGAACTGTCTTGAGAGTAGAGAGAACTCTCCTTCAGATAATTCTGAGCCTGAGGTACTTGGCTCCTAGGTTTCTTCTTCACTTTCCTCTTATGCTGGGGCAGGAGAGGAAGCCTTAGACTTCCTTGTAGTGTCTGCCTTGAGAGCTACAGACTTCTCCTTGGATGAAGACCTGTTCTTCTCTTCTTCAGCTTTTCTTGAATTGATTTGAAGCTCATATGACATAAGCTTTCCGAAAAGATTCTGCGGGTCAGTCTCAGCAAGCTTTCCAAATTCCCAAATAGCACAAACCTTGTTATCTCATTCCTTAGTCAGGGATCTCAAGAACTTATCATTCAGGTCTCCATTGGTAAAGACTCGGCCGTAGACTCTTAGGCCATTAACTATCTTGAAGATATTCTCAAAAGTATCTGCAATGGTATCCTTGGGTCCTTGTCGGAAGGCTTCATACTTTTGCTTCATAAGGGATCTTCTGTCATCCCTAACTTCTTCAGTACCTTCCATCAAGATGATAAGAGACTGTCACATCTCCTTAGCAGACTGACAGTGAATCAAGTTCTGCAGCATTGAATCATCGACTGTACTTGCGATGATATTTTTGGCTTTCTTGTCTAACGAGACAAGTGCAATCTCATCTTTGTCGAGATCCATCAGCTTCTTAGGAACTTGCTTTATAGCATCTATAGTGGAGACAGTCATAGGAACATAAGGATCTTCTTCAACAATCATGAAGATCTTTGGATCCACAGCTTCCATAAAAAACTTTATCCTTTCTTTCCACATAGCAAAATTGTTCTTTGTGCACAAAGAGAGCTTGGCAAAATCCCTGGCTCTGTCCATGCTTGAATAACTCAAAGACAACTTGGGGCAGATCTGATCAAGATGTTAACCTTTTAATGATCAATCTCCCTCTAATATCAATTGAAAAACGTCTAAGTTGTCTACCTAAATCACCTAGAGGGGGTGAATAGGTGAGTTGTGCTACTTATTGCGGAATAAAAAGTTTAGCGATCTAAGTACAAGAAATAAACAAGCATTCACAGAGGACACCAAGAATTATAAAATCAGCTATTGAATCCATTAGAGTAGGCAAAAAACAAAAATTAAGGTGAGCTACACAAATTGTATTATAAAAAATTTAGGATAAATACAAAACTATTGAATGCAAAATTGTTTTATTCAAAATCTATCGATTAAGAAGTTCTAATTAATTTAAGAACACAATTAAAATTAAGCTTGTATGAACTGCAAAGTTACTAAAATGCGGAGATGAAGTTTATACCATCCTCTGATTCAATCTTGTGCATCATTATTGTCGCAATTAATAAGAGCCTCGATGTATCCCTCTTTATGAAAATTTGCGGCGTCTGTAGATCTCGCCGACATACAAAGTTTACCTAAACGATCTTGATCTAGTCCAAAGGAGTGTTAGAGATTATATACATCAAAAGTTGGATCTAAAATTACAGTAAACTGTGATCCTTTGATTTAGATCCAACACAACCTATAAACTAATTTTCTCGAGATGATGTATATAAAATGAGTCACACAGGCAGCTTGTTAGATTGGACAACTGAAGTGATCCAAAGGAGTGTTAGAGATTATTTACATCAAAAGGTTGATCTAAAATTACAGTAAACTGTGATCCTTTGATTTAGATCCAACACAACCTCTAAACCAATTTTCCAGAGATGATGTATATGAAATGAGAGTCAAAGCAAAGCTACAGGTTTCAGATATAATTAATTTCGTTACAACTGAAGTGATCTACCTTGATGGTTTCAGATATACGTTATGCGATTGAGGATAATCCAAAACCAAAGCTACAGGTTTTAGGAGCCTGGATTGATCTCTTTTAGGTTGTTGAATGTAGCCAATGTGAAATCAGTCGGTTTATAGATCTGAATAGTTTAATATGGATCTCCCGTGTCCACCAATGGCTGAAGAAAATGAAGAGATCGCCTTCTCGAGATCTGGAAGAAGAGGAGCCTGTATTTCCCTTTTCTTTTCTGGAAGAGCAGAGCAGGCTTGATCTTCGCGGGAAAACTATAGAAGACACCTTTAACGATGACGTTGAAGAAGACCGAGGGGGAAATGAATCAGGTTGTCGGCAATCTGAATCTGTGCCTATCTTTTCAGATCTGAAGATTGGAGCAGGCATCTAGTGGAGAATCGAACAGAGGAGAAGCGGTTATCTTTGACGTCGGTGATGAAGAAGACCGAGCGGCGGATTCGGTGTGCGATGCTCTAAACCAGATGAGTAGGAAGAATATCACTGGAGGAGGAGCGGAGTTGGTATAGTGATGGATGTGCAGAGGTGTGATGCCCTAGATGGGAAGCAGAGGAGGGGATATCGCGGGCTGCGATGCCCTCCTAGATGAGAAGGAAGAAATGTCGCGGGAGGTTGAAATGGCGTGACAGAAATGTCGTAGGGGTGTATTTTGGATGCGAGAGTTTTTAGGTTTGGGTAGCGGAAGCCTGCGGGTTTGGTAGCGTGAAGTGATGTAATCCGACAGTTGATGATAGGGGGAGTGAGATGAAGGGGGTAGGATGACTCCAATGTCTTATTTAGCTAGGCATGTAGGAAGGTTTTGATATTTCTTTTTAATATAGTATATATATATACTAGCATCTTCGAACGGGCTCTGCTCGTTCTCAATGCGCCGCTGCGGGCTTCGACCGTTTGGCATTCAAGCGGGCTTCGCCCGCACTCGAAGCCCGCCCCCCCCGGTACCTGAACAGGCGTTGAGTGCAGACTCAATGCCGCGGGCGTTGAGTTCAGACTCAACGCCGCGGGCGTTGAGTTCAGACTCAACGCCCGCGGGCGTCAACGCCAGCAGGCGTTGAGTGCACACAGGGGCCCGCCTGCTGGCCCCACCCCCCTCCCTTCCGCCTCCGTCTCCTGCCCGCCGATGCCGCCGGCGGCCTGCCCGGCGCCCACGGGCGGGGTCGCCTGCCTCCGGCGAACCCGCCGGGGGTTGTCCGGCGTCGAGCGGGCAGGCCCACCGGCGGTGGGCCTGCCCGCTCGACGCCGGACAACCCCCGGCGGGTTCGCCGGAGGCAGGCGACCCCGCCCGTGGGCGCCGAGCAGGCTGCCGGCGGCTCCGCCACCGGCTGCGGGGTGGAACCGTGAATGGACGGGAGGCGGGATGCAGGGCATCAGGATTTTTCTGGAAATGAACAGTTAATTTTTTGGAGTTTTTGTTAATATATATATATATATATATATATATATATATATATACAAGTGACAGGCATGGGCCTTCGGCCCTGGGGGCATTCGGCGAGGGTGAGACAATCGGCGGGGTGCGACATTCGCCGGGATGCGACATTCGTCGGTGGTGCGACATTTGTCGTGGGGACGACATTTGTCGTGGGCGGCGACATTCGTCGGTGGTGGGGCATTCGGCGAGGGTGCGACAATCGGCGGGGTGCGACATTCGCCGGGATGCGACATTCGTCGGTGGTGCGACATTTGTCGTGGGGACGACATTTGTCGTGGGCGGCGACATTCGTCGGTGGTGCGACATTTGTCGTGGGCGGCGACATTTGTCGTGGGCGGCGACATTTGTCGTGGGCGGCGACATTTGTCGTGGGCGGCGACATTTGTCGGGCGGCGACATTTATCGTGGGCGGCAACATTTGTCGTGGACAGTACCCGCCCCTATGGCATCGCGCGACAATACCCGCCCGCTCCCGGCGGGCTCCGCCCGCTCCGCAACATATACATATGAGTACTCAAAATGACCGTAAAAAAATATAAATCAAGAATATAATTTTTATTTTGTAAAACAAATTATATTTTAACGTTAAAACATTAATCTTTCTTTTGTCATTTCTAGCTATAGGCCATAGGTTTAGGATACCTAGTATTTTTATTTTTTGTATTTAAATATTGCAAAGTTGTGTAATTACCTAAAAGGTATTGTCTTTATAATATAATAATATAAAGTTTGGTATAATTGTGTAATTATGAATACAACTATAAGGGCAATATAGGAAGATCATGCAATGTTTCACCAAAGAGTAGTTTTTGCTTAATAGTATATATATATATATATATATATATATATATATATATATATATATATATATATATATATATATATATATATATATATATATATATATATATACAAGCAGTCGTGCACGGGGGACCCCGTGCGGGCAACATTCGTCGTGGGTGCGATATTCGTCGAGGGGGCTACATTTGTCGTGGGTGCAACATTCGTCAAGGGGACGACATTCGTCGTGGGGGCGACATTTGTCGAGGGGGCGACATTCGTCGTGGGTGCGACATTTGTCGAGGGGGCGACATTCGTCGTGGGTGCGACATTTATCGAGGGGGTGACATTCGTCGTGGGTGCGACATTTATCGTGGGTGCGACATTTGTTGAGGGGGCGACATTCGTTGTGGGTGCGACATTTGTCGTGGGAGCATCATTTGATAGTGTTGTAACATTTGTCGTGGTGGAGACATTCGTCGTGGTGGCGACATTCGTCGTGGGGGCGATATTTGGCGGGAGCGACATTTGGCGGGGGCGACATTCGGTAGGGCCGACATTTGTCGCGGGGGCGACAATTGTCGCGGGGCGACAATTGTCATAGGGGAGACATTTGTCGTGGGGGCAACATCGGTCAGGCCCGGCCAAGCGCGACCGTACCAGGCCAGCGAGGGAAATTACTAATCGCCTTGGAATTATTATTGATATTGACATTATTTCTAAGAATGTTTGATGAAGTACCACTTGGTTAAAGTAAACTAATTAATTTAATTTCATACAGGGTACACGGGGCAACGCCCCTACGACCAAGCGCGACCGCACCGGGCCCACGAGGGAAATTACTTACCTATATTTGTCTTATATTTTTTTGTATCTTCATGAAATGCTTGTGCTCACTTCCATGTGTTTGTAATAGCGAGAACATGAAGCTAAAATTTTGCAAACATGGAGCTAAAATAAAAATGGAGCTAAAATCACATCTAAAATGATGTAAAAAAACATAAGATGCAGGAAGAACATAAGTTGCAGGAGGAGGAAAAAATATTTACAACCAGCCACAAATTTTTTTGTGATCTGATTCAAGCCATTGCAAGAAAAAATAACAAACAGCATGGTTGCAATTTATCTAGTATCAATTGAGTTGCTTAGTTGTGTGCTTAATTTCTAACAACATGGTAAAAGTTTTAACAGCCTAGCTTCTAACAACATGGTAAAAAAATAACATCCATGATAGCTTAACTTTCAAGGCAGCCTAAACACCTAGAGGGGGGGGGGGGGGTGAATAGGTTCTGCTTCTCTTTCTAAAACTTCTAGGCAGAATTCAATTTAATAACTAATATAATAAACACAGCAATCACAGAAAACAAAACATCACAGATTGCACTATGTTTTATAGTGGTTCCCCAAGGTCTGGGTACATCCACTTTCCCCCTTCACCTATCTAGCAGTATGCTAGATTCGGCCAAACTTCCACTTATCTCAGATCAATAGATCTTACAACTCAGAACCCAACTGGTTCCTACAACTCAGGCACAACTGCCCTACCTCAGCCTTGCCCCAAGGCCTACAACTCAGAGAATATCCTTCTCCTACACTCAGGCAAACAGCCCTACCACTCAGAGTTCAACACTCTTACACTCAGCCTTTATAACATAGGCTTACAACTCAGATCTGTATAAATAGATCCTACAGAAATATAGAAAAGATTGTTTTAATTGTCTTGCCAAAGTTGAGAGAGAAAGGACAATGACAATTCTTGATCAGCTGATGCAATCAACTGTTTCTTAGCCTTCTTCAAAGCTTCTTGAAAATGTACTTAGCTGAGTTGATTCCAAACAGCTTCTTGAGAATCCACTGGTGGATTCTTTCTTCTTCTTCAAATTCTGACTTGATCTCTCTCTATCCAGAACTTTGAATGATTCTTCTGAATTCTGATTAGAACTCTTCTTAGATCTATCCTTAGATAGTCTTCTTAGATCTCCCGGAGAAGATCTTCTTAAGTGCCTAGCACTTTCTTGAAATGAGTAGAATTGTAATCCTTCTCCACTTTCTGATCCAATGTATTTCAAAAGGTCAGTTCTATATGTTTTTTTTTTTCATTTTTTTCTCCTTCTGAATCTGTCTATTTATAGACATTCTTCATGGTAACCGGCTGATCCGGTTTCTAACCGTTTTCTGACAAGTCTGACAACTTCAGTTAACCGGTGATAACCCACAGCTGTCAAGTCTTCAAACAAGTCCTGTGCCTTAGTCTTGAATCACAAGTTGTTGAAACAGCCTGTCAGAAAGTGTCGAGACAATCTGTCTATTTGTGTCGACATAATTGACTTTGGTGTCGACACAGTCTTCAGTGATGTCGACTAAGTTGCCTTTGAGTCGACACAGCTTCTTCTGCAAATAACTTGATCTTGACTCTTCAGTGTGTCGACACAAGTCCTGTGTGTCGACACAATTGTTGTAGAATCATAACTTTAGTGAGTGTCGACTTAGCCTTCAGGTGTCGACACATTCATTTTTTAACTCTGCTATTATGTGTCGACTTAATCACAATGTGTCGATACATTCTGCTGGTGTCGACTAACTTGAGGTCGACTATTTTCTTCTGTGTCGACACATTCAGATGATGTCGACAATCTTGAGATCGACTATATTCTTCTGTGTCGACACATTCTCCCAATGTTTGAGGTCGACGCTTTTCTTCTGTGTCGACACAATTTCCCAGTATTGTGTCGACTCTTTTCTTCTGTGTCGACACAATTTCCCAGTGTTGTGTCGACTCTTTTTCTGTGTCGACACACATTCCCAGTGTTGTGTCGACTTACTTCTTCTGTGTCGACACTTTTTCCCAGTGTAGTTGTAGACTAACTGCTATGTGTCGACACTGCTTCCCAGTGTTGTGTCGACTATTTTCTTCTGTGTGTCGACACTGCTTCCTTTGTGTCGACACTTGGACTTAGAATTTTTCTGCATACTTTATCAATTCTCCACCTGCACATGTCAACTTAAAATAACATCAAATACACCTTGATGTATATCATTGAGCTAAGTTGGGCTTCTTCAAATCAGGTACACATTTTCCAATGTACCCAACAATCTCCCCCTATTTGGAGAAGTCATAACCCCTATAGCCAATGATATACACCATTTATAAACAGTACTATATGATGATTAATGACATAGCAGGAATACTTTAAATATAAACACAACATAACATAGAATAATTCATCACAGAATGCACATTATAATATGCCAAACAACATTTTGTTTATAACAGGGTAATGTTTGATTACAAAGTTTTACATTTGATGAGTACATCACAACATTACAAAATATTTAAAACAAAATCAGGATTGATCAGGCTCTCTAATCATAATCCCTTTGCCAGACTGAATTGTAGCTGTCACAGGAGCTTCTGATTCTTCAGCTAACTTCTTTCCTTTAAGATCAGCCTTCTTCTGAGCTTCTTCCTTGATCCTTTGCCTTTCAAAATAATGAAAAGGCTTTGGGAAGTATTTGCTTGGCTCCTTAGCATCTGATGGCAGTCTTCCCAGCTTGGCTTTCCTTCTGAATTGTACAATTGCCTCTTGCCTTGCCTCATACTTCTGTCATTCAATTTCATTGTACCACTTTCCTCTCTCATGAACTTTATCTTATACAGCTTTCCATGCAGTGAGTATGATGTTCCTTGAGGTAGGACTCCACTGCTCATAATCTGGCTTCAGTACAGCCTGCTCTCTGAATTTCTTCTTTGCCAATAGAGCATCCTGCTGTTCTTTCAGAGTAGCCTCAGGCTTATCAACTTTTCCAAAGACAATATTAGTAACCTCCTTTGGAGGACTATACATTCCTTGAACTTTCTGATCAATCAAGTCAAAATCTGGAGGGGGGTATATGACTTGGGCAACCTCAGGTTGATTGCCTTCAAGTAGATTAGATTGTATTCCTGACTCAGCTACCATAGCATCATCACACAATGGGGGATATCCCAAAGTGGCTCGTATGCTATTGGTCACCCACTTTGTGTGCTCAGAGCCTGCATGAATTAGCATCCTCTCCCCCTTTATGGCTTCTCTTGATACATGATCTCTAAGATCTTCTTTTTGAAATTGAATTTGGCCATCCAAATAATTCACTCCTTCCTTGAAAAATGTTCTTAACTTTTGAAGCTTTTCAGATATTTCCTTTTGAGAGGTTGTGATGGCAGTCTTAACAGATGCAATAGCAGCCTGAAAATTCTTATCAAATTCTTCCATTTCTTTGGCTCTATCTGCAGGCATCCCTGGAACAATCTTCTTCACCTCTTTAATGATCTCATTATGAGATTCAGTTAAATTGTCATTCATTCTTATTTGATTTTCCAGAACATAACTTTGCTTCAAAGCAATATCATCCACTTTTGTAGAGATAGCCTCCTGTTGTTTAGCCAGATAAACTACAGCATTGCCACCCTTGTGGAAGCAATCTGTCATTTCAGTTTTATGCAAGTTTACTTGAAATTGGATGGACTTGATATCCTGAGCTAAGTCAAACTGAACTGACTTGCTATTTTCATCAACATACTTCTCCAGAGCCATCCTTTGGTCATCCAATTTTACTTGAAGATCTACCATAAATTTATTGTAATCAAAGGCTGGAGAAACTTGTGGAGTTGGTGTCTGCAATGCCTGCTTATAGTTCTTGCTTCTTCTCTTAAAGACAACAAGTTTTCTTTTCTTTGCCACTCTGGCTTCTTCAGTTTCTGTTTCAGAGGAAGTATCTACATGAATTCTTTCTTGTGGATGATGAATTGTATCTGTTCCAGGGAGTTGTTGCTCAGCTTCAACATCCACTGGCTCATCCTCAACCTGTGTTTCCACAGCAGCTTCCAGATCAATGTCCATTCCTATGAACTTCTCAATATCTGGTCCACCTCCTTCTTTATCAGTAGCAGTATCAACATCTGGGAAAAACTCCTCCATAGTAAATTCCAGTTGAGTGGTCACTTCTGCAGCAGTTAAATCTTGAGATATGTTTAATTGTGCTTCCTCTTGGACTTGCACCTCAATATTTGTAGTGGCAGGAGTAGGTGTGGACACTAGCTCCCCCTGAACCTGTGCAGTAATAAGAATATGAGCAATGTCTTTTATAGTAAAATACATTAGCTCCCCCTATACCGAAGCAGGAGTAGATACCTTTGGAGCAGAAGTGGAAACTGGCTCCCCCTGCATCTGTGCAGGTGTTGATACTTCCTGGACCACAGTTGAGTCAAGCTGTGTCCCTTCTTGTACTTGTTCAGATTCTTGATTTGGTGTAGGGGATTGCACAGGGGTGTCTGGCCTGCTCTCTTCAGGCACATCCTTGGACAGCACCCTATCCCACCTGGAGAATAGTCTCATATCCATTCTTCTCATATGGTTAATCTTACTCCCTTGCAGCTGCTGCATCACATCAGGAATCACTCCAGTGAAGTACAGGCTCATGATCCTAGCCATGTTAGGCTTCTTGATTCCCTCTTTGATCTTGTCAAAGAGCACTCCTGACCAATCAGTAGGAATAGTAAAAACTATCCTGGTCATCAGGCTGAACATATAGGCAGAAATCCTATCATGTCCACCTGTCTTGCAGAGGATTACCTTTCCAACTACTTCAGACAAGAACTTCCCTTGCTGATTCATTCCCTTTCTGTTGAATGCAGCTCCAATCTTCAATCCTGAATCCAGGCCACACCATTGAAGGGCTTCCCTTGTCTTAGATATAGGAACTTCCTCTTCATTCTCAACCACTTGCAGTTGGAAGATCTTTCTTAAACTTCTTTGATTAATCTTTACCTTCGTCGCTTGAACAGTGGACTTAATCTTGAGGCCAGTAGAATGGACTGATGTAGAGATAAAGAACTCGTGCACCTCCTTCTTCCAGATCTTAGTTGGTTCTGAAATGAGA
Source organism: Platanthera zijinensis (assembly GCA_039513925.1). Lineage (NCBI taxonomy): Eukaryota > Viridiplantae > Streptophyta > Magnoliopsida > Asparagales > Orchidaceae > Platanthera > Platanthera zijinensis. The sequence goes on from CM077092.1 coordinate 161,008,037, forward strand.
AATTCTAACCCTGATGCAGAGAGAAGGGTGATAACTCCTTGAACATCAGGCGGCGCCTCTGCAAAGGCCTGGCGCACTAACTCATATCCTTCATTGATGTTATCTTCAATCCTTGGCGCCATCGTTGTGTCGAGAAAGCTTGAGAGAAGAGAGAAAGAAAGACTGTCGACACAGAGTTTGAGTCTCGAAAACCTTGAAAGCGTGTCGACACAAAGAGCTTTTGACCTATTTATAGCTTCTGTTGAAAGAAGTTCAAAAGGCGCCAAAAACAGTCTAAATGTGTCGACACAGACGGAATGTGTCGACACAGGCTTCTATTAACTCGACATTTCTTCAGCCTACTATGTGTCGACACCAATTTGTGGTTATGTCGACACCTTGGATACATAGTAGAAAGACAGAAATTCTGTGTCGACACTAAGGACAAGTGTCGACACATATTCTGTAAGTGTCGACACCATAATTCTGGTTGAGTCGACATTACATTTCTGGTTAAGTCGACAATAAAACTCTTAAGTGTCGACACATATTCTCTGTGTCGACACAATATTTCTGACTTGTCGACATAATTTCTCTGAGTCGACACATTATTACTGAATGTGTCGACACATTCTTACTTAGCCAATTTCTGTAACTTCAATGTGTCCTTTTTAACACTTGATTATGTTGTTACTACTTTTACTTACTTATAAACCATTTCTATAGCATTGTTAATGATTTTGTTTAATACATTAATCAATGGTTAACATACCTAATTCAATTTTGAATTTATTGAATTTGGTTTCATCTAAAGGCTTAGTAAATACATCTGCTATTTGATAATCTGTTTTTACAAATTCCAATGAGATGTCACCTTTTTCTACATGTTCTCTAAGAAAATGATATTTGATTTCTATATGCTTAGTTCTACTATGAGAAACTGGATTATTAGCAATAGAAATAGCACTCTTAGAATCACATAAAAGGGGTGTTCTACTTACCTGAATACCATAATCTTTAAGCTGATGCTGCATCCATAATAGCTGTGCACAGCAGCTTCCAGCAGCAATATACTCTGACTCAGCTGTGGAAATTGCCACACTAGTCTGTTTTTTACTACTCCAAGATATTAGTCTTCCTCCCAGGAATTGACAAGTACCAGTAGTACTCTTTCTATCCTCTCTACATCCTGCAAAATCTGCATCTGAATAGCCTGTTAGTTGAAAATCTCTATTCCTAGGGTACCAAAGACCTAGAGTAGGAGTGCCCTTTAGATATCTCAGAATCCTTTTGACTGCAGTATAATGAGATTCTTTAGGGCAGGCTTGGTACCTAGCACAGACACATGTTGCATACATAATGTCAGGTCTACTAGCAGTGAGATATAGTAGAGACCCAACTATTCCTCTATACAATGATTCATCAACAGGTTTACCTGCCTCATCTTTGCATATTGGCATACTTGTCCCATAGGAGTTCTCATGGAGGAGGATGACTCCATACCATATTTCTTAATTAATTCCTTGGTGAACTTAGACTGGGATATGGACAATCCATCATCAGTCTGTCTTACTTGGAGTCCCAAGAAGAACTTAAGTTCTCCCATACTGCTCATCTCAAACTTCCCTTGCATAAGTTTGGCAAACTTTTTACAAAGGTTGTTTTCAGTAGATCCAAAGATTATGTCATCAACATAGATCTGGACTAAGATGATCTTTCCTTTGGATTCCCTAAGGAATAGAGTTTTGTCTATCTTTCCTCTTGAGAATTTATTCTCAATGAGGAAGGTAGACAGGGTTTCATACCAAGCCCTTGGAGCTTGTTTTAACCCATACAAAGCTTTCCTAAGCTTATACACAGAATCAGGTTTAAGAGGATCTACAAAACCTGATGGCTGCTCTACATATACTTCTTCTTTAAGATCACCATTCAGAAATGCTGACTTCACATCCATCTGGTATACTTTGAAGTCTTGGTAGGCTGCATAGGCAAGGAACATTCTGATTGCCTCCAGCCTTGCTACTGGAGCAAAGGTTTGATCAAAGTCAATCCCTTCTTCCTGCCTGTATCCTTTTGCAACCAATCTTGCTTTATTCTTTACTATTATTCCACTTTCATCTAGCTTGTTCCTATAGATCCACTTAGTTCCAATTATGTTGTGGCCTCTTGGTTTAGGAACAAGCTCCCAGACTTTGCACCTTCTAAATTGATTCAGCTCCTCTTGCATAGCATCAATCCAGTGCTGGTCTTGGATAGCTTCTTCAAACTTCTTAGGTTCCATTTGGGACAAGAAACTAGAATGCAAAACTGTGCTTTGATTTTTGCTTCTAGTTTGCACTCCTTGTCTTGGATCACCAATTATCTGATCAGTAGGATGATCTCTTAGATATCTTATAGCTGGAGGTAGATTCCCTTCAGGTTGTGCATCTCCAGCTTCTTCATTCTGCTGTTCCTCTTGGTTTTCATCAGCTTCCATTATCTCTTGTACTCCCCCTGGACAGCAGCCTTCATTTTCCAATGCTCCCTCTTCCTTTGAAGCTTCAGCAATGGAGAGCTTGTCCATCTTCTTGCTTATACCTGTTGAGTCATTTGATCTACAAGACAACTCACAATTGATTAATCTTGTTTCATCAAATACAACATGCACAGATTCTTCAACAACTTGAGTAGTTAAGTTGAAGACTCTATAGGCCTTACTATTTGTGCTGTACCCAACAAATATCCCATCCTGGGATTTGGCAGCAAACTTAGTCAAATATGACTTGCCATTGTTAAGTATATAGCATTTGCAACCAAAGATCCTAAAATAGGATAGGTTTGGTTTTCTGCCTTTCACAATCTCATAGGGAGTCTTTCTGTGGCCTTTGGTGATAGAAGCCCTATTGATGACATGACAAGCAGTGTTAACTGCCTCAGCCCAAAAATATTCTGGGAGAGAGGTGTCACTCAATAGAGTTCTACCAGCTTCAATTAATGTTCTATTCTTTCTTTCAGCAATACCATTTTGCTGAGGTGTTCTAGGTGAGGAGAACTCTTGGAAAATCCCAAAGTCTATACACAAGTTTGTTATGCTTTCAGATTGAAACTCAGTACCATGGTCACTTCTAATTTTGACCACTGTACTATTCAGTTCATTCTGAATTTGCTTTACAAAATTAAATAATACACTTGGGGTTTCAGATTTTTGTCTCAGAAAGAACACCCATGTAAATCTAGAATAGTCATCTACAACCACCAGAGTGTAGACCTTCCTACCTAGACTGTGAACTGGCATAGGACCAAAAAGATCCATATGCAAGAGGTATAAGCACCTCACAGAATCCTTGTTTTCAAGGGTTTGAAATGAGGTTTTTGTCTGCTTGCCCTTTTGACAAGCTGAGCATACCCCTTCCTTTATACACTTAACTTGAGGCCCATTCCTCACTAGTTCTTTACTAAAGAGTTGGCCAATTGTCTTGTAGTTTAGATGAGCCAATCTCTTGTGCCACTTAACACAATGAGAAGCATTGTCATCAGCTACAAGACAAATGGGGGATGCCTTATTCTCACATTCAAAATTAAGGCAATACACATTTCTCTTCCTATACCCAGTCAATATGATCTCTTGATCACTTGACCTTTTGATATGACATCCATCCTTACCAAATGAAATGTCATATCCTAGATCACTCAGCTGGCTTATGCTTATTAGATTATGTTTCAAACCTTTTACATAGGCCACTTGGGTGATAGTAATTAGGTTTGAAGAGATGTTACCAAATCCTTTGATGACTCCTTTTTCAGATCCACCAAAGATCACTTTATGTCCATCTTTGACAGATGAATACTCCTTCAGCAGCCCCTTTGTTCCAGTCATGTGCCTGGAACAACCACTATCCAAGTACCATATAGGGGCATGGTAACTTGGATTCACCTGCAATACAGAATTACTTACCCTTAGAACCCAAGTAAGTCTTGGGTCCTTGGTTCAGGTTAGCCTTAATAAAGTTATCATAACCTCTTCTAACAGGTAGACTCTTATTCTTTATAACACTTGTGTTATACCAGCAGTCCAATGCAAAATGACCCCTCTTGCCACAGCACCAACATTCAAACTTATTGTATCTAGATCTAGATACATCCTTGTCAGAAGCATTTCTGTTCATTGCTGGTGCTGTTGCAACTTCACCTACTGATTTCTTAAAACCATAGGGTTTATGACCATAGGTAGGCCTGCTTGCCTTAACACCCTTGTTCTTCAGAACATTTGTCTTAATATGATCCTGAATGTCTTCATGATCATATATGTTAGAAGGCACTTTCTCCTTACCAAACCTTATGGGGACTGAAAGGTTTAGTGGCTGAATAGGGGCTTTGCCTTTCCTCTTGAATCTGCCAGCCCTGGAGTTACCCTTAAATCCTAATCCAGCCTTACCCTTCTGAGTGACAAATTCATCTATCAAGGGTAAGACAGATTTTGGCTTAGAGTAACTAGCCACTAAATCCCTTTCAATTCTAAGTCTGTCCTCCAGACTCTTTACTTGATCATTAGTATAATTAATTGTGCCCATCTGAATAATAGTTATATTCTTCAGCTTGGCAATTTCAGCTAACTTTTGATCAAGGACTTTTTCTAACTCAGTTGTTGCAACCCTTAGATCAGCAATTTCCTGAGCCTGTGATTTAACCAGGTTCTTGCTTTTCTTAAGGGCCTGCAACAGGTCCCCATACTTGTCTATCAATTGATAGACATCTCCTTCAGATCCAGATACATCTTCATCACTTGATGCAGATGTAGCTGATTCTTCACTTGTATTACAAACAGATGTACAAGAAGGACAGTTTACCTCATTAGAACCAGACTGATTCTGGCATAGGTCCTCTTCTGATCTAGTCATCAAACCCATGCATTGATGTTCATTGATGGAGTCTAGCAACTGCATAAACTCCTCTTCCTCAGATGCAGCATATAATCCAATATATGCTTCAGCTTCAGATCCTGATTCTGAAGTTGACTGGTCTGACAGACTTTTATCTTTCTTTGCTACAAAGGATTTCTCCTTCTTGCCTTTCTGATAAGTCTTCTTCTTTTCTGAAGATTCCTTCCTTTTGTCAGGACAATCAGCCACTACATGTCCAGGCCTATTGCAACAATAGCAGACAATCTTTGAAGTAGTGGCTTTGCTGGGCTTTGACCTGCTTTTCTCTTTCCTTGATGACCTTCTTTTCTGATAATAGTCATCTACTTGCTGTGATGAGGAAGGCCTAGACTTCCATTGCTTCTTTTTCAAGAACCTTTGAAATTGCCTAGTGAATGCAGCAAAGTCTGCATCTGAATCACAGCTGACTGAACCCTTATCTGAATTTTCAGAACTACCTTCTTCAACTTCCTTAGGAGGAGATGGTGATTTCCTCCTATTCTTTCTGGTGGCTTCAGCATTAAATGCCACAGTCTTTTCTCTATGCTCTCCTCTTGAGTTTCTTTCCTCCTCCTTCCTTACCATAAGTTGCATTTCATAGGATAGCAACTTTCCAAACAGAGTTGGAGGAGATATCTCTGCCAATTTTGCCACTTCTCTTATGGCACAGATCTTTGTATCCCAATCCTTTGATAAGGATCTTAAGAATTTGTCATTCAGTTCATAGGTACTGAAGACTCTTCCATAGGAAATTAGCTCATTCACAATTCTATAGAATTTCTTATAGCACTCAGTTATGCTATCAGATTTTCCTTGTCTAAAACTTTCATACTCCTGATTTAGCATAGATTTTCTGTCCAGCCTTACTTCTTCTGATCCCTCCATGTAGACAATCAATGTGTCCCACATCTCCTTGGAGGTCTTGCAGTGAATCAGATTCTGAAATGTTGAATCATCTATGGCACTGACAATGATGTTCTGTGCCCTTTTGTCCATGGTTGCCAAGATGATTTCATCCTTGGTCATTTCAGAATAAGTCTTTGGTGTTTGGATATTTGCATCAAGAACAGATATCTTCATTGGTATGAAGGGGCCTTCCTGTACTGTGATGTAAATCCTTGGGTCAGATGCTTCCATAAACAATCTGACTCTTTCTTTCCAGATCCCAAAGATTTCCTTCTTGCATATGGGTAATTTCATTGACCCTAGCTCCTTATGATTCTCTCCAGAACCCATCTTCTTGATTCTTGAATCTGCCTATCAGATCTACCTCAGACTGTTAAGTCCTTTTTGAGGAACCTCCCTCTGATACCACTTGATAGTTTAACTTTCAAGGCAGCCTAAACACCTAGAGGGGGGGTGAATAGGTTCTGCTTCTCTTTCTAAAACTTCTAGGCAGAATTCAATTTAATAACTAATATAATAAACACAGCAATCACAGAAAACAAAACATCACAGATTGCACTATGTTTTATAGTGGTTCCCCAAGGTCTGGGTACATCCACTTTCCCCCTTCACCTATCTAGCAGTATGCTAGATTCGGCCAAACTTCCACTTATCTCAGATCAATAGATCTTACAACTCAGAACCCAACTGGTTCCTACAACTCAAGCACAACTGCCCTACCTCAGCCTTGCCCCAAGGCCTACAACTCAGAGAATATCCTTCTCCTACACTCAGGCAAACAGCCCTACCACTCAGAGTTCAACACTCTTACACTCAGCCTTTATAACATAGGCTTACAACTCAGATCTGTATAAACAGATCCTACAGAAATATAGAAAAGATTGTTTTAATTGTCTTGCCAAAGTTGAGAGAGAAAGGACAATGACAATTCTTGATCAGCTGATGCAATCAACTGTTTCTTAGCCTTCTTCAAAGCTTCTTGAAAATGTACTTAGCTGAGTTGATTCCAAACAGCTTCTTGAGAATCCACTGGTGGATTCTTTCTTCTTCTTCAAATTCTGACTTGATCTCTCTCTATCCAGAACTTTGAATGATTCTTCTGAATTCTGATTAGAACTCTTCTTAGATCTATCCTTAGATAGTCTTCTTAGATCTCCCGGAGAAGATCTTCTTAAGTGCCTAGCACTTTCTTGAAATGAGTAGAATTGTAATCCTTCTCCACTTTCTGATCCAATGTATTTCAAAAGGTCAGTTCTATATGTTTTTTTTTTCATTTTTTTCTCCTTCTGAATCTGTCTATTTATAGACATTCTTCATGGTAACCGGCTGATCCGGTTTCTAACCGTTTTCTGACAAGTCTGACAACTTCAGTTAACCGGTGATAACCCACAGCTGTCAAGTCTTCAAACAAGTCCTGTGCCTTAGTCTTGAATCACAAGTTGTTGAAACAGTCTGTCAGAAAGTGTCGAGACAATCTGTCTATTTGTGTCGACATAATTGACTTTGGTGTCGACACAGTCTTCAGTGATGTCGACTAAGTTGCCTTTGAGTCGACACAGCTTCTTCTGCAAATAACTTGATCTTGACTCTTCAGTGTGTCGACACAAGTCCTGTGTGTCGACACAATTGTTGTAGAATCATAACTTTAGTGAGTGTCGACTTAGCCTTCAGGTGTCGACACATTCATTTTTTAACTCTGCTATTATGTGTCGACTTAATCACAATGTGTCGACACATTCTGCTGGTGTCGACTAACTTGAGGTCGACTATTTTCTTCTGTGTCGACACATTCAGATGATGTCGACAATCTTGAGATCGACTATATTCTTCTGTGTCGACACATTCTCCCAATGTTTGAGGTCGACGCTTTTCTTCTGTGTCGACACAATTTCCCAGTATTGTGTCGACTCTTTTCTTCTGTGTCGACACAATTTCCCAGTGTTGTGTCGACTCTTTTTCTGTGTCGACACACATTCCCAGTGTTGTGTCGACTTACTTCTTCTGTGTCGACACTTTTTCCCAGTGTAGTTGTAGACTAACTGCTATGTGTCGACACTGCTTCCCAGTGTTGTGTCGACTATTTTCTTCTGTGTGTCGACACTGCTTCCTTTGTGTCGACACTTGGACTTAGAATTTTTCTGCATACTTTATCAATTCTCCACCTGCACATGTCAACTTAAAATAACATCAAATACACCTTGATGTATATCATTGAGCTAAGTTGGGCTTCTTCAAATCAGGTACACATTTTCCAATGTACCCAACAATCCAGCATGCTAAAATGTTGCAAACGTGGAGCTAAAATCAAAATGGAGCTAAAATCAAAATGGAGCTAAAATGTTGCAAACGTCGAAGGAGGGCAAAGCTTGCTGAAGTGAGAAATCTTAACATCCTAACCATTTGTTAACTTTAAACTATTACTTAGAGCTTAAGTAGTGGTAAGACTCTAAGGCTCGATGTTGAATGACAGGTGAGATAAAGCTTTAGCCGCTGGAAAACAGCAAGTAGAAATGACATCTCAAGCTTTGAAACCATCAGAGAAAAAAATGATATTATTTTGTAATAAATCTAAGCAGAGAAAATACTAATTGGACATGAAACTCCAAGCAATAAATGCAAAACAACCAACATATGGTAAAAGAGGTTCAAGATACCAAAGAGGAAGCTAAAATAATCTACAACGCCACGATGGGAATAAAACATTTGTTCAGAAAACACGAAAATCACATGAAAAATCTAACACATGCATTTGGCTTTAATAGCATCCTGTAAACTAAAAAAGAAAAAAAGGACCAATGATGATGATGAGGGGAATAGAAGATCAATTCAGAATCATGTGAAGAAGGTATCTTTTAAACCACATGAAAAATCTCAAATGATCAAGTTATAAAAGAGTATGAGTTCTCATCTTCTAATCTGATTAGAGTGGTATGCCAAATACCTTCTAATCTGATCAGAGTGGTATGCAAAATACCTGCTATAAGGTGTTGGAGTTTTGAAATGATAATAAAATGGAATTGGAGAGTGAAACAATTTGCCAAGAGAATAAAATTGATGTGTTGAAGCCCAAGACTTAATAAAAATGGATCTGGAGAGAGAAATATGGCATTGCAAAAAATGACTCTAACCATGCTTAACAAAATCAATCTAACCAAAAGTACCCACAAAAAAAACCGAATAGGTTTTATTTAAAGGTTAGAGAAACTAAGGAAATTAGAGGTCAAGTTAGCCATTAGAAAAAATCAAGAGATAAAATATTTTCATACGTTAATTCAGAGCATTTCCAAAAATGACTTTCAGCAAACATTGAGCAGAAAAACAATTTAAGATAACCTTGAGTTAGCATACTTGATGCTTAAAAAATTGATGCTAACATGTGGTTAGAGAAACTATGGAAATTAGAGGCCAAGTTAGCCATTTGATGAACTCAATAGGAGGAAATAAATTAATGCTTAAACAAATTTAGGAAAGCAGAGCCAAGTGAAGCAGAGATAAAAATATAAAATAGTACTTAACATGGAAACTATATTATACTGACCTAGAGTGCTAGCTGCTGGGAAGAGAAGCGGTGCCTTGGATGATTAAAAGCTCGCAAGAGAAGCTCAAGCAACAGTGGAGGAGGATCCTGAAATAGGGAAACTATGAAGAAATTGATTCCCCCAAATTAAAAAAAATTACTACAGAGTAAAGACTGGAGCTCGCACACCTTCAAACATGGACGATAGGCAAAGTAAGGAGAAAGAGCTGCTACGAAGGATACACAAACTAAGGGAAGTTTTGTTAGGTTAGGATGTTTGATGCAGCGACAAAGTAAGAATGGAGAAGGTGCTTACTTGCGGAGGTCGAGATGGAGACACTGTCGGAATGAAAGAAGACTACGGTAGCAGCAGATGAAGGAAAAGGAGTCTCTGTCGAGGGATATATGTTGCTTCGTGGAGTGATCGAAGAGGGAGCAGGAGGCTTGCTTTGTCAAAGGGATAGGCGCTGCTCTCGGCGGGCAGAAGTCGAGGAACTGAAACAGTAGGAGAGAGACTTGTTGTGCTAGAGTGACAGTAGAGTGCAGGGATGGAGAAAGCAGGGAGCAGGAGGCTTGCTTGCTGGCGGAGGCAACCTTGCTGCCTGGTTGCTTTCAGCGAGAGGTCATATCGAGCATATGTGAAAAGTCGGGAGAAAGGTGATCATTATTTTGGAGGGAGAAACACCCGGGAAATGGTAAAGGACAAAAAAACCAATGATTTTAAAATAAAGAAGTGGTTTTTGAGGGTATTTTGGTCTGCAAAAAGTTACACCATGGCCATTTTTCTCTTTGCAGGCGGGTCAGTAGCTGCAGGTGGGAAATGACAAAAATACCTGGAATGGGGATTGAAAGAGGGGGGTTTTGAGGGTATATTTGTCCGCTGAATGTTACACCAAGGCTGGTTTCTTCCTTGCTTATAGTATAAATATATATATATATATATATATATATATATATATATATATATATATATATATATATATATATATATATCTACTACATAAAGGAACTATACATATCTTTGCAGGCACCACAGTTTTCCCTTCAACCGTTTGATCACATCTCGAATTTAATGTCATCCATTAGATGGAGAGAGAGAGGAATATTGAGGAGATAGGGGGGGAGAGGAAAAGAGCATATTTGTAGCCCTCTTAAAGCTACATGAGAGAGGGAGGGAGGGAGAAAAATATAGATGGCAGCAAGAGGGAGAGAGTTAGGCGGATAGAGAGAGAGAGCTTTAGGCGGTGGAGAGAGGGGGGAAGAGAGAGAAATATAGGTGGCGGAGAGAGGGAGAGAGTTAGGCGGATACAGAGAGAGAGATATAATTATATATTACATAGGAAGGAAGAGAGAGAACTATAGATGGGGGAGAGAAGGAGAGAGTTAGGCGGTGGAGTATATATATCAGTTATTATTATAGATGGCGCCATGGCGGAGAGAAATATCAGTTATTATATATATATATATATATATATATATATATATATATATATATATATATATATATATATATATATATATATATATATATATATATATATATATATATATATATATATATATATATATATATATTACATATTTACATACCAGAGAGAGGGGGAGAGAGAGAGGGAGAGAGAGAGAGTTGAATAGGCGGTGGTATCATATCTATATATTAAATCTATATATTACATATCTATATATTATATAGAGAAAGGGAGCGCGAGAGGGAGAGGTTGGCTGGATGAGGTTGCGCTTGCATAAGGCTGTAAATATATTATTAAATATATAACTATATGAGCATCTCCGCACGGGCTACGCGCGTGCTTGATGCTCTCGGGCTGTCTTCGGCGACATCAGACGGGCTTCGTCGGTACTTGATGGTTCGGGTGTGCAGGCGGGCGAAGCCCGCCTGATACGGCCGAAGGCCGCCCAAGAGCATCGAGCACGGCGTAGCCCGTGCGGAGATGCTCATATATATATATATATATATATATATATATATATATATATATATATATATATATATATATATATATATATTGACTATTCAAAAAATCTACAAGAAGAAAAATTTCAGACAGGAGCTTCTTATGAGAAAGAAAGGATTGGCAGTTATCAGATTCTTTATTTAACCTTAATAGGTCGGCCAATTTGCAGGTGCTTTAGGGAAAAATATATATATGGCACTCAAATCTTTTTCTTCCTTCTAATCGACATAGCAACTCTTATATGCCTATTTTCTAAAGAAAATATAATGAAACTCTTTGAAATTCACAAAATTTTCATCAGGTTCATGACTAGTTACTTAAAATGAGCGATTCTAAAGAAATTTTTTTATCTAATATTCAAAATCATATGCAGGGGAAAACAGGCCACCGCCGCTACTATCATCATCTCCTCGCTGCCATCACCACCACGACCCTTGATTCTTGTTTCAAGAGCACTTTTTTTGTCGTTCGCTTCAGATTTACGACAGATTATGGCCTATCAGCACCAAGAAGACAAGAGATGAGATGGAGAAGGACTAATAAAATGAGCACTCCTCTTGTTTGTCACTTCAAAAATGATACAACAGAGATCTCAAGTCCATGCAGGCTGAGAACCGGCAACCAGTGGCTTAGCTTGTAACATGTCTGGATGCAGGTATTGCCTATATTTATATTTGTAAAATTAATTGAAATATCACTGAGAAATTCTTTGAAGCTGTAGATGGTAACCAGTGGCTTAATTGAATTATATACATTTTCAAGTTCACTGTCATTAGCGTCAAAGAGGAGGTTGGGTGGTTCTGCTTATGCTATACACCAGCCATCCATTGATATTTAGTGTGTGATCCACTTCACCACTTGTAAGTGGGATTTAATATATACTTCAATTCACATGGCTATACTTTATGATTATGCCATCTTTACTGATGCCATGTATAACTATGACTTCATTTGGTTCGGCGGTGGCGGGTCGAACCGGCGGGTGGAAACGGAGTGTTCGAACCGGAGGGGGGAGGTGGCTGCTCCAAACGGAGCTTTTTGGGGCGTCTCTCAAGGCGGGCGGGTGAAAACGGAGCAAACGCCGTCGGAGGTTCATTTGTTTACCCTCCTTCCGACGGCGTTTGCCCAAAACGGAGCAGCGAAACGCTCAAACAAATGAAACCTAAATCTGTCTATCTTTATATATAATTAATTTTCTTTTCTCTAGGAGTACTCGTGAATTTATGATGACTCCTTTAACTCTAGGACAATATCAGCAAAATTTGTGGCATTAAATAATTTTCCTCCCTTATGTCTAGGAATATTGGTGAATGATACGCCATGTGACGCATCCTAGCTTCGTTTACTTTGGATTTACGTATTTTATTTCATGTATTTCCCTTGTGCAATTGTCTTCAATTTGCAGCTCTTTGGGTTGACCGTCTGTAGCGTTGTTGCGCATTCTAGAACACTCCCGCTACAGTGCAGGCTACAGGAACATGTCATTGCGGGAACAGTCCGCTATAAATATGTAGGCGGAAGTATAAACAGATGTACAGTTTTATTATTAAATTAGTTCTCTCTCCCCTATTCTCTCTCTCTCTCTCCTATCATCTTCCTCTCCCTCTCCTCAGGCCAATGGCCATTCTTGCTCAGTTCCACGGCGAAGCGTAACAATTGGTGTTTTCGTTGAGATCTCGCCTTCAATGGAGGCGACTCCTTCGGCATCTCCATCCGGCCACCCCGCCACATCGCAATCCGCCCGGGCCGTTACCTGACAAGATTTGGATATGAGGAATGCACTATACATGGAGCAACATTCAACAGTGTGTGACAACATACAAGCCATTCAAGAAAGGTTTTCCAAGGATCTTCAACAAGTTTCTCAATCGCTGGCCAAGCATGACGATTAACAGGATCGTTTAAATTCCACACACAATAATTTCTATCAAGAATTCAAGGAGTTTCCAGGAGAACTGTAGAATTTCATACGATCTTTCCCCACGACGTGCCACAACGAAAGTATTCCACCGGCTCGGGCTCAGAACGTTGATCAAGCCGGTTCCGCATTACCATCCTTGTCGTGCATCCATGAGCTTCCTCCGGCACAAGCTACCTGCATAACAGCCGGCCTACCCGAAATACCACCCCAGTTCCGGGCTCAAATAATCAATACCGACGGCTTCGAATCTTCACAGGCCAGCATTCTTGGCACTTTTCCGCGTCCGAACACAACCATGGATACAACACCCACCCCACCATTGAATAATTCATTATCTTCTACATCCTTTCCACCATTTTCATCCTATTCCGATCAGCTGAAACAGAAAAACAGCATTCTATCAGAAACGTCAGGACAAATCGGTACACAAGACAATTACCACACAAAGCCGACTAAAGTGCATTGCCCGCACTTTTCAACAGGCAACCCCACAGAATGGATCTACAAATTAAAGCAGAAATGTTTTTCAGGTATAATAACATAAATCCTTTTGATTATGTATTTTTTGCGTCTATGCATTTAGAAAGAGCAGCCTCCAAATGGTTCCAAGGGCTACTACGCAACAACTTGTGCCCAGATTGGCAAACCATCAAAAGAGCCATCCAAGACCGATTTGGCCCGACAGATTATGAAGACCCATAAGGTAAGTTTATGAAATTATTTCAAACTTCTACTGTTTCTGCTTACCAAGAATCATTTGAGGATCTTTCTTCTCATGCGACGGGTTTCACTCAAGATATACTAAAACGTAATTTTATTGCCAGTCTTAAACGTCACATTAAACAAGTAGTCATTGCACAACAACCAGAATCACTCCACCAGACTTTTAAACTGGCCCGCCTATCTGAGGACCAAATACCTGTTGACCCACACCCACGACCACAAAAACAGTTTACACCACACCGAACATTTTCCTCATTTCACGAAAAACACTCACTTAAACGTTTATCCCCAGCTGAAATGCAAATCCGACAAGAAAAAGGGCAATGTTTTACATGCGACAAAAAATATACTCCTGGACATAAATGTATTAATTGTGCAAAACGTTACCCATTGGAAGGCGATTTAGGGGATGATTTACAGGATGACTATCAGGAACACCCTGAAAGTCAAGCCTATGGGTAGAAAGTCACCTAGGAGAGGGTGAATAGGTGACTTATTACAATTCATTAGAATTCTTTTGACTTTAGCAATGTGCCCTAATGCAATTGAGAATGTAAGCTGTACCCAGCAATAACAATAGAACATCAAAAACAGATCACATCATACACAGCAAAGAACGCAGCACACAACACAAGGGACACAACAAGTTTATAGTGGTTCCCCTATCTAGAGTACATCCACTGTCCCCCTCCTTCCTCACTAGCAATGTGCTAGATAAGGTTATAGCTTCTCCTTCACAACTCGGATCCTTAGATCCTACAAAGCTCAGTTTCTCTCCAAGAAACCTACACTCAGACCCACTAGTCCTACCTCAGAGATATCTCAATCTCCTACCTCAGAAATCTCCGCAATCTCTTACCTCGGCCTTTATAGATTAGGCCTACAAACTCAGTGATTTACCCCAAATCACCTACCTCAGATTCACCCAGAATCCTACCTCAGCCTTTATAGATTAGGCTTACAAAACTCAGAGAATAAGATCTCCTACCCACTCAGATCTCTAGGAGATCTTACAATGAAATTTGATAAAACAAATTATAGAAAAACAGAAAACTTGTTATCTGTTGGATCTGTGTGTACAGATCTTTTCACTCAACAGTAGTATGATTTCTTCTTGATAGATCAGCAGGATGAATTGAATTTCTTCTAAATCAGTAACTTCTTGATAAAGATCAGATCGAATAGTTTGAAGATGCTGATGAATAGATCACTTAATCCCCAGATCAACCTAAGAAAAGGGATCTGAAGACTTTCTTGAAGATCAACTTCTTCTTCTTTTTCTTCTTCTTGATTTGTCTTTCAGAATTAAGAGAGACTGATGAATAGAATAGAATCAGTATTCGTATGTATATCACCTCCTTCTGAAGGCAGCACCTTCAATTTATAGAAATCTCAGATAGCTTGGACTAGTATTGATGACATCAGCAACTGCCAGCAAATTCTTCCTTGAACTATCATTATTGAAGTGAGGCCTTCCTGTGTCGACCAGAATGATTTGACTTGTCTTAACCTTATTGATGTTGACTCAGCATATTCTGACATATAAGCGTTGAAGTAGACAGGTTGTCTCGAAATCTGTGTTGAGACATCCTTGACATACCCAACACTTCCATACTTAGAATAGCTTTCATCTCAGGACAGAAAGTGTTGAAATAGTATAGTTGTGTCGACACATTTATTATTTGTGTTGACACATCTGTTATCTGTGTATACACATCTTAGTCTTGCCTTGTGCCGAGACAGAAGTATTGTCTCGACACAACTATTATTTGTGATGACTACTGATCTGCCTTGTGTCGACACAGAAGTATTATCTCGACACATCTTCTGTTCTCTGTGTTGACTACTGATCTGCCTTGTGTCGACACAGAAGTATTGTCTCGACACATCTTCTGTTCTCTGTGTTGACTGATGATCTGCCATGTGTCGACACAGAAGTATTGTCTCGACACATCTTCTGTTCTCTGTGTTGACTGTTGATCTGCCTTGTGTCGACACAGAAGTATTGTCTCGACACATGCTCTCTCAACACTTTGACTTAAAATAGTTTCTTCAACTTTGAACCTGCACATGTAAACTTAGCATACATCAAATACACCTTTAGGTATATCATTGAGTTGTCAAGGGGACTTCTCTAGATCAGGTACACTATTCCCAATGTACCCAATAATATCTCCCTATATGAAGAAGTCATAACCCAAAATCAATGATATAAACCAACATAATAATCTTGATTATTATAATATAAAAGATTTAACATTCAACCAGATGTACTTTTACAGTAGAAATAAAAATTGCCATAAAACATTCTTATACCAAAATGTTATCAGTCTTAAAAGTACAATGAGCTTATATAGAAATACATTAATTCTAAGCAAAGTAAATACATCCTAAGACTGATCAGGTTCTGTAATCACAATGTCTTTCCCTGACTGTACTTTGGCCTGAACAGATGAAATACTTTCATCCACAGCCTGCTTGCCTTTCTTGTCTTTGATGTTGGAAAGTTGTTCAACCTTGATTCTTTGTCTTTCAAAATAATGAAAGGGCTTAGGAAAGTATTTGCATGGTTCAATAACATTAGCAGGAATTAAACCTTCCTTCTGCTCCCTTCTGAACCTATAGATAGCATTTTGTTGCTCTTCATGCTTCCTCTGTTCCCGCTCTGAATACCACTTACCCCTGTCATGTTTGTTGGCCATGACTGCTTTCGATGAGGTAAGAATGATGTCCCTTGATCTTGGACTCCATTATTCAAAGTCAGGCCTCTCCTCAGCCTGTTCTCTAAATCTTTTCTTTGATAATTGGACCCCTCTCTCCCTTTGTAGAGCAGCTTCAGACATTTCCACCTCTTTAGAATTAACTCTAGGTTTATACTGAGGTGGACTATACATAAGTTGAACTTGATTATGAATGTCCTCAAACTGTGAAGGAGGGTATATGATTTTGGTTGTCTCCTGAGCAACTCCTTCAATCAGAGCTGGTTGGCAACCAGACTCTGCAACTTGATCATCATCACACAGAGGAGGGTATCCTAGTGTGTCTCTTATGCTATTAGAGGCCCATTTGACATGTTTTGAGCTAGCCTTGACCATCACTCTCTCCCCATTTATGACTTCTCTCTCAAGATGATCTCTCAGATCATCCTTTTGAAATCTCACTTGATCCACCATATGACGGTTCCCTGTGGTGTAGTAATTCTTGAACTTTGTCATTTGATTAGAGAGAGCCTTTGATGAATCCCTTATAGCTTGCAGCATTGCAGCTGAATCCACAGTAAGCTTGGTTTGTAACTAAGTTAGTTGAGTATTTACTTTATCCTCTAAGAAAGTGGATTGATCATCTATCTTCTTAAGAGTGAGTGTAACGCCCCCGATTTTTCTGCGATTATTTAATTCTCGTTTGGCGTTACGTCGACGCGTCTTCTTGGCTTGTGTCATCTGTGGAGTGTGGTCTTAACTCCTTAGAACTGAGTGACTTATTTTGTAGTCTATTGGCAAGATCTCCCTAGCAAGCTGGGTCGTTTTGGGTGACCCGGTTTGGCCTCTCGGGGGATGCTTGTGTTTTGACTTCGGGTGGGTATAACTCGAGTTCTGTTCGTCGAAAGTTAATTTCGACTTCGTCGTTGTGGTCATAGCGTGGATATTTAGCTACGGTGCGAAGTTCGTCGAATTCCGAGGATGTTCGGTTTTCGCGTCGTTTTGTATTTTATGAAAAATAATACTATTTAATAAATATTATATTAAGTATTATTTTTGGAAAGGTGCGGGTGCTTGGCGGTTACATTGTGTCTCATTATATGATATTAAATTGATTAGCTAATTAAGGTTAATAGGGTTCTATAAATATTATAGGTTAGATTAGAGAAGAAAAAAAACCGCTCATGTTCACTCTCTTCCCCCGCCTGCTCCTGTTCGCGAAACAAAGAAACCGCCGGAACCGCTACCTTCGGACGCCGATTCCGGGAGCGTTTGTGGACGGAATTCGATTCCAAAAGTGGATTTGGATTGCTCTCGCCTAGACCATCATTCTTACAGTAAGAAATTCAGTTTTCGTGGTGTTTCTAGGGGTCTCGAATTTCTTGGGTTGTCCGTTTCCGCCATTAAAGCTCCAGATTTTGCTTTAGGTGTTGTTGCTGCTGGTGCCGAGTGAGAATAAGGGAGGCCGACTAAGCTTCGCTGGAAATCGAGGCAAGTGGTGTTCTTTCCCTTGCCTAGTATTGTTTTCTTTCTCTCTTTGTTCTTGTGGCCGTAGAAAAGTTTGTCTAGACTTTTGCTATGATAATAAAGCCCTGTTAGCCCTAGGTTAGAAACTCAATTCTTTGCTTTAAATCAGGTATAAATTTCCAACTGTTAGTAGAAAAGCCTTGTTCTCGGGCTGAGTAAGGGTTGAGGTTTGGGTCGATTTTCCTGTGCAGTGGTTGTAGCCGGGTAGAGGAGAAAAGTTATAGTTTAATTTTATGCAAAATCTGTCTTGCTTAGGCTCGGGTTTGGATGAATATGTGCTTGCCTGTGTAGTGGCTGTAGCAGAAGCCTTCCCTGTCCTTAGTCTAGATGATTAGTATAATTCAGGGCTTGGCATTGACTGTGGCGCACACACTCAACGCCGGGTCTGCTTGGGCTTGGCGTTGAGTGTGGTGCACACACTCAACGTCGGGTCTGCTTGGGCTCGACGTTGAGTGTGGTGCACACACTCAACGTCGGGTCTTCTTGGGCTTGGCATTGAGTGTGGTGCACACACTCAACGTCGGGTCTGCTTGGGCTTGGCGTTGAGTGTGGTGCACATACTCAACGCCGGGTCTGCTTGGGCTTGGCGTTGAGTGTGGTGCACATACTCAATGCCGGGTCTGCTTGGGCTTGGCGTTGAGTGTGATGCACACACTCAACGCCGGGTCTGCTTGGGCTTGACGTTGAGTGTTGTGCACACACTCAACGCCGGGTCTACTTGGGCTTGGTGTTGAGTGTGGTGCACACACTAAACGTCGGGTCTGCTTGGGCTTGGCATTGAGTGTGGTGCACACCCTCAACGCCATAGCCTCTTGGTCTGTTCTTTTGCGGCTAAGTATCGTGGCGTTGAGTGAGTTGACCTCACTCAACGCCATGGCTGTTTAGGCGTTGAGTGAGGCGGACTCACTCAACGCCGCAGCCAATCCGCGTGGTTATGTCGGATGGCGTTGAGTGAGTGGGCCTCACTCAACACCATGACGGTTTAGGAGTTGAGTGAGGCGGGCTCACTAAACGTCGCAGCCCTTTCTTGCGGTTAAGTATTTTTGCGTTGAGTGAGTCGACCTCACTCAACGCTAAAGCTGTTTTGGCGTTGAGAGAGGTGGACTCACTCAACGCCACAGTTAGCTTTTGCAGCTAAGTGCTAAGGCGTTGAGTGAGTGAATGTCACTCAACGCCGTAGCTATTTTGGCGTTGAGTGAGGTTAGCTCACTCAACGCCACAGCCTGTATTGCTGAAGGCGTTGAGGGAGTGGATCTCACTCAACGTCGTAGCTGTTTTGGCGTTGAGTGAGGTTAGCTCACTCAACGCGACAGCCTGTGTTGTTGAAGGCGTTGAGGGAGTGGACCTCACTCAACGCCGTAGCTATTTTGGCGTTGAGTGAGGTTAGCTCACTCAACGCCACAACCAGTGTTGCAGAAGGCGTTGAGTGAGTGAACCTCACTCAACGCCATAGTTGTTTTGGCGTTGAGTGAGGTTAGCTCACTCAACTCCACTGTCTGTTTAGGCATTGAGTGAGTAGGGCTCACTCAATGCCATGCCGTGTTGAGCCATCTCAACGCTTTTCCCTTACTTTGATTTTCTCTCCCGAGTGAATTTCCTTTGGTTTTGAGGTTCCTTGTACGCTATGTTTTTCCAAAGGCCGAATCGTGGGTTGTGGTTAGTAGTGGTGGTTTGAAGCTCTTAATAGGGGTGAAGTTGTTTGACTTAGATGTGGCCACATTTTTATCTTGTTCCAGGTACGGGCTGGGCAAGTTGGTGGGAGGTCTTTAGTGCTTTCACATGTAGACCCTTGAGGCTTGTTTCTTGGAAATGGTGGTTGGGGGACTGAGTTTGCCTCTAACCCGGACTCGCATTGTTTTTGCTACCGCCATCTCTCACAGTTTAGGGTGTTATACATTTCTTCCTTTGTAATTTGCAACGTTTGGGCTCATGGTAGCCTTGTAAACTCTGCAGGATTTTTGGGCAGGGTTGTTGCTGTTTCCTCGCACATAGTGTTTTTCCTTTTTGTCTTGCCTTAGACAGTGGTGCTTGTTACGGTTTACTTACTCTTCTTGCTTATCTTTTAGCTTAACATTTTCGTACAGCTTATTTGTTTTTGCTTGCTGAGGTATTCTTTTCTTCTTTGAATGCCTCAGGTTCTGGTTAGTATCCGATTAGGCGGCTAGTTGTGTTGTGCTGTTGCTGGTGGTCTCTCGTACTGTGGAGATCATTTCCTTGGTCTTGTGAGGTAGTTTTGTGTCTCTTTCTTACAGACATACATACTTTCCAGTGGGTTCGTGTCAGTTTGTTGACGTCCACTGGTAGTTTTACCTTGATACTAGATATGTTATCTTTTTGCTGCTACCTTTTCTGGAGATAGTCTACTTGCTCTTGGGATGATTTATGCTAGGTTGCTAGTTACTTTTAAACCTAAAAACACTATTATAAGTATATCTCATGATCAGCATGTTTTATAAAACTCAACCACTATTTTCCAAATGACGTAAAAAGATCGTTTTCCTATATATAGTATAAATTAAATATAGGGTCCTGCATAGTATAAGTTGTCCTCTACGGGGCACTTATGCACTATTTTAGGATGTCAAACCTGAATAAAGTATTTTTCGCCTCATTTAAGTATAGTTTTTAAACTGTGGACTAGATGATCCACTGAGTCGGGGGATACGGCCTTTAAAATATAACTGATTTTCTAATCATTAAACTCATGAATTTTCATAGTCCAGTTAGATGGTGTTCGCCTGAGCGTCGACAATTATCCCCTGCTCGACGTGGCATCACGATGCGTGTTTTCTCATACTCTGATACTTCTTAAATTTTGAGAAAATGCGGGTTGTGACAGTGAGTGTATGAATTTCCATCAAATTTTCATTCAGTCTCTTCTGATTCTCCAGACTAAAGCCTTGTTTCTGCACTATATCATTTGTTTGAACTTTTAACTCTTACTGTTTCTTGGCGATAAACCACTGCATTGCCTCCTTTGTGAAAACAATCAGTCATTTCTTTCTTCATCAGATTCACTTCAAATATTATTGACTTTATGTCTTGAGCTAGGTTGAACTCCATATCCTTCATATTCTCATCTACATACTTTTTTAGGTCATTGCTTTGTTTGTCTAGCATAATCTGCAGCTGAACCATGAGAGAACTCTCATCTATTGAAGCAGATGGAGTGGACTGGATTGACTGTAAAACTTTCTTATAGCTCTGACTCTTCTTTTTTCCTTACATATATTCTGGTTTATTGTTGCCTTGTGTCCTCTCCCTTATCTTATTCAGATGAATTGGTGATTTTAACAGCTGTGTCTACATCATCTGGTGCTTCAGTTCCAGTCTTAGGAGACTTGGCTGATTGCTCCCCCTCAACTGCTGTATCCTGTTGATCAAGATGTATTTCTACTAGACTAGGTTCAGGTTGTTGAACTTCTACAGGAGCTACATTTTCTCTAAGAGGATCTGTTATCTCCCCCTGGATGTGAGCATCCATCCCTGTTGTATTATAAGGATCTTTTTCAGGAGATTTTTCATTCATAATATCAGGCATATTCTCATCTTGTTGTGTATTCAGATCTTTGAGAACATCTTGTATTATGTTAGTGACAGTTTCACTATCTAACACAGTTGTTTCATCCATGGTTTTCTCTGCATTGAATGTTGCAGAGGATTGTAACTCCCCCTGGACCTGATCCCCAGCTCCAGTTGTAATACTTGGAGTTTTCCTTTGGATTCTTCCTTCAGCTCCATCTGAACTGAGATTGATGTGCTCTTCTGAATCACTTGAGGATGCACTTTCTTCTTGTAATGGTTTCTTGTTCTTGATATCCTTAGGCTTCTGTGGTTCTAGTGTATCTTTGGCCAAGACTCTGTCACATCTAGACAAAATCCTTATGTCCATCTATCTCATGTGATTTATCTTTGAACCCAATTTTGAATTGAGTTCATCAGGAATCACTTTATTCAGATACAAACTCAGTATTTTACCCAGGTTGGGTTTCTTGATACATTCAGCAATTAAGTCAAACAACAGTCTGCCCCAGTTTGTCCGAAATTTGAAAATGATGCTAGTCATTATCTCAAACATATGAACTGAGATTATGTCATGTGCACCTGTCTTGCACAACAGAACCTTCCCAACAATTTCAGATAGAAATTTTACTTGGTTGTTCATACCTTTCCTATTCAGTGAACTCCCAATCTTGGAAACTAAATCCAAACCACACCATTGAAGTCCAACAGTAGTCTTGGTGGAGTCGACTATATCTTCTTGTTTAACTCTAAGTAATTGAAATACCTGGGCCAACCGTTTGCCTGTGATCTTGAACTTTTGTCCATTTACAGTTATTTGATCTTCGTGGCGCGAGAATTGATCGAGGCGTTGTTCAGAAGTTCTGTTACTTCTCTTTTCCATATGATCGTCGACGCGGATAATAGATACTCAAGTCCAACTTCTTGAATTAGGCCGATTACATTTGTAATCTCTTCGTCTGCCGAAGTTAATCTATGGCGCACCAGTTCGTATCCCTCATTGATATTATCATCCTTCCTTGGAGCCATTGTTGTTGATTTTGAAATTGTCGAACCGAGAAATTGACGAGAGTCGACAACAGAAAATCTAGGTTTCAACACTAAGCAAGAGAGAAGGACCTGGTAGAGAATTTCTACAGTTTATGTCCTTTTTATAGGCCATTCTACTGAGAATGTGAAAGGGCGGGTCGCCTAAAGACATATTCATAATTTTGGAAACATCCCTTAGGTCAACATTCAGAACTTGTCATCCGATAAAATGTGTCGACTTGTGTCGATACACCTTAGCCCTCTCGACAAGCAGTGTCGACACAGGATAGTGTAGATTGTGTCGACACATATACATAAATTGTGTCGACAACCCTAGTTTGTGTCGACACACTTGATTTGTCTCGACACAAAACATACTTAGCCTGATTTCAGACTCCTGAATTGTTAACTCCTGATCCTGATGATGTCCATATTTTGATGTGACAGCTGGATAGTAGGCTTGCATTTTTGTTGACTTAGTCTAAGTTTAGATTCATTCAAGACTTAGTATGCCTAGCTCAAATTTGAAGAAATTAAACTTTTCTTCTTCTAGTGGTTTTGTAAATATATCAACTATTTGCTTATCAGTAGGAACATATTCTAAACGGATGTCATTGTTTTCTACATGTTCCCTAATGAAATGATATCTGATTTCAATGTGTTTAGTTCTACTGTGAGATAACGGGTTATTTGCAATTGAAATAGTACTAGTAGAGTCACAACATAATGTAGATTTACTTATCTGTAGCTGATAATCTTGTAGCTGATGCTGAATCCACAGAAGTTCAGCACAGCAATTCCCAGCTGAGATGTACTCAGATTCAGCTGTTGATATGACCACACTTGTCTGCTTTTTACTACTTCATGAGACTAGCCTTCTAACCAGGATTTGACATGACCCTAAGGTGCTTTTCCTGTCTTCTTTACAACCTATGTAATCTGTATCTGAAGATCCTATCAGTTCAAAATAACTACTCCTAGGATACCAAAGGCCAAGATTTGGTGTGCCCTTTAGATATCTCAGAATTCTTTTGAATGTAGTGTAGTGAGATTCTTTAGGGCAAGCTTGATATCTAGCACAGATACAAGTAGCATACATTATATCTGGTCTACTGGAAGTTAGATAAAGTAGTGATTCAACTATCCCTCTGTACAAGGTAATATCAACTGGCTTTCCAGCAATATCCTTGTCCAAAGATATGGTTGATCTCATAGGAGTTCTCATAGTAGTGGCAGTTTCCATGCCATACTTTTTGATTAACTCCTTGGTGAACTTTGATTGACTTATAAAGAGTCCATCTTTGGATTGTTTAACTTGTAGACCCAGGAAAAACTTAAGTTCACACATGCTACTCATCTCAAATCTACTTTGCATTAGCTTAGCAAATTTAGTCAAAGTGAATCATCAGTAGAACCAAATATTATTTCATCAACATATATTTGTACTAAAATTGTCCTACCTTTGACTTCCCTTAGGAATAGTGTCTTGTCAATCTTTACTCTTGAGAATTTATTCTCTAGAAGGAATTCTGACAGAGTCATACCAAGCCCTTAGAGCTTGTTTTAATCCATAGAGAGCTCTAGAAAGTAAATAGACATGAGAAGGTTTAGTTGGATCAACAAAACCTGAGGGTTGTTCTACATATACTCTTTCCGTGAGGTTTCCATTCTGAAAAGCTGACTTAACATCCATTTGGTATACTTTGAAACCTTTGTAAGCTGCATAGGCTACGAAGAGTCTTATAGCTTCCAACCTAGCCACCGGTGCAAAGGTCTGGTCAAAGTCTATACCCACTTCTTGTCTATAACCCATTACAACCAGCCTAGCCTTATTTCTTATTACCACTCTATTTTCATCTAGTTTGTTTCTATAAATCCATTTTGTTCCAATGATATTGTAATCATCAGGTCTTGGAACCATTTTGTTCCATACCTTGCATCTCTTGAAATGATTCAATTCTTCTTGCATTGCGCCAATCCAAAATGGATCCATATTTTCTTCTTCAAACTTCTTAGGTTCTGTTTGTGACAGAAAACTTGAATACATCACTGTGTTATGATGTCTGCTTCTTGTGGTAACTCCTTGAGCAGCATCACCTATGATCAATTTTATTGGATGATCCTTTAGGTGCCTGACAGCTACTGGTAGTTCACTTCTCCTGAACCATCTTGATCATGTTGTTGAGTTGTTTCTCCAGGTTCTTCCTGTCCCAGTACTTCTTCAACAATGTTGATTTCCTCTTGCAAATTATGCTTGCCTGTATTTGTATCTTCTATATCCAGTTCTTTTAGCCTCAAGTCCACTTGTGTTGTGTTTGAAGTACCTATCAAACCCTTTGGTGATGCCTTTGTCAGCTCCTCCAAAGATCACTTTTGGTCCATTTTCCACAAGAATATATTCCCTCAAATATCTTCTTGTTCCAGCCATATGTCTGGAGCAACCATTATCCAAGTATCAGATTGGTCTGGAGCTTGGACATTCCTGCAAAATAAGAAATTACTTCTCCTTAGGACCCCAAATAGTCACGGGTCCTAGGTTCTTGTTAGTTGTGACTCTATCAAAGCCACCATTTGATCTCTTGAAAGGAATTGTCTTCAAACTATGAGGCACTGTTGGATTGAACCAGCAATCTAGGGCAAAGTGTGTTGGCACCCCTTTTCACAACACCAACATTCAAATCTATTATATCTCCTTTTAGGAGGAACAAAAGAATCTTTGTGTTGACACCCCTTTTGACAGAAGTCAACACTTTTGGCTTTATCTTGATTGTGAATACAAGATGGGTCTTGTCTCACAGCCTTAAGATGTTCTCTTGGCCGGATTATTAGATTGTACAGCTGATTGTGGAATGGTCTGACCATTTGATCCCTTTTGCTTTTTGCCCCCTTCTTCTCTTGGGTTTAATAAACCCCAGTCCACTTCTAGGTTTTCCTGAGAAGGTGTCTATAATATACAAAATAGTCTTTGGTTTTGAGAACTGCTCATCCAATTTTCTTTCATTTAGGAGTTTGGTTTCTAGCTCCTTAATGATTGCATCCTTTTTCTTAATTTCATTTATTTGATCATCAATGATCTTGGTTAACTTTGTTAACTTAGAACCCTGAAGACCATGTTTCTGAGTATCCATCTTGTGATGATACTCAAGACTTTTAATGATGCAATTTTTATAGCTTTTTCTTTAACAAGCTTCTTTCTTTTGACTAAAGCAGCTAGCAGTTTACCAAACCTAAGTATGATTTGCTTCTGTTCAGTCCCTGTGTTAGTCTCAGGTGGATCAACCAAAAATTCACCTGAGTTTGCCTCTTCTCCAGTCTCATAGTCAGAAGTCTTAGTGCAGGAAGATTTATCATAAACTACCTGAGAATTCTCATAGTTGTGAGTTCCAGTTTCTGGATCATCAGCTATAGCCATCATATTGATTTCCATGTCTTTTTTAGAGTCACCATAAGATGATGAAGTTGTGGAGTTATTTCCTTTGTAGATGGCTCTTCTAATGAACTCCTCCTCATATGAATACAGCCCCACATGTTCTTCTTCTGACTCGGTTGAATTAGAATCACTGTCAGACAAGGTCTTTGTATTCTTAGCCATCAGACCTTTTTCTGATTTCTTACCCTTGAAGAACTTCCTTTCTTTTGAATTTATGTTCTCCTTTCTCTTTATTGGGCAATCAGTAATGACATGCCCAGGCCTGTTATAACAAAAACAAATAATATCAGTCTTAGATTGTTTGTTCTGATTGGAGTCATACCTGATCACAGATTTGCCTCTGTGTTTGTCTTTGCTTTTGTGAGAACTAGAACCAGATGGTTTCCTATTGCTCCACTGTTTTCTTCTTCTTAACATCTTCTTGAACTGCCTTGTAAATAAGGTAAGTTCATCATCTGATATCTCTTCTGAAGAAGAACAAGGTCTAGTGTTATCTGTCTCTTCATCTCTTCTAGGTGATGATGGAATTTTCCTTCTAGTTTTCTTGGTAGAGTCAGCTTTGAAGGCCAATGATTTAGACTGGGATGATTGTATGGTAGTTTCTGCTTCAGCTTTTCTTGAATTGAGTTGAAGCTCATATGACATTAATTTTCCAAATAAGTCTTGGGGAAGCATATTTCTCAGATTTCCCATTTCCCTTACTGCACAAATCTTGATATCTCATTCTTTATTTAGGGATCTCAGGAACTTGTCATTCAGTTCATAGTTTGAGAAGTTTCTCCCATAGTTTCTCAAGTCATTGACTATTCTAAAGAACTTTTCATATGTTTATTCAATAGAATCTGCCTTCCCTTGTCTAAATGCATCATATTGCTGGTTAAGGAGTGACCTTCTGTCATCTCTCACCTCTGCTGTACCTTCCATATACACTATCAAGGTATCCCACATTTTCTTAGAAGAGTTACAGTGCACCAGATTCTGAAATGTGGAGTTGTCCATAGCACTCACTATTATGTTTTGTGCTCTTTTGTCCATAGTAGTAAGTATTACCTCATCCTTTGTCATTTCTGACAATGTCTTGGGAGTTTGAATATTTGTATCTAGGACAGATGATTTCATGGGAACATAGGGTCCATCTTGAATCGTAACAAAGATTCTTGGGTCTGAAGCTTCCATGAACAGTCTTACTCTTTGTTTCCATATAGCAAAATTGTCCTTAATGTAGATGGGCAATTTCATGAAACTAAGTTCTCGGTTTGATTCAGAAGCCATAGGTCAGATAACTTTCAACTACCTATAGGATCTTTTCCAGACTGTTAGGTCTATCTTTGGAGAACCTCCCTCTGATACCACTTGAAAGTCAAGCATATGGGTAGAAAGTCACCTAGGGGGTGAATAGGTGACTTATTACAATTCTTTAGAATTCTTTTGACTTTAGCAATGTGGCCTAATGCAATTGAGAATGTAAGCTGTACCCAGCAATAACAATAGAATAGCAAAAACAGTTCACATCATACACAGCAAAGAATGCAGTACACAACACAAGGGACACAACAAGTTTATAGTGGTTCCCCTATCTAGGGTACATCCACTTTCCCCATCCTTCCTCACTAGCAATGTGCTAGATAAGGTTATAGTTTCTCCTTCATAACTCAGATCCTCGGATCCTACAAAGCTCAGTTTCTCTCCAAGAAACCTACACTCAGACCCACTAGTCCTACCTCAGAGATATATCAATCTCCTACCACAGAAATCTCCTCAATCTCCTACCTCAGCCTTTATAGATTAGACCTACAAACTCAGTGATTTACCCCAAATCACCTACCTTAGATTCACCCAGAATCCTACCTCAGCCTTTATAGATTAGGCTTACAAAACTCATAGAATAAGATCTCCTACCCACTACGATCTCTAGGAGATCTTATAATGAAATTTGATAAAACAAATTACAGAAAAATAGAAAACTTGTTATCTGTTAGATCTGTGTGTACAGATCTTTTCACTCAGCAACAGTATGATTTCTTCTTGATAGATCAGCAGGCTGAATTGAATTTCTTTTGAATCAGCAACTTCTTTGTTGGTACCCCAGTTTGGATTTGAGTTTAGTCTTCTCATTTTGTTTCTTGACCCAAGATTTATTTATGGTCAAAGGTTAGTTGTTTAGTTAGATTGCTCTAGTTGTAGAGTTGTCACTTATCCAGATGAAAATTTGGTTAAGTTGTTTTTGGTTCGACTATGGTCGAACGCCGCTCGACTATCGTCGATCAACTGTTCGACGATCGTCTATCAGTTGGTCTACTATCGTCAGTCAGCAGATCGTCTATCTCTGAGTTAGTTCAACTCTTGTTAGCTCGACGTTCTGTGGTATCTGCCTCGTCGATCGTCGAACCCCGCTCGACTTCTTTTGACCAGACAGATTTCTTGATAGTTCAACTATCTGCTTGGATAGTTCAACTATCTGATAGGTCGACTATCTGTTTGATAGGTCGACTATCTGTTCTGTTTGATAGTTCGACTATCTGCTTGGATAGTTCAACTATCTGATAGCTCGACTATCTGTTTGATAGGTCGACTATCTGTTCTGTTTGATAGTTCGACTATCTGGTTGGATAGTTCAACTATCTGATAGCTCGACTATCTGTTTGATAGGTCGACTATCTGTTCTGTTTGATAGTTCGACAATCTGCTTGGATAGTTCAACTATCTGATAGCTCGACTATCTGTCTTGATAGGTCGACTATCTGTTTTGTTTGATAGTTCGACTATCTGTTTTGATAGGTCGACTATCTGTCTTGCTTGATAGTTCGACTATCTGCCTTGATAGGTCGACTATCTGATAGCTCGACTATCTGCTCTGATAGGTCGACTATCTGCTGTGGTAGTTCAACTATCTTCTTTGATAGTTCGACTATCTGTGTCGTTCGATTATCTTTTCTGATCGACGATCTCTGTGCTTCGGTCGACGATCTCCGAGGGTCGTTCGACGTTCTTCTGTCTGTCTTTAGTAATTTTGTACTCCTTCTATTCTATGATTTATTTCCTGTTTATTTAGCATATTTTATTAAAGATTATTTCATTGATTTTGTGCATACATCTCAAGGCAATCTTTGCGCCATCCTTTGTGCATAAGTCAAGCTTTTTCTGACAAAGTTTTTTGTCTTATTAGTTGAAATATCTTTTTGCTTTATTCTGCCATGCTGTCCTTTATAGCCGTTAGACACAGAAAGTCTTCTTTGGCCATAAAGAGTTTAGTCTGATGTGACTTTCTTTAGTACTCCTTTTATCAGATTGGATTTGCAGCTTCTTAGAAAGCTTTATCCCCTTATAGCATGTCTGCCTGCAGGATATGTTTTTGCTTTATGCTATTTGCAGCCCAGATTACAGATCTCAGAAGAAGACAAAATTCAAACAAAGTTTAGAGCCATTGCAAAGGCCAATATATAAAGTGCTTTCAAAAGGCAGCAGATATTAACAACAACCATATACAACATACACAGAATAGAGATCAACACAGATTCAAAGCAAGAAGAAATATACAGCTCTCAGTCATTGATACATTCAACTGAGAAGATCATCCTTCTTCAACTCTCTCTTCTTCAATCCTGAGTTCATCCTGCTGCAAGGAACATTCACTCAGTGCCTCAAGAAGAAGAAGAAGAAGATGATAGAAAAGCTATAGAAGAAGAACAATCATTCTACAATCAAGAGTCTTTTTCAAGCTTCTCCTTCAGAACTTCAAGACAGTTCTTTGTCTCAAGTTCAGAAGAGTTCCTGCATCCTGAAGCAAGACTTCTTCCTGGATATTCTCTAAGCCAGGGGGAGCCTTGATTCTTTAGAGCTTTCTAGCTCTGTGCAATCCATTAGCTTCTCTAATCTGTTTTAACAATAGAGAAGAAACTTTAACTCTTTCAACCTCCTGTATAAAGGGTTATTACTCCCTTCAAAAGTGAACCTTGGTGACAGGGCACCTGATCAAAAACCTGTGTTGGATTTTGAGCTCCTGATCAAAAGCTCAAAGGGTCTACTTGATCTACCTGAAGCAGATCAGTTGGTGGCAGGGCACCTGAACAAAAACCTGTAGTGGATTCCTACCAGGGTGGTAGAAGAGTGGACGTACCTATTTAGAGGGAACCACTATAAACTTCTTGTGTCGTCTGTGTTACTTAATTAATTTATTGCACTGTGCCTGTGAGTAGAAATAACTAGGATTGCTAGTTGCTGTGATAGGACCAAAGCTCAACGGTAAATACAGTTAGCTTTCTCTAGTGCACTTCACTTTGTGTTCGGCTCTAGGGTTTTAAAATATCTATAAACTCATTCCGCAAATTAACTCTAAGGGAGTTGAGTAGGGTATCATAATTTTTGAATACTCTATTCACCCCCCACCCCTCTAGAGTTGTATCTATCCTCACTTTCAATTGGTATCAGGGGGAGGTTGACTGACTGTACAAGCTAACACCTGAGTCATAAGATCCTGATAGATACCAAGCTTATAGATATTCACTTCATGGCCCCATCCAAGGATTACTCTAGCACCAGACCTCCAGCTTGCAACTTAGCTAAGTTAAGCATCTGGAAGGCAAGAATCAAATTATATATGAACTCTATTGATGAAGACATTTTTTCTTCTATTTTGACAGGACCTCCAACACCTCCTGCTGCAGCCACTGCTACAACATCTACAAATCTCAGTGCAGTGCCTCCTCCAGACTACAATGATGCCTACAAGAAGGCAAAGATAGCTGATGCCAAAGCTATGAACATTTTGGCTCAGACTATGTCTGATGAAATATTCCAAAAAGTGGCTGATTGCACCTCTACAAAAGCCATGTGGGACTCACTGAACCAGATTGTAGCTGGTTCAGCTGATGAAAGGAAGAACAGAAGGTCCAACCTTATATCCCAATATGAAAACTTCAAGAAGATTGAAGCTGAATCAGTTGAAGCCTTGTACACAAGGCTCAGCTCAATCATCAATGAGCTGAGAACCCTTGATAAGGAGATTACATTGATAGAGGTCAATGATAAGATACTGATGTGCTTCCCCAGCACATGGGATCTTAGGATTTGGCCCATCAAGGAGGCCAGAAGTACAACTGAAATCTCAACAGAAGCTCTCCTTGGCAAGCTCAAGTCTTTTGAGCAAGTGCTGAAGACCAGGGAAGCTGAGGCTGAAGCCAAGACTCCAACTCCAACAAGGAAAGAGCAAACTCTTGCTCTCAAAGCTGCTGATGCTTCTGAAGGAAGCCAATCCAATGAGGAGCTGATGGCACTCTTTGCCAAAAGGTTTCTCAAGATGAGAAGAAAAGACTTCAGAAAGAAATCTTCAAGATATGAAGATAAACCAAGTTATGACAGATCTCCTGCTAAAGAAATTATTTGTTATGGTTGCAGGAAACCTGGACACATTCTACCAGAGTGTCCAGAGGAAAAGAGCAAAGAAAAGAGAAAGGAAAAAGAACATCACAAGAAGCACTCCAAGTCCTCCTCCTACAAAAATAAGAAGAAGGAGAAAGGATTTGTTGCTGAGACCTGGAGTGATTCAGATGAAGAATCTTCCTCCTCAAGCTCCAGTGAAGATGAGGAAGAGAAGAAGGCAAAGGAAATCTGCCTTATGGCAATTGATGCCTGCAGCAACCACTCAGCTGCAGAGAGTTCTGATGATGATGAAGAAATGCCTACAGAAGATCAGTTATTATCTTCATATAATTTTTCTTCTTCTGAATTTAAATCTGAATTTAAATCCCTTTGCTTAGATTTAATTAGTTCAGAAAAGGAAATTAAGGAACTTAGAAATAAGTTAGCTGAATCAGAATCTATTTCTAATGAAAATGCTAGGTTAGAAGCAGAACTCACTAAGTCTAGTGAAGAAATAAAGTTTCTTAAAAATGAACTAGCAAAGTCCAAAAGATTAGAAGAATCTTTAAATGGTAGAAGCCTTAAGCTGCTAGAAATCACCAGCATGACAAACACTACGTCAGGTAATAATAAGCTAGGCTTAGGAGCCTCATCAAGTGAACCCCCATTGGTTCTCAAAAATCATCTTTCAACTCCAGTGAACTTTATTTCAGCTGATGGAATAAAGAATACTGAGCAAGTAAAACAAGTTAATCAAGCCTTAAATAAAGCTAAGAGAGAAAAGAGAAAACAAAAGTTTAAAGAACTACAAAAAGCGTCGAACGCTGCTCGACGATCGAAGGCTCAATGGTCGAACGAAGCTCGACGATCTGAGCATCAATCGTCGAACGCTGATCGACGATTTCAATTTGACTTTCAAAATTACAACCAGAACCTTAGAAACCCTAATATAAATAGAAACACTAGGTTTGTGGACCCATTAACTGCATGGAGCATCCCACCTAGGAGATCTTACCCTTTAGGATATAAACCCCAACCTGCTTATTCTTTTATTTCAAGTTTTCATTATGTGAAGAATAATGGACCCAAGGTTGTCTGGGTCCACAATGTCTAACTGTTTAATTTGCAGGTGAAGAACTATCCAATTACTAAAGATAAATGGTACTTGGATAGTGGCTGTTACAAACACATGACAGGAAATAAAGACAATCTGTCAAGATTCAAGGCCAAGCATGGACCAAATGTGATCATTGGGGATTCCAGCTGTGGTCAAACTGAAGGATATGGTAGGACTACCATTGGAGCAGTAACTTTCAAAAGGGTTGCATATGTAACTGGACTAAAGCACAACCTTATCTCAGTAAGCCAGTTATGTGATGCAGGATATCAGGTATCTTTCACTAATACTCTCTGTAATATTACTTTAAATAGTAATGTTGTGTTAGTAGGCATTAGACAAGGTAATATTTATTTAGTAGATTTTAATTCAACCCAATCTGAAATCTGTTTATTTAATGAAGTAACAAATAATAACACCTTATGGCATAGGAGGCTTAGCCATGTTAACCTCAAGAACATATTTAGGCTATCTAAATACAACCTTGTTAGAGGTTTACCTTCTTGCCCCTAAAAGAAGGAGAGCCTATGCAAGGCTTGTCAATTAGGCAAGCAAACCAAAAACTCCTTTAAATCTGTAAATAAAAGTGATTCACCTAGAATCCTGTATTTATTACATTTGGACCTTTTTGGGCCAATAAATGTACAGAGTCTAGGAGGGAAGTTTTACACTTTAGTAATTGTAGACGACTTCTCTAGGTTCACTTGGGTGTTCTTCTTGAGAACTAAGGCTGATAACTTCAAAGTTCTTACAGATTTTCTGTTATGTGTGCAGACTGAGTATTCTACTCATGTTGCCTTGATCAGAAGTGATCATGGTACTGAGTTTGATTCTCTTCTCATGCAAGAATTCTGTGAGAAAGAAGGTATCAAACATAGCTTCTTTGCTCCTAGAACTCCCCAACAAAATGGGGTAGTGGAAAGGAAGAATAGAACCCTGATTGAAGCTGCTGGTACATTATTGGCAGATGCTAACATGCCTCTTTCTTATTGGGCAGAAGCTGTTAGCACAGCTAATTATGTCTTGAACAGATGTCTTATACACAAGCTTAAGAGTAAAACTCCTTATGAGTTGCTTAAAGGAAAGAAACCTAAAATAAATTATTTTAGAGTATTTGGTTGTGTAGTATACATTCATAACAATAACAAAGAATACCTTAGAAAGTTTGAAGCAAAAGCTTCAATGAGAATTTTTCTTGGATATTCCCAAGTAAGCAAAGCTTATAGGGTATTTAATAAATCAACTTCTAAAATTGAGGAGTCTGTACATGTTTCTTTTGATGAATCTCAGATGTTTTACAAGGAGAAGGAAACTTCCCCTTCCTCAAGTTCATTGCAGGTACAAGAATCTAATAAAGATGTCATCCAAGAGATTCTCCCTCTTTCAACTCTCCACATCACTGATTCAGATAGTGATGGAGACACTATGGAAGCAGTTGCTGTACCACCAACAGTTGATCCAATTCCACCTGAGGAATTAATCCCAACTGTTGCTGAAGATCACATCGCACCTGCTGATCTTATCACACTTGGAGATCATCCTACATCTCAAATGATTGGAGACATATCAGCTGGTGTACAAACAAGACATCAATTAAGACAGGATGTGATGCATGCTTGTTTCCTTTCACAAGTTGAGCCCCTCACCATAAAAAATGCTGAGTTAAATCCCCACTGGATCATTGCTATGCAAGAGGAACTCAATCAATTTGAAAGATGTAAAGTATGGACTTTGGTTCCAAGACCTAAAGGCCAACTGATCATAGGCACCAAGTGGGTGTTTAGAAACAAGTTGGATGCAAATGGAATTATTGTAAGGAACAAAGCTAGGCATGTAGCTCAGGGCTACAGACAGGAGGAAGGTATAGATTATGACCAAACCTTTGCTCCTGTTGCAAGCCTAGAGGCAATAAGGATCTTTCTAGCCTATGCAGCCTATATGAAGTTTAAGGTCTTTCAGATGGATGTCAAGAGTGCCTTCCTAAATGGTGAGCTAAAGGAAGAGGTATTTGTTGAACAACCTCCTGGGTTTGTCTCTTTAACTCAGCCCTCATTTGTGTACAAGTTGCAAAAAGCTCTTTATGGACTTAAACAAGCACCCAGAGCCTGGTATGAGACTCTAGCTAGTTTCCTGTTAGAGCACAACTTTGTTAGGGGAGTAGTTAATAGAACCCTTTTCTCTAAGCACCACAAGGACACAATCCTGTTAGTTCAACTGTATGTGGATGATATTATTTTTGGCTCCACTGATCCCAAACTGTGCAAAAAGTTCTCTGACTTGATGCATTCTAAGTTTGAGATGAGTAGTATGGGTGAGCTGTCTTACTTTCTTGGTTTCCAAGTAAAGCAAGATGCTGATGGCATCTTCATCTCCCAATCCAAATATGCCAAGGAATTGGTAAAGAAGTTTGGGATGGCTGATGCTTCAGCAATGCATACACCTATGGCTACTAATGTAGTTATAGATTCTGATGATCAGGGTAAGCCAGTTGATCAGAAGAACTATAGGGCCATTGTCGGTTCTCTATTGTATTTAACTGCAAGTAGACCAGATATAATGTTTGTTACATGCCTATGTGCTTGATTCCAGGTCAACCCCAAGGAATCTCATTTGATTCTTCTCAAGAGAATTTTGAGATACCTGAAGGGATGTCCAAATTTAGGACTATGGTACCAAGCTGAATCATAATTTGAGTTAATTGGATACTCTGATTCTGACTATACTGGTTGTAGAGTTGACAGGAAAAGTACCTCAAGAACTTGTCAGTTCCTGGGAGAGAGATTGGTCTCTTGGTTCTGTAAGAAACAGGCTTCTGTCTCAACTTCAACTGCAGAGGCTGAATATATAGCAGCTGCTAGTTGTTGTTCACAGATCCTGTGGATTCAAAACCAGCTTTTGGATTATAGGTACACACACAAGAACACAAAAATCATGTGTGACAGTACCAGTGCTATCTCCATTGCACAAAATCCTGTGCACCACTCTAGAACCAAGCACATTGAGATTAGACACCATTTCCTAAGAGATTGTGTGGAAAAGAACAAGATCAGCCTTGAGTTCATATCCACTGACCTTTAG
Organism: Platanthera zijinensis; assembly: GCA_039513925.1. Classification (NCBI taxonomy): domain Eukaryota; kingdom Viridiplantae; phylum Streptophyta; class Magnoliopsida; order Asparagales; family Orchidaceae; genus Platanthera; species Platanthera zijinensis. The sequence goes on from CM077092.1 coordinate 161,043,714, forward strand.
AGAGGTGATATTTTCACCAAGCCCTTAGATGAACAGAAGCATCTGTTCTTTTTGGTTCAACTAGGCATGATTAATGTAAAAGACTAAGTGTGACTTTTGCCTTTGTTGAAATCTGTTTGAAGATCGTCGAATGACATTCGACGATAGTCGAACCGGTTGAGCCTATCGTCGACCTACAGGCGACGACAGCTTATTTGTTTGTGAAGACAGAAATAGTCGAATGATTGATCGACTACTCTGCTTCAGGAAACGATCGTCGAATGACCGTTCGACTATCGTCTCCAGTATCTGTTAAAATAGATCGACGATTGCTGTTTTAATATAAAACCGATGGTCGACCTAGGTTAAGAGATCGTTCTTCTTGTCGTCGACGGAGCTCGTCTTTTCGTATTCCATCTTTCTGCTTGAGCCCTGCCTCGCGCTCTCTGCCGTTTCGCTTTCGTCGTCTCTCTCGTCTTCTCCAACCCAATCAATGGCGATTGCTCCAGCCCTTCTGTCAGTGATGTAGTTCGACGCCGGCTTCAGCGTAGATTTTGACTCCTTCAGCGCCTGTGATTCTGAGATAGTAGAAATCCTCCAGCTCTGCAAGGAACAAGGATTGGAACGGCTTATGTCCACAAGGATCAAGATAAACATCCCAGAGATTAAAGAGTGGGCTTTCACTTCGTCTTCTAGTGATGAATCTATGACTGGAACGATTGGCGGCGAAGAGGTAATTCTGACTCCCGCCGTATTAACTGGTATTTTTGGATTACTGAATGGTGAAGAAGAATATGAACAAGATACTCCAGAGTTTGGGAGGATGTTGATTGAATTAGGACATGTAGAAGGCATTCCTTCTAAACTACTAAAGATTAATTTTCCGTTGAGGATAAAGTTCTTGGCTGAACTAGTTGGAAAAGTGCTTTTGGGCAAGCACTTTGCTCATGATAACATCACCAGGCAACAGTTTGCCTTGATGTGTGCAATAGTAAACAAGAAACAGATAAATTGGGCAGGAATTATGTTTGATTTGATAAGAAAGAAGAATAACAAGAAAGAAGTCACCCTGGGTAGGGTACTTGGGATATTTCTAAGAGAGAAATATCCCCATCTGTTGGTTACAGTCTCTACTTCCATCAATGCCAGCAAGAAGATGGATCCAACTTTGTTTGTGAAGTGGAAAAGGAGTTTTCAGAAGCCTTCTCCAGCAGGGGTAGCTCCAGTTGTGTCTGAGAGCACAAGGACTGTTTCAGTCACTCCCCACCTACATGAAGCAGGCTCATCCATTCTCTCCATTCCATCCACTTCATCTGCATTACCATCCACTTCTACTGAAGTGCCTTCCACATCTGCATTACCATATACTTCAACTGAAGTTCCATCTACTTCAATTGAAGTACCTTCTACTGCCTCTCATCTTCTTGATTCCTCCATAATTCTCCATGCATCACCACCAGCATCTCCACTCCCTTCTCATCTTGCTAGGATTTCTCATCCTAGTTTTGATTTATTGGTTTCAAAGCTATCCACTCCTCCTCAGTCACCAATTTCTCATTCAGGTCATATTGATCTTCATGCATCCACCCATCAATCACCAGTTCACTCTGCATCTCATCAGGAGAACACCATCCCTGATGATCATCCATCTACTATGATTCCCCCACCTTCATTTGAAATCACTCCAGCCTTCATTTCAAGCATATTGGAGCTAATTACTCCTTCAATCAAAATCATGATTGAAGAAGCAATTGCCCCTCTCGTTTCTTTCATCTCTATCTTGTCATCCTCCATCCTAGCCCTCTCAAAATCTGCTGAGCCATCTTCAGTTAGGGGCCTGACTTCAGTTTCCACTGAAATCAGGCAGGGGGAGATGTTCGAGGAAGATGCCTCGGGACTGCCCCTTGTATCTCGTCCAGCAGAGCCCCAAGACATGATTCAAGAAGTAACAACAGCTCCAGTTGTCATTGCATCATCTTCTGCAGTTCCAGCACCAGTCCAGAAGCCTTCCGATATTATAATGGAAGCAGAATTTGCATTCAAAGTATGTCTTGAAGAAGCTTCTACTCCCTTAGTTGCTCTGTTCCTAGAAGGAGTCATTACCTCCTTTCTAGATGACTTGTAAGAGTTAGGAAATTCTGAAGAAAATCCTGAAGGTAATTCATTTACTCATTTTCTTGACATGTTAACTGACATGCTAGTCTGTGAATACCTAGAAGGGATGTTTCAATTTCATTTAGCAAATCTGTGTTCCTGATACTATAGATCTAGTGGAAGTAGTTCAAGCTGCTCCAGAACCTGCTCAACAACCTGCTCAAGAACCAGTGCAAGAACTTGCTATTCAAGATCATGTATCTTATCCTCCAGCTCAGGTAGCTGTGAATGATGAACTGGTCCTCATGACAGTTGCAGCTGAGATAGAGAAAGTTTCAGATATTCAAGAAGAAAAGTCTACAGTCTGGGATGATACCCCAGGACTGGATCTGGATACTCTTCTGGCACAGGATGCCCTAGAAGAAGAGAAAGAAAAAGCTGCTTTAAAAGACAGAAAAAGCTATGCAAGAGGCCTTTGATCCTTATGATCAACCTCCATCATCTAATTCTGAGGATGAGGATGACTCTGATGATTCAGAAGAGTCTAAGAAAAAGAAATCTGCTAAAAGGAAAAGGAAAGCTGTTGCTCTCCTCCACCTAACCCTGACCATGACATTCCTTATTATATCTTGAAAGGAATAGATCCCAAGTCGAAAGAATATCAGCACTAGATGGGATTCTCCAAGAATCAGCAAAAGCAAAGAAAGAAATTCAAAAGATATGATAGTCCAGCACCTAAATGGACCCCTAGAGGTCCTCCTCCTCCACCTCCCAGTGCAGGAGCTTCTGGTAATATGTCTGCAAATCCTTCAGCCCGGTCTGCTAGATTCACTCCATCTCAATCTCATCAGAGGAAAATCAATCCAGGATATCAAAGCAGGTCCCAATCTGGATATCAAAGGCAAGATGCTGATACAAGAGAGCAAGTAAAGGAGGTAGTTTATCAGAAGCAAACTTTTTCTCCTCCTCCTTCTCCCAAGAGAAGAGCATCACCTTCCAAAGAAACCAAAAGCATATCTTCCTCAAAGCCAGCTCTAGCAAAGGAAACTGATTCAAAAGGTAAAAGGATTATTTTCTCTGAAAAATCAAGTAAGAAATATGCTAAGTTTGCTCCTCCTTCTTCCCTAATTATTCAAGAAAATAGAGAGCCAGCTGCAAGCATGTTAGAACTTTCTACTAAATTTAAAGCTGTAAAACCTTTAGATCCAACTTGTGAAAATGAATATGAAAGTCAAGAGCTTAATCCTGATTTCAGGATGGCTAGATTTCTTGAACTAGTTGGATCAGCCCAGATCAGAAAAGCCAAAGCAGATGGAAAAGATATTACAGGATTAACTACTATGTGTAAATTCAGAAAGAATGAGCTAGATAAATTCCAGGATTAGACCTGAGGTCTTTGATCCTTCAAAATATATGGAAAAGCATCTTGAAGCAGTAGTACCAAGAACAGAAGAATCTAGAATTATTGGAGAACAAGATCTAAAGTTATCAAAGAAAGAAGCTTTAGACCCTATCAGAAAAATTTCTTTTCTTCCGGGTTCCTCTGTATCTAAACCAGATTCTGATGCTTCTTAAGTTTCATTGATTGACAGTTGTTTATTTGCCTGTTTGATTGATGTTATCTGCTGCTTAGATATTTCCTTTCCTGTATTATATTTATTTTCAGTAGTTTGTTTTGTTTGTTTTGTTTTGAGATACTTAACCTAAATAGGGGGAGATTGTTGGTACCCTAGTTTGGATTTGAGTTTATTCTTCTCATTTAGTTTCTTGACCCAAGATTTATCTATGGTCAAAGGTTAGTTGTTTAGTTAGATTGCTCTAGTTGTAAAGTTGTCACTTATTCAGATGAAAATTTGGTTAAGTTGTTTTTGGTTCGACTATGGTCGAACGCCGCTCGACTATCGTCGATCAACTATTCCACGATCGTCTATCAGTTGGTCGACTATCGTCAGTCAGCAGATCGTCTATCTCTGAGTTAGTTTAACTCTTGTTAGCTCGACGTTCTGTGGTATCTGCGTCGTCGATCGTCGAACCCCGCTCGACTTCTTTTGACCAGACAGATTTCTTGATTGTTCTACTATCTGCTTGGATAGTTCAACTATCTGATAGCTCGACTATCTGTTTGATAGGTCGACTATCTGTTCTGTTTGATAGTTCGACTATCTGCTTGGATAGTTCAATTATCTGATAGCTCGACTATCTGTTTGATAGGTCGACTATCTGTTCTGTTTGATAGTTCAACTATCTGCTTGGATAGTTCAACTATCTGATAGCTCGAATATCTGTTTGATAGGTCGACTATCTGTTCTGTTTGATAGTTCGACTATCTGCTTGGATAGTTCAACTATCTGATAGCTCGACTATCTGTCTTGATAGGTCGACTATCTGTTTTGTTTGATAGTTCAACTATCTATTTTGATAGGTCGACTATCTGTCTTGCTTGATAGTTCGACTATCTGCCTTGATAGGTCGACTATCTGATAGCTCGACTATCTGCTCTGATAGGTCGACTATCTGCTGTGGTAGTTTTACTATCTTCTTTAATAGTTCGACTATCTGTGTCGTTCGACTATCTGTTCTGATCGACGATCTCTGTGCTTCGGTCGACGATCTCCGAGGGTCGTTCGACTTTCTTCTGTCTGTCTTTAGTAATTTTGTACTCCTTCTATTCTATGATTTATTTCCTGTTTATTTAGCATATTTTATTAAAGATTATTTCATTGACTTTGTGCATACATCTCAAGGCAATCTTTGCCCCATCCTTTGTGCATAAGTCAAGCTTTTTCTGTCAAAGTTTTTTGTCTTATTAGTTGAAATATCTTTTTGCTTTATTCTGCCATGCTGTCCTTTATAGCCGTTAGACACAGAAAGTCTTCTTTGGCCGTAAAGAGTTTAGTCTGATGTGACTTTCTTTAGTACTCCTTTTATCAGATTGGATTTGTAGCTTCTTAGAAAGCTTTATCCCCTTATAGCATGTCTGCCTGCAGGATATGTTTTTGCTTTATGCTATTTGTAGCCCAGATTGCAGATCTCAGAAGAAGACAAAATTCAAACAAAGTTTAGAGCCGTTGCAAAGGCCAATATATAAAGTGCTTTCAAAAGGCAGCAGATATTAACAATAACCATATACAACATACACAGAATAGAGATCAACGCAGATTCAAAGCAAGAAGAAATATACAGCTCTCAGTCATTGATGCATTCAACTGAAAAGATCATCCTTCTTCAACTCTCTCTTCTTCAATCCTGAGTTCATCCTGCTGTAAGGAACATTCACTCAGTTCCTCAAGAAGAAGAAGAAGAAGATAGAAAAGCTATAGGAGAAGAACAATCATTCTACAATCAAGAGTCTTCTTAAAGCTTCTCCTTCAGAACTTCAAGACAGTTCTTTGTCTCAAGTTCAGAAGAGTTCCTGCATCCTGAAGCAAGACTTCTTCCTGGATATTCTCTAAGCCAGGGGGAGCCTTGATTCTTTAGAGCTTTCTAGCTCTGTTCAATCCACTAGCTTCTTTAATCTGTTTTAACAATAGAGAAGAAACTTTAACTCTTTCAACCTCCTGTATAAAGGGTTATTACTCCCTCAAAAGTGAACCTTGGTGGCAGGGCACCTGATCAAAAACCTGTGTTGGATTTTGAGCTCCTGATCAAAAGCTCAAAGGGTCTACTTGATCTACCTGAAGCAGATCAGTTGGTGGCAGGGCACCTGAACAAAAACCTGTAGTGGATTCCTACCAGGGTGGTAGAAGAGTGGATGTACCTATTTAGAGGGAACCACTATAAACTTCTTGCGTCGTCTGTGTTGCTTAATTAATTTATTGCACTGTGCCTGTGAGTAGAAATAACTAGGATTGCTAGTTGCTGTGATAGGACCAAAGCTCAACTGTAAATACAATTAGCTTTCTCTAGTGCACTTCACTTTGTGTTAGGCTCTAGGGTTTTAAAATATCTATAAACTCATTCCGCAAATTAACTCTAAGGGAGTTGAGTAGGGTGTCATAATTTTTGAATACTCTATTCACCCCCCCCCCTTCCCTCTAGAGTTGTATCTATCCTCACTTTCATTCTTGATGAAGATCAGATCGAATAGTTTGAAGATACTGATGAACAGATCACTTAATCCCCAGATCAACCTAAGAAAAGGGATCTGAAGACTTTCTTGAAGATCAACTTCTTCTTGTCTTTCTTCTTCTTGATTTTTCTTTCAGAATAGAGAGAGACTGATGAATAGAATAGAATCGGTATTCGTATGTATATCACCTCCTTCTGAAGGAAGCACCTTCTATTTATAGAAATCTCAGACGGCTTGGACTGATATTGATGATATCAGCAACTGCCAGCAAATTCTTCCTTGAACTGTTGTTATTGAAGTGAAGCCTTCCTGTGTCGACCAGAATGATCTGACTTGTCTTGACCTGATTGATGTTGACTCAGGACATTCTTACATATAAGCGTTGAAGTAGACAGGTTGTCTCAAAATCTGTGTTGAGACATCCTTGACATACCCAACACTTTCATACTTAGAATAGCTTTCATCTCAGGACAGAAAGTGTTGAAATAGTATAGTTGTGTCGACACATCGATTATTTGTGTTGACATATCTGTTATCTGTGTCGACACATCTTAGTTCTGTCTTGTGCTGAGACAAAAGTATTGTCTCGACACAACTATTATTTGTGTTGACTACTGATCTGCCTTGTGTCGACACAGAAGTATTATCTCGACACATCTTCTGTTCTCTGTGTTGACTACTGATCTGCCTTGTGTCGACACGGAAGTATTGTCTCGACACATGTTCTGTTCTCTGTGTTGACTGCTGATCTGCCTTGTGTCGACACAGAAGTATTGTCTCGACACATCTTCTGTTCTCTGTGTTGACTGCTGATATGTCTTGTGTCGACACAAAAGTATTGTCTCGACACATGCTGTCTCAACACTTTGACTTAGAATAGTTTCTTCAACTTTGAACCTGCACATGTAAACTTAGCATACATCAAATACACCTTTTGGTATATCATTGAGTTGTCAAGGGGAATTCTCCAGATCAGGTACACTGTTCCCAATGTACCCAACTCACCCTAATACAGCTAATGACGATCCTACTGAAGAACTAATAGACCATCCTGTAATTAGTTTTCATGCTTGAATGGGCATTTTTACTGACAAATCGCTTCGCGTTCAGGGGAACATAAGAAATATGGAGGTACATATTTTCATAGATAATGATAGCACGCATAATTTAATCACAAAACGCACGTCATCCTTCCTAAAACTGCATATCATGCCAATGCCTCCTTTTAAAATTCATGTGGGAAATGGTCAAGCAATGCTCTGTAAAGAAAAATGCTCACAAGTAGCTTTATCAATTCAAACTATTCTTTTTACTCTTGTGTTGTTATTATAGACCTTCATGAAGTTGATATTATTCTAGGTTCTCATTGGTTTGAAATGTTAAGACCAATAACCACAAATTATAAAACCCTAGAAATGTCATTTCCTTATCAAAACAAATCAGGTGTCATTAAGGCTTTGCATCCATCCCAAGTTCAGATTGGGTCGGTTTCCTCTTCCCAACTTCATAAATTAATCGCTCAGGATTCTGTTGAATCCATGTTGTTATGCTTCCAATCTAACTTGACAACTATCTCTTTGGATAACCCTAGTCATCATAATATTGAGTCCCTAGACTCTTATTCCAAGGAGATACAGGATTTATCTCCACATATTCTAATCTGTTTCAAGCTCCTACAGGGCTTCCTCCCCAACAAGCAATTGACCATAAAATTCCACTCATTGACGAAACAAAAATCGCAAAGGTAAAACCTTACAAATATCCCTATTTACAAAAGAATGAAATCGAAATTCTAATTTCTGAAATGTTAAACATGTGGTTTAATACGTCCTAGTAATTTGTTTCCTCCATCTTTTTGACCTTAGCTCCATGGAACAATATGCTACTGCTGAAACATGGAAGAATTGAAATCTTAGATCACTATATGTGGATGATATGAACTGCCTAAACAAGAATTCTTGAACGGCGAAAGAGCCTATTACTCGCTACATCAAACCATTTCTACTAATGAAACTATGTAAATCCAAAAATACGCATGCCCGCTGAAATGGTTGTTGTTATCTGCTCCAATAACGAATCATTGGTTTCATTGAATAACTAAAGAAAATAGATAGACCTTTCTCTTTGTCTCTGGTCGATGGATCTTCTCAATTGGAAGATCTCCCATATGGATAATACACCTTCTAGTTGACCGAGCCTCATTCTCATTGTTTAATACGTCCTAGTAATTCTTCCTTTAGTTCACTGATCCTGTTGATTAAAAAAGAGACGAAACATGGCGTTTTTGCATCGACTACCGTGCCTTGAATGCACTAACTATTAAGGATAGTTTCCTAATGTCCACCATAGATGAACTCATTGATGAGTTATATGGGGCAATAACTTTCTCTAAATTAGACTTACATTCGGGATTACCATCAAGTTCGAATGAATGCTTCAGACATACATAAAACCGCCTTTCATACCCATCAAGGGTTGTACGAGTTTGTAGTGATGTCATTTGGCCTCACAAATGCTCCAACCACCTTTCATGCTCTTGTGAATTCAATATTTCAGCCCTTCCTACGACAATTTGTTGTCATTTTTTGGCAATATTTTAGTTTATAGCATATCTAAAGAAGAACACCTTAAGCACCTTCAAGCAATTTTCTCTATATTGACTACCCATCAATTATTTGCTAAGGCTTTTAAATGCTCTTTTTCTAAACATACCATAGATTTTTTAGGGCATTTGATATCTCCAGCAGGAATTCAACGTAATGCCTCAAAGATTGAAGCTATTCAATAATGGCCAACTCCTAAAAATATCAAACAATTTAGATCATTTTTAGGATTAGCAGGTTATTACCGCCAATTTATTCATCATTATGTGCAGACTACCGCTCCCCTTACAGATTTGCAAGTCAAAGATAAATTTCAATGGACAGACCAATCGGATAAGGCCTTTCAACACATAAAAACACTTTTAATGACTACAATTCTGGTTTTACCCAATTTTTCTCTTCCTTTTTCTATTTAATGTGATGTATCTGCCACTGGTATAGGCGTTGTTCTCCAACAGCAAGGTCATCCCATCACATTTTTTAGTAAAAAGTTAACACCTCAAGAACAAACACAATCTACTTATATCCAAGAAATGCTCGCAATTACATAAGTGGTCATTAAATGGCGACATTATTTAGTAGGCTCGACTTTTATAATTTTTACCGATCATCAAACTCTTCATAATTTAAATTCCCAGGTAATTACATTGACCGGACAACAAAAGTTTTTATCCAAAAAGTTTGGCTTTAATCACATTATTATGTATAAACCGGGGAAAACTAATGGAGCAGTCGATGCATTATCTCGGCTAGAGGAACCACCGGACGCTGGCGAAATAAACAGTTTTCAAAATATTTCATTCTCTTTTTCTACATTATTTGAAAACCTTCACACTTTATATCACACGGATCCACAAGCACAGAAAAATTTTCCTCTATTAAAAGAATCGCGCTAAGGTCCCTGATTGGACTTTTGTTGGTGATCGGTTATTTTATAAAAAATTTGTATGTCCCCGAATCATTACGAACAATTTTGATATGTGAAGCTCGCGATACACGAATGAGCGGTCACTCTGGAGTGAAGGTTACAACTAAACGTTTGACTCAGTATTTCTTTTGGTCGGGTATCCAACAAGATGTTTTGACATATATTCAACACTGTGATCTTTGTCAGAAGGCTAAAGATCGCAATGCTGCCCCATATGGACATCTCCAACCCCTTGCCATTCCAACCCATATCTGGGCTAACATTACAATAGATTCCATTACACATCTACCTCGGTCTAAATCGTTTACTATAATTTTGGTTATGGTAGATCTCCTATCTAAGGGGGCCCATTTTGCTCTCCTACCCCCCCCCCCCACCCTACCACCACACTACGCAACCCTATTGGTGGCTCGTGTATTTTGGGATTATTGCGGCAAATTACACGGCCTATCAGAGTCAATCTTTTAGACAAGGACTCCATTTTTTGAGTTCTTTTTGGTTGACATTTTTAAGAAAAACGGCACGAAACTCCGTTATAGTTCCGCATACCATCCTCAAACGGATGGGCAGACATAACGAGTAAATCGTTGTATCAACCAGTATTTACGCATATTTGCATTTCAACATCCAAAATACCGGGCCTCTCTTTTGAGTTGGGTCGAGTATTACTATAATACTTCATATCATTCTGCAGCCGGAATGTCCCCGTTCGAGGCCATATTCAGAAGGCCCCACCCTGTTTCGTCCTTGTGACCACAGGAGGGTCGGACACAGATGTATTACCTATCACTACCACGTCTCAAGAACGTTTATTACTACAATTACAACAACATTTACAACAGGCTCAAGCCAAAATGAAAGCCTTAGTAGATTAAAAAATGGGTAGAAATTAGCTTCAAGCCAGGAGATTTGGTTCTGCTCCATCTTCACCCATATAAGCAAACGTCTCTTCATCATAAAACCTACAAAAGATTCAATTTGCGATATTATGGCCCTTATACAGTGCTCCAACAAATAGGCAAAGTAGCATATAAACTAGATTTACCTCCAACTAGCAAAATCCATTCAGTTTTTCATGTGTCCCTACTTAAGCCTTATACTCCTAATACCATTTTTAATATTCATGACTTACCACCGTCGGATAATGCTTACCTTCAACGCCCAACACCGTTGTTATTCAATTGACCAAACGGTCAAATGTTATTTGTATAAATAATTAGCCTCCTGTAATTAAGAACTCATTGTGAAGGTTAATAATAAGTTGTTGTTCTCTCTCTTCCTTGAACCTCTGTCTTCCTCTCTCTCCCTCTCTCTCACTCTCTCTGATCTCTATCCTCTCATTAACATAATCTTTCCCATATAACCCTGCCAACTCCTGCAACCTCTACCCTCCTTTACTCTAGTTATCGCGAGCCTTACATTTGGTGCTCTCGTTTTTTGTTCTCAATCTCCCAATGGCTGATAACACAAGATCAAAAGACCTTCACAATCAGTTTCTTGAGTTCCAAATGGCATTCCAGGCTGCCCAGGAGGCTCAGGCGATTTAACTTGATGAATTTCGGGAAGACATACAGAACAAAGAAGCATTTCTAGTACAACAAATTGTCAAAACACGAACGGATTCTACCGATAAGATTACTACACTGCGCAATGACATGATGACACAGTTCAGCAAGATGCAACAATCCTTGGATTTTCTGCAAATAAGGCATCACAACAGGATTTTGTCTAGTTGTCCACATCTAACGGCGTTCTTGGACATTCTCCAACATCGTTTCCCCATCAGGTCATTTCTTTACAATCTGAATTTAAATTTAATTGTTTGCGTTTTAGTGATGGCGATCCCATTGATTGGCTTTACAACTTACAATTATACTTTCAATTCCACAACACTAATCCGCGGGACTTTCTGTTGATCGTTGCATGTCACCTGGATCGTCCAGCATCATGGTTGTACCAGGCAACATTGCGTGATCAACCGAATATCATGTTCCCAATTTTGTTGAAACCATTAATAAGCGATTTGGTCCTTCGGGTTACGACGATCCCGCAGGGGCTCTCACTAAATTACAATAAACGGCCTTAAAACTAGTATTCGCAGCACAGTTAGAATGCAATGACCCAAGGACATACATATACGCTTTAGCTCGCATGGTCGAGGATCAGGAAATAGAAAATAACGAAACACAACCAATCATCCCAGGTCTGGACAATTCACAACACAATCGAGGAACAGACCCAATTACACGTCCAACTTTACCACGATTGCAACGGCACACTAATAATAACGCTACACATCCTAATCCACAATTCCTACCCAAATACCCCATTCAAAGGCTTTCAACCGCTGAACACCAACGTTGACGCGGCCAGGGCTTGTGTTACAATTATAACGACAAGTACACCTATGGTCATCACTGTAAGGGTTCTGGTACACCACTATATTTTCAAGGAACGGATGAACCGGACGATAACGACGACACCAATGACGAACCAACTCAGGAGGCTGTCGATTAGAATGGATTTGTTTACTTTTACGCACTAATGGGGGAACCTTCCAGCAACTGCCTTCAAGTACTTGCTTATTTAGACCAACAACCCTTACAAACATTAATTGACAGTGGTAGTTCTCACGATTTTATTTCAGAACGTATAGCTAAGTTTTTAAATATACGAATTATAGGATTTATAGCCATCAAACCGTTTTCAGTTTTTATGGGAAATAGCACAACCGTGACTACTTGCACAGGCAAATGCATGGACTTAACCCTGCTCATTCAAACCAATGTATATAAAATACATTTATATGTTATTGCACTTCACGGGGAAGATATTGTGTTGGGAGTACGATGGTTGTCGTCATTAGGACTGGTAACCATCGATTACTCTACCTTAACAATATCATATAACTCGGATTAGAGACCGATCACCTTGCAGGGTCAATTAACGACTCCTGAAAAGGAGGGTTCATCATCGCAGGTTGCCCGATTAATGTCTATGCAAGCCTCAGCACTGTGTTTATTCACCACAAACATTTCGGCCTCAACTGGAAATGATTTCCAGAATTTTGATCACATATTACCTGCATAATTCTTATCATTATTACATTCTTTCAAAGAACTTTTTCAGGAACAACGGTCACTGCCACCTAAGTGGACTATAGACTATAAAATTCCACTAATCCCTAATTCAAAACCGGTGAATGTGAAGCCTTATCGTTACCCCCATTTTTTAAAAAAATGAAATTGAACGATTAGTGGTAGAAATGCTACAATCGGGACATATCCGACCAAGCACCTCTAGTTTTAGCTCACCCGTAATTTTGGTTAAAAAAAGATGGCACTTGGCATTTTTGTGTGGATTATAGGGTTTTGAACAGTATAACGATAAAAGATCGCTTTCCAATACCCACCATAGATGAACTACTTGACAAATCAGTATATGCTCGTTTGTTTACCAAACTAGACTTAAGAGCAGGATACCATCAAATTAGGATGGCTGATGCTGACATTCACAAAACGGCATTCCGAACACACCATGGGTATTTTGAATTCACGATAATGCCTTTTTGCCTTACCAATGCTCAATCAATGTTTCAATCTCTTATGAATTCCATATTTTGGCCGTATCTTAGAAAATTTATTGTTGTCTTTTTTGATGATATTCTCATTTTCAGTACTATGGAAGGGGAGCATTTAGAACATTTACATATTATCTTTAAGATATTACAAACTAATCACATGACACTACTAGAAAAATGAGTATTAGGTACACGTTTTTTTGCTAGGGTTCAAAAATCGTGGCTAATACACTAGTATTAGCCATGACCGAAAAATCGTGGCTACGATTTAGGTTTTAGCCACGGCTATAAAAAACATGGCTAATACCTTTGTATTAGCTATAAAAAGCAAAAAAGCATGGCTAATATTTAGGTTAAGGGTCTGTTTGGGGCAGCGGCTGCGGATCAGAAAGCTGCTTTATGGTCCGCAACCGCTAATAGTGGGTGTTTGATTGAGGGGCGAATTAAAAAGTGCTTTTCAAAAATAACGTTTTTGTTAACCTTTTAGGGCGCTGCTTCCGGTTCGCGTCTGGCGTTTCCCAAAACCAGGGGATGCTGGCTTTTCTTCCCCATCCCGTTGTTCTCCCCTCCCCGATCCCGCAACAAGCCCGCAGATCTCCAGATCCGGCGATTCTTCCAGAGACGGCGGTTCTTCCGATCCAGCGCTTCTCATCCCGATCCGGCGCTTCTCCTCTTCGATCCCGCATCGGCGTTTTTCCTGATCCCCGTCGGCCTTCTTCCCTACCCATCTCCTTTTATCGAACGGCGAGAAGAAGCCCTAGAGCAGCTCCAGTTCCCATCTTTCGGCCTTCTTCCCCGTCGTCGTTGTCCCAAACCGGCCCGAAGATCGTCGATTCGCCTCCTCTCCCTTGCACCGTCGCATGTCCCTGAGGTATACCCCCTTCTCCCTTCTGATTTTGCATACTTCTAGATGTGTGTGTGTGTGTACATGGATGGATGTGTGTGTGTGTTTTTGATTTTGTGGATGTGTGTGTGTGTGTGTATGGATGAATGTGTGTGTGTGTGTGTGTGTGTGTGTGTGTTTTTGAGGATGAATGTTGTGTGTGTGTGTTCTTGCTTCAGTGATATGATGGATGAATGTGTGTTTTTGTGTGTGTGTGTTTATGTATTTATGAATGTATGTGTGTGTTTGTATTGAATGTGTGTGTTGAATGTGTGTGTGTGTGTGTGTGTTGAATGTGTGTGTGTGTATGAATGTGTGTGTGTGTATGTGTTGTATGGATGAATGAGGGTGTGTGTGTTGAATGTGTGTGTGTGTATGTGTGTGTGAGTGTGTATGTGTTGTATGGATGAATGTGTGTGTGTGTGTGTGTGTGTGTGTGTGTGTGTGTGTGTGTGTGTGTGTGTGGATGAATGAGGGTGTGTGTGTTGAATGTGTGTGTGTGTGTGTGTGTGTGTGTGTGTGTGTGTGTGTGTGTGTGTGTGTGTGTTGTATGGATATATGAGGGTGTGTGTGTTGAATGTGTGTGTGTGTGTGTGTGTGTGTATATGAATGTGTATGTGTGTGTATGTGTTGTATGGATGAATGAGGGTGTGTGTGTTGAATGTGTGTGTGTGTATATGAATGTGTGTGTGTGTGTGTGTTTGTATGAATGTGTGTGTGTGTGTGTGTGTGTGTGTGTGTGTGTGTGTGTATGAATGTGTGTGTGTGTGTGTGTGTGTGTGTTTATGTATTTATAAATGTGTGTGTGTGTGTGTGTGTCTTGAATGTATATGTGTGTTTGTATTGAATGCGTGTGTGTGTTGAATGTGTGTGTGTGTGTGTGTGTGTGTTGAATGTGTGTGTGTGTGTATGAATGTGTGTGTGTGTTTGCATTGAATGTGTGTGTGTGTTGTATGGATGAATGAGGGTGTGTGTGTTGAATGTGTGTGTGTGTGTGTGTGTTTGTATGAATGTGTGTGTGTGTGTGTGTGTGTGTGTTGAATGTGTGTGTGTGTGTTGAATGTGTGTGTGTGTGTATGAATGTACGTGTGTGTTTGCATTGAATGTGAGTGTATGTTTGAGTTTGTTTGTATATTTATGTTTACTGATTTTTTTTAAGTTTATAGAGTAATGGGAAAAACAAAAGGAGGGATCGTAGCGAGTTGGGAGTTGAGCGAGGTGTTACTATTTTGTGATCTTTGCATTAAGAAGATTGGATTGGGAAATCGACCCACAACACACTTTAGCAAAGAGGGGTGGCAAAACCTGATATCTGGGTTTAAAGAGCGAACTGGAAAAAGCTATAATAGAATGCAAATGAAAAACAAATGGGATCACTTGAAGAAGGACTGGAAGTTATGGAAAGAGTTGAAGCATGGAGAGACAGGGTTAGGTTGGGACCCGGAGAAGAGAACAATAGCTGCCTCAGATGATTGGTGGACAGAAAAGCTTAAGGTTTGAATAATTTTTTTTCTTTTTAAATTATTTTGTTTACTCGACAGAATTATTACAATAGTTATGATATAATAATGTTTTTTGATTATTACAGGTTGTGCCTGCCGCGAAATATACAGGGCGCGTAGGTAAAAATTCGATCCTTATCTGGTTAAATACTTTACAGTATTTAAATAATCATACCAATTGATGCGTATAAATTTTCTTCAAACAGGTGATCGAAAAGGATTGGAGAGAGCAGTCAACGGACGTTGGAAGTCATTTTACATTTATCAGTTATTTTGTGTTATTTAGACATGTTTTTAAGAATGATGTGAAAGACTCTTGTTATCGGTTGTTTTTAATTATTCTCTGCGTTAAAATATTTATGTATTTTAAAGTTTAAAAAAACAGCTTCCAAAAGCTGTTTCTCCAAACAGCTAAATTAGAAATTTGCTTTTCAAAGCGCACTTCTGCACATAACACCCAAATAATCTGCAGCTTTTCAAAACTTCTCCCCAAAGAGCTCTTTCAAAACAGCTCTATCCGGACATTAGCTTTTTAATCCGTCAAAGCTGTCCCAAACAGAGCCTTAATTTCCCGCGGTTTCCGAATTTCAATCGTTCAGAACGACAAAAAAAAAATCTATTTTCTAATCAATAAATAAACACAAATAATTAGGGGTGCAAGCAGTTTAGGGCTTGCTTTTCCATGCCCTAATATTTAGGTTAAATCCATCATTCTCTATGCCTTAGGGCTTTCTTTTCCATGCTCAACAATATATGCATATGAATTTCGCAAAACCTAACCCACGACTACCAAGGAAAGAAAACCCAATAGGCTTCCTCCGCTTCCCCTCTCCTCCTCGCTCAATAATCCATCCCGTGAGAAGCTCCAATACGGCCAATGTTCCTCTATGACAGCTTCATGTGCATCTGCCCTCGCACCCTCTCCTTCCAGTGTTGTCTCCTTCCACCAGGTCTCATCCATCTTCCTCCCATGTCGCAGCCATCTTACTCGATTTGCTTATCGTCGGCGCCTACTCCATCGGCCTCTATATTGTCTTCTATTTGCAAGGTAAATGGTTGCGCCCTCTCTTCTTTTGCTCTCGATTTCAATAATCGGACTTCTTCTCCACGGTACAATCCTTTGTGAACTTCAAACTACCGCCGAAGTCCTCCCTCACCGCTAGATTTTTCCACGGCTGCGTTCCATCCGATCGGCCCTTCTGCAGATGTTCCTCTATGGCATACTCCCCCGACACTTCCTCTACAGATGTTCTCAAACCTGCCGCCTCTTCATTCTCCTCCTCTAGATCACGATATTCCTCCTACTACGACACGGTGAGACAATCTCCCCCGTACTCTATTTCTTCTTCTTCTTCCTATTATATTTCCCCGCATAAGTGTCTCTAGGGCATCAACGCTCCACATTGCATTACTCCGCCTTTGCCCGTCTCAGGTGACTCAGTTCATCTCAGATAACTCTTCTAACGTATATAGGTCTTCAGCTTGATTCATCTTAATTTTTTCCTGCCACTTTGCTCATCAAACGATCTATAAATGAGATGTAGGTTTATGGATGATTTCATTTCTTTGAAATTATTGTACTATTTTCCATCTTGAAATGAGATGCAGGTTTTTGATTTTGACAGTGTTATGTTCCAGTACTTTTGAGTATTTTACCAGGAAATGCCACTTTTTTAATATTTTTTTAATCTCTGTTGAAAAAATAGAACTTTTTTTTAGCGCTAAACTGTGTTGAAGCTGAGAACAAATGCCGATCTGCCTTCTTCCTGGGATGAAACCGACATGAATCTTCCTAGGGATTTATTTTGAACTTACACTATGCTTGATTTCATTACGGAAACAAATTTTTGTATAGAGATTAGATCAATCTATGACTGCACTATCATTTCTCTGTGTTGTTGAGAAAGTTTCATATCCAGTAAACATACCTGCTGTAAAATAAACAAATTTTTGTTTAGAGAATAGATCAATATATGGTTACACTGTCATTTCTCTGAGTTGGCGTGAAATTTTCATATCCAGCAAACATACTCGTTGTAAAATTAATCATAGGAAGATACATATTATTGCTCATCATCAATGCCAAATGAGAATGATGAATTATGAATTTTCTATGAATGAATGTGCGGAATTCCTTATAAATATTCGACAAGTTCATATGTGATTTATTTTGCAACTTCAATTTGCACTCTTTCATTTCTACATAACACATCCTTTTCATGAAGAGTTTAGGGTTTTCTATTAGTTAATGTCCATGACCAACACTGAATTTGTGACATTCATTGATTTTATTGTATTTTCATTTGACTTTGGCTCCGTTTGGGGGGACTTCATACCGTGACTAATAGTTGGCTTATTTGTCACGGTCGTTTTCCCCATGGCTAATACTATTTGCTACGGCTAATTCGTGGCTTAAAATTTTTAGCCACGCCGACTTTAGCCACGGATTTTTCCCGTGGCTAGACCGTGGCTAAAGCTTTTTAGCCACAGTTTCGGACTTTTTGTCAGGGAAATTTGCCCTGGCAAAAAGTCTGTTTTCTAGTAGTGTGAACATTAAAAATAAAAAATGTTTTTTAAAAACAGAAATAGAGTTCTTAGGGCATTGTATTTCAAAAGGGATGGTGTACAAGAATCATACTAATATAAACACTATCGAAAATTATTTTACACCAACGTCACAAAAGGATGTTCGATCTTTTTTAGGTCTGACAGGGTTCTATCGTAAATTCATGAAAAAACTCTCCCTTATCGCTTCACCATTGTCAGATTTATTAAAGAAAAATAGTTTTGCATGGGATAGCGAGACCCAAAAAGCCTTTGAGATATTAAAGGAAGCACTAATATCTAAGCCCATTTTGACATTACCAAATTTTGAGGAATCTTTTACCGTTGAAACGGAAGCGTTTGGGACTGGGATAGGCGCGGCATTATTGCAAAATAATAAACTCATTGCTTATTTCAGTAATAAATTGTCATTACTTATGCAACGGAAGTTGACTTACGTACGTGAAATGTACACTGTCACCTCCGCTATTTCAAAATGGAGATAATACTTATTAGGCCACACCCTTTCCAAATTTTAACAGACCACAAGAGTTTACACAATTTATTATCACAAGATTTACACACCCTGGAACAACAGCTGTTCCTGGCTAAACTTATTGGCTATTATTATACCATTAAGTATAAACCAGGAAAAATAATGTTGTAGCGGATTCCCTCTCCAGGTCATGCACCGAGCACACAAACACCTTTACTGACACGCAAAATGTAACGTCCTGATTTGCGTTAGGCCCCTCGTGCGCATTTTTTTAAGTCAGGGAGTGCTGGCAACTAGGCTTACACTTGTGTAAGGGAGGATGAAATGACGTCCAGAGTGGGACACGGGTAGTGACACGTACGTGTCCATACCCGTGTGGTACTCTGGTGTCAGGATTAGAATTTCGTGGAATTTCCAGAGAAGGACACCGGTAGTGACACGGGCGTGTCCCTACCCGTGTGTATGTGGACGCGGGTAGGGGAACGAGCGTGTCCTTCCCGTGTGTGTAACTGACATCGTCGATCGTGTTTCCCGAGCAGGACACGGGTAGATACACGGGCGTGTACCTACCCGTGTGAATGTCTCCAGGAAGCCGGTCGTGTTTCTGGAGCAGGGCACGGGTAGGACACAGACATGAACATGACCGTGTCACGTGGACACGGGTAGAGACACGGGCGTGTCCCTACCCGTGTTTCTGTGTCTAAATGGCAGACGAACCGTCAACGACGCTTCACCCGAGCAGGATACGGGTAGGGACACGGGAGTGTCCCTACCCGTGTTGGTTCCATATATATAGGATTTCTGAAATCCTAGCCATTTTTCATCCTCTTCCCAAGCCATTTCTGTGGAGAGACTGGTGTTAGAGCCAACCTTCATCCGTGAAGAACCACCGCCACAGAGGAGAAGAAGATGTCGTCGAGAAGGGTGACGAGATCCTTTGCCGGAAATGGTGGAAATGCCGGAAACAAGGTAAGCTTCCTCCCCTCTCCCTTGGTGCTAGATCTGTAGATATATCTAGGTGAGATGTCGGCTCAAAATAGTCTAGACTTGCGAGATGATGATTTCCCTAGGAAGAGGCCATTCTAGGGCTTGTGCTATATGGATAGTGGTGTCTTCAACCTCTCCTTCCTTCTATGTGAAGATGAGGGATGGTTTCGTGAAGAGAAATGGCCTTATGAGGGTCAATAAGGGAGGAGAAATTTCTGATGTGAATTGGGAAGATTGGCTATAGGAGGAAGACGAACCGATGACATTCATTCCGCCTTAAGATGCATGCAGAAATCTGTGTTCTGCACGCAGCGATCTTCGTGGCCATTTTCAGATATGATATGGCTAGATCTGGACTTTCGACTAAACACAAAAGCCGTAGACCTTGGAAAGACATTTCCAATGAGTGGTTACACGTCTTCAGGCGAAGTCTATAGCCACAGGAAAGTCTGATCGAATTGGTGGCTGTCAAGCTAAGTGTGCGGAAACTGTATTCTGTACGTAGCGGACTTTGAAGCCGATTTCAAGTGTGTTACGATCTGATTTGGGTGAGGGACCGAATACAAAAGTCGTATCCCTTAGAAATACCTTTCCAACGAGGGGTTAAAAATTTTCACCCGATTCCTGTAGCATCAGGAATACCCGTTTGAAGTTCTGTACTTTACTCATTTCTTGCACGTTCTGTGCTCAGGTTTAAGTAAATCCATGATAGGAGGTGGTAGAGGGATTGTTGTGAGTTGTTGGATAGATCCTTTGTAATCAAATGATGAAGTTAAACGTACTTGAACGAAATGATTTGTTGATAGATCCTTATGTGAACTGGTGGGTTGATGAGTTGGATTGTATAAACAAATATGTTAGGTGAACCGGTAAAGATGAGCTTGACACTAGCAAAGCAATGAATATTATGTGGAAAAGGATTGAATAAGGTTAGTGCATACTTGCGGGATACATATGGTCAATAGAACGTGTATTGTAGTCCACTGCGTAGGGTTGTGTCTCTCTACGAGTAGCAGTGAGTGATGTTATGTTGTACTAGGTGGCTTGCCACCTAAGGTTTTCAAGGAACCCTTGAATGCTTGGATGCAAGAAGACGTGGAAGGGTTGATAGTGCATGGGTGTTTGCCGCACTTGATCGATTGTGTTGATAAAGGACTCGGTGAGGAGCCCTTGTGTGATGTTGAGCTCGAGATGTGAAATTGCATGCGGTGTGAGTCGACACGTGGTGTCGTAATCCTAGGTTAAGGATAGTGTGGCAAGTCTACAGGCTCTCCAGTCATCACACCGACGGGAGTTGACGGTTAGACCTTGGGCAGTTGGGTTTGGTCCTCGGTGCTCATTCCTGGGGCTCCTTCCGTGCCAAGTGAATGGTTGGGCTTGGTCCTCGTGTTTCTTCCGATGCTCCTTTCGGGTCACAACATAGGCCAGTTTGGGGCTTGGTTCTCGGTGCACATCTACCCGAGACTCCTGTTGAGCCGTAGTACGCATGTGAGCTCCGTTGTTATGTTCTTAGCGTTGAGGCATATGGAGGCCTAGGCTAGGTAGTGTGGATGCCAGCCTAGTAGTGGAGATGCTTGCTCCATTGTCACCGTCCAGCCATGTCGGATGACGCCTGAGAGGTTAGCTACCTGCTCGAAAAGTGGGAACTATAAGTCTGTGTCGATATAACAATTTCTTGTGTGTGATCATGGGTGAGTCATAGCATAGCATTCATGGCATTGCATTACGTTGCATTACGTTGCATACACAAGATCCTCATCGTATAAGTTTGTATGGGCACTCTTATACGATGAGTTACTTTACTGTTAAGCCGAACCTTAACTTATAAGTTTGTATGAACATTCTTATAAGTAAAGTTACTTACTGTTGTAGCTTTACACTTTCATAATCTGCTATAGATGATAGGACTGCTAGATTAAATGGTTTGCTCATTTATTGTGTTGTTTCATATACATTTATATTGCTCACCTTTTACCACCTGTTTGTACTACTGCTTATATAAATATATTATACCCTTGTTTCTTTCTCCGCCGGTGCCGAAGATTTGCCGAGGGAGCGAATTTGATAGCCACTTAGTCTTTATGACTAACGGTTGCTACGTCTTCCTTTTTAGGAGGAAACCTCGTAGGCGGAGCAGTAGCAGGTTTTGTAGCAGGACAGTTAGGCTAGGACGACAGGGCATGAAGGGATGGTGTCGTCGCTACCGTCAGTGACTGATGTGAGTCTTTGAGAGACTCTTGTTGTAGCCCTGATGGGCAAGATTTACTCGTACTCTGATAGTGTAGAAGCTTATTGTAGCTTCTTTTATATGTTGTACTTTTGGACTATATGCTTATGTGTAGATTTGGCTTCTTATTATATGTTTGGTTTGGTTGGCAATGTTTGATATATGTTATAGCCGCCAGGATAGGCGTCGTTTGGTACAGGTTAGCCCTAGTGCTAGCGCTACAACAAGACGGCTATTCTGGGCATAAGACTCCCCTCGTATCGTGTTTTGTGTTCCGGGAGGGGGGGGGGTCTTACACCAACATTCACACAACTAGAACCAGCACAACTCAGCACCATGTCGATATCAAGGCCCTTTTCTCCACTGCTAGAAGGGCTCCAACAAGACTATGTTAATGATCAATTCATCTAGCAATTGCTGGAGGACTTGCAAAATAACCCATCTACATGACCAGGATGGACATATAGAGGGGAAATAGTTTTTTATAAGCATAGATTGTTTGTGCCACAACACTCTCCTATTATTCGGAAAATAATTGCTTGCAAGTTCACATGACAGCCATTTTGGAGGGCATTCAGGCATCAAAGCAACTCTACATAGAATTCAAAGAAATTTTCACTGGCACCATATGAAAGACGACATAGCAAAATATATTAAGGAGTGCGAACTTTGTCAAAAAGCTAAACCCATAAATCACTTACCCTATGGCCTTCTTCAACCACTACTTATTCCTACTTTAATATGGCCAGATCTTACTATGGATTTTATAACCCAGTTACCTAAATCCAACACCTACACTATCATTATGGTAATGGTGGATAGATTATCCAGGGCTGCCCATTTTGCTCCCCTGACTCCCCCATTGACTGGCCCGACAGTGGCAGCAGCATTTTGGGAATCAGTCAGGAAATTACACGGTCTGCCTACTTCAATAGTATCAGACCGTGACCCGGTCTTTTTGAACAATTTCTGGACTGATTTGCTTTCATTACAAGGGACAACATGTAACGCCCCGAAACTCAATAGGGTGACGGGTGGTGTTTTGAGCCAAATATGTGTTTTGGCAGGGGTGACACGGCCTGGGACACGGGCGTGTCCCAGGGCGTGTCATGCTCGGGTTCAGTGTTGGCTGCGCGGTCATCAATTTTGGGGTCGACGATCGTCGAGGCTGAACACGGCCTGGGACACGGGCGTGTCCCAGGGCGTGTCAGTCACTCGTCGAGTGTGGTGCACACGGGCCATGACACAGGCACAGACACGGGCGTGTCACATGTGACACGGGTGTGACTGGTGTCGTGTCACAGGCCGTGTCCTTCTCGGGTTAAGAATGTTGGTCGTTGCACACGGGGGTGACACGGGTCGTGACACGGGCGTGTCGGAGGCCGTGTCGAATGTCGTGTGCTGGTTATCGAGTCGGTCGAGACGGAGAATGGGTGACACGGCCATGCACACGGCCGTGTTGCAACCCGTGTTCGGCCCAGATTTTGTCATTTAAGGCCTAATCGTGGCCGTTCGTTTCCTTGGCTTTGGATCCAACGGTGGGGGGCTATTCCTGAGAGGTTTTAGCCGGGATTTAGGGCTAGAATCCCTCATTTCATCCAAGTGAATCTCTCTCTAATTTTTAGAGAGAGGGGAGAGCAAGGTGGAGGAGGAGACCAAGATCCGGCCACCAGTGGAGCGTCGGAGCTCCGAATCGCGATCCGAGTCCAGATCCGCGAAGGCGACGCCATTGCGGTGCTTTCCAACCGCGTAGATTTTTCATGGCGCCGCGGAAGAACGCAAGGATAACGATTTCTCATCCTAGGGCATGTGAAGCCCTCTTTTCCTTTGCATAGGAAGCTCTCTCTCCCGAGTGAGCGAAGAGTTGGAGCATTCCTTGGGGTAGATATGTGAAGTCCCCCTTGTATAGAGTCCATATACGAAAACGGGCATAGGCATTGTGTGTGAAGCCTATCCGGACAAGTAGAGCCGGATCGGTGATGTTACATTGCATATGAACCGGGGAAGACTCCAGATGTTTGGGCGTTTTTCGAGTTTTTTACGTGGTAGATTGCAGCAGGGAGCCTTGAAGATTAACTCCAAGGTGCACCCGGAAAACTGGGCAAAAGCGAGTTTTGCCAACATGATGGCCGGGGAGACAACGTGAACATAACCGGATTATGTGATTGTTGTGGCAAAAACGGGACTCGGTGAGTCTTGACCTGCGCATATGGCTTAAATTGTCGTTGCGGAATAAGCACGGGTCAGGCGGAACCGTACCAGATCTATGTCGTTCGGTGGGACCGTTGGCATGGATGAGAGTCTTCGGCGGTCTATGGCTTAAATTTTCGTGACCAAGGCCATGAAGACAAAATGCTCATATGTTTGGCCGTCCAAGGGGCGGTGGTGGAACAAGAACGTCTATGGCTTGGATTGACGTGATGTTGGCCGGTTCGCCGTGAATGTGCCCTGTGTGCACGAGGTGTGTGGTCGTGCGAGCCTACGCCTGTGATGAAGTGTGTTTACACTATTTTATTGCATATACTAATAAAGTGCAGGAAAAGAGCATCCGCCGCCCCGATTTTGGGGGCGGGATCGTTATAATTGGTCAGCATAGCTGACCGTTGCTTTTGTTTACCACCAGGCGGTGGATTGTGGCTTGCTGGTGCTGCGGAGCCGAGCGGGAAATAGCGGGCTAAAGCCCAAGTTGCTGAGCCGGCCCTCGAAGGCCTAATTTTGAGTGTTTCATTGTAATCATGTGTGGCCGGCCTGCGAGCCGAAGTATGAAAACACTTTTATGTCAAGCAAACTGTGTAAGGCCTTAAGGCCATTTCTATTTCTGTGTATTGAAACATTCCTACGGGTGTTATTGTAGTGGACATTCATGCTCTTTGGCAGGGTTCTTTCGTCTTGCAACTTAATTTTAATGCTTCCGCTAGGTGCTTGTGTAGGACGTGTAATTGGTTGAATGGTTTCAACGCGTAACCAACCGGTCTGTCCGTAGTATATGGCGTCGGGCCCCGGCCGGACCTACTGTTATATGCCATGTGACGGATAGGGGTGTTATAAATTGGTATCAGACTACTGGTTTCGGTCAAACTTAAATGAATTCGTGGGTGAATTCACTTTAAGGGGTGGTGAGCACATGTGTGTGCGTCATCGTTATAACATGAAAAGAACCCATGAATGTCCACTTAGGAATGAAAATACACGTGTTGGAGGAACCTGCGTGTTCCTATAATTGCTGGTTGCAATATTGTTTGGTCTCTTATCAGTGTTTTGCACGTTTATATGTGACCAGAAGTGGTGCTGGACCGTCGGAACGACCAGGTTCCGAGGCAAGCAGCGCACCAGGTGATGCGCCTGCAACACCTCCGTCTGCCGAGACCATTAGGTTGGTGGCAGAAGCTATCTTTGCTATGATCAACGCGCAACCTGTAAGGCAGGTGCAGCAGCCTGCTCCTGTGGTTGAGCAAGTGCCGCTCCAAGCGGCGGAGCCTAGAAGGGTTGAACAGGTGGCGGTGGAGCCGGAGTTGCCTCGGAGAGCAACTGAGAGACAGCTTAAGCATGTGATGGGCTTCCATCCACCAGTGTTCTCGGGAACAGGAACCCCGACCAAGGCCGAAGATTGGCTCTCAAGAGTCAATAGGGTGATGACAGCAACAGAAACGGAAGAGTGGCAAAAGACCACAATAGCGACGTTCCTATTGGATGGGGACGCAAGGTTATGGTGGGAAGGTCTAGAGCTACACCAGTTGAGGGGAAGGTCGTTTGCCGAAGTATCTATGGAGGAATTTTCGAGACTGTTCATGGATCGATACCTCCCCTCAGCGCAGAGGATCGCACTAGAGAACGAGTTCCAAAAGTTGGTGCAAGGAGATAGCACCGTAGACGAGTACCTCCACGAGTTTACTCGATTGGGGAGATATGCTAGCGCTACCTTTACCGACGAGGAGCGAAAGACGAACCGCTTCTATGAAGGGTTAAGAGATGAGCTGAGGTTGCTACTGTCGGGGCTTATGGCGCAGGGTTTCCTAACCTTGGTCAACTCGGCCCGGTCCTTGGAGAAGGACATGAGAAATGTGCAAGCTAAGAAGGAATCTGGTGGGAAGAAATCAGAGTTCAAGGCGTCGACTACGTCGAATTCGGGCTATCGAAGATTCTACAAGAAGGCTAGGACATCAGGTCCAGCTTCTTCTACAGGTGCCTCGGGGGCAACTACCAATCGAACCCCGGGCGCTTGTTTCACGTGTGGGAAGACGGGGCACTTTGCCCGCGATTGCTGGAGCGGACGCTCAAAGTCCGAGAGAAAACAAGGAGCTACTTACGAAGAGAAGGGCAAGGCGGTGGAGTCAACTGCGTCCTATTATGCTCCGACTAAACCTAGAGTGTACAACTTGGGCCAGCAAGAGGCCATTAAACAAGATGACGTGGTGACAGGTACGAGTTAATTTATAGCAAGTTAACTTTAAATACTGTTGTTCATTGCTTGTTAGCCTAGTATTGTTTGCATAGGCTTTGTTTTGATTAGCGATAGTCCGGCACGGGCACTGTTCGATACGGGAGCTTCACACTCCTTCTTGTCCGAAAATTTTATATCGCACATCGGAGTCCCTTCTTCGATGGTGAAGGACAAGTTGGATGTGCTGCTACCGAATGGGTGTTCGATGTGTGCGGACAGAGTGTGCGTCGTAAAGGTTCAGATAGGGAGCCAAGAGTTCGACTTGCTAGCGTCATTGCTGCCGCTAGTAGAGTTCGACGTTATCTTTGGAATGGATTGGCTTTCGGAGCAGAAGGCTTGGATTGATTGCGACCGGAAGGAGGTCAAGCTGGGTGTTGGACAGGATACAACATTCGAGGGACTCAAGGGGTCGAGCAAGACGCTGATGTCTGCTCTTAAGGTGGTAAAGGCAGTTCGTGCTGGTGCAGAGCTGTTCTTCGCAATAGTGGGGGCTGTAGAGCCAAAGTCCACGTTGGATAGCATCCCCGTGGTTTGTGAATACCCCGATGTGTTCCCGGATAGTCTTTCCGGGGCCCCACCGCAGCGAGAGATTGATTTCACCATCGAGCTCATGCCGGGTGCCAAACCCGTGTCACGTGCTCCGTATAGGTTGGCGCCGAAGGAAATGGCAGAGTTGAAAGTTCAGCTAGAGGAACTAATGGAGCAAGGTTATGTGCGTCCAAGCTCGTCGCCTTGGAGCGCACCGGTCCTCTTCGTTAAGAATAAGGACGAGAGTATGCGGCTGTGTATCGACTACAGAGAGTTGAACAAGCTGACGGAGAAGAACAAGTACCCGATCCCGAGGATTGATGATCTCTTCGATCAATTAGTCGAATCGTCGGTATATTCTAAGTTGGACTTGAAGTAGGGGTACTATCAGTTGAGGATCAGGGAATGTGATATCCCGAAGACGGAATTCAGCACAAGGTATGGGCATTTCGAGTTCACGGTCATGCCGTTTGGACTGACGAATGCGCCATCAGTGTTTATGGACTTGATGAACAGGACGTTCTGAGATTTCCTGGACCGCTTTGTGATCATCTTTATTGATGATATATTGGTGTACTCGCAGTGCGAAGAAGATCACTTCAAGCACTTGCATCTGGTGTTGGAGGCTTTGAGGAGGAATGAGCTGTATGTGAAATTCTCCAAGTGCGAGTTTTGGCTACCCTCAGTAGCATTCCTTGGTCACATTGTCAGTGGGGAAGGTATAGCGGTGGATCCGGTGAAGATCGTTGCGATACGGGAGTGAACTGCGTTGTCTCTTGTCGCGGAAGTCCGTAGTTTTCTCGGGCTTGCCGGATATTACAGGCGCTTCATAGAGAACTTCTCGCAGATAGCGCTACCTCTCACGAAATTGACAAGGAAAGATCAGAGATTTTTGTGGACGCAGGAGTGCATGCAAGCTTTTGAGGAGCTGAAGAGACGGTTGACCACGGTGCCATTGCTTAGTTCGCCGAGTGGGACCGAGGGCTTCGAGGTTTATAGTGACGCCTCGGGTAGTTGTTTGGGCTGTGTGCTATTGCAGCATGGGAGCGTGATAGCTTATGGATCGCGTCAGCTAAAAGTGCATGAAAGGAATTATCCGGTCCACGACTTGGAGTTGACGGTCGTGATATTTGCACTTAAGCTGTGGAGGCACTACCTATACGGCGTAAGGGTCGATATATATACCGATCACAAGAGCCTGAAGTACCTGTTGGATCAGAAGGATCTTAACATGAGGCAGAGGAGGTGGATGGAGTTCCTGGGGGACTACACCTTCAAGATTCATTATGTACCCGGGAAGGGCAATACGGTTGCTGATGCGTTGAGTCGTAGGGCTACCGCCCAAGCCAACTGGTTGTCGGTGCATGATGAGCGGCTAATACGGGAGTTGGAGGAGCTTGAGATCTGTTGCGTTGACAAGTAGACGAGCGCCAAAGCAATGTTGAATTGGACAGAGGTTCAGTATGACCTGGCTGACCGGGTTCGGCAGGCATTGGAGTTAGATGACTCCATGAAGGAGCTTATGGAGGCAGCATTGGATGGGTCAAATTCCCAGTTCTCGGTGGAAGATGGGTTGTTAAGGAAGGACCATCGGTTGTGCGTCCCAAGCGGGGGTAACCTACGGGCGGAGTTGATGTACGAGGCTCATCATACCAAGTACTCAATCCACCCAGGGAGCACAAAGATGTACCATCACCTCAAGAAGCTATTTTGGTGGCCGGGGCTTAAGAAAGATGTAGCGTTGTTTGTGGCTAAATGCCAAACGTGCGCCTTGGTGAAGGCGGAGTGCCAAAAGCCGGGAGGATTCTTGAAGTCCTTGCCTATACCGGAGTGGAAGTTCGACGGCATATCTATGGACTTTGTGCATGGGTTGCCAAGGTCGCAGAAGGGGAACGACGCCATCTGGGTGATCGTAGATCGGTTAACTAAGGTGTCGCATTTCATTCCGCATAGGAAGGACGACTCGGTGGAGAAGTTGGCGAAGCTTTATGTGGACTATATAGTTAGACTGCATGGTGTGCCTCGCAGCATTATGAGTGATCGCGATGGGCGTTCACGTCAAATGATTGGAGGTTAGTGCAGCAGATGCTGGGGACAAAGTTGAAGTTCAGCACAGCCTTCCATCCGCAGACGGATGGACAGACCGAGAGAGTCAATAGAACGAGTGTGGACATGCTACGCATGTGTGTTCTAGACTTCTGGAAGCATTGGGAGGACCACCTGTATTTGGTGGAGTTCGCGTACAACAACAACTACCAGGCGAGTATCCAAATGGCGCCCTTTGAGGCCCTATATGGTAGAAAATGTCGCACGTCGTGGTCTTGGTTAGAAACGGGTGAGGCAAGGTTGTACAAGAAGCAGGAGGTGGAGAGTGCTACCTCGTTGGTGCGGATCATTCAGGAGCGCTTGTTGATCGCTCAGGACAGGCAGGCGAAATATTACAATGCCAAGCACCGGAACGTGGAGTTCGCGGTAGGCGATTGGGTATACTTGAAAGTGAAGCCGTTCAAGGGGGTTTCGCGGGTGAGATGCTTGAAGAAGCTGAGCCCAAGATACCTTGGACCTTTTGAGGTTCTGGAGCGAGTCGGCGAAGCGGCATACCGTTTGAGGCTATCGGAGGAGTTAAGTGGGCTACACGATGTGTTCCACATCTCTGTATTGCGGAAGGCGGTGCAAGAGCCTTCGCAGGTGATCGCAGTTGATCAAGTGCCGGTGGACGAAGGGTTGACGACTAGGGTCAAGCCCGTTCATATCGAAGACTCTGAGGTCAAAAGGCTCCGTAACAAGGAGATCCGGATGGTCAAGGTCCAGTTGGACAATTGCGGTCGGGAGGAACTCTCTTGGGAACGAGAGCAAACTATGCTGGAGGAGTACCCGGAGTTATTCCACTCAGGTACCGCTTAAAGTTTTCCGTTTTCTTTCCTTTAGTAATTTCGTGGGCGAAATTCTTTTAAGAGGGAGAGAGTTGTAACGCCCCGAAACTCAGTAGGGTGACGGGTGGTGTTTTGAGCCAAATATGTGTTTTGGAAGGGGTGACACGGCCTGGGACACGGGCGTGTCCCAGGGCGTGTCGTGCTCGGGTTCAGTGTTGGCCGCGCGGTCATCAATTTTGGGGTCGACGATCGTCGAGAGGCTGCACACGGCCTGGGACACGGGCGTGTCCCAGGGCGTGTCAGTCACTCGTCGAGTGTGGTGCACACGGGCCATGACACGGGTATAGACACGGGCGTGTCACATGTGACACGGGCGTGTCTGGTGCCGTGTCATAGGTCGTGTCCTTCTCGGGTTAAGAATGTTGGTCGTTGCACACGGGGGTGACACGGGTCGTGACACGGTCGTGTCGCATGCGACACGGGCGTGTCGGAGGCCGTGTCGAATGCCGTGTGCTGGTTATCGAGTCGGTCGAGACGGCGAATGGGTGACACGGTCATGCACACGGTCGTATTGCAACCCGTGTTCGGCCAAGATTTTGTAATTTCAGGCCTAATCGTGGCCGTTCGTTTCCTTATCTTTGGATCCAACGGTGGGGGGCTATTCCTGAGAGGTTTTAGCCGGGATTTAGGGCTAGAATCCCTCATTTCATCCAAGTGAATCTCTCTCTAAGTTTTAGAGAGAGGGGAGAGCAAGGTGGAGGAGGAGACCAAGATCCGGCCACCGGCGGAGCGTCGGAGCTCCGAATCGCGATTCGAGTCCAGATCCGCGAAGGCGACGCCGTTGCGATGCTTTCCAACCGCGTAGATTTTTCATGGCATCGCGGAAGAATGTAAGGGTAACGATTTCTCATCCTAGGGCATGTGAATCCCTCTTTTCTTTTGCATAGGAAGCCCTCTCTCGCGAGTAAGCGAAGAGTTGGAGCGTTCCTTGGGGTAGATATGTGAAGTCCCCCTTGTATAGAGTCCGTATGTGAAAATGGGCATAGGCATTGTGTGTGAATCCTATCCGGACAAGTAGAGTCGGATCGGTGATGTTGCATTGCATATGAACCGGGGAAGACTCCGGATGTTTGGGCGTTTTTCGAATTTTTTACGTGGTAGATTGCAGCAGGGAGCCTTGGAGATTAGCTCCAAGGTGCACCCGGAAAACTGGGCAAAAGCGAGTTTTGCCAACACGATGGACGGGGAGCCAACGTGAACATAACCGGGTTATGTGATTGTTGTGGCGGAAACGGGACTCGGTGAGTCTTGACCTGCGCATATGGCTTAAATTGTCGTTGCGGAATGAGCACGGGTCAGGCGGAACCGTACCCGATCTATGTCGTTCGGTGGGACCGTTGGCATGGATGAGAGCCTTCGACGGTTTATGGCTTAAATTGTCGTGACCAAGGCCATGAAGACAAAATGCTCATATGTTTGGCCGTCCAAGGGGCGGTGGTGGAACAGGAACGTCTATGGCTTGAATTGACGTGACGTTGGCCGGTTCGCCGTGAATGTTCCCTGTGTGCACGAGGTGTGTGGCCGTGCGAGCCTACGCCTGTGATGAAGTGTGTTTACACTATTTTATTGTCTATACTAATAAAGTGCAGGGAAAGAGCATCGCCGCCCCGATTTTGGGGGCGGGATCGTTATAATTGGTCAGCATAGCTGACCGTTGTTTTTGTTTACCACCGGGCAGTGGATTGTGGCTTGTAGGTGCTACGGAGCCGAGCGGGAAATAGCGGGCTAAAGCCCAAGTTGCTGAGCCGGCCCTCGAAGGCCTAATTTTGAGTGTTTCATTGTAATCATGTGTGGCCGGCCTGCGAGCCGAAGTATGAAAACACTTTTATGTCAAGCAAACTGTGTAAGGCCTTAAGGCCATTTCTATTTCTATGTATTGAAACATGCCTACGGGTGTTATTGTAGTGGACATTCATGCTCTTTGACCGAGTTCTTTCGTCTTGCAACTTAATTTTAATTCTTCTGCTATGTGCTTGTGTAGGACGTGTAATTGGTTGAATGGTTTCAACGCGTAACCAACCGGTCTGTCCGTAGTATATGGCGTCGGGCCCCGGCCGAACCTACTGCTATATGCCATATGACGGATAAGGGTGTTACACAACATTACACTACAGTTCGGCCTATCTCCCGCAAACAGACGGGTTAACGGAACGCACCAATAAGAGTTTGCAGTAATACTTACGAATGTTTACACATGCATATCCATGCAAATTGTCTAATTATTTAAGTTTTGCAGAATTTCACTTTAATACTACACTAAATACTGCGACTGGCATGACTCCTTTTGAAGCCATATTCGATCGACCTCCACCGGGGCTGCTTTCATATTGTGCAGGATGCACTAGGACTGAAGCCGTGGAGATAATGCTACAAACCAGGGATGAAATAATGCACCAGTTAATGGAAAATTTGCAGCAAGCCAAACAACGCATGAAGACATTTGCGGACAAGAAGAGAATAGAGGAGACCTTTCAAGTGAACGACTGGGTGTTGCTCAAGCTACACCCTTATCATCAACTCACCCTCCATCAAATGAGTTGCAGAAAGTTAGCTCTCTTGTTTTACGGTCCCTTCCAGATCATGGAAGTCGTAGGAGAAGCTGCGTACAAATTGAAACTTCCAGAGACTTGTAAAATACTTCAAGTATTTCACATTTCTCTTCTGAAGTCGTATAACAGACGCGAGAATTTCCATATTACGCCTTTACCTACACACAGTCACAAGAACATGCCATTACATGTTCCCCTGACCGTGGTCAGCCTTCGACAGATCGTTCGAAATAAACTAAGAATCACACAAGGGGTTAGTCCAGTGGAAGGACCTTCCACCAAAAGATAGTTCCTGGGAAGATCTCAACTCTCTACCTAAGGATCTACAACTACAAGCTCAGGAAAACGCTACCACTTCTACAGCAGCAGAGGCCTACACAGATCTCACCGATGTGCTTCCATCATCTTGGCTTCAGCGACAAAAAATGAACTCAACGCCAAAATCGACAACGAACTACTGTCGGCGCTTAAAAATTTAACAAAACTTACCTTCCATTCCAGGACAACAAGCTCCTCTCAGTCGGCAAACTACATCTTCTTTCTCAAGTGGCTCTTCACCTCAAACCCGAACTCCTTCAGGAAGCAATAAGGACAACGATGAGGACATCATCATATTTAAAAAGGGGAAGCAATTGTTATGATCAGGACACGTGGGCGCATCACAGCAAAAGTCCAAATGTGATTATTTCTCCATCAAACACTTGGCGTCATCATAGCCATCATCCTAAAGCAACATAAAGGGAATGATTGACATTTGGAGTCATCACAAGAGATACCGCAGTTCGAAGAATGCATCCAGCCGTTTATTTTTTTACCGTTGTTATTCAATTGACCAAACGGTCAAATGTTATTTGTATAAATAATTAGCAAGCTTTTGAAAACCGGACAGGATCGGCCGGTCCGACCGGTCGGACAGTCGACCGGACACCCAGCCGATCCGGTCCAGACAAACAACCCGCTGCATCCTCGGCCCGCTTGAGAACCGCGGAACCGGGCGGGCAGACCGTAGCCCAACCAGAGCGGGTTTTGGAAGCCCGCCCGGTTCCAATAACAATTTAAAAATAAGTTTTTTAAATAGCGAAATAACAATGTCAATGACTGATTTCAAACAAGAGATCTCAGAAATGAGCGAGAAGGCTCCAACCAACCAGCCAAACAAACAAGGATGATAGTTTATCAACTATTTTGTATTTATATATATTAATAGTAACCGTAATGTTTTATATATTTTTTATAAAAATATTTATATAAATATATGCAAATATATAACATAATTATTCTATTTACTTGTGTGTATAATTGTATATTATACTTATATATAATTAATGTTTTTAAAAAATTAGCACCTATAAATATAAAACTATAAATTTAAAATAAATCAATTAATATATATAAAGTAATATATAAAAAATACTCATATATAAAAGTATACAACTAAAATTATAAAAATATGTATAAAAGTATACAATTTTATTATTCTTATATAGTTATAAATATTTTTTATATGTTTTTATTATTTATTATAATATTACGGTTTAATCCCAAGCGGACCGGTCCAACCGGTCGGACCGATCCAATCGGTCGGACCTTGAACCTTTGATCTCACCGGTTCGATCTTCGGTCCGGTTCTTAAAACCTTGATAATTAGCCTCCCTGAATTAAGAACTCATTGTGAAGGTTAATAATAAGTTTGTTCTCTCTCTTCTCGGAATCTCTGTCTTCCTCTCTCTCTCTCCCTCTCTCTCTCTGATCTCTATCCTCTCATTAACGTAATCTTTCCCCTATTACTCTGCCAACTCCGGCAACCTTTACCCACCTTTACTCTAGTTATCGTGAGCCTTACAGCAACTCTCATCCCAATCGATGATACTCCTCCGGCCAGCCGAGATGCCTGCCTCACGGGTGAGCAGACAAAGCCCGAAGGAACGAATCCTCTTCCCTTCGTGAAACACTCACTCCCACGACATCTTCACTTGCCTAGATCCCATTTCTCAGCCCGAATGAACGCCTTCCCAATTTTGTAGATCGCCGGCACCGACTTCCCAAGATGCTACATCGACTTCTTTCTGTATAGTAAATGGCTTGTTATGAGTAAAGTTTAACTTAAGTTCTTCTTTCACCAAATTTCTAATATGATGATAGCGAATATCGATATGCTTCGATCTACCATGAAATACTGGATTTTTCGCCAGTTGAATGGCAGATTGGTTATCGATATTTAATATCCATGGTTCATCTGCTTCTTTCGCGTTCTTCACTTCTTGAATAACATTCTGTAGACAAATGCCTTCACATGCACAGGAACTTGCGGCAATATATTCCGCTTCTGCAGTCGACAGGGCTATCGATTGCTATTTTTTATACGTCAAGAAATAGGTTTTGACCCTAGTAAAAACACAAATCCAGTAGTGCTTTTTCGATCATTGATGTCCCCTGCCCAATCACTATTTACATAACCATGTAGATAGTTTTCTTTCTCTTTTGTATATGTAAGTCCATAGTTACTGGTGCCTGAGATGTATCTAAGAAGCCTTTTTGCTGCTAGAATATGTTCATTACTTGGTTTAGACATAAATCTGGAGATAAGACTTACAGCAAATTCAATGTATGGACGGGTTTTTGTAAGATACATTAGTGATCCTATCAATTGTCTGAACTCTTCTTCTTTCCCCGTGGATTTTTGATCAGATTTGAGTAAACGATCACCAACATTGATAGGGGTAGCAGCAGGATTGCAGTTGGATATTTTGTATTTCTTTATGAGACCTTTTGCAAACTTTTCTTGAGATATAAATATTTTCCTTGCAGTTTGCACAACTTGCATTCCAAGAAAATATTTCATGTATCCAAGATCAGTTATCTCAAAGGTGAGCTTTAGATCTTCTTTTACCTTCTCTATTGCTTCATTATTTGTGTCGGTCTGTAGAATGTCATCCACATAGATGCATAAAATGACAATTCCTGAAGACTGAGGATGTTTAATGTACATTGAAGATTCATATTTGCTGCACAGAAAATTATGAGTAAGTAGATAATGGTCTATTTTACTGTGCCATGCTCTGGGGGCTTGTTTTAAGCCATGCAAAGCTTTATGCAGTTGATATACATGTTCAGGATATTTCGTGTTTTCAAACCCTTGAGGCTGATAAACATATACTAATTCTTGTAGATCTTCGTTAAGAAAGGCTGATTTTACATCTAATTGGTATATGGGCATATTCATTTGAGCTGCCATAGCAAGAACTATGTGTATGGTTTCCATTCTAACCACTGGTGCATATGTTTCTTCATAATCTTGGCCTGGAATTTGAGCAAATCCTCTAGCAACAAGTCTTGCTTTGTGTTTTGCAATGGTTCCATCTTCTTTTAATTTGGTTTTATAGAGCCATCTTAGTCCTAAAATATTCTGATTGGAGGGCTTGGTAACTAGACTCCATGTTTTATTCTTTTCTATCATTCTTAACTCTTCTTTCATTGCATCTCTCCAAATTTTCTCTTGCTGAGCTTCTTGAAAAGTTACTGGTTCTGAAGTCAGTAAAGCAAATTCAAAAACTTGATATATATCTGATAATGATCGATATCGAGGGGTAGGAGATGATGAGCCCCTTGAGGTGCCATTGGTTGGCAAGACTTGTGTTTGAACAGGACTGGATGGCTGAGTATCTAATTCTTCTGAGTTAAGTTCTTCAGTAACCTCCTCTTGATAAGTGGTCTGATCCTGTATCTTGTTCCAATTCCAGTTCTTAGTTTCATTAAAAATAACATCACGTGATAAGATGAGTTTATTGGTATTGGGGTTATATAGTCTATATGCTTTACTATTTTCACAATAACCCAGAAAAATACATTTTTCTCCTCTTTCATCTAATTTGTCTCGCAGTTCTTTTGGCACATGAGCATATGCTATGCATCCAAATACTTTCAGATGTTTGACATGAGGTTTCTTATGATACCATACTTCATATGGAGTTTTTTCCTTTAGTGCAGATG
Organism: Platanthera zijinensis; assembly: GCA_039513925.1. Classification (NCBI taxonomy): domain Eukaryota; kingdom Viridiplantae; phylum Streptophyta; class Magnoliopsida; order Asparagales; family Orchidaceae; genus Platanthera; species Platanthera zijinensis. Next base: position 161,080,047 of record CM077092.1, read on the forward strand.
TTGGAGCCCTGTTCAGTAAGTAAACTGCACAGTGAATAGCTTCAGCCCAGAATTTCTTGGGTAAATCCATTGATTATAATAAACATCTACACATATTTAATATAGTCCTATTTCTTCTTTCAACAACCCCATTTTGTTGGGGAGTATACCTTGTTGTATACTGTCTTTTGATCCCTTCTTGTTGGCAGAAGTTGTTAAAGGCTATAGATGTGAATTCCCCACCTTGATCTATTCTTAAAGTAATGACTTTTGTTGCTTGCTGATTCTCTATTTGATTTTTCCATGAGATGAAGTTGCTTAAGGCATCAGCCTTTGAGGCTAGAAAATAAATCCACTGCATCCTTGAATAGTCATCAACTAGTAAGAGATAGAATCTATTTCCTGCAATGGACATGGATGGAGCAGGTCCCCAGATATCTGCATGTACTAATTCTAGGGGTTTTGATGCTCTGGAAGATGTAGCTAGCGGAAATGGTAGTCTAGTTTGTTTTCCTATAATACAGTTTTCACAGTTTTTGATCTTGACAGTGTCTGGTTGTATAGAATCCATTCCAATAACCATTTTGTTATTAACAAGAGTCTGTAGATCAGATAAGTTTAGGTGACCATACCTTTGATGCTATAGATTTGTTAACTGTGCATGTTGTCCATAGAATGTTGTAGCTACCAAAGGAGTAAGATAGACAGGGAATACATTATTTTCTGTCTTTTGAATCGTTAGTAAAAGCTTGCAACTAGGTTCTCTGATAGAACAATTCCCAGCTGTAAATAGAATCGTATAACCCTTTAGGGAAAGTTGCCCTACACTTAAGAGGTTATGAGCTAGAGCTGGAACATAGTGAACATTTGAAATCCTTTTATGATGTCCTGCAGAAGTTTGAACTGCAACAGTTCCATTCCCTTCAATTTTCAATATATTGTCATCTCCTAATATAACTTCTGATTTTGGTGCAGCAACCATCATTTGAAAGCAATCTTTGTTATTGTTCATGTGGTTAGAACAACCACTATCTAAGAACCACATATTTTGAGAGCTGTGTTGAGAGGGTTTAGCAACAGCAGCACATGAATAGAACATATTTTCAATGTTCATTGGCTTCCCTGCTTCTTCCTTTTGCTCCATATATTTTGCTTCTTGTTTATTCTGATTTTGAAACCAACAATCTTTGTTGAAGTGAGTTGGATTTTTGCACCTTTTACATTTATAATAGCAATCACATGTGTTGTGAGTGTTTCTATTACATAATATGCAATACAAAGGTGAATTTGATTGTGGTTCACTGGAAGAGTTAGAGAACCGATTTCTTCCCCGACAACCACCTTTTCTAGAATTCTGATATCCTGTCATTGGTGGACGGTTTTGAAAGGGTTGAGTTATGGCTGCGGTTTTTCCTTTCTTTTGTATCTTTAATTTGGTTTGTAAGGAATGTTCAATTGGTGGCTCAAAAAGTTTGAGCCTTTCTTCATGAGCCTTTAATGAACCTAAAAGCTCAGTCATAGATAGAGAATATATGTCTTTGGATTCCTCAATAGCTGTGACTATGTAGTTGTATTTCAAAGGTATACCTCTTAATACCTTTGGTACTATCTTCTTCTCTTCAATTGTATCTCCAAGACTTCGAATTTGATTTACAATATTAGAAACTCTGCTGAGATAAGATTGAAAGTCTTCAGTAGGAATCATCTTGAGATTATCAAATTCTATCCATACAGATTGCAGTTTCATTCCAATGATTTTCTCGGAGCTAACATACTCCAATTGTAATAGATCCCAGGCATCTTTTGCACTAAGAGCGTTCAGTATTCGAGGAAATATAGTCCGACCAACTCTTTGTTGGATAAATAATAATGCTTTTGCATCCTTTTTCAGATTTTCAGCTAACTCTTCTTGAAGAGTGGGAGTTGCTTCTGCTGCTATAGAGGTGGGTAAGCCATCCTTTACAATTTCCCAGAGAGATTGAGACATGAACAATGTTCTCATTTGCACTTTCCAGTAATTAAAATATTCTCCTTCAAAGATGGGAATATTTGATGCAGCATAAACAAACATTGATCCAGTGGAAGAACTCGATGATGCCATATGATGAACTCACCAAAATAGCGATGGAGAACACTCAGATACTACACTCAGATACTACACGTTCTGATGGCAGAGAGATTGTTACCTCTGATACCACTGTTATGAGTAAAGAAAAAGGCTTTTTTTCCTTTTTTATTTCTCTCACGTTCTTTACATAGACTTGGGCCCAATATATATAGCCCAAACAAAACACCACAAACATTACAGCTGTATATTATATCTTATACAATACAGGGTAATAGCGGAAGTTTCAGTTCTTGGCTTTATTCTCCCTTACTGCTCAGAAGATGAGGATGCGGAGACTGCAAGCTTTCCTTCTTTATCTCCTCCTTTTTAACTTCTTCTGAGCTTCTTCCTTCTTCTATCTTAATGTTTTTCTGGATCTTTTGACTTTCAGGATTACTCTGAGCTGTAATCTCAACATGGCTGTCCTCTCTCTGCTTAGTTCAAATTGGAAATCTATTAGCACTCATTTTGATTTCGATTTTGAGTTGCAACTTCCATTTCCATCCCTAATTTTATTTCTCATTTGATTGCATGCCAGGTTATATTGATCTAGAATATGAATTTTTTTATATAGAATGGTGTCATACTGTCATTAGAGTTAAATGACATGCTATACATAATAGTAATATTGGGAGGAAATATTCATGAGATGCAAGAAGGGTGTAAAGGATTATGTGTTAGAGCAAGTCCGCCTTAGTTTGAACAGACCTCAAAATTGAATTGATATTTGGGTGAGCCCTCAAAACTGAATTTGTATTTACGTGAGTATGTATGATATTCTTAAACTAAACATTTCCATATGTGATGTAGAAGTTTAAAATGAAAAAAAAAACTCAAGAGTTTATCTAAAAAGGTTATGATTTTTAGTCCGCTTAAAGTTGTTCTTTAGTTGTTTTTTTCTTCATTGTTATTATGTAAATGAACTAGATCAGCTTGCTTAATTTATCCTTGAGATAAAGCATATCTCCACTAATCTCACAGCAATAACACATTGCCAAAACACATTAAGGTACATTTTGAATTAATTCCATCTCTCCATGCTCTGGAAGAGTACTGGAAGAACCAAAAAAATGATGAAAAAACTCAAGTAGTTTAGTTCTTGTAGAAAAAACTCAAGGAGGTTAAGGTTTTTCTTGGATCGAAGAGTGGTCAAGGAAATAAATGAATCTAAATAATTTCCTTGTTGATTATGAATATGTAGACATAAACTTGAGCTCATCAAAACTGCTTTTCATGTCTTGTAGTTAATTACTCGCCTCTCGAAATTCTTAAGATCTCGCAACTCTTGTTAATTATTTGTCTCCAAGCCGTGCACACCCATGCCACTCTTCTACAACTTCGACTCTAGTTCCTTGGCTCTTAACAATATTATGCACCAATCATTGCCTCTCATACAATTCATATATGCCGCCACAATTCTTAAAGATCATGACAAAGATTGGAGATTCGACCTTGCGGGTAAGGTCAATTTTCAAGAGTGGATTAAGGTTTTGCACTCATCCGAGCGGACCCCCTTGTAGGAACCATGTGAGTGCATATGGAAGCTACCTTGAATGTTCATATGCAAATATATATAGATATATATATATATATATATATATATATATATATATATATATATATATATATATATATATATATATAGATATATATATATACTAGCAACTTCGAACTAGCTCCGCCCGTTCTCGATGCGTCGTTGCGGACTTCGCCCGCAACCAAGCGGGCTTCGCCCGCTTGGCATTCCGGCGGGCTTCGCCTGGCCCCCGGCGGGCTTCGCCCACCCGTTCTCGATGCGTCGTTGCGGGCTTCGCCTGCAACCAAGCGGGCTTCGCCCGCTTGGCATTGAAGCGGGCCTCGCCCGTTCGCCCGTTCGCTCGTTCGCCCGTTCGCCCGTTCTCGATACGCCCGCCCCCGCGAAGCACGCCCCCACGAAGCACGCCCCCGCGAAGCCCGCCCTAATTAATTATTTTCGCCCGTCCTCGATACGCCCGCCCCCGCGAAGCCCGCCCTAAACAATTATTTAAAAGTATTTATATTTTATTAAATACATTATAAAATAAAAAAACCAATTTTTATAATTTATTTAATTATAATTTAATAATCATTTATTTATATTTTGTTAAATACATTATAAAATAAAAAAACCAATTTTTATAATTTATTTAATTATAATTTAATAATCATTTATTTAATAAAAAATCAAATAAAAAAATGAAAAACAAAATAATAAAAAAAATCCCCCCTTCCGCCTCCGTCTCCTGCCCGCCGGCGGCTTGCCCGGCGCCCACCGGCGGGTTCGCCTGCCTCCGGCGAACCCACCGGGGGTTCTCCGACGGCGAGCGGGCAGGGCCACCGCCGGTGCAGATTCGTTCTTTGGTGTGAATCAAGATATGCATATTGTTTTAAGTAATATATATATATATATATATATATATATATATATATATATATATATATATTCGTACTAATTAGTATATTAGTTGATTAATATTAATTAATGATTGTTAATTAACATTGATTCGATTAATTATATTAATTAAAGTAATTTGTTCATTAACATTTTACGTGAGGTGGATGAGATAATAATTCAAGCAATCAAGAATGCCGGCCTTTATGATTTGATCTGGCAAGCTTTTGCAGTCTTTTTGCCTGTTGGAACAGTTGGTGTTCAAGGTGATCAAAGAACATATGGCTATCTTGTTGTTCTTAGAGAAATTACAAGTGAGGATGGAATGACTGCTGATTGGTGAGTTGCATCTTTTCTGGATTGTTGACTTTTTCTACAAATTATCACTGCTGGTATAGTTTTTCTTAAACATTACTTGTTTTTGGTGGGATGATGAGTAAAATATAGCTATGGAGATAGACATAGAGGGTGTAGAGAGATTTTTTAATACTTGAGGGAAGTTTAAGGGTTGTTAAGTTCCAACAAAGCTTTTACAATTTCTACAAAATTTCTATTTTACAAATGCTTTCATGGAATGACATAAGTTGGTGAAGAGCCTTACCCTACACCATGGCATTGCAAAATATATAACATATAATACAGAGCACGCGAGTAACTTCAACTAGATGGATATTTCTTAGACTTGGAAAAGCACCCATCTTACTCTGAAAGCAAACTTTTCCATTTTTAAGTATACATACCGGATTGATGCATCTGATCTCTCAAGTGTTAAATGTCTTCCTTCAGGTTTGCTTTTCCAGCATGCTTCAAACCTGAAGCAATCCAAAATAAGGAATTTTTTTAGATGGCTAGATAAATTACCATGGCAGTAGTTTAAAATTTTATGTACGCCTGAGATTCTAAGAAATAATCACTTCATATTGTATGAGTCTTCACTTTCCAGGAGTTGTCTGTCGTAGTGTTGTGGTAATTGCCGTCTCTTTCCATACAAGCGGAGGGGGGGGGGGGCTGATTTTCGAAGCCACACAATCTAAGTTGACATTGTTTTTGGAATCAAATTGTTGGCGGTATCCTTTTGGATCTTTTAGAAACCTTCCAATTCTTTTTTTGGACACCGCTCAATTCGTGGCACCTCCGTTTGAAATTTCCCAAATTCCAACAATTATGGAGCAGTATTGATAGCGGAATATTTTTTGTTCCAAACAATTGAGGAGATTTTTTGGAAGGAGATTTTTTCTCCTTCCTTGATTGGATCCAGCCGGCCCCACTTTTCTTTTACCTGATTTAGGGTTCTTCAAGCCTATATAAAGAGAGGGCCGATTTTCTCCAAGCATGCAGGATTTCGGGCAAGCAGGAGAATGCAGAGGAGATCAGTCGGCCTTGGCCGAACCTGGGGGTTCTTCCCCGTTGCAACCGCATGTGCATTTTTTTTGGTTGACGGTCACCATCCTTTTCGTCGAACTTCTTCCTTGCTGCAGCTTTGCCTACAGGTTTCTTCCTTACTGTAGCGTAGTCGTCTCTCGGTCGTCGACTCTTCTTCTCTTGTCGATGGTTTTCTTTCTTATTGCATCGTGTACGGCCGGATCTTGGAAGATTTTCTCTCGGTTTATTTTTCCTTCCATTACAACCATATTATATGTTTGAGAAAAAAATAAAATTCTCTTCCTACACAGTGGGCGTACTCATTTTTCAATTTCGGGGAACCACTTTAAATTTGATGTTCTTAGTCTGTGGTATTTTTCTTATTATTTCGTACTTATCGTTCTTCGTAAACTCTTTTTTTGCCGTTAGATTATTTTTGTAGATCTAAAAATTATCTGTCTTGACCGATTTTTCATAACAAGTGGTATCAGAGGGAGGTTCCATCGGCGACTAATTGGATGTTCTGTTTCGATTTGTGTCAACGGTAGGTGACGACATCGGTCCGCTCCCTATCTTCCCAATCTTTATTCGTGAATTTTTCTTGTTGTCTCGGTCTCAGTGCAGATTTTTAGTTTGATTTCTATGGCATTTCTACACCTAGTGCGAAGTTTGAAGTTGTGTTATTATAACTTTTAATTTGGAGTTAATTTTCCTGATCAAGAACTTTGTTTTGTGAATGCAGTTTAGTCATCCTCTATTACCTAAGCACTTTCATTGTTACTCTTTCGTTCTTCATGAGCTTAGAGTGTGTCTAATCAACTTTTTTTCATTAGTTCTCATATGGGTTCATTTCTCATGCCGAAGTTAGTTTTATTTGCATTCATTGTTGATGTGTCTGTATTTGTTAATTTCTCTCCCACATACACATCAAAAGTCAGAGATCTTAACAGGTTCATTTATTTTGCTATGGGAGACCACCGCTGGAGGTGGGGCAGTTGAAATTTAGCTTCAAGGTGGAGTGTTTCTTAGACAATCATGTTAGTCCAGTTTGTGTGCTACTCGGGATTGAAGGAGTTTTTTTTTCTTATGATCCGTTTTTTGCCGAAGTTCATTCAGTTGGTTCCTTTGGTTTTGGATCTTGATGACCTTTGGGTCATCTTGGCGTTATCTCAGACAGGTGGAGCATGTCATGAAAGAGACGTCAAAGTGGAGATTGTTGTGGTAATTGTCGTCTCTTTCCATTCAGGCGGGGGGCTGATTTTGGAAGCCACACAATCTAAGTTGTCATCGTTTTTGGAATCAAATTATTAGCGGTATCCTTTTGGATTTTTTGAAAACCTTCCAATTCTTTTTTGGACACCGCTCAATTCGTGACACCTCTTTTTGGATTTCTCCAAATTCCAACAATTATGGAGCAGCATTGATGGCAGAATATTTTTTGTTCCGAACAATGGAGGAGATTTTTTGGAATGAGATTTTTTCTCTTTCCTTGATTGGATCCAGTCGGCCCCACTTTCCTTTTACCTGATTTAGGGTTCTTCAAGCCTATATAAAGAGGTGGTCGGTTTTCCCCAAGCATGCAGGATTTCGGGCAAGCAGGAGAACGCAGAGGAGGTCGGTCAGCCTTGGCCGAACTTGGGGGGGTTCTTCCTCATTGCAACCGCGTGCGCATTTTTTTTTGGTCGGCAGTCGCCATCCTTTTCGTCGAGCTTCTTCCTTGCTGCAGCTTTGCCTGCAGGCTTCTTCCTTACTGCAGCGTGCTCGTCTCTCGGTCGTCGACTCTTCTTCTCTTGCCGCTGGTTTTCTTTCTCATCGCATCGTGTGCGGCCGGATCTTGGAGGATTTTCCCTCGGTTTATTTTCTTCCATTATAGCCATATTATATGTTTGAGAAATAAAATAAAATTCTCTTCATGCACAGTGGATGTACCCATTTTTCAATTTCGGGGAACCACTTTAAATTTGATGTTGTTTGTCTGTTGTGTTTTTTCTTATTATTTCATACTTATCGTTTTTCGTAAACTCTTTTTTGTCATTAAATTATTTTTGTAGATCTGAAAATTATCTGTCTGGACACTTTTTTCATGACAGTAAAGTTCCATCTCTCTCCATCATCTACAGTCCCCATTCAGTTAGAGAAAATTGATTCACCCGCTTGGACTGAGACCTTGAATCCTCTTGGTCCACCGCACTTCCATTGGTTAGGGATTTCCTAATAGAGATGGCCTTATTTGGAGCTTTTGCAAGAATATGAGCTTTATTGATTTTCCTCTTTCCACTAGAGTTGAAAGCCATAGGATGATGGTGAAATGAGACTTAAAAGTATTACTTCTTCCTCATCTGTTTCATTTCTCCTATGCAAACTTCCATTTATGAAGAGGCGGATGACCATGATGTCCATCAAGAAATGTGGATGACAAACTATGATAACATATTGACAGAGATGACTCAAAATTTATGAATATGGCTCAGTTACGTGAAAAATCTATCCATTCATGTAAATAACTCTCTACTAAAATAATAAAAATTATAGCCATATAATCAAACACAAGATAGAACATAGCGTGGATTAGTTGCACTCAAATATATTGCTATATTATTATGATTTTAATTTGTAATCCAAGCATAAAGTCCTATGATTTGAACCTCTTTTGTTCACTACTGTTGCGGACTAACTCGATGCCCCGGTCGGACCGGATTCAATTGGACCGTCTTAGCTTGCGGGGCGGTTCAGCGCGCACACAGTCAGAGAGAAAGAAAGGTTGACTCAAGGTTTGATGACGTGGAAAAATCCCTCAACTGGGTAAAAAAATCACGCGATCGGGTCTGTGCCGGTCAAAGTCTACTAGCTACTGGCGATTACAATATGTTTGGAGAATCGGGGCGACAAGCCGCTCCGGTTACAGCTTGGGGGGAGAGAGAAAAAGACTACTACTCCCGACGGGCAATAGGTTGCGCCGCGGGAGTGACTTGGACGCTGAAATACGAGAGATGGCCCTGGTGCTCTGACGCTGGGGGCGGCGTGCGCTTGCTTGCAAGGGTTGCCTTCCTCCTTCGGCTCGCTCTGGGACTTTGGCGTTTTCTTGCTGGTGGCGCGTTGGTGCCTCGTGGTGGCTGGAGGATGACTTGAGGGAGGAGACCGACGGAACTATCACCTGAGGAAGAAGATTACCGGGAGCCGAAAAGTGAAGAATGAGGAGGCCCTGAGGCTCCTTTTATAGCCTCCAAGAGAGGTTCATGGCGGGCCCCACCACTAATGTAGTGGGTTAGTGGGTGGTTACCCACCAGATCGGACGGCGAGGAAAGCCCACCGTGATCGGACGGCGAACAGGCTGTCCATAGTGATGGCGCAGTCGGGCGGTGGAGGCGGCCGGCCGGCGGCCCGGCGGCGGCTTGGCCGGTGGCTAGGCCGGCGGCGGCCTGGTCGGCGGCTAGGCCGGCGGCCTGGCGGCTTGGCCGCGGTCTGTGGAGGCAAGGCCGGCCTGGCCGCGAGCCCGGCTAGTGGCCAGGTCGTCGGCGGCCTAGCAGCTTGGCCTCGGCCTGCAGCGGCAAGGTCGGCGACTCGCCGACGAGCCCGGCTACCGGTCAGGCAGGTGGCGGCCTAGTGGCCTTGCTGCGACCTGCAACGACAAGGCCGGCGGTGGCCGACGGCTAGTCCTGTGGCGACGGCGGTTTCCACTTAAAGGGGGCGGTTTTGGAGGAGAGAGATGGAGTGGGCCCTCCCCCCCCCCCCATGATTTCCTCATCATGGAGAGTTCATGGGGGTGGAGTTGACCTAGTCAACCCCATGATCTCCCGTTTTTGGAGGAGATCATGGGGGAATCTCACTTATAAATGGGGGTGTAAACCATCAATTGCCACCAAATTCTTGATATTCGAGAGCGAAGAGAGTGAGAGAAGAAGGATTTTCCCGTTATCCTTCCCATCCTGCTGTCATGACCACCTCCGACGAGAAGATGAAGGTGGCGAAGGGCGGTGCTTCCAAGGTATCCAGAGCAAACTTGTCGAAAAAGTGTTGGCCGGCAAAGACGCCGAACGCGGCCGTGCGCGTCCTTGTTGTGTAACGTCCCAATCCGCGCTAGGCCCCTCGCACGAGTTTTGAGTCAAGAGACTTGACTCGGGCTCGGGGCGCACCGGCAAAAGGTGTCAAGTGCGTTGGATAGAGTGTAGGGTTGGGTGATATCCAACGGATCGAAAGGGGATGGCCTAAGGGAAAATCGTCGAGAATACCTGGTGATTCTCGCCGATCGTCGAGTATCGATGAGAATACTCAACGCTCTCAACGCCAGATTTCCGATAGGAATGGCCCAAGGGAAAATCGTCGAGAATACCTGGTGATTCTCGCCGATCGTCGAGTATCGATGAGAATACTTAACGCTCTCAACGCCGGATTTCTGATAAGAATTGCCGAAGGGAAAATCGTCGAGAATTCCTGGTGATTCTCGCCGATCGTCGAGTGTCGATGAGAATACTCAACGCACTCAACGCCGGATTTCCGATAAGTTAGGCTAAGGGAAAATCGCCGGGTATCATTGTTGATACCTGACGAATTCGTCGAGAATGCCTGACAATTCTCGCCAATCGTCGAGAATGACAGATGATTCCCGCCGAATTTGACTTGTGCGTTTTCTTCGCCCAGGCAGATTCGCTGACTTGCACAGGCGGACCGAACCGGGCTTCTGGATTCGTGCTAGATGATTCCTTGGACCGGGTCACTTCAATATGACCCATTATGAGCGGTCCAATGGGGCGTTGACACGTGGCAGAAGATGTAACCTAATATATCGGCTTATAAAGGGACGTTAAAGCCGAACCCTAGCCTTGCGCCGATCAACCCTTGCCGTCATTGTGGAACTCGCGAACCGTCGGAGCCAAGGGAAGTCGGAGCTCTTGGAGACGGCCTTCTCTCGACCTCTCTCTCTCTCTCTTTCCTTTGCCGTGAAGAACAAGCACCAAGCAAGGGATGCCGCAAAGAAGAACGACTAGATCCATGGCCGGGAATGTTGGTACCGCCGGAAACGAGGTGAGCTTCCTCCCCTCTCCCTTGGTGCTAGATCTGTAGTTATATTCTAGGAGAGATATCGACTCCATAGAGTCTTGATGGTGAAGAGGAGATTTCTTAGGGAAAGCCATGCCTAGGTTGTTTTCTAGGCTTTTAGTCTTCTTCAACCTCTCCATCATTCAAAGTGAAGATGAGAGAGTGATTCGTGGAGAAGTGTGGCTTTGTGAGGGTGAATAAGGGTGGACGAATGTCTAGAGGAGTTTTGGGAGGTCGGTGCAAGAAGGAAGATGAACGGATGCCGCTCATCTCACCTTAAGATGCGTGCAGAAATCTGACTTCTGCACGCAGCGATCTTCTTCGCCAGTTTCGGAGGCATTCTGTTCATATCTGGGTTTTTGACTCAACACGAAAGTCATATCCCTCAAAGATACCTTTCCAACGAGTGGTTGCACATTTCCAGGCGATACCTGTAGCCACGGGAAAGTCCGTTCGAGTCTGCTGTGATTGGGGGAAATATGTCCAGGAAATCTGTATCTTGTACGCAGCAGACTTCGAGTCAATTTTCTGATGTGATGCGACCAGATCTGGGCTTCCGACTCAACATGAAATTCGTAGCCCTCGCGAATACCTTTCCAACGAGGGGTTGAGTGAGAGTTTATAGAAGATTCCTGTAGCTCCAGGAATTCCAGTTTTGGTGGCAAGCTATATAATAATAATGTTCATGTTAACTCACGGTTAAGTGTACTCTTGTGAAAGTTATGATGTGCAATTTATATCATTTGACTCCTTTGATTATGACGTTATAGTTAACCTTATGAATGTTGTGCTCAACATTGATAGCCATCTAGGTTAATGGTGATGTGAATTGAGATAGGATGGTTAGTGATCCATGGAGGTTGAGCTTGGTTGTAGATTATATCTATCCTGTGATGAATTGAGATGATCAATTGAATAGATAGTTGTGAATGAGAGGAACTCTATTGGGAGAGTATTTTGTACCCGGGATCTGAGCCTAATGGGTTTTGTTGATAACCGATGCTTAGAGATGTAGTCTCCCTACGGGTAGCATCGAGTGAGTTGTGATGGTGCATGTGGTGTGCGACGACTCGATGTGTCGCGATACTGAGATAATGAATGTGGTAGGTCTACGGGCTCGCCAGTCGTCACACCGATGGGAGCCAATAGTTAGACCTTGGGCTGTAGGGCTAGACACTTGGTGTCCATAACCCGAGGTCTCCTCCGCGCCATGAGAACGGTTGGGCTTGCGCCTCGTGCGATTCCGAGGTTCCTTACGATTTGAAATCAAAGGCCAGGTTGGGCTGTGTTCTTGGTGCACATCTACCCAAGACCCCTTCTGAGCCGTAGTACGCGTGTGAGCTTCGCTATTGTGTTCTTAGCGTTGAGGCGTACAGAGGCCTAGGACAGGTAGTGTGGATACCACCTAGTAGTGGAGACGCCCGCTCCACTGTCACCGTCTGGCCACGACGGTAGACGCCTGAGAGGTTAGCTACCTGATCGAAAAGTTGGAACTTCAAGTATGTGTCGACATAGCAACTTGCATGTGTGTGAACATGGGTCGGTCATTGCATAGCATTCATATCATACCATTCATATCATGCACAAGATCCTTATCGTATAAGTTTGTATTGGCACTCTTATACGATGAGTTACTTTTTTGTTAAGCCGAACCTTAACTTATAAGTTTGTATGGGCACTCTTATAAGTTAAGTTACTGTTCCTGTTGTAGATTACCTGCTGATTAATTATTTGATTTAATAGAACTGCTAGCTTACTTCATAGAGATATTATTCTTACCAGTTCCTTGTCACCTGCTTGATTACTCTTGTTATATATATACATATTATACTTGTTTCCTTTCTCCGCCCGGTGCCGAGGAGTCATCGGAGGAGTGGATGTGAAGCCACTTATTCTTTATGACTAACGGTTGCTACGTCTTCCATTTTAGGAGGAAATCCCGCAGATAGGCCAGCAGCAGGACATCTAGGCCCGGATGACAGGACCTGAGGTGACGGTACCATCGATACCGTCCGTGACAGTTGTGAGTGTTTTGTTGTAGCCTTCTTGGCAAACAGTTTTTAGACTCTGATATTTTAGAAGCTCGTTATGCTTCTTATTTTCCGCTTCGTTTTGGACTTAAAACAATGTGTGAATTGACTTTCGTTTTATCTTATGATTGGGTTGGCATAGTACATTGATATTGGTTGTAGCCGGCGGAATAGGCGTCTTGTAGTATAGACTAACCCGTGTGTTAGTGCTACCGCAAGGCGGCTACTCTGGGCATAAGACTCCCCTCGTGCCGTGTGCGAATAGAACCAAAACAGTCCGGAAACTGGAGTAATGGAAATTTTATTATCCAAAAAACTATCTAACAAAGGTATAGCCTCCCTTATATAGAATGGAGGAGACGAGATAGAGTAGAAATATCCAATGTGGGACTAAATACAGAAATACAGCATATACAAAGCTAACCGCCTAACCGCCTAACGGCGCGGTTAGTAAGAACACTAACCGCTCGGTTATCACCAGGAGACGAGCCGCCGACCATCGATATCCCAGAGAGTAACCGGCTAACCGCCCGGTTACCAAACCGCCATGCCAACCCGCTATCGTTGCTCAGATATCAGACCGCCGGAGACAACCCGCCAACCCGCGCGGTTTCCAAACCGCCCGTTCTTTAACCGCCTGTCCGCCCAGGCCTATACAGCAACACTCCCCCTCAAGCTGGAGCATATATGTCGATCATGCCCAGCTTGCTGCAAATGTGGAAAAAGGAAGCGGATACAGGCTTTGTGAAGATATCTGCTAACTCTTTCTCTGTCGTAACAAATGGAGTGCAAATCTGGTTCTTCAACACTTCTTCCCGAATGAAGTGACAGTCAACCTCTATGTGTTTTGTCCGCTCATGAAAGACTGGGTTCTTGGAAATGTAGATGGCCGCCTTGTTGTCGCAAAATATGGGAAGCGGATAGTTGTAGACCCCTCCTAAATCCAGCATGAGAGCCTGCAACCATTTCAACTCGCACGTGGTTGACGCCATACTTCGATATTCTGCTTCCGCACTAGATTTGGAGACAACAGATTGCTTCTTGCTCTTCCAGCTAACCAGATTTCCTCCAACAAACGTGCAAAAGCCAGATGTCGACTTGCGATCCCATTTGTCGTCCGCATAGCTAGCATTGGAGTACGCTTCCACTCTGAAATGGCCATTCTTCTGAAAGAGGAGACCTTTCCCAGGAGATGACTTTACATACTCCAGAATTCTTAGAGCGGATTGAAGATGGCATTCCCTAGGAGACTGCATAAACTGGCTGACCTTTCCAACTGCATAAGAGATGTCTGGTCTGGTCACCGTGAGGTAAATGAGTTTGCCAACAAGACGCCGATACCTCGTAGTGTCCGATAGAGGAGGTGATTCGTCAGTCCATGTTTTGTCTTCTCCAGGAGCCATGGGACACCGAGCAGGTTTAGCGACCGTCAATCCTGCCTCTTTCAATAAGTCAAGAACATACTTGCGTTAAGAGAGAACCAAGGAGCACGGTTTCCGAGAGATTTCAATTCCCAAGAAGTATTTTGGAGAACCCATATCCTTCGTGACAAGGTGTTGGCGGAGATGGACCTTCGTCAAGGCTACACCAGCTTGGTCGTCGCCAGTAAGAAGTATGTCATCCACATAAACGGCTAGCACAACCAGACCCGAGGATGTCTTGCGAATGAACAAGGAGTGATCCGCCGAACTCCTTGTGAAACTGATTTCCCCAACTATGTCACTGAACTTGTCGAACCATGCCCGAGGACTCTGCTTTATACCATAGATGGCCTTTTTTAACCGGCATACTCGAGTCTCCCCCTGAGCAACATACCCAGGAGGTTGCTCCATGTAGACATCCTCATGAAGATCACCATAGAGGAAGGCATTCTTGACATCCAACTGGGAAATAGGCCAATCCTTATTGACCGCCACCGATAGAAGAACTCGAATAGTGCTGAGACGAGCAACCGGAGAGAACGTGTCGAAGTAATCAACACCGTAAGTCTGGGTAAATCCCTTGGCCACAAGACGGGCCTTGTACCGGTCCACACTGCCATCCGGACGGAACTTGACGACAAAGACCCAGCGACATCCAACCACATCTGTGCCAAAAGGAGGAGGCACAAGAGTCCAAGTGCCCCGCTCAGAGAGAGTAGCAATTTCTTCATCCATGGCCGCCTTCCAGTGAGGAACATCAAGGGCTTCCTGGTAGTTGCGAGGAGTGGAAGTCGCCGAGATGGCTAGGGCGAAGTCCCTGCGAGAAGGTGTTAGCCGATCATAAGAAACAACAGCGGCCAGCGAGTGCTGGGTGCACGTCCGAACCCCTTTGCGAAGAGCAATGGGCAGTTCCAGGTCATCTAGTTCCTCAGTCGCCGGTGCATCCGTGGCGGAGAAGGCTGGCCCGGGAGAGGAGAGAGACGGCCGAGGAGAGGAGGAAGATGGCAGGGGATCAACAGACGGAGTGTGCGGTGGAGTTGGTGATGGAGGAATCTCAAGAGGAGTGGATGGGACGGAGGGAATGGTTGGAGAGGGCAAGTCAGCCGGAGAAAGAGTAAGGTCAGAGGAGAAGTATGAGGCATTTTCAAAGAACGTCACATCCGCCGAAACGAACTGTTTGCGATGAACAGGGTCAAAGCAATAGTAACCTTTTTGAGTAGTAGAATAACCCAAAAAGATACACTTGGTGGAACGTGGGGATAACTTGTCGCGAGTTGCGGAAGGGTTGTGAACAAAGGCGGTGCAGCCAAAAATGCGTAGAGGTAAGGGAAAGGCATTCTTGGCCGGATAGAGAATGGAAAAAGGTGTTTTGCCTTTAAGAACTGTCGAGGGAAGACGATTGATGAGGAAGCAGGAGATGAGAACTGCATAGCCCCAGTAGCTACGAGGAACCTGCATCTGTGCCATGAGAGTGCGAGCGACATCGAGGAGGTGACGGTTTTTACGTTCCGCCACCCCATTTTGCTGGGAGGTATATACGCAGCTAGTTTGATGAATGATGCCGTGTTGCATACAGAAAGAAGAAAATTCATTACTCAGGTATTCTTTAGCATTATCTGAACGAAAAACTTTCACAGAAGCACCAAACTGAGTTTTAATCATAAAATAGAAGGATTGCCATACAGAAAATAGTTCAGAGCGTTCTTTTAAAAGATACACCCATGTACATCGAGAGAAATCATCAATAAAGGTTACAAAATAGGAACTACCCCGCCCTACGGTAAGGGTGGGGGCAGGACCCCATACATCAGAGTGAACAAGGTCGAACGGCTTAGAAGAGCCACGACCTTGCTTAGGAGGAAAGGGGGAGCGGTGATGCTTGCCTAGCTGACAGGCATCACAGTTGATAGGAGAAGCATGCTGAGGTAGGTGGGGTAACAGTTGGTGGATGAGACATGATGGAGGATGCCCAAGACGAAGGTGCCACTGAAGAAGATCTGTAGAAGTGGATGAGAATGCTGAAAGAGCGGATACATCATCAAGGAAGTAAAGGCCGCCTCTCTCAGTCCCAGTAGCAATCGTCCGCTTGGAGTCCGGGTCCTGAAAAGAATAAGAAACAGGAGTAAACGTGACTGAGCACTGAAGTTGCTTGCAAAGGGAAGCAACCGACAATAAATTGCACGGGAACTTGGGCACATAGAAAGTATCCGCTAGGAGAAGGGACGGAGTAACTTGAAATATGCCAGTCCCATGCACCGGAGAGGGAGAGCCATCCACAACGAGAACTGGGGGCAATCGATCATGTGTTTCTAGGAGAGAAAAACACTGAGGATTGCCCGTCATATGATTAGTGGTGCCAGAGTCGATTAGCCATTTACCTTGAGTCACCACATGGGCGCTACCTGAAGTCGTGGCCACCGAGGCAGATGAGTTGGATGAGTGGGGGGCATCACCAGAGGGACGAAGGTGCGGATGCTTTGTCCAGCATCGGTCAATCAAGTGGCCTGTGCGGCCACTGTGAGAACAGAGATAGCGAGAAGGACCGCGCCCGCCAGACTGGTGACCACGTCCACCCGAGCCACCACGATGTGCTTGGTGGGCATAGGCATCCGGAGCAGGAGGAGCGGCAAGTAAAGGACGATTGAGCAGAGAGGTAACAGCGGCAATGCGGGCAGCGGTAGCATCCAGAGTGGGAGATTCAGCTTCTCCAAGAATTTGTTGCCGGATCATATCATAGGAATCTGGGAGCCTCAGAAGGTAACAAACAACCAGGAGTTCCTGGAAGTGCTTCAGTTGGGTGGCCACATCCGCAGAGAGGGGACGATGTTGAAGAATCTCCGCTCCAAGGGCTTGGACCTGTTGGTAAGCCGCAGCAGGAGACATGGATTGGCGAGCAAAGAGATCCGCATACAGAGTATAGATGCGAGATGTTTGACCCCCTTTGGAGTAGAGGGCGGCTAAGTGAAGCCAAGCTTGCTTGACCGTCTCATCGTGACGGATGACTGGAAGACATTCATCGGACAAGCTGTTTGCCAGCCACGTACGAACAAGAGCGTCATTCACATCCCAGTCATTAAACTGGTCAGAGTCCGCAGGAGGAGGGTCATTGGTAAGATGATGACGCTTGCATTGAGAGCGGAGAAGAAAGGTAAACGAGACACTCCAGTCGGGATAATTGGGGCCGAGAAGCTTAGAAACTGTTCCAAGGTTCCCGGACGCAGCAAGAGGAGGAGGAGGGTGGGTAACGATAGTAGTCGAGGTGGAGACATCAGAAGTAGTCATTCTGGAAGAGAGGTCGCGCGGTTAAGAAAGTAAACCGGGCGAGCAGCAGAAGGAGAAGATCGCAGCGGTCAAAGGAGATAGCAGCGGCTAGAAAAAGCCACGACCAACTGCGGACAACCAATGGGGAAGAAGGTCGTACGACAAGACAGGTCGCACGAGACAAGCAGATCGCACGAACAGATTGTTCGGGCGAGAAGAGGAGATCGCGAGAGAAGCAGAGGGGAAGGCAAACGAGAGAGATCGCGAGAGATCGTGAGAGATCGCGCGACAAGCAGATCGCACGAGCTGAAGGCAAACGCAAACAGGGGGACTAGATCGCTGCCTCTGATACCATGTGCGAATAGAACCAAAACAGTCCGGAAACTGGAGTAATGGAAATTTTATTATCCAAAAAACTATCTATTACAAAGGTATAGCCTCCCTTATATAGAATGGAGGAGATGAGATAGAGTAGAAATACCCAATGTGGGACTAAATACAGAAATACAGCATATACAAAGCTAACCGCCTAACCGCCTAACGGCGCGGTTAGTAAGAACACTAACCGCTCGGTTACCACTAGGAGACGAGCCGCCGACTATCGATATCCCAGAGAGTAACCGGCTAACCGCCCGGTTACCAAACCGCCATGCCAACCCACTATCGTTGCTCAGATATCAGACCGCCGGAGACAACCCGCCAACCCGCGCGGTTACCAAACCGCCCGGTCTTTAACCGCCTGTCCGCCCAGGCCTATACAGCAACATGCCGTGTTTTGTGTTCCGGGAGGGGGTCTTACAAATGGTATCAGTTTGTCGCGATCCTCACCTAAAGAAGTCATTTAACAATGGGCCACTCCCGTTCGATTAGTCAGCTTGGGGACAAACTGACTTAGCGGAAGCAGTGGTGTGCCCATATGTAATTCACACTAAGTTTGTCCAACTTTGACCTTAGTTTTAGCCAACCTGACCCTAGTTCGTACTTATGCGTAGGTCCCAGCGCAGGTGGAGCCGGTTGGGGGTACTCCTACCCCTTACGTTCCTTCACAATTCCAACAGTCAGAGCTGGGGCAAACGCTGTCAGCAATATTAGATGCTTTTAGAGCTCAACAAGCTCCGGTGCAGCAACAAGCTCCGGTCTCCAACTGGTTGAGCACCTTCCGTGCCCTGTCCCCTCCTGCTTACCTAGGGACAGAGTTGGCGGTGCGCACCGAAGAGTGGATTGATACCGTTGAAGAGCTGATGGCCGGTATAAGATGCCCGAGCAATATGGCAATGACCTTGGTGGTGACATTGCTGGAGCTGCACGCCAAACGATGGTGGAAGTCCCTCAAGGGCTCCACCTTTCGAGGGCGAGTGTACACAAACATTAGTTGGAGTGAATTCTCGGAAGCTTTCTTGGAACATTTCATCCCCTCTTCCGCACGGGATGGACTTGAGGAGAGATTTCTACAACTGAAGCAGGGATCGAAATCGGTGACGGAATACCAGCAAGAGTTTCAACACCTCGCTAGGTTTGCCAATTCTTATGACTTGGATGATAGAGGCTATGCGAAGCGCTTTTACAAAGGGTTAAGGGACCCCCTGAGACAGGCCCTTTTGTTTATAGCTGACGCTAGCCTGGCGGAAATTATTGACATGGCAAAGAGACTAGAGGCAGATAACATGGAAAGTAATAAGATACCTACAGAAGGGGTGATGGAAGTCGGCCCCAGTAATAGAAGGAGACATGATCATGGTAGAGGAAGAGGAAATCAGAGAGGCGGCCGGTGGTTCAACCGGAACTATAGAATGGAGCACCCGATTCTGCAGCCACCAGCATTGCCTCCACCACCACAACAACAACAATTTCAACAACCTGGGGGCCGACGAGACATAGTGTGTTTCGAGTGCAACCAACCGGGGCACGTCCGGCGTTTCTGCCCGCGGTTGTTCGTGAATGCTCCTCTTGTTCTCCCTCCAGCAGCTCCTCGTGGACGGGGCCATATACGTGGTCGGGGATGGGGACCACCAGGGAGAAATCAGGGACATTTGCGGGAGCAGGTGTTCGCTTTGGATATGACCCAAGCGCGGAACCCGCAAGAGGTTATCGCAGGTACGTACTGAGTTTATTAATAGTGCTCGGACATGTTTCTTTTTATGATACATGGAACATGCACATCCCTAGCTAGTGGTTATATCTTGATATTTTAGGCACCGTCATGGTTAATGGGAGCCCCGCTTATGCGTTATTTGATACGGGCGCATCTCACACGTTCATTTCGGCGGACTTCGTGAAAGACTTAGAGAGGGTGCACCATTTCACTGGCACTACGCAAAGAGTGCGTCTCCCAGATGGATCCGAGATGACGTCGTCTGCTAGCTGTGACTTCAACACGCTCATAGGAGGGAAGTTCTTTGAAATTGCAGCGACAGTATTGAAGATTCCAGAGTTCGACCTCATTTTGGGCATGCATTGGTTGGACTGGCACCACGCCAGAATTAATTGTTCGGAGAAGAAAGTTACTTTGAGGCATGGAGACTCGGAAGTTGTCTTCCAAGGTATTAGATTCGCACCTCGTAAACTGTTATCTTCAATTCAGGTTATAAAATCTCATATGGAGGGGGACGAAGTCTATGTAATTTGTTTCGAGTTGAAGAAGATGGCATTAGATGTCAAAGATGTGCGGGTGGTGCGGGATTTCCCCGAGGTATTCCCCGAGAAATTGCTGGGACTACCCCCGCATAGGGAGGTGGATTTCCAAATCAAGCTAGTTCCGGGTGCCAAGCCCGTTTCACGGGCTCCTTACCGAATGGCTCCGAAGGAACTTGCGGAGTTTAGAGTCCAACTTCAGGAATTGGTGGAAGCAGGCTTCGTTCGCCCAAGTTCGTCACCTTGGGGAGCTCCTGTTTTGTTCGTTAAGAAGAAGGACGGCACCCTACGGTTGTGCATAGATTATCGATAATTGAATCGGTTAACGGTGCGGAACACCTACCCTCTACCCCGCATCGATGAACTATTTGATCAGTTGGTGGGATCACATTGGTTCTCCAAGTTGGACCTGCGGTCGGGGTATTATCAGCTGAGAATACAAGAGGACGATATTCAGAAAATGGCGTTTAGCTCGAGATACGGCCTATATGAGTTCACCGTGATGCCATTCGGGCTCACGAACGCCCCTTTAGCCTTTATGAGTTTGATGAACAAGGTGTTCGGCCCCTATTTGGACATCTTTGTCATCGTGTTAATCGATGACATTCTGGTCTACTCCAAGACAGAAGCGGAGCACGCCGAACATCTAGCCTTATTACTGGAGAAGTTAAAGGAACACGCTTTATTTGCCAAGTTCAGCAAATGCTAGTTTTGGCTCCAAGAGGTTGCCTTCTTGGGCCATGTGATTAGTGGGGCTGGGCTAGCGGTGGATTCGGCCAAGGTGCGGGCCGTGAAGGAATGGTCGCCATTGAAGTCGGCGGCCGACGTACGGAGCTTTCTTGGACTTGCCGGGTACTATCGCAAGTTTGTGAAAGGCTTCTCGAAGGTCGCCCTTCCCCTTACCACACTGACGAAGAAAGGTGTGTCGTACGAATGGACACCCTAGTGTGAAGCCGCGTTCCAAGAGTTGAAGGACCGGCTCACGACCGCACCCATCCTAGCCCTCCCGTCAGGGAAGGAAGGCTTTCAAGTTTATACGGATGCGTCGTACCAAGGGATGGGAGTCGTGTTGATGCAGAATGGGCACGTGATTGCTTATGCTTCAAGACAGTTGAAGAAGCATGAAGCCAACTATCCGGTGCATGATTTGGAGTTGGGAGCGGTGGTGTTCGCCCTAAAGATTTGGAGACACTATCTGTATGGCGTCCACTGCGAGATCTTCTCGGATCATAAGAACTTAAAGTACGTCCATACTCAAAAGGAGTTGAATTTGAGACAACGGCGGTGGTTGGAGTTTTTGTGTGACTACGAATTCACCTTGAACTACCACCCCGGAAAAGTTAATTCCGTAGCTGACGCCTTGAGTCAAAAAGTACCGGGATCAAGCAAGGAGTCCCGTTTGATGAGCATGGAGTTAGTCCGGATACTTAGGGAGATGGAGATCATGTTGGTATTTAAGGATCAACCGGAAGAGTATACGGAATACTTGGCCGCGATGAGTATAGTTTGCAACATACGGGACCGGATTCGGATGGAGCAAAAGGAGGATGTGGCTCTAATTCCGGTTTTCAAGTCAATTGAGGATGGGATGACGGAAGAGTACTTCTTAAAAGACGGCCTCGTCCATTTTCGTGGACGGCTTTATATCCCCGAAGGTGGCAATATTCGAGAGGATATCCTAAAGGAGGCTCATTGCTCCCAATATTCAGTACATCCTGGGATCGCAAAAATGTACACCGATTTGCGGAAGACGATATGTTAGCCGGGCATGAAGAGGGATGTCAAGTATTTTGTTACGCATTGTGTGGCATGCCAAATGGTGAAGGCAGAGTGCAGAAGTCCCGGTGGAATGTTACAGTCATTGCCCATCCCAGAATGGAAGTTTGAGGATATCTCCATGGACTTCGTCCACGGATTACCTCGCTCACGCTCGGGGAATGATTCGGTGTGGGTGATTGTCGATCGCTTGACCAAAGTAGCCCGGTTTATCCCAATGAAGAAGGAGGCGCATGTGGATGTTTTGGTGCGCCTATTCGTAGAACAGTTTGTGCGGTATCATGGAGTGCC
The DNA here is from genome assembly GCA_039513925.1 of Platanthera zijinensis. Classification (NCBI taxonomy): domain Eukaryota; kingdom Viridiplantae; phylum Streptophyta; class Magnoliopsida; order Asparagales; family Orchidaceae; genus Platanthera; species Platanthera zijinensis. The sequence continues at coordinate 161,102,352 of CM077092.1, forward strand.
AAAGACGATCGTCTCTGACCGAGATGGTTGGTTTACGTCAAGAGAATGGAGGGCTGTACAGGCTTACTTGGGCTCGCATCTCACTTTCAGCACAGCTTTTCATCCTCAGACGGACGGGCAATCTGAACGGACCATTCGAACATTGGAGGACCTGTTGAGATTGTGTGTGATAGATAGGGGGGAGCCGTGGGAAAGACTCTTGCCCTTAGTGGAATTCTCCTATAACAACAGCCATCAAGCTAGCATTATTATGGCACCCCATGAAGCTCTATACGGAACGAGGTGTAGGACTCCCTTGTCCTGGGTGCAAGACGAAGACCCGAAGGCATTGGGCATAGAGTATATTGATGATACTGATGCGGTAGTCAGATTGATACGGAATTGCATGCTTGAGGCTCAGAGTCGGCAAGCGAGGTATTATAACGCGAAACACCGGATGGTGGAATTTCAAGTGGGAGATAGGGTGTTTCTGAAAATCCGGTCGATGCATGGAGTATCACGAGTACGAGGCGTGAAGAAGCTAAGCCCAAGGTACGTTGGACCTTATGTCATAGTGGAAAGGATTGGCTCGTTGGCCTACCGGTTAGAGTTGCTACCAGAACTGGGGAACCTCCACGACGTGTTCCATGTATCATCTCTCCGGAAAGCATTGATGCGGCCCGACCAATACACCCCCATAACTGATGGTGCTGTGGCATCTGATAGGTCTGTGCAATTGGAGTCGGTGCGGATCGTTGACAACGAGGTGAGAGCCCTGCGCCGTAAAAGTGTGCCTCTGGTAAAAGTGCTATGGTCTAATCATGGGAAGGAAGAATTTACTTGGGAGCCGGTGGACTTAATGCGGAAGCGCTACCCAGAGCTGTTCTCCCAAGGTAACATTTTATAGTGCATATTATTTTGTACTTGCATCCCCATAGCCCTAGCCTGATTTCGGGGACAAAATCTTTTATTTTGTTTATATAATTTGTAACGTCCCAATCCGCGCTAGGCCCCTACACGAGTTTTGAGTCAAGAGACTTGACTCGGGCTCGGGGCGCACCGGCAAAAGGTGTCAAGTGCGTTGGATAGAGTGTAGGGTTGGGTGATATCCAACGGATCGAAAGGGGATGGCCTAAGGGAAAATCGTCGAGAATACCTGGTGATTCTCGCCGATCGTCGAGTATCGATGAGAATACTCAACGCTCTCAACGCCAGATTTCCGATAGGAATGGCCCAAGGGAAAATCGTCGAGAATACCTGGTGATTCTCGCCGATCGTCGAGTATCGATGAGAATACTCAACGCCAGATTTCCGATAGGAATGGCCCAAGGGAAAATCGTCGAGAATACCTGGTGATTCTCGCCGATCGTCGAGTATCGATGAGAATACTCAACGCTCTCAACGCCGGATTTCCGATAAGAATTGCCGAAGGGAAAATCGTCGAGAATGCCTGGTGATTCTCGCCGATCGTCGAGTATCGATGAGAATACTCAACGCACTCAACGCCGGATTTCTGATAAGTTAGGTTAAGGGAAAATCGTCGAGTATCATTGTTGATACCCGACGAATTCGTCGAGAATGCCTGACGATTCTCGCCGATCATCGAGAATGACAGATGATTCCCGCCGAATTTGACTTGTGCGTTTTCTTCGCCCAGGCAGATTCGCTGACTTGCACAGGCGGACCGAACCGGGCTTCGGGATTCGTGCTGGATGATTCCTTGGACCGGGTCACTTCAATATGACCCATTATGAGCGGTCCAATGGGGCGTTGACACGTGGCAGAAGATGTAACCTAATATATCAGCTTATAAAGGGACGTTAAAGCCGAACCCTAGCCTTGCGCCGATCAACCCTTGTCGTCATCATGGAACTCACGAACCGTCGGAGCCAAGGGAAGTCGGAGCTCTTGGAGACGGCCTTCTCTCGAACTCTCTCTCTCTCTCTCTTTCCTTTGTCGTGAAGAACAAGCACCAAGCAAGGGATGCCGCAAAGAAGAACGACTAGATCCATGGCCGGGAATTTTGGTACCGCCGGAAACGAGGTGAGCTTCCTCCACTCTCCCTTGGTGCTAGATCTGTAGTTATATTCTAGGAGAGATATCGAATCCATAGAGTCTTGATGGTGAAGAGGAGATTTCTTAGGGAAAGCCATGCCTAGGTTGTTTTCTAGGCTTTTAGTCTTCTTCAACCTCTCCATCATTCAAAGTGAAGATGAGAGAGTGATTCGTGGAGAAGTGCGGCTTTGTGAGGGTGAATAAGGGTGGACGAATGTCTGGAGGAGTTTTGGGAGGTCGGTGCAAGAAGGAAGATGAACGGATGCCGTTCATCTCACCTTAAGATGCGTGCAGAAATCTGACTTCTGCACGCAGCGATCTTCGCCGCTAGTTTCGGAGGCATTCTGTTCATATCTGGGTTTTCAACTCAACACGAAATTCGTATCCCTCGAAGATACCTTTCCAAGGAGTGGTTGCACGTTTCCAGGCTATACCTGTAGCCACGGGAAAGTCCGTTTGAGTCTGCTGCGATTGGGGGAAATATGTCAGGAAATCTGTATCTTGTACGCAGCAGACTTCGAGTCAATTTTCTGATGTGATGCAACCAGATCTGGGCTTCCGACTCAACATGAAAGTCGTAGCCCTCGCGAATACCTTTCCAACGAGAGGTTGAGTGTTTATAGCAGATTACTGTAGCTCCAGGAATTCCAGTTTTGGTGGCAAGCTATATAATAATAATGTTCATGTTAACTCACGGTTAAGTGTACTCTTGTGAAAGTTATGATGTGCAATTTATATCGTTTGGCTCCTTTGATTATGACGCTATAGTTAACCTTATGAATGTTGTGCTCAACATTGGTAGCCATCTAGGTTAATGGTGATGTGAATTGAGATAGGATGGTTAGTGATCCATGGAGGTTGAGCTTGGTTGTAGATTATATCTATCCTGTGATGAATTAGGTGATCAATTGAATAGATAGTTTTGAATGACAGGTAGTGTGGATACCACCTAGTAGTGGAGACGCCCGCTCCACTGTCACCATCTGGCCACGACGGTAGACACCTGAGAGGTTAGTTACCTGCTCGAAAAGTGGGAACTTCAAGTCTGTGTCGACATAGCAACTTGCATGTGTGTGAACATGGGTCGGTCATTGCATAGCATTCATATCATACCATTCATATCATGCACAAGATCCTTATCGTATAAGTTTGTATGGGCACTCTTATACGATGAGTTACTTTTCTGTTAAGCCGAACCTTAACATTTAAGTTTGTATGGGCACTCTTAAAAGTTAAGTTACTGTTCTTGTTGTAGATTACCTGCTGATTAATTATTTGATTTAATAGAACTGCTAGCTTACTTCGTAGAGATATTATTCTTACCAGTTCCTTGTCACCTGCTTGATTACTCCTGTTATATATATACATATTGTACATGTTTCCTTTCTCCGCCTGGTGCCGAGGAGTCGCCGGGGGAGCAGATGTGAAGCCACTTAGTCTTTATGACAAATGGTTGCTACGTCTTCCATTTTAGGAGGAAATCCCACAGATAGGCCAGCAGCAGGACATCCAGGCCCGGACGACAGGACCTGAGGTGACGGTACCGTCGATACCATCCGTGACAGTTGTGAGTGTTTTGTTGTAGCCTTCTTGGCAAACAGTTTTTAGACTCTTATATTTTAGAAGCTCGTTATGCTTCTTATTTTTCGCTTCGTTTTGGACTTAAAACAATGTGTGAATTGACTTTCTTTTTATCTTATGATTGGGTTGGCATAGTACATTGATATTGGTTGTAGCCGGCAGAATTTGCGTCTTGTAGTACAGACTAACCCGTGTGTTAGTGCTACCGCAAGACAGCTACTCTGGGCATAAGACTCCCCTCGTGTCGTGTTTTGTGTTCTGGGAGGGGGGTCTTACATGTTGCACGGCCGCAGGCCGCGCGCATGTGCCCAGGCTGTGCGCGGCTAGGCTGCGCGTGACCAGGTCGCGCGTGTGCTGGTGGGCCACGCGCGCGACCAGGCCGCGCACGCCCAGGTCGCGCGCGGGGCAGGTCGCGCGCGCGAGGCAGGTCACGCGCGCGGGGTAGGTCACGCGCGCCTTGGACGTGCTCGCGCGCAGCTAGTGCGGGCATGAGGCTGGCCACGCGGACGGCTGGTCGCGGGCCCAAGTAGCATGCGCGGCAGACCGTGCGTGCCCAGATCGCGCGCGCGGCATGCCGCGTGCGCCCAAGCTGTACGCGCCCCGGTCGGGCGCGCACTTGGCTTCGTGCGCATGGGTCCTGTTTTGCGTGTCGTTCGGGCTGCATGTGCTCGGATGCGCGACCCCAAGTCTTCACTCTTTGGGCAAACCTGACCTTTTTATTTTTGTGATGTGCAGGTCTCGAAGCGTTCTTCTGGTCCTATGTGCCTGCGCTCCTCTTTAACCGAAGATAGTGTGGAAATTTGGAGGAAGAAATATGGGCTTCCTGCCAATTTGGAGGTGAGGATACCACGTCTCGAAGAGCGATTCCAAAATCCTCCTCGTGGCTGGCTGACGGTTTGTGAATTTTCCCTGAGGTCCGGCTTCCGCTTCCCACCATGTGAGGAGGTGATCGATATCTTAAAGTTTTGTGGGGTGTCGATTTCCCAGTTTGTCCCGGTTGGAATTGCCCGAATTATGGGCTTAGTTGCCTTCTTTCGCGAGCATGGAGGCCGATTTTCTCTGGACCAATTTCGAGATTGATATGACGTCCGTTCTGATGGTGACGAGCGGGTGGAGGTCCATAGCAACAAGAGTTGGTTGGAGTTTGAATCCCGCAAGGATTGCCGACATGGTAACACTTTGTTTGGGTATGTTAAGAATTCATGGAGCCTTCTCGAGGTGTGGGATGCGCTTCTCGATCGTTGTCGCCGCGTGAGGGGGAAGGAGCGAGAATTTTCCCCAGTGCTTGGATTTTCTGAGCCTCGCGAGCTAGCTAATCGCCTTTTTTATATTTACATCTATATGGAGTTGAAGCGCTTGTTGCGGTGTGGTATCTCTTTGGACACAGCTCAGATTGTCGGGACTTCTCAAGGAGGGGGTCGGAAGAGGAAAGCGGTGGCGGCCCCTCCTGGTGACCTTGATGCGGCGGTGGCGGTGGTTTCTTCTATTGTTTGTCATGAGTCGACTCCCGAAGTACAGATACTTGCATCCCCAGTTTCTCAGGTGTCTTCGGATACAGTGGCTCCACGAATGTCCTCTTCCTTGAGGGCGATGAGTGATGCGGTAAGGACTTGATTTGTTCCCAAGATTCATTTCCTTGTTTTTTCTTTGCTATTTGATGCTAACTTTGACCTTTTCTTTGTGCAGATAGAGACCCAAATGCAGATTGCGGTAACCTGGAATGACCATTACCTGAGTCTGAAGGATGGGTACCTGGCTCTTCAGGAGATAGCTCTGGTTGTCGTCGAGCTCGCTTGCCTCCCTGAAGGAGGAGCATGATCGAGATATTTCTCAGTTTCGCCGAATCGGATCGGGGTTGAAATCTAAGCTAGAGGATGCACGTACAGCCTTGGATGTGGAGAAGACCCAGTTGGAGAGGATCACCCAGATGTTGAAGCATTCGAAGGAGGAGACTTCGGGCTTGGAGACCCAGTTACAGGCAAAGCGGGAGGATGCCACCGGTCTTGAGACTCAGCTTCGGGCGGTGAAGGCGCAAGTGGAGATGCTGTCCTATAAAATCCATGCGTCGTAGTTAAAGGCTGCAGGACTTGTAGTGTACATGGAATCATTGGATTATATGTGATACCTTTGCCAGATTGCAGAGGAGGTTCGCGACGAGATTTGGTACAAGGAGGTGGAGCCTCAGATGGATGATATTCGTGAATTAGCACTCCGACGTTGTGTTTCGAATGTCTTTCGCTTTGTTAGCAAGAGCATGGGATGCGACACATCCTGTTTTAGTTTTATAGATGTTTTTGAGGATGAGCGTTCTGACTCAGATGCCGAGGACAAGTAGTGATACTCATATCTTTGTTGTTGTGCATTTACATTCCACTGTTTAGTTGGGCGTACTGTATTTTGCCCCTTGTTTAGCATTGGTATTTGTTGCCTCTAGGCGCTGATTGTCCTTCTTGTATCATTCCAGCTCTATTTTTTATGACATTATTATTTTTTATGCAATCTTTGTTGTTTTGTTTGCACGGATCAGGTCTGCGGCTTAGTTTGTGCAGCTCAGGTTCGCGGCTTAGTTTGCACGAGGGCTGCTCGCGGCTTATTCGTGAGGGGGCAGGACCCCAAGGGGTTGCATGAGGGCTGCTCGCAGCTTAGTTTGCACGAGGGCTGCTCGTGGCTTCTTCGTGAGGGGGGCAGGCCCCCACGGGGTTGCACGAGGGATGCTTGCGGCTTAGTTTTCACGAGGGCTGCTCGCGGCTTCTTCGTGAGGGGGTCAGGCCCTCATGGGGTTGCACGAGGGCTGCTCGCGGCTTCTTCGTGAGGGGAGCAGGCCCCCCACGGGGTTGTGCGTGGGCTGCTCGTGGCTTCTTCGTGAGGGGGGCAGGCCCCCACGGGGAATTTGAGTGCGTTGTCGTTCCTGTTTGAATAGGCAAGATTTGAAGTAACATAACGCAATATGAGAATAAGATAACTTACGCGGGACTAGGCCCGCGGCTTACACACATTACAGAGTCTTTTTGCTAGAGAATGCGTTAAAAACATATAACAAGAAATCACTGGTAAAATCGGCGCAGGTTTTGCGCATTCTAAGTGCGAGGGAGAGTCTTTCCTTCAGCATTTCGCAGCTTGTAAGTCCTTGGTTTCACCATAGCCGTGACGATGAAGGGCCCTTCCTAGGTCAGAGATAACTTGTCGCCCGGTGTTCCCTTCCCTGCTGCTTGCAGAGTGCGGAGGACCAAGTCCCCTACGTTGATCGGTCGGGGCTTCATCTTGCGATTGTAATAGCGGGCCGTGCGTTTCTGATAGGCTGCGGTACGAAGAGCGGCTTCTTCGTGGACCTCAGAGATCAAATCTAGATTGTCTCGGAGAGCATCATCATTCATCTGGTGTTAGGTACATTGGAGATTGTGTACCTGATTTAGAGAAGCCTTACATAACTCAATGATATATGTCAGTTTGTATTTGATGGAATTTTGTGTTTATTTGTGCAGGAGAAATATTGCAGAAATTATTCTAAGTAAAAAAGTGTCAAGACACTTATTTAGTGTCTATACATTTGAAGGAGTTGTGTCGAGACAAGAAGCAAGTCTTTGTAGATATACAGGACTTATGTTGATACACAGAATTTTAGTCGACATCTACTATGTCGACACCCAGAGTTCAAGTTGACATCAACTGTGTCGACACACAGGACTTGAGTCGACATATGGAGAAGCTGTGTCGAAACATTTGAAAGCAGCTGTGTGGATAGTTTTCTGAAGATGTCGACAACATCAAAGAAGCTATGTCGACACATAGGAATTGTGTCAACACACATTACATTTGTGTCGACACATTCTATATTTGTGTCTCGACACATTCAGCCGAGTTAAATAACTCTAAATGCCAGATCTCCAGACAGAAGACTTGATAGCTGCCAGGATTGACAAGGCCGGTTAGACATGTCAGAACTGTCAGATGTCAGTCATCCACCGGATCAGTCGGTTGCCTCTGATGTGATCTATAAATAGAGCCGAGCATCCTGAGAAAAGCAACAGACATAATTTTGATTCTAATTCAAAGAAGGAGACAGTATCTCTTTGGATCTTTCAAGGTTTGCTGAATCAAGCCAGTAAGAAAGAAGAATTTGTGCCTACATCAACTTCTCAAGAAGATTCAACCTAGGTTCCTTCTTTCAAGAAGCTTTGAATAAGCTAAGTAAGGGTGAAGGAAGAAAAGTATTTCTTTATTCAATTTTTGTAGGATCTATTTATAGATCTGAGTGATGTAAGCCTGTAATTATAAAGGCTGAGGTAGGGCTGTTTGCCTGAGATAGGAGATTAAGTTTTCTGAGTTGTAGGCCTGGTGATAATGGCTGAGGTAGGGCTTGATAAGCCTGAGAAGTAGGGGTATGAATTCACTCTGAGGTAGGGTTCTTGGGGAGAACCTGAGATGTAGGACTTTTTGAAGTCTGAGTTGTAGGAACCAGTTTGGGTTCTGAGTTGTAAGATCTGAGGATCTGAGAAGGTGTAAGGAAGTTTGGCTGAATCCAGTGTATTGCTAGATAGGAGAAGGGGGAAAGTGGATGTACTCATCTCTTGGGGAACCACTATAAATCTGTGTGTCTGTTGTGATTGATGTGTTATATGTTGTGATTGCTATAAAATTCTAATCATTCTGTGAATAAACTATTAACTTACCAAGGAAACAAGAATTGAACCTATTCACCCCCCCCCCTGGGTGTTTAAATATTCTTGAAACCTATTCTTTCAAGTGGTATCAGAGGGAGGTTTCTCAACATAGACTTAACAGTTTGAGTATATCTCCAAGGCAGTAATAAGATACCCAAGATGGGTTCAGGTGAAAATCACTGAGAACTTGGATCCATGAAGCTTCCTATATGTAGAAAGTAAACCTTTGGCATATGGAAAGAGAGGGTCAGATTATTCATGGAGGCATCTGATCCAAGAATTTACATCACAGTTCTGGAAGGTCCATTCATCCCAATGAAGACATCAGTTCTTGATGCAAATTTACAAACTCTAAAGAATTATTCTGAGATGACAAAAGATGAGATCATCTTAGCAACTTTGGACAAGAGGACACAGAACATAATTGTTAGTGCCACAGATGATTCCATATTTCAAAATTTGGTCCACTGCAAAACCTCAAAGGAAATATGGTACACATTGATTATCTACATGGAAGGGACATCAGAAGTAAGAGAGGATAGGAAGTGCATGCTCAATCAAGAGTATGAAAGCTTCAAACAAACTAAGACAGATAGCATATATGTGTGTTATGAAATTTTTTTCAGAATTATTAATGAGTTGATGACTTATGGAAGGGTCTTCAACACTTATGAACTGAATGATAAGTTTCTCAGATCTTTAACCAAGGACTGGGATACCAAGGTCTATGCCATCAGAGAAATGGCCAGACTTGCAGATACTCCTCCACCAACCTTGTTTGGAAAATTGTTGTCCTATGAAAAGCAGTTGATTGACAGAAAGGAAGAGGAAAAGAGCAGCAGGTCTTACAGCAAAGATAAATCTGTGGCTTTCAAAGTTGAAGCTACAAAGAAGGGCAGGAGAAAGTCTCCTTCTCCTCCCAAAAAAGTTGCTGATACTGATTCAAAAAGTTCAGACTCAAGTACATTAGATTGTCATAACTCTGATGAGGATTTTGCTGCCTTTTCTAGGCAATTCCATAGGTTCCTGAGGAAAGAGAACTGGAGCAGCAGGCCATCTTCTTCTTATTACTCCAAGGGAAAGAAGAAAACCTCTAAAGAGGAAAGGTATGACTCTAAACCTGGCAAACAAACTTCTACTAAAATTGTTTGTTATTGTTGCAGCAAGCCAGGACATATAATAGCAGACTGTCCTGTCAAGAGAAAAGAGTCTGGTGAGAAAAAGAAACATCAGCATAAAGGCAAGAAGGAGAAATCCTTTGTGGCTAAGAAGCAGAAAAGTTGGACTGACTCTTCTTCATCAGAGTTAGAAAATGAAGAGTATGCTGAGGCCTACATTTGGTTGTTCTCTATTGAGGAAGATTCTGAAGAAATAGAATTCTTGCAGATGCTGAATGATATCAATAAAGAAAAAGACAGCCAATTCATAGGGCTGATGGCCATAGCTGAGGTTGGACACAACAAGGAGTACCCTCGTCCTAGTAAGGTACAGTCATCACCTTCAGTGTCAGATCATGTTACTAGCCCATAGTCAGAAGTAGTTTCATCAAGAGATGAAGGTGTCTCTGAGTCTGAATGAGACATCTATCAATTGATTGATGATTATGGAGAGCTCCTGCAAGCCTTTAAGGAAAGCAGGCTCCTAGCTAAAAAATTGGCAAAAGGAAAATGCAACTCTGAAGTTGGCTGTCTCAGACTCAGCAAAAGTGTTGGATCTGAAGTTAAAAGAAATTAGCAAATTGAAGAATATAACTGTTATTCAGATGGATACCAATACTTTCAAGAATAACCATATTAGGAATCTTGAAAGCAGACTCCAAAAGGAAAGGGAGCTGGTGGCCAAGTTCTCTAAATCTAGTTCAGTGTTACCTTTGATAGATTCCTTCTTTTCCCAAAAGGGTAAGAAGGATTTAGGTTTCAAAGGAAGAACAAGAGCTGCAAATTCCAACAGGAAAGGCAAAGCTCCAGCTCAGTCACTGGCTTCCAAGCCTCAAATTTCTTTTAAAAAGGTGGATAACCTTCTAACAGATATAACTATGATAGTATCTATGGTCACTGTGAGCAAGGCAATAGAAATGACAAAGGTGCTAGTGCCAATTGGGCAGTCTATGAGAAAACTCAATTGGCCCATAATGGACAATTTGTGTTTGGTGTACCATCCCCAACACTCAAAGACAAGGTATCAGCTGACTAAAAAAGTCTATCAGTCTATCATCAAGCTAAGGGAAAATCTGTTAGCAAAGCAGACTTAGGAATATCTGAAGCTATCAGAAGTATGCATTCTGAAAAGAAGATAGTTGCAGATAGGGTTCAAGATATCCCAAGTACTTCTGCTGCCAGACAAGTCCCTAAGAAAGCCCTGGCTGAAAGACTTAGGAAAGGAGTTGATGTACCAGCTGATATAAGAGCTGCAAACAATATTATTGTTAAGCCAGTTCTTAAAAGAAGTCACAATGTGCATGAGTGCTGGTGTTGTAGCAAAGTGGGCCACTATGCCATTGATTGCTGGCACAATAAAAGTGTCTAGAGAAGTAATAGTAGTCTATCTGTCAGAAGAATTGATGGTAGACATGTTCAGTTAAGATCTAACTTGCACCTAGGACCCAATAAAATTTGGGGTCCTAAGGTTAGATAATATATTTGTTGCAGGATAGTTAAAGTGGTCATACTCCTACATGGTACTTGGACAGTGGATATTTCAGACACATGACTGGAACAAGTAGCGTGTTAAAGGAATTCACTCGTATTGAGAATGGTCCCAAAGTTGTCTTTGGGGGCTCAGAAAAAGGGGTAACTAAAGGTTTGGGTAAGATAACAAATGACATAGTAACTATCACACAAGTAGCTTATATGAAAGGTTTGAAACATAACCTTATAAGCATAAGTCAACTTTGTGATCTATGCTATAACATTTCCTTCCTCAAGGATGAGTGTCAAATTAGAAGGTCAATTGACCAAGAGGTTATTTTGACTGGCACTAAAAGAGGAAATATTTATTGTCTAGACTTTGAGTGTGAGAGTGAGGACACTCCTATATGCCTAGTTGTAGATGAGAAAGTTTCTCATTGTGTCAAATGGCACAAGAGGATAGCTCACCTGAACTAGAAGACCATAGGTAGACTCTTCAGTGAAGAGTTGGTAAGGAATGGTCCTGTAGCTAAATGCATTAAGGAGGGAATTTGCTCAGCTTGTCAAAAGGACAAGCAAACCTAGTCTTCCATTGTCTTGATACCAAAGACTCAGTGAGGTGTTTATACCTCCTGCATATGGATCTATTTGGTCATATGTCAGTTCATAGTCTAAGTAGGAAAGTCTATACTTTTGTGGTGGTTGATGATTTTTCCAGGTTTGCTTGGGTATTCTTTCTAAGGAGAAAATCTGAAACCCCAGATATCTTCCAAACTTTTGTCAAGCAAATTCAGAATGAACTTAATAGTTCTGTGGTCAAAATCAGAAGTGATCATGGAACTGATTTTCGGTCTGAATGCATGACAAAGTTCTGTGAAGAGCTTGAGATTCATCAAGAATTCTCATCACCTAGAACTATACAGCAAAATAGAATTGCTGAAAGGAAGAATAGAACACTAATTGAAGCAGGTAGGACCTTGTTAAATGACACTTCCCTCCCAGAATATTTTTGGGCAAATGCGGTAAATACTGCTTGTCATGTTCTCAATAGAGCTTTCATCACCAAAAGCCACAAAAAGACTCCCTATGAGATTTTGAAAGGCAGAAAACCAAATTTATCCTATTTTAGGATTTTTGGTAGCAAGTGTTATGTACTAAATAATGGTAAGTCTCATTTGACAAAGTTTACTGCCAAGTCCCAAGAAGGAATATTTGTTGGGTATAACAACAATATTAGAGCATATAGAATCTATAACTTGACTACTCAAGTTGTAGAAGAATCAGTCCATGTTGTCTTTGATAAGTCTAAGTTGATTAACTGTGAGCTGCCAAGTACTTCTTCAAGTTCTGTAGGTTTAAAAGACAAGATGAAAAATCTGACCATCAGGGAAGATAAACCAGCATGCCAAGAGATTGAAGATGATGGATATTGTCCAGGAGGAGCTCAAGACTTACAAATTGAGACTGAAGGACAACCAGCTGAAGACATTGAGGAGCAGCAAGCTGAAGAAAATGAAGAACACCAAGCTGAACAAAGATTACCAGTAGCTATGAGATATTTAAGAGATCATCCACCTCACCAAATCATTGGTGAAGCAAGTCATGGTGTGATGACCAGAAGCAAGAGCTTGAATTATGCACTATGCTCAAGCTTCCTATCTCAAATGGAACCAAAGAAGTTTGAAAAAGCTATCCAAAACTCACACTGGATTGGTGTTATGCAGGAAGAGCTGAACCATTTCAAGAGATGTAAAGTCTAGAAAATAATTCCCAGACTTAAGGGACATAATGTCATAGGGACTAAATGGATCTATATGAATAAGTTAGATAAAAATGGCATTATTGTCAAGAACAAAGCCAGATTGGTGGCAAAAGGCTACAGGCAGGAAGACGGAATAGACTTTGATCAGACCTTTGCCCCAGTAACAAGATTGGAAGCAATAAGACTATTCCTTGTCTATGCAGCCCATAAAGGATTCAAGGCTTCCATATGGATTTCAAGTCAGCATTCCTGAATGGAGATCTAAAAGAGGAAGTATATGTGTATCAGCCATCAGGTTTTGTAGATCCACACTTTCCTGATTATGTTTATAGTCTTAAGAAAGCTCTATATGGGTTGAAACAAGCTCCTAGAGCATGGTATGAAACTCTGTCTACTTTTCTCATTGAGAATAAATTCTCAAGGGGGAAAATAGACAAAACCCTATTCCTAAGGGAATCAAGGGGCAAGATCATCCTAGTTCATATTTATGTTGATGACGTAATCTTTGGGTCTATTGAGAACAACCTTTGCAGGAAGTTTGCCAAACTAATGCAAGGGAAGTTTGAGATGAGCAGCATGAGTGAGCTAAAATTCTTTTTAGGACTCCAAGTAAGACAGACTGATGATGGATTATCCATATCTCAGTCTAAGTTCACCAGAGAGTTGATTAAAAAATATGGCATGGAGTCTGCCTCCACCATGAACACTCCAGTAGGATCAAGTATGCCTATAGGCAAAGATGAGATAGGGAAACTTGTTGATGAGTCTTTGTATAGAGGGATAATTAGCTCCTTACTATACTTGACTGCAAGTAGACCTGACATCATGTATGCAAATGTGTCTGTGCTAGATACCAAGCATGCCCTAAAGAGTCTCATTTTTCTGTTGCAAAGAGAATTTTAAGATATCTTAAGGGGACACCAGATCTTGATCTATGGTACCCTAGGAATGGAGATTTTCTGCTAACAGGTTTTTTAGATGCAGACTTTGCAGGCTGCAAGGAAGACATGAAAAGTACCACTGGTACATGCCAATTCTTAGGTGAAAGACTGGTGTCATGGAGCAGCAAAAAGCAGACAAGTCTTGTTATATCCACAGCAGAGTCAGAATACATAGCAGTTGGAAGCTACTGTGCCCAGTTGCTTTGGATACAACATCAACTTGAAGATTATGACATCAAGATAAGTCAAACTCCTTTGTATTGTGATTCAACTAGTGCTATATCAATTGCTAGAAATCCTGTTTCACGTAGCATAACAAAGCACATTGAAATTAGATATCCATTTATTAGAAAACAAGTTGAGAAAGGGAACATAAGCCTAGAATTTGTTTCAACTAAAAATCAAGTAGCTGACATATTCACTAAACCTCTGGATGAAAGTAAATTCAATTATTTTAAAATTGAATTAGGTATGTTGAATCTAGAATGAGATGATAGGTCAAAAGAAATTTTCTCTTCAACATGGCTTAGTGACTACACAAGTTATAAGTGTCGAGTCCTTAGTAGTTTGTGTCGACACACAGAATTTGGTGTCGATAAAAAGTCGGCTAGTGTGTCGACACACGGAAGCTGGTGTTGACACATAGAGCTTGAGTATGATGACACATAGAGTTGTCGAGACACTAAACCCTCTGTCGAGACTTTAGAAGTCTGTGTCGACACACAGAAAATGGTGTCGACACATGGAGTTGTCAAGACTCAAAACCCTTAATCGACACTTTTAGCAGTCAGTGTCGACACAACCAAATTTGTGTCGACATACAAAACTCTAATTTCAGCCTACCTTTTGGCCTTCCTTTAGAAAGGTATAAATAGGAGGAAACGAGACCTTGTCGACTACGCTCTCTAAACTTTCGAGACTAAACCATTTGTGTCGACCAAGAAATTTCTATTTCTCTCTCTCTTCAACTTCCACTTCGCTCATCTACAATGGTGCCCAAGACATACAACAACATCAATGAAGGTTATGAACTTGTTCGAGTTGTATTCACTGATGCAGAACCCGATATTAAGGCAGTAGTGGACCTAATTCAGGAAGCAGGTCTAGATTATGTAGTTTCGGAACCGATAATGATATGGAAGAAAGAAGTCTTAGAATTATATTCCAACGCAACAACGAATTCGAAGGGGAACAAGATTAAATTTGCTGTTCAGGGAGAAACAATCGAAATAACTTCCAAAAATCTGAGCAAATCCCTTCAACTACCAAAGATTAAAGAAGAAATGGAGATTGATTCTGCACTGATTGCAAAAGCCCTCAAATGGTGTGGGCTGACATCAATCACCAACCTTGGATCATCCATGACTAGGAAAGGGATGAACTCCAAGGGGAAGTTTCTGTCTGAAGTGATTGGGAAAGTTGTCCTCTACAAAACTGGGGGGCATGATAGGATTTCCTCCAACATGTTTAGCCTAATGACCAGAATCATCTTTAAGATAAAGACTGACTGGAGTACTATTATCTTCAATAAGGTTAAGGAAAGCATTAAGAAGCCTAACCTAGGCAAAATACTGAGTTTGTATCTGGCTGCAAACATACCTGAGGTACTGAACCAAACTGTTGGTTCAAAGATTAATCACATGAGGAGAATGGATGTAAGAATCATATCTAGATGGGATAGAGTTTTGTCCAAGGAAGACCCTGTACCTAAGCAGAAGACCAAATAGTTAAGAAAACCTAAGAAAGATACTATGCAAGCTGAGGAATCCTCTAGTGATTCAGAAGAAAGGGTTGAATTCAGTTCTGATAAAGATAATGCTGAATTACCCAGGAGGTCTCCAGTTCTCACAACTAGAACAGAAGCCCAAGTCTAGGAAGAGACTGTGAATCAAACAGATCTACAAGAGTTATCAATCCCAGGGGGAGATAACAATATAGCTGAGTTAGATAGTGAGACTGCAAACCTCACTATGATGGATATAGTTCAGGACATCAACACAGCTGCAAAAACTTTTGAAAAAGATGCACATGATGTGCATATTCCAGATCTGTTAGAGAAACTTCAGACTCCCGAGAATGATGTAATTCATAGATTAGAAACTGACTTCCATGAAGAAGAAGAAGAGGTTCATAAGGAAGACATTTCTGCTAATCAACACACTGCTGCAGGGGTTGAGGGGGAGGTGCAAGACCTAGCCCAAAGACTAGATATAGATGTTCAAGGCACACTAATGGAACTACAAATATCATCAAATTCTGAAATTGAGGAAGAATCCTCAGTCCTTAAGAAAAGGAAGATACTGGAGCTCAGCAAGAAGAGTTCAGGCTACAAGAAGGCATTACAGGCTGGGAAAACTTCTCTTGCTCCAGAAGTAGACTTCAGTTCCCTACCAGTGAAACTCCAAGAAAAACTTGATGACCAAAGGCGTACACTTGAAACATATGTGGATGAAATACAAAAGGAACTCCAACTTAATCTGGCTCAAGACATCAAGTCTATAAGATTTTAAGTAAATTTGCTCAAGAAAGAAATGACAGACTGCTTCCATAAGGGAGGCAATGTTGTAGTATATATTGCCCAGCAACAACAAACTACCAAAACTATGGTGGATGACCTGGCTGTCAAGCAAGGTTTTGTTCTTGAAAATCAGAAAAGGATGAATGATAATTTGATGGAGATACATTCCATCACTTTAAATAAATTGGCTTAACAGACCACTACCATAAAAACACATATGGACACCAAAGAATCTGCCATAGCAGCTCAAACAAAACTAGATTTGACAGCAGTCAATACTGCTATAAAGACTTCTGAGACTGTTATTTCAGCTCAAATGAAAAAGTTCAAGGACTATTAAACTATTGGAAATTATCATGTGGTAGATCAAGTCAGATTTCAGAAGACTGATCTCAGAGATCACATTGCCTGAGAAATCATAAAGGGGGAGAGAGTGCTTATCAAGGCTAGCTCTGATCATGCCAAATGGGTATCCAACAGTATCAGAGCTATCTTGGGATATCCACCTCTATGTGATGATGATAATGTTGCTGAATCTGGATGCCAACCTGCAATCTTGGAGGGGATGCAACCTGAAGTGGCTCAAGTCATATATCCCCCACCTGAGTATGAAGAAATTCATCAGGCAGTCCAGGATATGTACATCCCTCCACTGGATAAAGTACCTTTAATTTCTGAAGAAGTGGAAATGCCTGATCTAGTTTTGCTTAAAGAGCATGAGGCACAAATTTCCAAAAAGAGATTCAGAGAACAGGTTGAAGCTAGGCCTGATTTTGAGAAATGGATTCCAACCTCCAGAAGCATCATCCTAACTACATGGAATGCAGTGGCTGAAAATCAGTATGACAGGGGCAAGTGGTACTCCAAACAGGAATGAGATAAGTATCTTGCACAATAAGAAAAAATCTATAAATTCAGGAAGGACTTGAAGGCTGGTAGAATTCTTGCAAACTCCATAGAACCTTGCAAGTATTTTCCAAAACCATTCCATTACTTTGAGAGGCAAAAGATGAAAGCAGCTCAACTTAAAGCCAAAGACATCAAGGGAAAGAATCATGTTGATGATGCAGAAGCTGAAGTCAAAGCTACTGTCCAACCAGGAAAAGGGATTGTAATCAGGGAATCAGATCAATCCTAATTTTAGACTGACTTAGTTCTGGGAAAACTTTGTAGATCTTTTGTTGCTTTGTTGTAACACATAAACTTTGTATTCCTACTTTGATGAAGAAAGAATTATTGATTGCCAACGATTCATATACCTATGTTTCTGAGTTGCATAGTTTCTTCTGATATCTCATGATTGAATATTTGTGTATGATATGCTAGAACTACTAATGAATTAATTTGAAAATGCTAAATACATCATACTTAATTTTTTTTATATTTATTGGTATATCATTGACTATGAGTTATGACTTCTCCAAATAGGGGGAGATTATTGGGTACATTATACATGATTTAGAGAAGCATCACATAACTCAATGATATATGTCAGTTTATATTTGATGGCATTTTGAGTTTATTTATGCAGGAGAAAGATTGCAGAAATTATTCTAAGTAAAAAAGTGGCAAGACACTTATTTAGTGTCTACACCTTTGAAGGAGTTGTGTCGAGACAAGAAGCAAGTCTGTGTTGACATACAGGACTTATTTTGACACACAGAGTTTTAGTCGACATCTACTATGTCAACACCCAGAGTTCAAGTTGACATCAACTGTGTCGACACACAGGACTTGAGTCGATATATGGAGAAGCTGTGTCGACACATTCGAAAGCAGCTGTGTCGATAGTTTTCTGAAGATATTGACAACATCAAAGAAGCTATGTCGACACACATTACATTTGTGTCGACACATTCTATATTTGTGTCTCGACACATTCAGCCGAGTTAAATAACTCTAAGTTCCAGATCTCCAGACAGAAAACTTGATAGCTGACAGGATTGACAAGGCTGGTTAGACATGTCAGAACTGTCAGATGTCAGTCATCCACCGGATCAGCCAGTTGCCTCTGATGTGATCTATAAATAGAGTCGAGCATTCTGAGAAAAGCGACAGACATAATTCTGATTCTAATTCAGAGAAGGAGACAGTATATCTTTGGATCTGTCAAGGTTTGCTGAATTAAGCCAGCAAGAAAGAAGAAGTTGTGCCTACATCAACTTCTCAAGAAGATTCAACCCAGGTTCCTTCTTTCAAGAAGCTTTGAATAAGCTAAGTAAGGGTAAAGGAAGAAAAGTATTTCTTTATTCAATTTTTGTAGGATCTATTTATAGATCTGAGTGTTGTAAGCCTGTAATTATAAAGGCTGAGGTAGGGCTATTTGCCTGAGGTAAGAGATTAAGTTCTCTGAGCTATAGGCCTGATGATAAGGGCTGAGGTAGGGCTTGATAAGCCTGAAAGGTAGGGTGTATATTCACTCTGAGGTAGGGTTCTTAGGGAGAACCTGAGGTGTAGGACTTTTTGAAGTCTGAGTTGTAGGAACCAGTTTGAATTCTGAGTTGTAAGATCTGAGGATCTAAGAAGGTGGAAGGAAGTTTGGTCGAATCTAGTGTATTGCTAGATATGCGAAGAGAGAAAGTGGATGTACCCATCTCTTGGGGAACCACTATAAATATGCGTGTCTGATATGATTGATGTGTTATATGCTGTGATTGCTATAAAATTCTAGTCATTTTATGAATAAACTATTAACTGGCCAAGGAAACAAGAATTGAACATATTCACCCCCCTCTAGGTGTTTAGACATTCTTGAACCCTATTCTTTAATCTGGAGATTGAAGTGGGAAACCCAAGGGCTTGGAAGGCCGATGTCGACTGGGATGATCGCTTCAGTTCCGTAGCAGAGATTGTACGACATTTCTCCTGTCGGGGTTCTTTCTGTTGTCTTGTATGCCCACAACACGTTGGGGAGCGTGTCTACCCATTGCCCCCTAGCATACTCAAGTCGTGCCTTTAGTCCCTTCAGAATAGTTCGATTGGTCACTTCGACCTGCCCATTGGATTGAGGATGTGACACGACCATGTGTCGTTGTTCAATCTTTAAGTCTTTGCACAGCTTGGTGAAAGATTTTCCTATAAATTGTGTCATTGTTGGTGATGATAATTGTTGGTATGTAAAAGAGGCAGATGATGTTCTTCCAAACAAATTGTTTTGTGTTCTCCTCAGTAATCTTAGCGAGAGGCTCTGCTTCCACCCACTTGGTGAAGTAGTCGATGGCCATGATGATGATTTTCCTCTATCCCAAGGCTTGGGGTAAAGGGACGAGAAGGTCAATTCCCCATTGTGCGAATAGTCAAGCTCCTTGTAGCATGGTAAGGGCAACGGGAGGTTGTCGAGGAACTTTGGCATTCAGCTGGCAACTTTTGCACTTTTGTACGAAGTTTGTTGCTTCCTTTTTCATGGTTGGCAAGTAGAAACCCTGACGCTTGATTTTACGGGCTAAGGCCTTCCCGACCAAATGTTCTCCGCAGACCCCCCCCCCCCCCTCCCCTCGTGGACTTCGCAGAGGGTATACTCGGCGTCAACTTCTGCTAAACATTTCAGGTAGGGTCCTATGAAGGATCGCTTATAAAGTTCTCCGCTGATCAGTGTAAACGTAGCTGCCCTCATTCTTAATCGACGGGCCTCCTTCTGATTATCTGGGAGTTGTTGGTTCTTCAAGTAGTTTACAAATGAGGTGATCCATTACTCCTTTGATTCTTCAATCTCTGCTATCTCACAGGGTCCTTGGATACTATGAAAGGAAATTTCTTCAACCCTACGTCTTCTTGACTAGTAGAGAGAGGGAGACGTGACTAGCTTTGACAGGGCATCTGCTCGACTGTTCTGCTCTCTAAGGATGTGGAGAATTTGGGCTTGCGGTATCCGAAGCAGGAGAGATCTTACCAGTTAAAGGTATTAGATAAGTTGCTCACTTTTGGTTTCATAGTCCCCTTCCACCTAGGATACGACGAGTTGGGAATCGAAGTAGATTGTTAACTTGGCGCCATGGTAGTCAATGACGAGCCTGAGTCCTGCGATTAAGGCCTCATATTCTGCTATGTTGTTGGTGGCAGGGAACTTCAACCGGAGCCAGTACTCTAAAGTGATGAGTTCTAGGCTTATGAGGAGCAGTCCGGCTCCGGCACCCTCTATTCAGGAAGCTCCATCAACATACATAGTCCATCTTTGTCCTAGCTCTGGTGGTACAACTTCTGGTTCTGTTGGCAAGGTATTTTCAACGATAAAGTCTGCTAAAACTTGTGACTTAATGACGTGGCGTGGGAGGAAGTGGATGTCAAATTCGCCCAGCTCGATCGCCCATTTGACTAGTCGGCCAGATGCCTCAGGCTTTTGAAGAATGGCACGGAGAGGTATCTCAGTTAACACTTTGATGGTGTTGGCCTGTAAGTAAGGACGGATCTTCCTTGTTGAGAAAATGAGTGATAAGGCTATCTTGTCTGCTACTGGATATCGGGTTTCAGCATCTGAGAGGATCTTGCTAAAGTATTAGATGGGGCGTTGAACCCCTCCTTCGTATTTCACTAACCTCGAACTTAGTGCGGCCGGCGTGATAGCACGATACAAAAAAAGAGTTTCTCCTGGAGCTGGTTTTGATAGTAGTTGAGGGGAAGCTAGATATTGCTTTAGTTACTCGAAAGCTGATTGACACTCGTCTGTCCATTGGAAGCCTGTAGTTTTAGCTCCTCTAAGAATCTGGAAGAAGGGGAGGTACTTATTCCTGGTCCTCGCCAAGAACCGGGAGAGAGATGTAATTCTCCTATTCAACCGTTGTACTTCCTTAAGGGATCGAGGTGGTGACATCTCTTCCAGAGCCTTTATCTTCTCTGGGTTGGCTTCGATTCCATGCTGAGTTACCATGAATCCCAGGAATTTTCCTGATGTAACCTGTTGGATCCCTAGTTGGATTTGGGTTAGGTTCACTAACTTAGGCTGAGTGTGACCCAACATTGTATAGCTAGGGTCTTGAGTAGTAGTCCTAGAGTTTAGGCTAAGTCCTGATTAGTGATACCTCCTTGGACAAGCCAGAATTGGACTTCAGAGAATCAGATTTAGAAGCTTTTAGAAGACAGTGATCAGTTCAAAATTCTTCGAACTCAGCTCGACGATCGTCGATCTCAGATTGACGAACTCAGAGTTAATTCTCTGAGCTGAGCTCGACGTTTTCAGAGCTCAGGTCGACGCTTAGTTTTCTTCTGTCAATTTCTCAGCTCGACGAACTCAGAGTGCAGATTTGGAAAGTTATTCCCAGTTAGCAGATCGCAGAGCTCAGGTCAACGAACTTGAATTCCCTGGTCGACGATCTTTGATCTCAGGTCGACGAATTTTGTTTTGCGTTCGAAGTTTTCTGTGTAGTTTCAGAATGAGTCCTTATCTCTTCTGTTCCTTTTTAGCAGTATTATTCTGAGCATTTAATGCAAATATTTTTCTGAATATAGCCATTATTTGGCTGCATTAAATGTAATATTCTTCAGAATAAATATTTGCTTATTCTATCAAGAATAGTTGGGAAACTCATTAATGCTATTATTCCAGCCGTTTTCTATTCCCCCCAACAGCCAGCATTTATGGAAAGAATTCAAAAATTCAAAGAGAATTTTTTTTAACAGTAGAATAAACGTAATTCTCTCCTTTTCAAGAATCACAACAGACAAGAAAGACAGTCAGAGAGACAGGAAGAAAAATCGAGAAGCACTGCACAGGAAATATTGAACAAGCACTCGATGCTCTTAATGCCTTTTCATTCTCTGTCAACACTGTAGTTTGAAGAGGAATAAATCATCAAGATATATAGTCTTCTTCAACCTCTGTTCCAGAAATCCTTAGAGACATTCTATTCAACATCTGTTACTGGATTTCCTGGACCTTGGCAGATTAAGCTGAAGACCTATTCACCCTTTAGCAAAGCTCTGTTCTTCCTGAAGCTTTCTACTTCTCAGAAGGAGCTTTGACAACACAAGAATCCGCATAGTCTTCTCAGTTGTATTTGATAAAAGAGAAGACTTCCATCAACATTTTTCATCCCATTGTACAGGGTTATAGCTCCCTTCAAAAGTTAGTTTGGTTGACAAGTCTCCCTCCAAAAGACTTGAAGTTGGTTTTTGGGCACCTAATCAAAAGCCTGAAGGGTTTCCTGATCTACCTGAACTAGATCTTGTGGTGGCAGTCACCTGATCAAAACCTGCTAGTGGATTCCTACCAAGAGTGGTAGAAGAGTGGATGTACCCAAGTTTAGGGGAACCACTATAAACTTCTTGTGTCGTCTGGTTGCTCCTTTTCATTTGTTTTTGTTGTGCTTGTGATTGCTGAATTATTTAGCTTAGTTTTCTTATTTCTTAACTAATATATGGTATCACTATATTTACTCTGATATAATCTAGAAAAAGAGCCAAAGTTTTAATACTCTATTCACCCCCTCTAGAGTAATTTGATCTAACACCCTCCTTTCAATTGGTATCATAGGTTGTGTTTTTTGTTTGGTTGTACAAGTTAACACTTGAACCAAGATCCAGTTAGATCAAATTTTCCTCTTCCCAACTATTCTCTATCACAATGGCACAAAACAAGAATTATGCAAGCACCAGACCTCCAGTATGCAACCTAAATAAGTTTGTCATCTGGAAGGCAAGAATTAAGTTGTATATGAATTCTATTGATGAGGATATATTTAAATCTATCTTGATAGGACCTCCTATTGTAGCAACTACTTCAATTTCTACTTCAAGCACTCATGTTGTTCCACCACCTGAGTGGACAGATGCCCAAAAGAAATCCAAGATTTTAGATGCAAGAGCCATAAACATTTTAGCTCATACTATGTCTGATGACATTTTTCATAAAGTGCCTGAGTGCACTTCAGCCAAAGCAATCTGGGATTCCCTAAACCAGATAGTGGCTGGATCTGCTGATGAGAGAAAGGACAGAAGATCCAATCTTATCTCCCAGTATGAGAACTTCATGAAGGAAGAAGTTGAGTCAGTCAGTGACATGTACAATAGGCTAAGCTCAATCATCAATGAGTTAAGGACCTTAGACAAGGAAATTACCCTGACTAAAGTGAATGACTAGATCCTTATGTGCTTCCCCAGCATATGAGATTCAAGGATCTGACCTATCAAAGAAGCTAGAAGCATGACTGAGATATCAACTGTGTCTCTCCTTGGAAAGCTCAAATCATATGAGCAACTGATGAAGACCAGAGAAGCAGCAGCTGAAATAAAGACTCAAACACCTACCAGGAAGGAGCACAACATTGCTTTCAAGGCTGCTGAGGACTATGAAGGAACTCCAGTCAATGAAGAAATGATGAGTCTATTTGCCAAAAGATTTTTCAAAATGGCAAAGAAGGATTTCAGAAGGAAGTCAACCAAACAAGATGACAAACTAAGGTATGACAAAACACCTTCTAAAGAAGTTGTCTGTTTTGGTTGCAGGAAGCCAGGACACTACATCTCTGAGTGTCCAGAAGCTCAGAAGAAAGATAGGAGAAGAGAAAAAGAAAAAGAGTTAAGAAGAACTCATCACAGCAAACCCTCCTCAAGCAAGCACAAGAGGAAGGAAAAGGGTTTTGTTGCTGAGACCTGGAGTGATACAGAAGAAGAGTCATCCTCTTCCAGCTCCAGTGATGATGAAGAAGAGAAAAAGGCAAAGGAAGTTTTCCTAATGGCAATTGATGCATGCAATAGTAAATCAGATGCTGAAGACTCAGATAATGAAGAATCAATGTCTGCTGAAGATCAGGTAAAGACCTATCCTATCACTCAAAAAAGTGATATCTGGTAAGTGGGTGCTCTAAGCACATGACTGGATGCAAGGACAGTCTCATCAACTTCAAGGCTAAACTTGGTCCAAGAGTCATCTTTGGAGATTCAAGTTTTGGACAAACTGAAGGCTATGGAGACTTCAAAAGTTGAGATGTCACTTTCAAAAAGGTGGCATATGTTAATGGTCTCAAGCATAACCTCATATCCATAAGTCAGTTATGTGATTCAGGTTATCAGGTTTGCTTTTTTGAATCTCAATGTATTATTTCTGTAAATAATCAAACTGTTTTAACTGGAATTAGACAAGGTAACATATACTTAGTAAACTTTAAATCTGCTAGTTCAAAAATCTGTTTATTTAATCTTGTTAGCAATCAAAATGATTTGTAGCATAAAAGATTAGGTCATGTAAATTTGAGAAACATAGCTTGGCTTTCTAAAGACAACCTTATTAGAGGATTGCCTTCTTACCCCTAAAAGAAGGAAAGTCTCTGCAGAGCTTATCAGTTAGGCAAGCAAACTAAATCTAGTTTTAAATCATTAAACAAAAGTGACTCACCTAGGATATTATACTTACTACATATAGACCTTTTTGGCCCTATAGCAGTACAAAGCCTAGGAGGGAAATCTTATACTTTAGTGATTTTAGATGACTTTTCTAGATTCACTTGGGTATTCTTTCTGAGATCTAAGTCAGATACTTTCAAGGTTCTTACAGATTTTCTCAAGAACATACAGATTGAGTACTCTACTCCAGTTGCATTGATCAAAAGTGATCATGGTACTGAGTTTGAGTCTCTTCTTATGCAAGAGTTCTGTAGGAAAGAAGGTATCAGATATTGTTTCTCAGCTCCTAGAACACCTCAACAAAATGGGGTTGCTGAAAGGAAGAATAGAACACTAATTGAATCTGTAGGCACATTACTTGCAGATGCTTATTTGCCCCTATCCTTTTGGGCAGAGGCTGTAAGCACAGCAAATTATGTGCTGAATAGAAGTCTTATACACAAACTTAAGAATAAGACTCTTTATGAGTTACTGAAAGGGAAGAAACCTAAAGTCACCTATTTAAAGTATTTGGTTGTATATGCTACATTCATAACAATGACAAAAAATATATTAGAAAATTTGAAGCAAAGGCTGCAATGAGAATTTTTCTAGGATATTCCCAAGTCAACAAAGCTTATAGGGTATTTAATAAATCATCTTTAAAAATTGAGGAATCTGTGCATGTAACTTTTGATGAAGCTAATATATATTGCAAGGAGAAAGAAATTTCTACCAATGAGCTATTGCAGGTACCTCACTTGTGTGAGAAAAGGGATGAACTAAACCTCACACCAAAGGTTATATCACATCCTCCTCCACAATGTGATGAAGAAAGTGAAGAAGAAACTGTGGAAGCAGTTGAACTTCCTCCAACAGCAGATGTAATTCCACAAGAGGAATTCATTCCAAATGTTGTTGCTGAACCAACTCTACCATCTGATCTTGTCACACTCAGGGATCATCCTAGATCTCAAGTGATTGGAGACATATCAGTAGGTGTACAGACAAGGCATCAACTCAACCATGATGTGATGCATTCCTGTTTTCTCTCTCAAGTTGAGCTTCAATCCATAAATGATGTAGAGCAAGATCCTCACTTGATTATTGCAATGCAAGTGGAGCTCAATCAGTTTGAGAGATGTAGAGTTTGGTACTTGGTTCCAAGGCCTAAAGGCTATCCAGTAGTTGTGACCAAGTGGGTTTTCAGGAACAAGCTTGATGCTCAAGGTGTGATTGTAAGGAACAAGGCTAGACTTATTGCTCAAGGCTATAAACAAGAGGAAGGGATTGATTATGATCAAACTTTTGCACCTGTTGTCAGGCTAGAGGCAATAAGGATTTTCCTTACTTATGCTGCTTTCAAGAAATTCAAAGTCTACCAGATGGATGTAAAAAGTGCATTTCTGAATGGAGAATTAAAAGAAGAGGTTTATGTGGAACAACCTCCAGATTTTATCTCTTCATCTCATCCTTATTATGTTTTTAGATTGCATAAAGCTCTATATGGTCTAAAGCAAGCTCCAAGAGCTTAGTATGAAACCTTAGCTAGCTTTTTATTAGAACATAAGTTTTTTAGAGGCATGGTAGATAGGACTTTGTTTTTCAAGCATCATAATGATAAAATTCTTTTGGTATAAATATATGTAGATGAAATAATATTTGGCTCTACAGATCTCAAACTATATAAAAGGTTTTCTAACCTTATGCATTCCAAGTTTGAGATGAGTAGCATGGGTGAGCTTTCCTACTTCTTTGACATCCAAGTGAAGCAGACTCCGGATGACATTTTCTTATCTCAATCCAAATATGCTAAAGAGCTGATTAAAAGGTTTGGGATGGCTGATGCCTCAGCTAAGAAAACACCTATGGCTACAAATGCTGTGGTTGATTCTGATGAACAAGGGAAACCTGTTGATCAGAAATTATATAGGGTCATTGTTGGGTCCCTTCTATATCTCACAGCAAGTAAGCCTGATATAATGTTTGCTACATGTCGTTGTGCTAGGTTCCAGGTGAACCCTAAAGAATCTCACCAAATTTTATTAAAAAAGATTTTAAGATATATAAAGAGTTGTTCAAATCTAGGACTCTGGTATCTAACTGAATCAGAATTTGAGTTAACTGGATACTCAGATGCTGACTTTACTGGATGTAGAGTTGACAGGAAAAGCACTTCAGGCACATGCCAGTTTCTTGGTGCTAGACGTGTCTCCTGGTTTTGTAAAAAGCAGACATCTGTATCTACATCAACTACAAAAGCTGAATATATAACAGCTGGCAGTTGCTGCTCACAGATGCTATGAATACAAAATCAACTCCTCGATTATGGTTACAACTTAAATAATTCTAGAACCAAGCATATAGATGTTAGACATCATTTCATTAGAGAATGTGTGTACAAGAAGAAAATTAATATTACTTTCATTCCCACTGATTTGCAAAGGGCAGATATCTTCACCAAATCCTTGGATGAGAAGAAACATCTATCCTTTATGAATCAACTAGGCATGATGAATGGTGATACTTTAATTTAATTCTCTGTCTGTGGTCGAAGAACTTACCAAAATTCGTCGACCTAAGATCGACGAACTAAGGGAAGATCTTGAGATTTTTCGTCGACCTGAGATCGGCGAACTCTCTATGGAAGTCATTTTTCGTCGACCTGAGATCGACAATCTGGCTTTAGAAAAGTTTTCATCGACCTGAGTACAATGAAAAGTTTTTCTCTCTTCTGACAAAGATTGACGAATTCTTTTGACTATAAAACATATCGTCGACCTCAGATCGAAGATTTCTCTTTTTTTCGCAGGACGAAGTTTGTCGGTTCATATTCTGTAAAACCTTATAACTAGGTTTTCATCGACCTCCATCCCGCGCTTTCTGTTCCCCAGCACTTGATCTTTTTGCTTTCGTGTTGCAGGAAACTAATGGCGATTTCAGCAGGAGCTCTTTTTGGCATGAAGTTCGATATGGGTTTCGACATCGATTTTGATTCTTTTCAACAATCAGACCAGATCTTCAAAGATATTCTGTAGTTATTCGAGGAACTCAATTTGAAGGCACTAATGTCTACCAGAATGAAGATAGCTGGTTCTGAAATAAGAGAGTGGGTTTATACTTCATCTACTCCAGATGCTGACACGATGGTTGGATCTATATTAGGTAACGCTGTTTCCTTAACCCCAGATACTCTTTCTGAAATCTTTGGACTAGTTAACGGTGAAGAAGATATTGAACTTGAATCTTCTGAATATGAGGAAATGTTGACTTTGATGGGTTATTGTGGAGACAACCCAAATAAACTGTTGAAGAACCACCTATCTGCTAGGTATAAATTTCTTACAGATGTAGTCGGTAAAGTGTTGCTGGGCAAGCATACAGCTCATGATCACATTACTAGGCAGCAGTTCTTAGTGATGAGTGTTGTGGTAAATAAGAAGGCTGTTAATTGGGCCAAAATTTTGTTCAATCTGATTAGAAAGAAGAACAACAAGAAAGAAGTTTGCTTTGGAAGGATTCTTGAAATCTTCCTTAATTCCAAGGCCGCTGAAACCCTTGTCGCCCCGACCATATTCATCAACGCCTCTAAGAGGCTGGTCTGCACCTTGTTTGGCAGGTGGGAGAGGACTATCCCAAAGCCGTCTAGGGTTTCCTCCTCTAAAATATTTGAGAGTACTAGGGTAGTACCAACCACTCCCCACCCTACAAAAGAAAGTTTCATTCCCCCTCTTGACCAAACCCTTTCATCATCCCTCCAACAAATCTCCTCATCTCCAGCAACTCTACCTATACCTCCTGCTTCCCCCATCCACACTGCTTCTCCAGTTCATCAACCTACACCTCCTCAGTCCCCCATCATTTCATCCCCAGTGCAATAACTTCTAGAACAATCTCAATCTCCAGATTCGACAACTCCACCTCTATCCCCCCTTCCATCTGATCTTCAAAATCTCACTTCTCTACCCTCTTTCAACCTTCTTTCATCCCCAAGCAATTCTTCAGATGAACCAATGTTAGAATGTCATCCCTCATCCTCTTCCATCATCAATCCATCTATCTCTACCTAAACCCCTCCAGAATTCATAGATTCATCTTCTCCCTCCATCTCTCTCATCTTAGCATCCATCACACCCCTTCTCAAACAGCTGATAGCAGAGGCTATTTCACCTCTTGATATGTCTATCTCTACCCTTGCTGCTCAGCTCTCTACCTTCTCTGCCCCATCCTCTTCTGTCAGGAGCCTAGATCCAGTAACCACTGAAACCAAGCAGGGGGAGATACTCAGTGAAGAGGTTGCTCAAGCAGCAGTAGCAGATACAGTAGCAGCAGCAGCAGATATAGAAGCAGATACAGAATTTATAGCAAAAGCTGACATTATTGGTACTGAATTTATTGATGCAGATCTTGTTGAATTTTTGGATACTGAATTTGAGAGCAATCCTTTGGAAATTCTTTATGGAGATTGCCTCATTGCTCCAGATTTTGACCTAGATTCAGTTCTAAGATACTTTGATCTTTTGTACAACAATTGTCTTCTTTTTGTATCTTTTCATGGGTGTAGAGATATTGTTTGCTACTCAGCTCCCATCAGTTCAGAAACTTTACAGCAGATACAAAAAAGTTTTGAAGCTCCTGAGCCTGAACTCATCTTAGTTCCAGAGGCTGAGCTTATCCAGGATATGGATCTAGAAACTGAAGAAGTCCCTGCTGAAATCATTCCACCTCCAGCAGTTCCTCCTCCAGTTGTCCCTCCTTCAGCTGGAAAGCAAGTTCCAAAAGAAGTCATTGCTGAGATTGATTCTATGTATGATAATCCTCAAGGATCTTCTGATGGTGATCAACTTGATGACTCAGATTCTGATGACAGTAGAAAGAAAATGTCTTAGAAAAGGAAATCCCCTCCTAAGGCAATTCCAAAGCCAAATCCAAGCAATGACACTCCATACTATATATTGCAAAAGATTACTCCCTACCCCGGTATGCCACAGTAGATGTGATTGTCTAAGAATGAGCAAAAGGCTAGGAAGAAGAGAAGAAGGTACTCTCCTCCTCCTCAAAAGTTCAGGAGAGGTCCTCCTCCTCCTCCTCCCTCTTCAGGATCCTCAGGCAATTTATCTCAGAAGCCTGCTTCTATGACAAAGACTTATCAGAGACAACCCAGACAAAGCTATCAACAGTCCTCTTCAAGCAATCGACCTTCAGATTCTTCAAAGAAAGCTCCTACTGAAGAACCAATGCAGGATTCTAGTTCAAGAAGGTCAAAGTCTCCTCCAATTCCTTTTGTTGATCTAGAACAGAAGACCTCTGCCAGGATAGCTAGATTCCATGAGCTTATAGGACTTTCTCAGATTAACAAAGCAAAAGCTGAAGGCAAAGATATTTCTCAATTCTCAACTATGTCAACCTACAGAAAAGAAGAATTGTTCAGGTATGCTAAGGCTAATAAATTTTTCAATGTTGATGATTATATGGAACTGCACCCAGAGGCTGTTGTACAAAGAACCTCATCTCAAACTATGATTGGAGAAACTGACATGTATATGTCAAAGAAAGAAGCTG
Source organism: Platanthera zijinensis (assembly GCA_039513925.1). Classification (NCBI taxonomy): domain Eukaryota; kingdom Viridiplantae; phylum Streptophyta; class Magnoliopsida; order Asparagales; family Orchidaceae; genus Platanthera; species Platanthera zijinensis. The sequence goes on from CM077092.1 coordinate 161,132,351, forward strand.
TCAACCCTAGTAGAGTGATCAAATTCAGACAACCTTCTGAAGATTCAGACAAAGACAAAGCCAATAAAAAGAAATGAGTTTCCTTTCTTTTATTTTCTAGTTGTCTTTTGAACTCTATTCTCTTAGTTTATCTTGAAGCACAACTCTGTAAATATCTGCTGAATATTTTTCTTCTGTCAAATATATTTTCTTCTGTTTTATGATTGTTTTATTTTTGGGTTAGTAACCTAACCCAAATAGGGGGAGATTGTTGGATCCCTAGTTGGATTTGGGCTAAGTTCACTAACTTAGGTTGAGTGTGACCCAACATTATATAGCTAGGGTCTTGAGTAGTCCTAGAGTTTAGGCTAAGTCCTGATTAGTGCTACCTCCTTGGACAAGCTAGAAGTGAACTTCAGAGAATCAGATTTAGCATCTTTCAGAAGACAGTGATCAGTTCGAAATTCTTCAAACTCAGCTCGACGATCGTCGATCTCAGATCGACGAACTCAAAGTTAATTCTCTGAGCTGAGCTCGACATTCTCAGGGCTCAGGTCGACGCTTATTTTTCTTCTGTCGGTTTCTCAGTTCGACGAACTCAGAGTGCAGATTTGGAAAGTTATTCCCAGTTAGCAGATCGCAGAGCTCAGGTCAACGAACTTGAATTCCCTGGTCGACGATCTTTGATCTCAGGTCGATGAATTTTGTTTTACGTTCGAAGTTTTTTGTGTAGTTCCAGAATGAGTCCTTCCCTCTTCTGTTACTTTTTAGCAGTATTATTCTGAGCATTTAATGCAAATATTCTTCTGAATATAGCCGTTATTTGGCTGCATTAAATGTAACATTCTTCAGAATAAATATTTGCTTATTCTATCAAGAACAGTTGGAAAACTCATTAATGCTATTATTCCAGCCGTTTTCTATTCCCCCCCCCCCAGTAGCCAGCATTTATGGAAAGAATTCAAAAATTCAAAGAGAATTTTTTCAGCAGTGGAATAAAAGTAATTCTCTCCTTTTCGAGAATCACAACAGACAAGAAAGATAGTCAGAGAGACAGGAAGAAAAATGGAGAAGCACTGCACAGGAAATACTTAACAAGCACTCGACGCTCTAAACGCCTTTTCATTTTCTGCCAATATTGTAGTTTGAAGAAGAACAAATCATCAAGATCAAGAGTCTTCTTCAACCTCTGTTCCAAAAATCCTTAAAGACATTCTATTCAACATCTGTTACTTGATTTCTTGGACCTTGTCAGATCAAGTTGAAGACCTACTCACCCTTTAGCAAAGCTCTATTCTTCCTGAAGCTTTCTACTTCTCAGGAGGAGCTTTGACAATACAAGAATCCACATAGTCTTCTCAGTTTTATTTGAGAAAAGAGAAGACTTCCATCAACATTTTCCATCTCATTGTACAGGGTTATAGCTCCCTTCAAAAGTTAGTTTGGTTGACAAGTCTCCCTCCAAAAAACTTGAAGTTGGTTTTTGGGCACCTGATCAAAAACTTGAAGGGTTTCCTGATCTACCTGAACCAGATCTTGTGGTGGCAGTCACCTGATTAAAACTTGCTAGTGGATTCCTACCAAGGGTGGTAGAAGAGTGGATGTACCCAAGTTTAGGGGAACCACTATAAACTTCTTATGTCGTCTGATTGCTCCTTTTCATTTGTTTTTGTTGTGCTTGTGATTGCTTAATTGTTTAGCTTAGTTTTCTTATTCCTTAACTAATATATGGTATCACTATATTTACTCTGATATAATCTAGAAAAAGAGACAAAGTATTAATACTCTATTCACCCCCCCCCCTCTAGAGTAATCTGATCTAACACCCTCCTTTCATAACCCCGAAGGCGCACATAGTAGGGCTAAGCCTCATGTTGTATTGTCGAAGGACCTTAAAACACTTCTCGAGATCCTCCAAGTGATTCTCCCGATGGGTTCTTTTAACCAGCATATCATTAACGTATACCTCCATTGTCTTGCTGATAAGGTCCTTAAAAACCTTATTCATGAGTCGTTGGTAGGTGGCTCCTGCGTTCTTGAGTCCAAAGGGCATTACCTTGTAACAGTAAACCCCTTTGTCAGTTCGGAAGGCTGTATGCTCTTCGTCTGCCAGATTCATTCGAATCTGGTTGTACCCGGAATAAGCATCCATGAAGCTGAGGAGTCGGTGTCTGGTGGTTGAATCGACTAACTGATCAATTCTTGGAAGTGGGAAGCTGTCTTTGGGGAAAGCCTGATTGAGATTGGTGTAATCCACGCACATTCTCCATTTTCCTGAAGATTTTTTTACTAGAACAACATTTGCTACCCAGGTAGGATATTTAACTTCCCGGATGAAATGGGCGCTAAGAAGATTTTCTACTTCGTCTTCAATTGCCTGGAGACGCTCTGGAGCAAAGTTTCTCTTCTTCTGGATGACAGGTTTGCATGCTGGATTGATGTTGAGAGAGTGCTGAATGATGAAAGGATCTATGTCAGGCATATCTTACGGGGCCAAGGCGAAGATATCCTTGTTGCTCCGGAGATAGGATGTCAGTTCCTCCTTTTCTTATCGTGGTAAAAGTGATCCGAGCTGGATGGTGCGAGCTGGGTATGTTGGTGAGAGAGGGACTTTGATCAGGCCTTCCATAGGCATCCCTCGCTGTAATACCGCTTCATCGCGCAAATCAAAATCGTCAATGTTTAACGTGGTGGCTTTTGCAGGCTGTGCCTGCCTGGAGTAGCAATTCTTGGCAGCCTCCTGATTACCGTGTACAACTCCAATTCCTCCTGGAGTGGGGAACTTCATGGCGAGATGAGGAATCGAGGGGATAGCCTTAAAGATGGTCTGAATGGGTCTTTCGAAGATGGCATTGTATGCGGAGCTTGAATCTACTACGATGAACTGGATTTCGTGAGTCACTTGCCTTGGAAATTCCCCGATGGTGACTGGGAGAGTAATCATTCCTAGCACCTGGACTGGATGGTTGTCGAAACCGTACACTGGTCCGGCTGCCTGTGTCAAATGTTGATTGGAAATATTCATGTTTTGAATGATAGCGGAGAACAAGACATCGACTGAGCTTCCGTTATCGACAAGGATTCGCTTGACGTTATAGCATGGATCTCTGATCCCAGCACTGATTATTAGGGGGTCTTGGTGAGGTGTTCGGAGTCCAACAAGGTATTCATCTCCGAAAGTTATGGTGGTGTCCTGTTTACACTTCTTATCTTCATGGGTGCCTCCTTGCATGCTTACTGAGAGGATTTGAGCAGAGAGAATAGGTGATCCGGCGATGGTTTCAATATTTCTGACCATCTGCCTACCACCTTCCACCCCCACCCCCCCCCCCCCCCCCACCCCGGGGCGGGGCGTTTTGCTGATCTGTGGGAGGCCTAGGCGGGTCATGTTGGTCCTGCACGCGTCCCTGCAAAAATATTTCGAGAAGTCTTAGGCATACCAAGCGCTCGATTTCTTCCTTCAGGCGAGCACAATATTTTGTGGTGTGTCCTGTGGTTCGATGGAACTCGCAATGTTTAGACTGGTCTTTTTTGGGGTTATGGACTAGTTGTTTGGGCTGATGTAATGCTGCCTCATTTTGGATAGCATAGAGTACATTAGTGCGCGTAGTGTTGAGGGGAGTAAAATCCCTAGGCGGTTGATCTCTGTGGTGATCTCGCCGACGTTGCCCATTCTGGCGCTCTTCTCAGAATCTTCCTTCTTGACGTTGAGGAGCCGGCTCCTTCTCTCTCTTACGTTTCTGGGCGCCATCAAACTTCTGGCGGTGGGCTTCAATAGCTTTGTCAGCGGCAATCTGGGCCTCAAATCGATGCACGAGAACGATCTTGCGATTGGCGATGAACTGATCGACAAACTGCCTTGTCAGTTCTGTGAAATTGGCGATGGTACCGGCCCTTAGCGAGTGGAACCATGTTCGGGCCTGTCCTTTGAGAGTGGCTGGAAACACCTGACAGAGAAACTGATCTGGAGCATTGTAGATTCTCATAATGGTGGTGAAGTGATTGACATGCTCTAGCGGATAATTGGTCCTGTCAAACGTCTCAATGTTCGGGAGCTTAAATCCATTCGGGATTGGATGGTCAAGGATTTGCGATGCCAAAGGGGAGCCATGGCAGAGCGGTCAGCGGGTGTGAATATCTCTTATACCTGCCAGGCAATATTCTTCAGCGATGACTTCTAGAATTTCCTCCCGAGTGAACCTTTCATGCGGAGGAAGGCGGGCGTCATTGACGGGATTGTGATGAAGATGGTCCTCTCTCACCCTCCTTTGGGCCGGATGAGTGGAACTTGCGGCTTCAGAATATTCTTAGGATCTTTCCTTCCTTGAAGGAACTTCTTGGGCTCAACCCTGATTTGGTTGTGGCGGAGGATCAACTCGAGCCGGATGCAGTGGGGGAGCAGGAGGTGCTCCGAGGTTGCGTAGCAGGGTGAGAATTTTGGTTTGTTGCTCTTCCATTTGGCGAACACGCCCTTCCAGGGCGGCGACGGGGGCAAATGCGGCTTCAGCAGTCAGTGGCACGTCTACCAAAGAGTGGGAACGTGCGGGCTCGGCCTGTCCGCCAAGGGCGGAGCCTTCAGTGGTGCGGGTGCTTCTCTTTGTCATTAAGGCAGAACTTGGAAGCGGCAATGCTGGTGATCTTGTATTCCAAAGGATGTTGGGAATCGAGTTTCCACAGACGGTGTCAAACTGTTGCGGACTAACTCGATGTCCCGATCGGACCGGATTCAATTGGACCGTCTTAGCTTGCGGGGCGGTCGAGCGCGCACACAGTCAGAGAGAAAGAAAGGTTGACTCAAGGTTTGATGATGTGGAAAAACCCCTCAACTGGGTAAAAAACCACGCGACCGGGTCTGTGCCGGTCAAAGTCTACTAGCTGCTGGCGATTACAATATGTTTGGAGAATCGGGACGACGGGCCACTCCCGTTACAGCTTGGGGAGAGAGAGAAAAAGACTACGACTACCGGCGGGAAACAGGCATCGCCGCGGGAGTGACTTGGACGTTGAAATGCGAGAGATGGCCCTAGTGCTCTGACGCTGGGGGCGGCGCTTGCTTGCTTGCAGGGGTTGCCTTGCTCCTTTGGCTCGCTCTGGGAATTTGGCGTTTTCCTGCTGGTGGCGCGTTGGTGGCTCGTGGTGGCTGGAGGATGACTTGAGGGAGGAGACCGACGGAGCTATCACCTGAGGAAGAAGATGACCGAGAGCCGAAAAGTGAAGAATGAGGAGACCCTGAGGCTCCTTTTATAGCCTCCAGGAAAGGTTCATAGCGGGCCCCACCACCAATGTAGTGGGCTAGTAGGTGGTTACCCACCAGATCGGACGGCGAGGAAAGCCCACCATGATCGGACGGCGGGCAAGCCGTCCATCGTGATGGGGCGGCCGGGTGGTGGAGGCGGCCGGCCGGCGGCCCGGCGGCTTGGCTGCGGCCTGCGGAGGCAAGGCCGGCCTGGCCGCGAGCCCGACTAGCGGCCAGGCCGTCGGCGGCCGGGCGGCTTGGCCGCGGCCTACAGTGGCAAGGCCGGCGACCCGCCGACGATCCCGGCTAGCGGCCAGGCCGGCGGCGGCCTGGCTACGTTCTGCGCCGGCCAGTCTGGCGGCTAGTCCGGCGGCGGTGGCGGTTTCCCCCTAAAGGGAGCAGTTTTGGAGGAGAGAGAGGGAGTGGGCCCTCCCCCCCCCCCCCATGATTTTCTCATCATGGAGAGTTCATGGGGGTGGAGTTGACCTAGTCAACCCCATGATCTCCCTTTTTTGGAGGAGATCATGGGGGAATCCCACTTATAAATGGGGGTGTAACCCATCAACTACCTTTTTCTTTTTTTATTATTTCTACTTTTTCTACTTGAATGATTTCTCTAAAGAATACAGTCTGATTATCTCTTTTGCCTTTCATGCTCAAATGCTAGCAGATTTTGGCTGTAATAATGATTCTCTTCTCACTCCTTTTATGCAGTTGATGGTTCTAAGTCATGTCTTGATCGTAATATCACCCATAGAGACATCAAACCAGGTATTGTACATTTTTGAGCATTTTATTCTTGCATTAACAAAATATGATATATTTTTCCCAAAGAACTCCGCTTCTTTGCTTTCCCAATCCTTCAACTTCTTATCATCAGTGACGGAGCTTTAGTACATAACATTTAATAAAATATAAGCTTTAGTACATAACATTTAATAAAATATACCTGCAATCGGTGTTGGCAAAGGACGACAAAAGGCACCCCTCATATTGGCAAGTGGTGCTAAATCAGCAAGGTTTTACATCCCCATATTTCTCCGCATTCCACATGCATGTCTTTGTTAGTTTGGTTGTTTCTATGAATTTCCTCTTTCCAAGATAATGCTTATAGAAAATTCTGCTTATCTTTTTTTTTCATCTACTTTTATATAATAAACCATAAACAATGAGTTCCGCTTTATACACTCTAGGCCTCTTTTAATTTGCAAAAATGTTGATGTTTTAATAATATGCATAATGAAATTTGAGGTCATTGAAGAATAATTGTTTGTTTTCCCCCTTCATGCAACCTTTTTTTTATTATTTAGTGGAACTTTACCGTGAGAGCTTTGTCTCCTTCCGTTGATACAGAACCGTGGATTCAGCAAACCATGGATTCGGCAAGCCATAGATTTGGGAACCTCTAGTGACTGTCATTGCACCTTAGCAAGGGCACACTAGTTTTCTATGCTTTGATAGCATCCTTGCTGTTTACACAAATGTTTAAATTTTTGGAAAAAAGAGTTTTATCCATCAGGTCTAATATATAATATATCTTCCATACCTAGATCTATACATTTAGAAATTTCGTCAACGGTTACCACTAAGACTCCGTTTGGGGGACTTATTTTCACCGGTTAAGCGGTCACGGCCGCATGAACCGGACCTTAAATAAGGCCCGATTCATGCGGTCGTAACCGCTTGATTGATGAAAATAAGTCCCTCCAAACAGAGCCTAAATAACTTCTTTGTTCAACGATTATACATAATCATTAGGATGATTTGACAATTCATAATAAATATGTACCATTTTCTCGTTAATTTGCATTGACAGTAAGTCCAATTTCTCCAAAAAGAAAAAGTTAGCCTCGCGACTTGATTGTGATGCATTACTATAGAGAAGTTAATCTTTCTGAACCTGCCATTAATCCTTTGTTTTGCATGAAAAGTCTTTGAACTCAAGTATGCTACAGTATTAAAAAGTAACCTACGGCTATGTTTTGAAATCTTTAGAACTCAAGTAACATATGGCATATGTGTTACTTTGTATATCAGCCTCAACACAATGCAAAGCTCGTTTTTTTTTTAAAATTTATGGTTGTGCTTTGCAAATGGGAAGCATTTTTTTGTTGATTTGTCTTTATAGTAAACTGAACTAGAAACTAGAATTTATAATATTGTTTATATTATAATAATCAGTGTCTATTTTACTTATGGTCATTCAGGATAACTTGATTATGGCACTAAAAATTAGGTATTCTCAGTTACATATTAATTAATTCATTCCACTTCTTGTGCATCTAATTCCCATTTTTCTTTCTAGAAGTTGGAAGGTTGCTCTCCAGTATATGCAAGCCCACTTGTATTGCTTGATGCAGGTCGTCCATTATAACAACAGGTGTATATTATCAGGTGAACTTCTTTCTAAAATTTTAGAACTGGCTGTTAGTTCTAAACCTGCTTGTCATTTTTCTTTTAAATACTATAATTGAATCGTGACTCTTTTTAAATGGTCTTTCTTTTATGCACAAGCTATACTCATTGTGTACTGCATAGTATTAATAATTTCCTTTGATCTCATTTTAATAGACATAGGATGATGATATTTTATTTTTTTATGATTGCTAGTTTATTTATTTTGTTTACATAGAAAATTCATTTTTTAATGTCAAAGATGTATGTCGTATGTAGTGAGTGGTGTTTGTAGATTAATTTGAAGTGATGCCGATTTAGGTGGCGTTTGGCGCGGCTTATGCCCTCCGGTGCGTTTCCAACGCACCGCACTTTTGCGAATAAGCGCCGTTTGGCGCGGCTTATTGTAGAAACGGCGGTTGTTTGTATCCGTGAATTCCTATTATACACCATCCGCGATTCTTTTCCCCGTTCAGCCGCAGTTTTCCTTCCTCCCGATAACCTAGCGAGCGGCGTAACTCCCGATCGACGACGCCGACCACCGGTCTTCCCCAATCGACGACGCCGACCACCGATCGCTACCGACGACCGGCGAATCTCCGGTGCTTCCCGTCCACGAAGAAGGCCGGCGACCAACGACGCATTTACCGTCCACGAATCGCTCCGCCTCTCCCACCGTTAACTCTTCCATTGAGTTATACTCCTTCCTTCATCTCCTATGCAAATTTCGGGTTTCTTTAGGGTTTAGGATGCTTGTTAGTCCTTCCCTCATCTCCAGCTTCCACCTTCCTCCTCGATGCACAACCCAATCCCGATTAGGGTTGTTCTCGAGCGGAGCTAGACTCAAAGCTGGACTCAAACGCCACCTATGTGTGTGTGTGTGATTGTTCTTGTGTGAACTGGACCTATTAACTTTGCATGTTTAACAAACCGATTGTGTGTGTGCTTGTATATGTGTATGTGTGTGTGTGTGAGTGTTGAATGTGTCTGTATATTTGTGTGTGTGTGTATATATGTGTGAGTGTGTATATGTGTTTATGTGTGAGTGTGTATATATATGTGTGTGTTTATATATATTTGTGTGTGTATATATGTGTGTGTGTATATATGAGTATGTGTGTGTGTGTGTGTGTGAGTGTGTATATGTGTTTATGTGTGAGTGTGTGTGTATATATATATGTGTGTGTTTATGTGTATATGTGTGAGTGTGTATGTGTGTTTATGTGTAGAAGATTGCTCTGACACTGCGTGTTTATGTGTATATGTGTGAGTGTGTATATTTGTGTGTGTGTATATGTTAAGATTTATTTTTGTAATGTTTTTTAATATTATTTTCATTTCTATGTGTTGCCTTATAAAGATGGGCAAAACAAAAGATGGTGGGGTGGCCACAATGTGGGACAATTCCGATGTTCTCATCTTTTGTGATATTATCATAAAAGAGATAGAACGTGGGAATCGTCCTACAACACATTTTAGTAAAGAGTGGTGGTTCAATATAATGAAGACATTTGAAGAGTCGACTGGAAAGAAATACGATAAAGTGCAATTTTCAAAAACAAATGGGATCATCTGAAGGAGTGGAAACTTTGGACGGAGTTGAAACGAGGTGAGACCGGCTTGGGTTGGAACGCATCAAGAAAAACTATAGACGCCTCGGATATAGATTTCAATGAGTGCGAGCAGGAGGGTCAAGATGATAGGGTGCCTCACAAGGGCGACAAGAAACCTGCTCTGACACTGCAGGTGGAGTAGAGGAGATGATTGCGCTACGTGATAGTATAGCGGATCAGTTGTATGAATCGAGAGCATAGCTCGAGATTGCGGGTGTACCTGGATTTCTTGTATTGTGTGTTTATTTAGCCTGTTGATTTTTTTTTGGAAAAAAAAAAATTTAATAAACAACTTATTCAAAACTCTGTTTTCAAAACTCCATTTTATCCAAACAGTTTTTTAACAAAACTCTGTTTTCCAGAATCAGCACTTTCTCCATCAGCAGCTTCTTATCAGCAATAGCCCAACCAAACAGACCCTTAATCATCCGACTTGTTAACCCCAGAAATTGGCGATCCCTCCCAAGATAATCAGCTCGCAAGTCGCGGCCTGCTCCAGGTTCCCTCTGGAGGTCGCGGCCTGTCTGGCCTCTTTTCTAAAGATGGGCGGACAGACTTCTCTGTCCGCTCAGGCCGCGCGGCTAGGGCGGTCTCGCCAGCCTGACCGCCCAGGTCGCGCAGCGGCCGCTCGTTCTGTAGGGGCTGCGGACTGCTTCCCCAGTCCGCCCCTGCAGGCCGCGCGGTTAGATCAGCTAACCGCGCATTGGTTCTCTATTCCAACAGGTGCAGGCCACAACTCAGTCGCGGACTCACATTTCCATCCGCACAGACCGCCAGGTAGCCGCATACTCGGCAGGAAGCGCGGTCTAGTCTCCAACCCGCTCCTACAGGTCGTCGGGCTAGCAGGTTGCGTCATCGCCAGGCGACCTGCCCCTTTTATTCAGCAGAAGGTGGCAGACTCAGTCTTCAGTCCACCTAAGGGAGGCAGACTTTCTCCTCCAGCTCTCCCACCCCCACAACATCCAGTGTACTCTCTTACAGCCCGCCAGGTCGCAAGTTGACGACCAACCCTCCTGTCCGCCAGCAGTGGGCAGACTCGATCTCAGTCCGTCAGACTTGGCAGCAGGACCAACAACTCTTCATCAGGCCACGCAACACAACGCAGAATCAACTCCAGCAGGAAGGCGACCTGCTATATTCAGTCTGACAGGCCGCCTACCTCTGACGCAGCGACAAGCCTCAACCAGCAGTGGCGACCTGCCTCCAGGTCGTCAGTCAGCAGCGACGACCTGCCTCCAGGCCGCCAGTCAGCATGTGCAACCTGGACTCTTCAGTCCGCCAGATCGCCAAGCCTCGTCACCTAGCAGGAATGACAGGCCTCCAGCCGCAGAGGCGGACTCCTCCAGTACACCGCGAGCTAGGCGGACTAATCGTACAGTCCGCCAGAAGAACCCTAGCTCAGCAGCCGGCGATCGGCCTCATCCTCTCTGCAGCGGGCTAGGCAGACTACTCCTCAGCTCGCATAGCTCTACGCGGGCTCGCTCAGTGCAGCAGAGGCGGACTCATCTCAGCCCGCCAACAACAGATCAGCTCAAGTAGACAAGTCCCTAACACACAATATGGCGCGGACTCGGCGGACTCCTCGTTCTACCCGCACAACTTACTGCTCTACTGGGGATGACGTTACCAGACCGTTACCTCCTCGGGCCTATAAATAGACCCCCATATCTCTCATTCTAGGGGGAACACACAAGCACGGAGGCACGGTGGAGTGGGACAACAAAGGCTTCAAGTCCTGCGGACTCAGTTTTCCAGTCCGCGCGGCTAGCCCTTGCGGCCTCCTCTCAGTCCGTGCGACCTCGCTTGTCTTCTCGGCCTGATCGCGCAGTCCGCTCGACATAGTCCAGCGAGCTACGTGATCAGCTAACCGCGCGGTCTGCCGATCTCTCTGGTCAAACCGCGCGACCTCTGGCAATTTCTTTCCTTAGTCGTCAGCTTCCCCCTTTGTACCCTTTATTTGATTTCCATGTAAATGTGCAATCTCAAGCTGTAATACTGATTCATAATCAAAGGAAATCTCGTCGCAAGAGTGACAATTAAACTGCGGCGGGCGAAGTCTACTGTTGCCGCTACAAGCGGCCCCCTCTTCTTCTCAACTTCTCTCCTCTCTCAGTCTCAACCATCAGAGCTAACTGTCAAAGTAATCGTCTGCTCGACAATTCCTCATCAACCTCCTCCTCATCCCCGCATCCTGGATTGATCGTGCTCCACTCTCGAGCAAGCTAGCGGAAGATCACATTTTCCGCTTCAACATTTAACACGTGACCTTCAGATCTCGAACAGACAGTGAAATCAGTGGTTACTCATGTCAGACCATCAACTAGCTGAGAACCTTGCTCCTTCAAGTCCTAGTGAAGATCCTCTCTAGGAAGCCTTGGAGCAATTGCGCAGAGAAACCAACAGTTTCAAGCAATCAATCGTACTCTAGTTGCTATCACGCAATGATTGGAAATGCAATCCGCAGCAGCACCAGTTCCTCCAGTTAATCCAGCACCAGCGTTGGAGACTCCGCAAGCTTATCCACCGGCTTATCCGCTGGTTTATCCTCATGTTTACCCACCAACTTTTCCGCAAGGGCCTGCAGCCCCTTTGCGATCTCAGAATGATGGGTTCATAGCTCGTCAAAACTACTTCTGGGAAGCTGTCCGAGGAAGTCCAACTAGATTTCTAAACTTTCAGGGAAGTCATCCCTACTCATCAGCTCCTGTCTTTGCTCCTTCCGCAGCAGCTTTTCCCTTCTATCCTCCTGCTCCTTTTGCAGCTACAACTTATGCTCCCTTTTTCCCTTATGTTGTAGGAAAACAGGAAGAGCCGTCACCATTTTCATAGATTGTTCGACATGAACCAACTCCAGTTAACTTCAGAGAGCCACGGTTGCCAATTTACATTGAAGAGACTGATCCAATGAAGCACTTTCAAGCCTTTGAATCAGTCATAGCTCTCAAGACCCTGTCAGATGCTACCAAATGCAAACTCTTGGTAACAACCTTTGATGGACAAGTGAGGGATTGGTTCTATGGACTACGTCCTCAGTCCATCTCTTCCTTTGTTGATTTGCGAAGAGAGTTCCTGCTCAGATTTTCTACCTCTACAAAGAGAAAGGGCGGTCCAGAAGCCCTCTTTGAGATTAGGCAGCAAGGGAATGAGACTTGGTCTCATTTTGTGGATCGTTTTCAGAAAGAAATCTTGGACATTGAGATCGTCGATCAAGAAATGTATCGAGTGGCTCTTATTCACGGTCTGCGTGAAGGACCACTCAAGTTTGAGGCTAACGTCCGAGCACCAAGGACATATCAAGAGTTGATTGGTTTAGCCAACTCTTATATTTGTGGCGAGAAAAGCAATCCCAGCTTCGTCTCCAGGCTTACAGCAGAGAAAGATTCTTTTTCATCCTACAACCAACTCCCGAGGTCTCCTCGGAAAGATTTTTCATCCTACTCAAGGAAGGGAAGAAGATTTCAACGTCATCGACATCCCTTCCCAGGCTAGGATCGTACACAGGATCAATTGTTACTATTGCCAGCACCACCTTCGAAAACAGCTTCGGTTCATCGGCAGCAAGATGATGACATACCAGAGTCCGAACTAGATGAGACCATGCAAGAAGGGAGCCAAATCATGAAGGGTAGGGCTAATCTCAAAAGACCTTACCAGCCGATAGATCAAAGATCCAAAGATCAGATCCGTTCTGTGAGTTTCACAAAGAAAGCGGGCATTTGACTGAAAACTGCCGAACGCTTCGTCAACTTGTACAAAAGATGTTGAGGCAGGGTAAGATGCGCGATCTACTCCCGAAGGATGATCACTCTGATGCATCAACTTCAAAAGGAAAAGAAGTAGCAGACGTTCCTTGCTCCTCAAAGGGAGTTTGTCACATCAACGATTGTCCTCACATCATTGTCGACAACGCCATTGATGCTGATGACGAGGACTCCCTTGGAAGATTATTCTAAGCTGAAAAAGGACATCGCAAGTTCTGAAAGCTCCCTGCGATCATGACTGTTTGTTTCTACTTTACTCTTCAAACATTCTCAATGAATTTTACGTCAGAGATCCCATACTGACACATTTTCTTTTATGGAGTGCTTCTTCCTCTACTTTTTCTCTTTGCCAAAGAGATCATTGAACCATCGAGATATCTCCGAGTCTTGCTTATGGCCCCCTCGAGATTGGACTCCGGCGTAAGACCACAATGACCACATATAGTGGGGAGTGTTCGCGTATGTGCAGTATGGGCCGTTCAACTCCGGTGTGGAGGATTACGGGACTTCGGATCCTAACTGATATCTAACACACAACGTGTATCAAGGGAGGTCCAATGTGTTAGCTCTATTGCGCTCCGTTAGGGATACATTACAATTACGATGATCTTTGCTGGGCAAGCAATGGCGATCAAGTGTAGTCTTGCCCCCTCGATCATCTCACAATTTTAATGGACGAATACTCAATGGTACTCTCAATCCGTTCCTTCGCGGGGCCCACAGCTCCGCTGATCAATCCGCAGACAAGCAATAGGCCACTTGGCACATCTAGTCTAATTGATCAGCGATGCTTGTAAACCGAGGCATGTGAGCAGTGCATCTATCGATCCTTCTAAGGATTTTTTGTGCTTATCTCTCTTTTGTGCCCTTTTAAAGGATGTGTGGCTAACCCGCACTAGGTAGGACTACACCCTAGATGATCTCTCTTAGGCAAGCGATTCATAAGGCCCACGGGTGCACTCCTGTGGCAGCATCCAGTCTTTTTAGGTCATCTTTAGGGTGTAGCCCTCCTTTTTCATTTTGCCTTCTTATAGGTTAACAGGTTAAATCTAACCTATCAAAAGGATTTGCAGCATCTTCTTGCTTAAACTCACTTTATATATTCAGCTTTCATGAAGCTCTATCCGCTGACGATTGATTATGCCTATTCTTGGCATCTACTATTCAGTCAAGGAATCTATATCAATTTATTGACAAGTCATGCTATTGTAGTCTAATCAAGATGGTTTCATTTGGCTGGTCTGGATTTCATTATAAAGCATCATACTTGATCACGCAAGATGATCATTATCACGGTTTGATTTCTATTCAGTTAATAGCAGAGTTTGCCGGGTATCTCTTCTGCTATCCAATTGTATCTTAACATATCAACAGTCAACATTTGCAAGTTCCATTCAGGTACTTGCAATTTACTTTTCTATCATATATGCTGCTTACTCTTCTTTTGTAAGACCCCCTTTTTTTTTTTTTCAACCACCGGGGTCTTAGGCCCAGAACCGCCGCTTTGCGGTAACACCTTCACGTCCTGAAGGGTCATCACCACAAGGCGCCGATTCTGCCGGCCAAATCGATCACAAAAAGTAGCACAATTATTGAAGTAATAGTAAACAGTCCACAATAACAAAAACCACATATATAAATAAGTAAGCTCCACGAAGGGAGTGTCCACAGAAACATCAGAGTACTATAAATACGGGCTTATGCCCGGTACAAAATGTCCTCACTACAAGTCTCTCATGCGGAAGCGAAACAGAAACTACTCAAGGTCGAGACTCACGGTCCCGGCTGTGTGAACTCCGGAGCTAGACTGCCCCATCTCTAGGCGCACCGATCTCTGGGGCTGCTCCTCCATGCTGGGCTCCACGATCCCCTAAATGATGCGGTTCGAAAACCGTTAGTCATAAAGACTAAGCCCTATCATCCCCTACCCCTTCCCCCCCATGGCTCCTAGGTACCGAGCGGAGAGGAAGAAAGGGAAGGACATGAAGGTGGAGATTAACATGAAAACAGATGGCAGCGGAAACTAATCTAGGAAGTTGTATTAGGTGAGCAGTTAATAAGTTGTTGTAATAGGTCTGGCAATAAGAAAAGCAATTAAATGAATTTAAACCTTCACTTATGCGAGAACACATAAGCAAAGGGATCTTTTACAAGGCTCCCATCGTATAAGTGTCTCATACCACTTATACCTTGGGGTGTCGGTTATCAAACAGCAGGGGTTATTATATATTGAAAATAACCTTTGATTTATAAACTTGTCCACACAAGCTTATAGACCAAGGGGTCGTTTTGCAGGTCCTAATGTATAAGCGTCTCATTCCACTTATACTTTAGGTGTCAAGGTTGTTATGAATGATTATGAAATGCAACTATATGGTGGGTATGTTATGTCATGCAGTGCAACTCACACACCCAACTCTGTGCACACAGACCTTTAGTTCCCCCTTTTGGAGCCGTTACCTCCCAGGATACCTCCGTAGTGGCAAACGGAAGCGGTGGGTTGGGCCTCGCCCACCTCCAAAACCAGTAAAGCACACTGGTCTGACCTATCGTACGCCTCAACGCTTGGTGCACAAAGCGGACGCCTGCGTACTCTTGCCGGCTGGCGCACCGGACTTCTGTTGGCGGAGTGCTAATCACCCCGCCGAGTCAACGATATCGGTGTCGGTGCAATCGAACTCCCCGATGTCGAAAGACCCACCACCTTAACTTTTCCTATTTTATGCACATGCAAGTTAAATCGTAAGCACACAAAACCGAGCCGAAGCTCCCCGGACCAAAACGTCCGTCTCCAAACCAACCGAGCCGAAGCTCCCCGGACCATCCCGTCCGTTTCCAAATCAACCGAGCCGAAGCTCTCATCAACCTTCCTGTGCCAACAGTGTTGTGAAGAGTGCAGCCCTAGTTACTAAGTTACTCTTGTCGATTTGTTATTACAGTTTACGTTAGCCCAGGACTGCCCCCGGTATACCCCGTGAAGGGCTCTCAAGGGGCACTAGGAACCAAGACGGTGCATTACGGCCCGAAGTTCCCTTTCGCAAGGCACTTATTGTTATTGGTTGTTTTCCCTTAGCCCGATTCCCTTCTCATATTACGATAGACTATCCTAGGGTGATTTTTAAACCTTCCACTCTTCGGGAAAGGCGATCTTTCGCCAAACCCGAGCACCTCTTAACTCTAACTAACACCACTACTCACTACTCTTTATATCTTCATCAGATCATGTCCTATTGCATATCACAAACTGCTATATGCAGACCGACCTAATCTACATGTCGAACCGGTTATGCAATGGTCCATTACTCATCCAAATGCCCTAAATTAATTACTGGAGACTTCCCATGATATAAATAACCTAAATCCAGAGAATGGAAATTTTCTTAATTTATTTGGCATTTAATTAAATTCCTCGAAAATCTCAAGGGCCACCGGTTTGAACATGAACTATCCTAATTATTCATGCAAGATGTCCAGCAAATTTATGATAATTAGTAGGCTATCTCAGAAGGCTAAATCCTAAGTATCATAATTTTCTATCATCAAAATAACCTGAAAACTATTTTGGAAATAATCTCTAATTTCTATAGTTTATGAATCAAGTACAGAAAATATTCTTCCAAAAATTCTAAATAAATTATGACATGATGAATAAGGCCTAAAATTTGCATTGGCTAAGTTTCATAATTTTCCAGCAAGCATTTTATCCATAATAGTTTTTTAAACATAAAAGCCCTTTCTATCATTTGTGAATAAAGTACTAGATTTACTGAACATAAAATTCTATAAAAATTCAGGGATCAATGTTCTACAAGTCAAGATCTAAATCCAGAATTTTAACTGATTATAATTAATGTAAAGCCTCAAATTAATTAAAACAACAAATTGGGCTAATAATCCTTTAACACATGAAGTATAA
The DNA here is from genome assembly GCA_039513925.1 of Platanthera zijinensis. Lineage (NCBI taxonomy): Eukaryota > Viridiplantae > Streptophyta > Magnoliopsida > Asparagales > Orchidaceae > Platanthera > Platanthera zijinensis. Next base: position 161,149,250 of record CM077092.1, read on the forward strand.
TATATATTAATCATAAAATTCCAGAAAAATTACCATGAGTCTAAAACATCCTAAAAACCCCTCCTCCCGAGTTTCACAATTTTTGGATTAGCTTTAGTGCTTAAAATAACTAAATTACGTTTCCATCCTAATCCTACATCTCAACTTTTGAGTTACCTAACTACCTCCAAATCCATCACTATTTCAACCAGAGGGTTTTCATCATATCATCCCCCTCTCCTCCAAATTTCAAGGGCATACAAGAGCTTTTGCTCCTATGTCCTTCACAAACCTCAAACTCCCACCCGTTGGAGTTGAGCCAATCTCTTAGGGTAAAGTCCACCCTAAGCCACACCATGTTACCCAAGAGGGTAGACATAGTCCCCACAAATCAGTGGCCAACAACATCAGCCTCTTTTGAGGAGATTTGTCCACTCCATCCCCAATCGTACTTTTCCCCAAAGTACCCCTCGCCAAGACCTATCTAGGACTTGATACTTCCCTATTCAAAACTCGACCATTCGAGTTGAAATTTTGTACAAATCTTAATATTGCTGCCAGGGACCACCACCCAAAATTCGGGGGAGTTTGGACTTAATTTCATCTCCTAATTAATTTTATATTGTTTATTAAATTTTTACAAAAACTTTAGGCAAAAGTTCTCCAAAAATTCTCATTTTTGGACAGCCTCTCGATATACATATTATAGACCTCCAGTCCAAATTTCAAGTCATTTGGACCTGTTATGACCCGTGGGCAACCAATTCAATTTCTGGTTAGCCTAGGTTTTGATCCCACCAAAATGAGTGCTGTGGTCAAACCACTCACCCAAATTGAATAAAATTAATTTTATATTAAAGTAGACCCAGAGGGCTACAACTTTTGTGTCTGGTCATTTTTCCTAAATCGGCCTCTAAGTGCCTCGTTTTGCAGCCTCAACATATATCCAAATAACCTATTTTTCCATTAAGTAATATATAATAATCTATGTATTATAATATAATCTACTGTTCATCTTCTTCATGAACCCGAAAACCAGACACAGGAAAAATCATTTTTCCTGTAAGCATTCCGTGATCCGTTGTCGGCCGTCCGGTCACTTCCCTGGCCAGCCACCACCACCACCACCTCCGTTGAGGCGATGGCTAGCGGTCGGCGGTGGTTTGGCCGCCGGAGGTGGCGGTTTCCGGCGAACTCGAAATATCTTTTTCATGGTTTTTCCATGAAAACGAGAGATGGATCCGGCTCCGTTGAGCGCGAATCTCCTTCCTAAGAATCCTAAGATCTACCCATGAAAGAGAAGGAGCAGAGGAGGACCTTGTTCGCGGTTTGGAGGCGAGAAGAGCGACGAGGTGCCATGGCGCGGTGGTGGCGTTGCTGAACTCCTCTTTACAGCAAGAACAAGGATCTGCTTCGTTTGCTTGAGCGTGTAAACCTCTCCTCTTTCCCTAAGTGGGCTTTTATAACTCAGGAAGTGGGAAGATGAAATGGTAACCGCCATTATGTCTTAACGTTTCGGTTACGGTGAAGGGATAAGAAACGGTGGAAAACTGAACCGGTGTATCCAGCTGGCGGTTTTCTATTGGACCACCCTTTCCTTATTTATTATTTATTTACAGAAGGAAAACGGCCTGAAATTACTCCTGGTGTAACTTCCCAAGCCAACATTTATTTCCACGCGCGTTAGAATTATTTCGGGCCTGAACTGTCGTTTCGGCCAATGTCACGGGCGTGACACATAGGTCACGGGCGTGACAGGCCCGGGTAGCCCATTCTGGGTTTGACGATCGTCGAACTGAGATCGACGATCGTCGATGGATGGTCACGGGCGTGACATCTTGGGTCACGGGCGTGACAGGCCCGAACAGCAGATTTCGAGGTCGACGATCGTCGAATTGAGATCGACGATCGTCGATGGGGTCACGCCCTAGGTCACGGGCGTGACACTCATGTCACGGGCGTGACATGCCCGGGGCGCAAGCTCGACGATCGTCTCACGGTGATCGACGATCGTCGATGGGGTCACGCCCCTAGTCACGGGCGTGACACCTTGGTCACGGGCGTGACATGCCCCGTCAGCACGATCGACGATCGTCTCGTGGAGATCGACGATCGTCGAAGTAGTCACGCCCAAGTCACGGGCGTGACATCTTGGTCACGGGCGTGACATGCCCAGACAGCGCGTTCGACGATCGTCTCGTGGAGATCGACGATCGTCGAAGTAGACACGCCCAGGTCACGGGCGTGACGGGCCGGTCACGGGCGTGACCAACCCGTGACCCGCAATACTGGTCGCTTTATTTCCAATTTTGGGCTTCTTAGGGTTCCGTCACGACAAATCTGACTCCTAGGGGTCTAGCCGGAAATGGGATGTTACAAATCCCAATAAACAAAACAAAAATTTCGTCCCCGAAATTGAGGTTGAGCCTACGGGGATTTCTATCGGAACGAATTAATCTTGTAACATCCCATTCGATCTTTCTATTGGGTTCAGGCGATCGTTCGTTTGATAACGAAGACAATTTCCCCAATAAACAAAAGATTAGCCCCTACCATTCTGATTAAGTGTGCATACCTAGGTCCTAGATTTCCCTTGTCTAGACTTAACATTCCAAAACAAGAAGGCAGTTTATAGTATACCGAGAGGTGGTGAGATGTACCTGACTGAACAACTCCGGGTATCTTTGCCTCATCAGATCCTGCGGTTCCCAGGTGTGCTCCTCCTGACTGTGATTTCTCCACAAAACCTTGACTAAGGGAATCTTCTTGCGGCGCAAGATCCGCACTCCTTTGTCATCGATCCGAACCGGCTCCAAGTGAACAGATCGGTCTGAAGCTACCGGCCCTTCTGTGGTCAAAATTCGCTGCTCCGGGCGTAGTAGAGCCCTTCTCAGCGAAGAGATGTGGAAGACGTCGTGTAGAGCTGCCAGCTCTGGTGGCAACTCTAGCCTGTAGGCTAAGGGTCCGATCCGCTCCAGGATCCGGTAAGGGCCCATGTACCTAGGGCTGAGTTTCTTCCTCCGACCGCGCACCCGTGAGACTCCGTGCATGGGCCGGATCTTCAAGAACACTCGATCTCCTACCCGGAACTCCACCTGACGATGCCGAGCGTCATAGTATTTTGCTTGTCTGCTCTGCGCCTCCAGCATCCTATCTCTGATCAGCCTCACCTGAGCCTCGGTGTCTTCAACGAAATCCGATCCCAGCAGCTTCGGATCCTCGTCCTGAACCCAAGAAAGCGGGGTCCTACATTTCCTTCCATACAAGGCCTCATAAGGCGCCATCCTGATGCTGGACTGGTAGCTATTATTGTAGGAGAACTCGACCAAGGGTAGCATCTTCTCCCACGGCTCCCCTCGGTCTAGTATACACAGCCGTAGTAAGTCCTCCAAGGTCCTGTTGGTGCGCTCGGTCTGCCCGTCCGTCTGAGGGTGGAAGGCCGTGCTAAAAGTCAACCGGGTGCCCAGATATGCCTGCACTGACCGCCACTCCCTGGATGTAAACCGTCCATCGCGGTCCGACACTATCGTCCGGGGCACGCCATGATATCGGACATACTGCTCCACAAACTTCCGTACCAGCACTCCCACCGAGTCATCCTTTCTGATCGGTATAAAGCGGGCCACCTTCGTCAGCCGATCGACAACCACCCAAATCGAGTCATTCCCTGTCCGAGACCGGGGAAGACCATGTATAAAATCCATCGCTATGTCGTCGAACTTCCACTCCGGCACCGGGAGTGGCTGCAACAGTCCTGCGGGGTTCCTGCACTCCGCCTTCACCAACTGACACGCCTCGCAATGGGTCACGAAGTACGTAATGTCCTTCTTCATGCCCGGCCAAAACATCGTCCTCTTCAGATCAGCGGTCATCTTTGTGATCCCCGGGTGCACGGAGTACCGGCTGCAATGCGCCTCCGTCAAGATATCCTCTCGGATCTGACCTCCTGCGGGTATATATACTCTGCCTCTGAAGTGGAGCAAACCATCTCTCAGGGAATAATCTCCTGTCGAACCTTCCTCCAAAGCTCGGAACATCGGCTCTGCCCCCGCATCTGTCCTCTGTCCGTCCCGAATGCGATCCCGAATATCGTCAATGGCCACTATCGATGCCAGATACTCCCTATACAGATCTGGGTCATCCTCGGACACTAGGGATATCTGCATGTCTCTGAATGACTGGATCAGCTCCATAGACATAACCTGGGGCCCAGCTTCGGAAGTGGCCGCTCTCCGGCTCAACGCGTCGGCCACCACGTTTGCCTTCCCTGGGTGGTAGTGCATCTCATACTGATAATCTGCTAAGAACTCCACCCAGCGCCTCTGCCTGATATTCAGCTCCTTCTGAGTGTCCACGTATTTCAAGTTCTTGTGATCGGAGAAGATGTCGCAGTGGACTCCATAAAGGTAATGACGCCAGACCTTCAGAGCAAAAACGACCGCTCCCATCTCGAGGTCGTGCACCGGGTAGTTCCTCTCATGGGTCTTCAGCTGGCGGGAGGCATATGCTATGACATGTCCGTTCTGCATCAGCACCGCTCCCATCCCCTGGTATGATGCGTCGGTATACACCTGGAATCCCTCCCTTCCGGATGGAAGGGCCAGGATAGGGGCCGAGATGAGTCGGTCCTTCAGCTCCTGGAAAGCCGCCTGGCACTGCGGGGTCCAAACAAAAGGTGCCTCCTTCTTCGTCAAAGATGTGAGGGGGAGGGCAATCCGAGAGAACCCCTCCACGAACTTCCGGTAGTAACCGGCAAGTCCCAAGAAACTGCGTACATCGGTGGCTGTCTTCAATTGCGGCCAATCTCGAACTGCTCGAATCTTTGCCGGATCAACTGATAACCCGGCTCCGCTGATGATATGGCCTAGGAAGGCCACCTCCTTCAACCAGAACTGACACTTGCTGAATTTGGCATAAAGGCGATGCTCCCGCAACCTCTCCAAGGTCAGTGCCAGATGTCGAGTGTGCTCCTCCTCCGTCCTAGAGTAGATCAGGATGTCGTCTATGAATACTATGACGAACACATCCAAGTATGCCTCGAAAACCCGGTTCATGAGACTCATGAACGCCGACGGAGCATTCGTGAGCCCAAAGGGCATCACGGTGAACTCATACAGGCCATATCTGCTACTAAAGGCCGTCTTCGGGATATCCTCCTCCTGGATCCGCAGCTGGTAGTATCCTGATCTCAAGTCCAGCTTCGAGAAATAATGGGCCCCCTCCAGCTGGTCAAATAATTCGTCTATCCGTGGGAGCGGATAGGTATTCCGGACGGTCAGCCTGTTTAGTGCTCGATAATCGATGCACAGGCGGAGTGTCCCATCCTTCTTCTTCACGAACAGGACCGGTGCTCCCCATGGCGAGGAACTCGGTCTGACAAAACCTGCCTCCACCAATTCCTGCAACTGGGTCCGAAACTCTGCCAACTCCTTTGGGGCCATCCGATAAGGGGCCCTAGACGCCGGCTTGGCCCCCGGCACAAGCTGTATCTGAAAATCCTGCTCTCGGTGTGGAGGTAGTCCTGGTAGTTTCTCCGGAAAGATGTCAGCGAAATCTCGCACCACCGGGATGTCAGTCACCGACTCCTTAACCTCTGCCATCTCAAATAGAATCTGATAGACCTCCTCTCCCTGCAGATGGGCCTTGACGGCCTGTACCGAAAGATAAGAGTATACGAGAGACAGGTCTTATACCTTCAATGGTAATGAATGAGTCCCCGTGTCTCACGGTGATCCTCTTTGCCTGGCAGTCAATCTGGGCATAGTTCCAGTGCAGCCATACCATGCCCAGGATCAGGTCGTAGTCCGTCAGCTTCAAAATCGTCGCTGGAGCCTCGAACGCTTTTCCACCAATCTCCGCCTCCATATTGCAGTGATCCGTGGTAAGGAGCTCAGATCCATCCGGTAGTCGCACCCTCATCCTCGAGCCTGTGAACCGCTCCACACCTTCCAGTCCTTCCACGAACGACTCCGACACAAAGGAGTGAGTAGCTCCAGTATCGAACAGCGTGCGGGCAGGCTTGCCGCTGATGAAGACTATACCTGGGGTGATTAGATATCTTAGGGTTCTATAATGAGTTTTTACTTTCCTTGCTATCAGTCTAGTGCGATTCAAAGTTTTAACAACTTAAAGGGAAATTCTATGAAAACAAAGAAACATTTCGGCATACCTGCGATGACCTGCTCCGGATTCCGCGCTGTGCAAGGTCCAAGGCATATACCTGCTCTCTTCCCTGTCTACGATCTTCCCCCTGGTATCCTCGACCGCGGCCGCGTCCTCGGCCTCCGTAATGCTGAGCTGGTGGGCCGCCCTGATGTGCTGGAGGTGGTGCCCCCCTCATGGGGCAGTTCCTCCGAATGTGCCCAATCTGATGACAAAAGTAGCACTCTGGGGGATACGCCATTCCCCCGGGTCTCGGCATCTCCTGCATCCGAAGGGGTGGAGGGGCCAATACCACCTGTTCCCTCGGCTCCGGCCTCACGTCCTGACGAGGCTGGTCCTCTATCCTCCTCCCCTCTGGTACACCACCCCGCCGCTGGTCATTCCTTCCTCTTCGTCCCTGATCCTCTGCTGGCCGTTTCCGCCTCGGTGGTGTGCCAATCTGCCTCAATCCTTTTGGCCATCTCCAAAATCCGGGAGATGGGCCCGTCAGATACAAACAAGAGGGCCTCCCTCAAGTCCTCACGTAGGCCCTTGTAGAACCTCCTGATATACCCTGCCTCATCCAGCTGGTAGGAATCTGCGTATCGAGCCAGGTGGTCAAACTCTCGATGGTACTCCACCACGGTCCGAGTACCCTGCTTCAGCTGTAAGAACCGCTCCTCCAAATCATCCCTAGCCGACTGCGGAACGAAATGCTCCAGCAGTGCGGCCCTGAACTCCTCCCAAGTGATCTCCGCAACCTCCCTATCAGCAAATGTCGTGTCCAACAGCGTCTTCCACCACCTCTTTGCATGGGACTCCAGGCAGGAGACAACCAGAGCCACCTTCTCCTCCCATGGACACCGAATCCCGGTCAGCATCTCGTACATGATATCCAGCCATTCCTCCGTCCGAACAGCCGACTCTGTCCCCAGATAGGACGGGGGAGAAAGACCCCGGAAGATGCTGAGCCAGTTGGCCCCCAGATTGGGCTGCGGAACCGGAACCTGCTGGGCCCTGAAGGCCTCCAGAATGGCAGTCAGGGTCTGTCCCATGTCTGACTGAAGGAAAGGGGTGGGGACCGGTGGAGGTGGTGCAACTCCCTGAGTCTGCTGAACTCCGCCCTGTGGCGTAGGCTGTGCTGGAGGCTGCGTAGCAAAAACACACGCTGAGAAAACGTTCAAATACTACATAAAGGTGGACAAATTATATGTGATCCCCATATGGGCACACCACTGCTTCCGCTGCTTAGTTTGTCCCCAAACTAAACTCGAGTGGGGGTGACCGAGGGTTTGTGGACTGCTACTTCCTTCTGATCGATGTTTCGCCTCTGATACCACTTGTAAGACCCCCTTTTTTTTTTCTTTTTCAACCACCGGGGTCTTAGGCCCAGAACCGCCGCTTTGCGGTAACACCTTCACGTCCTGAAGGGTCATCACCACAAGGCGCCGATTCTGCCGGCCAAATCGATCACAAAAAGTAGCACAATTATTGAAGTAATAGTAAACAGTCCACAATAACAAAAACCACATATATAAATAAGTAAGCTCCACGAAGGGAGTGTCCACAGAAACATCAGAGTACTATAAATACGGGCTTATGCCCGTACAAAATGTCCTCACTACAAGTCTCTCATGCGGAAGCGAAACAGAAACTACTCAAGGTCGAGACTCACGGTCCCGGCTGTGTGAACTCCGGAGCTAGACTGCCCCATCTCTAGGCGCACCGATCTCTGGGGCTGCTCCTCCATGCTGGGCTCCACGATCCCCTAAATGATGCGGTTCGAAAACCGTTAGTCATAAAGACTAAGCCCTATCATCCCCTACCCCTTCCCCCCCATGGCTCCTAGGTACCGAGCGGAGAGGAAGAAAGGGAAGGACATGAAGGTGGAGATTAACATGAAAACAGATGGCAGCGGAAACTAATCTAGGAAGTTGTATTAGGTGAGCAGTTAATAAGTTGTTGTAATAGGTCTGGCAATAAGAAAAGCAATTAAATGAATTTAAACCTTCACTTATGCGAGAACACATAAGCAAAGGGATCTTTTACAAGGCTCCCATCGTATAAGTGTCCCATACCACTTATACCTTGGGTGTCGGTTATCAAACAGCAGGGTTATTATATATTGAAAATAACCTTTGATTTATAAACTTGCCCACACAAGCTTATAGACCAAGGGGTCGTTTTGCAGGTCCTAATGTATAAGCGTCCCATCCACTTATACTTAGGTGTCAAGGTTGTTATGAATGATTATGAAATGCAACTATATGGTGGGTATGTTATGTCATGCAGTGCAACTCACACACCCGACTCTGTGCACACAGACCTTTAGTTCCCCCTTTTGGAGCCGTTACCTCCCAGGATACCTCCGTAGTGGCAAACGGAAGCGGTGGGTTGGGCCTTGCCCACCTCCAAAACCAGTAAAGCACACTGGTCTGACCTATCGTACGCCTCAACGCTTGGTGCACAAAGCGGACGCCTGCGTACTCTTGCCGGCTGGCGCACCGGACTTCTGTTGGCGGAGTGCTAATCACCCCACCGAGTCAACGATATCGGTGTCGGTGCAATCGAACTCCCCGATGTCGAAAGACCCACCACCTTAACTTTCCTATTTTATGCACATGCAAGTTAAATCGTAAGCACACAAAACCGAGCCGAAGCTCCCCGGACCAAAACGTCCGTCTCCAAACCAACCGAGCCGAAGCTCCCCGGACCATCCCGTCCGTTTCCAAATCAACCGAGCCGAAGCTCTCATCAACCTTCCTGTGCCAACAGTGTTGTGAAGAGTGCAGCCCTAGTTACTAAGTTACTCTTGTCGATTTGTTATTACAGTTTACGTTAGCCCAGGACTGCCCCCGGTATACCCCGTGAAGGGCTCTCAAGGGGCACTAGGAACCAAGACGGTGCATTACGGCCCAAAGTTCCCTTTCGCAAGGCACTTATTGTTATTGGTTGTTTTCCCTTAGCCCGATTCCCTTCTCATATTACGATAGACTATCCTAGGGTGATTTTAAACCTTCCACTCTTCGGGAAAGGCGATCTTTCGCCAAACCGAGCACCTCTTAACTCTAACTAACACCACTACTCACTACTCTTTATATCTTCATCAGATCATGTCCTATTGCATATCACAAACTGCTATATGCAGACCGACCTAATCTACATGTCGAACCGGTTATGCAATGGTCCATTACTCATCCAAATGCCCTAAATTAATTACTGGAGACTTCCCATGATATAAATAACCTAAATCCAGAGAATGGAAATTTTCTTAATTTATTTGGCATTTAATTAATATTCCTCGAAAATCTCAAGGGCCACCGTTTGAACATGAACTATCCTAATTATTCATGCAAGATGTCCAGCAAATTTATGATAATTAGTAGGCTATCTCAGAAGGCTAAATCCTAAGTATCATAATTTTCTATCATCAAAATAACCTGAAAACTATTTTGGAAATAATCTCTAATTTCTATAGTTTATGAATCAAGTACAGAAAAATATTCTTCCAAAAATTCTAAATAAATTATGACATGATGAATAAGGCCTAAAATTTGCACTGGCTAAGTTTCATAATTTTCCAGCAAGCATTTTATCCATAATAGTTTTTTAAACATAAAAGCCCTTTCTATCATTTGTGAATAAAGTACTAGATTTACTCAACATAAAATTCTATAAAAATTCAGGGATCAATGTTCTACAAGTCAAGATCTAAATCCAGAATTTTAACTGATTATAATTAATGTAAAGCCTCAAATTAATTAAAACAACAAATTGGGCTAATAATCCTTTAACACATGAAGTATAATATATATTAATCATAAAATTCCAGAAAAATTACCATGAGTCTAAAACATCCTAAAAACCCCTCCTCCCGAGTTTCACAATTTTTGGATTAGCTTTAGTGCTTAAAATAACTAAATTACGTTTCCATCCTAATCCTACATCTCAACTTTTGAGGTACCTAACTACCTCCAAATCCATCACTATTTCAACCAGAGGGTTTTCATCATATCATCCCCCTCTCCTCCAAATTTCAAGGGCATACAAGAGCTTTTGCTCCTATGTCCTTCACAAACCTCAAACTCTCACCCGTTGGAGTTGAGCCAATCTCTTAGGGTAAAGTCCACCCTAAGCCACACCATGTTACCCAAGAGGGTAGACATAGTCCCCACAAATCAGTGGCCAACAACATCAGCCTCTTTTGAGGAGATTTGTCCACTCCATCCCCAATCGTACTTTTCCCCAAAGTACCCCTCGCCAAGACCTATCTAGGACTTGATACTTCCCTATTCAAAACTCGACCATTCGAGTTGAAATTTTGTACAGATCTTAATATTGCTGCCAGGGACCACCACCCAAAATTCGGGGGAGTTTGGACTTAATTTCATCTCCTAATTAATTTTATATTGTTTATTAAATTTTTACAAAAACTTTAGGCAAAAGTTCTCCAAAAATTCTCATTTTTGGACAGCCTCTCGATATACATATTATAGACCTCCAGTCCAAATTTCAAGTCATTTGGACCTATTATGACCCGTGGGCAACCAATTCAATTTCTGGTTAGCCTAGGTCTTGATCCCACCAAAATGAGTGCTGTGGTCAAACCACTCACCCAAATTGAATAAAATTAATTTTATATTAAAGTAGACCCAGAGGGCTACAACTTTTGTGTCTGGTCATTTTTCCTAAATCGGCCTCTAAGTGCCTCGTTTTGCAGCCTCAACATATATCCAAATAACCTATTTTTCCATTAAGTAATATATAATAATCTATGTATTATAATATAATCTACTGTTCATCTTCTTCATGAACCCGAAAACCAGACACAGGAAAAATCATTTTTCCTGTAAGCATTCCGTGATCCGTTGTCGGCCGTCCGGTCACTTCCCTGGCCAGCCACCACCACCACCACCTCCGTTGAGGCGATGGCTAGCGGTCGGCGGTGGTTTGGCCGCCGGAGGTGGCGGTTTCGGCGAACTCGAAATATCTTTTTCATGGTTTTTCCATGAAAACGAGAGATGGATCCGGCTCCGTTGAGCGCGAATCTCCTTCCTAAGAATCCTAAGATCTACCCATGAAAGAGAAGGAGCAGAGGAGGACCTTGTTCGCGGTTTGGAGGCGAGAAGAGCGACGAGGTGCCATGGCGCGTGGTGGCGTTGCTGAACTCCTCTTTACAGCAAGAACAAGGATCTGCTTCGTTTGCTTGAGCGTGTAAACCTCTCCTCTTTCCCTAAGTGGGCTTTTATAACTCAGGAAGTGGGAAGATGAAATGGTAACCGCCATTATGTCTTAACGTTTCGGTTACGGTGAAGGGATAAGAAACGGTGGAAAACTGAACCGGTGTATCCAGCTGGCGGTTTTCTATTGGACCACCCTTTCCTTATTTATTATTTATTTACAGAAGGAAAACGGCCTGAAATTACTCCTGGTGTAACTTCCCAAGCCAACATTTATTTCCACGCGCGTTAGAATTATTTCGGGCCTGAACTGTCGTTTCGGCCAATGTCACGGCGTGACACATAGGTCACGGGCGTGACAGGCCCGGGTAGCCCATTCTGGGTTTGACGATCGTCGAACTGAGATCGACGATCGTCGATGGATGGTCACGGGCGTGACATCTTGGGTCACGGGCGTGACAGGCCCGAACAGCAGATTTCGAGGTCGACGATCGTCGAATTGAGATCGACGATCGTCGATGGGGTCACGCCCTAGGTCACGGGCGTGACACTCATGTCACGGGCGTGACATGCCCGGGGCGCAAGCTCGACGATCGTCTCACGGCGATCGACGATCGTCGATGGGGTCACGCCCCTAGTCACGGGCGTGACACCTTGGTCACGGCGTGACATGCCCCGTCAGCACGATCGACGATCGTCTCGTGGAGATCGACGATCGTCGAAGTAGTCACGCCCAAGTCACGGGCGTGACATCTTGGTCACGGGCGTGACATGCCCAGACAGCGCGTTCGACGATCGTCTCGTGGAGATCGACGATCGTCGAAGTAGACACGCCCAGGTCACGGGCGTGACGGGCCGGTCACGGGCGTGACCAACCCGTGACCCGCAATACTGGGTCGCTTTATTTCCAATTTTGGGCTTCTTAGGTTCCGTCACGACAAATCTGACTCCTAGGGGTCTAGCCGGAAATGGGATGTTACATCTTTTGTAGAGATTTACAGATATTAGTAAGTTTCATCCAGGTACTTGCATCTTACTTTTCTATCATATCTGCTACTTACTCTTCTTCTACAGAGATTAACAAATATTAGCAAGTTCCATCCATGTACTTACAATTTATTTATTTTATCATATCTGCTGCTTACTCTTCTTTTGTAAAGATTAGCAGATATTACCAAGTTCTCTTCAGGTACTTGCAGCTTATTTTTCCATCATATCTGCTTCTAACTCCTCTTTTGCAGAGATTAGCAGATATTTGCAAGTCCTCATTAGGTACTTGCGACTTAGCTTTCTTCTATATTTGCTACTTACTTTTCCTTTCGCAGAGATAAGCAGATATTAGCAAGTTCCCTTCAGGTACTTGCAGCTTAGCCTTCTTCTATATCTATTACTCACTCTTCTTTTGCAGATATTAGCAGATATTTGCAAGTTCCGCTCAAGTACTTGCAACTTAGTTTTATTTCATATCTACTGCTTACTATTCTTTCACAGAGATCAGCAGATACTTGCAAGTTTCGTCCAGGTACTTGCAACTTAGTTTTATTTCATATCTGTTGCTTACTCTTCCTTTACAGAAATTAGCAGATATTAGCAAGTTTCCTTCAGGTACTTGCAGCTTACTTTTCTATCATATCTACTGCTTACTCTTCTTTCGCAGAGATCAGCAGATACTTGCATGTTCCATCCAGGTACTTGCAACTTGATTTTATTTCATATATGTCCCTTACTCTTCCTTCTGCAGAAGATAACAGGTGCTTGTAAGCCTCCTTCAGGTACTTGAAAGTTATCATTCTTCTGTGTTGTCCTCTCATCTTTGTTTTATATAGCTCATTGGAAGACATTTACATCTTCATTTTGCAAAGCAACTCAGGTACACACGAGATGTACCTCTTTTCGCTTACATTAACTTTTCCTTTGCAGGAAAAAGATTAACATTTGCAACCCTTTTCTGAGAGGAGATATCAGGTTCTATCTCTCCCCGCCTCTTGTTTTTCCGAAGGATGGATCATGATGTTCGTTGGTCTCCTACTTTTTCTAAGTTCCCTTCGGGACTTAATAAAGTACGGGGATTATGTTAACCTCAGAAATAGGCGATCCCTCCCAAGATAGCCAGCTCGCAAGTCGCGGCCTGCTCCAGGTTCCCTCTGGAGGTCACAGCATGTCAGCCCTCTTTTCTAAGGATGGACGGACAGACTTCTCTGTCCGCTCAGGCTGCGTGGCTAGGGCGGTCTCACCAGCCTGACCGCCCAGGTCGCGCAGCGGCCACTCATTCAGCAGGGGCTGCGGACTGCTTTCCCAGTCCGCCCCTACAGGCCGCGCGGTTAGATCAGCTAACCGCACATTGGTTCTCTATTCCAACAGGTGATGGCCACAACTCAGTCGCAGACTCACATTGCCATCCGCACAGACCGCCAGGTAGCCGCATACTCGATAGGAAGCGTGGTCTACTCTCTAGCCCGCTCCTACAGGTTGCCCGATTGGTAGGCTGCGTCATCGCTAGGCAACCTGCCCCTTCTATTCAGTAGAAGGTGGCAGACTCAGTCTTTAGTACTCCTAAGGGAGGCAGACTTTCACCTCCAGCTCTCCAACCCCCCCCCCCCCCCCCCCCCCCACAACATCCAGTGGACTCTCCTACAGCCTGCCAGGTCGCAAGTTGACGACCAACCCTCCTGTCCGCCAGCAGTGGGCAGACTCAGTCTAAGCCTATCAGACTTGGCAGCAGGACCAACAACTCTTCATCAGGCCACACAACACATCGCGGACTAAACTCCAATAGGAAGGCAACCTTCTATATTCAGTCTGACAAGCCGCCTACCTCTGACGCAGCGACAAGCCTCCAATAGTAGTGGCGACCTGCCTCCAGGTCGCCAGTCAGCAACGGCGACCTGCCTCCAGGCCGCCAGTCAGCATGTGTGACCTGGACTCTTCAGTCCGCCAGGTCATCAAGCCTCGTCGCCCAGTAGGAATGACAGGCCTCCAGCCGCAGAAGCGGACTCCTCCAGTACACCGCAAGCTTGGAGGACTAATCGTACAGTCTGCTAGAAGAACGCCAGCTCAGCAGCTGGCGGCGATCGACCTCATCCTCTCCTCAGCGGGCTTGGCGGACTACTCCTCAGCTCGCATATCTCAACACGGGCTTACTCAGTGTAGCAGAGGCGGACTCGTCCCAGCCCGCCAACAACAGATCAGCTCAAGTAGACAAGTCCCTAAACACACAATATGGCGCGAACTCGGCGGACTCCTCGTTCTACCCACACAACTTACCGCTCTACCGGGGGTGATGTTATCAAGACCGTTACATCCTCAGGCCTATAAATAGACCCCTATATATCTCATTCTGGGGGGGAAGACACAAGCACGGAGGCACGGTGGAGTGGGACAAAAAGGCATAAAGTCTTGCGAACTCAGTTTTCCAGTCCGCGCGGCTAGCCCTTGCGGCCTCCTCTCAGTCTGTGTGACCTCGCTTGTCTTCTCGGCCTGATCGCGCAGTCCGCTCGGCATAGTATAGCGAGTTGCAGGATCAGCTAACCGCGTGGTCTACCGATCTCTCTGGTTAAACCGCGCGGCCTCTGGTAACTTCTTTCCTTAGCCGCCAGCTTCCCCCTTTGTACCCTTTATTTGCTTTCCATGTAAAGGTGCAATCTCAAGCTGTAATACTGATTCATAATCAAAGGAAAGCTCGTCGCAAGAGTGGCATTTAAGCCGCGGTGGGCGAAGTCTGTTGTTGCCGCTGCAAGCGACCCCCTCTTCTTCTCAACTCCTCTCCTCTCTTGGTCTCAACCATCAGGGCTGAAAGTGATGATAGATACAACTCTAGAGGGGGGTGAATAGAGTATTCAAAAATTATGACACCCTACTCAACTCCCTTAGAGTTAATTTGCGGAATGAGTTTAGAGATATTGATAACCCTAGAGCCTAACACAAAGTGAAGTGCACTGGAGAAAGCTAACTGTAATTACAGTTAAGCTTTGGTCCTAACACAGCAACTAGCAATCCTAGTTATTTCTACTCACAGCCACAGTGCAATAAATTAAATAAGCAGCACAGACGACACAAGAAATTTTATAGTGGTTCCCTCTAAATAGGTACGTCCACTCTTCTACCACCCTGGTAGGAATCCACTACAGGTTTTTGTTCAGGTGCCCTGCCACCAACTGATCTGCTTCAGGTAGATCAAGAAGACCCTTTGAGCTTTTGATCAGGAGCTCAAAATCCAACACAGGTTTTTGATCAGGTGCCCTGTCACCAAGGTTCACTTTTGAAGGGAGTAATAACCCTTTGTACAGGAGGTTGAGAGAGTTAAAGTTTCTACTCTATTGTTAAAACAGATTAGAGAAGCTAGTGGATTGCACAGAGCTAGAAAGCTCTAAAGAATCAAGGCTCCCCCTGGCTTAGAGAATATCCAGGAAGTAGTCTTGCTTCAGGGTGCAGGAACTCTTCTGAACTGAGACAAAGAACTGTCTTGGAGTTCTGAAGGAGAAGCTTGAAGAAGACTCTTGATTTGGAAAAGGTGTTCTTCTTCAATCAGCTTCCTTTCTTCTTCTTCTTCTTCTAAAAGCCTCTGAGTGAATGTCTTCCTGTGAGCAGGATGAACTCAGGATGAAGAAGAATGCTGAAGAGATTTGATCTTCTCAGTTGAATGTGAATTTCTGAGAGCTGTAGATCTCTATGCTGCTGTGAGTAAAACTTCTTGTATATTATATGTATATCTTTATCTCTGTATATCTGTGTATTTCTTCTTTCAAAAGAAGCTCTTTATATATGAGCCTTGGCAACGGCTCTAATCTGAGTTTGAACTTTGTCTTCTTCTGGAAACTGCAATCTGGGCTGCAAAAAGCATAAAGCAAAAATATATCCTGCAGGCAGACATGCTATAAGGGGATAAAGCTTTCTAAGAAGTTGCATATCCAATCTGATAAAAGAGTGCTAGAAAAAGTCACATCAGAAAGAGCTCTTTACGGCCAGAGAAGACTTTCTGAGTCTAACGGCTATAAAGGACAGCCTGGCAGATAAAGCAGAAAATATATTTCAACTAATAAGACAAACCACTTTGTCAGATAAAGATTGACTCATGCATAAAGAATGGAGCAAAGATTGCTTGGAAATAATAGCATAACATCAATAAAATATGATTTAATAAAATATGTCAAGCAGATAAGAAATAAATAATATAACTTTACTAAAGGCAGACAAAAAGACGTCGAACGACCCACGGAGATCGTCGACCGAAGCACGGAGATCGTCGACCTATCAGACAGATAGTCGAACGACACAGATAGTCGAACTATCAAAGAAGATAGTCGAACTACCACAACAGATAGTCGACCTATCAAAACAGAAAGTCGAGCTATCAGATAGTCGACCAACTGATAGACGATCGTCGAACAGTCGATACACGATGGTCGAGCGGCGTTCGACTATAGTCGAACCAAAAACGACTTAACCAAATCTTTCATCTGTGGATAAGCAATTCTACAACTAAGGGAATCTAACCTATTGGCTAACCTTTGACCATAGATAAATCTTGGGTCAAGAAACTAAAGGAGCAGACTAAACTCAAATCCAAACTAGGGTACCAACAATCTCCCCCTATTTGAGTTAAGTCTCTCAAAACAAAACAAAACAAACAAACTACAGGAAATAAATATAATACAGGAAAGAAACATCTAAGCATCAAATGCATCAATCAAACAGTTAACATAAACAGATTGACAATAAAACTTAAGCAGCATCAGAATCTATTTTAGAGATAGAAGAGTCAGGAATAAAACAAATTTTTTTGAGAGGATCTAGAACTTCCTTCTTTGATATCTTCAGATCTTGCTCTCCAATAACTTTGGTTTCTCCTGTTCTTGGAACAACTGCTTCTGGATATTTTTCCATATATTTGGTAGCATCAAAAACTTCAGGTCTTACCTGGAATCTATCAAGTTCTTTCCTTCTGAATTTGGACATAGTAGTTAAGCCTTTAACATCTTTTCCTTCAGCTCTGGCTTTTCTAATCTGAGCTGATCCAACCAATTCAAGGAATCTGGCCATCCTGAAGTCAGGATTAAGCTCTAAGCTTTCATACTCATTTTCATCAGCTGGATTTAGAGGATTTACAGTTCTGAATTTAGTAGAAGGTTCTAACAAGCTTGCAGCTGGCTCTTTCTTTTCTTGAATAACTAAAGATGTTGGAGGAGCAAATTCAGCATATCTTTTACTTGATTTCTCAGAGTATATAACTCTTGCCTTTTACATCTATTTTCCTTTTTAGATCAGATTCTCTGGAAGATATGATCTTGCTTTCTTTATCTGGCGATGTCCTTTTCTTGGGTGAAGGAGGAGGAGAAAAGGTTGGCTTTAGGTAAACTACCTCCTTCACTTGTTCTTGTAACTCAGCTTCCTATCTCTGATGTCCAGATTGAGACTTGCCATGGTAGCTTTGATTTCCTTTCTTCTGATAAGATTGGGAAGAAGTGAATGTAGAAGGAGGAGCAGAGGGACTGGCAACATTTCCAGATGCTCCTGCACTGGGAGGAGGAGGAGGAGGTCCTTTAGAATTCCATTTAGGAGCTGGACTGTCATATCTTTTAGATTTCTTTTTTTGTTTTTGCTGATTTTTGGAGAATCCCATCCAGTGCTGATATTCTTTTGACTTGGGATCTATTCCTTTCAAAATATAGTATGGTACATCATGATCAGGGTTGGGTAAAGGAGGAGCAGCAGCTTTTCTTTTTCTTTTGGCAGATTTCTTCTTCTTGGTTCCTTCTGAATCATCAGAGTCATCTTCATCATCAGATGATTGAGCATGATCATAAGGATCAACAGCTTCTCGCACAGCTTTTTCTCTATCCTTTAAAGCAGCTTTTTCTAACTCTTCTTCCAAGGCATCCTGTGCCAGAAGAGTGTCTAGATCCAGTCCTGGGGTGTCATCCCAGACTGTAGATTTTTCTTCCTGAATATCTGAAACATTCTCTTGTTCAACTGTAACTGTCATGAAGACCAGTTCTTCTTGCACCACTATCTGAGCTGGTTGAGCAGACTCAGGATCTTGAACAGCAGGTTCTGGATCAGCTAGAACTTCTGGAGCAGGTTGTTGAACAAGTTCTTGGATAACTAAAACTTCTTCCACTATATCTGTAGTATCATGAACACATATTTGCTAAATAAGATTGAAACATCCCTTCAAGGTATTCATAGACTAGCATGTCAGTTAACATGTCAAGAAAATGAGTAATTGAATTACCTTCAGGATTTTCCTCAGAGTTTCCTAACTCCCATAATTCTTCTAGAAAGGAGGTAATGACTCCTTCTAGTAAAAGGGCAACTAAGGGAGTGGAGGATTCTTCTAAGCAGACTTTGACAACAAATTCTATTTCCATTATAGCATCAGAAATCTCTTTTTCAGAAAGTTGAGGTACTGATTCTTCTTGAGCTACTATCTCTTTTTCTGTAAGGGCTGTTTCTCTTTGAGTATCTGCTGGAGGATCTGCCGGAAGAGAGGCCAGGGGCAGTTCAGAGGCATCTTCATAGAACATCTCCCCCTGCCTGATATCAGTGGAAACTGAAACCAGGACCCTAGATGAAGAGCGCTCAGCAGATTTTGAGAGAGCTTGGATGGAGGTAGTCAGGGAAGAAATGGAAGATACAAGAGGAGCAATTGCTTCTTCAATCATGGTTTTGATTGAAGGAGTAATTAACTCCAGGATATTGGCTATGAGTGCTGGAGATATAGATGTGGATGGGGGAATAACAGAAGATGGAAGATCATCAGGACAGGCAGTTTCCTGATGAGATGTGTTGTGAACTGGTGATTGAGGAGGAAAGTCAGTGTGATCTGGAGGAGTAAGTGGTGACTGAGGAGGGGTTGGAATTCTCTCAGATCCTAACAAATCAAAACTGGGAAAAGAAGTCCCAGCTAGATGTGTAGGAATGGGAGATGCTGGAGATGAAGTATGGAGAATTGTGGAGGACTCAAGAAGAAGAGAGGCAGAAGATGGTACTTCAATTGAAGTAGATGGAACTTCAAATTGAGTAGATGGTAAGGCAGATGTGGATGGTACTTCAGTAGAGGTAGATGGGAATGCAGCAGAAGTGGATGGAATGGAAAGAATGGAAGAGCCTGCTTCATGAAGAAGGGGAGAGACTGAAACAGTCCTTGTGTTCTCTGACACAACTAGAGCTACCCCTGCAGGAGAAGGCTTCTGAAAACTTCTTTTCCACTTAACAAACAATGTTGGGTCCATCTTCTTACTGGCATTGATAATTGTTGAAACTGTAACCAACAGCTGGGGGTATTTTTCTTTTAAAAATATTCCAAGTACCCTACCCAGGGTGACTTCCTTCTTGCCATTCTTCTTTCTTATCAAGTCAAACATAATCCCTGCCCAATTAATCTGTTTCTTATTTACTATGACACACATCAAGGCAAACTGCTGCCTCGTGATGTTGTCATGAGCAGAGTGCTTTCCTAGAAGCACTTTTCCAACGAGTTCAGTCAAGAACTTTATCTTCAACAGAAAATTAACTTTTAACAACTTAGAAGGAATGCCTTCGGCATGTCCTAACTCGATTAACATCCTTCCAAACTCTTGAGTATCTTGTTCATAATCCTCTTCACCGTTCAATAATCCAAAAACATCAGTTAAAATGGCGGGAGTCAAACTTACCTCTTCGCCGCCAATCATTCCAGTCATCGATTCGTCATTGGAAGACGAAGTGAAGACCCACTCTTTAATTTCTGGGATGTTGATCTTGATCCTTGTGGTCATAAGCCTTTCCAATCCTTGTTCTTTGCAAAGCTGGAGGATTTCCACTATCTGAGAATCACAGGCACCGAAGGAGTCGAAGTCTACGCTGAATCCTGCGTCGAACTTCATCGCAGACAGAAGGGCTGGAGCAATCGCCATCGATTTATTGGAGAAGACGAGAGAGACGAGGAGGAGAAAGCACGAGGCAGAGCTCAAACAGAAAGACGGAATACGAAAAGATGAGTTCCATCGACTATACCAAGCACGATCTCTTAACCTAGATCGACCATCGGTTTAAAAAAAACCGCAATCGTCGGTCTATTTTAAAAGATACAGGAAACGATGGTCGAACGGTCGTTCGACGATCGGTTCCTGAAGCAGAGTAGTCGATCAATCGTTCGACTATTTCTGTCTTCCAAACAAAATGAGTTGTCGTCACCCATAGGTCGACGATCGGCTCAAACTGATCGACTATCGTCGAACGTCGTTCGACGATCTTCAAACAGATATCAACAAAGGCAGACGTCACACTTAGTCTTTTCCATTAATCATGCCTAGTTGAACCAAAAAGAACAGATGCTTCTGTTCATCTAAGGGCTTGGTGAAAATATCACCTCTCTGAAGGTTAGTGGATATGAACTCAAGGCTGATCTTGTTCTTTTTCACACAATCTCTCAGGAAATAGTGTCTAATCTCAATGTGCTTGGTTCTAGAGTGGTGCAAAGGATTTTGTGCAATAGAGATAGCACTGGTACTGTCACACATGATTTTTGTGTTCTTGTGTGTGTACCCATAATCCAAAAGCTGTTTTTGAATCCACAGGATCTGTGAACAACAACTAGCAGCTGCTATATATTCAGCCTCTGTAGTTGAAGTTGAGACAGAAGCCTGCTTCTTACAGAACCAAGAGACCAATCTCTCTCCCAAGAACTGACAAGTTCCTGAGGTACTTTTCCTGTCAACTTGACAACCAGCATAGTCAGAATCAGAGTATCCAATTAACTCAAATTCTGATTCTGCTGGGTACCAAAGTCCTAGATTTGGACATCCCTTCAGGTATCTCAAAATTATCTTGAGAAGAATCAAATGAGATTCCTTGGGGTTGACCTGGAATCTAGCGCATAGGCATGTAGCAAATATTATATATAGTCTACTTGTAGTTAAATACAATAGGGAACCAACAATGGCCCTATAATTCTTCTGATCAACTGGCTTGCCCTGATCATCAGAATTTATAACTACATTAGTAGTCATAGGTGTATGCATTGCTGAAGCATCAGCCATCCCAAACTTCTTTACCAATTCCTTGGCATATTTGGATTGGGAGATGAAGATGTCATCAGCATCTTGCTTTACTTGGAGACTAAGAAAGTAAGACAGCTCACCCATACTACTCATCTCAAACTTAGAATGCATCAAGTCAGAAAACTTTTTGCACAGTTTGGGATCAGTGGAACCAAAAATAATATCATCTACATACACTTGAACTAACAGGATTGTGTCCTTGTGGTGCTTAACGTAAAGGGTTCTATCAACTACTCCCCTAACAAAGTTGTGCTCTAACAGGAAACTAGCTAGAGTCTCATACCAGGCTCTGGGTGCTTATTTAAGTCCATAAAGAGCTTTTTGCAACTTAAAAACATGTGAGGGCTGAGTTGAAGAGACAAACCCAGGAGGTTGTTCAACAAATACCTCTTCCTTTAGCTCACCATTTAGGAAGGCACTCTTGACATCCATCTGAAAGACCTTAAACTTCATATAGGTTGCGTAGGCTAGAAAGATCCTTATTGCCTCTAGCCTTGCAACAGGAGCAAAGGTTTGGTCATAATCAATACCTTCCTCCTGTCTGTAGCCCTGAGCTACAAGCCTAGCTTTATTCCTTACAATAATTCCATTTGCATCCAACTTGTTTCTAAACACCCACTTGGTGCCTATGATCAGTTGGTTTTTTGGTCTTGGAACCAAAATCCATACCTTACATCTTTCAAACTGATTGAGCTCCTCTTGCATAGCAATGATCCAGTGGGGATCTAGCTCAGCATCTTTTATGGTGAGGGGCTCAACCTGTGAAAGGAAACAAGCATGCATCACATCCTGTCTTAACTGATGTCTTTTTTGTACACCAGCTGATATGTCTCCAATCACTTGAGATATAGGATGATCTCTAAGTGTGACAACATCAGCAGGTGGGATGTGATCTTCAGCAACAGTTGGGATTAATTCCTCAGGAGGAATTGGATCAACTGTTGGTGGTATAGAAACAGCTTCTGCAAAGTCTTCATCACTGTCTGAATCAGTGATGTGAAGAGTTGATAGATGGAGAATCTCTTGAGTGACATCTTTATTTACTTCTGGTACCTGTAATGAACTTGAGGAAGGAGAAGTTTCCTTCTCCTTGTAAAACATTTGAGATTCATCAAAGGACACATGCACAGATTCCTCAATTTTAGAAGTTGATTTATTAAATACCCTATAAGCTTTGCTTACTTGGGAATATCCAAGAAAGATACCCATTGAAGCTTTTGCTTCAAACTTTCTAAGGTATTCTTTGTTATTGTTATGAATGTATACTACACAACCAAATACTCTAAAATAATTAATTTTAGGTTTCTTTCCTTTAAGCAACTCATAAGGAGTTTTACACTTAAGCTTGTGTATAAGACTTCTGTTCAGAACATAATTAGCTGTGCTAACAACTTCTGCCCAATAGGAGAGAGGCATATTAGTATCTGCCAACAGTGTTCCTGCAGCTTCAATCAGGGTTCTATTCTTCCTTTCCACTACCCCATTTTGTTGGGGAGTTCTAGGAGCAGAGAAGCTATGTTTGATACCTTCTTTCTCACAGAATTCTTGCATGAGAAGAGACTCAAACTCAGTACCATGATCACTTCTGATCAAGGCAACATGAGTAGAATACTCAGTCTGCACACATAGAAGAAAGTCTGTAAGAATTTTGAAGTTATCAGCCTTAGTTATCAAGAAGAACACCCAAGTTATCAGCCTTAGTTATCACTAAAGTGTAAAATTTCCCTCCTAGACTTTGTACCTTTATTGGGCCAAAAAGGTCCAAGTGCAATAAATACAGGATTCTAGGTGAATCACTTTTATTTACAGATTTAAAGGAGTTTTTGGTTTGCTTGCCTAATTGACAAGCCTTGCATAGGCTCTCCTTCTTGTAGGGGCAAGAAGGTAAACCTCTAACAAGGTTGTATTTAGATAACCTAGATATGTTCTTGAGGTTAACATGGCTAAGCCTCCTATGCCATAAGGTGTTGTTATTATTTGTTACTTCGTTAAATAAGCAGATTTCAGAATGGGTTGAATTAAAATATACTAAATAAATATTACCTTGTCTAATACCTACTAACACAACATTATTATTTAAAGTAATATTACAGAGAGTATTAGTGAAAGATACCTGATATCCTGCATCACATAATTGACTTACTGAGATAAGATTATGCTTCAGTCCAGTTACATATGCAACCCTTTTTAAAGTTACTGCTCTAATGGTAATCCTACCATATCCTTCAGTTTGACCACAGCTAGAATCCCCAAAGATCACCTTTGGTCCAAGCTTGGCCTTGAACTTTGACAGATTTTCTTTGTTCCCTGTCATGTGTTTGGAGCAACCACTATCCAAATACCATTTGTCTTTAGTAATTGGATAGGTCTTCACCTGCAGTGAGTTAAGTTAAACATTGTGGACCCAGGTAACCTTGGGTCCATTATTCTTCACATAATGAAAACTAGAAATAAAAGAATAAGCAGGTTGGGTTTTATATCCTAAAGGGTAAGATCTCCTAGGTGGGATGCTCCATGCAGTTAATGGGTCCACAAACCTAGGGTTTCTATTTATATTAAGGTTTTTAAGGTTCTGGTGGTAATTTTGAAATTCATATTGAGATCGTCGATCTACGTTCGACGATCGATGCTCAGATCGTCGAGCTTCGTTCGACCATTGAGCCTCCGATCGTCGAGCAGCGTTCGATGACTTTTGTATCTATTTAAACTTTTGTTTTCTCTTTTCTCTCTTAGCTTTATTTAAGGCTTGATTAACTTGTCTTACTTGCTCAGTGTTCTTTATCCCATCAGCTGAAATAAAGTTCACTGGAGTTGAAAGATGATTTTTAAGAATAATTGGGGGTTCACATGATGAAGCTCCTAAGCCTAGCTTATTATTGCCTGACCTAGTGTTTGTCATGCTGGTGATTTCTAGCAGCTTAAGGCTTCTACCATTTAAGGATTCTTCTAATCTCTTGGACTTAGCTAGTTCATTTTTAAGAAACTTTATTTCTTCACTAGACTTAGTGAGTTCTGCTTCTAACCTAGCATTTTCAATGGAAATAGATTCTGATTCAGCTAACTTATTTCTAAGTTCCTTAATTTCTTTTTCTGAACTAATTAGATCTAAGCAAAGGGATTTAAATTCAGATTTAAATTCAGAAGAAGAAAAATCATATGAAGATAATACCTGATCTTCTGTGGGAATTTCTTCATCATCATCAGAACTTTCTACAGCTGAGTGATTGATGCAGGAATCAATAGCCATAAGGCAGATTTCCTTTGCCTTCTTCTCTTCCTCATCCTCACTGGAGCTTGAGGAGGAAGATTCCTCATCTGAATCACTCCAGGTCTCAGCAACAAATCCCTTCTCCTTTTTCTTGTTTTTGTAGGAGGAGGACTTGGAGTGTTTCCTGTGATGTTCTTTTTCCTTTCTCTTTTCTTTGCTCTTTTCCTCTGGACACTCTGGTAGAATGTGTCCAGGTTTCCTGCAACCATAACAAATAATTTATTTAGCAGGAGATCTATCATACCTTGGTTTATCTTCATATCTTGAAGATTTCTTTCTGAAGTCTTTTCTTCCCATCTTGAGAAATCTTTTGGAAAAGAGTGTCATCAGCTCCTCATTGGATTGGCTTCCTTCAAAAGCATCAGCAGCTTTGAGAGCAAGAGTTTGCTCTTTCCTTGTTGGATTTGGAGTCTTGGCTTCAGCCTCAGCTTCCCTGGTCTTCAGCACTTGCTCAAAAGACTTGAGCTTGCTAAGGAGAGCTTCAGTTGAGATTTCATTTGTACTTCTGGCCTCCTTTATAGGCCAGATCCTTAGATCCCATGTGCTGGGGAAGCACATCAGTATCTTATCATTGACCTCTGTCAATGTAATCTCCTTATCAAGAGTTCTCAACTCATTGATGATTGAGCTGAGCCTGGTGTACATGACTTCAACTGATTCAGCTTTAGTTTTCTTGAAGTTTTCATACTGGGATATAAGGTTGGACCTTCTGTCCTTCCTTTCATCAGCTGAACCAGCTATAATCTGGTTCAGTGAGTCCCACATGGCTTTTGCAGAGGTGCAATCAGCCACTTTCTGGAAGATTTCATCAGACATAGTCTGAGCCAGAATGTTCATAGCTTTGGCATCAGCTATCTTTGCCTTCTTGTAGGCATCATTGTAATCTAGAGGAGGCACTGCACTTAGATTTGTAGATGTTGTAGCAGTGGCTGCAGCAGGAGGTGTTGGAGGTCCTGTCAAAATAGAAGAGAAAATGTCTTCATCAATAGAGTTCATATATAATCTTATTCTTGCCTTCCAGATGCTAAACTTAGCTAAGTTGTAAGCTGGAGGTCTGGTGCTAGAGTAATCCTTGGACTGGGCCATGAAGTGAATATCTATAAGCTTGGTATCTATCAGGATCTTGTGACTCAGGTGTTAGCCTGTACAGTCAGTCAACCTCCCTCTGATACCAATTGAAAGTGATGATAGATACAATTCTAGAGGGGGGGTGAATAGAGTATTCAAAAATTATGACACCCTACTCAACTCCCTTAGAGTTAATTTGCGAAATGAGTTTATAGATATTGATAACCCTAGAGCCTAACACAAAGTGAAGTGCACTGGAGAAAGCTAACTGTAATTACATTTAAGCTTTGGTCCTAACACAGCAACTAGCAATCCTAGTTATTTCTACTCACAGCCACAGTGCAATAAATTAAATAAGCAGCACAGACGACACAAGAAATTTTATAGTGGTTCCCTCTAAATAGGTACGTCCACTCTTCTACCACCCTGGTAGGAATCCACTACATGTTTTTTGTTCAGGTGCCCTACCACCAACTGATCTGCTTCAGGTAGATCAAGAAGACCCTTTGAGCTTTTGATCAGGAGCTCAAAATCCAACACAGGTTTTTGATCAGGTGCCCTGTCACCAAGGTTCACTTTTGAAGGGAGTAATAACCCTTTGTACAGGAGGTTGAGAGAGTTAAAGTTTCTTCTCTATTGTTAAAACAGATTAGAGAAGCTAGTGGATTGCACAGAGCTAGAAAGCTCTAAAGAATCAAGGCTCCCCCTGGATTAGAGAATATCCAGGAAGGAGTCTTGCTTCAGGGTGCAAGAACTCTTCTGAACTGAGACAAAGAACTGTCTTGGAGTTCTGAAGGAGAAGCTTGAAGAAGACTCTTGATTTGGAAAAGGTGTTCTTCTTCAATCAGCTTCCTTTCTTCTTCTTCTTCTAAAAGCCTCTGAGTGAATGTCTTCCTGTGAGCAGGATGAACTCAGGATGAAGAAGAATGCTGAAGAGATTTGATCTTCTCAGTTGAATGTGAATTTCTGAGAGCTGTAGATCTCTATGCTGCTGTGAGTAAAACTTCTTGTATATTATATGTATATCTTTATCTCTGTATATCTGTGTATTTCTTCTTTCAAAAGAAGCTCTTTATATATGAGCCTTGGCAACGGCTCTAATCTGAGTTTGAACTTTGTCTTCTTCTGGAAACTGCAATCTGGGCTGCAAAAAGCATAAAGCAAAAATATATCCTGCAGGCAGACATGCTATAAGGGGATAAAGCTTTCTAAGAAGCTGCATATCCAATCTGATAAAAGAGTGCTAGAAAAAGTCACATCAGAAAGAGCTCTTTGCGGCTAGAGAAGACTTTCTGAGTCTAACGGCTATAAAGGACAGCCTGGCAGATAAAGCAGAAAATATATTTCAACTAATAAGACAAACCACTTTGTCAGATAAAGATTGACTCATTCATAAAGAATGGAGCAAATATTGCCTGGAAATAATAGCATAACATCAATAAAATATGCTTTAATAAAATATGTCAAGCAGATAAGAAATAAATAATATAACTTTACTAAAGGCAGACAAAAAGACGTCGAACGACCCACGGAGATCGTCGACCGAAGCACGGAGATCGTCGACCTATCAGACAGATAGTCGAACTATCAAAAAAGATAGTCGAACTACCACAGCAGATAGTCGACCTATCAGAACAGATAGTCGAGCTATCAGATAGTCGACCAACTGATAGACGATCGTCGAACAGTCGATAGACGATCGTCGAGCGGCGTTCGACTATAGTCGAACCAAAAACGACTTAACCAAATCTTTCATCTGGATAAGCAATTCTACAACTAAGGGAATCTAACCTATTGGCTAACCTTTGACCATAGATAAATCTTGGGTCAAGAAACTTAAGGAGCAGACTAAACTCAAATCCAAACTAGGGTACCAACAAGGGCTAACCGTCAAAGTAACCGTCTGCTCGACAGTTCCTCATCAACTTCCTCCTCATCCCCGCATCCTGGATCAATCGTGCTCCACTCTCGAGCAATCTAGCGGAAGAGCGCATTTTCCGCATCAACACTACCAACTGAAAACTGGTAGAGCTTAGCCTTTTGACATGTTTATTGAATTAATTCAGTGATATGCATTATTTCATCTTGTAGAGAAACATCAAAATATTGAGAAATAAATTGAAAATTTTATTAATTTCTCCAAGATACATGAATAAAAACATTTGTACCTTAATATAAGAAGAGAAAGAGGAAGAGAAATCCCAATCTAAGATGTGAGACTAAAACATAAGGAGGAAGAAGGTTCTAAATGGGCATTTCTTTGGGTCTTTACAGTTCTCTCTTCTAACGCTCCCCCGCAAGCTAGAGAATATAAATCACAAGCACCCAGCTTGGACAAGAACTGATAATATAATGCATGCAGTAAAGCCTTAGTGAGATCGAAGATCAGCAACTGATCAGCAACTGGAATATGTTTCAATTCTAGGTTTTTCATTTGATATTTCTCCCAACTGAAGTGGCAGTCAACTTTAATGTGTTTGGTCCACTCATGAAAAACATAAATTTTGGCAATGTGTATAGCCTTCTGACTATCACAAATTAAAGTAGATGGTGAGGAAAGTTTGACTCCCAAATCATCTAGGGGACTTTCTTACCATGTAAGCTCAGATGCAACAGATGCCATTGAACGATACTCGGCTTCGACCGAAGAGCGAGCAATCACAAATTATTTTTTGCTGTGCCAGGTAATAAGGTGTCCTCCGAAATACGTACAGAATCCACTTGTGGAACGTCAATCATCCAGGGAGCCAACATAATCAACATCTGAATAAACAACCAATGTCGGAGTGGAAGAGGAAGAGGTTTTGTATACAAGCCCTTGTCCAAGGTCTGACTTCAAATATCTTAGATGATTTGGGAGTATGGAGGCGAGACATCCTTGGAGAATGCATGAATCGACTGACAACTCCAACAACAAAAGAGATGTCTAGTCTTGTAACTGTAAGATAAATCAATTTTCGCCGATAATACTCTAGATTTGGAAGAAGTAGGTCGGTGTCAGAGGCATGATCACAAAGCTTGTGATTGATATCCATATAAGTATCAATAGGCTTACATACAGAATAGCCAGTGTCTTGAAGAAGATCAAGATAATATTTTCGTTGGGATAGAACAAGTACATCATGACGTCT
The DNA here is from genome assembly GCA_039513925.1 of Platanthera zijinensis. Taxonomy (NCBI): domain Eukaryota; kingdom Viridiplantae; phylum Streptophyta; class Magnoliopsida; order Asparagales; family Orchidaceae; genus Platanthera; species Platanthera zijinensis. The sequence continues at coordinate 161,178,057 of CM077092.1, forward strand.
TGCAACTTCTAGGCCAAGGAAGTCCAAAGATTACCCAAATCTTTAGTCTGAAAAACAAAATTTAGGTGATGTTTGATCATTTGTATTTCATTTGAATCATCTGCCGTGATTAGAATGTCATTGACATAAAGTAAGAGGAGTACCGTGCATGTTACTTTGTAACACCTCCCCTGTAAAGACCATATAATATGGGTCCGGCCGGGGCCCCACAACATACGGACGCCACAGCTTTAGTATTAAAAGATGATATAAAACTACCCAATCTCAAAACTCCAGACAAACACAGCGGAAACAGAACACTAACAGACAGAAGTTATCCACTAACAGAAGAGTATCAAGTGGCCTTAAGGCCTTACACAACATAAGTCCAAATATAAAAAGTACCAAGCACCCCTAGGCTACCTCGGCATGCAAGCCGGACATAGTCAAACAATAGCAGCAAAACGAGGAAAAGAAAATAGTCAAGCACAGCAACACTTCATGAGGCTTAGGGCTTTTTGCCCGGCGCGCTAGCTCCTGCATGCGATCCTTGCCCTGTAAGGATTTGAAGTAACGTGGGTCAGCAAAGGCTGACCACTACTGTGTAACAAACACATCTCCTCCCGGCCGTCCCTAACGGACCCCGGGGTACCACTCCACCTGCAAGTTAGCACTTCGTATATCAAAAGAGTATATATAATAAAGCGGTAAAACAGACTTGGATGTCTCATACAGCATACATGTTCTCTATGTTTTGTACAAAGTGAAAGGGGCCTACTATGCAACATGAATGCAACCCGGGTTTCACCCAAGGCACCCTAGCTCGTATGTATCTAGCACAACATCAAACACTGGGTACTTCCATTTCCCCATTGGCTTAAAGCCGCAAACACAAGGGAACCACCATGTCCCTAACGGCACACGCGCCGTCACACGGAACCTTGCAAAGGCCCCACCCGCACAAGGGTCATATACCCCGGGCTTGCCCGCACATTCTGACTTCGCACGTCAGGGTTCCGTCTCACACTGACCGATTCTAAGAAGCCTTGTTGGACCCCACCCGCTCATGGCCACAATGCCCGGGCTTGCCCTCCGCTCGACATTCTCGTCAGTCCCACACAAGAGGCTAGTCTCGCCGGGACACTTTCCCCACATGACTTGCGCGTCACGGGATAGCCAGCCGACCACCGAGACATAGCCGCGCCTTTGCACAGCACAAACAAAGGTTTCCCCACCCCAATCATCATTCGCACCGTGTCTTTCCCGTGCTCCAAGGAAACCATCTATCGCACAACGCGGAGCTAACCTTGTCCGGTTCCGACCACGAGTACTCACTCAAATATAAGGGGGAAAACGCATACATACAACGACGTATTGCCGCAACGGATTTCTATCGAATCCCCGAAGCTCGCTATGCAACATCACCGGGTCGGACTAACGGTCGCGACCACGGCTTCACCCACAATGCCTAATCCTCTAACAGAGCGGATCTCTAATGCAAAGCATGCCGGGATGAACATACTCAACCCGGAGGTTCCTCTTGAACCTAGGCTACACGAATCCCTCTCATTTGAGAGATTCGGTGCTCAAAATACGAAAGGAAGGGGATGCTATTCATGCATCCTAAATCCTAAAAACCGAGAGGAGAAGTGTCGTTACCTTCCGTCCCCTCTTCCTAGCCATGGAGAAGATTTGCTCGGTTGAAAACCACCGCAACGCTCCCACCTTCGCGGATCTGAACTCTGCTCGCGAAACGGACCTCCGAAGCTTCGCCGGCGGCCGAAACTTGGCCTTCTTCCTCCTCCTTGCTCTCCCTTCTCTCTAGAATCAAGAGAGATAAAGCTAAATGGAAAATGAGGGTTTGAAACCCTATTCCCGGCCTTAAACCGCCCAGGGAGGCTCCCCACCGTTGGATCTCATATCAAAGAAATGGACGGCCACGATCGGAACCCAAAATAACAAAATCTGGGCCGAACACGGGTTGGCACACGGCCGTGTGCAGGGCCGTGTCAACCATTCGCCGTCTCGACCGATTCGAAAACCAGCACACGGCCATTGACACGGCCTCCGACACGCCCGTGTCGCCTTTAACACGCCCGTGTCGAGACCCGTGTCACGCCCCCCACCGACCAACTTTCCCAGTCAGAGAAGGACACGGCCTTCGACACGCCCGTGTCAAACCCGACACGGCCGTGTCGTGACCCGTGTCATGCCTAGCAGAATAAATCCTGCAAACATCCCGAGAAGGACACGGCCAGGGACACGCTCGTGTCCCAGGCCGTGTTCCTGAGCTCGACGAACGTCGACCCTCAAAACGTCGACCACAAGCTCCGCGGTCGACCACGCCCTGACACGCCCGTGTCACCTGCTCCAAAACCCAAACTTGGCTAAAACGACGTCGTCGATTCCCCTTCCAAGTTTTGGGGTGTTACAATTCTCCCCCCCCCCCCCCCCTTACAAGAATTTCGTCCCGAAATTTAAAACATGGAAGGTAAACACAACTAAACGGTACCTGAGGAGAAAAGCTCGGGGTACTCCTCTAGCATGGCCTGCTCTCGCTCCCATGAGAGCTCCTCGCAGCCACAGTTGTCCCAACAGACCTTTACGAGTCTGACCTCCTTGTTCCGCAATTGCCGAACCTCTGAGTCTTCTATCCCGATTGGACGAACTCGCGTCCTCAAGTCTTCCTCTACCGGCACCGCCGTCGGCTCAATCACCACGCTGGCTTCTAACAAAGCTTTCCTCAGGACGGAGACGTGAAAAACGTCATGCAATCCACTTAGCTCTGTGGACAACGCCAACCGGTACGCTGCCTCTCCCACTCGCTCGATGACCTTGAATGGTCCCAAAAATCTCGGGCTCAGCTTCTTGAGTCGGCGAATTCGCGAAACGCCTTTGAACGGCTTGATATTAAGATACACCCAGTCGCCCACAGCGAATTCCACATGCCTATGGCGAGCATTGAAATACTTCGACTGCCGATCTTGAGCTACCTTCATGCGCTCTTGGATGGTCCGCACTAGCTCACTAGCATCGGCTACCACTTCTTTCCCCAAAAGCTTGGTGTCTCCCACCTCTGTCCAAGACATAGGTGTTCGACACCGCCTCCCATACAGAGCTTCGTATGGCGCCATCTTGATACTAGCTTGGTAACTATTGTTATAAGCAAACTCCACCATGAAGAGGTGATCCTCCCACTTCTTGCCGAAGTCGAGAGTACACATCCTTAGCATATCTTCCAAAGTACGGTTCGTTCTCTCAGTTTGCCCATCGGTTTGAGGATGAAAGGCCGTACTGAACTTGAGTTTTGTGCCCAAGCTCTTCTGCACCAACCGCCAATCCTTAGACGTGAAACGTCCATCCCGGACGCTGACTATACTCTTTGGAATCCCATGAAGTCGTACAATATTGCGGACGTACAACTCCACCAACTTTTCCACACCGTCCTCCTTCCGGTTTGGGATGAAATGTGCCACTTTGGTCAAGCGGTCCACAATCACCCAAATGGCATCATTACCCTGCTGCGATCTAGGCAACCCATGCACAAAATCCATGGAGATGTCATCAAATTTCCATTCGGGGATTGGAAGAGGCTTCAAGAACCCGCCCGGCTTCTGACACTCGGCCTTCACCAAGGCACATGTTTGGCACCGACTCACACACAAAGCTACGTCCTGCTTCATCCCAGGCCACCAATAGGACTTCTTCAAATCCAAGTGCATCTTTGTACTACCCGGGTGAATGGAGTACTTAGTGAAGTGGGCCTCAAACATCAACTCCTCGCGGAGCTTGCCGAACTGCAGTACACAAATCCTTCCGCCCTTCCTCAGAATCCCATCAACCATCTCCCAGGCGCTACCCTCGCCCTTTAGAGCTTCCTCCACGAAAGGTTGGAACTCCGCATCTACACGGGTCGCTTCCCGAATACGATCGCATAAGTCACTCTGTATCTCAATCCAATTTAGTCGAGCCACGCTAGACTCGCCTCTTGCCACACATTCCAAACCAAGGGACTCCCAGTCCCGCCTTAACCGCTCATCGTGAGCTTCAATCCAATTTCCATGCCCCGAGTATTTCCTACTCAAAGCATCTGCCACCACATTGGCTTTCCCTGGCGTGTACTGAATCGCCACCTCGTAGTCCCCAAGGAACTCGACCCACCTGCGCTGCCGCATATTTAGGTCCTTCTGATCTAGGAGATACTTCAGACTCTTGTGGTCCGTGAAGATCTCCACCTTTGCACCATAAACGTAGTGCCTCCACAACTTCAAAGCGAAAATTACCGCCGCCAACTCCAAATCATGGACGGGGTAATTTCTCTCATGAGGCTTCAGCTGCCTCGACCCAAAAGCTATCACCTACCATGCTGCACCAACACGGACCCTAAACCGCATCTGGATGCGTCGCTGAAAATCTAGAACCCTTCGGTCCCCTTTGGTAGACTTAGGATCGGCGCCGTCATTAGCCTTTCCTTCAGGGTTTCAAACGCCTGATTGCACTCTTGAGTCCATACAAACTTATGATCCTTGCGAGTTAGTGAAGTGAGGGGTAGAGCTATCCGCGAAAAGTTTTCCACAAACCTTCGGTAGTACCCGGCTAGTCCAAGAAAACTTCGGACTTCCGCCACGGTCCTCAAAACTGGCCACTCTCTGATGGCTTCTACTTTAGTTGGATCTACCGCCACCCCATCCCCACCAATCACATGGCCTAGAAATGCCACTTTCTCCAACCAGAACTCGCACTTGGAGAACCTCGCATAAAGCTGGGTCTCTCTCAATACTTGCAACACTGTCCGCAAGTGCGACTCGTGCTCCGCTTCCGACTTGGAATACACCAATATGTCATCGATAAAGATGACTACGAACCAGTCCAAATATTTGCGAAACACTCGGTTCATCAAGTCCATGAACACGGACGGCGCGTTCGTCAGCCCGAACGGCATCACCGAGAACTCAAAATGACCATACCTCGTACCAAACGCGGTCTTGGGTATGTCTTCGTCACGAATCCGCAACTGATAATATCCGGACTTCAAGTCCAACTTGGAGTACACCACCGACCCCACCAACTGGTCGAGGAGATCGTTTATCCTAGGAATCGGATACTTATTCTTGACAGTCAATGTGTTCAACGCTCGGTAGTCTATGCACAGACGCATACTACCGTCCTTCTTCTTTACAAATAACACCGGCGCACTCCACAGTGAAGAGCTAGGTCTGATATACCCTTGCTCCAAAAGCTCCTGCAACTGAACCTTGAGCTCGGCCAACTCCTTTGGTGTCATCCTAAAGGGTGGACGTGACACCGGTCTAGCCTCGGGCACTAACTCGATGGAGAAATCAATCTCCCGCCGAGGAGGTGCCCCCGGTAGCTCCTCAGGAAAAACATCTCCAAACTCCGCAACCACGGGCACTTCTCCAAGAGACAGCCCGGAACCTCCTCAGGAAAAACATCTCCAACGCTACTAGAGCTACACCCCCCTGGTTAACAGCTCGCACTAGTTGAAGTGCCGAAACTAGGGAACAGGCCACTCCATGCAGGCCCTCAAACTTGACTTCCGCTTGCCCCACACCCCTTAGGGTTACCACCTTGGACAAACAGTCGATACTGGCACGCTGCTCCGCTAGCCAATCCATCCCCAAAATCACACCGAACTCGGACAACGGCAAGATCGCCGCTACTAATATGAAGTCGACTCCCTCAAGACTCCAACAAATCTGCCCTTTTAGCCCTGGTTGTCATAGACGACCCATTGGGCATGCACACTTTCAACTTTGAGTCCGTTGCGAAGGACTCAACTCCAATCCTCCAGGTGAAACTTTCCGCAAGAAAGGAGTGCGACGCTCCCGTATCAAAAAGTACTCTAGCGGGGCACCCAGATACCACTACAAAGCCTACACACATGCACCAAACATAAAAAGGCTTGAAAGGAAGAAATCTACGGTGCAGGTTGAACTCTCATACATGTCACCACATCGATTTGGCGGATTGCTTCCTGCTGCCCAAGGTTGTAGGCCCTTGGCTGCACTGGTTGAAACCGGGAAGCACTCGACTCCGCCATCTTCCCCTTCTCTGCTGCACTGGGTCCGGAGCGTACGGTCTGCTCCTGCCTTGGCTCTTGCTCAGCGCCCCCTTGGGTACAAAATCTTGCTATGTGGCCTGGCTTGCCACAACTGTAACACGTCTGCGGTCCCTTAGAGCGTGACCCTTCCGACGTCCAATTACTTTTCTTGCCCGACTTATATGGGGAAGGTTTCTTCTTCCATCGGCTCCCTTCCGCCTTTCCATGGGACTGAGCAGGCTTCTTCTCCTCCCCCTGTTTGGGTGTGAAACCCTTGCGACACTGGGATCACTCCATGTCACTCTCCAAAATTTGGGCCGCCTCCACCAATTCGTTGAAACCGGCACGTTTCATCGATATGAGGGGTTGTCTTAGATTCTCCCTCAATCCATGATAGAAGAGATTGTCCCTCTCTTCATCGTCTGCCATGGTCATCCCTGCATAACGACCCAAGCGAGTAAATTCTGAACATACTCATCCACTGACTTGTCTCGCTGCACCAGATGTAGAAACTGCCTCTGGAGGGCTAACCTCGATGAGGCGGGAATGTACTTCTTCAGGAAGGCATTCCCAAACTCCTCAATGGACGGTGTGCGTCCTAGAAACTGTAGGCCACTGTGGCTCACCCACCATAACTTGGCATCTCCCTCCAACATAAAGGCTGTGAACTCTGCCTTTTTCTCATCTGGCGCCTCTGCCGCCCTCAGAAGCTCCTGAATTCTAGCCCACCAATCCTCTGCATCTATGGGCGTGCCGATTCCCTTGAAGGTTGGAGGGTGGAAACTCAGAAAGTACTTCATTTGCCGGTCCCCCATGCCCGACAACCACTCTCTCGGCCTGCGGCTCTGCCCGTCTGGCTTCCTCAACCGGCACGGTCGCTGCCGTGTCCGGGGTAGCAGGAGTTGCTACTTGAGCAACGGGATCTGCTACCTGTGCTATCGCTGCAGCTTGGGCCGCCACCATCGCTTCTGCAAGCATACGGCAGAAGTCGGCCGGTGTGACCCCCATCCCTAGCGGACCTTGCGCAGTCACACTACTTGCCGAGAGCTCTTCTCTTGGCCTCGAGGTCCCAGCCTCGTTGCTTGCACTCTAAACACAAGCAAGAAAATGCAAATCAGTCTCTAATCGCAAGACTCGAACCCAAGGACACTCATGGTCCCGCGATACTCCTATGTGGATAACTTCTTATACGCGACTCGACTTATACTTTCGACCGCGAAACTTCTCATTGGAACGCAAACCTCCCTCTGATACCAAATTGTAACACCTCCCCTGTAAAGACCATATAATATGGGTCCGGCCGGGGCCCCACAACATACGGACGCCACAGCTTTAGTATTAAAAGATGATATAAAACTACCCAATCTCAAAACTCCAGACAAACACAGCGGAAACAGAACACTAACAGACAGAAGTTATCCACTAACAGAAGAGTATCAAGTGGCCTTAAGGCCTTACACAACATAAGTCCAAATATAAAAAGTGTCAAGCACCCCTAGGCTACCTCGGCATGCAAGCCGGACATAGTCAAACAACAGCAGCAAAACGAGGAAAAGAAAATAGTCAAGCACAGCAACACTTCATGAGGCTTAGGGCTTTTCGCCCGGCGCGCTAGCTCCTGCATGCGATCCTTGCCCTATAAGGATTTGAAGTAACGTGGGTCAGCAAAGGCTGACCTCTACTGTGTAACAAACACATCTCCTCCCGGCCGTCCCTAACGGACCCCGGGGTACCACTCCACCTGCAAGTTAGCACTTCGTATACCAAAAGAGTATATATAATAAAGCGGTAAAACAGGCTTGGATGTCTCATACAGCATACATGTTCTCTATGTTTTGTACAAAGTGAAAGGGGCCTACTATGCAACATGAATGCAACCCGAGTTTCACCCAAGGCACCCTAGCTCGTATGTATTTAGCACAACATCAAACACTGGGTACTTCCATTTCCCCATTGGCTTAAAGCCGCAAACACAAGGGAACCACCATGTCCCAAATGACACACACGCCGTCACACGGAACCTTGCAAAGGCCCCACCCGCACAAGGGTCATATACCCCGGGCTTGCACGCACATTCTGACTTCGCACGTCAGGGTTCCGTCTCACACTGACCGATTCTAAGAAGCCTTGCTCGACCCCACCTGCTCATGGCCACAATGCCCGGGCTTGCCCTCCGCTCGACATTCTCGTCAGTCCCACACAAGGGGCTAGTCTCGCCGGGACACTTTCCCCACATGACTTGCGCGTCATGGGATAGCCAGCCGACCACGGAGACATAGCCGCGCCTTTGCACAGCACAAACAAAGGTTTCCCCACCCCAATCATCATTTGCACCGTGTCTTTCCCATGCTCCAAGGAAACCATCTACCGCACAACGCGGAGCTAACCTTGTCCGGTTCCGACCACGAGTACTCACTCAAATATAAGGGGGAAAACGCATACATACAACGGCGTATTGCCGCAACAGATTTCTACCGAATCCCCGAAGCTCGCTATGCAACATCACCGGGTCGGACTAACGGTCGCGACCACGGCTTCACCCACAATGCCTAATCCGCTAACGGAGCGGATCTCTAAGGCAAAGCATGCCGGGATGAACATACTCAACCCGGAGGTTTCTCTTGAACCTAGGCTACACGAATCCCTCTCATTTGAGAGATTCAGTGCTCAAAATACGAAAGGAAGGGGATGCTATTCATGCATCCTAAATCCTAAAAACCGAGAGGAGAAGTGTCGTTACCTTCCGTCCCCTCTTCCTAGCCATGGAGAAGATTTGCTCGGTTGAAAACCACCGCAACGCTCCCACCTTCGCGGATCTGAACTCCGCTCGCGAAACGGACCTCCGAAGCTTCGCCGGCGGCCGGAACTTGGCCTTCTTCCTCCTCCTTGCTCTCCCTTCTCTCTAGAATCAAGAGAGATAAAGCCAAATGGAAAATGAGGATTTGAAACCCTATTCCCGGCCTTAAACCGCCCAGGGAGGCTCCCCACCATTGGATCTCATATCAAAGAAACGGACGGCCACGATCGGAACCCAAAATAACAAAATCTGGGCCGAACACGGGTTGGCACACGACCGTGTGCAGGGCCGTGTCAACCATTTATCGTCTCGACCGATTCGAAAACTAGCACACGGCCATTGACACGGCCTCCGACACGCCCGTGTCGCCTTTGACACGCCCGTGTCGAGACCCGTGTCACGCCCCCCACCGACCAACTTTCCCAGTCAGAGAAGGACACGGCCTTTGACACGCCCGTGTCAGACCCGACACGGCCGTGTCGTGACCCGTGTCACGCCTAGCAGAATAAATCCTGCAAACAGCCCGAGAAGGACACGGCCAGGGACACGCCCGTGTCTCAGGCCGTGTTCCTGAGCTCAACGAACGTCGACCCTCAAAACGTCGACCACAAGCTCCACGGTCGACCACGCCCTGACACGTTCGTGTCACGCCCTGACACGCCCGTGTCACCTGCTCCAAAACCCAAACTTGGCTAAAACGACGTTGTCGATTCCCCTTCCAAGTTTTGGGGTGTTACATGCTTGATGGCGAGTAAAGAGAGAGAAGACCGTCGAGCTATGGGTAAATCCAACATCACGGACAACCTTACTGAACATGTCAAATCATGCACAAGGAGACTGTTTGAGACCATAAATTGATTTATTCAGGTGACAAACAAGTAACTCCCCCGTGTTCTCAAACCCCGGAGGCTGGTGCATGCAGATAATTTCTTGAAGTCCGACATCGAGAAAGACATTCTTGATATCTAACTGATATAATGACCACTGATGATGTACAACTAAGGAGAGAAGGACCCGAACAGTGTTTAACTTTGCGACGAGAGAAAAAGTCTCGTCATAATCGAGGCCTTGTTATTGAGTAAACCCACAAGCCACAAGACGAGCCATGAGACAGTCAATTATCCCATCAGGAACATGTTTGATCACAAAGACCCATTTACATCCAACGTAAGTCTGCCCTGGAGGAAGGGAAACTAGATCTCAGATTTGATTAACCCAGAGAGCAGTCATTTCCCCATCCATGACCACACGTCACCCCGAATGTTGGAGATCCTCCTACACAGAGTTATGCATAAAGATGAAGGATAAAGAGGTTGCAAATTTGAGTAGTGTTGGGGAGAGGCGATGCAAGGATACATAATTCACTAGGGGGTAAGCCATGGAGACAAGAGTTGGATTAGCGGGCCGCGAGGTACCAAAGGTTGAAGGCGACTATGGTGGGACGTTGGAGCGAGGAGGACGACGAGTGTAGACATGAAGAAGAGGTGTTTTGTTCGGTACGAGAACCAGGGTTGGAAGGAGAGGTGGGAGAGAAGAAGTAACAGGGATGGTTGGGCGTGGCAATAACGGTAGTGTAGGAGGAGAAGATGGAGGAGAGAAGTTGATCTTTCAGAAAGGTAATATCGGCTGACACAACAACCTTGCGATCAGCGGGAGAGTAGCACACATATCCTTTCTGAGTACAGGAGTAACCAACAAACATATGTTTGGTAGCCCGAGGAGCAAGCTTGTCAGTGGAAGGACCATGATTATGGACATAATAGGGTACATCCAAATACCCGGGGTGTGAGAGAGAAGGGCAATGTGGAGGGAAAGAGAAGATTAAACAGAGTGACATAGCTGAGAGCGGAGGAGTGCAGACGATTGATGAGATAGTTTGTCGTAGAGACCGCAAAGTGCTAATAAACCTTGGGAACCTTACATTTGAAACATGAGGGAGCCCGCAACATCAAGAAGATGTCTATTTTTGCGCCCCGCCACATTCTTCTATTGGGGGTATAAGCACAGAGGTCTGATGGACGATCCCAAACTCAGTGTAGTGATCATCAAATGCATGACTGGTGTATTCACGAGCATTATCTGTACGGATAGTTCTAATTATGCGGGAAAATTGAGTACGAGTCTCAATAATAAAGGCACGAAACGCATGAGTAAGATCAGAGCGATCATGAAGTAAATACAACTACTTCATAAGTGAATAATCATCAATAAAAGTAATGAAATAACGATAATCAAATGCACTAAATCAAATGGAGCAGTGCTTCGAGCACAATAAGGAGGAAAATAAGAACGATGATGTTTTCCACAAAAACATGATTCGCAGGTAAATGTCAGAAAAGGTAGGTCAGGAAGAGCCTTCTTGGGGATTTGCAGAGGAGCATTCCCAAGACATTGATGCCACTCTGCAAAGGTGACAGATGAGAGAATGGTAGGAGAAACGTCGTGAAGGTAGATCTCGGTTCACAGTCACCCTTTACTAATGATACTCTGCGTCTGTCGATCCTGCATCATAAAAAAAGACATGAATGTGACAGAGCAGTCAAGATCTTCAGTGAGGCGGCTAACAAAAAGTCGATTGAAAGGGGAGCCCGGGATATGAATGACCGAGTGAAGAGAGATAGAAGGGTTGAGAGGCATATTAGTAGAGTCGAAGATAGGTGCGGTGTCACCATTGACCACTGTGATAAACTTGGGATGCGGAGATTCAGAGTACTGAGGTGGTTTCTTGAAAGTGATGTGATGGGTGGCACCAGAGTCCACCCAACGTGGACTATTGGAGAGACAAACGATACCTTCATTGGAGATGGAAGCAACGGAACCAGGCGAGCGATTGATTAACCCTTGGAGATGCTGGAGCTGAAGGCGCACCGCTTCAATATCGGCGCGAGTGGCAGAAGATGTGCCAACATCAACAGAGACATTAGGCGGAGGAGGCAGACCATGTTTACGACAAGTTGTCTCAAGATGTCCATCCCTACCACAGTGAGTACACTTGAATTTAGGTTGGTTGGTGTGACCCCTCCCTCGTTAGCCGGTGCTACCTCCTCGGGTAGATTGAGGAGGGGGTGTGATGCATCCTTCATCGCAACATAAGTCGCACATTTTAATTTTTCAACATTTATTTATTACCGTGTATTTTTTTTGTGTACCTGCTTTTATTTAAAATTATTTGGCTCTTCAGGTTGACCGTCCATTGAGATCTTAAATAAATAAGTCCAATAATTTAGATAGGTATGGCGTAACGATCAACCTTAAAATTATTTTAAAATGTATAAATTTAATGGGTGTTATTATTAGCAAACCTCTTTTTGCTGCTTGCAAACCAAAAAAAACCATATTTAGGTATTATTTTTTATTTTTTCGGTTCTTAAAACCGGCTGCTAGCAAACCATCCCCCCATACTCTTCTCCCGAAACTTATCCGCTCTTCTCCCGAAACTTATCCGCCTGGAGAAAACCTTTCCTCCCCCGATAGGGTTCAGCCTGGGCGACACAGCGAGGGCTCGACGACATTTCCGCCTTGTTCCCCCTGGTTCTGCCTGGTTCCGCCTAGGCGACGCAGCGAGGGCTCGACGACATTTCCGCCTGGTTAGCAAAGTGTTGGGAAAGGGTGGATTTTTTTTTCTAGCTGAAATTTTTTTTTTAATTCTCCATGTTTTTTTTCTTCTCGCAGGAATATACTTGTATTGTATTACTTTTGATTATCTGGACTATATTTTCATGTGACTGTTTTGGTCTTTCTAATATACCATCAGAATATGCAAGGGATTATTTAAGAATGAATGAATGAATGCAACTTAGTTTATGATTTTATTTTATTTTATTTTTTAGATGATTTACTCATAACAAATTGATTTTCAAATAGCCATTTTCTAATATAATGATTTGCTAGCAGCAAAAATAGATTTGCTAATAACAGCACTCATTTAAAATTTAAACTTGAGATAGAAAGATTTGAGAAAAAGTGAAAATAAAAAGTTAAGAAGTATTTTGAAATCTACTTTTAAAAATTTGGAAACAAAATTTAGGACATTTATTTGAGAAATAAATATTAGTGTAATGTCAGATATCAATTAAGGTTGAGAATATTTGAAAATAGATACTTGGTTATATATATCCTGCTGCTCATGTGAAGGAGGCAACCGGACAGCATAGAATTGAATTTTCCATTCAATTCTTTGCATTGCCAGCCTCCTCCCGTACATCCTCATCCCTCCGCCGCTCAAGCATCTTGGCGCTGACTACAACAACATGCCCCTATCTGTCACTACCCTGGCTTCTCTCCGGCGAACCACCCACTCTTTGTCGCCGGTAGAACCTCACCACCGACGCCATTTCCAGATCCTCCGGCTCCCGTCAACTCTGCGTGCGGGAGAAGTATTATCGTCGTCCAATCTCTGTTCCGGCACCCTCCAACATGCGCCCTCGTCGCCAGCAAACCGCGACAGGCAGTTGTCGACATCGTTGTCTTCTCTGGCGAGCTCGTTCTTCATTGCGTGCGTGTGGCTTGTTGTCGACTGCGAGCTCTTAATCCGTCAAACCCTACCAGCAAACTGTCAGAGCATTAAATGTTCTTCCAGAACTCGGATTGGACTACTCTTGCGGTATCTTCCCGATTTCTTGCTCCAATTCTGAGTTTTAAATTTATGTGTATTTTAAATAATTAAAGGCTTGTCCCGAACATTCTATCGCTTAAATTATCATTATTTCATAAATTGTTGTCTGTGATTTATGCTTGTGGTTGTACGAATTCCGCTATGGCTCGATTAGAGCTGTCACTTAAAACCGAAAACCGCAAACCGAACCGGAATCGAACCGGAACCGCAAAGAACCGGACCGAACCGTTCGCAAATTATTCGGGTTTTGGTTTGAATTTTGGAACTGTGAATAACATTGGTCCGGCTGCGGTTCTTACATTTTATTATCCGGACCGGAACCGGAACCGCAACCGCAACATACAAGTCTCAAGCGGTTTCAAGATTTTTAGACCCGATCCGAACCGGACCGAGGTAGAACCGAACCGCAACCCGTTTATTATTTTTATTATTATATTGTTATTATTTTATAATTTATCTATAATATTTATACTTACTATCACGAGTGAATCTGGTGCAGTTTGAACTCAAACCGCAATTGCACTAAAGAGGACGATTTAACATTTGTGCGGTTTGGAGTCAATTTTTGTCGTGCATTTTTTATTTTTATACAGTTATATAATATATTTTTAATTTTACTAACATATTTTTTTGAAATATTTTATTTAAAAAATAAAGAAAATATAAAACTATTATTTATTAGAAATCATGAACGACAACTAATTGTAGGCGGTTGTTACGGTTGAGCATGTCGATGAGACGTTCGCAAGCCAACTTGAATTCGTGGCAAGTCTACACGCGTAGGAAGGAAATTGATATTATCCCATCAATCGCGGAAAAGGCCGTCGAGAAGTGCGTAACATAATTATTTTTATTTCGATATTGTTTTGAGTTTTACTATTTGCAGTCCGCTTTTTTTTCATTCCGTCAAGCTTGATTTTGATTTTAGTTGGAACCGATTGAAACCGGACCGGACCGCATGGAACCGGACCGAACCGATAGTGACCGGTTTGATTTTGGTTCTTGTTGAACTGTAACCGGAACCGTTGACACAACGGTCCCAAAAATTAAGCTGGAACCGGAACCAAAACCGGAACCGGTCAAACGAAATAAGGTTTTGGTTGTAATTTGAAGAACCGTTACCTTAATGGTTCTGTTCATGATTTTAGTAGAACCGGAACCGAACCGGAACCGTGACAGCTCTAGGCTCGATCCGTTATGTGCCAATGAAATTTCAAAAATAATGAAAAATGATTTTACGAAAATTTACCGTTAAGAGCAGTGCTACACGCGAAGGCTACGATTTTGGCCGCTCGGCCCTTCGCAAAAATAAAAATCAACTTAATTTCAAATCTAATTTTTATTTCTTTAACAAAATAAAATATTTTGATTAAAAATATTTAGTTTTTGAAGAATCCTAATCCTAAGTTACATCTGTTTGGTATCAGAGCTAGTCGACTCACTCCTATCGTGAGTCGGTCGATCCATTTTTCTCCTTTTTATTAAAAAAACAAATCAAAAAGAAATAAAAAAAAACTATTATTTCTTTTAATTTTAAAACTTTATTTTATTTTAAAATTAAAAATCTTTATCTTATTCAAAATCTTTATCTTATTTTAAAAATTATTATTATTATTTTAAATGTCAATTATTTTTTTAAAAAAAAATTTTAATCAAATCATTTCAAATGGAGGAAAGAGCCAATAATTTAACTAGCCTAGGTTTAGAGAGCATCATAGAAGATTTAAATAGTCAAATTAAAAATTTAACTAAAATGGTAGCGTCTCAAGCCAATATCCACCCATGGCATGATGAGCCCACTGAACCTAAGCGCCTAGAAGGCTAGAACACATACCTCCAAGCGATTTTTATGGACGCCTAGGACCCGATGAATGTCTAGATTGGTGCTGTGACATGGAATATTATTTTAGTGTAGCCAAGTACCTTTGAGTAAACAACTCAAGCATGTGACCCGTAGACTTAAGAGATCTGCCTTAGATTGGTGGAAACAACTTCAATGCATAAGAGATAAGCTGTGGTTGCCTCCAATCACTACTTGAGATGAGCTCAAATTAGAGTTGCGCAAATACTATATCTCTCCTGATTTCCTCCAAATCTTATATCGTAGATTTCAAAATCTATAACTAAGAGGTTTATCGGTCGATGAGTACACTAATAATTTTATAGTTCTTCAATCGAGACTAGATATTCAGGAGGGTGACGAGATGATTGTATCTCGTTACCTGCACAGGTTACACTACTCCATTAAGGTTCAGCTAGAGTTGCACAGTTATCGTAATTTAGAAGAAGTTTCTAGTATGACGTGTAAGGTGGAGTCTGAGTTTTGCTCTACTGCTAGACCTCTCATTAGTTGCGTCGATGCCCCAACTTGTAAGGACATAGTTTCCCATAGTGTTAGCACCCCCATGAGCTCACTATCCCAATTTAGTGCCACGGTAGAAATCCCTCTAGTTGAGGAGACTCTTCCTGAGCCCCAGCTCCAGAAAGAAGAGATTCTTCCTCCTATTTATGTCATCCCAATTGAAGTAAAGACTCCACTTGCACCCACTGAATCTCCATTTATAGTCACTGAGTTTCTTCCTGAGCCCCTGCTCCAAGAGGAAGAACGTGATAGCGATGCGACACTCATCTTGGATGAC
Organism: Platanthera zijinensis; assembly: GCA_039513925.1. NCBI lineage: Eukaryota > Viridiplantae > Streptophyta > Magnoliopsida > Asparagales > Orchidaceae > Platanthera > Platanthera zijinensis. Next base: position 161,194,148 of record CM077092.1, read on the forward strand.
ACGGTTTCGATCAAAATTTTCCCAAAGATGGAATTGGCTAGTGAAGAACCCCACACTTTAGGTGATATAGACTCGGACTACGTATGTCCTAAGTCTTCAAGCCCACTACACTCACCAACACTTGAGCCGAGTGACACTATGTTTGAAGATCACCAACCCATTGCACTAGAGACACCACAAGGCATTGATTTTATATTTGGGGAATATCATTTTATGACATTACAACATCTTATAAATATAAATCTTTTCGAAAAAAATTATTATCAAATTATTAATATATTCAAGAAAAAATATGTTTTAAGGATAATAAGAAGTCCTAAAATTTTCACACACAATAAGGGCATACGTTTTAGAGGATTTCTCTAGAAGCATTTAAATGATAAAATTGAGATCAATTGTAAATTGTGCAGTATTAAGTTAAATGTAAATAGATTTGTGCAATCACATAATTATATTAAATATTTAATATCAAAATTTTATAACATATTATGGGGCCGAGAGGACATCACACTCGAGTTTAGTAGCGTTTATCACTCTCTAATCGATGAATTGACTGGAATCGTTAATAAGAGTTTGAAAAACCTTCTTAGGCGTTTAATCGGGGCAAATCTAAAGCAATGAGATCTTGTACCTCCATAGGCAAAATTCACATGTAATAATTCTAAAAGTCGCTCTCTTAATATATTTCCTTTTGAGATTTCATATGCATTGCTCTCCCCACTTGATCGCATCCATCTTTCATTCCATGAACGTAATTTTTCGATGTGCAAGCTCATATGAATTATTTAAAAGAACTACATAAATTTACTGCTAATATTTTGCGAGCAACTTTTAAACATTACAAACTCACGGTCGGTCGTTATCTCCATGAGTTGTACTTTTCAAAAGGAGGTCTAGTGATTGTTTACTGCAAGAGGTTTGATCTAGTTTATGATCAGAAGTGCATTGGGCCACCAGTTGAGCCACTCATCGAGGCTCCAGATATTCCATCCGATCTAGCACCAACGATGACGTTAGATATCTCCATTACTAGTTTTTGCAAAGTCTCGTCGGGGTCGAGCTCTTTCAATCCCGAGAGAATTGATGCATCCTTCGTCGCAACATAAGTCACACATTTTAATTTTTCAACATTTAGTTATTACTGTGTATTTTTTTCCTGCACCTGCTTTTACTTAAAATTGTTCGGCTTTTTTGGTTGATTATCCGTTGAAATCTTAAATAAATAGGTCTGATAATTTAGGTAGGTAGAACGTAACGGACAAACTTAAAATTATTTAAAAACGTATAAATTTAAAATTTAAACTTGAGGTAGAAAGATTTGAGAAAAAGTGGAAATAAAAAAGTTAGGAAGTATTTTGAAATCTACTTTTAAAAAATTTGAAAACAAAATTTGAGACATTTATTTTGAGAAATAAATATAGGTGTAATATCAGATATCAATTAAAGGTTGAGAATATTTGGAAATAGATACAAGGTTATATATATCCTACTGCCCACGTGAAGGAGGCAGCCGGACAACATAGAATTGAATTTTCCTTTCAATTCTTTGCATTGTCGGCCTCCTCCCATACATCCTCTTCTCACCGCCGCTCAAGCATCTCAGCGTCGACTACAACAACAAGCCCCTCTCCGTCACTACCCTGGCTTCTCTCCGGCGAACCACCCACTCTTTGTCGCCGGTAAAACCTCCCCACCGACGCCATTTCCAGATCCTTCGACGCACGTCAACTCTGCGTGCGGGAGAGGTACTGTCGTCGTCCAATCTCTGTTCCAGCACCCTCCAGCGTGCGCCCTCGTCACCAGCAAACTGCGACAAGCAGCCGTCGACACCGTTGTCTTCCCCGACGAGCTTGTTCTTCATTGTGTGTGTGTAGTTTGCTGTCGACTGCGAGCTTCTAATCCAGCAAACCCTACCAGCAAACTGTCAGAGCAATAAATGTTCTTCCCGAACTCGGATTGGACTACTATCTTGCGGTATCTTCCCGATTTCTTGCTCCAATACTTAGTTTTAAATTTATGTGTATTTTAAATAATTAAAGGCTTGCCCCGCACATTCCATCGCTTGAATTATTGTTATTTCATATATTGTTGTCTGTGATTTATGCTTGTGGTCGCACGAATTCCGCTATGGCTCGATCCGTTATGCGCCGATGAAATTTCCTGAAAAATGAAATATGATTTTACGAAAGTTTACCGTTAAGATCAGTGCTAAGTGTGAAGGCTACGATTTTGGCCGCTCGACCCTTCTCAAAAATAAAAATCAACTTAATTTCAAAGTTAATTTTTATTTCTTTAACAAATAAAATATTTTGATTAAAAATATTTAGTTTTTGAAGAATCTTAACCCTAGGTTACATCAGGGTGAGAGACAACTGAGTGCTGGAGAAGAGCCGGAGAGGGAGGATCGGGCGCATCTAGAGATGGTGTCACTTTTAACAACCTTAAGCAAATATCGGAGAGTGAGGGAATAGTGGAGGAAGATATCTGGGCCTGAATACTGTGAAGATGAAGCAGAACACGAGTCATCATCATGACAATACCAACAACCTTTTTTTGAGCATGCCGCGCAACAAGATCAGGAGTAGGAGGTTGATGCTGAATCCATGCCTCAACCAAAGTTTTGGATCGCGCAACAAATGAGGTTAAGTCGCCAAATGATGCGGTTTACGGCATGTGTACCGGTCGCACAAGTAATATAAAATGGGAAAATTTTCCCAAGTATCGATCTCTCAAGGAACACAGTAAGGTGGAGTTAATTTTGAGGAGGACTTGAGATTGAAGTCCTTAGGTCGGTGTTTACGAAGGGGGTTTTGATTGTTTGCGGAAAAAGAAAGTAAAACACTAATAAACTACTCCTATGCAATGTCGTTATGCAATGCTTCGCCAGGCGGATAGAAAACTACACGGGCCGATATGCACCGAATCGCTAGGCGGATGGACGAGTAGGCTTGCAGATGAGGTGGTGAGAAAGGCGGAATGAGGGTCGTGAGCACCTCTTCACTACGCACGCCACTAGCAATTGCTAGTGTGGCACTGTGTGGTGGAGGATGGATAATGGCGCACCTCAAGCAAATAACGTAAATCTAAAATCACATAGACATGATTGTGCACAAATGTATATCAAATTAAGCACACTTCATCAAATACAAAGAGATAAAACTAGACTATCAACAACAAAAGAAGAAGAGAGTGTGAAATTGACCGGATCCAAAGTCCTGCTGAGGATTCACGGAAGGAATCGCTAGGTTGTCAATCCGCATCCTAGCTCGGTCCTCAACTGCGTACGGGGTAGAGGAGGCTATCACTAACTCCCAATGGACCTGTCTTCTTCGTGTCACGATCCGATGGAGGATGACACAAACTCCTCTGAGTTCGATGGTGAAAGCTAGGTCAAACCCTTCTTGAAGCTCAAGGATGAAGGAGGAGGCCGAGAGGAAGCTCTGGCTTGAATTTGGCGTTGAAAGCTTGCCCGGAGCCCCTCCCTACGGTGGAGGAAGAAGGAGATCGGCGGAACCCTCCTCGGGGACGAAAACGGCAGAAAAAAGTCCGGCTTTTTGGAATTAGGGCGGAACTTGCATATTTATAGATTGCAGAAAATATAATGCACACGATCAGTGGCGCACGACCAGTGGTCGTGTGCACTAGATCCCATGATCGTGCGATTAGCAATGGCAGAACTCCAGAAAAATGGGATAAACACGCACGAGCAGTGGCGCACGACCAGAGGTCGTGCACACTATGTCCAATGGGCGTGCGATTTCCCCAAACAGAACTTGGAAAAAATTGAATCAATGCACACGATCAGTGGTGCACGACCAGTTGTCGTGCACTAAGGAATCCACTGAGTGTGCGTATGTGAAAACGCACGATCAGTGGCCCTTAGGAAAAAATGGGCCCCAAACCAACCCAGAGCACCAACACAACCCCTGTCCCTGCAGGAAAAACTAACCACTGATACGTGCAGACATTCCAGGCAATCACAATAAGAAGTACAATCAATAAAAGTAACAAAAATACACAACCACGGGCCTATAAGTGCACTTTCTATGGAAATAAAGATTAGAAGAAATATATACGATCACGAACTAAAGTAAAGTGCTTGTGAAAGAAAACTAGTCCAGATGAGTCTGAAAATCAGTATATAAATAGGACTCATCACACCCCCAGACTTACCCGTTTGCACGTCCCGAGCAAACAAAATCTATACAGACAGGGAAAATAAACTAGCTAACATAAAAATTGAGATACAGAGTACCATGCAAAGTCACATGCTCGCGCGCGTAAAAATATAATAGGGGAAATTTCTAAGTATACAAAATAATTTATACTTTTCACAATGCGTATCAATATTTTATTGCTACTCAAAAATGGAATCACGGTGAATCTTCCGGTCACGCGTAGGGAGAAAGTAGACTAATCGCTAAGGAGAGCATTGCAAAAGATCGGGGCTCGGGATAACCTCCAAAGGAATCCACCAATGTCGGTGACCATATGCTTGCCCATTCACACTCTCTCCACGGCACTGGTTTGGTTCACACACAAATCAGTAGGACTTTAGGTGAAGAGATGGGGCTTGGGTTTCGGTGAGGTAAATAAAGATAAATAAGAAGACTACGCACCTAACCCAAATGAGCTAGCATAAAAAAGAATCTATCCGCTAACCAAATACATGCGGGTACACCACACCCCCAAACTTAATTTTTAAAATATGGATGTGTGCACCGCCTACTCCAAATACAATCTCATCACAAATAGAATTTTCAATTGTACTTTTTCTTTTCAGTTTTTTTTCACAATTAATTTTTATATATATATATATTGTCAAATCATATTTTTATTTTAACAATTTCAGCAAATAAAAACTTTGGAGCACATCTACATATTCATAAGGAATATCACCACATCAACACCCCAAAATGAAAATATAAAACACTAAAGCTCGACTTGGGTGTGCGATTAGGATTGGCTATGAGGCTTTGGTGAAATAATTGTGTAGCTGAATAAAAAGAAGGGGTAGGCACAACGGGGATAGCGAAGATAAGACGTTAGGAACGGTACAAAGCTCAAACGGGCCAAAATGATGGCCTACATCACGCTTATGTGATTGAACTAACCTATACCCATGCTTCAAGAATAGCTTGGGGCAAGTTCTAGCCAACGAAAAAGACTATCCATCCTCCCAAATCGAGCAATACGAATCTAACGGATGTATACACACATCCCTAAGCTACCGTCGGATTCATACCAGATTCTCCAATTTTTGAGTAGAATAAAAAGTATTTAGGCAATTAGAAAAATATAAAACTATATGCATATAGAAAAATTAAATCTACTCCAATTTCTACACAAGACGAGAACACTCGACTAGGAGCACTGAAGGAGTCAACATTTTACTCCGTCTCACAATCCTATGCCAGCACAATAATTTTCCCAAATCATACAAAAGAAACGAGTTTAACTCGCATCACGCTAATAACTAAGCATGCGCTCATGTGAGTGCAGTGGTGTGCGATGCAATGAACTAATCAAAATAAAATAATAAAAGCTTCTAGTATGCAAATGAAATGTGCGCGTGCAAAAGGTAACAAATACTGGCTCTCCCCCAGACTTAAACTAAGTTACACAACATATGATATTGAAATTAAAATCAGATAGAGACAAGGGGAGAGGTTACCCAATGCTCAGCTAGTGAGCATACCAGAAGACGCGTGAAAAAATAGAAGCAGGTCCACCAAACGAAGAATCACAACCCCACCAATACGAATTTGTCATGAAGACCTGCAGGGGTGAGCTCCGCAAAAACAAAAGAAAAATAGACAAAATATAAAGAAATATTAAAACTAAGATAGACATGAAAAATAAAAATGCAGGAAATGTAAGATAACTACTGAGGTTATTGTCCTCTCGGCACGACTTATTAAATTTTATACATTTCTAGCTAATGGGCCTATGAAAAGAAAAGTGCACAGGTAACTGTTCCATTATCTATTTCGGTAACGGGTACCGATGTGGCTATAAAACAGTTACCCCTCTACCTAAATAATAATACCTTCCCAACACAGGTAAAGGAAATAAGAAATAAGAAGAGGAGGAGCACTGGTCCTCGCTCATCTCATCACCAGCTTAATCCTTGCATAGCAAGGTATCGTCCACCTCAGGTCCGCGGGATGCGATGGCGACGACAGGGGCTTCCACTGTGAAGGAGGTAGGAACCTTTTCACACAAGCAGATGCACTCGCCGACGGCATGGGCACAAGGCTCATCGTCATCCCAGCATACCCGTGGAGACTCAGCCTGCCCAGGCTCAGATAAAGAAAGGGGATCAAGAGTCTTTAGTTTCAAGACTTTAGTTTCAAGAGTAGCTAAATACCTAGGGAGGGGGTGAATAGGTTTTTAGGTCTTTTTCTCCTTTTTTTGTTCTTTGGTATCTTGTGATTTGTTTTAACTTAGCTTTCAAGATTGCACAACCAGCACACATGAAATTTATAGTGGTTTCTCAGATTATGGGTACATCCACTGTCTCTCTCACCTTTTTAACAGTTTGTTAGACAAGGCAACTTCTCCAAACTTGGTTCAATGAGCTTATACCACAAATCCCTCAGGATTTTTCAGACTTCTCCAAGTCCTACACTCAGGCCCAAGACCCTACCACTCAGAGCAAGCAATGCTCCTACATCTCAGTGATCTATAGATCACCTACCTCTGACTTTTACTTAAAGTCCTACAACTCAGGCTAGGAGGATAGCCCTTCAACTCAGAGAGAATGACTCTCCAACCTCAGATCTGAACCAGATCCTACCTCGGGATAAAAGGCCCTATCACTCAGATTCACCTCAAACTCCATGAGGGGGTGCTAGAGAACATTACTAGCCAGTGGTAAAAGTCTCAGCCTCTGTTGAGGTGATCTCACCACTCAAACTTCAAAAGTGCACTTTTAACCTAAGACCCCTTATTAGGGCAAAACTTAGGGTTGGTCATTTCTGATCCAAACCACCTCCAAATGAGATGAAAATTTATACAGAATCTTATGGTGAACCCAGGGACCACTCACCAAAATTTGGGAGGGTTTGGAAATTATTTAACTAACTAATTAAATTCGGCTAGGATTATTGAATTTTTCTAAAAACTATAGAAAAATATTCTCCAAAAATTCTCATTTTTGGATAGCACCTAGATATATGTAAGATTAGACCACACCCCAAATTTCAAGTCATTTGGATGACTGGATTGGAGTGGGGAATTTTTCTAAGGTCAAAGCAGCCCTCTGGATAGACCTCACCAAAAAGGATGCTGTGGTCTAACCAGGATTCCAAATCGAGTGAAATTAATTTTGAATTAAAGTAGACTTCAAGGGCTACGCTTTTTATGTTGATCATTTTTCCTGTAGGAGCCTTTAGGTATTTTTCCCAAATTATTTAACATGACCGATATCTCATTCAGAAATTGATTTAAGAATAAAATCTAATTAAAAGACATTGTTCATCTTCTTCTACAGCCCGAAACCAGAGCTTGAAAACCTAATATCCTGTAGCTTTTCCAAGCTATTTCCCGGCCATCCGGCCATCTCCCTGGCTGGCCACCACCACCATCACCTCCGTTGAGGCGAGGGCTATCGTCGGGCAGCGGCACGGCCGCCGGAGAGGCGCTTTCCGGCGAACCCGCCACCATGAAATTTTCGGAAAACCACCAGTACGCTCACCCGATCTGGCTCTTTTGAGCCCGATATCTCTCCTAACGATTCCTAAGATCTATCCGCAGAAGAAGAGGGAGGGGAGGACCTTGTTCGCGGGTTGAAGGCGTGCAGAGCGTCGGGAAGCCATTTGCGCGGTGGTGGCGTCGCCGGAAATTCTTCAACAGCAAGGAGGAAGTCTGAACAGTTGAGGGAGTGTAACCTTTTCCTCTTGCTCTCAGGAATCTTTTATAGATGAGCAAATGGGGAGGGGAAAGGGTGAAACGTTGGCGGCCATTAATAACTCTCTTATGACGTTTCGGTTATGACGAATGGCAGTTGAAAAGTTGGGAATGAAGAGGTGCTTGCCAGGTGGCAATTTCCTACTGGACCCACTTTTCCTTAATTATTAACATAATTAAAGTAGGGAACGACCCATAAATACTCTTGATTTTCCATCCCCACAGCCAGAATTTATTAAGGCGTCGGTTACCGAAACTTCCAGTCTGGCTGACGCTTCGGCCTTGGTCACGGGCGTGATACATAGGTCACGGGCGTGACAGGCCCGGTTAGCAGTTCTGGGTTCGACGATCGTCGAACTAAGATCGACGATCGCCGAAGGGTGGTCACGGGCGTGTCACCTTGGTCACGGGCGTGACAGGTCTGGAGACCAATTCTGGTTCGACGATCGTCGAATTGGGATCGACGATCGTCGAGCGTGTCATGCCCTATGTCACGGGCGTGACATGGCGGGTCACGGGCGTGACAGGTCTGGAGACCAATTCTGGCCCGACGATCGTCAAATTGGGATCGACGATCGTCGAGCGTGTCACGCCCTTTGTCACGGGCGTGACATGGCTGGTCACGGGCGTGGCAGGCCCGTGTGGCCGAATTTGGTCCGACGATCGTCGAATTGGGATCGACGATCGTCGAGCGTGTCACGCCCTTTGTCACGGGCGTGACATAGCGGGTCACGGGCGTGACAGGCCCGTGTGGCCAAATTTGGTTCGACGATCGTCGAATTGAGATCGACGATCGTCGAGCGTGTCACGCCCTTTGTCACGGGCGTGACATGGCGGGTCACGGGCGTGACCAACCCGTGACCCGATTTCCTAGTCGATTTATTTCAAGTTTTGGGCTCCCTAGGGTTCTACCACAACCAACCGACTCCTAGGGGTCTAGCCGGAAATGGGATGTTACAAATCCCAATAAACAAAACAAAGATTTCGTCCCCGAAATCAAGGTTAAGCCTACGGGACTCAAATCGGGAAAATAAGCTTGTAACATCCCATGAGAACCGAATGATTACCTCCCTACGTTACGTTTGCTTGTGCGGTTTCGAATATAAGGTTAATTCGCCCACCTAACTAGGTATATACACCCCAATAAACAAAAGATTAGCTCCTATTCTTGAAATTTCAATCCCATTGGTTTAAAACAGGAAGGCAAATTGATCATTCAGAGGGGTTTGAGGTATACCTGACGGAAAAGTTCCGGATATTTTTGCCGCATCAAGTCCTGTGGTTCCCATGTATGCTCCTCCTGCCCATGATTGTTCCACAGAACCTTGACTAACGGGACCTTCTTTCGCCGCAAGACCCGCACTGCTGTATCGTCTATCCTGATAGGCTCCACGTTGACCGACCGATCCGAGGCCACCGGGCCATCTGCCGAGGGAATCAGCTGCTCAGGGCGTAGCAGAGCCCTCCGAAGTGAGGAGACGTGGAAGACGTCATGCAATCCCGCTAACTCCGGCGGTAGTTCCAGTCTATAGGCTAAGGGGCCGATCCGCTCCAGGATCCTGTAGGGCCCCATATATCTTGGACTGAGCTTCCTCCGCCCGCGAACCCGCGAGACTCTGTGCATCAGCCGTATCTTCAAGAAAACTCGGTCCCCCACCTGGAACTCCACTTGACGATGCCTCGCATCGTAGCATTTCGCCTGTCTGCTCTGGGCTTCCAACATCCTGTCTCGGATCAATCTAATCTGAGCATCTGTATCTCCCACAAACTCCGAGCCCAGTGCCTGCGGATCCTCATCCTGAACCCATGATAGTGGGGTTCTGCACCTCCTTCTGTACAACGCTTCGTATGGAGCCATGCCTATGCTGGACTGATGAGCGTTGTTGTACGAAAACTCGACCAGTGGCAGCAATCTCTCCCAAGGCTCGCCACGGTCCAAAATACACAGTCGTAACAGATCCTCCAGTGTACGGTTTGTGCGCTCTGTCTGTCCGTCGGTCTGAGGGTGGAAAGCTGTGCTGAAAGTCAACCGAGAACCCAGATGGGCCTGGACTGACCTCCATTCCCTGGATGTAAACCGCCCATCCCGATCCGAAACGATAGTCTTGGGCACCCCATGATAACGCACAAACTGCTCGATGAACCTCCGCACCAATACACTGACCGGTGTGTCCTTCGCCACTGGGATGAATCTGGCCACCTTTGTCAGCCTGTCCACTATCACCCAGATCGAGTCGTTCCCCGCACGGGATCTAGGTAGCCCATGTATAAAGTCCATGTCTATATCCTCAAACTTCCACTCCGGCACTGGAAGCGGCTGCAGCAATCCTGCCGGGTTCCTACACTCCGCCTTCACGAGCTGGCAGGCCTCACAATGCGTCACAAAATATGTAATATCTTTCTTCATACCCGGCCAGTACATCGTCCTCTTTAAATCCTTTACCATCTTGGTGATCCCCGGGTGTACCGAATACCGGCTGCAGTGAGCTTCCGTCAAAATGTCCTCCCGGATCCGTCCTCCTGCTGGTATGTAGACTCTGCCCCGAAAACACAGAAGCCCATCCCTCAAAGTGTAATCTCCTGTCGTGCCTTCCTCCAAGGCCCGGAATATCGGCTCAGCTCTCTCGTCCAGCATCTGCCCATCTCTGATGCGGTCTCGGATGTCATCTGTAGTAGCCATCGACCCCAGGTACTCCATGTACAGCTCCGGGTCATCCTCAGATACTAGCGAAATCTGCATCTCCTCGAATGATCTAATCAACTACAAGGCCATCAGCTGCGGGCCTACTCCAGTCGTACTCGCTCTCCGGCTCAGAGCATCCACAACCACGTTCGCCTTCCCCGGATGGTAGTGCATGGTATACTGGTAGTCCGAAAGAAACTCCACCCAGCGTCTCTGCCTGATGTTTAACTCCTTCTGGGTGTCGACGTACTTCAGATTCTTGTGGTCGGAGAAGATATCACAATGTACCCCGTAGAGATAGTGCCGCCAGATCTTAAGGGCAAAAATGACTGCCCCCATCTCCAAATCGTGCACGGGGTAGTTCTGCTCGTGCTGCTTCAACTGACGGGAGGCATAGGCGATTACGTGCCCATTCTGCATAAGGACGGCGCCCATCCCCTGATAGGAAGCATCTGCATATACCTGGAATCCCTCCCTCCCTGATGGGAGAGCAAGGATGGGGGCCGAGGTGAGATGATCCTTCAGCTCCTGGAAGGCAGATTCGCACCGCGGCGTCCAAATAAAAGGGGACTCCTTCTTCGTCAGAGACGTAAGAGGAAGGGCAATCTGAGAGAACCCCTTTACGAACTTCCGGTAGTAACCGGCAAGTCCCAAGAAACTCCGAACATCCGTGGCCGACTTTAGTGGTGGCCAATCCCGTACTGCCTGGATCTTTGCCGGATCCACTGCCAGACCTGCTCCACTGATGACATGGCCCAGAAAGGCCACCTCCTTTAGCCAGAATTGGCACTTGCTGTACTTGGCATACATCTCGTGCTCACGCAGCTTCTCCAAGGTCAAGGCTAGATATCTCGCGTGCTCCTTCTCCGTCCTTGAATAGATGAGGATGTCGTCGATGAATACAATGACGAGGACATCCAGGTACTCCTCGAACACCCGATTCATCAAAGTCATGAATGCGGAGGGTGCATTCGTGAGCCCGAACGGCATCACGGTAAACTCGTACAAGCCGTATCTGCTGCTGAACGCCGTCTTCGGGATGTCCTCCTCCCGAATGCGAAGCTGGTAGTATCCTGACCTCAGATCCAGCTTTGAGAACCAATGGGCTCCTTCCAGCTGGTCAAAAAGCTCATCTATCCGTGGTAAGGGATAAGTGTTCCGGACCGTCAACCTGTTCAGAGCCCGGTAATCTATGCACAGTCGAAGGGTCCCGTCTTTCTTCTTAACGAACAGCACCGGAGCTCCCCATGGTGAAGAGCTAGGTCGGACGAACCCGGCCTCCACTAACTCCTGAAGCTGACTCCGGAATTCCACCAACTCCTTTGGGTCCATTCGATAGGGAGCTCTGGATACCGGCTTAGCCCCCGGTATGAGCTGAATCTGAAAGTCCCTTTCTCTGTGCGGGGGTAGCCCTGGTAGCTTCTCTGGAAACACGTCGGCGAAGTCCCGCACTACTGGGATATCTGCAATGGAGTCCTTGGCTACGACCGCCTCAAAGAGGATCTGATAAACCTCTTCCCCCTGCAGGTGGGCCTTAACGGCCTGTATAGATGATAGTAAGGTACGGGGTGCTGGTATAATACCTTCGATGATGATGAAGGAGTCGCCGTGCCTCACGGTGATCCTCTTCGCCACGCAATCGATCTGGGCATGGTTCCAGTACAGCCAGGTCATGCCCAGGATCAGATCGTAATCTGGCATCCTCAAAACCGTCGCTGGTGCCTCAAACGCCTTTCCGCCGATCCTCGCTTCCATATTACAATGAGTAGAGGTCAAAATCTCTGATCCATCGGGTAGGCGCACCCTCAGCATCTTCCCGGTGCATAGCTCCACTCCTGCCAGTCCTTTCATGAAATCCTCTGACACGAATGATTGCGACGCACCGGTGTCAAAGAGGGTGTGAGCGGGCTTGCCGCTAACGAACACTATGCCTGGGGTAATTTAGTGTCTTAGTATTCTTGTTGCAGTTTATCTTCTCTTAATTTCTAAGCAGGTTACGTCTAAAATAGTAGTTTATATGAAGAAAATTTAAAAGTGCTGCCATACCTGTGATAACCTGCTCCGGGTTCCGAGGCTGTGTCAGGTCTAGAGCATACACCTGCTCTCTCTCTTGCCTACGACCTCGATCCTGAAATCCTCGTCCTCGGTCCTGTCCTCGTCCGCCAAACTGTCGGGGAGGTGGAGCGCCCTGATGTGCTGGTGGGGGTGCTCGCCCCACAGGGCAGTTCCGTTTGATATGCCCTGGCTGGTTGCACTGATAGCATACCGGTGGCTGTCCTGTCGTCCATAGCATCTCCAGCATCTGTATAGGCTGGGGAGCCAATATCCCCTGAGTCCTCTGCTCCTGCCCAAACTCCTGACGGGGCTGATCCCCGTTCCTTCTCTCCCCGATAACCTGGCCCCGAGGACGGTCTCTACGACCTCCAATCACTGAATCATCAGCCGGTCTCTTCCGATTCTTCACTGTAAGCTGATCCGCCTCTCTCTTCTTAGCCATCTCCAGAATCCTGGCCAGACTCCCCTCTGAAACGAAAAGGAGGGCCTGCCTCATGTCATCCTGCAGCCCCTTATAAAACCTCCGGGCATAGCCAGTATCGTCTAGCTGGTAAGCGTCCGCATAACGGGCTAGGTGAGTGAACTCCTGATAGTACTCCACCACAGTCCTGCTCCCCTGCCTCAACCGCAGGAACCTATCCTCCAGGTCATCTCTCGCCGACTGAGGTACAAAATGTCCCAAGAGCGCTGCTCTGAACTCCTCCCAAGTAATATCAGCACAATCCATCCCTACAAAGGTGGTATCCAGCTGAGATTTCCACCATCTCTTTCCGTGTGACTCTAAGCAGGAGACTGCCAAGGCAACCGCCTCCTCCGTGGGGCATCGAATCCCTGCCAGCATCTCATAAATGGTGTCCAACCATTCCTCCGTATGTACTGCGGACTCCGTCCCCTGGTAGGATGGAGGGGATAGTCCCCGGAAGACAGTCATCCAATTGGCCCCGGGGTTTGGCTGTGGGGCCGGGGCTTGCTGAGCTCTGAAGGCCTCCAGGATGGCCGTCAGTGTTTGCCCCATCTCCGTCTGCTGGAACGGAACGGGTGCTGGCGGAGTCGGGACCACATCCGGAGCCTGGGGTGTCCCCTGCTGCGATGTAGGGTTCGTCGCAGGCTACAAGCAAAATTTCCATTGTTAGCGAGCGAAATGAATGGAATTTAAGAAGAGTTATGATGGACTTTCACATGTGATTTCCCTTATGGGCCCACCACTGCTTCCGCTGCTAGTTTGTCCGCAAACTAAGCTCGCACGGGGGTGGCCCAAGGTTTTTGTGGACTACTTCTCTTTCGATCGAGGTTTCGCTCTGATACCACTTGTAAGACCCCCTTTTTTTTCTCTATCAACCACCGGGGTCTTATGCCCAGAACCGCCGCTTTGCGGTGACACCTTCGCACCCGGGAAGGTTGCCACTACAACGCGCCGATTCTGCCGGCCTTTTCGATCGCAATATGTAGCAAGCAAGAGAGAAGCAAGTCCACCAAAAGAGAATATCACATAAAATAAAACTCCACGAAGGGAGTGTCCACAGAAAATCATCAGAGTATAAATAGTCTGGAAATAAAAGGGCTCATGCCCGGTACATCAAAGTCCTCACTACAAGACGCTCATCGCGGAAGATAAGAAAATGCTAATCACTCACGGAGCTGGTCGCAGGTGCACCGGTGCTAGACTGTCCCACCTCCATGCGCACCGTACTCCGCTGGTGCTGGTCCCTGTCTCCCATCCGGAGCTCCTGTAATGTTTGGTTCGAAAACCATTAGTCATAAAGACTAAGCCCTATCATCCCCTACCCCTCCCACCATGGCTCCTAAGCACCGGGCGGAGAGGAGGAAAGGGAAGCTACAAAAGTGGAGAATAGTCAAGCAAGTGACGGTGGACCTAACTAGCAAGTTATAATAGGTGAGCAGTGTAAATGTTGTAATAGGTAGAACAATTAATATATAGCAAATTGTATAAAGGGCAGTTAGAGAATAGTAAGTAAGCAACAAGTAAGTAAGTAAGTAAGTAAGTAACCTTAACTTATATGAATGCCCATACAAACTTATAAGTTAAGGGATCTTCTGCAAAGCTCCCATCGTATAAAAAGTCCCATACCGATTTATACGTTGGGGTGTCGGTTGTATGCAAATATGAGTGTAGTGATATGCTATGCCATGATTCATGCAAGTGCAACCCACGCACACGACTCTATGCGCACAGACCTTTAGTTCCCCCTGTTCGGGAGGCTAGCTTCACCCCCAGGAACCTCCGTAGTGGCAAACGGAGACAGTGGGTCGGGCCCCCCACTCCTAGGCGGGTAACCACACTACCAGGCCTAGCCCTTCCGTACGCCCCTAGAAGAACACAACCTAGGGTATTCGCGTATTGCTGCTGGATGTACCCTCCAGACTTTTCGCCGAGTCATCGTACCGCTGTCGGTGTGATCGATCGCCTAGTACCGATGACCCACCACTTTCTCCGTACTCCAACCCTCGAGCCCGCGGCCCCCCGGACAGTACTGTCCGTGCATCTACCTTCAGAGCTACAGTCTGATGGCAAGTAATCCTATAATTCTACATTCCTAGCTACTGAGGAGTGAGTGTGTGCAACCCTAGTCATACTAGTTGCTCTTTTAATTTATTACTCTTATGGTTTACGTTAGCCCAGGACTGCCCCCGGTATTCCCCGTGAAGGGCTCTCAAGGGGCACTAGGAACCAAGACGGTGCATTACGGCCCGAAGTTCCCTTTCGCAAGGCACTTATTATTATTGGTTGTCTACCCTTTACCCGATCCTCTTTTAGTTGCTTTAGTTCTAACCCTAGAGTATTAAGACTCTTCCTCTTCTTCCCGGGAGGGACGATCTTTCGTCGTTCCCGTACTCCCTTATCCTAACCAGTCCCACACTCTACTTATTCTGACTTCGAACCATGAACTCAATCTTAACTTGCCCTACCAATCATCGATTATCATAATTCCGTGGTTTTACTAAATGCAGACCATCCTAAGCTATATGAGGTACACAAGGAGAAGTACTCCAAACTATCTTCCAAATCTCCTATCAAATTTACTGGGGGTCTATCATGACTTAATTAGCTTAAATCCAGAAATTAATAATTTTCCTAATTAATCTGATATTTATTTTATTTTTCCCAAAGATTGGCCATGGGTAATTTTAAACATGAACTACATGATATTCTTAAGTAATGGCCACTCAAAAATTATGATCACTAAATAACAGTAAGGTATCATCAAATACTAATTTGCAGGATTTCACAAAAGATATTTAGCCTCTAAATAATTTATTTAGTATAATCATATAAACTCTACGTAGTGAAGGAAGTACTGAAATTATTCATTTAAAAATTATGGAAAAATCACTAGCCAGTAGTATGATATATAAAAGATCTTTGTGCAGAGAATCATAATTTTACTAACTTGCTAACCACCAAAATAGATTTAATCCAATATCCATGATAAATAATACTTAATGAAGCAAGCCTTAGAATTAAGCTTCTAAAAATCCCATAAAAAATTCACAGAGTTTTAAAAATCATAATAAAGGCTCTCTGCCTAAATTTCATCTATTTCCAGGAAGTTTGTATCCCATAATAAATTTTCTAAGCAAATCATATAACTACTAAATCATTAAAGAAGTACCCAACATAGTGATCATAAAATTCATAGAAAAATATCCAGAGCTTGTACTACCCCTATAATCCACTCTACCCAATTCTCATCACTTTTCAATGTGATTTGGTGTCATTTCCTATCTTTATTAGTTTTGCGCCCTAAACTAGGGTTAGATTTTTAGGTATCCCAACGGTCTCCAAATCTACTAAGATTTCATCCAGAGCACTATATTGGCCCTATGGTACTCATCACCCAATCTCGGGTCAATCCAAGGTCATTTGACCACATGACCTTCACAAACCACCAAGATCCATCCTTAGGGTTTGGCCTTGGTCCTTAGGGTAAACTTACCCCGATCCACCTCAAACTCCATGAGGGGGTGCTAGAGAACATTACTAGCCAGTGGTAAAAGTCTCAGCCTCTGTTGAGGTGATCTCACCACTCAAACTTCAAAAGTGCACTTTTAACCTAAGACCCCTTATTAGGGCAAAACTTAGGGTTGGTCATTTCTGATCCAAACCACCTCCAAATGAGATGAAAATTTATACAGAATCTTATGGTGAACCCAGGGACCACTCACCAAAATTTGGGAGGGTTTGGAAATTATTTAACTAACTAATTAAATTCGGCTAGGATTATTGAATTTTTCTAAAAACTATAGAAAAATATTCTCCAAAAATTCTCATTTTTGGATAGCACCTAGATATATGTAAGATTAGACCACACCCCAAATTTCAAGTCATTTGGATGACTGGATTGGAGTGGGAAATTTTTCTAAGGTCAAAGCATCCCTCTGGATAGACCTCACCAAAAAGGATGCTGTGGTCTAACCAGGATTCCAAATCGAGTGAAATTAATTTTGAATTAAAGTAGACTTCAAGGGCTACGCTTTTTATGTTGATCATTTTTCCTGTAGGAGCCTTTAGGTATTTTTCCCAAATTATTTAACATGACCGATATCTCATTCAAAAATTGATTTAAGAATAAAATCTAATTAAAAGACACTGTTCATCTTCTTCTACAGCCCGAAACCAGAGCTTGAAAACCTAATATCCTGTAGCTTTTCCAAGCTATTTCCCGGCCATCCGGCCATCTCCCTGGCTGGCCACCACCACCATCACCTCCGTTGAGGCGAGGGCTATCGTCGGGCAGCGGCACGGCCGCCGGAGAGGCGGTTTCCGGCGAACCCGCCACCATGAAATTTTCGGAAAACCACCAGTACGCTCACCCGATCTGGCTCTTTTGAGCCCGATATCTCTCCTAACGATTCCTAAGATCTATCCGCAGAAGAAGAGGGAGGGGAGGACCTTGTTCGCGGGTTGAAGGCGTGCAGAGCGTCGGGAAGCCATTTGCGCGGTGGTGGCGTCGCCGGAAATTCTTCAACAGCAAGGAGGAAGTCTGAACAGTTGAGGGAGTGTAACCTTTTCCTCTTGCTCTCAGGAATCTTTTATAGATGAGCAAATGGGGAGGGGAAAGGGTGAAACGTTGGAGATGAAACGTTGGCGGCCATTAATAACTCTCTTATGACGTTTCGGTTATGACGAATGGCAATTGAAAAGTTGGGAATGAAGAGGTGCTTGCCAGGTGGCAATTTCCTACTGGACCCACTTTTCCTTAATTATTAACATAATTAAAGTAGGGAACGACCCATAAATACTCTTGATTTTCCATCCCCACAGCCAGAATTTATTAAGGCGTCGGTTACCGAAACTTCCAGTCTGGCTGACGCTTCAGCCTTGGTCACGGGCGTGACACATAGGTCACGGGCGTGACAGGCCCGGTTAGCAGTTCTGGGTTCGACGATCGTCGAACTAAGATCGACGATCGTCGAAGGGTGGTCACGGGCGTGTCACCTTGGTCACGGGCGTGACAGGTCTGGAGACCAATTCTGGTTCGACGATCGTCGAATTGGGATCGACGATCGTCGAGCGTATCATGCCCTATGTCACGGGCGTGACATGGCGGGTCACGGGCGTGACAGGTCTGGAGACCAATTCTGGTCCGACGATCGTCAAATTGGGATCGACGATCGTCGAGCGTGTCACGCCCTTTGTCACGGGCGTGACATGGCTGGTCACGGGCGTGACAGGCCCGTGTGGCCGAATTTGGTCCGACGATCGTCGAATTGGGATCGACGATCGTCGAGCGTGTCACTCCCTTTGTCACGGGCGTGACATGGCGGGTCACGGGCGTGACAGGCCCGTGTGGCCAAATTTGGTTCGACGATCGTCGA
Organism: Platanthera zijinensis; assembly: GCA_039513925.1. Lineage (NCBI taxonomy): Eukaryota > Viridiplantae > Streptophyta > Magnoliopsida > Asparagales > Orchidaceae > Platanthera > Platanthera zijinensis. Next base: position 161,212,635 of record CM077092.1, read on the forward strand.
ATTGAGATCGACGATCGTCGAGCGTGTCACGCCCTTTGTCACGGGCGTGACATGGCGGGTCACGGGCGTGACCAACCCGTGACCCGATTTCCTAGTCGATTTATTTCAAGTTTTGGGCTCCCTAGGGTTCTACCACAACCAACCGACTCCTAGGGGTCTAGCCGGAAATGGGATGTTACACGCGCGGTTTGAGGAGTTGACCAGTTTTTATTGTGCAGATTGTGCGGATAGCCCTGAGAAACTAGGGACTTGGTTCTGACTTCGGTCAGGGATCAGTGCTGACTTTGCGGTTAGCAATCAGTGATTAATAATAGGTCGCGGCTTGTGACCAGGCAGTTTTATCTTTGGCAACTCTTTCCCAATTCAATAAGCTGTCCGCTTCTGACGGCTTGTTAAATTCGGCAGCAACAGTTCGCGGCGATCTGGAGGCTAGACGACCTCGTGGTTAGGCAGCTAGTAGATCAGCGGACAGAGTTCTTTAGTACTAGAATAATGGGTTATCCGCGTGGATAGGTTGCAGTTTGGCGACTAAGAGGCTTCAGCGGACTCTATAGAACAGCTAGACAAAGTCGGCGGTTACTCCTTGAGTCCGCGCAACTTATTTTGTTACTTGTACTTTTTTGCTTCCTTCGGGTACATCGGCAAATCATGTCTCACCATGTATGCCTCTCCTTATAAAGATTTTTGATAGTTCAAGATTTTTGCTCTTCTGTTTGCATCTGGTTTACTTAGCTTGGTTTTGGTTGGAGTGTTCCTGTGCCTGGTTTCCCATTTCCCACAAATCACAAATTTTTACACTCATCCCTTGAAGTGCTGGGACCTGAGCTTTCTGACTCAGCATCCATTCTTATAGGAGAAGGAATCTTCTCCCTACTTCTTCTTGATGCTTTAGTTTTGAAGGCCACAGTCTTCTCTCTGTTGAGAGACCTCATAATATCCTCTTCAGCTCTTTTGAAGTTTAGTTATAGCTCATGTGACAACAGCTTCCCAAACAGATTGTAGGGCAGTGTATTAGCCAGGTTGCCAACTTCCCTGATGGCACAGATCTTGATATATCATTCTTTGTTGAGAGATCTCAAGAACTTGTCATTTAGCTTATAGTTGGTGAACTGTCTGTCATAGGTGATCAGACTGTTCACAATCTTGAAGAACTTCTCATAACACTCAGCTATAGAATCCTTCTTTCTTTGCTTGAATGCCTCATACTGTTGGTTAAGGAGAGATTTTCTATCATCTCTCACTTTCTCTATCCCTTCCATATAGACAATCAGTGAATCCTACTTCTCCTTAGTAGTTCTATAGTGGATCAAGTTCTGGAATGTAGAATCATCTATAGCACTCACAATAATATTCTGGGCCCTCTTGTCCATGGTGTCCAGAATCACTTCATCCTTAGTCATCTCTCTATATTTCTTTGGTCTGGATGTTGGCATCTATAGCAGGGACCTTCATGTGAATGAAAGGTCCCTCTTTAACTAAAATGTATATTATAGGGTCTGAGGCTTCCATGAATAACCTTACCCTTTCCTTCTAAATCCCAAAATTATCCTTTCTATAAATAGGAAATTTCATAAAATCAAACTCCTTGTGGTTCTCACCTGAAGTCATGATGATATGCTTCTGCTATCCTTGGAGATCTTGTTTAGACGGTTAAGCCCTTTTTGAACAAACTGGCTCTGATACCACTTGAAAGTCTTTTCTAAGGGTAGCTAAACACCTAGAGGGGGTGAATCGGTTTGTTTTATATCTTTTAAGTCTTTTCAACTTTGAGCTTGGTGTGTGTTTAAGTTAGTAGTTATCTTTCAAGATCACAAAACAACACACAAGATTTATGATGGTTCCCCTATCTAGGGCACATCCACTTTTTCACTTCACATATCTAGCAGTGTGCTAGATTCAGCTAACTCCTCCTTTATACTTGGCTCCTTGAGCTTACACCTCAGATCCCTCAGGATCTTACAACTCAGAGTTCAGTAACTCATATAACTCAGACTGGTTCTAGTCCTACCTCAGAGACTAACTCCAGTCTCCTACCTCAAACACAATAGCCATACAGCTCAGAGTTAAACTGTAACGACCCCATCCGTTACATGACGTATAGTAGAAGGTCCGGCCGGGGCCCCACACTATATGCCACAAACAGACGGTGAGGTCACAGGATAATACCAAACTATACACGAAGCCTAACTCAGAGCATTCTAGCGGAAGCTTTAAGGTGTAAATTTGAACTCTAACCAGGAATGTCCAATATATAAACCACTTTTATATATATAACCACGGAATGTACAACAAATACAAAGAGTTTGGCCTTAAGGCCTTACAGTTCCTCTTTCCACACCGTATGGTTTACAAACCTCGGCGCGCAGGCTGTCCATACATGAGTAAAAGAAAACAAGCAAAAACATTCGCTTAACCTTCAAGGGCTAGCCGCAGCAGCAGCAGCAACAGTAGTAGGGCTTTAGCCCTTCATTTACCACTTGGCTCTCCAGCACCTGCATAGGGACAATCCACCCAAACGGTGGCAAACAATGCAACGGTCAACATTCAGCTGACCCAATTATAACAATCCTACCCCTTTCTCGGGGCATTAGCATTCTTTCCCTGCATAGCATGGCATCATCATATAGCAACTATGTGCGCGCAGGCACATTCAAGCCATCACAACTATCGGCCACACGGCCCGACAGTCCGTGCACTCAGGGCACATTCTTGGTGTACCGGAATACCAGGGTCAACACCACCGTCTACACGGTATTTGAGCATTCTAGTCTTTCCGATGCGCGGGCCTAAAACTCTCATTAGGCGCTCCAACAAAACCTATAACCAGGCTTCCAAGTCGGACGGACCTAACGCAGGTACGGATCAGCCACCCCCCGTTGCTCAAGTCGCCGTGCCACCTCAAATACGAAAGTATCCATGGCAATTTATAGGCGCGGGTCGGTTTCACCTTTCCTGTTCGGCAATCTGCCTTTTCATCGAGTTGCAGCCCAACGGCTCAACCGCACATAAAGTGGCAACGCACGGCCACAAGAGTTGCATCCAACCCTCTTCATTTCCTGGACTTCATCCAGTACTTCCTGCTGCACCAAGCCAACAGGTAAGCACAAGGCAAACAAGCCATAATCACGGAGCCTTCTCCGATATGCAAACAAGCATCACCAATCCAGACCATGTCCAGATGGGCTTCACACAGCATGCCTAGATCCGTACTCCAATTCCGGACTCTAACAAGGGGGACTTCACATATCTACCCCAAGGGACACCACAACCCACCGCACACTCGCGGGGAAGGGTTTTCCCTATGCAATGCAGAAAAGAAGGACTTCACATGTCCAAGAAGGGAGATCGTTGCCCTTGTCGATCTCTTGGGAGCCATCAAAATCTAGCCAGTGAGAAAGAACCGCAGTAGCTTTGCCTTCACAACGCTGGCCTCGGATCACGAATCGGACCACGGGCGCTCCGCCGGTGGCTTGATCTCCTCCTCCTTCTTCTTCCTCCTCTCTCTTTCTCTCTTCACTTAGCCAAGTGAAGAATGACTCAAGCTTCTGCTGATTTAAACCAGTCAGGAATCACCTGAGCCCTTGGATCCAAAGAGAGAAAATGAACGGCCACGATTTTCCCAAAAACCCATTTTTTTGGCTGACACGGCCTGTGACACGCCCGTGTCATAGGCCGTGTACCCTTAAGTGGCACACCGGTATTCGTACCGACTGATCTTTACTAGAACACGGGCATCGACACGCCTGTGTCGAACCTGACACGCCCGTGTCAGTCATGAGACACGCCCGTGTCACCCCTGCCTCATCGAGCTCCAAACCCAACCAGCAGTACACGGGCAGGCACACGGCATCGGACACGCCCGTGTCAAATCTGACACGGCCGTGTTTAAGGCTTGGTTCCAGGACGTGTAATCTTCTGACTCAGATCGCCTTTTATTTGAGTGACACGCCCTGGGACACGCCCGTGTCCCAGGCCGTGTACCCCCGACACGCCCTGGGACACGCCCGTGTCCCAGGCCGTGTAAATCAACCTGCACCTCAAATCCATGTTTGAGATTTTTGGGGTGTTATAATCCTCCCCCCCCCCCCTTAACAAAATTTTGTCCCGAAATTTGCACGGTAAGGACACAAGGAAAAATCAATGCTATAACTTGATAACTATGTTATAACAAAAGGTACACGGTCTACAGTTTATACAAACAGCTCGGGAAATTCAGCTCGCATGGTCTGCTCTCGCTCCCATGTTAGCTCTTCACGGCCATAATTGTCCCATCGGACTTTGACCATCTCGATCACTTTGTTCCGCAACTGTTTCTCGGCTCGATCCTCGATCCGAATGGGTCAAACCCTCGTCGTTAGCCCATACTCGACCGGTACCCGATCATTCTCCACTACTTGAGCTGGATCCTTCACAGCCTTACGAAGTACTGAGATGTGAAATACATCATGTAATCCACCCAAGTCTGCTGAAAGTGCTAGTCGATAAGCAGCTTCCCCAACTCGCTCCACCACCTCAAATGGACCAAGATACCTCGGACTTAGCTTTTTCAACCGCTGAATCCTGGACACGCCTTTGAAGGGTTTGATCTTCAAATATACCCAATCACCCACCGCGAACTCCACGTTCCGGTGTTTGGCATTGTAGTACTTTGCTTGACGATCTTGGGCTATCAATAGCCTCTCCCGAATAGAGCGTATGAGCGAGGTAGCTTCTTCGACTTCCTTTTTCCCACTCAGCTTAGATTCGCCTGCTTCTGCCCAAGCTAACAGTGTACGACATTTACGACCATACAAAGCCTTAAATGGTGCCATACCGATGCTCGCTTGGTAGCTATTATTATAGGCAAATTCGACAAGAAATATATAATCTTCCCATCTCTTACCAAAGTCTAGGGCGCACATGCGGAGCATGTCCTCCATCGTCCTGTTGGTTCGTTCAGTCTGGCCATCTGTTTGGGGATGAAAGGCCGTACTAAACGCTAACTTTGTACCCAACATTTGATGAACTAGCCGCCAATCATTCGATGTGAACCGCCCATCACGGTCACTGACGATGCTCCGAGGAACACCGTGCAGTCAAACAACCTGCTCCACATAAAGCTTGGCCAAGGTTTCCACTGAATCGTCTCTTCTGTTTGGAAGGAAGTGCGCCACTTTTGTCAACCGGTCCACAATCACCCAGATTGAATCATGACCGCGTTGAGATCTCGGCAACCCGTGCACGAAATCCATCGAAATGTCATCGAACTTCCACTCCGGAACCGGTAACGACTTCAGGAACCCGCCAGGCTTCTGGCATTCCGCTTTCACCAATGCACAAGTATGGCATTCTGCCACATAACGTGCTACATCTTTCTTTAGTCTGGGCCACCAGAATAGCTTTTTCAGATCTCTATACATCTTTGTGCTCCCTGGGTGAACTGAGTACTTTGCAAAGTGAGCTTCATACATCAACTCTTCCCTCAAGTTACCCACATTCGGGACGCACACTCGACCATTTCTTCGTAACAAACCGTTATCCCAAGAGAATTTGTCATCCGGCCCATCTTTAGCATAGCGCTGGAGACTTTCATCAAGCTCCGTTGCTCGCCGAACTCTGTCCGTAAGGTCATATTGAACCTCCGTCCAGTTCAAGCATGCATCGGTCGACGAACCCTGTCAACACAAGATATCTCCAATGCTTCCAATTCTTGGATTAAACGCTGATCATGCCTCTGCAACCAGCTTGCCCGTACCGGAGTCTTCCGACTCAAAGCATCAGCGACCACATTTCCCTTCCCGGGAGTATAGTGAATCTCGAAGGTGTAGTCCCCAAGGAACTCCATCCATCTTCGTTGTCGCATATTCAGATCCTTCTGATCCAACAAGTACTTTAGGCTTTTGTGATCTGTATAGATGTCCACTTTAATGCCATAAAGATAGTGCCGCCACAACTTGAGCGCAAAGATTAGCGCCGCCAACTCCAAATCATGGACGGGGTAATTCCGCTCATGCACTTTCAACTGGCGTGAGCCATAAGCAATCACTTTACCAAACTGCAGAAGAACGCAGCCTAAGCCGCTCCCGGAAGCATCACTATAGATCTCATACCCATCTGTACCACATGGCGATGTCAACACAGGCGCCGTGGTCAAACGACTCTTCAAGTCTTCAAAAGCTCGCGCGCACTCCGGCGTCCAAATGAACTTTTGATCTTTTCTCGTCAGCGTGGTCATAGGTAAAGCAATCCATGAGAAGTTTTCCACAAACCGTCTATAGTAGCCCGCAAGCCCAAGGAAGCTCCTGACCTCGGCCACTGAAGACATCACTGGCCAATCTCGAATGGCACTTATCTTCAACGGATCCACCGCGATACCTTCTCCACTTACCACATGGCCTAAAAAGGCTACTGAAGAGAGCCAGAACTCACACTTTGAGAACTTGGCCTAAAGCTTATTCCTCCGCAGGGTATGCAAGACCAACCGCAAATGGTTTGCATGATCCTCTTCCGACTGAGAGTATACTAAGATGTCATCGATAAACACAATAACGAACAAATCCAAGTACTCTCGGAACGTTCGATGCATTAGGTCCATAAATACCGAAGGCGCATTACATAGGCCAAACGGCATTACCGTGAACTCATAATGACCGTAGCGTGTTCCAAACGCCGTCTTGGGAATGTCACCTTCCCGAATCCTCAACTGATAATATCCCGATTTCAAATCCAACTTGGAATAGACCGTTGATCCTGCCAGCTGATCAAATAGGTCATCAATCCGTGGGATCGGATATTTGTTTTTCTCCGTCAGCTTATTCAATTCGCGGTAGTCAATACATTACCGTAAACTACCGTCTTTCTTTTTCACAAATAGAACAGGCGCGCTCCAAGGTGACATACTTGGGCGTATGTATCCCTGCTCCAAAAACTCTTGCAATTGGACTTTCAACTCAGCCATCTCTTTTGGCGCGACGCGATATGGTGAGCGGGCCACAGGTTTCGCACCTGGCACCAACTCAATAGAGAAGTCAATCTCCCGCTGGGGTGGTAACCCAGGAAGATCTTTAGGAAACACATCGGCAAACTCTGACACAACCAGAACTTCACCAACACTGGCCTTTGGCTCAACAGCCTGAATTAGCGTGAAGAATAACTCCGCGCCCTTCCGAACAGCATTGACGACTTGGAGTGCAGACAACAACGTCCCGCAAACTCCTCGCATACCAGCGAACTTCGTCACAAGTCCGGTATTCTGGCCCAGTGTAATCTCCTTGGAGTTGCAATCAATAAAGGCACGCTGCTCCGAGAGCCAGTCCATGCCAAAGATCACATCAAACTCCGATAACGGTAGCACAGCTGCACTCAAACCGAAATCCTGACTTCCTATTTGAACATCCACATCGCAAGCCCTATCCGCAAGCATCACACAGCCATTCGGCAATAGTACCCTTGTACTATCCACCGTCACATGACTCAGCACCCATATCTTCTGGTAAAACGATTTGCTAGGCGAGGTGCTTGAACCTCGGGCTTCGACACAACCAAGCCCTTGTTCCCTTGCACCCGCCTCATGTCCTTCTCCAACGCACATGCAGTATCAACCAACGCCTGAAACCCTTGGTTCACTGAACTCGAAAGCAGGAACCTCAACTCATCCCACAATCCTTCATAGAACCTATTCGTTTTCCTTTGGTCATCCGCGAAGATTGTTCCCGCATACCGTCCCAACCTGGTAAACTCATGCAAGTAGATGTCCACGCTATCTTCTCCTTGCTTTAACCGTTGTAACTCATTTTCCATAGCAATGCGTTGCGCCGCTGGGACATGTTTCGCCAGAAATATTCGAGAGAACTCCTCAATCGATACTTGCGTTAATTGCCTGCCCGCCAAATGGTGTACCTCAACCTCGTCCCACCACAACCGCGCCTCTCCTTCAAGCATGAAGGTGGCTAAGGTGACCTTTAGAGTTTCCTCCGCCCTAATCGCTGTCATTATCCGCTTGACACGCGATAACCAATCCTCTGCCTGTGTCGGGGATCCCAGCCCCGTAAACGTAGGCGGACTGAAGCTCATGAATTGCTTCAACTGTCGGTCAGCTGCTCGTGGATCTACAGCCTCAATCGGCTCGGGTCTTACAACAACACGAACTGGTTCTACTGCCGCCTGCGCTTGCCCGGTCGGCTGAATCATGGCAAATAGCGCCTCAGCAACTAAGCGAACAGTTTCCGCAGATGGAGGAGGTGTTGGCACCTCAGCTGGTGCCGCACTCTCATCAGAGCGCTGGGGCTCAGACTGCCCAGCACCACTACGCGTCACCTATATGTGGACAAGACACACATTCGCGATCGTATGCAAGCAAAACAACACAAAAAGGAACGCGCAGATTCCTCAAACAAAATTATGTACATTCCTTAGTGGACATTCCAGAGTTCATTAGTGTTACCGTAGGGCGCATAAACACGCGCTCGCCACCCCATAAAAGAATTCGACCACGAATTCGAGAGAGGAAGACCGAAAGAATCTGATACCAAAATGTAACGACCCCATCCGTTTCATGACGTATAGTAGAAGGTTCGGCCGGGGCCCCACACTATATGCCACAAACAGACGGTGAGGTCACAGGATAATACCAAACTATACACGAAGCCTAACTCAGAGAATTCTAGCGAAAGCTTTAAGGTGTAAATTTGAACTCTAACCAGGAATGTCCAATATATAAACCACTTTTATATATATAACCACGGAATGTACAACAAATACAAAGAGTTTGGCCTTAAGGCCTTACAGTTCCTCTTTCCACACCGTATGGTTTACAAACCTCGGCGCACAGGCCGGCCATACATGAGTAAAAGAAAACAAACAAAAACATTCGCTTAGCCTTCAAGGGCTAGCCGCAGCAGCAGCAGCAACAGCAGTAGGGCTTCAGCCCTTCATTTACCACTTGGCTCTCCAGCACCTGCATAGGGACAATCCACCCAAACGGTGGCAAACAATGCAACGGTCAGCATTCAGCTGACCCAATTATAACAATCCTACCCCTTTCTCGGGGCATTAGCATTCTTTCCCTGCATAGCATGGCATCATCATATAGCAACTATGTGCGCGCAGGCACATTCAAGCCATCACAACTATCGGCCACACGGCCCGACAGTCCGTGCACTCAGGGCACATTCTTGGTGTACCGGAATACCAGGGTCAACACCACCGTCTACACGGTATTTGAGCATTCTAGTCTTTCCGGCGCGCGGGCCTAAGACTCTCATTAGGCGCTCCAACAAAACCTATAACCAGGCTTCCAAGTCGGACGGACCTAACGCAGGTACGGATCAGCCGCCACCCCCCCCCCCCCCCCCCGTTGCTCAAGTCGCCGTGCCACCTCGAATACGGAAGTATCCATGGCAATTTATAGGCGCGGGTCGGTTTCACCTTTCCTGTTCGGCAATCTACCTTTTCATCGAGTTGCAGCCCAACGGCTCAACCGCACATAAAGTGGCAACGCACTGCCACAAGAGTTGCATCCAACCCTCTTCATTTCCTGGACTTCATCCAGTACTTCCTGCTGCACCAAGCCAACAGGTAGGCACAAGGCAAACAAGCCATAATCACGGAGCCTTCTCCGATATGCAAACAAGCATCACCAATCCAGACCATGTCCAGATGGGCTTCACACAGCATGCCTAGATCCGTACTCCAATTCCGGACTCTAACAAGGGGGACTTCACATATCTACCCCAAGGGACACCACAACCCACCGCACACTCGCGGGGAAGGGTTTTCCCTATACAATGCAGAAAAGAAGGACTTCACATGTCCAAGAAGGGAGATTGTTACCCTTGTCGATCTCTTGGGAGCCATCGAAATCTAGCTGGTGAGAAAGAACCGCAGCAGCTTTGCCTTCACAACGCTGGCCTCGGATCATGAATCGGACCACGGGAGCTCTGCCGGTGGCTTGATCTCCTCCTCCTCCTTCTTCCTCCTCTCTCTTTCTCTCTTCACTTAGCCAAGTGAAGAATGACTCAAGCTTCTGCTGATTTAAACCAGCCAGTAATCACCTGAGCCCTTGGATCCAAAGAGAGAAAATGAACGGCCACGATTTTCCCAAAAACCCATTTTTTTGGCTGACACGGCCTGTGACACGCCCGTGTCACAGACCGTGTACCCTTAAGCGGCACACGCGGTATTCGTACCGACTGATCTTTACCAAAACACGGGCATCGACACGCCCGTGTCGAACCTGACACGCCCGTGTCAGTCATGAGACACGCCCATGTCACCCCTGCCTCATCGAGCTCCAAACCCAACCAGCAATACACGGGCAGGCACACGGTATCGGACACGCCCGTGTCAAATCTGACACGGCCGTGTTCAAGGCTTGGTTCCAGGCCATGTAATCTTCTGACTCAGATCGCCTTTTATTTGAGTGACATGCCCTGGGACACGCCCGTGTCCCAGGCCGTGTACCCCCGACACGCCCTCGGACACGCCCGTGTCCCAGGCCGTGTAAATCAACCTGCACCTCAAATCCATGTTTGAGAATTTTGGAGTGTTACATAAACAACTCCTACAACTCAGTGATCTACCTGATCTCCTATCTCAGATCTTAACCAAGATCCTACTATACCTCAGATCCACTCTAGGATCCTACTTCAAAGTTCAACAACTCCTACCTCAAACTGCTTCACAATCCTACAACTCAGTCTTTATAAATCAGGATTATAACTCAAATCTCACTGAGATCCTACAGGTTAGAGTAAAAGATTGATGAAACTAACTCTAGAGAAAAATCAATGAGTCTTCTTCCTAGTCTATGTAGAAAACAGTCCTCCTTCTTCACAGCAAGTAGAAAGTTTATCTTCAATGTTGTATCAGCATGTGTTGTGAAGATCTTCTACAGAGCTCTGCTCCATCTTCAAGCTTGAGAAAATTTGAGTTTTATGCAGCAGTCTTGAAGATGAACAGTGAAAATGTCTTAAGCTCTGTTAGCTGACTTTTGCAAAAACAATTAGGGTTTTGAGAGATGGCAAAAGTTCTTGTAAAGATTGTCCTTGATCTACTTTTATATTTCAGCTATGGCAACGACATTATGCCTCTTTTTGGAACGCGGCATGGGTAGCTTTAATTGTTGCTTTATCCACGATAACTCTGTCGGAGAAGTACGACGTTCTTTGTCTTTTAGTGCTCTATCTGCTTTAATTTGAATTTAAGAATGACGTCACCATATTTGACGTTCCCCCCGTGTACTTAGAAAAATCTTCCCGACAACTAGTACAGGCGTTGAGTGTAGTTGTGTGGATCAATGAATTAGTTGTAAACGGTTAAGTCCATAAGCGTTTAGTGCACTGCTTTCACTCGATGCACCCTTCACTGTATTTTGCATTACTAAAGAGGAATTGAGTGAATGTTGATCACTCAACGCTTTTGACTTCGACTCCTTTTCTTAAGCAGGCGTTGAGTGAACTGCCTTCACTCAACGCAATTGAACTTTGGCAGTTTCCATTCTGCAGGCGTTGAGTGAACGGCCTTCACTCAATGCATTTACACTTAGCAACATTTCTTAGTAGGCGTTGAGTGAACTACTTTCACTCAACGCATTTCCACTTGGACAAAATTTTCTGAGTAGGCGTTGAGTGAACTGTCTTCACTTAACACATTTGTACTTAGCTGAATTCTTTGAGTAGGCGTTGAGTGAACCTTCTTCACTCAACGCTTTTCAATTTTAAGTCTTGCTCCACTAAGGCTTTGAGAGACTGAATATATGTCGACACTTTTTGGCCACTAGCGTTGAGTGATGTGTGATCACTCAATGCATCTGTACTTAGCCACATTTAAGGCTTTCCCACGTGTTGTCTTCTGTCCAGCCAAACCTCTAACATATATAACCTGCCTAATCATTGAATAATGGACTTTCTGCATATATGAACTTAAACACATATCAAATATATGCTTGTGTATATTATTGACTTATGACCTTCTTCAAATCAAGGACATTGTAGTTAATGGACCCAACAGAGTGCTTGCACTCTGAGGTATGCTTGTGGATAGCCTGAGGTAGGACTTGCTGAAGTCTGAGGTAGTGTCTTGCTGAAGACCTAAGGTAGGATCCAAGAGTGGATCTGAGTTGTAAGATATTTTATCTGCGTAGTTAGAGGAGTTTACCGTGTCTACCACACTACTAGGTCGTTATTCTTGAATGCGCTCTGAGATTTTATAAATGATGATATATCCTACTTAGGATGATATACTCTCATCCTATTGACTCTTGTGCCTATGATATGAATGCATGAATTCTTTATTTTTATTTAAAACCATGCGTGTTCATGTGTCATCACATAAATCTTAACTTAGCACGCGTGCTTATGCGACGATATGTTATGTATGCAGTGTTATGCATTCTAAAAAGGCCTTAATGCATATTATGAGTGGCGTACACATGAAATATTATGCATCCCATACTACATAACATCGCATGCAACGAAAGAAAAAACATGTTAATTGGCATCCATGTTATGGTGGTTATGCATCTCATACTACATAACCATCACATGTTGCCACCTATGGTGGATCCATATACAAACACATATTTTGCATCTCATACTACATAATATGTCATGTATACTTCTTATCATACTATGAGTGTAGTGATAATGTTTCGGCTAAGACGTACTGATGACACATCGGTGTCTATATGCAAATGAATGGAGGAATTAAAACTTTATCAGATTGGCTTGTTCGACCAACTTATCAAACCAACCACCCTCTGATACCAACTGTCACAACTCGCATTTTCTCCGTATTAAATAATACTTTAGAGTAAGAGAAAATACGCGCCACGATGCTACGCCGTGCAGGCGCTCAGGTAAAAAACCTAACTCTATTACTTTTCGTGAAATTCTATGAATTATAGTTTGAAAACATGATTTAATTAAGTTATTAACTGTGTCCCTCGGTTCAGTGGAACAACCAGTCCGCAAGAAAAGATGTGGTTAGAATTAAGCAACGGAAAATACTTGTTTTATTCACTTATTCTCCTATATGAACACAACAAACCAATACTATTAAATGATATGCAGACCTCTAGGTTTAGTATAAGTACGAAATGAGCTTGTTATGATCTTCAAAGTAGGGTGATGTTCCTTTTAAAAGATGCTATGCAATGCTGGTATAAGTCTTTTTATATTCAAAATATCTAACAAGCAACCATCCAATAAAACTTCTCAGAGAGCAAGTAACTACGCAAAAAATAGCAAATGATAAACTAGCAGCTAGCAGAGTGTCTAACACAAGAAAACCTTGTGGGTGTCAATAACCTGACACAAACCCACAAACCACAACATTATGTCTGAACAAAGTGAACAAAACCAAAAAAACTACCTCACAACGGTGAGGGAGGGGATCTCAGCTGTAATTACAACTCTGCAAATCACCAACTCAAGCACCACTACCTGCTACTGTTCTGAACCTGAGGCATTCCAAAGACAGAACAACTCAATAATAAAGTACAAGTAGTGACAAAAAACAAGCAAAAGTAAACAAATGTCAATAGTGGTACCAACCCAAAACCAACAGTACTAAAAGTAAAGTACAAAATGAATAGTATATAATTAATAAAAAAACACTTACGTGAATCGTCACGTACACCAGACTACACCAAATGCACGAAGCTATAAGGTGGAAATATGAATAAATCATACGAAAAATTTTAGATAATTTATTAGCCACTTGTGAACGCCGGAAATGCCCGGTGACTATTGGGGAAGGCATTTCTGCCATCGCCCCCAAAGAAATCAAACACTACCCGGAACAAGGGCGAGGTGGTCTCACATCCTGACACCCCCCACGGATAAATATCTAGCGACTACGATGGGAGATTGCTCCAACAGTACACCGACAGACACCCAAGCCAAAACCCGGGTAGAGTTCCACAAGGTACCAATTTAAAAAAAACAGGCACTGCGAAGGTGGTCTAGTCCACTAACACCCACAGCCTAGAAAAACATGACTTATATCTCGAGACTTGGCACATCAAACCCGACTAGACATCACTAGACTTAAAGAACAAATTTAACCAAGGTAAATGTATCATGCCAAGAAAAATCAACTCGACTCGTCGAACAATCTCGACACACAAACTTCGCTAACCGGAGGCCCACTTAACAAGTGAACAATCTTTACGATGAATTTACGAACTTAAATACACTTTAGCATGACCTACATAGCAGTTAAGGGACGATCAAAATCCAACGAACGTAAATCGTTCGAGGAAACACAACACAAATATTTGTAGCGACGCTACGTGGTTAGTTTAATATAACAAAAATAGTTTTACGAGTGGATTTCAAGTGGAAAAATCAAGGCATACATACTAATCGGAACGAATTGGAATGACCATCGATATTTACAAAAACGAAAAGCATTCGAAAATGCGATGTAAGCATGACAATATGTCAAACAATTTATTAACGAAGAATAGAAGATTTTTACCATAATCGAAAGAGGAGGGAGGAGGGAAAAACCACCACTGGCCTTGGTTTTGCCTAAAAAGATCTCTGAATCGCTCTTCGTCATAGATCGGGGCAAGAGAAGGTGGGAGGAGTTGAAATCTACACGAAAACAGACGAAATAGAGGTTAGGGCCAAAAAACCATAACGAGAAAAGCTCACAAAACGAGAAAAGCTTACCATGATTGCGTATCTCTCGTCGAGAGCTTTCTGGATCTATGCTCTGTTGAAGATTTCGAGCACCGGAGCTCCGTCGGCTGCCACCGGAAGATCCACAAAAATCTCGCTCTCCGTCTCTCCGCTCTGGTTTGGCTCAAATGGTGAAGAAGAAGTTTTGTCTTTATATATATATATATATATATATATATATATATGTATAATATTAAGAAAATATTAATTATTATACATAATATATTTTTTTTACCTTAAGCGCAGACGCGCGGGAAACAAAAATAGAGGCTTAAAATGCTTCGAATCGAAAAGTGATCAATATGAAAGTTGTAGATCTCGTCGAGACGAATAACTTTCATGTTAACATTTTTTTATTTAATGTCGTTTTGACCCTCAAAACGACGCTCGAAAGTTCGCAAAATGTGCAGGCCGAAATGCATTTCTCGAGAACTAATGGATTTCTCGAGAAATCCAATAGGAATAAATGGATTCTCGAGAAATCAATGGATTTCTCGAGAAATCAGTTTTGTCTTTTATTTCGGGATAAAATGACGATACGGGGGGGGAGCTAAACGCACCCCGATTAGAACGAAATTCGTACCGTAGGCGAATGTCAGCTCTACGAATCTAATGACGAAGACAAAACTAAAATCCGACGTACCGTTCTCAAGATATTAATTTCTAAATTTTACGACAAACGTAAATAATACAAAACTACAAATGCGCGCTGAGACTCCAAAAATGCTCGGATCGCGACGAAACTTGACGAGCAATTCCAAAATTAATTAACTTAATTTTCCAACGTGAAAAATTTTAGTTTTCGACGAAAAATCCCAAAATCGGGTTCGTCGGACCTAACAGACGCGAAATCGCACTAACGGCATCGCGCCGTTAACTTGACTTTAAAAGTAATGTCTTGACGTCATAAATACGTCATTACTGAATTAAATAATTACCGGAAAATCGGGGGTGTTACACGTTGTGGCAAGTCTTTATGCGTAGGAAGGCGACAGATACTAGCCCACAGATCGTGGAAGAGACCGGCAAGGAGTGCGCAACTTAATTATTTTTATTTCGTTGTTGTTTTCAGTTTTACTATTTACAGACCGCTTTTATTTTATTTCGTCAAGTTTGATTTTGTTTTAGTTGGAACTCATTTGAACCAGACCGAACCACAGAGAAACATGTCGACGAGACGCGCACAAGCCGACTAGACATCATGGCGAGTCTACACGTGTAGGAGGACAACATATACTAGTCCACCAATCGTGGAAGAGACCGTTGAGGAGTGTGCAACTTAATTATTTTTATTTTATGATGTTTTGAGTTTTTTGCATACCGTTTTTATTTCATTCTGTCAAATTTGATTTTGATTTTAGGTTGAACTGATTGGAACTGGACCGAACCGCATAGAATCGGACCGAACAATTAGTGGCCGGTATGGTTTTGATTCTTGTTAAACCGAAACCGGAACCGTTGACACTACGGTTCTAAAAATTATGATAGAACCGGAACTAGAACTGGAACCGGTCAAACCAAATAAGGTTTTGGTTCTAACTTGAAGAACCGTTACCTTAGCGGATCGGTTCACGATTTTAGTAGAACCGGAACCGAATCGGAACCGTGACAACTCTAGCAATACCAGCCCCAGCCAGAGGTCCATGAAATGGAGATGGAGATGCCCGCAGTCATGAACCCCATCCCAACCCTCGCAGTGGAGTTACTGAGAGAAGTGAGTTCCTGCCTTTGTTTCGTATCCTGGTCTATGTACTAAAGGACATGAGTCAGTATTAGTCACCTGGGTGCATAATAGCCCCTAATTTTGTCTAAAGACATGTATTTAACATTAGCTTTCAAGGGCATGCTTTAGCCCAACTCTTCTGCTATATCTAAACTTGATGTATACGAAAAATGTGATTTGAACTTCATCTTTTGTCTCTCACGTTCTTTATAAATTGGTATTACTATGATATACTAATAACTTGCCTTACAAAGCTAGTATCATAAGGTAGAGGATAGCTCGTTTGCTAACACTATCGTATGATAACTGCCTTGGGCATAAGAACCCCCCCTCCCCTCGGTCGTATATAATTATGGGGTGGGGGGGTCTTACAGTATTCTTTTCTCCAAAGTTCATGCCTAAAATGACATTCACACTCTCCTAAGTGAATTTCATGATGGATGGTAAAGATTTCTTCTTCAGATACACATCTTGCTAATGGTGGCAATGCATGACTCATCTCAAAATTAGGCACCGATGAGGGGATCATATTCCTCCACCAAACCCGTAACACCGAAGGGAATAATAAAAGACTATAGGTATGAAAATCTTAACCCACCCACTTCATTCTCTCCTTACATCATGAATGACCAATGGTGATGAGCAGATAACCATCACATCACAAATTGAGTAAGTTATAAGCAGTAGCGAAAGAAGTACTAACAGAAGGCTAAAATCCACATAGTAAATCATGGAAACATAAAAATAATATGATAAAACAGAAAGTAACAATATGAGGCCCCACAGTCCAAGTACATGATCTATATAATGTCCAAGGGGTCTCAAATAATCACAAAAAGCTGGATAAATAAGGATAACGAGTAAGGATAATCTGTGTTTACTAAACTATTTAAAATGTCGAATGCATCAAGAATCTTCTGAAGTCTTCTACCTTCACGTCAAGTGCACAACATAGTTCCTGAAAGACCTTGGATGGCTACCTAGGTGAGGGTTAGCAATATTATACACATTGACTAAGTGGTTCAGTATCTTCCCCTGAGCCCATTCCTTAGAGATTGAGCTCCCCGAGCTCTGTTATCGTCGTCGTCGAAGAACATGTATTAATGATTCGTTGATGTGGGGAAAAGAAGATGATCTGTTGCTTCTTTGTCAATGAAGAGAAAGGAAGAAGATAAGCTGCTTCTTCGTATATAAAAATCCAAATCCACGCTCCGGCTTCCTCAGAGAAGAAAAGGGTAGGAGTCTTCAAGGAAGAAAAAAGCAAATAGATAAGAAACGCCGCCGAGTGATCCCATCTGTCATAGTTGTGAAAGACGACATTATGAGTGGGATATTAAACGCTAGTGTTCACATTGTATATGAGCAAAACAAATGAGTACTAGTTTGATGTTGGCGTTTTGTGCAAACGGAACAGACAACGGCCTCCCAAATGGACCCTAAAAGAGAGGTGATGTGATTTAAACATTGTAGGCATAAATTTAGTTTGAGCTGTTAGGGTATATGAGTGTTGCGGACGGCAAGACTAGATTTTGCACAACATGAACATTTAGTTTTACATGATATTATTAATTGAATACACAGTTACAAAAATTATGCTCACCCGATCTACGATCTTGCGACGATTGAATTTAAAAGAGTGATGTTAAGTGCAGACCTAATTTGGATAGGTGCAAACCGTTTAAAAAAAACCCTAATCTTAAATTAAATAAACTATCTTAAATGCTAAATCACCTAAGTGCAGCCCCCCCTATTTCTCTCCCGAGGTCTGCGCTATTCCTCTTTCGCGTGAAGGGCAAAACCTAATCCCCGGCTGCTCCGCCACTTCGGGCCTTATTTTCGCCGGCGAATGGCTTCTCCACCGCCGGTTTCTGGACGGAATGCCGATGGTGAACCCTCTCCTCCATCCGGTGATTCTCCATCGAGGTATATTTCCGCCCGATCTAGTTTTCTTCCTTTTTTGCATTTTTGGGAAGTTCGCAATCTTTGCATTTGTTGTCCATGGGGGAGAGAGCTTGTTGCTTTATGTGGGGAGATGAGAAATGGGAAGATTGATCTCTGCCATTGCTCTGTTTTCTGAAATTTCATACAGCAGCAGCTCACTAGAACCAGTAAATTAGTACCCGACTCTAAAGAACTCCCCGTTTCTAAGCACCCGAAGTATGCAAACATGGATCTTTACTCACAAGATAACCGCGGAATGCTGTCTGTATCCTGGTGGCAGCACTTTCCTGCACTCTCTGACACGGCAAAGGAGCTGTCCATGTGAGCTGAACCACCAGAGCGGCGACCTGAGCAGCGGCAACGGCCGCCTCCGCAACTAATAATTACCTCAACCTTCCAAAAAGCCATCTCCTTCGCCTCTCCTTCTGTAAGAAGAAGACGACTTTTAGGGGCTGTTATGGAGAATGCAACTAATAATTACCTTCTCTTGTTTAGATTGTGTCTCTGAAGTGAGGAATTTCTTCAAACGATCGAACAAGTTCTTTCTCTTCGCCATTTTCGACAAAAAAAAGCTGTAACATTTTGGGAAGTTGAGTTGAGATTCAAATACTAAAGGGGAAACTCATTAAAAAATTTTGCGAAATATTATCCTCCAGATCTGGAGAGAATATTATCCTCAAGATCTGAAGTATAGTACTCAGTACTCCTTTAAATCCTTTTTTAATATCAAATCATTGATTAAATTCACATCTCTGCCATTGCTTCTAGCCATTTTTCTTGATCGGGATTAATGTGCAAAATAGATTGTGACTTCCATTACTTTTTTGTAGGGTTATCGAGACGCCTTTATTTGAATCTTCAATCGCTGGAGACTCAGTCACGCAACCTTCAGATGATGGTATTGAAAACTTGATCCCTTCTCCGTTGTTGATTTGTAGATAATGGTAGAATTTTTTATTTGTAGATATCAAACAGTTATGTTATGAGGATTCAGATTCATCTACTCGTATTGATGTTGTTATTCATTTTATCACCTCACATGTTTTTCCAAATAAGATATAGATATTGTGTTGGGCTAGAGATATTGCGAAAAGTTTGGGATTTGTCATTACTGTGAAGAGTGCGGATAAATTAACCAGTAGGCCTAAACCTAGAGTTCTACTTGGATGTGACAGAGCAGGGTATTATCGTGAAAACCAACGGAACAAAGGATAGGTGAGACAAAATAAAAGAAAATCCACATCAAAAAGGTGTGGTTGCATGTTTTCTCTTAAAAGTCAAAAAAGTGCATGTTCGGATGAGTGGAGTTTGGAAGTGATGTGTGGGTTTCACAACCATGAGTTGGTTCATTTAGAAGCTCATTCGTATGCAGGGAGATTGGAACTTAATGAGCAGGCTATTGTCCATGAGATGTTTATTGCAGGTGTCAAGCCAAGGAAAATACTTACATCTTTGAAGCAAAGAGATCCCATTAACTGCACAAGCTTACGAACAGTGTACAATGAAAGAGTGAGAATGCAAAAAGAAGAATTATAAGGTGGAACATCTATTCAATTCTTATATAAATGCATTACCGAACACGGATACGTTTGTAACATCCCATTTCCTGCTAGACCCCTAGGAGTCGGTCTGTCGTGACAGAACCCTAGGGAGCCCAAAAATTAAGGTCCATCGATCTAGACTTGGAGTCACGGGTTGGTCACGCCCGTGACCGACCCGTCACGCCTGTGACTAGGGCGTGACCCTTTAAACGATCGTCGATCTCAGGAAGACGATCGTCGAGCGCAGGATTTATAACCTGGGCCTGTCACGCCCGTGACCTACGTGTCACGCCCGTGACCTACGTGTCACGCCCGTGACCTACGTGTCACGCCCGTGACCTACGTGTCACGCCCGTGACCTAGGGCGTGACCCCCTTCGACGATCGTCGATCTACGCGTGACGATCGTCGAGGGCAGAATTTGCATCATGGCCCTGTCACGCCCGTGACCCACGTGTCACGCCCGTGACCTAGGGCGTGACCACCCTTCGACGATCGTCGATCTTAGGTCGACGATCGACGAACCCAGAATTTGTCACCCAGCCCTGTCACTCCCGTGACCTACGTGTCACGCCCGTGACAAAGGCCGAAACGTCAGCCAGGCTGGAAATTTCTGTAACCCAAGTCATAATCAATTCTGATTATGGGAATTTACAGCAGGAGTATTTATGGGCCGTTTCTTTCTCTAATTACTTAGTAAACTGAGCAAGTGTTGGTCCAATAGGAAATCGCCACCTAGATCAGTCTTCTCATCTTCCAACGTTTCCTTTCCTCCACCATAGCTGAAATACTATTAAGAGAGAGAATTCATGGCCATGAATGCTTCACCCTTTCCCCTCCCCACTTGGAGATCTATAAAAGCCTCCTTAGACCAAGAGGAGAAGGTTACACCCTTGACCAAACGGATTCGGATTTCTGCTCTTGCTGTATGAGAAGTTAGGGAATGCCACCACCGCGCCATGACAATCCGACGTTCATCTCGTCTCCAAACCGCGAATAAGGTCCTCCTCTACTTCTTCTCTTATGGGTAGATCTTAGGATCTTAGAAATGAAGTTCGTGCTCAACGGAGCTGAACCTATCTCAAGTTTTCATGGAAAACCATGAAAAATATATTTTTCGGGTACGCCGGAAACCGCCACCTCCGGCAGCCAAACCACCGCCGACCGATAGCCATCGCCTCGACGGAGGTGGTGGTGGTGGTGGCTGGCCAAGGAAGTGACCGGACGGCCGGCGATGGATCGCGGAAGAGCTACAGGAAATATGAGTTTTTTGTGTTCTGTCTTCGGGTTCTGTAGAAGATGAACAGTAAAATCACTTTATAATATATAAATTATGTATATAATACATAATACAAAGATACATTTATTGAGTATATTTTGAGGCTGCAAAACGAGGCACTTAGAGGCCGATTTAGGAAAAATAGTCAGTCACAAAAGTTGTAGCCCTTCGAGTCTAGATTAATTTAAAATTTATTTCAACTCGTTTGGGTAAGCGGCTCAACCGCAGCATCCGTTTTAGTGGGGGCTGTACCTAGAGTTGGGCAGGAACTAAAATGAATGCCCACGCTTCGTACCTCGTCCAAATGACCGTAAATTTGGGCAGCGGGTCACCCTTAGCCATATCTAGAGGCTGCCCAAAAATAGGAATTTTTGGAGACACTTTGTCTAAAGTTTTTGTTTTAAATTAATAAAGTTAGAGTAATTTATTTAAGTGGTCATATGGCCTCCAAACCCTCCCAAATTTTGGTGAGTGGTCCATGGCTATAAAACCTAGCTTTTTACAAAATTTCAACTCATTGGGATGACTTTTGGATAGGGAGTCACCTATTCTTAACTAGGCAATAGTGAGGCATTTTTGAGTAAAAAGTGCACTAGAGGTTGGAATAGTCAAATCACCTCAACAGAGGCTGATATTTCGACCATTGACTTGGAAGGGTTATTATAACCCACTTGGAGAAAATGATGTGATTTAGGGTTTGTTTACCCTAGGATCCAACCTCAAACCCTAAATGGAGGGTTTTGAGGGTTGTGAAGGGCATGGCGGCAAATGCCCTAATATTGTCTTGAGATTTAGTAGAGTCGACGTTAACATAATATAAATCATCTGGATGGAATCTTGGAGGATTTGGAGATAGGTAGATACCTCAAAACCCTAATCTTAGCTTTAGGATAAAATACTAATTAAGCACATTCCATTACTAAACATTATCTAAAGGCTGTGAAACTCGGGTAGAGTGAGTTTTGGAGTGGGTAAAATTTATAGAAATTTTACTGGAATTTTATGATGTTTATTTCTAACACTTCATGTGTAAAGTTGATTATAGCCCTAATTAATGTTTTAATTATTTATACCTTTCTCATCATTGAAATCTTATGAAATCTTGGAAGAAAATGTTTTAGGACAGAATGATTACCCTTGAATTTTTTCATAATTTTTAGTTAAGTAAATCAAGTACTTCCTTCACAAATATAAAAAAAGAGGTTTTATGCTTTGGAAATTAATTATGGATGATATTATTACTGAAAAATTATGAAATTGGGCCAATGCTATTTTCAAGGCTTTATCTGCATAGTATAATTTATTTATAATATTTGGAGGAATATTATCTGTACTTGATTCACAAATAATGAAATATAGAAGCTATGACTAAAATAGTTTTAGTGCTATTTTGATGATAGAAAAATTATGATACTTTGGATTTACCATATTGAGATAACATACTATTTATTATAATTTTGTTGGGCATCTTGCATGAGAACTTAGGGTAGTTCATGTTCAAACCGGTAGCCCTCAAAATTTTTGAGGAAATTAGTTAAATGCCAGATAAATTAGGAAAATTACCATTTTCTGGATTTAGGTTAATTATATCATGATAAGTCTCCAGTAAATAATTTAGGGCATTTGGAAGAGTTTTGGATCATTGCATAACCAGTTCGACATATAGTCTAGGCTGGTCTGCATATAGCATATTGTTAAATTGCAATAGGACATGATCTGGGATAGTGGTTGAAGTTAGTCATTTTGTCTTGGTGGATAGATGAGGAGGATATCGCAATAGAATGAAATGAAGAATAGTAAGAGGTGGTGATAGATAGAGTTAAGAGGTGCTCGGGTTCGACGAAAGATCGTCTTTCCCGAGAGAGGAAGGTTAAAAATCACCCTAGGTTAGTCTATCGTAATATGAGAAGGGAATGGGTAAAGGGAATTTGAAAGTCCACCTAGTGTCAACTACTTACACCTATGGGGGTGATAGGTGTCTTTGCAGCGTATTTGCGGAATTAAGGTTTTACCTGCACAAGAAAACAAAACAACACAGCACAAAAAGTACACAAGCAATTTATAGTGGTTCCCCGATTTGGGTACGTCCACCTTCCCCCTTCGACCTATCTCCCAACCAGGGACGACTCGGTCACTTCACCAAAAGGATTGAAATCCAATCCTTGCACTAACGGAAGGAACCCTTCCACACGTAGGAGTCAACACTCCCACAACACAAGTTGCACCCAACCCTACAACTAGAGACCAATCGGTCCTTTACAAAGAATTGAAAATAGCTTGTAAGAAATACAAACAACGTATGGAGACTAAGGTGTCCCTCTTCGTTCGACGACGTGTTCTTGAAGTCAACGAAGAGTCCACAACCCTAGATCTCACTTGGAGAGAATCTCCCCGAGACCGGCGGCGGCGATGAGCGGCGGCAAGGCTCTCGGTGTTGGCGGCGACAACTGAAAATAGCAGCAAAGCACTGGAGATCCAGTCTTCTTAGCGAAGTCGGCAAGGTCTACCAACGGTCACACGAGGATCGATCGTCTCGATCGATTCGGACGGGGAAAGATTTCCCTATCTCAAATCAAGAGACAAAAGATCTCTGGATAGACACGTGAGACGCTGTGCAGGACTTGGCTTCTATCACCGAGGATCTGGAGGAGATCGAGATCTGCTTCGGTGATCGGCAGCGGCGATGGAGGCGGAGCAAGTTCGCGAGATTAGGGTTAGTCGGCCGCTCTTTTTCGTATATCATCTGTGTGTCTTACTGTACACAAATACCAGAGTATTTATACAATAGGTCAAGAGATGACCGTTGTGGGCCCCACCAGCAATAAGACCAAAGTCCGGTTCAAAATCCTGCTGATAACGTGGACCGGTCCAGACAGAGTCGGAAAAATACCCAATTCAAATTCGGCGAGAATCGTGGGTAATTCTCGACGAATCGGCGAGAATCACTTACGATTCTCGCCGAATTCTACTTGGAGAATTCTGGCTGCACAGGTTATAGAGGCCGGGGAGAATCGGTGGGAATCACCTTGGATTCTCACCGACTCGTCGAGAATGCAAAGTCATTCTCGACGAATCGGCGAGAATCACTTGGTGATTCTCGACGATTCTGCCTTAGATGATTTTTCTGACTGCGTCGAGACAGCCAGCCCAACCCGGCAAGAATCAACTAGTGATTCTCGACGACTCGTCGAGAATCACTGGTGATTCTCGACGAATCGGTGAGAATCACTTAGTGATTCTCGATGATTTACACTTAGACGATTCTCGTCTTTCAGCCCGTGAGATGGTCTTTGGCCCATCCTTGCTCCTTGTCTGCTCTTGCTTTATCATAGCCTTGTACTTGAAATTAAGTACACCCCAATAGAGAGAGTACACATAGGCCAACACACTGATCTGCTCAACGAGGGATTACGTTGCACAGACCCGTGTATATTGACCCACTGCACCCTGACATTGGTGTGTACTTAGCATGGAATAACTGCAAGCACAACTAGAAATATTTCATCAAATACATTGTCTATTTACCTTAGCTTGTACAGGGGCTTCTTCAAATCAGGTACATTGTGGATACAATACCCAACAATCTCCCCCTATTTGAAGAAGCCTAAACCCTACAAGCTAAGGTGAATAGAGCATATAGGAATGAAAATCATAAACTTAAAATGGAGTTGAAAGAGATATTCATTACCGATATTCATTACCAATTTCTTGAGAGCAAACTTGGAGGCACCTTAGCCGAGAGGGTAATCTCCCCCTTTTCGGCTTCTGCAAATCGGGGACTGAAGCATATGACACCATGCTCCCCCTCAGTTCTTGTACCTTTGCTTTCACTAAATTCCTATCAGAGGCTCCCCCTAGACGCATGAGCCTTGAGCTCCTATAGTCTTCATTCTTCGTAGTTTAGTATCCCCAATTCAGTTTTGAACATACTGAACTTGGCCTCGTCAAGGGGCTTTGTGAAAATGTCTGCAATCTGCTTGTCAGTGGGAATATAGCAGAGAGAGATGTCCTTGTTCTCCACGTGCTCCCGAATGAAATGGTAACGCACTTCAATATGCTTCGTTCTGCTGTGCGAAACCGGATTGTTGGCAATAGCAATTGCACTGGAGGAGTCGCAGTACATCGGTACTTCCTTGAACTGGAGGTCATAGTCGGCTAACTGGTTTCTTATCCATAGGAGTTGTGCGCAATAGCTGCCAGCCGAGATGTACTCAGACTCTGCAGTGGAGGTTGCTACACAAGTCTGCTTCTTGCTGTTCCATGAAATAAGCCTTCTTCCGAGGAATTGACACGTCCCGGAGGTGCTTTTCCTGTCATCCCTACTTCCTGCAAAATCAGCATCTGAAAACCCTATTAGCTCGACATCATTGCTTCTCGGGTACCATAAGCCAAGATTAGGGGTATCTTTAAGGTATCTGAGAATTCGCTTTGCAGCGACATAATGAGATTCCTTAGTGTTCACCTGATATCTGGCACAAACACATGTGGAGAACATGATATCCGGTCTACTCGCAGTAAGATAGAGCAGAGATCCAATGATGCTTCTGTATTTGGTTTCATCAAAAGGTTTCCCTTTCTCATCCTTATCCAGAGACATGGTGGATCCCATTGGAGTCCTCATAGAGGTTGCATTCTCCATTCCGAATTTCTTGAGGAGTTCATTTGTGAACTTCGTCTGAGAAATGAAGATTCCTTCCTCAGACTGTTTCACTTGAAGTCCCAAGAAATACTTCAGCTCTCCCATACTGCTCATTTCAAACTTTCCTTGCATAAGTTTAGAAAACTTTTTGCAAAGATTGTTGTCCGTTGAGCCGAATATAATGTAATCAACATAGATTTGCACCAGCAAAATCTTGCCTTTGACTTCCCTGAGAAACAATGTCTTATCTATTTTTCCTCTAGAGAACTTGTTCTCAAGAAGAAAACTAGACAATGTCTCATACCAAGCTCGAGGAGCTTGTTTTAGGCCATATAGCGCTTTATTAAGAAAATATACATGATTAGGATAAGTAGGATTGACAAAACCTGGAGGTTGAGCAACGTATACTTCCTCTTTCAAAGCTCCATTCAAGAAAGCCGATTTCGCGTCCATCTGATAGACTGTGAATCCTTTGTGAGAGGCATAGGCTAGGAATAGCCGGATTGCCTCGAGCCGTGCAACAGGTGCAAACGTCTGGTCAAAGTCAATCCCCTCCTCCTGTCTGTATCCTTGAGCCACCAGTCTGGCTTTGTTCTTGATGATGACTCCATGTTCATCCAACTTGTTTTTGAAGATCCACTTGGTGCCAATCACATTTTGCGTCTTCGGTCTGGGAACCAGCGTCCAGACTTCGCATCTTTCGAATTGATGCAGCTCCTCTTGCATGGCCAAAATCCACAATGCGTCTTTGTTCGCTTCGTCGAACTTCTTTGGCTCCACCTGCGACAAAAAGCTAAGATGCAAGATCTCGTTAAGAGTACCTCGGCGAGTTCTGACACCGTCTCGGGGATCTCCAATGATTTGATTTCTGGGATGATCCCTCACGTGTCTGAGCTCTAGAAGTCTTGCATCAGGAGCTTCGACTATTTCTTGGGCATCTCCTTCTTCTAAAGGATTTGCCTCATTTTGATCTTCCACTTCTCCGATCGGCATTGATGTGGAGACCTTGACATATTTTGGAGTTGCATCTTTCTCGGGATCATCCAGTTGTAGCTTTTCGAGTCTGGCACCTGCAGCTTCAGGAAGAAAACTAGAAGTCTTGCAGTTAAGCAAGCTTGCTTCATCAAATACAACATTTATTGATTCCTCTACCACTAGGGTTTTCTTGTTGAAAACTCTATAAGCCCGGCTGTGGCTACTATAGCCCATGAATATGCCTTCGAAGCATTTTTCACCAAACTTAGTACGAGGGTACTTCCCATTATTCAGTACATAACACTTGCAGCCAAAAATCCTCAGATAGGACATGGTTGGTTTCTTGCCTTTCAGTAGCTCATAAGGAGTCTTACGATGGCTCTTGTTAATCAACGCCCGGTTTTGTACATGACAGGCCGTATTGACAGCCTCGGCCCAGAGGTATTCTGGGAGAGAAGCGTCATTCAACATTGTCGTGCACGCTTCAATGAGTGTTCTATTCCTCCTCTCCGCCACTCCATTCTGTTGAGGAGTGCGAGGGGAGGAGAACTCATGAAAGATACCAAGCTCTTCACAGAACTCTGTCATAGCCCCAGACTCAAACTCTGTTCCGTGGTCACTTCTGATTTTGACCACTGAGCAGTTAAGTTCGTTCTGTATCTGCTTGACAAAACTGGTGAAGATGTCAAACGTATCAGACTTGCGTTTTAAAAAGAACACCCACGTAAACCGAGAGTGATCATCTACAATCACTAGCGTATACGACTTCCCTCCTAAGCTATGAACTTGCATTGGACCAAACAGGTCCATGTGCAGAAGATATAGACATCTGGAGGAATCTTTGTCTGGGATGCCCTTAAAGGTAGCCCGAGTCTGCTTGCCCATCTGACATGCAGGACATGGACTATCTTTGATGCACTTAATACTGGGAGCATCCCTTACTAAGTCTTTGGAAAATAGCATATTAATTGTCTTGTAATTAATGTGTGTCAATCTCTTGTGTCATTGCTCACAAAGAGATGCACTGCCTTTAGCAACGAGGCATACTGGGGTAGAAGAATCTAAACTAAGAAAATCTAAACAGAAAATATTTCTGCTCCTAATGCCAGTTAATACGGTCTCCGAAGAGTCACATGATATTATTAGGCATTTATCCTTGCAGAACTTAACGTCATACCCTTTATCACATAACTAGCTTACGCTGATCAGGTTATGATTTAACCCTTCAACATAAGCCACGTTAGTGATAGAGAGTATACCGTTGGAAATCGTACCGTAACCTCTGGTGACTCCCCGATCAGATCCCCCAAATATGACTTTGGGTCCATCCTCGACTGGAGAGTACTCCCTCAGCAGGCTTCTTGTCCCGGTCATGTGATGGGAGCATCCACTGTCCAAATACCAAATAGGAGTTTTGTTGGCCTTTGGACATCCCTGCAAAACAGAATTAATTTGCCTTAGGAACCCAATCGAACTTGGGTCCTAGATTCCTTGTTAGCATACTCCCCCTCGATTGGTTAACTCTACGAGTGGTCGGTCTCGCATTGCTAACATAAGTAGTCTCGTTATACCTTGGATTAAACCAACAATCCACGGCAAAGTGACCAATTTTGCCACAGCACCAGCAGTCAAACCTGTTATACTTCCTCTTGGGCGCCTGCTTTACCCTTGAAACGTGGGGTTCAGCTGGGGCCGAAGACCTGGAGGTGGAGGCAACATGATGACCACAGTCACATGACTTCTTCACCTCTTGGCTTTTCAGTGTAACAGGCTTGGTCTTAGGTGCCTGCTTCCTATTATGGCCGCTAGAAAATTGACCATAATTTCCCAAGTGGATTTCCTCATAAGGTGCCTTGAAGACACTCTCACTGAAGTTAAGGGGAAAGGTCCACCCATCATATCGGCTCTTCGGCTTTGCAACCGAGGGCCTGAAGTGATGCCCATATGTTGACTCAAAGTCATGTTGGTTACAGGGAAAGCTAGGCTTTCTGAACTCAACAGGGCTGAGTGGGGCCTTTCCTTTCTCATCAGCAGAGGCTTTCTTGGCAGCCTTATTCTTCCTCCTGTTCCTGTTTCTCCTGGATGAGGAGCTAGATACCCCTACATGCCCCAAACCAGCTCCTTTGGCTTGAGCAGAGAAGGTATCAACTAATGGAAGAACAGTTTTTGGCATAGAGAAGCTCTTTACGATCTTCCTTTCTGCCGCAAGTAGTTCTTCCAACTTGTCGACTTCCTCCTACTTAAGATCAAGGAGCTTAAGAGACTCTGAATGCTTTGAAGTCAGGTCCAAGTGCTCCTGTCGGAGGGAGATCAAACTGGTGATCTCTTCCCTCAGGGATACACTCTCACCTTTAAGGAATTTAACTTCCTTTTTCTCAGCCTTCAGTTTCTTTCGACATTTCAGGAATGTATTGAGCAGAAGCTCATACTTCTCGAGGAGCTCAGCTTCAAGGGCAGAAGGACTATCCTCAGGGTCATCATCCTGAGACTCAGGATCAGAGTCAGAGTCGGAAAGAGGGGTGTGAGCTTTTACCTTCCCAGTAAATGGGGGGCATTCTCCTTCTGAGTCAGAGCGACCCATTAGCCCAAAGTAGGCTTCCTCATCATCGTTGGTGTCTGACGTGTCAGATTCACTCAGCGTCTTTGGCTTCTTTGCGATATAACTCCTCTCCTTCTTCTTGTCTTTTGAGGACCTGTGCTCCTCTCCCTTTCCCTTTTCCCTCTTGCCTTGATGGCAGTAGGCCACGACGTGTCCTGGCTTGTTGCAACCAAAGCATATAATGTCAGAAGAGCGGTGTTTGTTCAGTTTGGAAACATACCTGTCAGAGGAATAGTTCTTCTTCTGATCCCTTGAGGAGGAGCCGTTTCTCTTTCTCTGATTCCTCAGCTTGAGGAACTTCTTGAATTCCCGTGTGATAAGGGATAAATCTTCCTCAGATAACTCTGAGCCGGAGGAGCTTGGCTCAGAGTCTTCCTCCTCATCCCTCTTCCACGCACGGGAAGAAGCGACACCCTTGCCCTTTCTGGATTGAATGGCTTTCAGGGCCACCGTCTTTTCCTTGGCCGCGGCTTTCTCTGCTTCCTCTTCAGCCTTCCTTGTGTTCAACTGAAGCTCATAGGACATGAGCTTCCCAAATAGAATCTGTGGATCAGTTTCCGCAAGTCTGCCAAACTCGCGGATGGCGCAGATCTTTGTGTCTCATTCCTTAGTGAGGGACCTAAGGAACTTATCATTGAGTTCACCGTCAGTGAACACTCTTCCATATCCTTTGAGTGCATTGACGATCTTGAGGAAGTTTTCGAAGGTGACTCCGATCTCCTCCTTTGGCCCTTGCCTGAAGGCCTCGTATTTCTGATTGAGGAGGGATCTCCGATCGTCCCTCACTTCATCTGTGCCCTCTATTAGGATGATCAGACAGCTCCAGAGATCCCTGGCTGTCCTGCAGTTGCTGAAGTTCTGCATCATAGAGTCGTCAACTGCGCTTACCAGGATGTTCTGAGCTTTCTTGTCGAGTCCGAACAACACCATTTCGTCTTTGTCCATTTTCGAAAGTTTCTTGGGCACTTTCCTGGTTGGATCAATGGTGGAGTCCTTGGTGGGAATGTAAGGTCCTTCCTCCACTATCATGAAGAGCCGGGGGTCGACTGCTTCCATGTAGAATCTGATTCTTTCCTTCCAGATAGGAAAGTTCAGTCTGGTGCATACTGGGATTTCGCCGGAGTGCTTGAGTCCGTCCATGGAAGATATCGGTCTTCTTCTTGACACTGGTGGCAGGATTTTACTCAAGGTGTGAACCTTTTTGATGAGCAACCTCCCTCTGATACCACTTGAAAGTCCACCTAGTGTCAACTACTTACACCTATGGGGGGGATAGGTGTCTTTGCAGCGTATTTGCGGAATTAAGGTTTTACCTGCACAAGAAAACAAAACAACACAGCACAAAAAGTACACAAGCAATTTATAGTGGTTCCCCGATTTGGGTACGTCCACTTTCCCCCTTCGACCAATCTCCCAACCAGGGATGACTCGGTCACTTCACCAAAAGGATTGAAATCCAATCCTTGCACTAACGGAAGGAACCCTTCCACACGTAGGAGTCAACACTCCCACAACACGGGTTGCACCCAACCCTACAACTAGAGACCAATCGGTCCTTTACAAAGAATTGAAAATAGCTTGTAAGAAATACAAACAACGTATGGAGACTAAGGTGTCCCTCTTCGTTCGACGACGTGTTCTTGAAGTCAACGAAGAGTCCACAACCCTAGATCTCACTTGGAGAGAATCTCCCCGAGACCGGCGGCGGCGACGAGCGGCGGCAAGGCTCTCGGTGTTGGCGGCGACAACTGAAAACAGCAGCAAAGCACTGGAGATCCAGTCTTCTTAGCGAAGTCGGCAAGGTCTACCAACGGTCACACGAGGATCGATCGTCTCGATCGATTCGGACGGGGAAAGATTTCCCTATCTCAAATCAAGAGACAAAAGATCTCTGGATAGACACGTGAGACGCTGTGCAGGACTTGGCTTCTATTACCGAGGATCTGGAGGAGATCGAGATCTGCTTCGGTGATCGGCAGCGGCGACGGAGGCGGAGCAAGTTCGCGAGATTAGGGTTAGTCGGCCGCTCTTTTTCGTATATCGTCTGTGTGTCTTACTGTACACAAATACTAGAGTATTTATACAATAGGTCAAGAGATGACCGTTGTGGGCCCCACCAGCAATAAGTCCAAAGTCCGGTTCAAAATCTTGCTAATAACGTGGACCGGTCCAGACAGAGTCGGAAAAATACCCAAGTCAAATTCGGCGAGAATCGTGGGTGATTCTCGACGAATCGGCGAGAATCACTTACGATTCTCGCCGAATTCTACTTGGAGAATTCTGGCTGCATAGGTTATAGAGGTCGGGGAGAATCGGTGGGAATCACCTTGGATTCTCGCCGACTCGTCGAGAATGCAAAGTCATTCTCAACGAATCGGCGAGAATCACTTGGTGATTCTCGACGATTCTGCCTTAGATGATTTTTCTGACTGCGTCGAGACAGCCGGCCCAACCCGGCAAGAATCAACTAGTGATTCTCGACGACTCGTCGAGAATCACTGGTGATTCTCGACGACTCGTCGAGAATCACTGGTGATTCTCGACGACTCGTCGAGAATCACTGGTGATTCTCGACGACTCGTCGAGAATCACTGGTGATTCTCGACGATTTACACTTAGACGATTCTCGTCTTTCAGCCCGTGAGATGGTCTTTGGCCCATCCTTGCTCCTTGTCAGCTCTTGCTTTATCATAGCCTTGTACTTGAAATTAAGTACACCCCAATAGAGAGAGTACACATAGGCCAACACACTGATCTGCTCAACGAGGTATTACGTTGCACAGACCCGTGTATATTGACCCACTGCACCCTGACATTGGTGTGTACTTAGCATGGAATAACTGCAAGCACAACTAGAAATATTTCATCAAATACATTGTCTATTTACCTTAGCTTGTACAGGGGCTTCTTCAAATCAGGTACATTGTGGATACTGAGAGGTCTAAGTTGTTAGCCTAAATCACCTAGAGGGGGGTGAATAGGTGAGTTGCGTGTCAAATGCGGAATTAAAAACTAACACAGCAAATATCAAGCAATCACAGAAGACAAGAGATTTATAGTGGTTCCCCAATCTTGGGTACGTCCACTTTCCTCACCGATCTAGCAAATTACTAGACTCGGCTACTCCACTATCTCGGATTGAAAACAATCCTACACCTCGGAACCACGTTCCTACAAATCTCGATCCCAAAACGGATCTACAAAAACTCGGAAGACAAAACTTCCTACAAGTCTCGGAGAAGAATCTCCTACAATGAAATTTGGTTTGAAAATAAAAATCAAAACAACAATCTCAGATCTGGATCTTTGACGGTCTTCTTCTTCAGGAACTTCGGCTTGATCAGAAAAAGATTGAAGATGACCTGAGAGAGATCCACGAGTCTGAAAACTAGAACCACCTCGATCGAGAAGAGAGATCTGAAATATTTGAGGCTCGGCGAGATCGAGTGATTCACTTTGTCTGGATCGCTGGAGAGAAAGTCGTT
The DNA here is from genome assembly GCA_039513925.1 of Platanthera zijinensis. Lineage (NCBI taxonomy): Eukaryota > Viridiplantae > Streptophyta > Magnoliopsida > Asparagales > Orchidaceae > Platanthera > Platanthera zijinensis. Next base: position 161,245,482 of record CM077092.1, read on the forward strand.
GAAGACGAAGATCGGCGATCCAAAGTTTTTTCCCGTGAGCAACACTGGCGGCGGCGTGAGAATTAGGGTTCACGGAATTTTCTCTTTCCTTAAAAATATATCTCTGTAATCTCTTGATCATAAGTCAATTCTGAAAAGACTATATATAGGTGGGTTCCAACGGTCATAACGTTGATTAATGATGACACGTGGACCAATCAGATTTGACAGATTCAAAATACTTATGATGAAAAAGGACTTAGAATAATTCTGGAGAAGTTGACTGCGATACTCGAGTAATAGAGGATATACACGAGTATGGAGAGATGGATTACTCGAGTAGCAAGAGGCAGTATACTCGAGTATAGAAAGAGAGAATTACAGGAGAGAAGAAAGAATTACTCGAGTATCAAGAATGGTATACTCGAGTATCAGAAGTGTATACTCGAGTAATAGAAAGGTATACTCGAGTATCAAGACGATATACTCGAGTATCAAAAAGGCTAAACTCGAGTATAGAAAATATAACTGAGAAATGTTTATATCAGAGTCAATTACTCGAGTATGGAAGAAATTACTCGAGTATCAGAAGATATACTCGAGTATCAACAGACTTACTCGAGTATCAGAAAACATTTACTCGAGTATAGACAGACTTACTCGAGTATCAGAAGATATACTCGAGTATCAACAGACTTACTCGAGTATCAGAAAATACTTACTCGAGTATAAACATACTTACTCGAGTATCAGAGTATATACTCGAGTATCATAAAGCACTTACTCGAGTATCAATATACTTACTCGAGTATCAGGAGATATACTCGAGTATCAGAGTATATACTCGAGTATCATAAAGCACTTACTCGAGTATCAATATACTTACTCGAGTATCAGGAGATATACTCGAGTATCAGAGTATATACTCGAGTATCAGAAAATACTTACTCGTGTATTACAAGGAAATACTCGAGTATAAAAGACTTAGGAAAATTCTAAGAGGAAATTTGCTCCAATGCTTCTGTCCATCAATCCAAGTGCATGAAGGAAGTGTATCCCAATAGAGAGGCTATACATGGGCCAACACTTTGGATCACACAATGAGGAATTACATTGTATGGTCCTGTGTTTGGTGACCCATTATAGACTGACATTGGTCTACACTTGGCAATCAGAACCTGCACACATACAACTTAAACACAGCATCAAATACACCTTAATTCATCTTAGTTCAAGGTCTGACCTCCTACAAATCTGAGGCATTGTGGAGACAAATCCCAACAATCTCCCCCTATTTGTAGATGTCAGCACTCTCTATTCTAAGGTGAATTACTTAAGAGTAAAAGAACAGCAAGCATATAACAGGAGAATAAGCTTAACTAAAGCAGAGTAAACAAAATATGGCCATAATCAGAATTAAATATATATATATGAGGCAATGTTTTTAAAACACATAAACAAAATAGTCCAAGTCCACTTTCTCAGATCCACTCAAGAAGGAGCATCCTTGTGCATCCTTTCCCTTTTGAGCTGTTGCCTCTCCAGATAGCTGTAAGGCTTTGGGAAATAGGTTCTGGGCCTGGGAGGAGCAGCAGGGTTGTTGTGTCCCCAGTTTCTGTCATGGAGTCTGATTTTGATCTGAGAGGCTTCATATGCTTTCCACTCTGAATAGCTGTAATGATTGTCTCTGTTTTCCCCAAGATCTGTCACTAATTTCAGGGTATCAAGAATAAGGGATTTGGAGGTTGGACTCCAGACCTCTGAGTGAACAATTGCTGGATCTCTTCTGGGTTCAGAACGACTTGCAGAAGTACCTTCACCATACTTTCTTTTCCTTTTAGATGGACCTTGAGAACTGGAAACAAAATCATCTTGCCACAAGTCAGAGTAGTTAAGAGGAGGCTCAGTCAGATCACCTTCAGGTCTAGGAGAGAAGACTGGCACACCACTTTCTGGAATGGAAGCTTGGACAGGGGCATCTGCAGAGGGTTGCTCTTCAAGAGGATTGAGGTGGTGAGGAATGATGGCTGGGTTGAGCTGAGCATTGGGGAAGTTCATATTATGCAGCCACACAGCAGTATCATAGGTATAAAACTTTACAGATTGTAGTTGAGAGAGAATGTCTGCTTTCATTTCCTTCACAATTCCATCCACTGTTGTTTGAGCCTGTTTAGAGATAGTTTCAACTTGTTCTTTTGCAACTGCTTGGGCTTGCTCATAAAGTTTGTCCACTTGTTCTTTTACAACTTTCTCCCCCTTGCTGATATCTATGTTGAGCTTTGCAATGGCTTCATCCTTGAAGGTGCCCACTTCATTACACACTTTCACAACATTCAGTTCAGCTCTCTCATCTAGCTTGAGCTGGTTATGAGCTACTGTCTCAGCCTGATTTCTTAGCTCACCAATGCTTGTAATGGTGTGGTCTATGGCCTTGCCTCCAATTTGAAACAGCCTTTTTAACTCATCAGTATTTGCTTGAATCTCAGCAAAGCCTCTGCTCATCTCTGTTTCAAGAGCAGAGACCTTGGATGTTACTGATTGCAGAGAGGCATCAAAGTATTCTCTCTGTTCTTTTAGCATAAGCTCTATCTTGCTGATAATATCTGAGGATGAAGAGGAGGGAGCTGAGGTTGGTTCAGGAGCTGAAGCAGCAGGAGCAAGGGCAGAGGTAGAAGCAGAAGCAGTCCAAGGAGGGATTTCTGTGATTATCACTGAGCTGACTGCTCTCTTGAATGGAACTGGTTCAACATCTGCTTCTGAGGGTAGGAGAGAGGGCATGGAGAAATCCAAATTCTTCAGAGGTGCCTCCACAGGATCTGGAGACATCTCATCATCAGACAGGAGAATATGAGCTGATGTACTAGGCTCATTCTCAGGAGAATGGACTGGAGATCTTGCAGGAGATGGAGCTGGAGTTCTTGCAGGAGACTGAACTGGAGACTTAGCAGCTGAGTCATTTTGGAAGAGAGGGGCATCTGAGCTGAGCTCATCAATGAATTTGTTGATATCCTCAGCTGTAGACAGAAGTGCTGCTGAGTCTGGAATCTCTGAGTCTGCATTTGCTGATTGAATGTCTGCTGGAGGAGGAGAGATTGGAGGAGTGGGAATTCTTACTTCTTCTGTTTCTGGAATTACTGATGCTGTTGAGACCTGATTCTGAGGAAGAGAAGAGGCAGGCTCCCCCTCAATTGCTGCACCCAGAGTGTCAGCAATTTGCTGTTGAGGAGGAGATGGGGTCCTGATGACAGCTTGCTGTCTGGAGGTTTGGGCAGGGTTCATGATCTTGAGGTCATACCTCTGAATGGATGAAATTGAGACTTTCTTCATGTGGTGAAGAGGAGTCCCTTTAGAGAAGTCAAACACTGTAGGATTTATCTCATGGAGGAGGAGGGAGATAATCCTGGCAAAGCTGGGATGTTTGACGCTTTCTTTGATCTTATCTAGTATCATCATTCCAAATTGAAACTTCTTCCTGCAGACAATAGCTTGCATAACATCAAAAAGATTTTGTGATACATCTCGAATGGAGTAAGTCTTGCACCAGAGGATTTTGGCAATGATGTCAACTAGAAACTTCCCTTCTGGATTGAACAGAGAGCGGTTCAGGGTTTCACCTCCACCTTCTGGATCTCGGCCACAGAATAAGGAGGTGCGGTCGGCATCTGCCTTGTCTAAATCATCTTCTTCGTCGACCACCGGCATCCGAAGCAGAGTGGCGACAGAGGTTTTATCTAACCGAATATCAACTCCCCTTACCCTTGATTTCAGAACTGTACCATTGTGCCTAATCTTCAAGTTTTTGTAGAACTCTTCAACATCAGAAAGCAAAAGGCGGCAAGGTTCTTGAAGAACGAAGGTTAATCCGGCCGTGTCGAGGAGAATCAGAAGGTTCTTGAAATCATCGGAGATATCTTCTATGCCATCAGTTACTAATTCCGAGCCGATTCCAAACTTAGAGGAGGGAGGAGCCATCAGCGATTCTGCACTGAGGAAGACGGAAATCTGCGGCGACGGAAGATGAAGAACAGGGTTTCGGGAATACGAACAGCCGACGGCTACTCGAGTGAATGAGAAGTGGAAAGGACTTTGTCGTTTTGAATATATATATAAATAATTCTAATTAGGTTTAAAAACGAATTAAGGAAAAGACATACCTGAAGAGGCGGCAAATTAGTTGTGCGAATAGAGATTTTGAAAAATTCCAGAGAAATTCGATTACACGAGAGGAGTTTACGGCATACACGAGTAATCCTTAACATATACTCGAGTATGGACTGAGTATACACGAGTATTAAGTCTAGACGGATTTTTCCATACTCGAGTATAAGAAATTCATACTCGAGTATCAATCTGATTACTCGAGTATATGAAGTTCAATACACGAGTATTAAATTCTGAAGACTTTTCATACACGAGTATAAGGAGTGCATACACGAGTATTGATTTGATTACTCGAGTATATTTGACTTGTTACTCGAGTATCCACTATTTCACTCGTGTAAATGTAACTATTCTCGAGTCTCAAATTTCTTGAAGGAATTTTCACTAAACAAAAGAAAAATGTACCTCAGAGTATCCAACATGTCTGACCTCTTCTAAATTTCTGAGTCCATCATTGGTCTTCTTTGTTAAGCAGTCCAAGCTCAGTTTTGAAGAATGAAAACTTGGACTCATCCAGCGGCTTGGTGAAGATATCTGCAACTTGCCTGTCTGTGGAGACATACTGTAGATCTATATCTCCATTTTCCACATGCTCCCGGATGAAATGGTAGCGAAGCTCTATGTGCTTGGTCCTGCTGTGGGAGACTGGGTTGTTGGCTATTGCAATTGCGCTGGAAGAATCACAGAACAGTGGAATGTTCTGGAACTTCATGTTATAATCTTCAAACTGATTCTTGATCCACAAAAGCTGTGCACAACAGCTCCCTGCAGAGATGTATTCTGATTCAGCCGTTGAGATGGCTACACAGTTTTGCTTCTTACTGCTCCAGGAAATGAGTCTCCTTCCGAGGAATTGGCAAGTCCCGGAGGTGCTTTTCCTGTCGTCTTTGCTACCTGCAAAATCTGCATCTGAAAATCCAATTAGTTCACTATCATTACTTCTTGGGTACCATAAGCCAAGATTTGGTGTTCCTTTGAGGTATCTCAAGATTCGCTTTGCAGCGATGTAGTGAGATTCCTTAGAGTTCACCTGAAATCTAGCACATACACATGTCGAGAACATTATATCTGGTCTACTCGCAGTAAGGTAGAGCAAGGACCCAATTATGCTTCTGTACTTGGTTTCATCAAAAGGTTTCCCTTTCTCGTCCTTGTCCAGAGACATAGCTGAGGCCATTGGAGTCCTCATAGAGGTTGCATTCTCCATTCCGAATTTCTTAAGCAGCTCTTTGGTGAACTTGGTCTGAGAGATGAAAATTCCATCCTCAGATTGTTTCACTTGTAGCCCTAAGAAATACTTCAGCTCTCCCATGCTGCTCATTTCAAACTTCCCTTGCATAAGTTTAGAAAACTTCTTGCAGAGGTTGTTGTCTGTAGAGCCAAAAATGATGTCGTCGACATAGATTTGCACTAGCAAAATCTTGCCTTTTATTTCCCTAAGAAATAATGTCTTATCTATCTTTCCTCTCGTGAACTTGTTCTCAAGAAGAAAGGTAGATAGCGTCTCATACCAAGCTCGAGGAGCTTGCTTAAGACCATATAGTGCTTTTTGCAATAAGTAAACATAGTTAGGAAGGGTTGGATCAACAAAACCTGGGGGTTGCTCTACGTACACTTCTTCCTTAATATTACCATTTAGGAAGGCGGACTTCACGTCCATTTGATAGACGGTAAAGCCCTTAAGTGCAGCGTAGGCAAGAAATAACCTGATTGCCTCCAGTCTTGCTACTGGAGCATAAGTTTGGTCGAAGTCGATCCCTTCCTCTTGACGATATCCCTTGGCGACAAGTCTGGCTTTATTCTTTATAATTGTTCCGTCTTCATCCATCTTGTTCCGGTAGACCCATTTTGTCCCGATGACGTTCTTATGCTTGGGTCTAGGAACAAGTGTCCAGACTTTGCATCTTTTAAACTGGTTTAATTCTTCTTCCATGGCTAGAATCCAGGATGCGTCGGAGTTGGCTTCCTCAAATTTCTTTGGTTCAACCTGTGAGAGAAAGCTTAAGTGTAAATTCTCGTTAGTTGTACCTCGACGAGTTCTGACACCATCCCGAGGATCTCCTATGATTTGGTCAGCAGGATGATCCTTCAAGTGTCTGAACTCTAAAGTCCTTGCATCTGGGATCTCTTCAGCCACTGGAGTTATATCTTCAGCTGGGATGTCTTCTTCATCTTGATCATCTCCCTCTCCAAAGGTGGTTGTAGAGGGGATCTTGATGAACGTCTCATCTTTATCTTTAATAGGTTCATCCAAGCTGAGTTCTTTCAACTTTGTACCTGCATCTACAATAGGCACACTAGACGAGTTGCTTTGCAACAGACTCGTCTCATCAAATACAAGATGTATCGACTCTTCCACAACCAGAGTTTTTCTATTGAAAACTCTATAGGCCTTACTATGGCTACTATAACCTACGAAAATACCTTCAAAGCTTTTCTCGCTAAACTTTGTAGTGTGATACTTGCCATTGTTAAGTACGAAGCACTTACAACCAAAGATTCTAAAGTATGAAATGGTTGGTTGCCTGCCTTTTAGAAGTTCGTAAGGAGTCTTATCATGGTCTTTGTTGATGAGTGCTCGATTTTGCATGTGACAAGCGGTGTTGACGGCTTCAGCCCAGAAATACTCCGGAAGTGAGGCATCACTCAACATGGTCCGACAAGCCTCTATGAGTGTTCTGTTCCTTCTCTCAGCCACTCCATTTTGCTGTGGAGTGCGGGGAGAGGAAAACTCATGAAAGATACCTTGACTTTCACAAAATTCTGTCATGGCTCCAGACTTGAATTCCGTTCCATTGTCACTTCTGATTTTGACTACGGAACAGTTGTATTCATTCTGGATTTGCCTGACAAAGTTAGTGAAAATACCGAAGGTATCTGACTTGTGTTTCAGAAAGAACACCCACGCAAAGCGCGAGTAATCATCCACAATAACCAACGTATATTCCTTACCTCCCAAACTTCTAACTTGCAGTGGACCAAACAAGTCCATATGAAGAAGCTGTAAACTTCTATTGGAATCCTTGCCTATTATGCTTTTGAACGAGCTTCTTGTTTGCTTGCCTTTGATACAAGCGTGACAAGGACTGTCCGTAACGCACTTGACCTTGGGTGCATCACGCACTAAGTTTTGAGAGAATAATTTATTAATAGTTTTGAAATTAATATGTGCTAGTCTCTTGTGCCATTGGTCAGCAAGAGATGCACTACTTTTTGCCAAAAGACACACTGGTGTCGAAGAGTCTATACAAATAAAATTTAAACAGAAGATATTTCTGCTTCGAGTGCCTGATAAAATAGTTTCCATATTGTTAACCGATTTTATCAAACACTTGTCAGCATGAAATTCAACTACGTATCCTTTGTCGCATAGTTGGCTTATGCTGATGAGATTGTGCTCCAATCCTTCAACATAGGCTACATTCGAGAAGGATACGCTACCGTTAGAAATCATACCATAGCCTTTAGTGATTCCTCGATCTGAACCTCCAAAGATGACCTTTGGTCCGTCGCAGACTGAGGTGTAGTTCAGTAGTAGGCTCCTTGTCCCGGTCATATGCCGAGAACATCCACTGTCCAAGTACCAGATTGGCATTTTGGTGGCCTTTGGACATACCTCCCCAGTAAACTGGGGGACTTGTTCATCATCCGAATGAGCCATGAGCCCAAAGTAAGCTTCCTCTTCTTCACTCGACTCAGATGAGTCAGAGTCGCTGAGAGTTTTGCCCTTCTTGGCTACTAGGCTTCTCTCTGTCCTCTTCTTGGGGTGTGAGGATTTCTTTTCCTCTCTTCTTCCACCCTCTTTCTTTTTGTGAGGGCAATCAGCGATGACGTGACCTGGCTTATTGCAACAGTAACAAATGATGTCAGTAGAAATCTGTTTGTTCGGTTTAGGATTATACCTGTCATGGCTACTTGAGCCTTTCTTCCGATGATCACTGTCATGTCGTGACTTTCTATATGAGGCATCCTTGCCTCTCCATTGCTTCTTCTTGTTCAAGAATTTCTTGAACTGCCTTGAGAGTAGGGAGAACTCTCCATCAGATAGTTCTGAGCCAGATGAGCTAGGCTCAGATGATTCTTCTTCATCAGCTTCAGGAACTGGGGCAGGAGAGCTAGCCTTTATCTTCCTTGAGCTATCTGCCTTTAGAGCGACAGATTTCTCCTTGGATGCAGACCTGCTCGTCTCTTCTTCAGCTTTTCTTGAGTTGATTTGCAGCTCGTAAGACATAAGCTTTCCGAACAGATTCTGCGGGTCTGTCTCAGCTAACCTTCCAAACTCCCGAATGGCACATACCTTATTATCCCATTCCTTGGTTAGGGATCTTAAGAATTTGTCATTGAGTTCCCCATTGGTGAAGACACGGCCATACACTCTTAGGCCATTTACTATTTTGAAGAAGTTCTCAAAGGTGTCAGCTATGGCTTCCTTATGACCTTGCCGGAAGGCTTCATACTTTTGATTCAGAAGGGATCTCCGATCATCCCTCACTTCTTCTGTACCTTCCATTAGAGTCACAAGGGATTGCCACATCTCCTTGGCAGACTGGCAATGAATTAGATTCTGCAGCATTGAGTCGTCGACTGCACTTGCTATAATATTTTTAGCCTTCTTGTCCAGAGAGACAAGTGCAGTCTCATCCTTGTCTAGATCCATCAGCTTCTTGGGAACTTGCTTGGTGGGATCTATGGTGGATGCAGTCATAGGAATGTGGGGACCTTCTTCAACAATCATGAAGATCCGGGGATCTACTGCTTCCATGAAGAACTTTACTCTTTCCTTCCACATAGGAAAGTTGTTCTTGGTGCAGATAGGGAGTTTAGCAAAATCCTTGGTCTTACTCATGCTTGATACTTTTCAGAAAACAACTTAGAAGGATAAGATCAAGGTGTTAACCTTTTAACGATCAACCTCCCTCTGATACCAATTGAGAGGTCTAAGTTGTTAGCCTAAATCACCTAGAGGGGGGTGAATAGGTGAGTTGCGTGTCAAATGCGGAATTAAAAACTAACACAGCAAATATCAAGCAATCACAGAAGACAAGAGATTTATAGTGGTTCCCCAATCTTGGGTACGTCCACTTTCCTCACCGATCTAGCAAATTACTAGACTCGGCTACTCCACTATCTCGGATTGAAAACAATCCTACACCTCGGAACCACGTTCCTACAAATCTCGATCCCAAAACGGATCTACAAAAACTCGGAAGACAAAACTTCCTACAAGTCTCGGAGAAGAATCTCCTACAATGAAATTTGGTTTGAAAATAAAAATCAAAACAACAATCTCAGATCTGGATCTTTGACGGTCTTCTTCTTCAGGAACTTCGGCTTGATCAGAAAAAGATTGAAGATGACCTGAGAGAGATCCACGAGTCTGAAAACTAGAACCACCTCGATCGAGAAGAGAGATCTGAAATATTTGAGGCTCGGCGAGATCGAGTGATTCACTTTGTCTGGATCGCTGGAGAGAAAGTCGTTGAAGACGAAGATCGGCGATCCAAAGTTTTTTCCCGTGAGCAACACTGGCGGCGGCGTGAGAATTAGGGTTCACGGAATTTTCTCTTTCCTTAAAAATATATCTCTGTAATCTCTTGATCATAAGTCAATTCTGAAAAGACTATATATAGGTGGGTTCCAACGGTCATAACGTTGATTAATGATGACACGTGGACCAATCAGATTTGACAGATTCAAAATACTTATGATGAAAAAGGACTTAGAATAATTCTGGAGAAGTTGACTGCGATACTCGAGTAATAGAGGATATACACGAGTATGGAGAGATGGATTACTCGAGTAGCAAGAGGCAGTATACTCGAGTATAGAAAGAGAGAATTACAGGAGAGAAGAAAGAATTACTCGAGTATCAAGAATGGTATACTCGAGTATCAGAAGTGTATACTCGAGTAATAGAAAGGTATACTCGAGTATCAAGACGATATACTCGAGTATCAAAAAGGCTAAACTCGAGTATAGAAAATATAACTGAGAAATGTTTATATCAGAGTCAATTACTCGAGTATGGAAGAAATTACTCGAGTATCAGAAGATATACTCGAGTATCAACAGACTTACTCGAGTATCAGAAAACATTTACTCGAGTATAGACAGACTTACTCGAGTATCAGAAGATATACTCGAGTATCAACAGACTTACTCGAGTATCAGAAAATACTTACTCGAGTATAAACATACTTACTCGAGTATCAGAGTATATACTCGAGTATCATAAAGCACTTACTCGAGTATCAATATACTTACTCGAGTATCAGGAGATATACTCGAGTATCAGAGTATATACTCGAGTATCATAAAGCACTTACTCGAGTATCAATATACTTACTCGAGTATCAGGAGATATACTCGAGTATCAGAGTATATACTCGAGTATCAGAAAATACTTACTCGTGTATTACAAGGAAATACTCGAGTATAAAAGACTTAGGAAAATTCTAAGAGGAAATTTGCTCCAATGCTTCTGTCCATCAATCCAAGTGCATGAAGGAAGTGTATCCCAATAGAGAGGCTATACATGGGCCAACACTTTGGATCACACAATGAGGAATTACATTGTATGGTCCTGTGTTTGGTGACCCATTATAGACTGACATTGGTCTACACTTGGCAATCAGAACCTGCACACATACAACTTAAACACAGCATCAAATACACCTTAATTCATCTTAGTTCAAGGTCTGACCTCCTACAAATCTGAGGCATTGTGGAGACAAATCCCAACAGATACAATACCCAACAGAATTCTACCAATAGTAATAAGTGCCTTGCGAAAGGGAACGATGGGCTTCAGCTACCATCATAGTTCCTAGTGCCCTTTGAGAGCCCTTCACGGGGAATACCGGGGGCAGTCCTGGGTTAACGTAAACTGCATTAACAAACAAGAGTAACATAGTAATTAGGATCTCACGTTTCACAAACACTGTTAGCACAGGAAGATTGATGGGAGCTTCGGCTCGGTTGGTTAAGAGACGGACGGAATGGTTCGGGGAGCTTCGACTCGGTTGGTTAAGAGACGGACGTTTTGGTCTGGGGAGCTTCAGCTCGGTTTTTGTGTGAATTACGATTAAATTTGCATGTGCATAAAAGGAATGAAAATTAAATTGGTGGGTCTTCGGTATTGGAGGGTCGATGCACCGACGCCAATACGCTGACTCGGCAAGTGTGGTTTTTACACTTCGCCAAAGCTAAGTCTGGTGCGCCAGCCGGCAAGAGTACGCAGGAGTCCGCTTAGTGCACCAAGCGTTGAGGCGTACGATATGTCTGACCGATAGTGCTTTACTGGTTTAGAGGTTGGCGAGGCCCAACCCACCGCTTCCGTCTGCCACTACGGAGGTATCCTGGGAGGTAACGGCTTCGAAAGTGGGAACTAAAGGTCTGTGTGCACAGAGTCGGGTATGTGAGTTGCACTTGCTTGTTCCATCATACCCACTTGCATGTCATAGCATAATCGATTCATTTAACCCCTGACACCTAAAGTATAAGTGGAATGGGATGCTTATACATTAGGACTTGCAAAACGACCCCTTGGTCTATAAGCTTGTGTGGGCAAGTTTATAAATTAAGGTTAAATTCAATATATATATGCTGATGTTTGATAACCGACACCCCAACGTATAAGTGGTATGGGACACTTTATATGATGGGAGCCTTGCAAAAGATCCCTTGGCTTATGCGCTTCTGCACATAAGTTAAGGTTACTTTACCTATTTTCTGTTTCTGTCATATTAATTATAGAATTGCTAGATTAGTTCCGCTGCCACCTGTTTGCTTTTGATTTAATCTCCACCTTCATGTCCTTCCCTTTCTTCCTCTCCGCTCGGTACCTAGGATCCATGGGGGAAGGGGTAGGGGATGATAGGGCTTAGTCTTTATGACTAACGGTTTTCGGACCGCATCATTTAGGGGATTGTGGAGCCCAGCATGGAGGAGCAGCCCCAGAGACCGGTGCACTTGGAAATGGGGCAGTCTAACTCCGGAGTTCATACAGCCGGGACCGTGAGTCTCGACCTTGAGTAGTTTCTGTCTTTGCTTCCGCATGAGTGATTTGTAGTGAGGACATGATTGTACCGGGCTTAAGCCCGCATATTCTATTACTCTGATGTATTATTTTGTGGACACTCCCTTCGTGGAGTTTTATTTCTATATATGTGATTTATCTAGTGGACTTGCTTTTACTTCATTTTGTGCTACCTTTCTGTGATCGAATTGGCCGGCAGAATCGGCGTCTTGTGGTGATGACCCTTCAGGACGTAAAGGTGTCACCGCAAAGCGGCGATTCTGGGCCTAAACCCCCGGTGTCTGAAAAAGAAAAAAAAAGGGGGGTCTTACAAGTGGTATCAGAGGGAAACATCGATCTGAAAAAGGTAGCAGTCCACTACCCCTGGCTCACCCCCGCTCGAGTTTAGTTTGGGGACAAACTAAGCAGCGGAAGCAGTGGTGTGCACATATGGGGATCACATATAAATTGTCCACTTTTATTAAAGATTGAACATTTTCACAGTATGGGTTTTTGTTACGCATCCTCCAACACAGCCTACGCCACAAGGTGGAGTTCAACAGGCTCAGGATGTTGCACCACCTCCACCGGTCCCTACTCCTTTCCTTCAGTCAGACATGGGACAGACTCTGACTGCCATCCTGGAGGCTTTCAAGGCCCAGCAGGTTCCGGTCCCGCAGCCAAATCCGGGGGCCAACTGGTTGAGCATATTCCGAGGACTTTCTCCCCCGTCCTACTTGGGGACAGAGTCGGCGGTTCGGACGGAAGAGTGGCTGGATATTATATACGAGATGCTGACCGAGATACGGTGTCCCTGGGAAGAGAGGGTGGCTCTGGTTGTCTCTTGCCTGGAGTCCCATGCCAAGAGGTGGTGGAAGACGCTGCTGGACACGACGTTTGCCGATAGGGAGGTTGCGGAGCTTACCTGTGAAGAGTTCAGGGCCGCGCTGCTGGAGCATTTTGTTTCGCAGTCGGCCAGGGATGAGTTGGAGGAGCGGTTCTTATAGCTGAAGCAGGGCACCCGGACGGTGGTGGAGTACTATCGGGAGTTCGACCATCTGGCTCGATATGCAGATTCTTGCCAGCTGGACGAAGCAGGGTACATCAAGAGGTTCTATAAGGGCCTGCGGGAGGACTTGAGGGAGTCTTTGTTGTTTGTATCCGACAGGCCTATCTCCCAGATTTTGGAGATGGCAAAGAGGATTGAGGCTGATTGGCACACCACTCGGGGCCGAAAACGATCAGCAGAGGATCAGGGACGGAGAGTCAGAAATGACCAGCGGCGAGGTGCTATACCAGAGGGGAGAAGGACAGAGGACCAGCCTCGTTAGGAGGTGAGGCAGGAGGCGAGGGAGCAGGTGATATTGGCCCCTCAACCTCTTCGGATGCAGGAGATGCCGAGACCCGAGGGAATGGCGTATCCCCCACCAGAGTGCTTACTTTGTCATCAGATTGGGCACGTCTGGAGGAACTGCCCCATGAGGGGGGCACCACCTCCAGCACCACAGGGTGGCCCACCAGCTCAGTATTACGGAGGCCGAGGACGTGGCCGCAGTCGTGGATACCAGGGGGGAGATCATAGACAGGAAAGGGAACATGTATATGCTTTGGACCTTGCGCAGCCTCGGAATCCAGAGCAGGTCATAGCAGGTACGCTGCAATGCTTCTTTATTTTCATAGAATTTCCCTTTCAGTTGTTAAAAACTTAGAACCGCACTAGATAGATTAGCAATGAAAGAAAACTCATTATAGAACCCTAAGACATCTAATCACCTCAGGTATAGTCTTTATCAGTGGCAAGCCTGCCCGCACGCTGTTCGATACTGGAGCTACCCACTCCTTTGTGCCGGAGATGTTCATAGAAGGACTGGAAGGCGTGGAGCGATTCACGGGCTCGAAGATGAGGGTGCGACTACCGGGTGGATCTGAGCTCCTTACCACGGACCACTGCAATATGGAGGCAGAAATTGGTGAAAAGGCGTTCGAGGCTCCAGCGACGATTTTGAAGCTGACAGACTATGACTTGATCCTGGGCATGGTATGGCTTCACTAGAACCATGCCCAGATTGATTGCCAAGCGAAGAGGATCACCGTGAGACACGGGGACTCTTTCATTGTCATCGAAGGTATAAGACCTGTCTCTCGAATATTCTTATCTTCGGTACAGGCCGTTAAGGCCCATCTGCAGGGAGAGGAGGTCTATCAAATCTTATTTGAGATGGCAGAAGTCAAGGAGTCTGTGACAGACATCCCGGTGGTGAGAGATTTCGCTGACATCTTTCCAGAGAAACTACCAGGACTACCTCCGCACCGAGAGTAGGACTTTCAGATACAGCTTGTGCCGAGGGTCAAGCCGGCATCTAGGGCCCCTTATCAGATGGCCCCGAAGGAGTTGGCGGAATTTTGGACTCAATTGCAGGAGTTGGTGGAGGCGGGATTTGTTAGACCGAGTTCCTCACCATGGGGAGCCCCAGTCCTATTCGTGAAGAAGAAGGATGGGACACTTCACCTGTGCATCGATTATCGAGCACTAAATAGGCTGACCGTCCGGAATACCTATCCGCTCCCACGGATAGACGAGCTGTTCGACCAGATGGAAGGGGCGCACTTCTTTTCAAAATTGGATTTGAGGTCGGGCTACTACCAGCTTCGGATTCGAGAGGAGGATATTCAGAAGACTGCTTTTAGTAGCAGATATGGATTGTTTGAGTTTACGGTGATGCCCTTCGGGCTCACGAATGCACCTTCGACGTTCATGACCCTCATGAACCAGGTTTTCAAGGAGTACCTAGATGTGTTTGTCATTATGTTTATCGATGACATCCTCATCTACTCGAGAACGGAGGAGGAGCACACTTGCCATCTAGCACTGACCCTACAGAGGCTGCGGGAGAATCACTTATATGCAAAGTTCAGCAAATGTCAGTTCTGGTTGAAGGAGGTGGGCTTTCTAGACCATATTATCAGCGGAGCTGGGTTGGCAGTGGATCCGGCAAAGATTCAGGCGGTTCGAGATTGGCCGCAGTTGAAGTCAGCCACCGATGTACGAAGCTTTCTAGGACTTGCCGGTTATTACCGGAAGTTCATGGAGGGATTCTCTCAAATTGCCCTCCCCCTCACATCTTTGATGAAGAAAGAGGCTCCTTTAATTTGGACCCCGCAGTGCCAGGCGGCTTTTAAGGAGTTGAAGGATCGACTCACCTCGGCCCCCATACTTACTCTCCCCTCGGGGAGAGAAGGTTTTCAGGTCTACACCGACGCTTCCTACCAGGGTATGGGAGTTGTATTGATGCAGAAGGGCCATGTGATTGCATATGCATCTTACCAGTTGAAGAAGCACGAGAAGAACTACCCGGTGCACGACCTTGAGATGGGAGCGGTCGTTTTTGCTCTGAAGGTCTGGCGCCATTATCTTTATGGAGTCCACTGCGACATCTACTCCGACCACAAGAACCTGAAATACGTGGACACGTAGAAGGAGTTGAATATCAGGCAGAGGCGCTGGGTGGAGTTCTTAGCAGACTATTAGTATGAGATGATCTACCATCCAGGGAAGGCAAACGTGGTGGCCGGCGCGTTGAGTCGGAGAGATGCCACTTCCGAAGCCGGGCCCCAGGTTATGTCCATGGAGCTAGTCCGGTCCTTCAGAGATATGCGATATCCCTTGTAACGTCCCAATTCGCGCTAGGCCCCTCGCACGTGTTCTGAGTCAAGAGACTCAACTCGGGCTCAGGGTGCACCGACGCGAGGTGTCAGGTTCATAGAATAAGTGTAGGATTGGGTTCAAGGTTACCCCAACCAGTAGCCGAGATGAGGGAACTCGGCTAAGTAAAAGTCATCGAGAATGGAGGACTGATTCTCGCTAATTCGACGGGTATTGGTGGTCGATACCCGCCGGACACAGAGCTGCAAGTAGACTAAGAGAAATTCGGCGAGAATGCTCGGCGATTCTCGCCGATCATCGAGAATCCCCTGTTATACCCACCGATCGTCGAGTATCGCTGAGAATACTCAACGCAACCAATGCAGGATGTCCAGTGAGAAGGCTAAGGGAAAATCGTCGGGAATCATTGTTGATTCCCGACGAATTCGTCGAGAATGACCTGACGGTTCTCACCGATCGTCGAGAATGACCTGACGATTCTCGCCGATCGGCGAGAATGACGACTGATTTCCGCCGAATTTTACTTGGGCATTTTCTTCGCCCAGGCAGATTCGCCGGCTTGTACAGGCGGACTGAACCGGACTTCGGGATTCGTGCTAAATGATCCTTGGACCGGTCACTTCAAACGAAACCTAATTTGGGCGGTCCAATTAGAGAGTGACACGTGGCGGAAGGGATTTAGCCTAATATGTAATATAAAAAGGGAGTAAACAAAACCCTAGTCATCGCACCCGATCGTCCTTGCCGAGCCGTCACCGTGCAAACCGACGGGAGCGGAAGAGGAGATATCGTGGGTCGCCGGAGCCGGATTCTGGAGGAGAAGCTCCGCCGTTTCCGTGGAAGAGCACTGCTAACGAAGCCAAGGATGCCGCCACGGAGAATAACGCGATCCATGGCCGGCAACGGAGGAAACGCCGGAAATGAGGTGAGTTTCCTCCCCTCTCCCTTGGTGCTAGATCTATAGTTATTCTTAGGCGAGACATCGACTCAAACGAGTCTTGATGTGTGAGATGAAGCTTTCTAGGAAGGCCATGCTAGAGCTTGTGCTCTAAAGCTTAGTCGTCTTCAACCTCCCCTCGCTTCAAAGTGATGATAGGGGTGGTCTCGTGAAGAGGAAATGGCTTCAAGAGGGAGAATAAGGGTGGAGGAACTTCTGGATGCGATTTGGGGGAAAATCGCTTGAGGAGGAAGATGAACGGATGCCGTTCACTTCGCTTCAAGATGCGTGCAGAATCTGTATTCTGCACGCAGCGACCTTCTTGGCTATTTTTAAGCAAGAAGGGGGCGGATCTGGGCTTTCGACTAAACACGAAAGTTGTAGCCCTTGAAATTACCTTTCCAACGAGTGGTGGCACGTTTTCGGGCAATACCTGTAGCCACGGGAATCCTCAGTCATAGTTGCTGACCGGATTACATACAATTCTAGGTGGTTATAATATGAACTTGGATTCGATGGAATAGATGTTGCAGTTCATCTCGAGGTTGGGTGAATTCCTTTGTGTTAACCACCGAGGTAATGTGAAGATTGATGTTTGAGGATTTGAATCCCTATGCCGAGATGTGAATCAAGCCTAAGAGAATGAAAGGCTTTGTTATATTTGTTAGATCACCATTATGTACATTATCTATAATATGTTGAATTCATTTGGAAGGATTTGTAATTGGTTAAAACTATGGCCAGGATGTGTAATGGATAGTCCAATGCTTAGAGTGTCGTCTCCCCATGGGTAGCATTGTGAAAGTTAACAAGTGCGGTGTTGACCGTCACTAATGGGAATGAGGTTAAGTTGGATAAAATCAGACGGTTGGGCTTGGTCCTCGGTGTTCACATCCCGAGGCTCCTTCCGTATTTGATGGATGGTTGGGCTTGGTCCTCGTGCTTTCTCCGAGGCTCCTTCCATGCCACGGAATTGTGGAATTGCATATGGTGTGAGTCGACACGCGGTGTCGTAATCCCGGGTTAAGGATAGTGTGGCGGGTCTACGGGCTCGCCAATCGTCACACCGATGGGAGTTGACAGTTAGACCTTGGGCGGTTGGGCTTGGTCCTCGGTGTTCGCGTCCTGAGGCTCCTTCCGTGCCAAGTGAACGGTTGGGCTTGGTCCTCGTGCTCATTTCCGAGGCTCCTTCCGTGTCATACCACAGGCCAGTCAGGGGCTAGGATCTTGGTGCATATTTACCCGAGAGAACCCGCTGAGCCGTAGTACGCATGTGAGCTCCACTGTTGTGTTCTTAGCGTTGAGGCGTACGGAGGCCTAAGCCAGGTAGTGTGGAGACCAGCCTAGTAGTGGAGATGCGCGCTCCACTGTCACCGTTTGGCCACGACGGTTGATGCCTGAGAGGTTAGCTACCTGCTCGAATAGTGGGAACTATAAGTCTGTGTCGACATAGCGATTGCATGTGCTTGAGCATGGGTGTGTCATTGCATTGCATACATAGCATTGCACTTCATTATATACACAAGACCCTCATCGTATAAGTTTGTATGGGCACTCCTATACGATGAGTTACTTTCTGCTGAACGACCCTCAACTTATATGCTTGTATGGGCATCCATATAAGTTGAGTTACTTACTATTCTAGTTATATACTCTCTTGCTGCTGTAGTTCATAGATTTGAAATAAGAGCTTGTTTATTATACACTGCTGATGTTGCTGCTTATAATATGTATACTCACTTCACCTATTGTACTACTGTTATTTATATATTATACCTGTTCCTTTCTCCGCCCGGTGCCGAGGAGTCGCCGGGGGAGCGGATGTGAAACCACTTAGTCTTTTTGACTAACGGTTGCTACGTCTTCCTTTTTAGGAGGAAACCCCACAGGTGGAGCAACAGGCTATGCAGACGGACAGCCAGGCCAGGGTGACAGGGCCTGAAGGGACGGTACCGTCGGTTACCAATGTGAGTGAGAGAGGGATTTTGTTGTAGCCCTTCGGGGCAATTCTGTTTACGTACTCTGATATTAGAAGCTTGTTGTAGTTTCTTTATTTATGATATTATGAACATATGCTTGTTGTGGATTTGACTTTCATATCATTATGGTTGGGTTGGCATTTATCTGTTGATATTGTTGGTAGCCGGCAGAATAGGCGTCTTGTGGTACAGGCTAGCCATAGTGCTAGTGTCACCGCAAGGCGGCTGTTCTGGGCGTAAGACCCCTCTCGTGCCGTGTCTTGTGTTCCGGGAGGGGGGGTCTTACAAATGATATCAGCTTGCTACGATCCTCCAAGGCGAAAGTCACTTAACAATGGTACCACCCCCGTTTGATTGGTCAGTTTGGGGACAAGCTGACTTAGCGGAAGCAGTGGTGTGCCCATATGTAATTCACACTAAGTTGTCCATCTTTAACCTTAGATTAGCCAACCTAACCCTAAGTTTGTACCTTATGTGTAGATCCCAGCACTTGTTGAGCCGGTAAGGGGCACCCCCGCCCCGTCCGTACCTACACAATTCCAACAATCAGAGCTGGGGCAGACGCTCACAGCTATTCTGGATGCCTTTAGGTCCCAATCTCAGCAGACACCTGTACAACAACAGGGTCCGGGATCCAGTTGGTTAAGCATTTTTCGAGCTCTCTCCCCTCCCGCTTATGTTGGGACAGAGTCGGCAGTGCGTACGGAAGAGTGGCTCGACACTATATAAGAGTTGTTGGCAGGAATAAGATGTCCAAACAACATGGCGGTGACCCTTGTGGTGACACTCTTAGAGCTGCACGCCAAAAGGTGGTGGAAGTCCCTCATGGGCTCCACTTTTCATGGAAGAGTGTACACGGACATTAGTTGGAGCAAATTCTCCGAAGCCTTCTTAGAGCATTTCATCCCCTCGGCCGCTCGGGATGGCCTGGAAGAGAGATTTTTGCAACTTAAGCAAGGGTCCATGTCGGTGACGGAGTACCAACGGGAGTTTCAGCACCTGGCTAGATTCGCTGACTCCTATGAGCTGGATGATAGAGGGTACGCCAAAAGATTCTACAAAGGCTTGCGAGACCCCCTATGGCAAGCCCTTTTGTTTATAGCGGACTCTAGTCTGGCGGAGATTATTGATATGGCAAAGAGATTGGAAGCGGACCACTTGGGAAGTGGTAAGAGGCCAGCAGAGGGCGTGATGGAAGCCGGCCCCAGCAACAGAAGGAGGTTTGACAATAAAAGAGGAAGAGGATATCGGAGGGGTGGCGGGCGTTTTCCCCAGAACTTTGGAGAGGAGCGCCCGGTTCCACAACCGCCAACATTACCTCCACCTCCACGGTTTCAGCAACACGGCGGAAGACAGGAACGGGTGTGCTTCGAATGCAACCAACCGGGCCACATTCGGCGCTACTGCCCACAACTGTTTGGTGATGCGCCTCTTGCCTTCCCTCCAGCAGCCCCTCGGGGGCGGGGATATGTGCGTGGTCGAGGACGAGGACCACGAGGAAGAAACCCTGGACCCGCTCGAGATCAGATGTATGCCCTGGACATGACACAAGAGCGGAACCCTCAAGAGATGATTGCAGGTACGATTTGAATTGGTCATTTTGCTTTCATTAATATCCTCTAGTTGCTTGAGATATACTAGACATCTAGCTTGAGTATTATTAATGACACTTAGGCACCGTGATGATCGGCGGGAAACCGGCTCATACGTTATTTGATACGGGTGCCTCACATTCATTCGTGTCTGAAGACTTCATCAAAGATATACACGGAGTGCAATATTTCACTGGTATTGCTCGAAGAGTACGCCTCCCAGACGGATCTGAGATGACGGCAACCGCAAAGTGTGAGTTAGAGATAGCCATTGGGGGAAAGACCTTTGATACCCCTACTATAATTTTGAGAATACCAGAGTTCGACCTCATCCTGGGTATGGCGTGGCTAGATTAGCACCATGCGAGAATCGACTGTGCGGAGAAGCGTATCTATTTGAGACATGGGGATATTGATGTAGTCTTCCAAGGTATAAATTTCGCACCACGAATCTTGTTATCCTCAATCCAGACCTTGAAAGCTCATATGAGAGGGGATGAAGTCTACATGATACGATTCGAACTAAAGGAGATGAAGTTAGATGTGAAGGATGTGCGGGTAGCACGGGATTTTCCTGAGGTATTTCCCGAGAAACTGCCAGGGTTACCCCCGCATAGAGAAGTGGATTTTCAAATTAAGCTTGTTCCAGGAGCTAAGCCTGTCTCCAGGACCCCTTATCGGATGGCCCCAAAAGAACTTGCGGAGTTTAGAGTGCAATTGCAGGAGTTGATAGAATCAGGGTTTGTTCGCCCCAGCTCGTCGCCTTAGGGAGCCCCTGTTCTATTCGTCAAGAAGAAGGATGGAACCCTGCGCTTATGTATAGACTATCGGGAACTTAACCGACTGACAGTACGGAACACCTACCCGTTACCTCGGATCGATGAGTTGTTCGACCAACTGGTGGGAGCGCATTGGTTCTCCAAGTTAGACTTGCGCTCGGGGTACTACCAATTGAGGATACAGGAGGATGATATACAGAAAACGGCTTTCAGCTCAAGGTACGGCTTATATGAGTTCACAGTGATGCCGTTTGGACTCGCAAACGCCCCATCGGCTTTCATGAGCTTGATGAATAAAGTGTTTGAGGCCTATTTAGATGTCTTCGTCATTGTGTTCATTGACGACATCCTAGTCTACTCGAAGACGGAGGAAGAGCATGCCGGACATTTGGCCTTAGTTCTAGAGAAGCTAAAGGAGCACGCCCTGTTCGCCAAGTTTAACAAGTGTGAATTCTGGCTTCAGGAGGTTGCTTTCTTGGGCCATGTAATCAGTGGGGCAGGACTAGCTGTGGATCCAGCCAAGGTGCGTGCTGTGAAGGAGTGGTCACCTTTGAAGTCGGCGGCCGATGTGAGGAGTTTTCTTGGACTTGCCGGATACTACCGCAAGTTCGTAAAAGGATTCTCCAAGATTGCCCTCCCGCTTACTTCCTTGACAAAGAAAGGAGTGCTATTTGAGTGGACACCCCAGTGTGAAGCGGCATTCCAGGAATTGAAGGATAGACTTACCTCTGCCCCCATCCTTGTCCTTCCGTCTGGGAAGGAAGGATTTCAAGTCTATACGGATGCGTCTTATCAGGGGTTAGGAGCGGTGTTGATGCAGCACGGGCACGTAATTGCTTATGCTTCAAGATAATTGAAGAAGCATGAAATCAATTACCCGGTGCACGATTTGGAGCTAGGAGCGGTGGTGTTCGCCTTGAAGGTATGGAGGCATTATCTATACGGCGTCCACTGCGAAATCTTCTCGGACCATAAAAATTTGAAGTACGTCCATACCCAGAAGGAATTGAACTTAAGACAACGGCGGTGGTTAGAGTTTCTATGCGACTATGAGTTCACCTTGAACTACCACCCCGGAAAAGCAAACTCGGTAGCCGATGTGTTGAGTAGGAAAGTACCCGGCTCGAGCCCAGAATCTCGATTGATGAGCATGAAGTTGGCACGGATGATCGAGGAGATGGACATCACCTTAATATTTAAGGCTTCTTCGGAATATACGGAGTACCTGTCCAGCATGAGCATAGTTTGTGATATCCGGGACCGGATCCGAGTGGAGCAAGGATTAGATGCGGCTTTGGCCCCGACAATAAAGTTAATTGAAGACGGGACTACCGACGAATACACACTAAAGGACGGCCTCGTTTACTTTCGCGGCCTACTCTACATTCCCAAAGGTGGCAGAATCCGGGAGGATATTATGAGAGAAGCACATTGCTCTCAATATTCCGTGCACCCAGGAATTTCAAAGATGTACGCCGGCTTACGAAAGACGATGTGTTGGCCAGGGATGAAGAAAGATGTCTGGTACTTTGTCATGCATTGTGAAGCCTGCCAAAGAGTGAAGGCGGAATGTAGGAGCCCTGGCGGCCTGTTGCAGTCATTGCCAATTCCCGAATGGAAGTTCGAGGATATATCCATGGACTTCGTACATGGGCTACCTCGCTCCCGCTCAGGGAATGATTCAGTATGGGTGATCGTTGATCGCCTGACGAAGGTTGCCCGGTTCATTCCTATGAAGAAGGAGGCTCACGTGGATGTCTTGGTACGCCTGTTTGTGGAACAATTTGTACGGTATCACGGCGTACCTAAGACGATAGTTTCGGATCGTGATGGTCGTTTCACCTCCAAGGAATGGAAGGCGGTACAGACGTATTTGGGCTCACGTCTTACTTTCAATACCGCATTTCATCCTCAGACGGACGGACAGTCTGAGCGGACCATCCGAACATTGGAAGATCTGTTAAGGTTGTGTGTGATAGATAGGGGAGAGCCGTGGGAAAGACTCTTGCCCTTGGTGGAATTCTCCTATAACAATAGCCATCAAGCTAGTATTGGCATGGCGCCCCATGAAGCCCTATATGGAAGGAGGTGTAGGACCCCCTTGTCTTGGGTGCAAGATGAAGACCCGAAGACTTTGGGAATTGAGTACATAGATGACACTGATGCGGTGGTTAGGCTAATAAGGGATCGCATGTTGGAGGCTCAAAGTCGACAGGCAAAGTATTACAACACAAGGCACCGTATGGTGGAATTTCAAGCGGGTGATAAGGTGTTTCTAAAAATTCGGCCGATGCATGGAGTGTCACGAGTGCGAGGAGTGAAGAAGCTCAGTCCACGGTATGTTGGGCCCTATGTCATATTAGAAAGGGTTGGCCCTTTGGCCTACCGGCTGGAGCTACCGCCCGAGCTAGAGAATCTCCACGATGTGTTCCATGTGTCGTCGCTTCGGAAGGCGCTGTTGCGGCCCGAACAATACATCCCCACAACTGATGGTACTGTGGCGTCTGACAGATCTGTGCGACTGGAGCCGGTGCGGATCGTTGATAATGAGATAAGAACCTTGCGCCGCAAAAGTGTCCCCTTGGTAAAAGTGCTATGGTCTAATCATGGGAAGGAGGAATTCACATGGGAGCCAATGGATTTGATGCAAAGACGCTACCCGGAGTTGTTTGCTTCAGGTAACTTTATTTAAGAACATATTTTGTTTTCTGTATGCTTTACTCCCCACGACCTCAGCCTGATTTCGGGGACGAAATCTTTTTATTTTGTTTATAGGATTTGTAACGTCCCAATTCGCGCTAGGCCCCTCGCACGTGTTCTGAGTCAAGAGACTCAACTCGGGCTCGGGGTGCACCGACGCGAGGTGTCAGGTGCATAGAATAAGTGTAGGATTGGGTTCAAGGTTACCCCAACCAGTAGCCGAGATGAGGGAACTCGGCTAAGTAAAAGTCGTCGAGAATGGAGGACTGATTCTCGCCGATTCGATGGGTATCGGTGGTCGATACCCGCCGGACATAGAGCTGCAAGTAGACTAAGAGAAATTCGGCGAGAATGCTCGGCGATTCTCGCCGATCGTCGAGAATCCCCTGTTATACCCACCGATCGTCGAGTATCGCTGAGAATACTCAACGCAACCAACGCAGGATGTCCAGTGAGAAGGCTAAGGGAAAATCGTCGGGAATCATTGTTGATTCCCGACAAATTCGTCGAGAATGACCTGACGGTTCTCACCGATCGTCGAGAATGACCTGACGATTCTCGCCGATCGGCGAGAATGACGACTGATTTCCGCCGAATTTTACTTGGGCATTTTCTTCGCCCAGGCAGATTCGCCGGCTTGTACAGGCGGACTGAACCGGACTTCGGGATTCGTGCTGAATGATCCTTGGACCGGTCACTTCAAACTAAACCTAATTTGGGCGGTCCAATTAGAGAGTGACACGTGGCGGAAGGGATTTAGCCTAATATGTAATATAAAAAGGGAGTAAACCAAACCCTAGTCATCGCACCCGATCGTCCTTGCCGAGCCGTCACCGTGCAAACCGACGGGAGCGGAAGAGGAGATATCGTGGGTCGCCGGTGCCGGATTCTGGAGGAGAAGCTCCGCCATTTCCGTGGAAGAGCATGCTAACAAAGCCAAGGATGCCGCCACGGAGAATAACGCGATCCATGGCCGGCAACGGAGGAAACGCCGGAAATGAGGTGAGTTTCCTCCCCTCTCCCTTGGTGCTAGATCTATAGTTATTCTTAGGCGAGACATCGACTCAAACGAGTCTTGATGTGTGAGATGAAGCTTTCTAGGAAGGCCATGCTAGAGCTTGTGCTCTAAAGCTTAGTCGTCTTCAACCTCCCCTCGCTTCAAAGTGATGATAGGGGTGGTCTCGTGAAGAGGAAATGGCTTCAAGAGGGAGAATAAGGGTGGAGGAACTTCTGGATGCGATTTGGGGGAAAATCGCTTGAGGAGGAAGATGAACGGATACCGTTCACTTCGCTTCAAGATGCGTGCAGAATCTGTATTCTGCACGCAGCGACCTTCTTGGCTATTTTTAAGCAAGTAGGGGGCGGATCTGGGCTTTCGACTAAACACGAAAGTTGTAGCCCTTGAAATTACCTTTCCAACGAGTGGTGGCACGTTTTCGGGCGATACCTGTAGCCATGGGAATCCTCAGTCATAGTTGCTGACCGGATTACATACAATTCTAGGTGGTTATAATATGAACTTGGATTCGATGGAATAGATGTTGCAGTTCATCTCGAGGTTGGGTGAATTCCTTTGTGTTAACCACCGAGGTAATGTGAAGATTGATGTTTGAGGATTTGAATCCCTATGCCGAGATGTGAATCAAGCCTAAGAGAATGAAAGGCTTTGTTATATTTGTTAGATCACCATTATGTACATTATCTATAATATGTTGAATTCATTTGGAAGGATTTGTAATTGGTTAAAACTATGGCCAGGATGTGTAATGGATAGTCCAATGCTTAGAGTGTCGTCTCCCCACGGGTAGCATTGTGAAAGTTAACAAGTGCGGTGTTGACCGTCACTAATGGGAATGAGGTTAAGTTGGATAAAATTGGACGGTTGGGCTTGGTCCTCGGTGTTCACGTCCCGAGGCTCCTTCCGTATTTGATGGATGGTTGGGCTTGGTCCTCGTGCTTTCTCCGAGGCTCCTTCCATGCCACGGAATTGTGGAATTGCATGTGGTGTGAGTCGACACGCGGTGTCGTAATCCCGGGTTAAGGATAGTGTGGCGGGTCTACGGGCTCGCCAATCGTCACACCGATGGGAGTTGACAGTTAGACCTTGGGCGGTTGGGCTTGGTCCTCGGTGTTCACGTCCTGAGGCTCCTTCCGTGCCAAGTGAACGGTTGGGCTTGGTCCTCGTGCTCATTTCCGAGGCTCCTTCCGTGTCATACCACAGGCCAGTCAGGGGCTAGGATCTTGGAGCATATTTACCCGAGAGAACCCGCTGAGCCGTAGTACGCATGTGAGCTCCGCTGTTGTGTTCTTAGCATTGAGGCGTACGGAGGCCTAGGCCAGGTAGTGTGGAGACCAGCCTAGTAGTGGAGATGCCCGCTCCACTGTCACCGTTTGGCCACGACGGTTGATGCCTGAGAGGTTAGCTACCTGCTCGAATAGTGGGAACTATAAGTCTGTGTCGACATAGCGATTGCATGTGCTTGAGCATGGGTGTGTCATTGCATTGCATACATAGCATTGCACTTCATTATATACACAAGACCGTCATCGTATAAGTTTGTATGGGCACTCCTATACGATGAGTTACTTTCTGCTGAACGACCCTCAACTTATATGCTTGTATGGGCATCCATATAAGTTGAGTTACTCACTATTCTAGTTATATACTCTCTTGCTGCTGTAGTTCGTAGATTTGAAATAAGAGCTTGTTTATTATACACTGCTGATGTTGCTGCTTATAATATGTATACTCACTTCACCTGTTGTACTACTGTTATTTATATATTGTACCTGTTCCTTTCTCCGCCCGGTGCCGAGGAGTCGCCGGGGGAGCGGATGTGAAACCACTTAGTCTTTTTGACTAACGGTTGCTACGTCTTCCTTTTTAGGAGGAAACCCCGCAGGTGGAGCAGCAGGCTATGCAGACGGACAGCCAGGCCAGGGTGACAGGGCCTGAAGGGACGGTACCATCGCTACCGTCGGTTACCGATGTGAGTGAGAGAGGGATTTTGTTGTAGCCCTTCGGGGCAATTCTGTTTACGTACTCTGATATTAGAAGCTTGTTGTAGCTTCTTTATTTATGATATTATGGACATATGCTTGTTGTGGATTTGACTTTCATATCATTATGGTTGGGTTGGCATTTATCTGTTGATATTGTTGGTAGCCGGCAGAATAGGCGTCTTGTGGTACAGGCTAGCCTGAGTGCTAGTGTCACCGTAAGGCGGCTGTTCTGGGCGTAAGACCCCTCTCGTGCCGTGTCTTGTGTTCCGGGAGGGGGGTCTTACATCCCTAGTGTCCGAGGATGATCCAGAGCTGTATAGGGAGTATCTGGCATCGACGGTGGCCATAGATGATATTCGGAACCGCATCCGGGACGGACAGAGGACAGATGCATGGGCAGAGCTGATATTTCGAGCCTTGGAGGAGGGTTCGACAGGAGATTATTCCCTGAGAGATGGATTGCTACATTTCAGAGGCAGAGTATATATATGTAACACCCCAAAATGTTGTAGGAGCGACGGGGATCGCTTTTGGCCAAGACAAAGTTTTGGTGTAGGTGACACAGACCCCGACACGGGCGTGTCGGAGGCCGTGTCGGGCGTGTCGAGCTCAGGTCGTGCGGTCGACGCTTTGGCAGTCGACGATCGTAGAAGGCTGGAACACGGCCTAGGACACGGGCGTGTCCCAGGGCGTGTCAGGCACACGGCCTGGGACACGGGCGTGTCCCAGGGCGTGTCACTTTGGGCTGTTTTCTGAGGAAGGCACACGGGCCATGACACGGACCCTGACACGGGCGTGTCAAATTCGATACGGGCGTGTCGGGTGCCGTGTCACAGGCCGTGTCCTTCTTGGGTTGGGAAAACTGGCCGATCGCACATGGGGGGCGTGACACGGGTCTCGACATGGGCGTGTCAAGAGGTGACACGGGCGTGTCGAAGGCCGTGTCAAAGGCCGTGTGCTGGTTTTTCGAATCGGTCGAGATGGCGAATGGGTGACACGGCCAGGCACACGGCCGTGTTGCAACCCGTGTTCGGCCCAGATTTTATGATTTCAGATCTAATCTTGGCCGTTCGTTTCCTTGACTTTGGATCCGACGGTGGGGGCTGCTCCTGGGTGGTTTTAGCCGGGATTTAGGGTTGGAAATCCTCATTTCCTTTAGCCATTCTCTCTCTAAGAGTTTAGAGAGAAGGGAGAGCAAGGAGGAAGGAGGAGTCCAAGATCCGGCCGCCGGAGGAGCTTCGGAGCTCCGAATCGCGATCCGAGTCCAGATCCGCGGAGGTGACGCCGTTGCGGTGCTTTCCAACCGCATAGTTTTCGATGGCGCCGCGGAAGAACGCAAGGGTAACGATTTCTCATCTTTGGGCATGTGAAGCCCTTTTTCCCTTTGCATAGGAAGCCCTCTCTCGCGAGTGAGCGAAGAGTTGGAGCGTTCCTTGGGGTAGATATGTAAAGTCCCCCTTGTGTAGAGTCCGTATGCGAAAATGGACATAGGCATTGCGTGTGAAGCCTATCCGGACAAGTAGAGCCGGATCGGTGATGTTGCATTGCATTTGAACCGGGGAAGACTCCGGGTGTTTGGGCGTTTTTCGGGTTTTCTACGTGGTAGATTGCATCAGGGAGCCTTGGAGATTAACTCCAAGGTGCACCCAGAAAACTGGGCAAAATCGAGTTTTGCCAACACGATGGCCGGGGAGCCAACGTGAACATAACCGGGTTATGTGATTGTTGTGGCGGAAACGGGACTCGGTGAGTCTTGACCTGCGCATATGGCTTAAATTGTCGTTGCGATATGAGCACGGGTCAGGCGGAACCGTACCCGATCTATGTCGTTCGGTGGTACCGTTTGCATGGATGAGAGTCTTCGGCGGTCTATGGCTTAAATTGCCGTGACCAAGGCCAAGAAGACAAAATGCTCATATGGTTGGCCGTCCAAGGGGCGGTGGTGGAACGGGAACGTCTATGGCTTGAATTGACGTGACGTTGGCCGGTTCGCCGTGAATGTGCCCTGAGTGCATGGGGTGTGTGGCCGTGCGAGCCTACGCCTGTGTTGAAGTGTGTTTACACTATTGTTGTTGCCTACTAATAAAGTACAGGGAAAGAGCATCGCCTCCCCGATCTTGGGGGCGGGATCGTTATAATTTGGTCAGCATTGCTGACCGTTGCTATTGTTTGCCACCGGGCGGTGGTTTGTTGCTTGCAGGTGCTGCGGAGCCGAGCGGAAAATAGCGGGCTAAAGCCCATGTTGCGGTGCTGGCCCTCGAAGGCCTAACCCCCTTTTATGCTTTCCGTTTATTTCATGTATGGCCGGCCTGCGAGCCGGTAAGACATGTTTTGTTAAGCAAACATTGTAAGGTCATAAGGCCGGTACTTTTGTATTATTCATTTCTACTATTATTTCTGTAGTGGACATTCTTGCTTGGCAGGGTTCTTGTATTTGTGCAACTTAATAAATTGCTTCCGCTAGAATGACTCTGTGTAGGACGTTGGTGTCTGGTTGTATGGTTTCAACGCGTAACCAACCGGTCTGTCCGTAGTATATGGCGTCGGGCCCCGGCCGGACCTACTGCTATATGCTATGCGACGGATAGGGGTGTTACAAATTGGTATCAGACTACTGGTTTCGGTCAACCTTAAATGAATTTTGGACGAATTCACTTTAAGGGGTGATGAGCACATGTGTGCGTCATCGTTATAACATGAAAAGAACCCATGAATGTCCACTTAGGAATGAAAATACACATGTTTGAGGAACCTGTGTGTTCCTATAATTGTTGTTTGCAGTAATTTTTGGTCGCTTATCGGTGTTTTGCACGATTATAGGTGACCAGAAGTGGTGTTGGACCGTCAAAACGGCCAGGTTCTGAGGCAAGCAGTGCGCCAAGTGAAGCGCCTGCAACACCTCCGTCTGCCGAGACCATTAGATTGGTGGCAGAAGCTGTTTTTGCTATGATTAATGCGCAACCTACAAGACAGGTGCAGCAGCCTGCTCCTGCGGGGGAGCAAGTGCCGCTCCAAGCGGCGGAGCCTGGAAGGGTTGAGCAGGTGGCAGTGGAGCCGGAGTTGCCAAGGAGAGCAACTGAAAGACAGTTGAAGCATGTGATGGGCTTCCACCCACCGGTGTTCTCGGGAACGGGAACCCCGACCCAGGCTGAAGATTGGCTCTCAAGAGTCAATAGGGTGATGACAGCTACTGAAACGGAAGAGTGGCAGAAGACCACGATAGCGACGTTCCTGTTGGATGGGGACGCAAGGTTATGGTGGGAAGGCCTAGAACTACACCAGTTTAGGGGAAGGCCGTTGGCCGAAGTTTCTATGGCGGAGTTTTCGAGACTGTTCATGGCTCGATACCTCCCCTCAGCGCAGAGGATCGCATTGGAGAACGAGTTCCAAAAGTTGGTGCAAGGAGATAGCACTGTAGACGAGTACCTCCACGAGTTTACTCGGTTGGGGAGATATGCTAGTGCTACCTTTGCCGACGAGGAGCGAAAGACTAACCGCTTCTACGAAGGGTTAAGAGATGAGCTGAGGTTGCTACTGTCAGGGCCCATGACGCAGGGTTTCCTAACCTTGGTCAACTCGGCCCGGTCCTTGGAGAAGGACATGAGAAATGTGCAAGCTAAGAAGGATTTTGACGGGAAGAAATCGGAGTTCAAAGCGCCGACTACGTCGAAGTCGGGCTATCGAAAATTCTTCAAGAAGACTAGGACGTCGGGTCCAGCTTCTTCTACAGGTGCCTCGGGGGCAACTACCAACCGAACCCCGGGCGCTTGTTTCACGTGTGGAAAGACGGGGCACTTTGCCCGTGACTGCTGGAGTGGACGCTCAAAGTCCGAAAGGAAACAAGGAGCTACTTACGAAGAGAAGGGCAAAGCGGTGGAGTCGACGGCATCTCATTATGCTCCGACTCAGCCTAGAGTCTATAACTTGGGCCAGTAGGAGGCCATTAAGCAAGCAGATGTGGTGACAGGTATGAATTAATTTATAGTAAGTTGACTTTAAAATACCATTACCTATTGCTTGTTAGGCTAATGTCTTTTGCTTAGGCTTTGTGGTGATTAGCGATAGTCCGGCACGGGCACTGTTCGATACGGGAGCTTCACACTCCTTCTTGTCCGAAAATTTTATATCGCGCATCGGAGTCACTTCTTCGACGGCGAAGGACAAGTTGGATGTGCTGCTACCGAATGGGTGCTCGATGCGTGCGGACAGAGTGTGCGCCGTAAAGGTTCACATAGGGAGCCAAGAGTTCGACTTGCTAGCGTCATTGCTGCCACTAGTAGAGTTCGACGTTATCTTTGGGATGGATTGGCTTTCGGAGCAGAAGGCTTGGATTGACTGTGACCGGAAGGAGGTCAAGCTGGGTGTTGGGCTGGGGACAACATTCGAGGGACTCAAGGGGTCGAGCAAGGCGCTGATGTCTGCTCTTCAGGTGGTAAAGGCAGTTCGTGCTGGTGCAGAGCTGTTCTTCGCAATAGTGGGGACTGTGGAGCCAAAGTCCACGTTGGATAGCATCCCGGTTGTTTGTGAATACCCCGATGTGTTCCCGGATAGTCTTCCCGGAGCCCCACCGCAGCGGAAGATTGATTTCACCATCGAGCTCGTACCGGGGGCCAAATCGGTGTCACGTGCTCCGTATAGGTTGGCGCCTAAGGAGATGGCGGAGTTGAAAGTTCAGCTAGAGGAGCTGATGGGGCAAGGTTATGTGCGTCCAAGCTCGTCGCCTTGGAGCGCACCGGTCCTCTTCGTTAAGAAGAAGGATGGTAGTATGCGGTTGTGTATCGACTACAGAGAGTTGAACAAGCTGACGGAGAAGAACAAGTACCCGATCCCGAGGATTGATGATCTCTTTGATCAGTTAGTCGGATCGTCGGTATATTCTAAGTTGGACTTGAAGTCGGGGTACTATCAGTTGAGGATAAGGGAATGTGATATCCCGAAGACGGCGTTCAGCACAAGGTATGGGCATTTCGAGTTCACGGTCATGCCGTTTGGACTGACGAATGCACCATCGGTGTTTATGGACTTGATGAACAGGACGTTCCGAGATTTCCTGGATCGCTTTGTAATCGTCTTTATTGACGATATATTGGTGTACTCGCAGTGCGAAGAAGATCACTTCAAGCACTTGCATCTGGTGTTGGAGACTTTGAGGAGGAATGAGCTTTATGCGAAATTCTCCAAGTGCGAGTTCTGGCTACCCTCAGTAGCGTTCCTTGGTCACATTGTTAGTGGGGAAGGTATAGCGGTGGATCCGACGAAGATCGTTGCGATACGGGAGTGGCCTGCGTTGTCTTCTGTCACGGAAGTCCGTAGTTTTCTCGGGCTTGCCGGATATTACAGGCGCTTCGTAGAGAACTTCTCGCGGATAGCGCTACCTCTCACGAAGTTGACAAGGAAGGATCAGAGATTCTTGTGGACGCAGGAGTGCGTGCAAGCGTTTGAGGAGCTGAAGAGACGGTTGACCACGGCGCCAGTGCTTAGTTCGCCGAGTGGGACCGAGGGCTTCGAGGTGTATAGCGACGCTTAGGGTAGTGGCTTGGGCTGCGTATTGTTGCAGCATGGGAGTGTGATAGTGTATGGATCGCGTCAGTTGAAGGTGC
Source organism: Platanthera zijinensis (assembly GCA_039513925.1). NCBI lineage: Eukaryota > Viridiplantae > Streptophyta > Magnoliopsida > Asparagales > Orchidaceae > Platanthera > Platanthera zijinensis. The sequence goes on from CM077092.1 coordinate 161,277,893, forward strand.
ATGAAAGAAATTATCCGGTGCACGACTTGGAGTTGGCGGCCGTGATTTTTGTACTCAAGTTGTGGAGGCACTACCTATACGGCGTAAGAGTCGATATATACACCGATCACAAGAGCCTAAAGTACTTGTTGGATCAAGAGGACCTTAATATGAGGCAGAGGAGGTGGATGGAGTTCCTGGGGGACTACACCTTCAAGATTCATTATATACCCGGGAAAGGAAATGCGGTTGCTGATGCGTTGAGTCGCAGGGCTCCCGCCCAAGCCAACTGGTTGTCGTTGCATGATGAGCGACTGATACGGGAGTTGGAGGAGCTTGAGATCTGTTGCGTTGACAAGCAGACGAGCGCCAAAGCAATGTTAAACTGGACAGAGGTGCAGTATGACCTGGCTGACCGGGTTCGGCAGGCATTGGAGTTAGATGACTCCATGAAGGAGCTTATGGAGGCAGCGTTGGATGGGTCAAATTCCCAGTTTTCAGTGGAAGATGGGTTGCTAAGGAAGGATCATCGGTTGTGTGTCCCAAGCGGGAGTAACCTATGGGCGGAGTTGATGTACGAGGCTCATCATATTAAGTACTTGATCCACCCAGGGAGCACAAAGATGTACCGTGACCTCAAGAAGCTGTTTTGGTGGCCGGGGCTTAAGAAAGATGTGGCGTTGTTTGTGGCTAAGTGCCAAACGTGCGCCTTGGTGAAGGCGGAGTGCCAAAAGCCGGGAGGATTTCTGAAGTCCTTGCCTATACCGGTGTGGAAGTTCGACGACATATCTATGGACTTTGTGCATGGGCTGCCAAGGTCGCAGAAAGGGAACGACGCCATCTGGGTGATCGTAGACCGGCTAACAAAGTTGTCACACTTCATTCCGCATAGGAAGGATGATCCAGTGGAGAAATTGGCAAAGTTGTATGTCGACAATATAGTTAGACTGCATGGTGTGCCTCGCAGCATTGTGAGTGATCGCGATGGGCGTTTCACGTCCAATGATTGGAGGTTGGTGCAGCAGATGCTGGGGACAAAGTTAAAGTTCAGCACAACCTTCCATCCGCAGATGGATGGGCAGACCGAGAGAGTCAATAGAACGTTGGAGGACATGCTACGCATGTGTGTCCTAGACTTCGGGAAGCATTGGGAGGACCACCTGTATTTGGTGGAGTTTGCGTACAATAATGGCTACCAAGCGAGTATACAAATGGCACCCTTCGAGGCCCTGTATGGTAGGAAGTGTCGCACGCCATTATCGTGGCTTGAAACGGTTGAGGCAAGGTTGTACAAGAAGCAGGAGGTGGAGAGTGCTACCTCGTTGGTGCGGATCATTCGGGAGCGCTTGTTGATCGCTCAGGACAGACAGGCTAAGTACTACAATGCCAAACATCGGAATGTGGAGTTCGCGGTGGGTGATTGGGTGTACTTGAAAGTAAAGCCGTTCAAGGGTGTTTCGCGGGTGAGACACTTGAAGAAGCTGAGCCCAAGATACCTTGGACCCTTTGAGATTCTGGAGCGGGTCGGCGAAGCGGCTTATCGTTTGAAGTTATCGGTAGAGTTGAGTGAGCTACACGATGTGTTCCACATCTCTGTGTTGCGGAAGGCGGTGCAAGAGCCTTCGCTAGTGATCGTAGTTGATCAAGTACCGGTGGACGAAGGGTTGACGACTAAGGTCAAGCCCGTTTGTATTGAAGATGTTGAGGTCAAGAGACTCCGTAACAAGGAGATCCGGATGGTTAAGGTCCGGTGGGATAATTGCGGGCGTGAGGAGCTCTCTTGGGAACGGGAGCAGACTATGCTGGAGGAGTACCCGGAATTGTTCCGCTCAGGTACTGATTTACGTTAAGTCCTGTTTTTCCTTTATTAATTTCGTGGGCGAAATTCTTTAAGGAGGGTAGAATTATAACACCCCAAAATGTTGTAGGAGCGACGAGGATCGCTTTTGGCCAAGACAAAGTTTTGGTGTAGGTGACACGGGCCCCGACACGGGCGTGTCAGAGGCCGTGTCGGGCGTGTCGAGCTCGGGTCGTGTGGTCGACGCTTTGGCGGTCGACGATCGTAGAAGGATGGAACACGGCCTGGGATACGGGCGTGTCCCAGGGCGTGTCAGGCACACGGCCTGGGACACGGGTGTGTCCCAAGGCGTGTCACTTTAGGCTGTTTTCTCAGGAAGGCACACGGGCCATGACACGGGCCCTGACACGGGCGTGTCAAATTCGACACGGGCGTGTCGGGTGCCGTGTCACAGGCCGTGTCCTTCTCGGGTTAGGAAAACTGGCCGATCGCACACGGGGGGCGTGACACGGGTCTCGACACGGGCGTGTCAAGAGGTGACATGGGCGTGTCGAAGGCCGTGTCAAAGGCCGTGTGCTGGTTTTTCAAATCGGTCGAGACGGCGAATGGGTGACACGGCCAGGCACACGGCCGTGTTGCAACTCGTGTTCGGCCCAGATTTTATGATTTCAGATCTAATCTTGGCCGATCGTTTCCTTGACTTTGGATCCGACGGTGGGGGCTGCTCCTGGGTGGTTTTAGCCGGGATTTAGGATTGGAAATCCTCATTTCCTTTAGCCATTCTCTCTCTAAGAGTTTAGAGAGAAGGGAGAGCAAGGAGGAAGGAGGAGTCCAAGATCCGACCGCCGGAGGAGCTTCGGAGCTCCGAATCGCGATCCGAGTCCAGATCCGCGGAGGTGACGCCGTTGCGGTGCTTTCCAACCGCATAGTTTTCGATGGCACCGCGGAAGAACGCAAGGGTAACGATTTCTCATCTTTGGGCATGTGAAGCCCTTTTTCCCTTTGCATAGGAAGTCCTCTCTCGCGAGTGAGCGAAGAGTTGGAGCGTTCCTTGGGGTAGATATGTAAAGTCCCCCTTGTGTAGAGTCCGGATGCGAAAACGGACATAGGCATTGTGTGTGAAGCCTATCCGGACAAGTAGAGCCGGATCAGTGATGTTGCATTGCATTTGAACCGGGGAAGACTCCGGGTGTTTGGGCATTTTTCGGGTTTTCTACGTGGTAGATTGCATCAGGGAGCCTTGGAGATTAACTCCAAGGTGCACCCGGAAAACTGGGCAAAAGCGAGTTTTGCCAACACGATGGCCGAGGAGCCAACGTGAACATAACCGGGTTATGTGATTGTTATGGCAGAAACGGGACTCGGTGAGTCTTGACCTGCGCATATGGCTTAAATTACCGTTGTGATATGAGCACGGGTCAGGCGGAACCGTACCCGATCTATGTCGTTCGGTGGGACCGTTGGCATGGATGAGAGTCTTCGGCGGTCTATGGCTTAAATTGCCGTGACCAAGGCCAAGAAGACAAAATGCTCATATGGTTGGCCGTCCAAGGGGCGGTGGTGGAACGGGAACATCTATGGCTTGAATTGACGTGACGTTGGCCGGTTCGCCGTGAATGTTCCCTGAGTGCATGGGGTGTGTGGCCGTGCGAGCCTACGCCTGTGTTGAAGTGTGTTTACACTATTGTTGTTACCTACTAATAAAGTGCAGGGAAAGAGCATCGCCGCCCCAATCTTGGGGGCGGGATCGTTATAATTTGGTCAGCATTGCTGACCGTTGCTATTGTTTGCCACCGGGCGGTGGTTTGTTGCTTGCAAGTGCTGCGGAGCCGAGCGGAAAATAGCGGGCTAAAGCCCATGTTGCGGTGCTGGCCCTCGAAGGCCTAACCCCCTTTTATGCTTTCCGTTTATTTCATGTATGGCCGGCCTGAGAGCCGAAGTATGTAAGACATGTTTTGTTAAGCAAACATTGTAAGGCCATAAGGCCGGTACTTTTGTATTATTCATTCATACTGTTATTTCTGTAGTGGACATTCTTGCGTGGCAGGGTTCTTGTATTTGTGCAACTTAATAAATTGCTTCCGCTAGAATGACTCTGTGTAAGACGTTGGTGTCTGGTTGTATGGTTTCAACGCGTAACCAACCGGTCTGTCCGTAGTATATGGCGTCGGGCCCCGGCCGGACCTACTGTTATATGCTATGCGACGGATAGGGGTGTTACAATATACCCGCAGGAGGCCGGATTCGGGAGGACATCATGGCGGAGGCGCATTGTAGCAGATATTCTATACACCCGGGGATCAGCAAGATGACGGCAGATTTGAAGAAGATGATGTTTTGGCCAGGGATGAAGAAGGACATTAGTACTTCGTGACCCATTGCGAGGCATGTCAGTTGGTGAAGGCGGAGTGCAGGAACCCCGCAGGACTATTGCAGCCACTCCCGGTGCCGGAGTGGAAGTTTGATGATATAGTTATAGATTTTATACATGGGCTTCCCCGGTCTCGGACAGGGAATGACTCGATCTGGGTGATTGTTGATCGGTTGACGAAGGTGGCCCGCTTTATACCAATCAGGAAGGATGACTCGGTGGGAGTGCTGGTACGGAAGTTCGTGGAGCAGTATATCCGATATCATGGCGTGCCCAGGACGATAGTGTCGGACCGCGATGGACGGTTTACATCCAGGGAGTGGCGGTCATTGCAGGCATATATGGGCACCCGATTGACTTTTAGCGCAGCCTTCCACCCTCAGACGGACGGACAGACGGAACGCACCAATCGGACGCTGGAAGATCTTTTGAGGCTATGCATTTTGGACCGCGGGGAACAATGGGAGAAGCTCTTACCCCTGGTCGAGTTCTCCTATAATAACAGCTACCAGTCCAACATTAGGATGATGCCTTATGAAGCCTTGTATGGACGGAAATGCAGGACCCCGCTTTCTTGGGTTCAGGACGAGGATCCGAAGGCGTTGGGATCGGACTTTGTTGAAGACACCAAGGCTCAGGTGAGACTGATCAGAGACAGGATGTTAGAGGCGCAGAGCAGACAAGCTAAGTATTATGACGTCCGGCATCGTCAGGTGGAATTTCAGGTGGGGGGCCGAGTGTTTTTGAAGATCCGGCCCATGCATGGAGTTTCACGGGTGCGTGGTCGGAGAAAGAAGCTCAGCCCTAGGTATATGGGCCTTACAGGATCCTGGAGCGGATCGGGGCCCTAGCTTACAGGCTGGAGTTGCCACCAGAGCTGGCAGCTCTACACGACGTCTTCCACATTTCTTCGCAGAGAAGGGCTCTACTACGCCCGGAGCAGTAGATTTTGACCCCCGAAGGGCCGGTAGCTTTGAACCGATCTGTTCACTTGGAGCCGGTTCGAATCGATGACAAAGGAGTACGGATCTTGCGCCGCAAGAAGATCCCCTTAGTCAAGGTTCTATGGAGTAATCATGGTCAGGAGGAGCACACCTGGGAACCGCAGGACCTGATGAGGCAAAAATACCCGGAGTTGTTCAGTCAGGTATACATCACCACCTCTCAGTATACTATAAATTACCTTCTTGTATTGAACCGGTAGGACTAGGTAAGGGAAATTGAGAACCTAGGCATGAGCAGAAAAGTAGGGGCTAATCTTTTGTTTATTGGGGAGATTGTCTTCGTTTATCAAACAAGTAGTCTCGCTTCGACTCAATAGAAGAAAAAAAATCGTATGAGATGTTACAAGTTTAATTTATTTCAGTAGAAATCCCCATAGGCTCAACCTCAATTTCGGGGATGAAATTTTTGTTTTGTTTATTGGGATTTGTAACATCCCATTTTCGGCTAGACCCCTAGGAGTCGTTCTGTCGTGACAGAACCCTAGGGAGCCCAAAAATTGAGGTCCATCGACCTAGACTTGGAGTCACGGGTTGGTCACGCCCGTGACCGACCCATCACGCCCGTGACCGACCCGTCACACCCGTGACTAGGGCGTGACCCCATTGACGATCGTCGATCTCAAGAAGACGATCGTCGAGCGCAGGATTTGCAACCCGGGCCTGTCACGCCCGTGACCTACGTGTCACGCCGTGACCTTGGGCGTGACCCCCTTCGACGATCGTCGATCTCCGCGTGATGATCGTCAAGGGCAGAATTTGCATCATGACCCTGTCACGCCCATGACCCACATGTCACGCCTGTGACCTAGGGCGTGACCACCCTTCGACGATCGTCGATCTCAGGTCGACGATCGACGAACCCAAAATTTGTCACCCAACCCTGTCACGCCCGTGACCTACGTGTCACGCCCGTGACAAAGGCCGAAACGTCAGCCAGGCTAGAAATTTCTGTAACCCAAGTCATAATCAATTCTGATTATGGGAATTTACAGCAGGAGTATTTATGGGCCGTTTCTTTCTCTAATTACTTAGTAAACTGAGCAAGTGTTGGTCCAATAGGAAATCGCCACCTAGATCAGTCTTCTCATCTTCCAACGTTTTCTTTCCTCCACCATAACCGAAATACTATTAAGAGAGAGAATTCATGGCCATGAAAGCTTCACCCTTTCCCCTCCCCACTTGGAGATCTATAAAAACCTCCTTAGACCAAGAGGAGAAGGTTACACCCTTGACCAAATGGATTCGGATTTCTGCTCTTGCTGTACAAGAAGTTCGAGAACGCCACCACCGCGCCATGACAATCCGACGTTCATCTCGTCTCCAAATCGCGAACAAGGTCCTCCTCTACTTCTTCTCTTATGGGTAGATCTTAGGATCTTAGAAATGAAGTTCGTGCTCAATGGAGCCGAACCTATCTCGAGTTTTCATGGAAAATTATGAAAAATATATTTTTCGGGTACGCCGGAAACCGCCACCTCCGGCGGCCAAACCACCGCCGACCGATAACCATCGCCTCGACGGAGGTGGTGGTGGTGGTGGCTGGCCAGGCAAGTGACCAGACGGCCGACGATGGATCGCGGAAGAGCTACAGGAAATATGAGTTTTCTGTATTCTGTCTTCGGGTTCTGTAGAAGATGAACAGTAAAATCACTTTATAATATATAAATTATGTATATAATACATAATGAAAAGATACATTAATTGAGTATATTTTGAGGCTGCAAAACGAGGCACTTAAAGGCCGATTTAGGAAAAATAGTCAGTAACGAAAGTTGTAGCCCTTCGAGTCTAGATTAATTTAAAATTTATTTCAACTCGTTTGGGTAAGCGGCTCAACCGCAGAACCCGTTTTAGTGGGGGCTGTACCTAGAGTTGGGCAGGAACTAAAATGAATGTCCACGCTTCGTACCTCGTCCAAATGACCTGAAATTTGGGCAGTGGGTCAACCTTAGCCATATCTAGAGGCTGCCCAAAAATGGGAATTTTTGGAGACACTTTGTCTAAAGTTTTTGTTTTAATTTAATAAAGTTAGAGTAATTTATTTAAGTGGTCATATGGCCTCCAAACCCTCCCAAATTTTGGTGAGTGGTCCCTAGCTATAAAACCTAGCTTTGTACAAAATTTCAACTCATTGGTATGAGTTTTGGATAGGGAGTCACCTATTCTTAACCAGACAATAGTGAGGCATTTTTGAGTAAAAAGTGCACTAGAGGTTGGAACGGTCAAATCACCTCAACAGAGGCTGATATTTCGACCACTGACTTGGAAGGGTTATTATAACCCACTTGGATAAAATGGTGTGATTTAGGGTCTGTTTACCTTAGGATCCAAACTCAAACCCTAAATGGAGGGTTTTGAGGGTTGTGAAGGGCATGGGGGCAAATGCCCTCATATTGTCTTGAGATTCAGTAGAGTCGACGTTAACATAATATAAATCATCTGGATGGAATCTTGGAGGATTTGGAGATAGGTAGATACCTCAAAACCCTAATCTTAGCTTTAGGGTAAAATACTAATTAAGAACAATCCATTACTAAACATTATTTAAAGGCTGTGAAACTCAGGTAGAGTGAGTTTTGGAGAGGGTAGATTTTATATAAATTTTACTGGAATTTTATGATGTTTATTTCCAGCACTTCATGTGTAAAGTTGATTATAGCCTTAATTGATGTTTTAATTATTTGTACCTTTCTGATCATTAAAATCTCATGAAATATTGTAAGTAAATGTTTTAGGACAGAATGATTACCCTTGAATTTTTGTATAATTTTTAGTTGAGTAAATCCAGTACTTCCTTCACAAATATTAAAAATGGGTTCTATGCTTTGGAAATTAATTATGGATGATATTATTACTGAAAAATTATGAAATTTGGCCAATGCTATTTTTAAGGCTTTATCTGCATAGTATAATTTATTTATAATTTTTGGAAGAATATTCTCTGTACTTGATTCATAAATAACGAAATGTAGAAGTTATGGCTAAAATAGTTTTAGTGCCCTTTTGATGATAGAAAAATTATGATACTTTGAATTTACCATATTGAGATAACATACTATTATTATAATTTTGTTGGACATCTTGCATGAGAACTTAAGGTAGTTCATGTTCAAACCGGTAGCCCTCAGAATTTTTGAGGAAATTAGTTAAATGTCAGATAAATTAGGAAAATTACCATTTTCTGGATTTATGTTAATTATATCATGATAAGTCTCCAGTAAATAATTTAGGGCATTTGGAAGAGTTTTGGATCATTGCATAACCAGTTCGACATATAGTCTACGTTGGTCTGCATATAACATATTGTTAAATTGCAATAGGACATGATCTGGGATAGTGGTTGAAGTTAGTCATTTTATCTTGGTGGATAGATGAGGAGGATATCGCAATAGAATGAAATAAAGAATAGTAAGAGGTGGTGATAGCTAGAGTTAAGAGGTGCTCGGGTTCGACGAAAGATCGTCTTTCCCGAGAGAGGAAGGTTAAAAATCACCCTAGGTTAGTCTATCGTAATATGAGAAGGGAATGGGTAAAGGGAATTCTACCAATAACAATAAGTGCCTTGCTAAAAGGAATGATGGGTTTCAGCAACCATCATAGTTCCTAGTGCTATTTGAGAGCCCTTCACGGGGAATACCGGGGGCAGTCCTGGGTTAACCTAAACTGCATTAACAAACTGACAAGAGTAACATAGTAATTAGGATCTCACGTTTCACAAACACTGTTAGCACAGGAAGATTGATGGGAGCTTAGGCTCGGTTGGTTAAGAGACGGACGGAATGGTCCGGGGAGCTTCGGCTCGGTTGGTTAAGAGACGGACGTTTTGGTCCGGGGAGCTTCGGCTCGGTTTTTGTGTGAATTACGATTAAATTTGCATGTGCATAAAAGGAATGAAAATTAAGGTGGTGGGTCTTCGGTATTGGAGGGTCGATGCACCGACGCCAATACGCTGACTCGACAAGTGTGGTTTTTACACTTCGCCAAAGCTAAGTCCGGTGCGCCAGCCGGCAAGAGTCTGCAGGAGTCCGCTTAGTGCACCAAGCGTTGAGGCGTACGATAGGTCTGACCGATAGTGCTTTACTGGTTTATAGGTGGGCGAGGCCCAACCCACCGCTTCCGTCTGCCACTACGGAGGTATCCTGGGAGGTAACGGCTCCGAAAGGGGGAACTAAAGGTCTGTGTGCATAGAGTCGGGTGTGTGAGTTGCACTTGCTTGTTCCATCATACCCACTTGCATGTCATAGCATAATCGATTCATTTAACCCCTGACACCTAAAGTATAAGTTGAATGGGACGCTTATACATTAGGACTTGCAAAATGACCCCTTGGTCTATAAGCTTGTATGGGCAAGTTTATAAATTAAGGTTAAATTCAATATATATATGCTGCTGTTTGATAACCGACACCCCAACGTATAAGTGGTATGTGACACTTTATACGATGGGAGCCTTGCAGAAGATCCCTTGGCTTATGCGCTTCTGCACATAAGTTAAGGTTACTTTACCTATTTTCTGTTTCTGTCATATTAATTATAGAATAGCTAGATTAGTTCCGCTGTCACCTGTTTGCTTTTGATTTAATCTCCACCTTCGTGTACTTCCCTTTCTTCCTCTCCGCTCGGTACCTAGGAGCCATGGGGAAAGGGGTAGGGGATGATAAGGCTTAGTCTTTATGACTAACGGTTTTTGAACCGCATCATTTAGGGGATCGTGGAGCCCAACATGGAGGAGCAGCCCCAGAGACCGGTGCGCTTGGAGATGGGGCAGTCTAACTCCGGAGTTCATACAGCCGGGACCGTGAGTCTCGACCTTGAGTAGTTTCTGTCTTTGCTTCCGCATGAGTGATTTGTAGTGAGGACATGATTATACCGGGCTTAAGCCCGCATATTCTATTACTCTGATGTATTATTCTGTGGACACTCCCTTCGTGGAGTTTTATTTATATATATGTGATTTATCTAGTGGACATGCTTGTACAACCCCGTATCCAGCGAGTGGGCTAACAGGAGCCGACCCGGCCGGCCCAAAACGCCTCCGAGCCCCAGGCGAGTTCAGCAGGATACGCCGAGTCTAGCATGCCGAGTATGAGCTCGGCAATCGTCGAACCGAGCTCGAAGATAGTAGAGCTGAGCCTGGCGAGAGGCCATTCATCATGGGGTCGGCCGAGTACGTGCTCGCCTAGAGCCGAGGGGTTGGCGAGTGCCAACGCAACCGTCATCTGCGAGCAAGGGCTTCAGGCCCAACTTTCCAGGCCTGAGGCGAGGCGAGCCGGATCATGGCATGGGGAAAGGCGAGCTCATCCAACGCCCTCTCCCGCGGCATTGAGAGAGGCGAGCTCACTCGCCACTTTTCACCTCGGCGTGGGGGGAAGCCTTCTCACGCCCATACTCGCCATCCCTGCCCAATAGGCTCTTCTCAGGGCCGGCTCGCCCTTCAGTTGTGGGGTGTTCTTTCCGTGTTGCCCCCTTTGAGTTGCCTGTAGTCCTCGAAAACAGTGAAGGTTGTATATTAGCAGGCCATCTTTTCCTATAAATAGGACCCAAGGGGTACCTCAGAGGGCACGTTTTACTAATTCTCCGGCCTATTAGCGCTTTCTGAGGTACCTTAGCCCGGCATTTGGCTAAGGAGGGGAAGCGCTCTAAGATCTTCCGGGTGTGTGGTGGGACCTCCACGCCGGGCCCTTGGTCTAGTCCTTAGTTCTTCTTTCTTCTTGTCATTTTCTTGCAGGAGCGAAGTAGGTGCGCGGCCACCCCTTCCCCAAGGGTCGAACTCCACAAGAGGCCGGTTTTCCGGTTTCAACACTTTGGTGCGGTGAGCGTGGAGCGTGGTCAGCACAGAAAATCTTCCACAAGACTAATGGCAAGAGACGAGGGACAAGGTTCAGGAAGGGGGGACTCGCCACTCCCTCCCCCTCCCGCGACGGCAGGGATATCCGCGGAGCTCAGGGAGGAAGTGCTCGGGCTGGTTAGGGTCGCACTCGGCATGCGAGCCGAGAGTACGACGCCTGCGGTGCCCGTGGTCGCCGATCCAGCGTTAGGCAACGATGCGCCCCTCAGGCGCGCAGGGAAGGAGGTCGCGAGCGAGGGGGAGCGCGAGCCGAGAGGGCGAGTCCTCTTTCCGGGCTCGGCGGGCGAGTATCTGTTCGCCGAGACGGCAGGGAGGGAGTTCCCAACTCGCCCATCTGAAGGAGGAAGTCCCTTCAGCGAGTTCGTCTCGTCAGCCCCGGTCCCGAAAGGATTCCGAGAGCCGGAGATGTCCTACTACTCAGGAAAGGGAGATCCGACCCAGCACATCCAGTGGTTCGAAGACGTGGTGTCAATCCGACAGATGTCGGATGGTTTCAAGTGTAGGCTCTTCGCCATCACCCTCAGGGAAAAAGCGAGGGAGTGGTTTCATCAGCTCCCGGCCGGTTCCATCTACTGCTTCGAGGATTTGCGCAGAGGATTCATGCTGAGATTCACCACCTCGAAGAAGAGGAAGAGGGAGGTCGAGTCCCTGTTCCGTATCAAGCAGAAGGTAGGGGAGACCCTGGGAAGTTACCTGGACAGGTTCCAGGAGGAACTGTCTCAGGTACAAGAGATGCCAGGGCACACCATGATGGTGGCCTTCACCCTGGGTCTCCAGCCCGGGTTCTTCGCCATGGAGTTGAAAAGGACGCCTCCAGTGTCTTTCGAAGCACTCTTGGAGAGGGCGGCAAGGGAGGCCGACATGGAGGCGGCACATCCAGAGTTCGCTCGGAGGTTGGCCAGGTGGGCCGTGGAGGAAGAGAAGCCAAGGGGAGGTCGGGCCCAGGAGGAGAGAAGGGTCGAGCCCCGACAGAGAGAACAGCAGCCGCAGCAGCATAGGTGGGGGCGTCAGGAGCCGAACAACCGATTGGGTTGGAGGCCGGAGTGGCAGGATCAAGGGCCACGGAGGGGCTATCAGGGGGGAGACAACCGCCAAGGTGGGCGTGGCCAGTTTTACCTCCAGGGAGGGAGGCAGGGCCAGAGACCGCCTCTTCCCGACCAGGAGGAGGCCATGGCTATCGCCCTGGGAGGGCGAAGGAGAGGGAAACCGAGGAGGAGGAGGGAGGTCAGGATAGACCTGCCCTATTACGACTACCATCAGGAAGAGGGGCACACGACGGTCACGTGTCCGGAGTTCCTCGAGGTGCGGGAGAATAGGGAGCAGCAGCGGCAGCAGCGGAATCATCAGGAGGTGCGGATTGAGGAAGTCCGGCCTCAGGTGGAGGGGGATCATTGCGAAGACCGGGCCGATGTGGGGACCCGAGGGGGGATCGGAGTGATCCATGGGGGGGTGGGAGTCGAGGCTTCCCGGAAAGCAAGCCTCCACACCATGTACCGAAGGAGCATCGGCTCCACATCTCAGACTCCACCCCCGGAAGAGAGGATCACCTTCTCAAGGGAGGATATGCCGGGTCACGATGACCCCTTCTGCGATGCGCTGGTCATCCAGACCGCCATTGAAAATTTCACAGTCTCCCGAATCCTCATTGACAATGGGAGCTCAGTCAATATCATCTTCAAGAAGCCTTTCGATGCCATGCAGGTAGAGGCCAAGAGGGTGCTGGCCTCCGATGGGCCCCTCTTCGGTTTTTCAGGGGAGAGGAAAGAAGTAGAGGGGGGAGTGGGACTACATGTCAGCTTGGGGGGACAGTCCCGGAACTGTCGATTCGTCATAGTGGAGGCCCCCAGCAGCTACAACGCCATTTTTGGGAGACCCCTCATCAGCGCCTTCCGATGTGTCCCCTCCTCCTTCCATCAATGCCTTAAGTTTAATGTGGACGGGATCCAGGTCCGGGTTCGCGGTGACCCCAAAGCGGCTCGGGAATGCTATGTGACCGCGGTTAATTCAATTTCTTGGCAGGAGGAAGCCAAGGGGATGGGGAGAAGGATGGAGGAGATGGAAGGGCAGGAGGCCGGAGAAGAAGGTGGGGAGGAAGGAGGAATGGAAGTGGAAGCACGCGAGGGGATGCTCCCAGAAGGGTCGGTTGGGGCGATGATCCCAGGGGAAGGGGAGGTCCTTACACCACGAAGGGAGGACGCCGCAGAGTGGGAGGAGCAGTCCCGGTTGGAGGCCGCCGAGGAGGTCATAGAGATGGAAGTCCTCACCCAGGGTGGTAGGGTGGAGAAGGTCCGCATCAGCGGAGGGCTGACCCCGGTAGATCAAGACAGGATGCTGGAGTGCATCCAAAAGAATGTGGATGTCTTCGCCTGGAGCGCAGCGGAGATGCCTGGGATCGATGCCGACGTCGTCTGCCACCGCCTCAATCTACACCCGGAGGCTCGCCCCATCCAGCAGAAGAGGAGGTCCGTCACGGACAAACTGGCCGAGCCCATCAGGGAGGAGGTCGCCAAGCTCCTTAAGGCCGGCTTCGTTTCCGAGATTCAATACCCCGGCTGGGTCTCGAATGTTGTAATGGTGAAAAAAGGGGACGACCGGTGGAGGATGTGTGTAGATTTTTCACTGCTTAATAAATCATGCCCTAAGGATTGTTACCCCTTGCCTAGAATCGACGCGCTGGTAGATTCAGCCGTTGGTTTTTCTGTGATGAGTTTTTTAGATGCTTTTTCAGGTTATCATCAAATCAGGATGCACCCTCCTGACATAAAAGATGTCTCGTTCATCACAGGGGATGGGCGCTACTGTTACAAGATGATGCCTTTTGGGTTAAAAAATGCAGGGGCCACCTACCAGAAGATGATGGACCGTGTATTCCAGGGACAGAAGGGAAGGAACTTGGAAGTGTACGTGGACGACCTGATGGTAAAAAGCAGAGAGGTCGATTCTCACCTCCGGGATCTGGAGGAGACCTTCGACACTTTGCGCAGATACAAGATGAGGTTGAATCCTCTAAAGTGCATCTTCGGGGCAAGCAAAGGCAAATTTTTGGGTCATCTCCTCACCCCTACCGGGGTCGAACCCAACCCTGACAAAGTCCGGGCAATTATGGAGTTGGGGCCACCTCGGGATGCGAAGGAGGTACAACGACTGACAGGGAAGCTGGCAGGACTAAGCAGATTCCTCTCCCGGGCCGGGGAGAGGTGTTCCCCCTTCTTCAGGACCTTAAGGGGGGGTCGGAAGTTTGAATGGACCCCAGAATGCGAGGAGGCGTTCCAGGCCCTGAAGAAGCAGTTGACTCAGGCCCCCTTGCTCCAAGGGCCAAAGGAGGGGGAGGACTTGTTTTTGTACTTAGGGGTCGGGGGGGAGGCCGTGAGTTCTGTCTTAGTTCGGGAAGAGGGGAAAAAACAGCTACCCATCTATTATGTGAGTAGGGTCCTGAGGAAGGCAGAACTCCGCTACCCCATCTTTGAGAAGTTGGCTTTCGCCCTCATCATCTCGGCTCGGAGACTCAGGCCCTACTTCCAGGCACACTCCATCCAGGTGGTAACTGACCATCCCCTCCGCAGCATCTTCGAGGGAGTGGAGCACTCGGGAAGACTCGCCAAGTGGTCGGTAGAGTTGAGCGAGTTTGACATCTCCTTTGTCCCCCGGCTCGCAATCAAGGCACAAGCAATGGCTGACTTCCTGGCTGATTATGTGGTGGAGGTAGCGGAGGACAAACTCACTCGTCCCATCCCATGGAAGGTGATGGTGGATGGGGCTTCAGGGAAACACTCCCTGGGGGTTGGGGTCGTCTTGGAGAGCCCCCAAGGGACCCGGATCGAGCAAACGGTGGTGATACATTTCTCCATAACCAACAACCAGGCCGAGTACGAGGCGGTAATTGCGGGACTACGCCTGGCCAAGGAATTGGGGGTGCATGACGTGAAGGTCCTCACTGACTCCATGGTAGTGGCCTCCCAGATCAACGGGGAGTTCGAGGCAAGGGAGCCCACCCTACAACGATATCTGGCAAAGGTTAAGGGAATCATCGGCGGGTTCCAGACCTTCTCCATTCAACATGTGCCCCGGGAGGAAAATGAACAAGTCGACCACCTCGCCAAGCACGGCCCACGGGTGGGGGGCACTATCACGGACCTCTTCCACCCATCTCTGGAAGAAGGAGAGTTGATGGAGATAGATCGGCGGTCCACATGGATGGACCCATTCACTACCTACCTGTCCACAGGAGAATACCCAGAAGGGATGGATAGGAAGAAGCTCAAGTACAAGTCAGCATACTACCTTTTGCGCGACGGGCAACTTTACCGCAAGACCCTCTCAGGATTACTCGCTCGTTGCGTAGCGGAGGGGGAAGCGCCGAGGATTTTGGAAGAAGTCCACTCCGGGGAGTGCGGGAGCCATTCAGGAGGGCGGACCCTGGAGGGAAGAATCATCAGGCAGGGGTACTTCTGGCCTACCCTGAGGCACGATGCCTTAGAATTTGTCAAGAGATGCCATAAGTGCCAACTGTTTGCCCCCCTCCAACTGCAACCGGCTCAGCGACTCAGGAGTATCACGGCCCCTTGGCCTTTCGCAATTTGGGGAATGGACCTGGTAGGCCCCTTCCCACAGGCAAGTGGGCAGAGGAGATTCTTGCTGGTAATGATCGACTATTTCTCCAAGTGGATGGAGGTAAAGGCTTTGGCCAAGGTAACCTCGCAGATCATTCGAAATTTTGTTTGGGGGGAGATCATCTGCAGGCATGGGATGCCCCAGGCCATCGTCACCGACAACGGACCACAGTTCGCCAGCAATGAGTTCATTAAGTTCTGTGGAGAGCTCGGGATCGACCTCAGGTTCGCCTCTGTCCACCACCCCAGGAGCAACGGGCAAGTAGAGGCGGCCAATAAGATTATCGTGAACCTCCTGAAAAAGAAGGTGGAGAATTTGAAGGGTAATTGGGTGGAGCAACTCCCCTCGGTCCTCTGGGCCCTGAGGACTACCCCCAACACCGCCACCGGGGAGACGCCCTTTAAACTATCTCACGGAAGCGAGGCGGTGCTCCCCATTGAACTCGAGGTCCGTACTCCCAGGGTTGCCGAGGCAGAAGCTGGAAGGGAGGAATGGAGAGTTGAGAATGAGGAAGAACAACGACTCTCTTTGGACTTGATAGAGGAAGTACGCGACCTCTCCGCAGTCCGGCAGGAGGAAGTCAAGCGGAGGATGGCTAAGTATTTCGACAAGCATGTCCGGGTCAAGCAGTTCGTGGAGGGCGACCTGGTTCTAAAGAAGGTAGATGCGGCAGGAAGATCGGCAGCCGTGGGCAAGCTCCATCCAAATTGGGAGGGGCCTTACATCGTGAAGGAGGCGTTAAAATCGGGAGGATACCACCTCCAGAATGTGGAAGGCGAGACTTTGAACCACACCTGGAGCGGCGACGACCTGAAGCGCTTTTATCCTTGAAAACTTGTACGTACCTCAGCTTTTTCCGAATGCAATGTATTTGACTATTTCTCCACAATAATCGTAACAAAGACATGTGACGTAACTTCCGTTAAAGAACGACATTAAACACTCAGGAAATATTCTAAGTCTTCTCGCTCTGGGGTTAGGTCTCGATTCTCCCGCTGTCAGGCTCCCACCTAGCTGGCACGGCCGAGTCTCGATGGACGTCGTTATGACCCTGGGGCTGAGCCCGGAGGATGTTCAACACCCGCCCTCAGGCTCCCACCTAGCTGACTGGCCCGGTGGTAGCACCCGGGAGAGGCAAAAGTTTCTAAGTCTTCTCGCTCTGGGGTTAGGTCTCGATTCTCCCGCTGTCAGGCTCCCACCTAGCTGGCACGGCCGAGTCTCGATGGACGTCGTTATGACCCTGGGGCTGAGCCCGGAGGATGTTCAACACCCGCCCTCAGGCTCCCACCTAGCTGACTGGCCCGGTGGTAGCACCCGGGAGAGGCAAAAGTTTCTAAGTCTTCTCGCTCTGGGGTTAGGTCTCGATTCTCCCGCTGTCAGGCTCCCACCTAGCTGGCACGGCCGAGTCTCGATGGACGTCGTTATGACCCTGGGGCTGAGCCCGGAGGATGTTCAACACCCGCCCTCAGGCTCCCACCTAGCTGACTGGCCCGGTGGTAGCACCCGGGAGAGGCAAAAGTTTCTAAGTCTTCTCGCTCTGGGGTTAGGTCTCGATTCTCCCGCTGTCAGGCTCCCACCTAGCTGGCACGGCCGAGTCTCGATGGACGTCGTTATGACCCTGGGGCTGAGCCCGGAGGATGTTCAACACCCGCCCTCAGGCTCCCACCTAGCTGACTGGCCCGGTGGTAGCACCCGGGAGAGGCAAAAGTTTCTAAGTCTTCTCGCTCTGGGGTTAGGTCTCGATTCTCCCGCTGTCAGGCTCCCACCTAGCTGGCACGGCCGAGTCTCGATGGACGTCGTTATGACCCTGGGGCTGAGCCCGGAGGATGTTCAACACCCGCCCTCAGGCTCCCACCTAGCTGACTGGCCCGGTGGTAGCACCCGGGAGAGGCAAAAGTTTCTAAGTCTTCTCGCTCTGGGGTTAGGTCTCGATTCTCCCGCTGTCAGGCTCCCACCTAGCTGGCACGGCCGAGTCTCGATGGACGTCGTTATGACCCTGGGGCTGAGCCCGGAGGATGTTCAACACCCGCCCTCAGGCTCCCACCTAGCTGACTGGCCCGGTGGTAGCACCCGGGAGAGGCAAAAGTTTCTAAGTCTTCTCGCTCTGGGGTTAGGTCTCGATTCTCCTACTGTCAGGCTCCCACCTAGCTGGCACGGCCGAGTCTCGATGGACGTCGTTATGACCCTGGGGCTGAGCCCGGAGGATGTTCAACACCCGCCCTCAGGCTCCCACCTAGCTGACTGGCCCGGTGGTAGCGCCCGGGAGAGGCAAAAGTTTCTAAGTCTTCTCGCTCTGGGGTTAGGTCTCTATTCTCCCGCTGTCAGGCTCCCACCTAGCTGGCACGGCCGAGTCTCGATGGACGTCGTTATGACCCTGGGGCTGAGCCCGGAGGATGTTCAACACCCGCCCTCAGGCTCCCACCTAGCTGACTGGCCCGGTGGTAGCACCCGGGAGAGGCAAAAGTTTCTAAGTCTTCTCGCTCTGGGGTTAGGTCTCGATTCTCCCGCTGTCAGGCTCCCACCTAGCTGGCACGGCCGAGTCTCGATGGACGTCGTTATGACCCTGGGGCTGAGCCCGGAGGATGTTCAACACCCGCCCTCAGGCTCCCACCTAGCTTACTGGCCCGGTGGTAGCACCCGGGAGAGGCAAGAGTTTCTAAGTCTTCTCGCTCTGGGGTTAGGTCTCGATTCTCCCGCTGTCAGGCTCCCACCTAGCTGGCACGGCCGAGTCTCGATGGACGCCGTTATGACCCTGGGGCTGAGCCCGGAGGATGTTCAACACCCGCCCTCAGGCTCCCACCTAGCTGAGGGGGTCCTGTCCCCCCGCCAATTAAAAGGGCGAGCTCAAGGGGTCCTGTCCCCCTTGAATTTCTGTTAAAAAGGGGGTTCTTCGATCCACCTCTGGTTGGTGGAAGAACATACCCCCCCCCCCAGGGGCGAGCCCGTTCTCGCGGCTTCTGCTCGGCAGAGGGCATTCCTCGGTATGACAAGCGGGCGCCGGCGGCAACCGTTCTCGCGAAGATCGCCTCGCAGGTAAGCAAAGAGTTCGCGAGCCTGGTCGCCGCCAACGCCCGAGGCCTCTCGCCGGAAGCGAATCCTAACTCACGTACATTCTAGCGCGGAAGATATAAAAAAAAAGGGGGAAAAAAAGAAGTCAGAAGCAAAGTTCCTTTCATTATAATCGCGAAAGAAGGAAGGGCTCGCCTCGGCGAGATTACAGGAAAAGAGGGGGGATGGTTACAAAAAGATAGAAAAAAAGAAGGGAGGAATTCGGTCAGCTCTCGCCCTCCTCTCCCGAATGGCGGTCCTCCTCGCCCCCAAGCGATCGTTCCTTGCCCTTCGCCCCATCAAAAAGGGAGCCGAAGCTCTCCTCCTTCTCGCTGGGCGGAGACGGCGGAAACAGGCTCGACAGAAGATCCCGGACCACCACTTCCTCGCAGCCCTCAGCCAGAATCCCCGACCCCTTCATGGCGTTCAGCAGGCATTCGGCAGACTCGATCGAGTTGACTCGCAGCCGCTCCATAACCTCCCCCTCGCCAAAGACCCGGGGCCGCTTGTAGGGGAAAGGCGGCTCGGCACTGTCTGGAGGGAAGAGGGCTTCCGTCAGCCGGCTGACCTCGCCTTGGAGGCGGCGGTTCTGCTCCTTTAGCAACTCCACCTCGGCCGCCGACCGAGCAACAGAAGCCTCCTGCTCGCGCGAGCCGGCCTCCTGATCCGCGAGCCGGAGCCGCAGCAGGGCAGTCTCGCCCTCCAGCTCACTGGCGCGAGCTTGCAGCACCTTGGCAGACTCGGCATCCTGAAAAACGAGAGGGTCAAACTCCCTGAAAAACATTTTCCAAGTTAAAACAAGGGTTGGTCGACTCTTACCAGCCCGCCTGAAGCCTCGTCGAGTAAGCGCTCGGCGATGCCGAACCGCCGCTCCGCGTCGGCAGCTTTCTCCGTCGCCAGGTCGCGCTCCTGCTCGGTTTTGATCAGGAGTTGGCTGAGCTGGAAGCCGCGGCGGACCATCATATGATGGAGTTCAAAGGCCCTCAGATGCGCCTGCAGGCCCTCGTGACCTATCTGCCGGGGGGTCAGGTTCGTATAGGCGTCGGCGCCCTCCCGGCCATAGAGGCCGAAGCCAAGGGCAAATGCGTGGCCCGTGGGAGGCCGGCGAGCTCCCCAAGAAGGGGCGCGAGTGGAGACGGAGACGCGATGGGCTCCCTCGTCCCAGAGCAGCATCGGCTCGCCGGCCGCGTCCTTACTCCTTCCCCCCTTCCCAAAGTGGGGGTGGTCCTTTGGAGCTCCCGAGCCGCTGGGGGGAACCTCCTCGACGGAGGAAGGAGAGGGGGACCCGCGCCTCTTCTCGCGAGGGGATGATATCTCCTTCAGTGGGCTCGCCGGAGCTTCGTCGGAGAAAACCTCCGGCGAGCTCATGAACTTGACGGGCGACGCGGGCTGCCGAGGAAGGCTCCGCGAGACCACCTTCCCCCTTTTAAGGGCCGAGGGGCGGTGGACCGAGCTCGGCCCCCCAAGCTCCAACCGCTTCTTGCTGGAGGATTTCCCCTTGGCCTTCTCTTCCCGGCACGCCTCGGCCGCAGCCCGAGCCCGCTCAAGCGGATCCGAAAACACCCCCTGGGTCGGCGAAGGGAGGGTTCACCGGGATCAGTCGCTCCCCTGCAAAAAAGACTTAGCCAAAAAATAAGGTTCTGATCGGTTAGGCCAAATGGCGAGCGAAAGGTAAGCGAGACAAACCTTCACCGGGAAGGACAGGTGGCAGGGATTCGAGGCCGCGACGAAGGAAGGCGACCTCGAAGTCCTTGTACAAGAAGAACTTGTGGAGTTCGGCGTCATTACCAGACACCGACGGCGGCCGGTAAACCTCCTCGCTCTTCTGCAAGGGCGAGAACGGGATGTTGCCGAGGTCGCCCCGGATAAAGGCAATCTTCGACATCCAGTTGTGGTTTTTGTTGGCGACCTCGCGGATCTTGATGGATGTGCCGCCAAAGAATGCGACCCCGTCGGCGTTGGCTTTGTAGGAAAAGAGCTTGCGGAAGACGGTCAGGTTGAACTCGATCCGCTCTCGGCGGAGGTAGCAGGCAAACCCCACTATCATGGCGATAGCGTTGGTGTTGAGCTGCGCGGGCACAGCGCCGTAGTACTTGAGTACCTGGCGCACCTCCGGCCAGAGCGGCAGGCGCAACCCCACCTCAAAGTGCGAGATGGGGAAGGCGAGCTCGTCCTCGAAGAATGAGTTAATGGCCTCGTGATCCGCCGGGAGGCGGGCCACAAAGCCGGCGGGAACGTAATCCGCCACAAACTCGGCGAGCTCGCTCGCCGTGGTATTCCCCTCGAAAAAACAGTGATCTACGAAGTTCTGGGCGCACTTGGAGCGGCCCTCGGAGTCAGGGTTTCCTTTACCCATGCTCGCGGAGGAGACGAAGGCACGCGAGCGGAAGGTAGGAAGGGCAAAGAAAGGAAGGAATGAGAAGGCAATAAAGGCGTAGCCGGGGGTAGGTGGGGATCCCTATTTATAGAAAAGGAAGGGGGAGCGAAACCGACTGACCAGCTCGGCTCGCATACCCCACCTCGCGTATCCCGTCTCGCCACTCTGTACTCGCCGATCTAGGCGAGCCCAGCCCAGGAATCCGAAAAGGCACGCAACACTCGAATAAGAAAAGGCCTACTCGCGCGATAAAATTTACACTTTATTTATCATTAAAAAGAAAATTGTCCAGAACAAAGAAAATTAGAAAAGCGCGCGCATAGACCAGGCGGCAATGGGGGCGAGTACCGGTCGGCTCGCAAGAGAGCCGTCCTCAATTACCCCGGCCTCGCCGGCCCGATGCCGCCAGCCGCTGCGCAAAGAGTTGCCGAAGCTGCCCCAGGTTCCTGTTCGCGGCGCGCAGGTTCTCGTCAATCTCGTCGAAAAGCACGGAGGAAGATGTGGCCGCGTATGTCGAGCTGATCCTCGCCTCGCCGGCAAGCTGCGCGCATTCGTCCTGCAGCCGGGTGTTATCTTTCTTCAGCTCCTGAAGCTCGCGCACTAGCTTCTTCAGGACCAGCTGGCTTCGCCTCGACCGTTCGGGGCTGTCCACCTCCGAGTCCAGAAAGACATCCAAGGTACGCGGCGATGGAAGAGGCGAATAAACGACCCGTTCGGCGGAGTTATCAGTCGCGGCTGGGTCCGGTAGGCCTGCACAGGAAGGTTGAGACAGCGGGTGGGAGTAGCGAGCACCGGTTAGAATCAGACGCAAAATGGGGAGGTCAGGGGCATACCTTCAATGTCCTGGGGGGAAGCAGGAGCGGATGTATGCTCGGCGTCCATCCCAGTAACCGCAGGAGCAGGAGAGGGATGCTGAGAGTGAAGGCGGGTCGGCGATACCGACCCCCGCGAGTCTGGCTCCACGATTTTTGTGACAAGAGGCGAGTCTCGCAGGCGCGGGTCAGGGGAGGACCCGGGCTCCTTGGCGGGTAGACTCTCGACCCTCGGTGTGGAAACCTCGCCGCCTTGGTCCTGTTCGGTGGTAAGATCCACAAAATCTTTGTCATGAGGGGCCAGGGCAGAACGATTGGAAGAGTCGGAGCCATGGGCTAAAGTACTCTTCAGGTCGGCGAAGATGTGCTCGGCCTCGGGAGGAAAGGGCCTCGCCCTCTTGGCCGAGCCGAATTCAGCGAAACGACGGGCCGGGGCGCTCAGATCCATCAGGGCTGCGGCACGAAGGGCGGTCTCCTCGCGCGATTTCGCGAGCCGTTCCATGACTTCCTTCGGGAGTGGCATCTCGGCAGGACTTAAGAAAAGAGAGGGGCGGGGGTCAGTCGAGCAGGCAGGGCATGTATATATAGCCATCGGTGGGTCCTACCAAGAGATTCCTTTCGGCTCCTATCGCACTCGCAGGATCCTAGCGGGTTGGATGTTTCTTTCCGAGTTTGTGCCAACCTTGCAAAGAGCGGGGATTGTGTACAACCCCGTATCCAGCGAGTGGGCTAACAGGAGCCGACCCGGCCGGCCCAAAACGCCTCCGAGCCCCAGGCGAGTTCAGCAGGATACGCCGAGTCCAGCATGCCGAGTATGGGCTCGGCAATCGTCGAACCGAGCTCGAAGATAGTAGAGCTGAGCCTGGCGAGAGGCCATTCATCATGGGGTCGGCCGAGTACGTGCTCGCCTAGAGCCGAGGGGTTGGCGAGTGCCAACGCGACCATCATCTGCGAGCAAGGGCTTCAGGCCCAACTTTCCAGGCCTGAGGCGAGGCGAGCCGGATCATGGCATGGGGAAAGGCGAGCTCATCCAATGCCCTCTCCCGCGGCATTGAGAGAGGCGAGCTCACTCGCCACTTTTCACCTCGGCGTGGGGGGAAGCCTTCTCACGCCCATACTCGCCATCCCTGCCCAATAGGCTCTTCTCAGGGCCAGCTCGCCCTTCAGTTGTGGGGTGTTCTTTCCGTGTTGCCCCCTTTGAGTTGCCTGTAGTCCTCGAAAACAGTGAAGGTTGTATATTAGCAGGCCATCTTTTCCTATAAATAGGACCCAAGGGGTACCTCAGAGGGCACGTTTTACTAATTCTCCGGCCTATTAGCGCTTTCTGAGGTACCTTAGCCCGGCATTTGGCTAAGGAGGGGAAGCGCTCTAAGATCTTCCGGGTGTGTGGTGGGACCTCCACGCCGGGCCCTTGGTCTAGTCCTTAGTTCTTCTTTCTTCTTGTCATTTTCTTGCAGGAGCGAAGTAGGTGCGCGGCCACCCCTTCCCCAAGGGTCGAACTCCACAAGAGGCCGGTTTTCCGGTTTCAACAATGCTGTTACTTCATTTCTGCTACCTTTCTGTGATCGAATTGGCCGGCAGAATCAGCGCCTTGTGGTGATGATCCTTTAGGACGTGAAGGTGTCACCGCAAAGCGGCGATTCTGGGCCTAAGACCCCGGTGTCTGAAAAAGAAAAAAAGGGTCTTACAAGAGAGTGGTGCTTTGGTGAGTTTATTTTTTGCTCACCCGGTTTCTATCAAACTTTCTAAAATGTTTCCAACTGTCTTTCTTATGGATTGTACCTACCAGACAAATAGGTATCGCTTGTTATTGCTAAGCATTGTTGGAGTTACATCTACTAATCAAACATTTTATTCAACATTTGCTTTCATATCAGATGAGACGCAAGATAGTTATGTTTGGGCACTCGATTGCTTTAAATCTATTTTGGACCAATATTGTATGCCACAAGTGATTGTAACTAACAGAGAGATTGCCTTGATGAATGCTATTGAACTTTTATTCCCGCGAACAAAAAACATTTTATGCAAGGTGCATATTAGTAGGAACATTTTGGCCAAATGCAAAAAGAGTTTCAAAAATGGCAAGTTGTGGGAAAATTTTTTGACTGGATGGCATATTATTGTTGATTCGCGTACTGAAGATGAGTTTAGTGAGCGGGTTGCTTCTATGTTGCAAGAGTACAATGAAAATTATCCTGATGTCTGTTCGTATGTGGTTTCTACTTAGCTTGATCTGTACAAAGAATTTTTTGTTACTGCATGGGTAGACAGGTTCATGCACTTAGATAATTCTACCACAAATCGTATCGAAAGTGGACACAGTCATCTATTAAAATTTCTTGAAGTCTCCGTTGGAAATCTAACAACTATATGGAAGACTTTCAATCAGATGCTTATATTACAACACTCAGAGATAAGGAGAGCCTTTGGGCAAAGTACAATTCAACTAAATAAAGAGTTTAGTGGTCCTTTATACTTTGAGCTTGTTGGTCGTGTCTCTTCCACCGCTTTGGACTTGATAAAAAGGGAAGAAGTCTTAGCGAAGAATGGGTGTGTAGATGTTTGCAATTGCACGCATAGATGTCGACATGTATTGGGTCTACCATGTGCACATGATTTAGTGGCCTATATGTCGAATGTTAACTCGTTTCCACTATGGATCATCCACAACCATTGGAAACAATTGACATTAGATAACAATGTCACTAATGAGAACATAAAAGTTGAAGTTGCGAATCAAAGTGAAATAGATATTGAAATGGAGGGTATTTTGAAGCGATACAAGAACACAAGTGCTTTACAAAAGCAAGAAATAAAAAAAATTACGCGATATAATGAATCCGACATCAACTCAAACATTGGAGCCTAAGTTACCAAAAGCAATGAAAGGTCGGCCACGTGGTAGCTGCAAAAAGTTTAAGGATGATGCAAAATCTACAAAACGCAATCCTTCTCTATTTGAGTATGTATTGATAGATGAGCAACTATTGCAGGCCAAAAGTACATTACATCCTAAACAAAAGGTGGTATTAAAAGAGAGCAGAATGTTACGTATTGTTCAAAGGGAAATGTCACCGTGTGTTTCTGAGTTTGTTACAGATGTGATTGATGTACTAGCAAATGTTCATTGTGGGTACAGAGTGGTAAGTAATGCAATGGGCATGGGTACTGATTGGATGAATGTACGCAAACAACTATCATTGGAGCTACAAAGTAGGGAAATCATGTATGATAATATATTTGGCAAAAAAAGAAGATTGATGCTGCTTAGTTCATTGGATTGTAATGTTTCTCCAGCTCCATATGACAAGTGGATGTCAACGCCAGATATTGGATTAGTGGTTGCTTCTTGCTATAACATATCATTTATCCACTTATCTAGATACCAGTCATTCACGCATCTACCTTTGCATTCACCTCCGCCGGCGTCGCCCAAGATAGTTTACATCGGATTTGTAAATGGTAATTATTTTATTCAACTGCAAATGCGCGACGATTTTCCACTGCCTTCAACAATATCTCTTTGGAGAAGACATCAGACAGAAAATGCGGAGCAATGAGAGAAGTTCAATGAAAAAGTTCTAAAGAAAAATTGATTACAAGGTACAATAATTTTTATGTTAATACAGATTATTTAAGTCATTTATTAACACTAAATTTTTAACATGCAGCATTCTACTCAATATATGAGATTTATTTTGGTGGCAAGTTTACCCCTCTCATATTGGTAAGTTGATGATTAACTAGAAGTATAACTTATTTAATAAGATTTTTTATTGAGCTCATATAATTTTATATTTTAATGCAGGTGGCAATAAATTTTGGACTAACAATTAGACATGGAAAAAAATGTTTTTGGTGTATTAAAGTTTTGTATTAAAACATATTTTATATAGTTATTATTATTATGATCTTTACTAGTGAAGTGATATATATTTTTAAAATTTTCTTTAGTTTGCACATAACAAAGTGGTTTGCACGAAAATTTTTCTGGTTTGCACAACCACGATTTGCACGTAATCAAAATGGATTTGCACATATAATTACTCATTTAAAAGTGGAGAATATTTATATAAATAATATTTTATTTATATATTAGTTTGCATAATAGTCTAACTTCCTTGCAAACTTGCCCCTGTTGAATTATAACTCAAAGTGCATTGCTGGTGCACCAGCGCTTGGTCGTACTCCCTAGTCGCTGCAATCCCACGAGTTTTTTTGGTCGTGTTCGAATTGACAAACAGCTAATTGCAATTCTTTTAGAAAAACAATTCCTTACAAGCAAAAAAATGAAGAAAAAAATAAACATAAAGTTGCCACGGATAGCGATCCGCGTGCATCTTTTTTGCAAGATCTACACCGTCCATAATAACAAGTTTTAACGAATCCGATCTGCCGAAGCCGCCGCTGGCGCCAAAACCTCGAAAACTTTCACTTCGCAATCTGGCCCGCTCCCCACCTTCTTAAACCCACACCTCCACAAATTTGCAACCACGCTTTCGCCTTCCGAACTCCTCAATTTCTACCAAACCCTAATCCTTACCCACATCCATCGATGGCGCGCACCAAGCAGACGGCACGCAAGTCTACCGGCGGCAAGGCCCCCCGAAAGCAGCTGGCAACAAAAGCCGCGCGGAAGTCGGCGCCGGCCACCGGCGGCGTTAAGAAGCCTCATCGCTTCAGGCCTGGGACGGTGGCACTGAGGGAGATCAGGAAGTATCAGAAGAGCACGGAGCTACTCATTCGTAAGTTGCCGTTTCAGCGGCTTGTCCGCGAAATTGCGCAGGACTTCAAGACAGATCTCCGCTTCCAGAGTTCCGCCGTCGCCGCCCTTCAGGAGGCCGCCGAATCTTACCTCGTCGGACTTTTTGAGGACACCAATCTCTGCGCGATTCACGCAAAGAGGGTCACCATTATGCCCAAGGATATCCAGCTTGCGCGTCGCATCCGTGGAGAGAGGGCCTGAAATCTGTCATCTTGAACCTATCTTTCCAAAATCTCCGTTTCTTTGTAATTTCTATGTTTCTCTTTAAATTTTAAAACTTTGAAATGATGTTCAGTTGAATCAGACGCTTGAAGATCTATTTTGTAATTTCCTTTTTTAATGAAGGTCTTGGTTGTTTAGGATCTCTGGCATTTGTGTTCATATTTTGTCGATTTAATAACAGTTATGCCTAGACTAAATTTTATGGCTTCACTCCTCCTCATGATAATTAAATTTTGCCAGCATTTATTTTTAGATTGCATCTGTAAAAAGGGCCTGCATATAGCACCATCTTATTTTTATTTACTTTATTTTTAAAAATTGTTGCATTAAATTCTGGTCCTCCCGGCGAAGTGTTCTCTGTGATTTTTCTCAGATGTTTTTTCTGATGGCAACTTCGAAAAGTAAATTTTTTATGTGTTTAATAATATTCATTCGCTGTCTTGAGTCAATGGTGGATTCATGATTAATTCTGTGTGGCCGAAACTCTAAATTATTGAAACAATCAAAAAATATGAACAGGATTGACAGACATTGTATGAGGATGGTGGTTTTATCCAAAGTAATCGGAGCAAAAAAACGTGTTACGCCCAAGATGGCCCAAGAACGTAAGAGAAGTTGAAGAGGGCCGCCTGTTAGGGCAAAGTTTAACCAAGGCATTGCCGGAAGGCCGCCGGAGGTGGGGATGATGAATTCAGGAGGGAGAGAGAGAGGGAGAGAGAGAACAGTTTTCTTTATTAATCATGCATACCGAAAATACAAAACACAAATCTATTTGTAAGAATTGATTGACCATTGACTTCATTGCCTAGGAAATGATGCAGACAGCGGATGATCATGGTTCCCGTATGTTATTAAAAGGGTGCTGTTATTAGCAAACCCTATTTGGTTTCTAGCAAACCATTACTATTAGCAAACCCTCATTTTTCAAAATGGCTATTTGAAAACCATTTTGTTACTAGCAAACCAACATAATTTTTTTAAATTTTTTTTTAAATTTTGTTTAAAACATTCATTCTTTCAAAATAACTCAGTACATATAATGACATTATAAATGATTTCAAAAGTATTCATTCAACCAATTATGTTAGCATTAGAAATGAGTTAAAATGCCGCAAAATTTTATTTAGTATGTCCAAAACTCTTTTTTCTGTGTCAAAATCTTTAAACAAAATATTGTACGGTTTAGAAATATATTTGATTTCCAATTCCTATAAGGATGTGTTGTGCTATATATACGAGTTAAGTGAATATAAGAATATACACGTCTTTTTGAACTGCGTTTTATACGTGTATTTTCATAGGAAGTGTTCAACATGAAAGTTGTAGATCTCGACGAGATCTACAACTTTCATGTTGAACACTTTTTGATTTGAAGCAATTTAGACCTCCGATTTGGCCCCTGAAAAAAGTCATGCCGAACATATGCACGGACGCGTGACTTTTTTCGGGGGACAAATAGAGGGCTTAAACTGCTTCAAATCAAAAAGTGTTCAACATGAAAGTTGTAAATCTCAATGAGATCTACAACTTTTATGTTGAACACTTTTTGATTTGAAGCAGTTTAGACCCTCGATTTGGGCTCCGAAAAAAGCCACGCCGAAAAACTTGTACGGACCACTCGTTCCGTGAGTGTCTCATTTCGGGTCAAAATTGGAGGCCTAAATGGCTTCAAATCAAAAAATGATCAACATGAAAGTTGTAGATCACATCGAGATCTACAACTTTCATGTTGATCACTTTTTTAAATGAGAAACATTTGAGACTCAAAATTCAAAAATGAAAAAAATGCAAAAAAATAAGATTGGTTTGCTAATAGTATTTTTTGGGAAGAGATAAAAATGCAAAAAATGCCAGAATCCATTTTTTTTCTGGTTTGCTAGTAACCAAAGTGGGTTTGCTAATAACAGCACCCTATTAAAACTTGTAGGAGATGGTGCTATGTGTCTTTGATCTCTTGCTGGATGAACACGTGGAAGCTGGCCTTAATAATGCCGCCTTTAAAAGGAACGATGCCCTCATCGTTTTTGTCTCGGCACCGTTTGAGCTTAGGGTTTTGAAGTAGTGCTGCGGAGGAGAAGATCTGGAAGGTTTAAGGAGCTGAATATTCCTTTGATTATGAAATTGCTGGCTCGATGCTGGCAAAGTGTGCAGTACGGGAAGGTATTGTTGAACAAACTCTCCTAATGTTGCTCTGCATTGGTGTCCCGGTTGGTGCGCCCCTTGGTTTTGCTTCGTTTTCTCTCCTGAGCCCATCTCGACGGAAGCCTATCTGTAAGTTCTTTGTTAATTTCCGTTAGTTGTCGTAGATCTGCGGGAAGGTCATCCATATCTTCTCAAGTGCTGTCTTTTGGTGGAAGGTCCTTCCACTGGACGAGCCCCTGGGATACCGATTGATTGGCTCGCTGGATCTGTCGAAGGATAACAATGGCTAGGGGCATATGCAAGGGCATATTTCTGTGGCTAGTTGTTGGTAGAGACGTAATCCGTAGTCGTTCGTGTCCCTAAAGGTAGCAAGGATCAAATCCGATCCTACCTCTTCTCCTCTCTTCTGGACAAGAAAACTATAGAAGAATACCTTCTGGATCGATCTCAACGAGATACCTCGTATCGCCTCCAAAAGAATACGCCGCCGCCGACTGCAATGAATCCGTATCCCTAAATCGGGAAAAACAACGTATATATATATCTGCCGGCAACCACGATCGTCGACCAAGAAAAAAAAAAAGGTCGATCGACGATCGGCAACCCCGATCGTCGACCGAGCAAGACCGGTCGACGATCGCCGATCGTCGACCCAAAAGGCCGATCGACGATCGGCAACCCCGATCGTCGACCAAGCTAGACCGGTCGACGATCGCCGATCGTCGACCCAAAAGGCCGGTCGACGATCGCGACCGTCGACCCAAAGATCGGTCGACGATCGTCGATCGTCGAACCATAGCGTTCGACGATCGCCGATCCAAAGAATCCCCTTCAGAAAGAATTGGTCCGGGGGCGTTGCCCCGAGCCCCCACCGGGGACGCTGTCCCCTGGACCCCTGCCCGCTGTCCGGTCAGCGGGACCTCCGCCGGGGGCTGCCGCCCCCGGACCCCCGCTGTCGTGGGTCCCAGAGATGTCGAGGGGGGATCACACTTCGATTCCTCTAAGCTCACGTGGGCGAACCCGGTGTGAGAAACAAGAGGACCGGAAGTGTTCCACAACCCCAACATTCTCCCACTTGATGGAAAACTTTCGCAGATAAGAGCAGCTCCTCCAATCTTCCTCTTCAACCCCACTGCTGTTGCACACCATTGAAACTTAGCAACAGGCACAGCCTTGGTAAGAAAATCTGAGCTGTTCACCTTGGTATCAACCTTCTCCAGTTGAACCACCTGCTTCTCCACCTTCTCCCTGATGAAGTGATATTGAATATCAATATGCTTGGTCCTAGCATGGAATGCAGGATTCTTGGCTAACTGAATAGCCCCCTGACTGTCACACCAAATCTTCACAGGACCTTGCTCAAAACCGAGCTCCCAGCACAACCTTCTCAGCCATATGGCTTCCTTACTGGCATGAGTAAGAGCCATGTATTCAGCTTCCGTCGACGAGAGTGCCACCACTCCTTGCCGTCGACTCATCCAACTGATAGCACCACCAAATAAAGTAAAAACATACCCACTGGTGGACCTCCTGCTATCCAGATCACCTCCCCAGTCAGAGTCCACATGTCCAACCACGTCCAGGACTCTTCCAGTTTCAGCACCTTCATAACATATAGAATAATCTGAAGTTCCACGAAGATACCTGAACACTCGCTTCACCGCACTCCAGTGCTCCTTCCCTGGTTTGGCCATATACCGGCTCAGCACTCCCACAGCTTGAGCAATGTCAGGCCGAGTGCAAACCATGGCGTACATCAAGCTTCCCACTGCACTAGCATATGGAACTTTAGCCATGTCTTCAATATCTTCATGTGTCTTGGGACACATCTCCGCAGATAGCTTTTCTCCAACGGGCATAGGGGCACCAACAGGCTTGCAATCAGCCATGTTGAATTTCTTCAACACCTCTTCGACGTACCTTTGCTGCCCCAACCAAAGCTTCTTCTTGCTTCTTTCCCTGGTAATCTGCATCCCCAAGATCACACTTGCTGGCCCCAAATCCTTCATCTCGAACTTGGCAGAGAGCAGCTTCTTCAACTGTTGGACCATCTTGACACTATTCCCTACGAGCAGCATGTCATCTACGTAGAGTGTCAGAAAAGTGAAGTGCTCTCCCTTCCTTTGGAAATACACACAGTGGTCAGAATTCGACCTTTCTAAACCCAACTCCGGCATGTAGGTGTCGAACTTCTGATACCACATCCTCGGAGATTGCTTAAGTCCATAAAGGGACTTCTTCAACCTGCACACCTGATCCTCCTTGCCCTTGGCCTCGAATCCTTCAGGTTGCCGCATGTAAATCTCCTCCTCCAAATCCCCGTGAAGAAACGCCGTCTTCACGTCCATTTGTTCAATCTCCAGATCATGCACAGCCGCAATGGAGAGAACCATCCTGATAGAAGTGAGCTTGGCCACCGGCGAGAAAATCTCGTCGTAGTCCACACCTTCAACCTGTGAGAATCCCTTGGCAACCAACCTTGCCTTATATTTCTCCACAGTGCCATCAGCCTTCACCTTCTGCTTGAAGACCCATTTGCTTCCAATGGCCTTCCTTCCTTTCGGAAGCTTGCACAGACCCCAAGTCTGATTCTTCCGCAAGGAAACCATCTCATCCTCCATAGCAAGCTCCCACTGATTTGCATCAGCCCTCGACCTCGCATCCCTGGCTGAAATGGGATCTTCTCCAAGCATGTTCAAGCAATATTGTGCTCCAACAGCACTAAGGGAAAACCGGAGTGGTGCCCTCCTCTCCCTCGTTGAGCGCCTCAGAAGTGGAGCATCAACAACCTCCTCTTCTGACTCATCATCAAAGCCCACCTCTTTCAAGTCATCAGATTCAGAATCTGAATCCGAACCTTCTGTAGTAGTAATCTGAGCATCCTCCAAGGAGGCTTCCATGCTCCCTTCCACTACCAGCTTCTCTGCATCCTTCTCTTCTTCCACTCGTGTAGTGACTTGAGGACGGACTTCATGAAAGACCACATCCTTACTATACGTCACCGTCTTCGTCACCGGGTTCCAAAGCTTGTATCCCTTGATGCCATCTTTGTAGCCCACAAAGATGCACCGCTCGGACTTCATATCCAGCTTCCCCCTTTTCTCCTTTGGAATGTGAACGTATGCATCACATCCAAAAACACGAGCATAAGCCAATTTTGGCTTCTCCTTAAATATGGCCTCAAAGGGGGTACACCCCTTCACTGTAGATGTAGGGGACCTGTTCTTCAAATGATTAGCGGTAGCTACCGCTTCAGCCCAGAACTCCTTCCCCAAACCGGCCCAACTGCGCATGCACCTCTCTTTCTCAATCAAGGTCCGATTGAGCCTTTCCGCCACTCCATTCTGCTCTGGAGTATACGGCGTGGTCTTCTGACGTGCAATCCCCTGCTCAGTACAGTACTGCTCGAAGGCATCCGAGCAATACTCCCCTCCGTTATCAGAACGGAGGACTTTCACCTTTCTCTCCAACTGGTTCTCCACCAGGTTCTTAAACTCCTTGAACCTGTCTAGAACTTCTGCCTTGGACCTGAGAAAATAAAGCCAGGAATAGCGAGAATAATCATCAACGAAAGATACATAATACCTAGCTCCACCAAGTGATGGAACTGGAGTAGGTCCGAATACATCGCTATGAATAAGATCCAGTAAACCGGTGGCCCTCGTCCCTGCTCCCTGAAAGCTAACCCGGTTCTGCTTGCCAAGTAGGCAATGCTCGCAGAACCCAAAGCTCGAGGTGCACATGGGCACACCCACCACCATCTGGCTCGATGTCATAGTCGACAGTCCCTTCTCACTTATGTGTCCAAGCCGTTGGTGCCACAGCCTGGACTGCTCCTCCTGGTCCTTCTCTTTGCCTTCAGAAATAAAGGCCCCACTAGGCACCACTGTATCAGCAAGAAGTTTGTACAGTGTTCCATGCCTAATGCCTTTGGCAATCACCATCGCTCCTCGGGTCATCCTGCACGAGTGCGAGTCACAACTGAAGATCACACCCGCATCCGCCATAGATCCCACCGAGATCAGATTCCTGCACATTCCAGGGATGTGCATCACCCCCGGAAGGGTCTTCATGGTGCCGTCGACCATCTTCAGCCTCACCTTGCCACGCCCAATGATCTGAACAACAGTATCATCTCCAAGCATAACATCACCACCCTCAAACCTCTCATATTCACAGAACCAGTGTCTATGAGGAGTCATGTGGTAAGAGGCTCCTGTATCAACATACCACACATCAGCATCCTGATGGGCAACACAAGCAGCCGCAATGTACATGTCACCGCCATCGGTCTCCTTCTTAGCACCCGAAGTTGACCCTGCCTCCTTCTTCTGAATAGCCTTGTTTGGACATTGAGACTTCACATGCCCAACCTCATTGCACTTCCAGCAACGTACAGGCTTCTTCTCTTTCTCTCTTTCTCTGCTCTTGGATCTACCCCGAGACTTGTCTCTAGATCCACCTTGCTTATTATCCCTCCATTGAGGGCGAGATCTGGATACACTCAATGCACCTTTGCTTGTTTTCTCGGAACCTGCTCTCCTGGTTTCCTCCGAGAGAAGTGTTGCACACACTGACTCACAGGTTAGAGCCCTATCTCCATTGCCCCCAATGGCAACAATAACATTGTCCCAAGAGTCTGGCAATGAACAGAGCAAGGTAATGGCTCTATCTTCATCAGAGATTTTTTCACCAATAGAGATCAACTGACCCACAACTAGGGCTGTTCACGAACCGAATCGAATCGAATATCTCTTCAATCGAATCCAAATTTCACATATAATGCAGATATTCGGATTCGAATTCGGATTCGTTCAAATATTCGGGTTCGGATTCGGATTCGAATTCGATATGAAATGTTGGATTCGAATTCGGGTTCGAATTAAGATTCGAATTTGGATTCGAACACGGATTCGAATTCGAATTCGATTTTTTCTATTATGAATAATTAAATATATAATTTTATTAAATATATATATTTGTATTTAAGTAATTTTACTATTCGCGAATACTTCGAATAGGGATAAACTTATTCGGATTCGGATTCGAAAATTATTCGAATTCGAATTTGGATTCGAATCCGGATTCGAATTTGAAAATTACGAATATTTATCGAATCT
Source organism: Platanthera zijinensis (assembly GCA_039513925.1). NCBI lineage: Eukaryota > Viridiplantae > Streptophyta > Magnoliopsida > Asparagales > Orchidaceae > Platanthera > Platanthera zijinensis. Next base: position 161,311,992 of record CM077092.1, read on the forward strand.
TCACGAATCGAATCTCGAATTATTCACGAACTATACTATTTGTTAACAGCCCTACCCACAACCGTGTTGAAATTGGTCAGGTGTTCTGAGAAAGAACCGCCATCATGCATCTTCAAGTTGTACCACTTCTTCCGCAACAGCAACTTGTTCACCAGAGATTTGCTCTGGTACAGAGTCTCCAACTTCCGCCATAAACCTTGGCCCGAAGTTTCCTCCATGACGTTTGTTAAAACAGAGTCTGTAAGAAACAGCCGGATCAGACCTTTGGCTTTCCGATCGGCTTTTGTCCAGGCTGCAACAACCTCCTCCGTAGATTTCTCTTTCGGTGGATCATCCGCTATTGCTCCCCACAAATCTCGATCCACCAACAGATCTTCCATCTTCATCTTCCACAGATCAAATCGACTGCCATCAAACTTCTCTATCTCGATCCGCACTCCTCCTGAACTCATTTCCAAGAATCGAGAGAACCTCCCTCTGATACCAAATGTAGGAAATCTGGGGTGCCGAGAAGCAGAAATCCGAATATCGAATAACAAACACAGAACAAACAAAAAGGAACAGATTACAAAGGTTGCAAGGATCAAATCCGATCCTACCTCTTCTCCTCTCTTCTGGACAAGAAAACTATAGAAGAATACCTTCTGGATCGATCTCAACGAGATACCTCGTATCGCCTCCAAAAGAATACGCCGCCGCCGACTGCAATGAATCCGTATCCCTAAATCGGGAAAAACAACGTATATATATATCTGCCGGCAACCACGATCGTCGACCAAGAAAAAAAAAGGTCGATCGACGATCGGCAACCCCGATCGTCGACCGAGCAAGACCGGTCGACGATCGCCGATCGTCGACCCAAAAGGCCGATCGACGATCGGCAACCCCGATCGTCGACCAAGCTAGACCGGTCGACGATCGCCGATCGTCGACCCAAAAGGCCGGTCGACGATCGCGACCGTCGACCCAAAGATCGGTCGACGATCGTCGATCGTCGAACCATAGCGTTCGACGATCGCCGATCCAAAGAATCCCCTTCAGAAAGAATTGGTCCGGGGGCGTTGCCCCCGAGCCCCCACCGGGGACGCTGTCCCCTGGACCCCTGCCCGCTGTCCGGTCAGCGGGACCTCCGCCGGGGGCTGCCGCCCCCGGACCCCCGCTGTCGTGGGTCCCAGAGATGTCGAGGGGGGATCACACTTCGATTCCTCTAAGCTCACGTGGGCGAACCCGGTGTGAGAAACAAGAGGACCGGAAGTGTTCCACAACCCCAACAGGTGCTATGTGTCTTTGATCTCTTGCTGGATGAACACGTGGAAGCTGGCCTTAATAATGCCGCCTTTAAAAGGAACGATGCCCTCATCGTTTTTGTCTCGGCACCGTTTGAGCTTAGGGTTTTGAAGTAGTGCTGCGGAGGAGAAGATCTGGAAGGTTTAAGGAGCTGAATATTCCTTTGATTATGAAATTGCTGGCTCGATGCTGGCAAAGTGTGCAGTACGGGAAGGTATTGTTGAACAAACTCTCCTAATGTTGCTCTGCATCGGTGTCCCGGTTGGTGCGCCCCTTGGTTTTGCTTCGTTTTCTCTCCTGAGCCCATCTCGACGGAAGCCTATCTGTAAGTTCTTTGTTAATTTCCGTTAGTTGTCGTAGATCTGCGGGAAGGTCATCCATATCTTCTCAAGTGCTGTCTTTTGGTGGAAGGTCCTTCCACTGGACGAGCCCCTGGGATACCGATTGATTGGCTCGCTGGATCTGTCGAAGGATAACAATGGCTAGGGGCATATGCAAGGGCATATTTCTGTGGCTAGTTGTTGGTAGAGACGTAATCCGTAGTCGTTCGTGTCCCCGGTAGATCTTGAGGGGAGAGATGTGATAAATAAGGTGTATTTTGCAGTCCGCTGGTAGCTGTAATCGGTACTTCGTTTCCCCTACGACTTCCACAACTTGGAAGGGTCCGTAAAAGTGAAGCGCCAGCTTCCTACAGAGGGTTCAGTGTTGAGTGAGTTGGCGGTAGGGGTGTAATTTGAGTAGTACCCAGTCATTCACTTGGAGCGTCATTGCTTGTCTCCTCTTATCTGCGGTTGCCTTCATGTGATGTTGCGATTTCTGTAGATTCTCTCTTAGCTTGTGTATGAGCTCATCCCGTGTTCTAAGGGTGAGGTCCACTGCTTCGTTCTTTGAGCTTCCTGCACAATATGAGAGAAGTCCAGGGGGCGGTCGTGTAATGCCCCTAGTCGATCCAACGCGACGATGTCACGGCTCCGCTCTAGGCGACGCTACCGGGCTGCAACCCAAGCACCCCAACCTCTCTCCAGCCCACTGGCGGGTTGTTGGTGGCTACAATCTCCTTTTGATAAGTCAAACTCAATAGTCAAGCGCGCACCACGGGGACTTCCCAGGAGGTCACCCATCCCAGTACTACTCCAGTCCGAGCACACATAACTATGAAGTTCTCCAACTCCTCATCAGCTCAGTTGGTGATGAGGAGTTGGAGAACTCCATAGTTAAGCGTGCTCGGGCTGAAGTAGTACTGAGATGGGTGACCTCCTGAGAAGTCTCCGTACGACCCAACTTAATTGTGGAGTTCGCTCATCCAAGGGAGGCTGTGACCACCAACAACCCGCCTGTGGAGGGGGGGGGGGGGTTGGGGTGCTTGGGCTGCAGCCCGGTAGCGATGCCATGAGGGGTTATGGGCCAAATCCCGGGTCGTTACAATAAAAAGTGCACTTTTTATTGTAACATCCCTAGCCGATTCAACATGACAATGTCACAGCTCCGCTCTAGGCGACGCTATCGGGCTGCAGCCCAAGCACCCCAACCCCTCTCCAGCAACATGCGGGTTGTTGGTGCCCACAACCTCCCTTTGATGAGTCAAACTCGATAGTCAAACGCGCACCACGGGGATTTCCCAGGAGGTCACTCATCCCAGTACTACTCCAACCCGAGCACGCTTAACTATGGAGTTCTTTCAACTCTCATCACCAATTGAGCCAGCTCAATTGGTGATGAGAGTTGAAAGAACTCCATAGTTAAGTTGGCTCAATTGGTGATGAGAGTTGAAAAAATTTCATAGTTAAGTGTGCTCGGGCTGGAGTAGTACTGAGATGGGGGACCTCCTGAGAAGTTCCCGTGGTGCGCGCTTGACTATCGAGTTTGACTCATCAAAGGGAGGCTGTGCCCACATACAACCAACTCAATTGGTGATGAGAGTTGAAAGAACTCTATATTTAAGCGTGCTCGGGCTGGAGTAGTACTGGGATGGGTGACCTCCTGGGAAGTCCCCGTGGTGCGCGCTTGACTATAGAGTTTGGCTCATCAAAGGGAGGTTGTGGCCACCAACAACCCGCCTGTTGCTGGAGAGGAGTTGGGGTGCTTGGGCTGCAGCCCGGTAGCGTCGCCTAGAGCGGAGCTATGACATTGTCACGTTGAATCGACTAGGGACGTTACAGCTCGACCGAACATGGCTTCAAAGGGTGTCATGCCGGTCGAAGAATTAACTGTGGTATTAAAATGAAACTCAGCAACGCTTAGATAATCACTCCATTTTTTTGGTCGATTGTGTGCGAACAGCCTTAGATATTGTTGTAGACTTCTGTTTGTACGTTCTGTCAAACCACCCATTTGGGGATGGTATGCTAAACTGTAATGCAGGGTTGTGCCTTGCATCTTAAACAAGTCTGTCCAAAAGTTGCTAAGGAAAATGGGGTCACGGTCGGATACTATGGAAGTGGGCAACCCGTGCAACTTTCCAACCGTCTCCCAAAAAACTGCCGCTGTCGTGGGGGCAACTAAGGGCGAGGACATGGCCGCAAAGTGAGCAGCTCTGGACAAACAATCTACAATCACCATGATGATTGTATAGTTGTTTTACTTAGTTAGGTGTGTTATGAAGTCCATAGTAAGGTCTGGCCAAATTTGTGTTGGTATGGGTAAGAGCTGTAGTAGGCCGTATGGAAGGTGGTTAGTTGGCTTGGCCTTCTGGCACATATCGCATTAGCTAATGTAGGCTGTTACGTCTTTCTTCATGTGGTGCCAATAAAAGTGATTATGAATCCTGTGCATTATGGCTTCTTTTCCTGAATGTCCTCCATAGAGGCTATCATGCGTATTTGTAATTATTTTTTGAATGATTGGTTAGTTTTAGGGAATGAATAATCTGTGTTTATAAAAAACATTCCCCCCCCTTCTGTGACCAATCTAGTCTCGTATTGGCCTGGCAGACTAGGTCATTTAATAAGTGCTGGGTAAACGGGTCGGTGGCGTAGTCCTGTTCCAGTCCGTCCAGTAGTGGGGATGTTGGAGAAGTATGTGATAATACACATAAGTGTGCTGTTTGCGGTGTCTGTTGGATTATTTTGTTGTTGTGGTTAATGTGTTGGTTGCATGAGCGTGATAATGAATCAGCTACTATGTTTGTTTTTCCCGGCTTATATGTGTTTGTATAATTATAGCCAATCAACCCTGCAAGAATAATTGTTGCTCCGGTGTATGGAGGTCTTGGGTGAGAAGGTTGTGGAGACTTTTATGATCTGTTAGTATGTGAAAAGTGTGGCCTAGAAGATATTGTCGCCATTTTGCAACGGCTGACATGACCGCGTACATTTCTCGTACATACGTCGACTTTTGTTGCATCAGTGGTGACAAATTCTTACTGAAGTAGGAAATTGGTAATTTTTGTTGGAATAAAATTGCTCCAATCCCAATTCCTGAGGCGTTTGTTTCTATAGTGAAAGGTTCCTCAAAGTTTGTTAGTGCTAAAATGGGTTTCAAAATGAGAAGGGTTTTTAATTGTTCAAAAGCCCGTTGGGCGTGATCAGTCCAGGAAAAAGAATCTTTTTTTAGTAAATCAGTCAGCGGGGCAGCGATTATCGAAAAATTCTTTATAAATTTTCTATAAAAACCGGCCAAGCCTAAAAACGCTCGAACCTTCTTTTGAGAGATTGGAGTTGAATAACTTTGAAGTGCTGTTATATTGATATTGTTAGGATAAATTTGTGATGCAGTGCCCTAAGAATTCAATCTCGGTTTTCATAAAAAAACACTTTGAATGTTTTATTTTGAGTTCGTTAACATGTAGGAGGTTGAGGGTTTCAGTTAAATGTGCTAGATGTTCTTCCTCCGTAGTACTAAATATTAATATATCGTCAAAGAAGACTACAATAAATTTGCGTAGGTATGGTCTAAAAATAGTATTCATGGGGGATTGAAATGTGGATGGTGCATTGATAAGACCAAAGGGCATTACCGTAAATTCATAGTGGCCATGGTGAGTGCAAAAAGCGGTTTTATGGATGTCGGGTTCAGCCATCTGAATTTGGTGGTAACCCGATCGTAAATTTAATTTTGTAAAAATCCTGGCGTGAAATAGTTTGTCTAATAATTCATCAATCGTGGGAATAGGAAAACGATCTTTTATGGTGAGATTATTCAGGACACGGTAGTCGACACAGAATCGCCATGTGCCGTCTTTTTTTTTGACCAAAATGACGGGTGAACTGAAACTCGATGTGCTTGGGCGTATATATCCAGCGTGTAACATTTCAGTAATTAAACGTTCTATTTCATTTTTTTTGGAAATGGGGATATCGATATGGTTTTACATTTGCTGGTTACGCATCTGGTGGTAATGGAATAGTGTGGTCCACTGTGTAGCGAGGTGGTAATGTAGTAGGTTCTTGAAATAATTCCTGAAATGAAGTTAATAATGACACAAATGCAGTGGGTAATGTATCGTCAAACAATGGTCTATGGTTGGTGGTGTTGGAGGTTTGTGGGGGTGCAGATGTTAAGACCCAAAGTGCGGAGGCTTGTAATGTCATTAATCGGGCTACCTGCGACGATGAAACTGATTTAGAAGGTGCAGTTAACTGCCCCTGCAAAGTGACATTCCCTTGAGCTGAAGTATAAGATATTGTAAGAGTCGAGTAATCGGTGGTGACGGGTCCTAACGACCTAAGCCATCGTACTCCCAGTACGATATCAGCCCCATGTAATGGGAGGACATATAAACTTAATGTATATATTCTTGTTTGAATGAGCAGGGAAATATCAACACACTTGCCCGAGCATGTTAATGACATTCCATTGCCCATGAAGACTTGAAATGAGTGTATTGACATAATGGGTAACTTTAAAAATTTGGCAATCCGTTCGGAAATAAAATCGTGTGAGCTTTCGCGGTCAATTAAGGTCTCCATTGAGTGGTTAAGTAGAAGGGAGGTGACCCGAAGGCAATTGACCAGGGATTCCCCTATGAGGGCGTACACACAGACTTAACTAAGTGGATCAATGGCCTCTTGAACGGGGTCAGCTACGTTGCCGTCACACTCCTCGGGTTCGTCAGAACCCTGAAAATATAACAATGTACCAGCGCCCTTGCAACGATGGCCGTAGGTGTACTTGTCGTTACAGATGTAGCACAACCCGAGGTCACGCCGTCGTTGGCGTTCGGCAGCGGAGAGATGCCTAATTGGATATTTAGGTGTCGTGGGGTTGAGTGGTGCTGGTGTGGTGGATGGTGTGTGCCATTGTAAGCGTGGAAACTGTGGCCTTGTAGTGTGGTCTGGTGGGCGTGCTGTTTGTGGGTACTCGGGCCGTGTGATAAGAGCCTGGCGAGGATTAATTTCTAAGTCCTGATCTTCGACCATACATGCTAATGCGTAAGCCTCGTGTATCTCACTAGGCCGTTGCATGCGCACGACGCTGCAGATATGTGGTTTTAAGCCTGATACAAAAATGCTGGATAAAAACCATGGTGTCAGATCGGAGATCCTAGTCGAAAGTTCCTCAAATTGTGTTATAGTCCAAGACTGTGGATGTTTGATGTAATTTAGTGAGCGAACCAGCTGGGTCGCCGTAATCTGACGGTTCAAAACGTTTATTGATTGCTTCGACAAAGATAGGAAATGTTATGGTAGGCTGGTCGCGAATTGTTGTCTGGTACCAACGGGAGGCGGGGCAATCAAGATGACAGGCAGCCAGTAAAAGATAATCGTGGGGATTTGTGTTATGAAATTGAAAATAAAATTGTAAGTTATAAAGCCACTCGGTGGGGTCGCCATCACTAAACCTTGGGCATTGAAATTTAGAATCAGAATTTAAAGTGGCAGAAACGACCTGTGTATACGCGGGTGTAGGGGCAGGGCCAAGAACGCTAGTTGCGGCGGAGGACTGTCCCGGATCCGTGTATGTCTTTGGTATGGTCAGAAAATCGAGTGATTGTTGAACTTTCGTGAATTGCTCCAGCATGTCTTTTCGAGTGTCCATGATTTGCTGCATGAGGATTGCCTCCTTTGTGAGCAGATCCTCGCGTAGATCGGAAATCTGCTGTGTTGTCATGGCTTTCTCGGCGGTAAACGTTGTTTGGAGGTCCAAGATTTGATGCTGGACATCTTTGGCTCGGGTGTAATCGGCCATGGAGAGATGTGAGATCAAGATCGACGAGAGCACCAAATGTTAGGCCCAAGATGGGCCAAGAACGTAAGAGACGTCGAAGAGGGCCGCCTGTTAGGGGAAAGTTTAACCAAGGCGTCGCCGGAAGGCCGCCGGAGGTGGGGAAGATGAATTCAGGAGGGAGAGATAGAGAGAGAGGGAGAGAGTGGGAGAGAGAAAGAGAGAGAGAGAACAGTTTCCTTTATTAACCATGCATACCGAAAATACAAAACACAAATCTATTTATAGGAATAGATTGACCATTGACTTACATTGCTCATCATAAAACTAACGGCTAAATAAAAACAACGGTGGATGGCCAGCCTAGCAGGGGCAGACCCACCTTGGGACGAGCGTGGGCGGATGCCCACACTCATTTTTTTTAAAAAAATTAATGGTATTTGCCACGGTTCAAAAACCGTGGCGAATACAGTTCAAATCGTGGTGAATACTCTATTTTTGTAAAAATTAACAATATTATCCACGATTTAAACTGTGGCTAATACCCTATTTTTTAAAATTTATCTATATTGACCACAGTTTAAACTATAAATCATGGCTAATACCCTATTTTTTTTAAAATTATCTGTATTAGCCACGGTTTAAACCATGGCTAATACCCAATTGTTCAAACAAAATATTTTTAGACTTAGTTTAATAGTATCAATCAAACAACTTGTAAGTCCGCCTATACTGAAAAAAATTTCTACGTTCGCCACTGCAGCCTAGGAAATGGTGCAGCCAGCGGATGATCATGGTTCTCATACGTTATTAAAACTTGCAGGAGATGGTGTCATGTGTCTCTGATCTCCTACTGGATGAACACGTGGAAGCTGGCCTTAATAAAATGTCTCGTCAAACGGAGCCTAATATTGCTCCATTCTTGCTTCTCTTTTCGCAACTTTAAATCTTAATTTATTATTTAATAAATCCCAAGAATAGTCGTGTTCATAAAGCCCCCTGGGCCCGGGCCTAAACCGGGCTTCCCGGGCCCGGTTCCTGATTACAGCCGGGCCGGGCTTTTGGATCCAGGAGGGGGACTGCTAAGGCCCCCAAGGTCGGGCCGGGCCGGGCCCAGGCTTAGCCCAAGCCCTGTTTTTTTTTAAATAAATGTTTTTTAAATGAAATACACGTTTTTTGAACTGCGTCTTCTAGGGGCATTTTCAGGAGAAGTGTTCAACATGAAAGTTGTAGATCTCGATGATATTTACAACTTATATGTTGAACACTTTTTGATTGGAAGTTGTTTAGGCCCCCGATTTGGCCCCTGAAAAAAAAAATCACGCAGAATGTTACGCGTGATTTTTTTTCGGGAGTCAATTCGGGGGCCTAAACGACTTCAAATCAAAAAGTGTTCAACATGAAAGTTGTAGATATCGTCGAGATCTATAACTTTTATCTTGAACACTTCTCTTGAAAATGCCCCTAAAAGACGCAGTTCAAAAAGACGCGTAGGAGCCGGGTCCGGCCCCGGGCTTAGCCCGGGCCTAGAAACCGGGCTTTGCCCGGCCCGGCCTGATGTAGGCCACGGGTTTCGACACCGTAACGGCTAAGGGGTTCACACGCTCGCTTAATTATAATTACTATTGCGCTTACACGAAGAATAAACACAGCCACTACGCAAGTTGCCACAATTAATTTAATAGAATTCGGGGGGGGGGGGGGGGGGGTCGCTAGGCCCCTTAAGATAATATCAAGGCTATAGGCCAAGATCCTCTCAAGCGAAATGAACCCACACGGTTCGGTCGAGCGTACGTTGTACCAAAAGAGACACCACCGAAAATAAGGATTCGGATAACGGGTGGTTCTCTCCCAACGAAAATAAAATGAGGGCCGCCACGCCTCACGAATTCAAAAGGGAATCAATAACAATAACAATAATTTAATAGATATTATCCACGAAAATTCTACCAATCACAAATCACACGATATGCTAAATTCCCAAAGAAAAGATCTAAGAGAGAAACACACAAGAGTGGAGACGTTCGTTACCCAACCGGAATGGATGATTCCGATTTAACTCTCTTTGGATCGCTCCCCGGATCCACCGAAAGCGTGCCGGTTGGAGGGAAACTCCAAGTTCTTCGTTGCCTTCCGACGCCGTTGAAGTTTCACAAGATTCACCTCAAGCTTTGGCCGATTCTTCTCTTGGATTAGAAGATGGGGCTGATTTGGATCTCACCAAAGGAATCGGTTTTTTGGTAAGGATAGGGTTATGGATGGTGTTGGGATGGAGGTGGTCGGCTAGGAGAATGAAAGGGGTGTCGGTTTTGTGAGGGGATGGATGTGGCCGAGATCTTGATGGCAAAGGGAGAGGGCTCGGTCAAGGATGAAGTTGATGAGGGTCGGTTTTTTTTTTGGAGGGGATGCCAAGGGTGGCCGGCGGATTTGAATGGAGGGGATGGCTTTTTCGTTTTGGGATGAGGATGGGGAGGCGGCTAGGGGTAACCCTTGAGTAGAGAAAGGTGATAGAGGGAAGGGAGGAGGAGAGGAGGTGGCCGAAGCCTTGGAAGGGGAGGAGGGAGGCCGACAGCCAAAGAGGGAAAGAGAAAGGTAGGGGGCGGCCAAGAGGAAGAGGGAAGAGGAGAAGGTAATTCCAAAATCTGAAATTGGGTTTTTAATTTTTCATTCAATCTTCTCAAAATCCAATACAACATAGCCTTATATAGGCTTTACAAAGACAAGGGTTATAAGCACCCCAAATGTGGCTAAAAAAAGGCCAAAATGAAATGACAAATAATTAAAACTTTGGCTAAACATAGGCCAATTAAAAACATAATTATAAAATCTGAAATAATAATTTAAATGACGCGGCGATGGCGGTGGATGTCGCGGCAAAGTTCCAACATTAAAATGACGCGGCGATGGCGGTGGAGGTCGCGGCAAAGTTTCAACATTCCGACTTGCGGCACGGTCATAAAGATCTTCAAGCTCCATATGGCGACGAACAACGACACCAACAAGTAAATCATCATCTCAAGGCGGCGAGGGAACATCAAGTGTGAGCCGGCACCAACATCAACCAGGTCACCATAGTCATCCGGAAGGGGATCTTCTTCGGCAACATGACGTGGATCTTTGACATGTACCAGATCACCAACGTCGTCCGGTGGGGGACGCTCCAAGTCAACATGTCGGGGGATGGCGGCGCCATCAATTCTCCCCCTCTCAAAAATACTCATCACTGATGAGTAGTCCCGGGTATAATCGTTGAGGAAGAGGAACCTGCAAAGCAAAAGGTGGTCTTGGGGGGACCTCACAGACGCATTAGACAAATAAGAACAAAGTATTTCCACAACGTCAACCAACATACCTCCGATGGAGACTGGAGAAGAGAACGATCCAAACAAACTATCACCACCCAACCCAATATAAAGCATAGTGGAATATGTAAACGGAGAGATAGACTTTTCAAGGGGCATATAAACATGACGCGTAAAGTATGAAAAGTAGAAAATAGGAGCGATGCCCCAATCAATGGAAAATTCTACAAGAAATGTCATGCTACTAAATTCTCATAAGATTCGCAAATAATGGACTGGCCGGTTCATAAATATTTCTGAGGTGCCCGTAGGCATCCATTCAGGGACGAGACAAACCAAAACCAAATCACTTATATAACGGTAGGATACTCTCCGATTCCAACAAACAATCTTAGAATTATGTGGGGAGAACCCATGTGCAACGTGACTTGCTTTAACAGTGGGCAGTAATGGGACAAAGTCAGGTGGCACGTGTGCTAATAAAGCAGTGGTGAAATCAATACCATACAACGTCGTAGTTTTAGATTTGAACTTAAATTTAAATTTTAAAACGTCATGAATAAAAGCTAACGGAAAACACTCATCACTATATATAGAACGGGGCGCTCCCGGAATTGACATTGCGTGCGGGCAACACAACTTAACATTCGCAACTATGTTCACTAGCGTATGCGTGCACGGGTCATCAAAAGGCGGGGGATAAATGCGTGCGACCGGGCTTGGCAAATAAGTTTGTCGAGGGGACATCACGTCATAAGGCACCATCGCCAAGGTACCACTAGTAATCAAATTCGAAACCTCAAAACACGGATTTGACTTCCAATAAAGATCATCCGGTCGCAACCCAATAAAGTCGTAAGAAAGTTCAAATAGTGGATTCGCTCTTACGGAAAAATCATCCGACATGTCTTCTAAATCATGTGGGTAATCATGTATTTTAGATTCAGTGATCGGAGCAAAGATCGGCAACGCTACAACGAGATCAGGCGTTACAAACGGGAGAGAGTTAAAATCACATTCAAGTTTAGGTAAAGGAGTTAGCATTAGGGGATGCTCATCCGGTTCCACTTCAATATCGTATTCCAAAAGTTTAACTCCTTTACTAGAACAATCTTCCAACACATCAGTCCTGACATCAGTTACAGTGAAAATCTCAGAAATGGGCACTTCGATACGTCTCGGACTAGAAATAGCAAGCTCATGTCCTAACAAATCGTCAAATGAGTCACGACTGGGTAAGCTCTCAGCAGACTGTAACTCTTCTGACTCAGCTAGAATATCAATCGACTTAGGATCATCAAAAGGCTCCACAACAGTCAAAAGGGATGGCTCCAAAATGTCGTCGAAAGGGAGTGGAGAGGGTTCCTCAAATGAGAAATCCTCATCCAAGTCACTCGGGTAACCAATCTCCTCATCGTCACTCATGTTGTCAACATTAACAACATCGGCCTCAGTGACGGGCATACTCGTAATCGCAAGCTCAGATACCATTTTCACGCTGATAGGAACACTCTCATAAACAGGAAAGGGTCTAGTGCCCAGGCGGGGAGAAATAAAATCATGAGACGTCCTCATACGAGAGTACGAGGGAACATGCTGGTTCGATGTAGGCAAAATCTTAGGCGGCGACTCACTCAGATAATCAGTAGACGGAGAACGGCAGTATGGAGGGTAATACTCATCCGTTAATAAATTCTTCATAATCTGCCAACCTATACGTGGGTCGACGGAGGGCATTCCTAAACGTCTTTCCTCATTGAGCCAGAAAGTATGAGCTCGACCAAATAATTGCAGTCTCGCAACGGGAATCCTGTGGGGATCCACAATACGATATTGCTCAAAATAATGCTCCATGTTGTTCACCCAACATAGAAACACTCGCGGTCCACCTAGCCCATCATATGTCTGAGCAGGAATCCTAACACGCCTAGAGGTGCGCGGTGTAACTTGATTAGCCTTTAGTTGGCCAATCAACCCCTTAATCTCTTCCACTACCGGGCAATGAACTGGCTTTCTAACTTTCATGACGGAACCTAAAGATTTCATTCGGGAAACGTGAACATCGTAGGCCATTTTTTTGTTTTAATTTTCAGCGGGAAAATGGGGATAGACTACTCGGATTAAGTGCACAAATACAAAGAAATATAGTCTGCTTCTATTTAATTTTCAAAGATCGATTTGTTCCCGCTAATATTTCAAAATACTATATATATATATATTTTGATAGTCTTGCTGGCAAAAATATGGAGATTATTAATAAATTTTTTATTTTTGAATTTTGCCGAAAAAATAAAAATATAGGCCGCTATTGGCAGACCAACTATTAAATTTTAAAATAACTTAATAAAAATAATGCCTTAATGAAAAATAAATTTTTTTGGATTTCTTATTAAAAATAAGATAGAGAATTTCCAGAATTTTATTTTTTTTGATTTTGAGAAAAATTTGAAATTTAGAATTTGAAATTGGAAATTTGAAATTTTGAATTTTGAAATTTTAAATTTTGAAATTTGAAATTTGAAATTTGAAATTGGAAATCTTGAAATTTGAAATTTGAAATTTGAAATTTGGAATTTGGAAATTTTGAAATTTGAAATTTGAAAATTTTAAATTTGAAATTTGAAATTTGAAATTTGAAATTCGAATTTGGAATTTTAAATTTTGAAATTTGAAATTTGAAATTTTGAAATTTGAAATTTGAAATTTGAAATTTGAATTTTGAAAGTTGAAATTCGAAATTTGAATTTTAAATTTTGAAATTTTGAAATTTATATTTTCTTTAGCCTACCTAAAAATAGAAGGATGGTGTCGATTAGGAAATCGACAATAACCTCCCTCTGATACCAAATTGATGTAGGCCACGGGTTTCGACACCGTAACGGCTAAGGGATTCACACGCTCGCTTAATTATAATTACTATTGCGCTCACACGAAGAATAAACACAGCCACTACGCAAGTTGCCACAATTAATTTAATAGAATTCGGGGGGGGGGGGGGGGTCGCTAGGCCCCTTAAGATAATATCAAGGCTATATGCCAAGATCCTCTCAAGCGAAATGAACCCACACGGTTCGGTCGAGCGTACGTTGTACCAAAAGAGACACCACCGAAAATAAGGATTCGGATAACGGGTGGTTCTCTCCCAACGAAAATAAAATGAGGGCCTCCACACCTCACGAATTCAAAAGGGAATCAATAACAATAACAATAATTTAATAGATATTATCCACGAAAATTCTACCAATCACAAATCACACGATATGCTAAATGCCCAAAGAAAAGATCTAAGAGAGAAACACACAAGAGTGGAGACGTTCGTTACCCAACCGGAATGGATGATTCCGATTTAACTCTCTTTGGATCGCTCCGTTCCGGATCCACCGAAAGCGTGCCGGTTGGAGGGAAACTCCAAGTTCTTCGTTGCCTTCCGACGCCGTTGAAGTTTCACAAGATTCACCTCAAGCTTTGGCCGATTCATCTCTTGGATTAGAAGATGGGGCTGATTTGGATCTCACCAAAGGAATCGATTTTTTGGTAAGGATAAGGTTATGGATGGTGTTGGGATGGAGGTGGTCGGCTAGGAGAATGAAAGGGGTGTCGGTTTTGTGAGGGGATGGATGTGGCCGAGATCTTGATGGCAAAGGGAGAGGGCTCGGTCAAGGATGAAGTTGATGAGGGTCGGTTTTTTTTTGGAGGGAGTGCCAAGGGTGGGCGGCGGATTTGAATGGAGGGGATGGCTTTTTCGGTTTTGGGATGAGGATGGGGAGCGGCTAGGGGTAACCCTTGAGTAGAGAAAGGTGATAGAGGGAAGGGAGGAGGAGAGGAGGTGGCCGAAGCCTTGGAAGGGGAGGAGGGAGGCCGGCAGCCAAAGAGGGAAAGAGAAAGGTAGGGGGCGGCCAAGAGGAAGAGGGAAGAGGAGAAGGTAATTCCAAAATCTGAAATTGGGTTTTTAATTTTTCATTCAATCTACTCAAAATCCAATACAACATAGCCTTATATAGGCTTTACAAAGACAAGGGTTATAAGCACCCCAAATGTGGCTAAACAAAGGTCAAAATGAAATGACAAATAATTAAAACTTTGGCTAAACATAGGCCAATTAAAAACATAATTATAAAATCTGAAATAATAATTTAAATGACGCGGCGATGGCGGTGGATGTCGCGGCAAAGTTCCAACATTAAAATGACGCGGCGATGGCGGTGGATGTCGCGGCAAAGTTTCAACATTCCGACTTGCGGCACGGTCATAAAGATCTTCAAGCTCCATATGGCGACGAACAACGGCACCAACAAGTAAATCATCATCTCAAGGCGGCGAGGGAACATCAAGTGTGAGCCGGCACCAACATCAACCGGGTCACCATAGTCATCCGGAAGAGGATCTTCTTCGGCAACATGACGTGGATCTTTGACATGTACCAGATCACCAACGTCGTCCGGTGAGGGACGCTCCAAGTCAACATGTCGGGGGATGGCGGCGCCATCACGGCCGGCTACCGGGCCGGGCAAATGCTGATATATGGGGCCTTGTTAGGCCCCATGGCCCGGGCTGGGCCCGGGGCGGGCCGAGCCCGGGCCCAAGCCTAGCCGGGCTTTTACCGGGCCAGGCCCGGGCTGCCCCCCGGACCCGGTTTTTATGCAGCCTATCCAGGCTTTTACCGGGCCTAGCCCGGCCCGAACCTATCATTTTTAAGCTCTTTTTTAAAATCTATTATTTAACATATTTTCTTTAAAATGCATTTCTTTTTATATGCGAATGCAATAAACTTATTTAACATATAATTAGAGAACTAATGAATTGTATTATTTAAATTAATTAAAATACTGCTTATGATTAAATTGACTATTATATTAGCATTGTTCTGTTGACGCTCTAATTAGCTTTGTTCATGCTCAAATTAGTTCTGTCGCAAAATCTCTATTTGGTACTTAAAATCTCAACACTCTTTTAATATTTTTTTTATTCTTTATCGTTTAATTAATCAAAACACTTGAATTCTATTTTAAATTTTCTTATTTTACAACAAGTAATTAAGCGTTATATGAATTGTATTATTTTACATGAATTATCAGCATATAATACTCAAATGACCGTTGTCCCTTTGTGTTGAAATCGTGGTGAGCGTCCAGTACATCCAGCTAGTCCAAAAAATCTTTGAAATTTCTCTTCCAGGTTGCAACTAAGAATTTGGCAGCATGAATTCCTCATTTCTAGAAATTTGAAATATACAGAAAATGTTTTGGGTGCTTCTCAATCTCTTCCTCTACACCTTGCAATTGAAATATTTGTATTGAAATACCTTTTCACTTAGCTCCTCGGGTCAAATGAAAATTCTCGATTTCTACCGCGAATCTTCCACATGCCTTGCAAATCGCTTGTGAGAATACCTTTTCCATCTTTCTCTCTCTCGATCTCTACTTTTCATGGTCGTTTCACAAGACTATAAAGGCCAGGTTCTCATCTACCTACAAAAAGCCCGAAAATCGGTTTGATGTATTTAGGGGTTTGGAAATTGGGAAAAAAGGGAAGGCTTTTAGGAGGAAGAGAACTCATTAGAACCATATAGAGGAGGGAAGATTTGGACTTTTTAGTGATCTATTAAACACATATTTAGTTCCTGTTAAATTCAGAAAGTAAAATTTTTTGGTTCCTATTTCTTGATTAATTTATTTTACCATCATATTGGATTCCTAAACTAGATTAATGAACCATATAAAATAACACATGTCGGAATTTGGAGTCCAGTTATTAGCCGTTGTCGACTGATTCATGGGTCTTTTGATACTTACTCTTCTTCTGGACACACAATTTGTTCCTTAGTTGGAGTATCCCTTAAGGTATACATTCGTTATATATGCTTTGTTTTAATATCTATGTTGGTACCCTAGTTTGGATTTGAGTTCAGTCTTCTCTTTTAGTCTCTTGACCCAAGATTTATCTATGGTCAAAGGTTAGTTGTTTAGTTAGTTTGCTCTAGTTATAGAGTTGTCACTTATCCAGATGAAAATTTGGTTAAGTTATTTTTTATTCGACTATGGTCGAACGCCGCTCGACTATCGTCTATCGACTGTTCGACGATCGTCTATCAGTTGGTCGATATTTGTCTGTCAGCAGATCGTCTATCTCTGAGTTAGTTCAACTCTTGTTAGCTCGACGTTCTGTGGAATCTGCCTCGCGGATCGTCGAACCCCGCTCGACTTCTTTTGACCAGACATATTTCTTGATAGTTCAACTATCTGCTTGGATAGTTCAACTATCTGATAGTTCGACTATCTGTCTGATAGGTCGACTATCTGTGTTGCTTGATAGTTCGACTATCTGTCTTGATAGGTCGACTATCTGTTGTGTTTGATAGTTCGACTATCTGCTTGGATAGTTCAACTATCTGATAGTTCGACTATCTGTTTGATAGGTGACTAGGTCATAGACTATCTGATAGGTCGACTATCTGTCTTGATAGTTCGACTATCTGTTTGATAGGTCGACTATCTGTTTTGTTTGATAGTTCGACTATCTGTTTGATAGGTCGACTATCTGTTTTGCTTGATAGTTCGACTATCTGTCTTGATAGGTCGACTATCTGATAGCTCGACTATCTGTTCTGATAGGTCGACTATCTGCTGTGGTAGTTCGACTATCTGCTTTGATAGTTCGACTATCTGTATCGTTCGACTATCTGTTTGATAGGTCGACGATCTCTGTGCTTCGGTCGACGATCTCCGAGGGTCGTTCGACGTTCTGCTGTATGTCTTTAGTAATTTTGTCCTATTCTATTCTATGATTTATTTCATATTTATTTGGCATATTTTATAAAAGATTATTTCAGTAAATTTATGCTATCATTTCTAAGCAATATTTGCTTGCTTCTTTATGCATAAGTTAAGCTTTTCTCTGATAAAGTTGTTTGTCTGATTAGTTGACATATCCTGTTGCTTTATCTGCCATGCTGTCCTTTATAGTCGTTAGACTCAAAAAGTCTTCTCTGGCCGTAAAGAGTTTCTTCTGTTGTGACTTTCTTTAGTATTCTTTTATCAGATTTATTTGCAGCTTCTTAGAAAGCTTTATCCTCGTATAGGATATCTGTCTGCAGGATTTGTATTTGCTTTACGCTATTTGCAGCCCAGTTTGCAGACTTCAGAAGAAGACAAGATTCAAACTCAATTAGAGCCGTTGAAAAGGCCCATATATAAAGAGCTTCTTTTGAAAGAAGACCGAGAGAACACATACAGAGACACCAAATATACAGATAAAAAAGCAAGAAGAGTTACAGCTCTCAGTGAATGATACTTTCAACTGAGAAGATCATCTCTCTTCAACCTTCTTCTTCAATCCTGAGTTCATCCTGCTGCAAGGAACATTCACTCAGTGCCTCAAGAAGAAGAAGAAGAAGAAGAAAGAAAAGCCTGTGAAGAAGAACAATCATTCAACAATCAAGAGTCTTCTTCAAGCTTCTCCTTCAGAACTTCAAGACAGTTCTTTGTCTCAAGTTCAGAAGAGTTCCTGCACCCTGAAGCAAGACTCCTTCCTGGATATTCTCTAAGCCAGGGGGAGCCTTGATTCTTTAGAGCTTTCTAGCTCTGTGCAATCCACTAGCTTCTCTAATCTGTTTTAACAATAGAGAAGAAACTTTAACTCTCTCAACCTCCTGTACAAAGGGTTATTACTCCCTTCAAAAGTGAACCTTGGTGGCAGGGCACCTGATCAAAAACCTATGTTGGATTTTGAGCTCCTGATCAAAAGCTCAAAGGGTCTACTTGATCTACCTGAAGCAGATTAGTTGGTGGCAGGGCACCTGAACAAAAACCTGTAGTGGATTTCTACCAGGGTGGTAGAAGAGTGGACGTACCTATTTAGAGAGAACCACTATAAACTTCTTGTGTCGTTTGTGTTGCTAATTTAATTTATTGCACTGTGGCTGTGAGTAGAAATAACTAGGATTGCTAGTTGCTGTGATAGGACCCAAGCTTAACTGTAATTACAGTTAGCTCTCTCTTGTGCACTACACTTTGTGTTAGGCTCTAGGGTTTCAAATATCTATAAACTTATTCCGCAAATTAACTCTAAGGGAGTTGAGTAGGGTGTTATAATTTTTGAATACTCTATTCACCCCCCCTCTAAAGTTGTATCTATCCTCACTTTCAATTGGTATCAGAGGGAGGTTGACTGACTGTACAGGCTAACACCTGAGTCACAATATCCTGATAGATACCAAGCTTATAGATATTCACTTCATGGCCCAGTCCAAGGATTACTCTAGCACCAGACCTCCAGCATGCAACTTAGCTAAGTTTAGCATTCTGGAAGGCAAGAATAAGATTATATATGAACTCTATTGATGAAGACATCTTCTCCTCTATTTTGACAGGACCTCTAGCACCTCCTGCTGCAACCACTGCTACAACATCTACAAATCTAAGTGCAGTGCCTCCTCCAGATTACAATGATGCCTACAAGAAGGCAAAGATAGCTGATGCCAAAGCTATGAACATTCTGGCTCAGACTATGTCTGATGAAATTTTCCAGAAAGTGGCTGATTGCACCTCTGCAAAAGCCATGTGGGACTCACTGAACCAGATTGTAGCTGGTTCAGCTGATGAAAGGAAGGATAGAAGGTCCAACCTTATATCCCAGTATGAAAACTTCAAGAAAACTGAAGCTGAATCAGTTGAAGCCATGTACACCAGACTCAGCTCAATCATCAATGAGCTGAGAACTCTTGATAAGGAAATTACATTGACAGAGGTCAATGATAAGATACTGATGTGCTTCCCCAGCACATGGATCTTAGGATCTGGCCTATCAAGGAGGCCAGAAGTATAACTGAAATCTCAACAAAAGCTCTCCTTGGCAAGCTCAAGTCTTTTGAGCAAGTGCTGAATACCAGGGAAGCTGAGGCTGAAGCAAAGACTCCAACTCCAGCAAGAAAAGAGCAAACTCTTGCTCTCAAAGCTGCTGATGCTTCTGAAGGAAGCCAATCTAATGAGGAGCTGATGGCACTCTTTGCCAAAAGGTTTCTCAAGATGGGAAGAAAAGACTTCAGAAAGAAATCTTCATGATATGAAGATAAACCAAGGTATGATAGATCGCCTGCTAAAGAAATCATTTGTTATGGTTACAGGAAACCTGGACACATTCTACCAGAGTGTCCAGAGGAAAAGAGCAAAGAAAAGAGAAAAGAAAAAGAACATCACAGGAAACACTCCAAGTCCTCCTCCTACAAAAACAAGAAAAAGGAGAAGGGATTTGTTGCTGAGACCTGGAGTGATTCAGATGAGGAATCTTCCTCCTCAAGCTCCAGTGAGGATGAGGAAGAGAAGAAGGCAAAGGAAATCTGCCTTATGGCTATTGATGCCTGCATCAATCACTCAGCTGTAGAGAGTTCTGATGATGATGAAGAGATGCCTACAGAAGATCAGGTATTATCTTCATATGATTTTTCTTCTTCTGAATTTAAATCCCTTTGTTTAGATCTAATTAGTTCAGAAAAGGAAATTAAGGAACTTAGAAATAAGTTAGCTGAATCAGAATCTATCTCCATTGAAAATGCTAGGTTAGAAGCAGAACTCACTAAATCTAGTGATGAAATAAAGTTTCTTAAAAATGAAGTAGCAAAGTCCAAGAGATTGGAAGAATCATTAAATGGTAGAAGCCTTAAGTTGCTAGAAATCACCAGCATGACAAACACTAGGTCAGGCAATAATAAGCTAGGCTTAGGAGCTTCATCATGTGAACCCCCAATTATTCTTAAAAATCATCTTTCAACTCCAGTGAACTTTATTTCAGCTGATGGGATAAAGAACACTGAGCAAGTAAGACAAGTTAATCAAGCCTTAAATAAAGCTAAGAGAGAAAAGAAAAAATAAAAGTTTAAGGAAATACAAAAAGCGTCGAACGCTGCTCGACGATCGCAGGCTCAGTGGTCGAACGAAGCTCGATGATCTGAGCATCCATCGTCGAACGCTGATCGACGTTTTCAATATGAATTTCAAAATTACCACCAGAACCTTAGAAACCTTAATATGAATAGAAACCCTAGGTTTGTGGACCCATAAACTGCATGGAGCATCCCACCTAGGAGATCTTACCCTTTAGGATATAAACCCCAACCTGCTTATTCTTTTATTTCTAGTTTTCATTATGTGAAGAATAATGGACCCAAGGTTACCTGGGTCCACAATGTTTAACTTAACTCACTGCAGGTGAAGACCTATCCTATCACTCAGGACAAGTGGTATTTGGATAGTGGTTGCTCCAAACATATGACAGGGAACAATGAAAATCTGTCAAAGTTCAAGGCCAAGCTTGGACCAAAGGTGATCTTTGGGGATTCTAGCTGTGGTCAAACTGAAGGATATGGTAGGATTACCATTGGAGCAGTAACTTTCAAAAGGGTTGCATATGTAACTGGACTGAAGCATAACCTTATCTCAGTAAGTCAGTTATGTGATGCAGGATATCAGGTATCGTTCACTAACACTCTTTGTAATATTACTTTAAATAGTAATGTTGTGTTAGTAGGTATTAGACAAGGTAATATTTATTTAGTAGATTTTAATTCAACCCATTCTGAAATCTGCTTATTTAATGAAGTAACAAATAACAACACCTTATGGCATAAAAGGCTTAGCCATGTTAACCTCAAGAACATATCTAGGTTATCTAAATACAACCTTATTAGAGGTTTACCTTCTTGCCCCTACAAGAAGGAGAGCCTATGCAAGGCTTGTCAATTAGGCATGCAAACCAAAAATTTCTTTAAATCTGTAAATAAAAGTGATTCACCTAGAATCTTGTACTTACTACATTTGGACCTTTTTGGCCCAATAAATGTACAGAGTCTAGGAGGGAAGTATTACACTTTAGTAATTATAGACGACTTCTCTAGGTTCACTTGGGTGTTCTTCTTGAGAACTAAGGCTGATAACTTCAAAGTTCTTACAGATTTTCTACTCTGTGTGCAGACTGAGTATTCTACTCATGTTGCCTTGATCAGAAGTGATCATGGTACTGAGTTTGAGTCTCTTCTCATGCAAGAATGATGTGAGAAAGAAAGTATCAAACATAGCTTCTCTGCTCCTAGAACTCCCCAACAAAATGGGGTAGTGGAAAGGAAAAATAGAACCCTGATTGAAGCTGCAGGAACACTGTTGGCAGATGCTAATATGCCTCTCTCCTATTGGGCAGAAGCTGTTAGCACAGCTAATTATGTTCTGAACAGAAGTCTTATACACAAGCTTAAGTGTAAAACTCCTTATGAGTTGCTTAAAGGAAAGAAACCTAAAATAAATTATTTTAGAGTGTTTGGTTGTGTAGTATACATTCATAATAATAATAAAGAATACCTTAGAAAGTTTGAAGCAAAAGCTTCAATGAGAATCTTTCTTGGATATTCCCAAGTAAGCAAAGCTTATAGTGTTTTTAATAAATCAACTTCTAAAATTGAGGAATCTGTGCATGTGTCCTTTGATGAATCTCAGATGTTTTATCAGGAGAAGGAAACTTCTCCTTCCTCAAGTTCATTATAGGTACCAGAATACAATAAAGATGTCACTCAAGAGATTCTCCATCTATCAACTCTTCACATCACTGATTCAGACAGTGATGAAGACTTTGCAGAAGCTGTTGCTGTACCACCAACAGTTGATCCAATTCCTCCTCAGGGATTAATCTCAACTGTTGCTGAAGATCACATCCCACCTGCTGATGTTGTCACACTTAGAGATCATCCTACATCTCAAGTGATTGGAGACATATCAGCTGGTGTACAAACAAGACATCAATTAAGACAGGATGTGATACATGCTTGTTTCCTTTCACAGATTGAGCCCCTCTCCATAAAAGATGCTGAGCTTGATCCCCACTGGATCATTGCTATGCAAGAGGAACTCAATCAGTTTGAAAGATGTAAAGTATGGACTTTGGTTCCAAGACCTAAAGGCCAACTGATCATAGACACCAAGTGGGTGTTTAGAAACAAGTTGGATGCAAATGGAATTATTGTAAGGAACAAAGCTAGGCTTGTAGCTCAGGGCTACAGACAGGAGGAATGCATAGATTATGACCAAACTTTTGCTCCTGTTGCAAGGCTAGAGGCAATAAGGATCTTTCTAGCCTATGCAGCCTATATGAAGTTTAAGGTCTTTCAGATGGATGTTAAAAGTGCATTTCTAAATGGTGAGCTAAAGGAAGAGGTATTTGTTGAACAACCTCCTGGGTTTGTCTCTTCAACTCAGCCCTCACATGTTTTCAAGTTGCAAAAAGCTCTTTATGGACTAAAACAAGCACCCAGAGCCTGGTATGAGACTCTAACTAGTTTCTTGTTAGAGCACAACTTTGTTAGGGGAGTAGTTGATAGAACCCTTTTCGTCAAGCACCACAAGGACACAATCCTGTTAGTTCAAGTGTATGTGGATGATATTATTTTTGGTTCCACTGATCCCAAACTGTGCAAAAAGTTCTCTGACTTAATGCATTCTAAGTTTGAGATGAGTAGTATGGGTGAGCTGTCTTACTTTCTTGGTCTCCAAGTAAAGCAAGATGCTGATGGCATCTTCATCTCCCAATCCAAATATGCCAAGGAATTGGTAAAGAAGTTTGGGATGGCTGATGCTTCAGCAATGCATACACCTATGACTACTAATGTAGTTATAGATTCTGATGATCAGGGTAAGCCAGTTGATCAAAAGAATTATAGGGCCATTGTTGGCTCCCTATTGTATTTAACTGCAAGTAGGCCAGATATAATGTTTGCTACATGCCTATGTGCTAGGTTCCAGGTCAACCCCAAGGAATCTCATTTGATTCTTCTCAAGATAATTTTGAGATACCTGAAGGGATGTCCAAATCTAGGACTATGGTATCCAGCAGAATCAGAATTTGAGTTAATTGGATACTCTGATTCTGACTATGCTGGTTGTAGAGTTGGCAGGAAAAGTACCTCAGGAACTTGTCAGTTCTTGGGAGAGAGATTGGTCTCTTGGTTCTGTAAGAAGCAGGCTTCTGTCTCAACTTCAACTACAGAGGCTGAATATATAACAGCTGCTAGTTGTTGTTCACAGATCCTGTGGATTCAAAACCAGCTTTTGGATTATGGGTACACACACAAGAACACAAAAATCATGTGTGACAGTACCAGTGCTATATCCATTGCACAAAATCCTGTGCACCACTCTAGAACCAAGCATATTGAGATTAGACACCATTTCCTGAGAGATTGTGTGGAAAAGAATAAGATCAGCCTTGAGTTCATATCCACTGACCTTCAGAGAGGTGATATTTTCACCAAGCCTTTAGATGAACAAAAGCATCTGTTCTTTTTGGTTCAACTAGGCATGATTAATGGAAAAGACTAAGTGCGACGTCTTCCTTTGTTGAAACCTGTTTGAAGATTGTCGAACGACGTTCGAAGATAGTCGATCGGATCAAGCCTATCGTCGACCTATGGTTGATGATGGCTTATCTTCTTGAAGATCATCGACCGACGTTCGCAGATCGTCGAACAGGTCGAGCCTATCGTCGATCTATGGTTGACGACAGCTTGTTGTTTGTGAAGACAGAAATAGTCGAACGATTGATCGACTACTCTGCTTCAGGAACGATCGTCGAACGACCGTTTGACCATCGTCTCCAGTATCTTTTAAAATAGATCGACGATTGCTGTTTTAATATAAAAGCGATGGTCGACCTAGGTTAAGAGATCGTTCCTTTTATCATCGACGGAGAGCGTCTTTTCGCATTCTGTCTTTCTACTTGCTCCCTGTCTCGCGATTTCTGCCATTTCGCCTTCGCCGTCTCTCTCGCCTTCACCAACCCCTTTGATGGCGATTGCTCCAGCCCTCCTGTCCGTGGTGAAGTTCGATGCTGGTTTCAGCGTAGACTTTGATTCTTTCAGCTCCTGCGAGTCTGCGATAGTGGAAATCCTCAACCTCTGCAAAGATCAAGGATTGGAAAAGTTCATGTCCACAATAATAAAGATAAACGTTCACGAGATTAAAGAATGGGCTTTCACTTCGTCCTCCAATGACGAATCTATGACTGGAACGATAGACGGAGAAGAGGTAATTCTGACTCCCGCCGTTTTGACTGATATTTTTGGATTATTGAATGGGGAAGAGGATTATGAGCAAGATACCCCAGAATTTGGGAGAATGTTGACTGAATTAGGACATGCTGACGGCATTCCTTCTAAGCTGCTTAAGGTGAACTTTCCGTTGAAGATAAAGTTCCTGGCTGAACTAGTCGGAAAAGTGCTTCTAGGAAAGCACTCTGCCCATGATAATATAACCAGACAACAGTTTGCCCTGATGTGTGCCATTGTGAACAAGAAACAGATTAACTGTGCAAGAGTTTTGTTTGATTTGATAAGGAAAAAGAATAGCAAGAAGGAAGTCACCCTGGGTAGGGTGCTTGGGATATTTCTAAAAGAGAAATATCCCCATTTATTGGTTTCAGTTTCTACATCCATCAATGCCAGCAAAAACATGGACCCAACCCTGTTTGTCAAATGGAAAAAGGAGCTTTCTGAAGCCCGCTACAGCAGGGGTAGCTCCAGTTGCATCTGAGAGCACAAGGACTGCCTCAGTCACTCCCCTCCTTCAAGAAGCAGGCTCAGCCATTCTCTCAGTTCCATCCACTTCTTTTGCATTACCATCCACTTCTACTGAAGTGCCACCATCTACTTCAGTTCCATCTACTTCAGTTCCATCTTCTGCATCTCATCTTCTTGATTCTTCCACAATTCTCCATGCATCATCACCAGCATCTCCACTCAATCCTCATCTTGCTAGGATCTCTCATCCTACTTTTGATTTATTGGTTTCTGAGCTATCCACTCCTCCTCAGTCACCAATTCCTCATTCAGATCATATTGATCTTCTTGCATCCACCCATCTATCTCCAGTTCACTCTCCATCTCATCAGGAGTACACCATCCCTGCTATTCATCCTTCTACTATGATTCCCCCACCATCATTTGAAATCACCCCAACCTTCATCTCAAGCATATTGGAGTTAATTACTCCTTCAATCAAAATTATGATTGAAGAAGCAATTGCTCCTCTCGTTTTTTCCATCTCTACATTATCATCTTCCATTCTTGCCATCTCAAAATCTGCTGAGCCATCTTCTGTTAGGGGCCTGACTTCAGTTTCTACTGAAATCAGGCAGGGGGAGATGTTCAAGGAAGATGCCTCTGGACTGCCTCTTGTTTCTCGCCCAACAGAGCCCTAAGTTCAGATTCAAGATGTAGCAGAAGCTCCAGTTGTCATTGCAACATCCTCTGCAGTTCCAGCTCCAGCTCTCAAGCCTTCTGATGTTATAATGGAAGCAGAATTTGCATTTAAAGCTTGTCTCGAAGAAGCTTCTACTCCCCTTGTTGCTCGTTTCCTAGAAGGAGTCATTACCTCCTTTCTAGATGACATGTGGGAAATAGAATGCTCTGAAGAGTCTCCTGAAGGTAATTCTTTCACTCATTTTCTAGACTTGATAACTGACATTTAGTATGGGAATACCTAGAAGGAATGATACAATTTCATTTAGCACATCTGTGTTCCTGATACTACAGATTTAGTAGAAGAAGTTTTAGCTGTCCAAGAACTTGTTCAACAACCTGCTCTAGAAGTTCTAGCTGATCTAGAACCTGCTGTTCAAGATCCTGAGTCTGCTCAACCAGCTCAGATAGTTATGCAAGAAGAACTGGTCTCCATGACAGTTACAGTTGAACAAAAGAATGTTTCAGATATTCAGGAAGAAAAATCTACAGTCTGGGATGACACCCCAGGACTGGATCTAGACACTCTTCTGGCACAGGATGCCTTGGAAGAAGAGAAAGAAAAAGCTGCTTTAAAAGAAAAAGAAAAAGCTGTGCAAGAAGCTTTTGATCCCTATGATCATCCTCCATCATCAAACTCTGAGGATGAGGATGATTCTGATGACTCTGAAGAATCTAAGAGAAAGAAATCTGCCAAAAAGAAAAGAAAAGCTGTTGCTCCTCCTCCTAACCCTGACAATGATATTCCTTATTATATCTTGAAAGGAATAGATCCCAAGTCCAAAGAGTTTCAGCATTGGATGGGATTCTCAAAGAATCAACAAAAGTTAAGAAAGAAATCTAAAAGGTATGGCAGTCCAGCTCCAAAATGGACCCCTAGAGGTCCTCCTCCTCCACCTCCCAGTGCAGGAGCTTCTGGCAATTTGTCTGCAAATCCTTCTGCCCTGTCTGCTAGGTTTACTCTATCCCAATCTCATCAAAAGAAAAGCAATCAAGGATATCAAAGCAGATCCCAATCTGGATACCAAAGGCATGATGCTGATGCAAGAGAACAAGTGAAGGAGGTAGTTTATCAGAAACCAACCTTTTCTCCTCCTCCTTCCAAAGAAACCAAGAGCATATCTTCTTCAAAGCCAGATCATGCAAAGAAAACTGTTTCAAAAGGTAAAAGAGTTATTTTCTCTGAAAAATCGAGTAAGAAATTTGCTGAGTTTGCTCCTCCTTCTTCTCTAGTTATTCAGGAAAATAAAGAGCCAGCTGAAAGTCTGTTAGATCTTTCTATTAAATTTAAAGCTGTGAAACCTGTAGATCCAACCTGTGAAAATGTGTATGAAAGTCAAGAGCTTGATCCTGATTTCAGGATGGCTAGATTTCTTGAACTGGTTTGATCAGCCCAGATTAGAAAAGCCAAAGCTGAAGAAAAAGATACTACAGGATTAAAGACAATGTCTAAATTCAGAAAGAAGGAGCTTGATAAATTCCAGGTTAGACCTGAGGTCTTTGACCCTTCAAAATATATGGAAAAGCATCCTGAAGCAGTTGTTCCAAGGACATCAGAATCTAGAATTATTGGAGAGCAAGATCTAAAGCTATCGAAGAAAGAAGCTTTAGACCCTTTCAGGAAAATTTCTTTTCTTCCTAGTTCCTCTGTATCTAAACCAGATTCTGAAGCTTCTTAAATTTCATTGATTGCCAGTTATTTATTTGTCTGTTTGATTGATGCTCTCTACTGCTTAGATATTTCCCTTCCTGTATTTTATTTATTTCTAGTAGTTTGTTTTGTTGTTGAGAGACTTAACTCAAATAGGGGGAGATTGTTGGTACCCTAGTTTGGATTTGAGTTCAGTCTTCTCTTTTAGTCTCTTGACCCAAGATTTATCTATGGTCAAAGGTTAGTTGTTTAGTTAGTTTGCTCTAGTTATAGAGTTGTCACTTATCCAGATGAAAATTTGGTTAAGTTGTTTTTTGTTCGACTATGGTCGAACGCCGCTCGATTATCGTCTATCGACTGTTCGACGATCGTCTATCAGTTGGTCGACGTTTGTCTGTCAGCAGATTGTCTATCTCTGAGTTAGTTCAACTCTTGTTAGCTCGACGTTCTGTGGAATCTGCCTCGCCGATCGTCGAACCCCGCTCGATTTCTTTTGACCAGACAGATTTCTTGATAGTTCAACTATCTGCTTGGATAGTTCAACTATCTGATAGTTTGACTATCTGTCTGATAGGTCGACTATCTGTGTTGCTTGATAGTTTGACTATCTGTCTTGATAGGTCGACTATCTGTTTTGTTTGATAGTTCGACTATCTGCTTGGATAGTTCAACTATCTGATAGTTCGACTATCTATTTGATAGGTCGACTATCTGTTTTCTGTGATAGTTCGACTATCTGTTTGATAGGTCGACTATCTATTTTGTTTGATAGTTCGACTATCTGTTTGATAGGTCGACTATCTGTTTTGCTTGATAGTTCGACTATTTGTCTTGATAGGTCGACTATCTGATAGCTCGACTATCTGTTCTGATAGGTCGACTATCTGCTGTGGTAGTTCGACTATCTGCTTTGATAGTTCGACTATCTGTATCGTTCGATTATCTGTTTGATAGGTCGACGATCTCTGTGCTTCGGTCGACGATCTCCGAGGGTCGTTCGACGTTCTGCTGTATGTCTTTAGTAATTTTGTCCTCTTCTATTCTATGATTTATTTCATATTTATTTGGCAAATTTTATAAAAGATTATTTCAGTAAATTTATACTATCATTTCTAAGCAATACTTGCTTGCTTCTTTATGCATAAGTTAAGCTTTTCTCTGATAAAGTTGTTTGTCTTATTAGTTGACATATCCTGTTGCTTTATCTGCCATGCTGTCCTTTATAGCCGTTAGACTCAAAAAGTCTTCTCTAGCCGTAAAGAGTTTCTTCTGTTGTGACTTTCTCTAGTATTCTTTTATCAGATTTATTTGCAGCTTCTTAGAAAGCTTTATCCTCGTATAGGATATCTGTCTGCAGGATTTGTTTTTGCTTTATGCTATTTGCAGCCCAGTTTGCAGACTTCAGAAGAAGACAAGATTCAAACTCCATATATAAAGAGCTTCTTTTGAAAGAAGACCGAGAGAACACATACAGAGAAACCAGATATACAGATAAAAAAAAAGCAAGAAGAGTTACAGCTCTTAGTGATTGATACTTTCAACTGAGAAGATCATCTCTCTTCAACCTTCTTCTTCAATCCTGAGTTCATCCTGCTGCAAGGAACATTCACTCAGTGCCTCAAGAAGAAGAAGAAGAAGAAGAAAGAAAAGCCTGTGAAGAAGAACAATTATTCAACAATCAAGAGTCTTCTTCAAGCTTCTCCTTCAGAACTTCAAGACAGTTCTTTGTCTCAAGTTCAGAAGAGTTCCTGCACCCTGAAGCAAGACTCCTTCCTGGATATTCTCTAAGCCAGGGGGAGCCTTGATTCTTTAGAGCTTTCTAGCTCTGTGCAATCCACTAGCTTCTCTAATATGTTTTAACAATAGGGAAGAAACTTTAACTCTCTCAACCTCCTGTACAAAGGGTTATTACTCCCTTCAAAAGTGAACCTTGGTGGCAGGGCACCTGATCAAAAACCTGTGTTGGATTTTGAGCTCCTGATCAAAAGCTCAAAGGGTCTACTTGATCTACCTGAAGTAGATCAGTTGGTGGCAGGGCACCTGAACAAAAACCTGTAGTGGATTTCTACCAGGGTGGTAGAAGAGTGGACGTATCTATTTAGAGGGAACCACTATAAACTTCTTGTGTCGTCTGTGTTGCTGATTTAATTTATTGCACCGTGGCTGTGAGTAGAAATAACTAGCATTGCTAGTTGCTGTGATAGGACCCATGCTTAACTGTAATTACAGTTAACTCTCTCTTGTGCACTACACTTTATGTTAGGCTCTAGAGTTTCAAATATCTATAAACTTATTCCGCAAATTAACTCTAAGGGAGTTGAGTAGGGTGTTATAATTTTTGAATACTCTATTCACCCCCCTCTAGAGTTGTATCTATCCTCACTTTCAATCTATCTTCTGTATAGTTTAATGTATGATTTACAACATGTCCCCTCCTATCAAATTTAAGTAGAAGGGATCTACAATAGTTTATGTGCTTAAACTTGAGACCATCCTTCCTAAGAGTACTATTTTTACTTGTTTTTGTATTTCTTTTTTTCTTCTTTTATTAGAGATGGATAAGAGCGGGTTGTTTGCTGGAGGGGATGGGTAGGGCTTCTTGGGAGAGCTTTCTGCTAGTTATTGGATGGCTTGATAGTAGGAGAAGATTATTATATGTACTTAGAGTGAGTTGGTGAGGGAAGTAGTCAACTTTACTTGTAAATTTGAATGATGATGTCTTATTTTTCTTTTATTGTGTGTACATTTGTGTGCATGTGTACAAGATTTCATGTAATATTATTTTTTTTACTATGTATATTTTTTTACAAGATTTGTGCACATGCTTATAATTGACATGCAAGACAGTTATGTTTTTTTTGCATTGCAGTTCAAGGATAATGAAGAGATATCGGTGCCTCATGAAAAAAGTGTTTACTCACACTCATAGAACAAACAAAGGGAAATATATTGTTGTTTTGGTTATATATTAAAACTTTGATCTTAGTGTATATATGAAAGTTTGATGATGTATATATATGAAAGTTTGATGATGTATATATGGAAGTTTGATGATGTATATATGGAAGTTTAATGATGTATATATATGAAAGTTTGATGATGTATATATGAAAGTTTGATGATGTATATATGAAAGTTCGATAATATATGTAATTTGTTTGTTGATATATGAAAACAAGTTACACGGTGTATGAAAGTTTGTTAATGTATTAAAGTTTGGTTATATCTCGATATTGAGTATGCATCAAGTATATTTGATCATGTTTGTCTTTTAATTATAGTGTAAATTATTAAAAAACTACGTGTTGTTTTGAAGAAAATAGTATTGTTAGTAATTGATTTGTCAATCACGCATAATAAAAAATAAAATATTTTAACGTTATGTGTTATATAATGTTACTGTTAAAACAAAATTGACACAATATATTTTTATTGCTAATTGATTCAAAATAAATAATTAATCATCAAATTATCAACAAAATAATTTATTATTAATATTCTTATTTTTAATGTTTGACATTTAATAGCATCAAAATCTGCAACAATTTTAATGATAGCTAATTTTAGGATCAAAATTATTTGATTGTGATTATCAACGATTTTTTTGTAGGTATTGTAGCTTCTTAAATTAGAATCGTGCTTCCAGATTCAAGTTTCACCTTCTAAAGTAAATAAAAAGTTTTTGCTAAAAAAAAATAACACACACATATACACACAATAATCTTCTTTTAGGGACCCTAAAACTTAAAAATCATATATAAGTCTTTCAATAAAAAATGCATTTTTTTCCAAATCAAAAGATCAAATGCACATGCAAATCAGGAACTAGCACATAATTTTTCTTTTTTTATATGAAAATGTCGATTCAAACATCAATTTTTTTTATCTTAGTAATTTAAACAAACACATGCCCTCCAAAAATGGACACGAAATGAAAACCCACACCTTGATTCGCGAAAAGAGACACTCATCAAGGACAAAAAATCTTTTAATAAAAAAATTTAAAATAAAAAGGGTTCAACAACCTAACTCTCTTAATTTCTGCCCCCTTTCTTCTCCTCCCCCTCATTTTCTTTCTCTTCCCTCCCCCTCCCCCCTTTTCCCCCCTCATACCAGAGTAGAACCTGACGGCCCCCCGGTCAGGCCTCACTGTATGATTGAATATGACTAAAATTACGCTCTTACCGAAATACCCCCGCCTGTTACAAGAAAATAAAAAGTCGATCGGCATCTTCGTGCCTTCTCCTCGACTTCATTTCTCCCCGCCTAAGATCGTGCTTCTCTCCTGAGATCAGAAAACGCCGGAGTCCGTCTAGGGTTCTCCTCACTCTCCGACGAATTCATTTCTCCTACTCCTACCTCGCCGCCGCCGCCGGAGTCCACCTAGGGTTCCGACGACCTCAGCTCCGCCAGTCTTCCTTGCTTCCGACGACCTCAGCTCCGTAGTTTTTTGGCAAAATTGCGCTAGGTCTTCTTCCCAACAATAATAACCCTCCCCCGCTCCTCCACGACCTGAATATCTCCGACGACGTTTGGTGTCATCACTCACCCTTCTCAGTCACTTCTCATCATCCAGCTCTTGGTAATTTGCTTTTGGATTTATTTCTTCTTACAATTGTCTCTACCGCAAGTCTGCAATGCTTGTTTGCAATTATTTTCTTCTTACAATTGCCTTCTGGGTGTGGTTGAGTTCTTACTTGTTTTGTTGGAATGTGGAGAGTTGAGGGGATAAAGGGATTGGGCGAGGCTTGGTTATGCAATTAAGTTAAGAGAGTGATCAAATATTTGCTAATTGGGAAGGTTATCATGCCTTACTGGGTGAACAAGAAGCCAAGAAAATGCAATTTATTAGCACCATGCTTTCCTTTTCTGGATAGATCATGTAGTGTATTTGTTTGTTGTTATGCATTAGAAGTGTAAATAAGCAAAATGAGCTTAATTTTCATTTTTTTTATTCCAGAAAATATGGGTGCACCTAGATAAGTAATTGGGTAATCATGTGGTCTGAAATGGATAGTTATAGAATGCAATTTTTCTTGCTTCAGACAAGTTTTTTGAGGTGTTCAAGAAGTTTTTTTTTCTGTTAACAAGAAGGTCTGAGATCAATTCAATATTATCTAGATATTAAAAGATTTTGTTGATAGCAAACGAACATATGTTGTCATAAATGTAACTATAAATTTCCATGGTCATTTCCAGCATCATTTTATTTTCTCTTTTATGTTTTTGCATTGAAGCACAGCCCATCATTCACATCATCAAGTGGGGGAAATTTTTGTTGAATAATTCTATTCAGTAAAATATACTCAAAAAGCAAGATGCATCATCATACTTTTTATAAAGAAGACACTATAATGGTTTTCTTCTGAACTTAAGTGTACTTCAAGTTGATAATTTCGCCTAACCTTTTAGAGTATTTTCTGCAAATTATGTTTAAAAGAGTGTTTTCTTTAAGTTCTACACCGTGGAATCTCCTCGCGGCATACTCTTCGCTTTAAAATCTGGATTCTGATGGGGAGTCCTTCAAATCTATTCCCATCTAGGTTTTGAATGGGAAAGTCTTGAAAATTTATTTCACCTAAGCTTTGGATTTTGATGGGGACGCTTTGAAATTTATTTCATCAAAACTCTGTACTAGCAATACAACTTAAAACTATAACATATATCCTCTTTTCAATACTCATTTTGGTACAAAAATTAAGGAGCACATCTTGATTAAAATAATTCATATGTTTGCCCAATGTAGTCAGCCTTATGATAATGGACAATATCAACAACTATAATATCAGACTAGTTAATATTTATTAAATATTTTCACCTTCCATACTAATTTATACACTATTTCAATATCCTCTACACTATTTCACTCAATCTCCAGGCAACAGAAAGAGAAGATGAACTCTGCTCGATCAAAAACTCTGAATACTTCTCTTATAGAAGCAACATGCAAAATTTATTTTTAAACATGCACAATAATTGGTCTTAAGCTCCTTGCTTCTGCGCCTGAGCCTATGATATGTTTGTTAAAATATTGCTATTATGAATTTAATGTTGATTCTCAATTCTTCTTTTGTGTTCTATTATTCTCTCCGTTTCCAAATCCCCTTAATAATATGTTACTCTACATAATAATAATAATGATGTTTACATATTTCTTTTATGCGCACCATTAGAAATTAATGCAAAACAACAACAATAATGCTCTTCTATAGTTCACCTCATGCTACTTCTCCTGAATGGGATCAACCATGTCCAAATTATTTAGTGAAATTAGTGTTGATCTTAAAGAAAAAGGTGCTTTCATCCACAGGTGAAAGAATTCAATAAAGAACTACTAATCACCTAGAGGGGGGGGGGGGGGTGAATAGGTCCAATTCTTTATAATAGGCAGTTTTAGGATTTCTAATTAGCAATTCTTGTTATCTAATCATTCAAGTATCACAGATAATCAGAATATGCAAACACAACACAGAGACACACAAATATATAGTGGTTCCCCAGTATTTAGGTACATTCACTTTCCCCCTTCCCCTATCTAGCAATGAACTAGATTCGGCCCAACTTCC
Organism: Platanthera zijinensis; assembly: GCA_039513925.1. NCBI lineage: Eukaryota > Viridiplantae > Streptophyta > Magnoliopsida > Asparagales > Orchidaceae > Platanthera > Platanthera zijinensis. The sequence continues at coordinate 161,346,171 of CM077092.1, forward strand.
TTCTCCTCAAATCCACAGATCTTTCCACTCAAAACCCTTCCAGGTTCCTACAACTCAGACTTCTTCAAGTCCTACAGCTCAGATCTTTCCAGATCCTACAACTCAGATTCTTCCCAAGAATCCTACCTCAGAGTTTTCCAACTCCTACCTCGGGCAATATGCCCTACCTCAGCCCTTATAATTACATGCTTACAACTCAGAAAGATAGACTTTCCTACACTCAGACAAATACAGATCCTACAAGTTTGATTACAATGTTTTAAGAATTTCTTTACCCAAAGAGAGAGAAAGGGGTAAAGATTACTTGACCAATAGTTAGAAATTGGTCCCTTCTGGTCCTTACAAATCTTGGATCAGATTCAACCTGACTTAGCTTCTTAAAAGCTTCTTGAATTCAGAGAACTAGGTTGAATCTTCAAAGAGTAGATGGAAGTGATCTTGAATCTTCCTCCTTCTTCTTCTTCTTCTTACAGATTTGATTCTGTAAACTAAGCTGATCTGTAGAGATCCAGCCTTCAAGATGTTGTCGATTTTGTTCTTTTGGTTTTTTTTTCTGATAGGAATGTTCTATTTATAGAAGCCATCAGTGATAACCTGTTAAGCCGGTATCTGACTGACATCTGACAGTTTTGATAGTTATAACAACTGTCACTTCTTAGATCTGGAAATCTGCAACTTGGTCGCAACAGCAGACAGCAGACATGTCTTCATACTGTGTTGACACAGACTGTTAGATATGTCAACACATCTAGCTGGATGTCGACACATTGTCTTGATGTTGTCGACAAGTTTCAATTTCTGTCGACACAGCTTTCGTCCATAGTACCGACACAGATAATGTAGAATGTGTCGACACAACTTACTTAGTGTCGACACAACTTTTCCTTCAAAACAATTGTCAACCCGTCCTGGGTGTCGACATATCTGCTTGAGCTTACTGTCAGCACTTCTATTATTGGTGTGTCGACACTAGTCCTGAGTGTCGACATAGTTGATCTTAGACTTACATTCAGTGTGTCGACTGTGATCATTTATGTCGACATAGCTTATGTTAACTGATATCTCTGTGTGTCGACACAAGTCCTGTGTGTCGACACAAGTCCTGTGTGTCGACACAGCTGGTGTAAACTGATATCTCTATGTGTCGACACAAGTCCTGTGTGTCAACACAGCTTTGCTCTTGTACTCGGCATTGCTTCATCAAAAGGTGTCGACACTGCCCAAGTGTCTCAACACTTTTGTACTTAGAAAAAATCTTCTCCATTTCTTTAGCCTGCACAAGTTAACTCAACAGACATCAAATACAAAATGATGTATACCACTAAGTTAAGTAAGACTTCTCCAAATCTGGTACAATTTCCAATGTACCCAACAATCTTCCCCTATTTGGAGAAGTCATAACCCCAAGTCAATGATATACACCATTATTATAACCAACACAAATAATGATGTACTAAACTATCACAGACAGGGTTATCAATAAGAAGAAAGTATATATGTATGTCAAAGAGTTAAATATTATGCATTTATCATCACAGATTAACATCACAAAGATATTCATCACATAACAATTTAAAACATGACAGATATATCCAACCAAGGAATTTACTTCCCATGTCAAATCAATAGTAAGATTTACAAGATGTCTATAAAAGATCAAAACATATTACATAGTTCTTTTAGAAATTCTAGACATATAAACCCTAGGTTAATTTGGGCTCCTTGATCACTATCCCATTGCCAGGTTGTATTGTTGCTTTTGCTTGTGGCTTATCAGCAGCTGACATCTTCCCTTTTTCTTTTGCTTTGGCCTCCTCATCCTTCAGCTTCTGCCTCTCAAAATAAAAATAGGGTTTAGGAAAATACTTGCAAGGCTCAATAGAGTCTGTAGGAATTGTTCCAACCTTTATATCTTTTTTGAACTTGTAAATAACATCCATCTATTTGTGATATTTGTCCAATTCCTTGGTGGAGTACCATTTTGCTCTGTCACTCCTATTATTGTTGACTGCTTTCCAAGCAGTTAGTATTATGTTTCTGGAGGTTGGGCTCCATTGTTCAAAGTCAGGTCTTACTTCAGCCTGCTCCCTGAACCTTTTCTTAGACAGCATGATCTCTTGTTCTTTCTGAAGGAGGGCATCATCCATCTCCACTTCTTTAAGAATAACAGGCATGCTGTCCAGTGGAGGACTGTATATATCCTGAACTTTCTGAAAAACTTGATCAAAGTTAGCAGGTGGATATATGATGTAACATCCCATTTTCGGCTAGACCCCTAGGAGTGGTTTTGCCATGACTAGGTCATGACAAAACCCTAGGAAACCCAAAAGACCAAGAGAGCTTAGGTAGGAAGGTGAAAATCACCTTGGTCTGTAAATAATAGGTCAGAAACTTGTTTAAAATAAGATTAGGACTCAGGCGTTGAGTGCATCGAGTGAACTCAACGCCATAAGCAGAATGGCATTGAGTGCACTGACTGCACTCAACGCCATCTTACAGGTAGGTTGGCGTTGAGTGCGTTGAGTGCACTCAACGCCATAAGTTGAATGGCGTTGAGTGCAGTGACTACACTCAACGCCATCTGGTGTTGTCTGGATGGCGTTGAGTGAGTTGAGCTCACTCAACGCCGTAGACTGGATGGCGTTGAGTGAGTTGAGCTCACTCAACGCCGTAGACTTGATGGCGTTGAGTGAGCTTAGCTCACTCAACGCCATAAACTAAACAGCGTTGAGTGCATGGACTGCACTCAACGTCGTCTGTTGAGGTCTGGAATGGCGTTGAGTGAGCTGAGCTAACTCAATGCAGTAGTTTGGATGGTGTTGAGTGAGCTTAGCTCACTCAACGCCATAAGCTAGACGGCGTTGAGTGCACAGACTGCACTCAACGCCATCTTAAGTAGGCTGGATGGCGTTGAGTGAGCAGAGCTCACTCAACGCCATAAGCTAGACGGCGTTGAGTGCACATACTACACTCAACGCCATCTTAAGTAGGCTGGATGGCGTTGAGTGAGCAGAGCTCACTCAACGCCATTGTACTTAGAAATTTTTTTAGTTTGGCTGATGGTTCAGCTGAACCGGGCCAGTCTAGGAAGTGGTCCAGAATGCGTTATTGGGCCGTTGTTTTTCTCTTATTAAGACTTAGTTAAGTCTTATTTTATGATTTTGACCAGCAGTGCCACGTGGCGGCCATTTCCTCTTCCTTCCAGCCATGGCCGAGCGTCGGTTTACATGGCCATTAATGGCTTTTAAAGCTCAGCTCCATCCTCTCCCCCTTGAAATGACTGGATTCAACTCCTCTTGGGGGAGAGGAGGAGTTTCCAGCCTTCTCTTAGCTGTTTTGAGCCGTTTCATCTCCCCTCCACCATGGCCGAAACATGCTTTTAAGGAAGCATTAATGGCTGGACAGCTTATACCCACCCGCATCCCCATTTCTTCCCTTTAAAAGACTCCCTAGACTTAGAGAGGAAGTTTTCACCCTTGCCTGAGAAAGCTAGAGCTTATTACCTTGCTGTTGAGAAATTTCGGCGATGCCACCACTGATAGATTTAACTTTAAGACAACCTAAACACCTAGAGGGGGGTGGGGTGAATAGGTTCTTATCCTTGTTTTAATCTAAGGCAGAATATACCTTCAATTCTTTAATATAAATATGAAAACTCTACAACTAACACAACATATACAATCACAGAATCTATAATTACACTAATCACAGATTGCACACTGATTTATAGTGGTTCCCCAAGGTCTGGGTACATCCACTTTCCCCCTTCGCCTATCCAGCAATATGCTATTTCAGCATAACATCTTTCTTTTTCTCAGATCCACAGATCTTATAGCTCAGAATCCTGAAGGATTCCTACAACTCAGAATGTATCCACACTCCTACAGCTCAGGCTAATAAGCCCTACCTCAGCCTTTCCACAAGGCCTATACCTTAGAGAGCTGATTCTCCTACACTCAGGCTCAAACAACCTTACCACTCAGAGATTTAAATCTCCTACACTCAGCCTTTATAACACAGGCTTACAACTCAGATTTTTGAAAAGATCCTACAGAATTTGATAAGTATTTTTGATGGACTCTTACCCTTGTTGAGAGAGAAAGGATAAGAGGATTCTTGATCAGCTTCTTGATGAGACTGATGGCTGAAATCAACCTGTTCTTAGCTTACTTCAAAGCTTCTTGAATCTGAACTCAGTAGGGTTGATCTCCTTTGAAGTTGACTGACTGGCAGCTTCCTTCTTGGATTCCAGAAGTAGATCTGGATCTTCTTAGTAGATTAGTTCAGGATTTGCTTCTTGAGAGACTTGTGATAGTCTCCTTCTTGACTTCAAAATAGCTGGAGCTCTCTCTCCCCAATTCTTCTGAAGATCCTTTTGAATTCTTGATTGAATTCTTCTTAGACAAAATCTGAGTAGATTATCACTTCAGAATGTCTTCTTAGATCTTTTCATGAAGATCTTCTTCTGTGTGACTTGAACTTCCTTGATCAAAGATCAATCTCTCAATAGTTGTGTTAGTTATGTGTGTTGTTCATCATCATTGATTTGACAGAATCCATCTATATATATAGACTTCATCCATGGTAACCGACTGATCCGGTTTCTAACCAACTTATGACAAGTCTGACAGCTTCAGTAAACTTGTTGGAATGCACAGCTGTCAAGTCTTCAGTCAGTTCTTGAACCTTTGTCTTTGTAAGCAAAGCGTCGAGACTGATTGTCATTATGTGTCGACACAAGTAGATAAAGTGTCGACACAAGCTTTGGTGATGTCGACATAACTCCTTTGGTGTCGACACAGCTTCTTCACACTGCATCTGTAGAATGTGTTGACATAGCCTCTTTATGTCGACAAAGACACTTCTTCACTACACAACACTCAACATTGTTGAAAATCTACTGAGTGTCGACACAAGTCCTGTGTGTCGACACAGTTGATATAGTCTTAGAATTTGTGTGTCGACACTGCCTCCTAGGTGTTGACATAGTTGATGTAGACTAATACTCCTGTGTGTCGACACTGCCTCCCGATGTCGACACAGTTGATGTCGACTAAAATCTTCTGTGTGTCGACACAGTTTCTTCTGGTGTCGACACTGCTTCTCCAAGTGTCGACACAGACTTCCTTAAGTGTCGACACATGGACTTAGAAACTTTTTCTGCATTTTAGACAATACTTAACCTGCACATATAAACTCAAAATAACATCAAATACATCTTGATGTATATCATTGAGCTAAGTGAGGCTTCTCCAAATCAGGTACACATTTTCTAATGCACCTAACAATCTCCCCCTATTTGGAGAAGTCATAACCCTTTAGTCAATGATATACACCACTTATAATAAACAAACATTATGATGTATATAAGCATTATATGACAGGGCAACTTATAAACAAAACATATATCAAAATCATATCACAGAATAAGAATGAAACTTGAATGAACATGGAACATTGTTTTGTTTATATTAATAAAAAATTTCTTAACAACTGATTACATAGATTTCTTTTAAAAAACTAAAAATTACAACTCCAGAAGTATCAAGACCAGTTTGTGAATCTATTTCTTCTGATAAGTTGATTTTGTCTTTCTCCTGCTCCTGTGCAGAAAGTGGCTCCTCATGGACTTGGGCATTTTCAGTCAGGTCCTGGACCTGTTCCCTAACTTGCTCCCCCTGCACTTGTGCACTTATTGTATCCTCTTGCACATGGTCATGCTCAGTAATGTCATGTACTGGTGATTTTGCAGCAGTCTCTTGGTTATCCAAATCAGGTATGTCCTTTGAGAGGACCCTATCCCATCTGGATATTATTCTGATGTCCATCCTTCTCATATGATTTATTTTAGATCCTGGAATCTGATGCATTACCTCTGGAATTGCTCCAGCCGGGTATAAACTCATCAATCTAGCCAAATTAGGCTTTTTGATTCCTTCCTATATCTTCTCAAACAGAATTGCTGACCAATCTGTGTTAATCTTATAGATTATCCTTGTCATCAGACTGAACATAAAGGCAGAGATCCTATCATGTCCTCCTGGTTTACACAAAATCACCTTCCTTACCACTTCAGATAAAAATTTTCCTTGTTGATTCATCCCTTTTCTGTTAATGGCTGCTCCAATCTTCATGGTTGGATCCAATCCACACCACTGTAGTGCCTCCCTTGTCTTTGAGGCTGGGACCTCTTCTTCATCCTGAATTCTAGGAAGGTGAAGAATCTTTCTTAAACTTTCCAGAGTAAGTTTGACTCTATTTCCATGAATTGATGATTTAATCTTGAGTCCAGTGGAGTCCACTATTGCAGCAGCATAGAACTCAAACACTTCCTTCTTCCAGATCTTGGTAGATTCAGATACAAGAAACTCTAATCCATTATCAGTAACAAGGGTAATGACCCCTTTAATCTCCGTCGTCGCATCATCAAAAGCATTGCGCACTAGCTTGTAGCCTTCGTTAATGTTGTCTTCAACCTTTGGCGCCATTGGGACGATGAGAAAGCTTTAATGGAGAGAAGAGAGTTTGTCGACACAGGGTTTTAGTCTCGAAAACCTGGTGAGCGTGTCGACAGAATTTGTTCTGTACCTATTTATACCATTTTAAACAAAGAAGGTCAAAAGGCGGGCAAAAACTGTCTAAATGTGTCGACACAGTTGAAATGTGTCGACACATACTTCTAATGTCTCGACAACAATGTTGACCTCTATGTGTCGACACAAATTGATGATGTGTCGACACTTGACTTACGTAGTTGTTGAACAGAAAGTCTGTGTCGACACTTATTCGAAGTGTCGACACAAATTCTTAATGTGTGGACATCACTTCTCTGGATGTGTCAACACTACTTTTCTGGATGTGTCGACACTTTGTCCCTTAGGTGTCGACACAATTTCCCTGCATTGTCGACGCAACTCCTCTGTGTCGACACTTTATTACTGAATTTGTCAACACAATTTTACTTAGCCACTTTTGTTAATCTAACATATGGTCAACATTCCTAATTCAATTTTAAATCTATTGAATTTAGTTTCATCTAGAGGCTTAGTAAATACATCTGCAATTTGATAATCTGTCTTAACAAATTCTAGTGAGATGTCCTCTTTCTCTACATGGTCTCTAAGAAAATGGTATCTTATTTCTATATGCTTAGTCCTACTATGTGAAACAGGATTATTAACAATAGATATAACACTTTTAGAATCACAAAACAAGAGTGTTCTACTTACTTGAATACCATAGTCTCTTAGCTGATGCTGAATCCATAACAGCTGTGCATAACAACTTCCTGCTGCCACATATTCAGACTCAGCTGTGGAAATTGCCACACTAGTCTGCTTCTTACTGCTCCAAGATATCAATCTTCCTCCCAAAAATTGACATGTACCTGTAGTGCTTTTCCTATCTTCTTTACAACCTGCAAAGTCTGCATCTGAATAGCCTGTTAGTAGAAAATCTCCATTCCTAGGGTACCAAAGGCCTAGATTAGGTGTGCCCTTTAGATATCTCAAAATTCTCTTTACTGCAGTGTAATGAGATTCTTTTGGGCATGATTGGTACCTAGCACAGACACATATTGCATACATAATGTCTGGTCTACTAGCAGTGAGATATAGTAGAGAGCCAATTATTCCTCTATACAAAGACTCATCTACAGGTTTACCTACATCATCTTTGCATATAGGCATACTTGTTCCCATAGGAGTTCTCATGGTGGAGGATGATTCCATACCATACTTCTTGATTAACTCCTTGGTGAACTTAGACTGGGATATGGACAAGCCATCATCAGTATGTCTTACTTGGAGTCCCAAGAAGAACTTAAGTTCCCCCATACTGCTCATTTCAAACTTCCCTTGCATAAGTTTAGCAAATTTCTTGCAAAGGTTGTTTTCAGTAGATCCAAAAATTATGTCATCTACATAAATCTGAACTAAGATTATCTTTCCTTTGGACTCCCTTAGGAATAGAGTTTTGTCTATTTTCCCTCTTGAGAATTTGTTCTCAATAAGGAAAGTAGACATGGTTTCATACCAAGCCCTTGGGGCTTGCTTTAACCCATACAAAGCTTTCCTAAGTCTATAAACATAATCAGGTTTGAGAGAATCTACAAAACCTGAAGGCTGCTCTACATAGACTTCTTCTTTTAGATTTCCATTCAGGAATGCTGATTTTACATACATTTGGAATACCTTGAATCCTTGATATGCTGCATAGGCAAGGAACATTCTAATGACTTCCAGTCTTGCTACTGGGGCAAAGGTTTGATTAAAGTCTATTCCCTCTTCCTACCTGTATCCTTTTGCAACAGTCTTGCTTTGTTCTTCACAATAATTCCACTCTCATCCAATTTGTTCCTAAAGATCCACTATGTTCCAATGATATTATGATCTTTTTATTTAGGAACGAACTCCCAGACCTTGCACCTTCTGAACTGATTTAGCTCCTCTTGCATGGCATTAATCCAATGTTGGTCTAGGACAGCTTCTTCAAATTTCTTTGGCTCTAATTGAGTTAGAAAGCTTGAGTACAGGACTGTGTTCAAATTCCTGCTTTTGGTTTGCACTCCATGTCTTGGATCACCAATTATCTGATTTACTGGATGATCTTTTAAGTGTCTAACAACTGGAGGTAGTCTTTCATGATCTCATAGGGAGTCTTTTTATGGCACTTGGTGATAGAAGCCCTGTTGATCACATGACATGCAGTGTTTACTTCCTCAGCCCAGAAATATTCTGGGAGAGAAGTGTCACTCAATAGAGTTCTACCAGCCTCAATCAATGTTCTATTCTTCCTTTCAGCAATACCATTTTGCTGTGGTGTTCTAGGTGAGGAGAAATATTGAAAAATCCCAAACTCTTCACACAGTCTTTTCATACTTTCAGATTGAAATTCAGTGCCATGGTCACTTCTGATTTTGACCACTGCACTGTCCAGTTCATTCTGAATTTGTCTGACAAAACTATATAAAACACTTGGGGTTTCTGATTTTTGTCTCAAAAAGAACACCCAGGAATATCTAGAATAGTCATCTACCACCACAAAAGTGCAGACCTTCCTACCTAGACTATGAACTGGCATAGGACCAAATAAATTCATATGCAATAGGTATAGACACCTGACTGAATCCTTGTTTTCAAGGCTATGAAAGGAGGATTTTGTCTGCTTGCCCTTTTGACAAGCTGAACATATCCCTTCCTTTATACACTTAACTTGAGGACCATTCCTCACTAACTCTTTGCTAAAGAGTTGGCCAATTATTTTGTAGTTAAGTTGAGTCAGCCTCTTGTGCCATTTGACACAATGAGAGGCTCTCTCATCAGCTATAAGACAAATAGGAGAACCTTTGTTCTCACACTCAAAATTAAGACAGTACACATCCCTTTTTCTGTATCCTGTCAAAATGACCTTTTGATCACTTGACCTTTTGATATGACATCCATTCTTAACAAATGAAATGTCATATCCTAAATCACTCAGCTGACTTATGCTAATAAGGTTATGTTTCAAACCCTTCACATAAGCCACTTGAGTGATAGTAATCTGGTTACTAGAAATGTTACCAAATCCTTTGATGATTCCTTTTTCAGAGCCACCAAAGATTACTTTAGGCCCATTTAAGATAGGTGAATACTCCTTCAACAATCCCTTTGTTCCAGTCATGTGCCTGGAACATTCACTGTCCAAGTACCATATAGGGGTATGGTGACTTGGACTCACCTGCAATAAAGAATTACCTCTCCTTAGAACGCAAGTAAGTCTTGGGTCCTTGGTTCAAGTTAGCTTCATACTTACCAAATCTACCTGCAGCTCTTCTAACAGGTAGACTGTTGTTCTTCCTAACACTAGTGTTGTGCCAGCAATCTATGGCATAATGACCTGTCTTGCCACAACACCAACATTTATACTTGTTGTATCTATTTTTAGATACATTCTTGACAGTCTGGTTGACATCAAATCTTTTGTATTGTGCTGGTACTGCTGCAGCCACACCCACTATTTTCTTAAGAACATGGGGTTTATGAACATGGGCTGCCTTATTGACAAAACCACCCTTGTCATTCAGAACTTCAGTCTTACTATGACCATGAGTATTCTCAAGGTCATACTTGTTAGAAGGCACTTGTACCTTTCTAAAAACTACAGGGACTTTAAAATTCAATGGATGGACTGAGGCTTTTCCCTTTCTCTTGAATTGGACAGCCCTGGTGTTACCCTTAAAAGCCTATTCCAGCCTTACCCTTTTGAGCCATAAACTCATCTATTAAGGGTAAAACTGATTTTGGCTTGGAATAACTAGCCACCAAATCTTTTTCCTTTTGAAGTCTGGCTTCCAGACTTTTAATTAGATCATTTTTGTATGTGATTGTGCCCATCTGAATAACAGTTATAGTTTTCAGTTTGACAATCTCATTCAATTTTTGATCCAACTCTTTCTCTAAGTCAGATGCAGCCATCTTAAGATCTGCAATTTCCTTTGCCTGAGTTTTGGCCAAGTTCTTGCTTTTCTTTAGTGTCTGCAACAAGTCCCCATATTCATCTATCAGCTGATGAATATCACCTTCAGACTCAGACCCATCCACATCACTTGATGCAGATGTAGCTGACTCTGTGCCAGTACTACAATCTGAATTTCTAGAAATACATTGTACCTTACTAGGACTAGGCTGATCCTGACACTTGTCTTCTTCTGATACAGCCATCAGTCCCATACACTGATGGTCTTCTTGTTCATAGATAGAGTTCAGCAATTGCATAAACTCATCTCTTTCATCAGCTGTATAAAGACCAATGTATGCCTCAGCTTCAGATTCAGACTCTGAAGTTGATTGGTCTGTCAAGCTTTTCTCCTTCTTAGCAATAAAGAATTTCTCCTTCTTGCTCTTTTGTTGAGTATTTCTTTTATCAGCATAATCCTTTCTTTTATCTGGACACTCAGCCATAACATGTCCAGGCCTATTACAATAATAACAAACTATCTTTGATGTTGTAGATTTGCTAGGCTTAGACCTGCTCCTGTCCTTCCCAGATGACTTTCTCTTTTGATAATAGTCATCAACTGGCTGTGATGTGGAGGGCCTAGATTTCCACTGCTTCTTCTTCAAGAATATCTGAAAATGCTTTGTAAAGGCAGCAAAATCTGTATCTGAATCACTGCTATCTGAATTTTGGTTGTCTGAATTATCTGAGGTAATTTCAGCAACTTTCCTAGGAGGAGATGGAGACATCCTCCTATTCTTTCTAGTGGCTTCAACCTTGAAGGCCACAGACTTTTCTCTATGCTCCCCTTTTGCATTTCTTTCTTCCTCTTTTCTAGTCATTAGTTGCATTTCATAAGACAATAACTTTCCAAATAAAGTTGGAGGAGAAATATCTGCAAGTTTGGCCACTTCCCTAATGGCACAAATCTTGGTGTCCCAATCCTTTGTCAAGGATCTAAGGAATTTATCATTCAGTTCATATGTACTGAAGACCCTTCCATAATACATCAGCTCATTTTCTATTCTATAGAACTTCTTATAGCACTCAGATATACTATCTGACTTCCCTTGTCTGAAACTTTCATATTCCTGATTTAGCATAGACTTTCTATCTTGTCTAACTTATTCAGAACCCTCCATGTAGACTATCAACGTGTCCCACATTTCCTTGGAGGTCTTGCAGTGAATCAAATTCTGAAAGGTTGAATCATCTATGACACTTACTATGATATTCTGGGTTCTTTTATCCATAGTTGCTAGTATGATTTCTTCCTTAGTCATCTCTGAAAAGTCCTTGGGAGTTCTCTGGTTTGCATCTAGAACAGACACCTTTATTGGAATATAAGGACCTTTTTTTACTGTAATATAGATCCTTGGGTCAGAAGCCTCCATAAACAACCTGACCCTTTCTTTCCATATTCCAAATATCTCCTTCCTGTAGATGGGTAATTTCATAGACCCTAGTTCCTTGTGATTTTCTCCAGAACCCATTTTCTTGATTCTTGATTCTGCCTTAGGGATCTAACTCAGACTGTTAAGTCCTTCTTTGATCAACCTCCCTCTGATACCACTTGATAGATTTAACTTCAAGACAATCTAAACACCTAGAGGGGTGGGGGGGGGGGGGGGGGGGGGGGGGGGGTGGGGTAAATAGGTTCTTATCCTTGTTTTAATCTAAGGCAGAATATACCTTCAGTTCTTTAATATAAATCTGAAAACTCTACAGCTAACACAACATATACAATCACAAAATCTATAATTACACTAATCACAGATTGCACACAGATTTATAGTGGTTCCCCAAGGTCTGGGTACATCCACTTTCCCCCTTCGCCTATCCAGCAATATGCTAGATTCAGCCTAACTTCTTTCTTTTCTCAGATCCACAAATCTTACAGCTCAGAATCCTGAAGGATTCCTACAACTCAAAATGTATCCACACTCCTACAACTCAGGCTAATAAGCCCTACCTCAGCCTTGCCACAAGGCCTACACCTCAGAGAACTGATTCTCCTACACTCAGGCTCAAACGGCCTTACCACTCAGAGATCTAAATCTCCTACACTCAGCCTTTATAACACAGGCTTACAACTCAGATCTTTGAAAAGATCCTACAGAATTTGATAAGTATTTTTGATGGACTCTTACCCTTGTTGAGAGAGAAAGGATAAGAGGATTCTTGATCAGCTTTTTGATGAGACTGATGGCTGAAATCAACCTATTCTTAGCTTTCTTCAAAGCTTCTTGAATTTGAACTCAGTAGGGTTGATCTCCTTTGAAGTTGACTGACTGAAAGCTTCCTTCTTGGATTCCAGAAGTAGATCTGGATCTTCTTAGTAGATTAGTTCAGGATCTGCTTTTTGAGAGACTTGTGATAGTCTCATTCTTGACTTTAAAACAGCTAGAGCTCTCTCTCCCCAAATCTTCTAAAGATCCTTCTGAATTCTTGATTGAATTCTTCTTAGACAAAATCTGAGTAGATAATCACTTCATAATGTCTTCTTAGATCTTCTCACGAAGATCTTCTTCTGTGTGACTTGCACTTCCTTGATCAAAGATCAATCTCTCAATAGTTGTGTTAGTTATGCGTGTTGTTCATCATCATTGATTTGACAGAATCTATCTATATATATAGACTTCATCCATGGTAACCGGCTGATCCGCTTTCTAACCAACTTCTGATAAGTCTGACAGCTTCAGTAAACTTGTTGGAATGCACAGCTGTCAAGTCTTTAGTCAGTTCTTGAACCTTTGTCTTTGTCAGGAAAGCGTCGAGACTGATTGTCATTATGTGTCAACACAAGTAGATAAAGTGTCGACACAAGCTTTGGTGATGTCGACATAACTCCTTTGGTGTCGACACAGCTTCTTCACACTGTATCTGTAGAATGTGTCGACACAGCCTCTTTGTGTCGACAAAGACACTTCTTCACTACACAGCACTCAACATTATTGAAACTCTGCTGAGTGTCGACACAAGTCCTGTGTGTCGACACAGTTGATATAGTCTCAGAATTTGTGTGTCGACACTGCCTCTAGGTGTCGACACAGTTGATGTCGACTAATACTCCTGTGTGTCGACACTGCCTCCCGGTGTCGACACAGTTGATGTCGACTAAAATATTCTGTGTGTCGACACAGTTTCTTCTGGTGTCGACACTACTTCTCCAAGTGTCGACACAGACTTCCTTAAGTGTCGACACATGGACTTAGAAACTTTTTCTGCATTTTAGCCAATACTTAACCTGTACATATAAACTCAAAATAACATCAAATACACCTTGATGTATATCATTGAGCTAAGTGAGACTTCACCAAATCAGGTACACATTTTCCAATGTACCCAACAACCACCGCGCAAATGGCATCCCAACGATCGGCTCGACTCCAAACCGCGAATAAGGTCCTCCTCTACCTCTTCTTCTATGGATAGATCTTAGGAATTATTAGGAGAGACATCAGGCTTAATAGAGCTGGATCGGGTGAGCGTTTTCATGGTTTTTCCGAAATTCATGGTGGTCGGGTTCGCCAGAAAACACAACCTCTGGTGGGCAAACCACCGTCGACCGATAGCCACCACCTCAACGGAGGTAGTGGTGGCGGTGGCTGGCCAGGGAGGTGGCCAAATGGTCGGTGGTGGCTCATGCAAAGCTATAGGTTTTATGCATTTTAATAGGTTGCTGGTTTCGGATTTTTGAGAAGATGAACAGTGCCATATATTAAATCTGATATATATATTTATAGATAATATATAGTAATTAATCATTTTTTATCAAGCTCATTTTGATGCTATTAAATGAGGCATTAAAAGTAGTTTTAGGAAAAATAGCCAATCACAGAAGTTATAGCCCTTCGAGTCTAAATTATTCAAAAATTTATTTCAACTCGATTGGGTAAGTGGTTTAACCACATCACCCATTTTGGTGGGACCTATACCTAGGGCTATCCTAAGATTCAAATGAATGCCCACCTTTTATCCCTTGTCCAAATGAGCTGAAATTTGGTTAGGGGGTCTACCTTAGCTATACCTAAGGCCTGTCCAAAAATGGGAATTTTTGGATAATAGTTTTTTATAGTTTTTGGAAAAATTTAATAAACAATATATAAATTATTTAGGTGTCTTAAAAACCTCAAAATCCCCCCAAATTTGGGTGGGTAGTCTTAGAGAGCATGTTAAGGCTTTGGTAAAAATTTCATCTCATTTGGAGATGTTTTGAATAGGTTTTTATCCAACCCTAGGTTGACCCTTATAGGGTTATTTAGGTCCAAACACCCCCTTGGGGTTTTGAGTGGTCAAATCACCTCAACAGAGGCTGAAGTTTTGGACACTGACTTGGCATGGCCAATGTCACCCTCTTAAGGAAAATGGTGTGATTTAGGGTTGATTTACCCTAGGATTCAAACTCAAACTTTAAGGAAGTGTTTTTGAGTGTTGTGAAGGGCATAGGGGTTAATGCCCTTGTGTGACCTTGTAACTCAATAGAGTTGAAGGAAGTGTATTATAAGTTCTCTGGTAGAAATCTTAGAGGATTTGTAGGTAGGTAGACACCTCAAAACCCTAACCCTAGTTTTAGGGTAGAAGCTCAATTATGAAAACACAGCCACTAAACCTTAGTTAAAGGTTGTGAAACTTGGGTGGAGTAAGTTTTAGACTAGGTAGAATCCTTAGTAAGTTTATTAGAATTTTATGGATTATACTTCAAGTACTTTATTTATTAGGTATCAATTTGCCCAAACTGGTGTTTTAATTATTTTGATTTCCTTGTTCATTTGAATCTGATGAAACTTGGTCCGCAGATGCTTTAGGTCTAAATAAATATCCCTTAATTTTGTTATAAATTTTAGTTGATTATATCTAGTACTTCCTTCACAAGTTCCAAAAGGGAAATTATGGTCAATAAATCTTTTAGAGCAAATTACCTACTGTAAAATTATGAAACCTGGCCAATGATGTTTTCAGATCAATATCTACTTGTATAATTTTATTCATGATTTTTAGGAGAATATTTACAATACTTGCTCCACGAATATAGCTTTTTTAAGATTTTGGTAATTATTTATTCTAGAACTAAATCCCCATTGAAGAATTATGAAATTTGGCCACTAATGTTTTTAGGACAGTATCTGCTCTAGAAGATTAATTAAGAATTTTTGGATGATTATCTACTGCACTTACTTCATTAATGAAAGGAGATAGGATTTATTATCAAAATTAAATTAGAGTCCTTAAAATATTGGAAAAATTATTATATCTTGGTTTTACTGATAAGATTGTTGTTTAGAATTTATCATGATTTTATGAAGCTTTATACATACCTGAAAAGTGCACTTCATGTTCAATTGGTAGCCCTTCATGTTTAAAGAAAATAAATTAAATGCCAGATAAATTAGGAAAATTACAATTTTCTGGATTTAGTCTATTTGTGTCATGTTAAGTCTCCAGAAAATAATTTAGGGCATTTGGATGATTATTTAGATTGTCATCTATCCGGTTTGACATATAGCCTAAGCTGGTCTGCATATAGCAAATTGTTAAATTGCGACATGATCTGGGATAGTTGTTGGAGTTAGTCATCTTGGCTGGGTGGATAGATGCGGATGATTTCACAATAGAAGGATATGAAGAGTAGGGAGAAGTGGTTTGGCTAGAGCTTAGAGGTGTTCGGGTTCGACGAAAGACCGTCTTCCCCGAGGAGAGAAAGAGTCAAAATCACCCTAGGATTAGCCTACTGTAATATGAGAAGGGAATGGGTTAAGGGAATCAACCAATAACAATAAGTGCCTTGCGAAAGGGAACGATGAGCTTCAGCTACCATCATAGTTCCTAGTGCCCTTTGAGAGCCCTTCACAGAGAATACCGGGGGCAGTCCTGGGTTAACGTAAACTGTATTTACAAACTTATAAGAGTAACTTTGTAATTAGGGTTGCATGTTTCACAAACACTGTTAGCACATGAAGATAGTTGGGAGCTTCAGTTCGATTGGTTAAGAGACGGACAGAATGGTCCGGGGAGCTTCGACTCGAGTGGTTAAGAGACGGACAGAATGGTCCGGGGAGCTTCGACTCGATTGGTTAAGAGGCAGACGGAATGGTCCGGGGAGCTTCGGCTCGATTGGTTTGATACGATAAATATTGCATGTGCATAAAAGGAAAGAAAAATTAAGTTGGTGGGTCTTCGGTATTGGAGGGTCGATGCACCGACGTTAATACGCTGACTTGGCAAGTGTGGTTAGCACTTCGCCAACAGAAGTCCGGTGCGCCAGCCAGTAAGAGTACGTAGGAGTCCGCTTTATGCACAAAGCGTTGAGGCATACGATAGGTCTGACCGGTAGTGCTTTACTGGTTTAGAGGTGGGCGAGGCCTAACCCACCACTTCCGTCTGCCACTACGGAGTTATCCTGGGAGGTAACAGCTCCGAAAGGGGGAACTAAAGGTCTGTGTGCACAGAGTCGGGTGTGTGTGTTGCACTTGCATGATTCATCATACTCACTAGCATGTCATGGCATAATCGATTCATTTAACCCATGACACCTAATGTATAAGTGGAATGGGACGCTTATACAATAGGCCTTGCAAAACGACCCCTTGGTCTATAAGCTTGTGTGGGCAAGTTTATAAATTAAGGTTAAATTCTATATATATATGCTGCTGTTTGATAACCGACACCCTAACGTATAAGTGGTATAGGATACTTTATACGATGGGGGCCTTGCAGAAGATCCCTTGGCTTAGGTGCTTTCGCACATAAGTTAAGGTTATATTTCATACTTTATGTTATTGCCATCATTTTTAATAGAATTGCTAGCATAGGTCCGCTGTCACCTGCTTTTGATTTATTCTCCACCTTCATGTCCTTTCCTTTCTTCCTCTCCGCTCGGTACTTAGGAGCCATGGGGGAAGGGGTAGGGGATGATAGAGCTTAGTCTTTATGACTAACTGTTTTCAGACCACATCATTTAGGGGATCGTGGAGCCCAGCATGGAGGAGCAGCCCCGGAGGTCGGCCCGATTGGAGATAGGGCAGTCTAGCTCAGGAGTTCAGCCAACTTGGACTGTGAGTCCCGACTTATAGTAGATGTTTTAGTTTGCTTCCACTTGAGTGACCTGTAGTGAGGATTATGATGTACCGGGCATAAGCCCTTATTTTTCAGTACCTTTTATACTATTTCTGTGGACTCTCCCTTCGTGGAGACTTTTATTTCTATACATGTGATTTTTGTGGACTTGCTTTTCATTTATTGTGCTGTCTTTCTGTGATCGAATTGGCTGGCAGAATCGGCGCTTTGTGGTGATGACCCTTCAGGGCGTGAAGGTGTCACCGCAAAGCGGCGATCCTGGGCCTAAGAACCCGGTGTTTAAAATGAAAAAAAATGGGGTCTTACAAGTGGTATCAGAGGGAACCTCGATCAGAAGAGTAGCAGTCCACTAACCCTTGGTCACCCCCGCTCGAGTTTTGTTTGGGGACAAACTAAGCAGCGGAAGCGTGGTGTGCCCATGTGGGGATCACATGTAAATGTCCACTGTTAATTAGGCTTGAGTCAATTGCTTACAAATGATTTTTGATATGCAGCCTCCATCATAGCCTACACCACAGGGCGGAGTCCAGCAGACTCCGAATGATGCACCACCTCCCCAGGTCACCACTCCGTTCCTACAGTCGGAGATGGGGCAGACTCTGACAACCATTCTGGAGGCTTTTAGGGCTCAGCAGGTTCCGACTCCGCAGCCAAACCCGGGAGCCGACTGGCTGAGCATCTTTCGAGGACTCTCTCCCCCGTCCTACTTAGGGACAGAGTCAGCTGTCCGGATAGAAGAATGGCTAGACATTATGTACAAAATGTTGACAGGGATACAATGCCCCTTGGAGGAGAGAGTGCCATTGGTGGTCTCTTTCTTGGAGTCTCACGCTAAGAGATGGTGGAAGACGTCACTGGACACGACCTTTGCAGATATGGAGATTGCAGAGATTACTTGGGGGGAGTTCAGGACCATGTTACTGGAGCATTTTGTTCCACAGTCGGCTAAGGATGAGCTGGAGGACAGGTTTTTACAGCTGAAGCAGGGCACCAAGACGGTGGTGGAGTACCCCGAGAGTTCAACCAGCTAGCCCGGTTTACGGACTCGTATCAGTTAGACGAGGCTGGATATATTAAGAGATTCTACAAAGGCCTCCGAGAGGAGTTGAGGGATGCACTGCTGTTTGTATCTGATGGGCCCATTTCCCGGATACTGGAGATGGCTAAAAGGATAGAGGCTGATTGACAAGCTACTCGGGGCCGGAAACGGCCAGCGGAGGATCAGGGTCAAGGAGCAAGGAACGATCAGAGACGAGCCCGTATCATGGAAGGGAGGAGGGTCGAGGACCAGCCTCGTCAGGAGGCAAGACAGGAGACAAAGGAGCCAGTGGTGGCGGCTCCACCACCTCTTCAGGCACGGGAGGGACAGAGACCCGGGGGAATGGCATATCCACCGCCAGAGTGCTTCCACTGCCATCAGGTTGGTCACATCCACAGAAATTGCCCCATGAGGGGGCACCCCCACCAGCACCACCGGCTGCCCAGCCAGCGCAGTATTTTGGAGGCCAAGGTCGTGGCCGAGGACGAGGATACCAGGGTGGTGATCATAGACAAGGAAGAGAGTAGGTATATGCTTTGGACCTGGCACAACCTCGGAATCTAGAGCAGGTCATAGCAGGTACGCTGCAATGCTTCGTTATTTTCATAGAATTCCCCTCTTGATTGTTAAATTATAAAACTGCACTAGATAGAATAAATAGGAAAGAAAACTCGTTATAGAATCCTAAGACATTTAATCACCCCAGGTATAGTCTTCATCAGCGGCAAGCCTGCCCGCACGCTTTTCGATACCGGAGCTTATCACTCCTTTGTGTCGGAGACGTTTGTAGAAGGATTGGAAGGCGTGGAGCAATTCACGGGCTCGGTGATGAGGGTGCGACTACCCGATTGATCTGAACTCCTTACCTCAGACCACTGCAACATGGAGGTAGAAATCGGTGGAAATGCGTTTGAGGCTTCGACGACGTTTTTGAAGTTGATGGACTTCGACTTGATCCTGGGCATGGTATGGCTGCACTGGAACCATGCCCAGATTGATTGCCAAGCAAAGAGGATCACCGTGAGACACGTGGACTCTTTTATTATTATCAAAGGTATAAGACTTGCCTCCCGTATTATCTTATCATCAGTTCAGGCCGTTAAGGCCCATCTACAGGGGAGGATGTTTACCAGGTTCTATTTGAGATGGAGGAGGTCAAGGAATCCGTGACAGACATTCCAGTAGTACGAGATTTTGCTGATGTTTTTCCAGAGAAGCTGCCAGGTCTACCTCCACACCGGGAGCAAGATTTCAAGATACAGCTTGTGCCGGGGGCCAAGCCAGCATCTAGGGCCCCTTACAGGATGGCCCCGAAAGAGTTGACAGAGTTCCGAAGTCAGTTGCAGGAATTAGTAGAGGCAGGGTTTGTCCGGCCAAGCTCTTCACCTTGGGGAGCCCCGATGTTATTTGTCAAGAAAAAGGACGGAAGTCTTTGCTTGTGTGTTGATTATCGAGCGCTGAACAGACTAATAGTCCGTAACACATACCCACTGCCACGGATTAACGAGTTGTTCGATCAACTAGAAGGAGCACATTTCTTCTCGAAACTCGATTTAAGGTCAGGGTACTACCAGCTACGGATTCGAGAGGAGGACATTCCGAAGACCGCCTTCAGCAGTAGGTACAGACTGTACGAGTTTACAGTTATGCCCTTCGGGCTCACAAATGCACCTTCAGCATTCATGAGCCTCATGAACCGGGTATTCGAAGAGTATTTGGATGTTTTGTTCATAGTATTTATTGACTACATCCTCGTCTACTCAAGGACGAAGGAGGATCATGCACGACACTTGACATTGACCTTAGAGAGGCTACGGGAACACCAGCTGTTTGCAAAGTTTAGCAAATGCTAGTTTTGGCTAAAGGTGGTGGCCTTCTTAGGTCATATTATCAGTGGAGCGGGGTTGGCATTAGATCCAACCAAGATTCAGGCAGTGCGGGACTGGCCATCATTGAAGACAGCCACGGATGTACGGAGCTTCCTGGGACTTGCCGGATATTACCGAAAGTTCGTCGAAGGATTCTCTCGAATTGCGCTCCCTCTTACTTCCCTGACGAAAAAGGAATCCCCTTTCATTTGGACGCCACAGTGCGAGGCGGCCTTTGTGGAGTTGAAAGGTCGGCTTACCTCGGCTCCCATTCTCGCTCTTCCGTCAGGAAGGGAGGGATTCCAGGTATACACAGACGCCTCCTATCAGAGGATGGGTGCCATTCTGATGCAGAACAGGCACGTGATAGCCTACGCCTCCCGACAGTTTAAGATACATAAGAAGAACTATCTGGTGCATGATCTAGAGATGGGTGCAGTGATCTTTGCTCTGAAGATTTTGCGACACTATCTCTATGGGGTTCACTGTGACATCTTCTCAGATCACAGAAACTTGAAATACGTGGACACATAGAAGGAACTCAACATCAGACAGAGACGTTGGGTGGAGTTCCTGTCGGATTACCAATACACCATGTACTACCATCCCAGGAAGGCGAACGTGGTGGCAGATGCTTTGAGCTGGAGAGGAGATACCTCAGGGAAGGGACCACAACTGATGTCCATGGAGCTAGTCCGGTCCTTTAGAGATATGCAGATATCCCTAGTGTCCGATAATGATCCAGAGCTGTATATGGAGTATCTAGCATCGATGGTTTCCATAGATGACATTCGGGACCGCATCTGGGAAGGACAAAATACAGATGTATGGGCAGAGCCGATATTCCGAGCCTTGGAGGAGGGTTCGACAGGGGATTATTCCCTGAGAGACGGATTGCTATATTTTAGATGCAGGGTCTATATACCCGCAGGAGGCCAGATTCGGGAGGACATCATGGCGGAGGCGCATTGTAGCAGATATTCTATATACCCGAGGATCACCAAGATGACGACAGACTTAAAGAAGACGATGTTTTGGCCAGGGATGAAGAAGGACATTACATACTTCGTGACTCATTGCGAGGCATGCCAACTGGTGAAGGCGGAGTGCAGGAACCCCGTAGGATTGCTACAACCACTCCCAATACCGGAGTGGAAGTTTGAAGACATCGCGATGGACTTTATTCATAGGCTTCCCCGATCACGGACCGGAAACGACTCGATTTGGGTCATCGTCGATCGGTTGACGAAGATGGCCAGATTCATTCCGATCAGGAAGGATGACTCAATGGGAGTACTAGTACGGAGATTTGTGGAGCAGGTTGTTCGATACCACGGGGTGCCCAGGACGATCGTGTCGGATCGGGATGGCCGGTTCACTTCCAGGGAGTGGATATCCGTGCAGGCTTACTTAGGCACACGATTGACCTTCAGCACCGCATTCCATCCCCAGACGGATGGGCAGACGGAACGCACTAATCGGACGTTGGAGGACCTCCTGAGGCTATGCATATTGGACCGTAGGGAGCCTTGGGAGAAGCTTTTACCACTGGTCGAGTTATCCTATAACAACAGCTACCAGTCCAGCATAAGGATGGCTCCTTATAAAGCCTTGTACGGAAGGAGATGTAGGACTCCGCTTTCATGGATTCAGGATGAGGATTCGAAGGCGTTGGGATCAGATTTTGTTGAAGACACGAAGGCTCAGGTGAGGCTGATCAGAGATAGGATGTTAGAGGCACAGAGCAGACAGGCTAAGTACTATGACGCCCGACACTGATAGGTAGAGTTTCAGGTGGGGGACCGAGTGTTTTTGAAGATCCGGCCCATGCATGGAGTTTCACGGGTGCGTGGTCGGAACAAGAAGCTCAGCCCTAGGTATATGGGCCCTTACAGGATCCTGGAGTGGATTGGCCCCCTAACTTACATGTTGAAGTTGCCCCCAGAACTGGCAGGTTTACATGATGTGTTCCATATTTCCTCACTTAGGAGGGCTCTACTGCGCCCGGAGCAGCAGATTTTGACCACAGATGGGCCAGTAGCTTCAGACCGGTCAGTTCACTTGGAGCCGGTTCGGATCAATGACAGAGGAGTATGGAGCTTGCGTCGCAAGAAGGTTCCGTTAGTCAAAGTTCTGTGGAGGAACCACGGTCAGGAGGAGCATACCTGGGAACCGCAGGACCTGATGCGACAAAAGTATCCGGAGCTGTTCAGTAAGGTATACCACACAACCTCTCAGGACGTTTAATTTACTTTCCTATTTTAAACTAGTAGGACTGAAGTTTTAAGAATAGGGGCTAATCTTTTGTTTATTGGGGTCTAGACTTTGTCAATTGGGCGAATTGGTCTTAGATTTGATTATCGCCTTCAAACCTCACATAGCAAACATGGCGTCGTGATGTAAATCTTTCAATTCTAATGGGTTGTTACAAGTTTTTTTCTCCCGGATAGGAGCCCCCGTATGCTTAACCTTGATTTCAGGGACAAAATCTTTGTTTTTTTATTGGGATTTGTAACATCCCATTTTCGGCTAGACCCCTAGGAGTGGTTTTGCCATGACTAGGTCATGACAAAACCCTAGGAAACCCAAAAGACCAAGAGAGCTTAGGTAGGAAGGTGAAAATCACCTTGGTCTGCAAATAATAGGTCAGAAACTTGTTTAAAATAATATTAGGACTCGGGCGTTGAGTGCACTCAACGCCATAAGCAGAATGGCGTTGAGTGCACTGACTGCACTCAATGCTATCTAACAGGTGGGTTGGCGTTGAGTGCGTCGAGTGCACTTAACGCCATAAGTTGAATGGCGTTGAGTACAGTGACTGCACTCAACGCCATTTGGTGTTGTCTTGATGGCGTTGAGTGAGCTGAGCTCACTCAATGCCGTAGACTGGATGGCATTGAGTGAGCTTAGCTCACTCAACCCCATAAACTAAACAGCGTTGAGTGCACGGACTGCACTCAACGCCGTCTGCTGAGGTCTGGAATGGCGTTGAGTGAGCTGAGCTCACTCAACACCGTAGTCTGGATGGCGTTCAGTGAGCTTAGCTCACTCAACGTCATAAGCTAGACGGCGTTGAGTGCACAGACTGCACTCAACGCCATCTTAAGTAGGCCGGATGGCATTGAGTGAGCAGAGCTCACTTAATGCCATAAGCTTGACGACATTGAGTGCACAGACTGCACTCAACGCCATAAGCTTGACGGCGTTGAGTGCACAGACTGCACTAAACGCCATCTTAAGTAGGCTGGATGGCGTTGAGTGAGCAGAGCTCACTAAACGCCATTGTGCTTAGATTTTTTTAGTTTGGCTGATGGTTTAGCTGAACCGGGCCGGTCCAGGAAGTGGGCAAAAATGCGTTATTGGGCCATTTTTTTTCTCTTATTAAGACTTAGTTAAGTCTTATTTTATGATTTTGACCGGCAGTGCCACATGGCAGCCGTTTACTCTTCCTTCCAGCCATGGCCGAGCGTCGGTTTGCATGGCCATTAATGGCTTTTAAAGCTCGGCTCCATCCTCTCCCCCTTGATACGACTGGATTCAACTCCTCTTAGGGAGAGGAGGAGTTTCCACCCTTCTCTTAGCTGTTTTGAGCCGTTTCATCTCCCCTCCACCATGGTCGAAGCATGCTTTTAAGGAAGCATTAATGGCTGGACAGCTTATACCCACCCGCATCCCCATTTCCTCCCTTTAAAAGACTCCCTAGACTTAGAGAGGAAGTTTTCACCCTTGCCCGACAAAGCTAGAGCTTATTACCTTGCTGCTGAGGAATTCCGGCGATGCCACCACCGCGCAAATGGCATCCCGACGATCGGCTCGACTCCAAACCGCGAATAAGGTCCTCCTCTACCTCTTATTCTATGGATAGATCTTAGGAATTATTAGGAGAGAAATCGGGCTTAATAGAGCCGGATCGGGTGAGCGTTTTCATGGTTTTTCCAAAATTCATGGTGGTCGGGTTCGCCGGAAAACACCACCTCCGGCGGCCAAACCACCGCCGACCGATAGCCACCACCGACCGATAGCCACCACCTCGACGGAGGTAGTGGTGGCGGTGGATGGCCATGGAGGTGGCAAAATGGCCGGCAGTGGCTCATGCAAAGCTACAGGTTTTATGCATTTTAATAGGTTGCTGGTTTCGGGTTTTTGAGAAGATGAACAGTGCTATATATTAAATCTGATATATATTTATAGATAATATATAGTAATTAATCATTTTTTATCAAGCTCATTTTGATGCTATTAAATGAGGCACTTATGGGCGGTTTTAGGAAAAATAGCCAGTCACAGAAGTTGTATCCCTTCGAGTATAGATTATTCTAAAATTTATTTCAACTCGATTGGGTAAGTGGGTTGATCACAACACCTATTTTGATGGGACCTATACCTAGGGCTATCTTGAGATTCAAATGGATGCCCACCTTTCATCCCTTGTCCAAATGAGCCGAAATTTGGTCAGGGGGTTTACCTTAGCTATACCTAGAACCTGTTCAAAAATGGTAATTTTTGGAGAATATTTTTCTATAGTTTTTGGAAAAATTTAATAAACCATGTATAAATTATTTAGGTGTCTTAAACACCTCAAAATCCCCCCAAATATGGGTGGGTAGTCTTAGAGGGCATGTGAAGGCTCTGGTAAAAATTTTATCTCATTTGGAGATGTTTTGAATAGGTTTTTATCCAACCCTACGTTGACCCTTATAGGGTTATTTCGGTCCAAACACCCCCTTGGGGTTTTGAGTGGTGAAATCACCTCAACAGAGGCTGAAATTTTGGACACTGACTTGGTATAGACAATGTCACCCTCTTAAGCAAAATGGTGTGATTTAGGGTTGATTTACCCTAGGGTTCAAACTCAAACCCTAAGGAAGGGTTTTTGAGTGTTGTGAAGGACATATGGGTAAATGCCCTTGTGTGACCTTGTAACTCGGTAAAGTTGAAGGTAGTGTATTCTAAGTTCTCTGGTAGAAATATTAGAGGATTTGGAGGTAGGTAGACATCTCAAAACCCTAACCCTAGTTTTAGGGTAGAAGCTCAATTATGAAAACACAGCCACTAAACCTTAGTTAAAGGTTGTGAAAGTTGGGTGGAGTAAGTTTTAGACTAGGTAGAATTCTTAGTAATTTTATTAGAATTTTCTTGATTATACTTCAAGTACTTTATTTGTTAGATATCAATTTTCCCAAACAGGTGCTTTAATTATTTTTGATTTTACTGTTCATTTGAATCTGATGAAACTTGGTCAACAAATGATTTAGGTCTAAATGAATATCCCTAAATTTTGTTACAAATTTTAGTTGATTATATTTAGTACTTCCTTCACAAGTTCCAAAAGGGCAATTATGGTCAATAAATCTTTTAGAGCAAATTACCTACTGTAAAATTATGAAACCTGGCCAATGATGTTTTCAGATCAATATCTACTTGTATAATTTTATTCATGATTTTTAGGAGAATATTTACAATACTTGCTTCACGAATATAGCTTTTTAAGATTTTGGTAATTATTTATTCTAGAACTAAATCCCCATTGAAGAATTATGAAATTTGGCCACTGATGTTTTTAGGACAGTATCTGCTCTAAAAGATTAATTAAGAATTTTTGGATGATTATCTACTACACTTACTTCATTAATGAAAGGAGATAGGATTTATTATCAAAATTAAATTAGAGTCCTTAAAATACTGGAAAAATTATTATATCTTGGCTTTACTGATAAGATTGTTGTTTAGAATTTATCATGATTTTATGAAGCTTTATACATACCTGAAAAGTGCACTTCATGTTCAATTGGTAGCCCTTAGAAGCTTTAAAGAAAATAAATTAAATGCCAGATAAATTAGGAAAATTACAATTTTCTGGATTTAGTCTATATGTGTCATGTTAAGTCTCCAGAAAATAATTTAGGGCATTTGGATGATTATTTAGATTGTCTTCTATCCGGTTTGACATATAGCCTAGGCTGGTCTGCATATAGCAAATTGTTAAATTGCGACATGATCTGGGATAGTTGTTGGAGTTAGTCATCTTGGCTGAGTGGATAGATGTGGATGATTTCACAATAGAAGGATATGAAGAGTAGGGAGAAGTGGTTTGGCTAGAGCTTAGAGGTGTTCGGGTTCGACGAAAGACCGTCTTCCCCGAGGAGAGGAAGAGTCAAAATCACCCTAGGATTAGCCTACTGTAATATGAGAAGGGAATGAGTTAAGGGAATCAACCAATAACAATAAGTGCCTTGCGAAAGGGAACGATGGGCTTAAGCTACCACCATAGTTTTTAGTGCCCTTTGAGAGCCCTTCACAGGGAATACCGGGGGTAGTCCTTGGTTAACGTAAACTGTATTAACAAACTGATAAGAGTAACTTAGTAATTAGGGTTGCACGTTTCACAAACACTATTAGCACAGGAAGATAGTTGGGAGCTTCGGCTCGATTGGTTAAGAGACGGACAGAATGGTCCGGGGAGCTTCGGCTCGAGTGGTTAAGAGACGGACAGAATGGTCCGGGGAGCTTCGACTCGATTGGTTAAGAGACGGATGGAATGGTCCGGGGAGCTTCGACTCGATTGGTTTGATACGATAAATATTGCATGTGCATAAAAGGAAAGAAAAATTAAGGTGGTGGGTCTTCGGTATTGGAGGGTCGATGCACCGACGCCAATACGCTGACTCGGCAAGTGTGGTTAGCACTTCGCGAACAGAAGTCCGGTGCGCCAGCCGGCAAGAGTACACAGGAGTCCGCTTTGTGCACCAAGCATTGAGGCATACGATAGGTCTGATCGGTAGTGCTTTACTGGTTTAGAGGTGGGCGAGGCCCAACCCACCGCTTCCGTCTGCCACTACGGAGGTATCCTAGGAGGTAACGACTTCGAAAGGGGGAACTAAAGGTCTATGTGTACAGAGTCGGCTGTGTGTGTTGCACTTGCATGATTCATCATACCCACTAGCATGTCATGGCATAATCGATTCATTTAACCCCTGACACCTAATATATAAGTGGAATGGGATGCTTATACAATAGGTCTTGCAAAACGACCCCTTGGTCTATAAGCTTGTGTGGGCAAGTTTATAAATTAAGGTTAAATTCTATCTATATATGCTGCTATTTGATAACCGACACCCTAACGTATAAGTGGTATGGAACACTTTATACGATGGGGGCCTTGCAGAAGATCCCTTGGCTTAGGTGCTTCCGCACATAAGTTAAGGTTACATTTCCTACTTTTTGTTATTGCCATCATTTATAATAGAATTGCTAGCATAGGTCCGCTATCACCTGCTTTTGATTTATTCTCCATCTTCATGTCCTTCCCTTTCTTCCTCTTCACTCGGTACTTAGGAGCCATGGGGGAAGGGGTAGGGGATGATAGGGTTTAGTCTTTATGACTAATGGTTTTTGGACCACATCATTTAGGGGATCGTGGAGCCCAGCATGGAGGAGCAGCCCCAGAGGTCGGCCCGATTGGAGATAGGGCAGTCTAGCTCAGGAGTTCAGCCAGCTTGGAACTATGAGTCCCGACTTATAGTAGATGTTTTAGTTTGCTTCCGCTTGAGTGACCTGTAGTGAGGATTATGATGTACCGGGCATAAGCCCTTATTTTTCAGTACCTTTTATACTATTTCTGTGGACTCTCCCTTCGTGGAGACTTTTATTTCTATATGTCGAAGTATGAGACCGGGCGGTCTGGCGGTTTGGGCCTGGCGGGTTGTAGACTGGACGGTCTGGCAGTTTGTGTCCGGCGGGTTGATATCCAGACTATTGCTGTGGTGTCTAGCGGTCTGACGGTTCATCTCCTGGCAGCTTGGAAACCGGGCGG
Source organism: Platanthera zijinensis (assembly GCA_039513925.1). Lineage (NCBI taxonomy): Eukaryota > Viridiplantae > Streptophyta > Magnoliopsida > Asparagales > Orchidaceae > Platanthera > Platanthera zijinensis. The sequence continues at coordinate 161,374,447 of CM077092.1, forward strand.
TCTAGCGGTCTCCAACCGCATCTCTCTCCTGCTTCTGGTATTGCCGGGCGGTTAGAATATTGTCTAACCGCGCGGCTTGTTCCGGTCTATTGTTCTAGCCGCTCGGATAGGTTGTATAGCTTTAGTACCACATTGTTAGTTTGTATTCTATCCTCTCTCCTCCATTCTATAAAAGGGAGGCCATACCTTTGTAAAAGATATCTTTTTGGATAATAAAAATTTCAATTATTCAAAGTTCTGGCTTGTTTTCTAGTCGTTTGTTCGCTACTCTAGTTGTTTGTTCGCTACTTTTAACATGGTATCAGAGGACTCGATCTTCTCCTGCTGATTCTCTGCGCCCTGTCCGCGCGGTTTCTCCCTTCTGTTCGCGCGGACTATCCTCTAGCCGTTCGACTTCTTTTCCTACTTGGATCTGCGGCTTGGTCGTGGCTTCTCTGGCCGCTGGTGTCTGACATCGTGACCGCCGCAGCCCCTCTTCTTCCTATCCGCGCGGCTTGTCTTTTAACCGCGCAACTTCTCGTTGTTTTCTCCTATGGCTATTTCTGAAACCTCCACTACCACTACTCCTATCGCCACTCCGGCTCCGCATCCTACTTCCTCTGGCAACCTTGGCATAGTTTCTAAACTTGTTGGCTCCAACTATCCGGATTGGAGTGTTTCTTTCACCTTTCTTCTTCGCTCTCAGCGCAAACGTCATCATCTCACCGATGACCCTCCTCCTCCAGACTCTGCTGAATTTGATGACTGGGATGCTAGTGATGCGCTTGTCCGCACGTGGTTGGCTAACAGCCTCTCTGATGAATGTCTTCCTGTCACACGCCATGATGAGACGGTTAAGACCGCGTGGCTTCACCTTGCTGCTCTCTACTCGAAGGGGGCTCAGACATCCCGCATTTATACTCTCTATGCGGATCTATTCGCTCGCCCTTCCATGTCTCCTGCTGCGGCTTATCAGCAAGTTCAGGCTCTTGGAGCTGAAATCCTCCAGAATCGCCCTTTCTCCGCGGACTTGGCCGAGCAGCACAAACACTTCCAGGAACTCCTGGTTGTTTGTTATCTTCTACGACTCCCTGAGTCATTTGATATGATCCGCCAGCAGATCTTGGGCGAAGCAGACTCTCCCACCTTGGATGCCACCGCAACTCGCATCGCCGCTGTCACTTCCTTGCTCCAACGTCCTCTGTTGTCCTCCCCTCCTCCACAAGACTCCTATGCTCACCAGGCTCAGCGGGGTGGCAATAGTGGCCGCAGCCAGTCTGGCACGCGCGGTCCGTCAAGGTTTCTCTGCTCTCACTGTGGTCGTACCGGCCACTCTGTTGACTGCTGCTGGCAGAAACATCCTCATCTTCGTCCTTCCGATGATACTTCTTCCTCAACCTCCGCCTCCTCTCGGCCATCTGCTTCTGTGGCCATGACCTCAGGTAGTGCACACGTCGTTACCCAAGGTAAATGGCTGATTGACTCTGGTGCTACAAATCACATGACCGGAAACCCTCATTGCTTCTCTCTCCTAGAGACGCATGATCGGTTACCCCCGGTTCTTGTTGCGAATGGTTCCCCTTCCCCGGTTCACGGGACGGGCATGGTTCAAGTCACCCCGTCGCTTCGCTTAGTGGACACTCTCTATGTCCCGAAGTTCCCTTGCAATTTGCTCTCGGTTACTACTTTATGCAAGCAACTTCAGTGCTCTGTATTATTTACTCCTACTTCTTGTTGTTTTCAGGACCCGAGGACCCAACGGACGATTGCTACTGGGACTGAGAGTGGCGGCCTCTACTTCCTCGACAATGCTTCCGCTCTGTCCGCCTTCTCTTCCACGTCTACTGATCTGCTTCAATGGCATCTTCGCCTTGGACATCCTCCTCCTCGGATTCTTCGTCAGCTTCTTCCCCACTTACCTCAGACCAGTCCTCCGCTCAACTGTGATGCGTGTCAGCTTGGCAAACATCATCGCTCCTCCTTCCCGCCGAAGCAAGGTCGTGGTTCCTCCCGCCCTTTTGATCTCATTCATTCTGATGTCTGGGGTCCTGCTCCTACTCTCACCGTTGGTCGGGGTAGTTCTTACTTTGTAACCTTTATTGATGATTTCTCTAGATATACCTGAGTGTATCTTTTAAAAGATCGCTCTGAACTATTATCTGTATGGCAATCTTTTTATTATATGATTCAAACTCAGTTTTCTTTATCTATTAAAGTGCTGCGCTCTGATAATGCAAAAGAATATCTCAGTCATGAGTTTTCCTCTTTTTGTATGCAACATGGTCTTATTCATCAGACCAGCTGTGTTTACACCTCCCAACAAAATGGGATGGTGGAGCGTAAAAACCGTCACCTCCTTGATATCGCTCGCACTCTAATGACACAGATGCAGGTGCCTCGCTCCTACTGGGGCTATGCTGTTCTTCTTGCCTGCTATCTCATCAATCGCATTCCCTATTCGGTTCTCCATGGCAAGACCCCCTTCTCCATTCTCTACCCGGGCAAGGAACCCTTTCCTCTTCCTCTCCATATCTTTGGGTGTACGGCCTTTGTGCATGCTCCGTCTGCTACCCGTGACAAGCTTTCCCCTCGTTCCACAAAATGTGTCTTTTTGGGATATTCGACCACTCAAAAAGGCTATTGTTGCTTTGACCCCGTTCTGCGCAAACAGTTTGTTTCCGCGGACGTCACCTTCTTCGAAAATGCATCCTACTTTTCTTCTCCATCCCCGCTTCCTCCTGCGGTCTCTTACTCTCCACCATCTCTCAGTGATCCTTCCACGCAGATCGACGTCTCCCCTCCTATGTCATCTCCTCCTCCGTCTCCTTCTCTCTCTATTATACCCCCACCTTCTTCTCCGCAGCCGTCTCTCTCTAGTCCCGGGCCAGATTTCTCCGCCACGGACGCTCCGGTCCCTGAAGCACGAGACGGCCTGGATCTTCCCATTGCTCTTCGCAAAGGGGTGCGAGCGTGTACCCAACACCCGCTTGCGGCTGTTGTTTCCTATGATCGGCTTACTCCCTCTCGCAGGTGTTTTGCTTTGGCTATCTCGGCTACTACAACTCCCCGCACTTACCAAGAGGCTCTTGTTATTCCTCATTGGAAATCTGCCATGGATGAGGAAATCGCCACTCTTAATGAAAGGGGTACCTGGACCCTTGTTCCTCCACCGATAGGTACTGATGTGGTTGGCTGCCGCTGGGTGTTCGTTGTGAAGTTTCGCCCCGACGGCACTGTGGATCGTTACAAAGCCCGGCTGGTGGCCAAAGGCTTTACTCAGACTTATGGAGTTGACTACTTTGATACTTTCTCCCTAGTTGCTCGCCTCAGCACCATCCGGGTTCTTCTTTCAGTGGCCGTCAACAGGGAGTGGGCTATTTCCCAGCTTGATGTCAAGAATGCTTTTCTGTATGGGGATCTTCAGGAGGATGTCTATATGGAGCAACCTCCTGGGTATGTTGCTCAGGGGGAGACACGAGTATGCCAGTTAAAGAAGGCCATCTATGGCCTAAAACAAAGCCCTTGGGCATGGTTCGACAAGTTTAGTGGCATTGTGGCTGCCATTGGCTTTACAAGAAGTTCAGCCGATCACTCATTGTTTATTCGCAAAACTGCATCGGGCCTTGTGGTTTTAGCGGTGTATGTGGATGATATTCTTCTTACCGGCGATGACCAGGCTGGGGTGGACTTGACAAAGAAACACCTCCGTCAACACTTAGTCACGAAGGATATGGGCTCCCCGAAATATTTTTTGGGGATAGAAATCTCTCGGAAGCCTGACTCGTTGGTTCTCTCCCAACGGAAGTATGCTCTTGATCTTCTACAAGAGGCATGATTGACCGGTGCCAAACCGGCCAGGTATCCCATGGCCACTAGAGAGGACAAAACGTGGACAGATGACTCACCTCTTATATCCGATGCCACCAGGTACAGACGTCTGGTGGGCAAACTCATTTATCTCACGGTGACCAGACCTGACATCACCTATGCTGTAGGCAAGGTCAGTCAGTTCATGCAAGCTCCTAGGGAATGTCATCTTCAGTCTGCCTTGAAGATACTAGAGTATGTCAAAGCAGCACCAGGAAAAGGGCTACTCTTTCAGAAGCGTGGTCATCTGAGAGTTGAAGCCTACTCAGACTCAAGCTATGCGGATGATAAAGGTGACCGTAAATCTACATCGGGCTTTTGCACATTTGTTGGAGGTAATCTTGTGAGCTGGAAGAGAAAGAAGCAGTCTGTTGTCTCAAGGTCCAGTGCAGAAGCCGAATACCGGAGTATGGCGTCAACCACGTGTGAGTTAAAATGGTTGCGGGCTCTCATGCTTGACCTAGGAGAGGTCTACGACTATCCTCTGCCTATGTTCTGTGACAACAAGGCCGCTATATACATATCCAAAAATCCGGTCTTCCATGAGAGAACGAAACATATAGAGGTCGACTGCCATTTCATCCGAGAAGAGGTCTTGAAGAGACAGATTTGCACTCCATTCGTCACCTCCGACAAAGAGTTGACAGATATCTTCACCAAGCCGGTTTCTACTTCCTTCTTCTATATCTATGACAACCTGGGCATGATTGATATCTATGCTCCAGCTTGAGGGGGAGTGTCGAAGTATGAGACCGGGCGGTCTGGCGGTTTGGGCCTGGCAGGTTGTAGACCGGGCGGTCTGGCGGTTTGTGTCCGGCGGGTTGATATCCAGACTGTTGCTGTGGTGTCTAGCGGTTTGACGGTTCATCTCCGGCAGCTTGGAAACCGAGCGGTCTAGCAGTCTCCAACCGCATCTCTCTCTTGCTTCTGGTATTGCCGGGCGGTTAGAATATTGTCTAACCGCGCGGCTTGTTTCGGTCTGTTGTTCTAGCCGCTCGGATAGGTTGTATAGCTTTAGTCCCACATTGTTAGTTTGTATTCTATCCTCTCTCCTCCATTCTATAAAAGGGAGGCCATACCTTTGTAAAAGATATCTTTTTGGATAATAAAAATTTCAATTATTCAAAGTTCTGGCTTGTTTTCTAGTCATTTGTTCGCTACTCTAGTTGTTTGTTCGCTACTTTTAACACTATACATGTGATTTTTGTGGACTTGCTTTTAATTTATTGTGCTGCCTTTCTGTGATCGAATTGGCCGGCAGAATCAACGCTTTGTGGTGATGACCCTTCAGGGCGTGAAGGTGTCACCGCAAAGCGACGATCCTGGGCCTAAGACCCCGGTGTTTAAAAAGAAAAAAAAATGGGGTCTTACATATGACCTGAGCAACCTCTGCGTGCACTCCTTCCAGGTATTCTGCTTGCACTCTAGATTCTGATGTGTTGTTGTCATCACAGAGAGGTGGATATCCTAAGGTAGCTTTGAGTGAATTGATGATCCACTTGGCATGGTCAGAGCTAGCCTCTACAAGGACTCTCTCCCCCTTTATGACTTCTCGATAGATATGATCCCTGAGGTCATCTTTTTGAAATCTAATCTGGTATTTGATGTGATAATTACCAGTAGTATAGTAATCCTTGAATTTCTGGAGCTAGTATGCTATGCCTGACTCTGAGGTCTTTATAACTGTCGTAACAACATTCAAATCTATTTTCATTTGTGCTTCATTGGCACTGACCTTTGTATCCACATTATTGATAAGAGCAATGGTTTGCTCTTCTAGATTTTCCAGTGTAACTCTATGAACCTCATCAATGTTTTCATTCAGCCTTTTCTGATTTTCAAGGGCACAACCCAATTTAACATCTAGTTCATCCAATGTTTTCTTATTTGCTTCTTGCTGTTTAGCCATAAAGGCTACTGCATTTCCTCCTTTATGAAAGCAGTCAGTCATTTCCTTCTTATTGAGATTAACTTCAAATCTAATTGATTTGATATCCTGGGCCAGTTGAAGCTGTAGATCCTTGTTACTTTCATCAATATACTTCTCTATTATTTGTCTTTGTGCATCCAGTTTCAGTTGGAGCTGCACCATGAGGGAAGAGAAATCCATAAAAGAAGCAGGAGTCTGTGCAGACTGTACTGCCTTCTTGTAGCCTATGCTTCTCTTCCTCATTTCCATTAGTTTCCTCTTCTTTAGCCCTGAGGCTTCTTCTTCAGCTTCTGATTCTGAGGAGCTGGCTACATCCACAGCCTGAGGTTGGGTATCAGGAATTTGTACTAAGGCAAGGTCTTGTATCTCCCCCTCAATCTGTGCATCTTTTTGGAGTGTGGGCTGGTTGTCCTTCTGGACTTCTGGTAAAGTATCAGTTGGAGGAACATTTTCCCTAGTATCCCCAGACTTCTCCCCCTTGACATCAGCTTCTGATTCCAGGATCTCTTTCTTAGCAACTTGTTCTAGCACAGTTTGTGCTTCTGGATCAGCTTCCATATCAGCAGCTTTGTTTATGTCATTGAGAACCTCTAGGATAGTGAGATTTTCCGCCTCACTGTCCATGAGTACATCAGGATTTCCTTCCCCTTGAATGGAGATCTTTGGTAGGTCTGGTACCTGATCAATGTCCATTGGAGATTGTTCCTTTTCTTCATCCTCTTCTGAACTAAACTCGACTACTTCTTCAGAATCACTGGAGGATGCACAACTGGAGGCACAACTTTCTTTTTCTGTTGCTTGCTTACTGGAGATGTTATAGGATCAGGACCCTCCTTTGTCAGTACCCTGTCCCATCGAGACAAAATCCTGGTGTCCATTCTTTGCATTTGATTGATTTTGGTTCCAGTAGCATGAGTTAGAACATCTGGTACAACAGATACCAGGTATAAACTTAAGATCCTGCCCAGGTTGGGCTTCTTGATTCCTTCTTTTATTCTGTCAAAAACTATTATGGCCCAATCAGTTTTTAACGAGAATATGACCCTGATCATCAGGCTGAACATGAAGGAGGATATCCTATCATGTCCACCAATCTTGCACAACAAGACCTTTCCTATTACTTCAGATAAGAATTTTCCTTGGGAATTCATCCCTTTTCTATTCATTGAGGATCCAATCTTTATGGCTGCACTAAGACCACACCATTATAAACCCTCTGTAATCCTGGTAGGAGCATTCTCATCTTCATCTTTGAGCAATGGCAGTTGTAATACCATGCTCAATTTTTTGGCAGTAATCTTGAACTTTGTTCCTTGAACACTTGACCTAACCTTTTGGCCTGTAGAATCCAGCTTCACATTGGTGTAGAATTCGATTACTTCTTTCTTCCAAATCTTGGTAGGTTCAGAAACCACAAACTCCAGCCCTGCTACATTGATTAAGTTGATGACCTGCTGAATCTCTTGTGAAGCATCATTGAAGGCATTACGAACCAGTTTGTAACCCTCATTGATGTTGTCATCCAACTTTGGCGCCATTTGTTCTTAAAGGAGAAGAGGTTGAATGAGGTAGAGAGTTGAGTTGTAGCTCTCGACTCAGTTCAAACTCTTGAGAAATCTAAGTCGCGTGGTCGAATCATTCACGTTCTCACCTATTTATAGGGTTTTAAATTTGGAAGATCAAACGAGGCGCCCAAATGTTGTGTGTCGACACCTTGTGTCGACACAGTAACTAACATCTCGACACAGATGTTAGGAATTCAGTACCATTATGTGTCGACACCACTCTATATGAGTCGAAGTATAAGTCTTGACAGTGTTGTGTCGACACTTTCCTTTAATGTCGACACAAAACTCTGGTAGTGTCGACACTTACAACAAATAATATCGACCAACTTATTGTTGATGTCGACATGAATTCTTTACTTAGCCAATTTTTAAGGATTTTTCTTTTATGAGTTTATTTATTGACTTAAACAATATCTAGCATTCCTAGCTCAATCTTAAAGTTATTAAACTTAGTTTCATCCAGAGGCTTAGTGAATATGTCAGCTATTTATCTGTCTGTAGTAACAAACTCTAAACATATGTCATTTTTCTCTACATGTTCTCTTATAAAGTGATATCTAATCTCAATATGCTTTGTTCTGCTATGTGAAAAAAGATTTCTAGCAATTGAAATAGCACTTGTAGAGTCACAATATAAAGGTGTTTTACTTAGCTTGATGTCATAATCTTCTAACTGATGCTGCATCCACAATAGTTATGCACAACAACTTTCTGCAGCCATGTACTCTGACTCAGCTGTAGAAATAGCAACACTTGTTTGCTTTTTGCTGCTCCATGAAACCAATCTTCCACCTAGGAACTGACAAGTACCTGTGGTACTTTTCTTATCTTCTTTGCATCCTGCAAAATCTGTATCTGAAAATCCAGTTAATAGGAAATCTCTATTCCTAGGGTACCAAAGACCTTGATCTGGTGTGCCCTTAAGATATCTCAGAATTCTTTTTGTAGCAGAATAATGTGATTCTTTAGGGCATGCTTGGTATCTAGCACAGACACATGTTGCATACATGATGTCAAGCCTACTAGCAGTCAAGTAGAGGAGGGAGCCAATTATTCCTCTATACAAAGTGTCATCAATAAGTTTTCCTGCTTCATCCTTGCATATAGGCATACTTGAGCTCATTGGAGTTTTCATGATGGATGTTATATCCATACCATGCTTTTTTATCAACTCCTTGGTGAACTTAGACTGTGATATGGACAAGCCATCATCATTCTGTTTTATTTGAAGTCCTAAAAAGAACTTTAGCTCACCCATACTACTCATTTCAAACTTCCCTTACATAAGTTTAGCAAACTTACTGCAAAGGTTGTTTTCAGTAGATCCAAAGATTATGTCATCAACATAAATCTAAACTAGTATAATCTTGCCTTTGGATTCCATAAGGAATAGAGTTTTGTCTATTTTCCTCCTTGAGAATTTATTCTCAATGAGGAAGGTAGATAATGTCTCATACCAAGCCTTAGGAGCCTGTTTCAACCCATAAAGGGTTTTCTTAAGTCTATAGACATGAGTAGGAAAAGTTGAGTCTACAAAACCTGATGGCTATTCTACATATACTTCTTCCTTCAAGTCTCCATTCAAAAATGCTGACTTGACATCCATCTGGTAGACACTGAATCCTTGATAGGCTGCATAGGCAAGGAATAGTCTTATTGACTCCAACCTTGCTATTGGAGCAAAAGTTTGGTCAAAGTCTATTCCTTCTTCCTGCCTGTAGCCTTTAGCCACCAGTCTTGCCTTATTTTTGACTATAATCCCATTCTCATCCAACTTATTCCTGTAGATCCATTTTGTTCCAATGACATTGTGTTCTTCTGGTCTAGAAACAAGTTTCCATACTTTGTATCTCTTGAAAGGTTCAGTTCTTCTTGCATGGCACCTATCCAGTGAGAAACCTTGATAGCTTCCTGAAACTTCTTAGGTTCCACCTGGGACAGAAAGCTCGAACATAGAACAGTGTTCATGCTCTTGCTCCTGGTCATCACACCATGTCTAGCATCACTAATAATTTGGTGAGCTGGATGATCTTTTAGATGTCTCATTGCTTGAGGCATCCTTTCTTTAGTAGGATATTCTTCAGTGTCTTCAACTTCCATTTATGGAAAATTATCAGCTTGCTGTTCTAGAGCTCCCCCTTGACATCATCCATCATCTTCTATATTTTCTTCTGCTGTCTTGACTTCATTAATGGATAGCTTCTCCAATTTGTCCTTTAGACCTGCAGGACTAGATGAAATGTTAGGCAGCTCATTGTTAATAAGCATGGATTCATCAAAAACTATATGGACAGATTCTTCTACAACTTGTGTAGTCAAGTTATAGACCCTATGTCCTATAATTGTTGTTGTACCCAACAAAAATTCCCTCTTGGGACTTGGCAGCAAACTTAGACAAGTGAGACTTACCATTGTTATGTATATAACACTTGCTACCAAAGATCCTAAAATAGGATATATTTGGTTTTCTACCCTTCAAAATCTCATAGGGAGTCTTCTTATGACTTTTAGTTATAGAGGCCCTATTAAGGACATGACATACAGTGTTTACTGCCTCTATCCAGAAATATTTTGGAAGAGAAGTGTCACTTAGTAGAGTCCTACCAACCTCTATTAGAGTTCTATTTTTCCTTTCAGCAACTCCATTTTTCTGAGGTGTTCTAGGTGAGGAGAATTCCTGATGAATCCCAAAACTTTCACAGAACTTTATCATGCATTCAGACTGAAATTCATTCCCATGGTCACTTCTAATTTTGACCACTATATTGTTAGATTCATTCTGTATCTGCTTAACAAAGGTCTGGAAAACATCAGGAGTTTCAGATTTCTTTCTTAGGAAGAACACCCATGCAAACTTGGAAAAGTCATCTACTACTACAAATGTATAGACTTTCCTACCTAGACTATGAACTGGCAAGTTGTAGATCCTATATGCTCTACTATGGTTGCTGTACCCAACAAATATCCCTTCTAGGTATTTGGCAACAAACTTAGTTTGGTAGTGTTTACCATTGACTAGTACAAAACACTTACTACCAAAGATTCTGAAATAAGATATGTTTAGTTTTCTACCTTTTAAAATCTGGTAGGGAGTCATCTTGTGTTTCTTGTTGATTGAGGCCCTATTGAGAATATGATATGTAGTATTTACTGCCTCAGCCCAGAAGTATTCAGGGAGAGTAGTGTCATCCAGTAGAGTTCTACTGGCTTCAATTAGAGTCCTATTCTTTCTTTCAGCAAAACCATTTTGCTGAGGAGTTCAAGGTGAAGAGAATTCCTGATGAATCCCAAGTTCTTCACAGAATTTTGTCATATATTCAGACTGAAATTCAGTTCCATGGTCACTTCTGATTTTGACCACTGAGCTGTTGTATTCATTCTGTATTTGTCGGACAAAAGTCTGGAAAATAGTTGGGGTTTCAGATTTCTGCCTCAAGAAGAAAACCCATGTAAATCTAGAATAGTCATCCACAACAATAAGTGTGTATGCTTTCCTACCAAGACTATGGACTGGCATAGGACCAAACAAATCCATATGCATGAGATACAAACATCTCTTTGAATCTTTGATGTCAAGTGACTGAAAAGAGGACTTAGTCTGCTTGCCTTTTTGGCAAGCAGAGCACACACCCTCTTTTATGCACTGAACTTGAGGACCATTCCTCACTAATCCCATACTGAACAGCAGTCCAATTGACTTATAGTTCAGATGAGCTAGCCTCTTATGCCATTTGACACATAGAGAAGCTTTCTATCCTGTAACCAAACAAATAGGTGAGTTGTTAGACTCACATTCTAGGTTAAGGCAATACACATTTCCTTTCCTAGTGCCAGTCAAAATGATCTCTTGATCACTTGACCTTTTTACTAGGCACTCCCATTTGAGGAAAGAAATATCATAACCTAGGTCACTAAGTTGACTTATGCTAATCAGGATATGTTTTATACCCTTTACATAAGCCACTTTAGTGATTGTAATTGAATCACAAGATATGTTACCAAATCCTTTGATGATTCCCATTTCTGATCCACCAAAGATAACTTTTGGTACATTATTTATGGGTACATAGTCCCTCAACATGCTCCTTGTTCCAGTCATATGTCTGGAATAACCACTATCCAAGTACCATATAGGGGTATGGTCACTTGGATTTACCTGCAACAAATAAAGAATCACTTACCCTTAGAACCCACCTTGCTAGTGGGTCCTAGGTCCTTGTTAGTTTGAAATCCTGTAACTGATCTAACAGGAATCCTACTTTTTGATTTAACACTTGAGTTAAACCAGCAATCCATGGCAAAGTGGCCCACCTTGCCACAACACCAACACTTAAACCTATTATACCTATTCTTAGGTACAGGCCTTCTTACTTTGTTGTCAGCAGACTTATTAAGTGTTGGTGCTGGAACAACATTCTTCAAGAACTCCTCTTGAATATGATAGGCATGCCTATAGATTGGTCTATTGGCATTAGCACCCTTGCTCATGAAATTTTCATGCTCACAGTGACCATGTGTAATGTCATTATCATACCTATTAGTAGGATTCACTACCTTCTTAAAGAAAATAGGGGGATTAATAGCTAGAGGTTGAACTGTGGCTTTACCTTTTCTATGAGAATTGGTAGCCCTAGTTCTTCCCTTAAAGCCTAGACCAGTCTTTTCTTTTTGTGAAACAAAATTATCTATCAAAGGTAAGACTGATTTTGGCTTGGAGAATTTTGCCACTAGCTCTCTCTCTTGCTGAAGTTTTCCCTCCAGTTTCTTGATATGATTCTCTTTGAATGAGATTGTGCCCATCTGAATAACTGTAATGTTTTTCAATTTGGAACCCTCATTCAGTTTTTGATCCAGCAGTTTTGCTGAAACTGCTGCAGCCAGCTTAAGAGACTCAATCTCTTTGGCTTGCTCTTTAACAAGAAACTTGCTCTTCTTTAGAGCATGCAACAACCCACCATAATCATTAATGAGTTGGTGAACATCCCCCTCAGACTCAGATCCATCCACTTCTTTTGAAGAAGATGCTTCTGATTCTGATCCAGTAAAGTAATCTGAGACTAGAGGTGAATTGTTTACCTTACTTGGTCCAGGATGATCTTGGCACTTATCTTCTTCAGATTGAGCCATCAGCCCTTTACAGCAATATTCTTCCACTCCATTTATGGAGTCCAGCATCTTTAGGAATTCTTGTTCCCTAGAATCCTCTTCTATTGAGAAGAGTCCAACATATGCTTCTGCCTCTTCTTTTTCAGATTCTGAAGATGAAGAGTCTGTCCAACTCTTATCCTTCTAAGCCACTAGAGACTTCTCCTTCTTGCCTTTGACCAGCTTCTTCTTCTTGTCCTTTGACTTCTTTCTTTTGTCAGGACAGTCAGCTATTACATGCCCAGACCTGTTGCAGCAATAACACACAATCTTAGAATTAGATTATTTACCAGGTTTAGAAGCATACCTATCCTCCTTAGGTCTTTTCTTCTTCCTGTAGTATTCATCCTTGGAATAGGATATAGATGAAGGCCTGGTTCTCCAATTCTTTTCTTTATGAACCTTTGGAATTGTCTTGTGAAGGCAGCAAAGTCTTCATCAGATGTATGACTATCTGATGTACTTGTTTCAGGAACACCTTCTTCTGCTTCAGTACTCCTTCTAGGTGGAGAAGGAGATTTTCTCCTACCCTTCCTTGAGCCCTCAGCCTTGAAGGCTACTGACTTTTCTTTATGTTCAGATCTGCTGCCCTTCTCTTCCTCTTTCCTAGCAGTAAGCTGCATTTCATATGAAAGCAGTTTTCTAAAAAGTGTAGGTGGTGGTGTGTCAGCCAGTTTGGCCACTTCTCTGATGGCACATATCTTAGTGTCCCAATCCTTTGTTAGGGACCTAAGAAACTTGTCATTCAGTTCATAAGTACTGAAGATTCTTCCATATGTCATCAGTTCATTCACTATTCTGAAAAACTTTTTATAGCTTTCAGCTATGCTGTCAGTTTTATTCTGCCTAAAGCTCTCATATTCCTGATTTAGCATTGACTTTCTGTCCTCTCTGACTTCTTCTATGCCTTCCATATAGACAATCAATGTATCCCACATTTCTTTGGAAGTTTTACAGTGCACAAGATTCTAAAATGTTGCATCATCTATGGCACTTACAATTATATTCTGAGCTCTTTTATCTAATGTAGCCAAGATGATTTCATCCTTAGTCATCTCTGAATAACTCTTTGGAGTTTGAATGTTTACATCAAGAACTGAAAACTTAATTGGGATGAAGGGGCCTTCCTGTACTGTGATATAAATTCTTGGATCAGATGCTTCCATAAATAGCCTGACCCTTTCTTTCCAAATGCCAAAAGATTCTTTCCAGCATATGGGCAATTTCATTGAACCAAACTCCTTTTGATATTCACTTGAACCCATTCTTGTTGTCTGTTATTAGCCTTAGAGAAATCCTCTGACTGTTAGGTCAAATTTTGAGGAACCTCCCTCTGATACCACTTGAAAGACTTTGTTTCAAAGCCTAAAAACCTAAAGGGGGGGGGGGTGAATAGGTTCTAATCTTTTTGAGTCTTTTTGATTTTAAGGTAAATAGATATTTGTAACTTCCTTTTAGCACAAAATAATTCTATCTACAGAAATTAAATACAACACAACAAACACCAGATCTATAGTAGTTCCCCAAGATATGGGTACATCCACTTTCCCCCTTCGCCTATCCAGCAGATAACTGGATTCAGCCTAACTTCCTTCCACTGGCTCAGATCCTCAGATCCTCAGATCTTACAATCTCAGAACCAAAGATGGTTCCTACACTTCAGACTTAACACAAGTCCTATCTCAGATTCTTCTTCAGAATCCTATCTCAGGCCTCAGCCCTACCTCAGCCTTTATAATTAGGCTTAGAACTCAGACTTTCCACAAGTCCTACCTCAGGCACACAGCCCTACCTCAGCCTTTATAATTTTAGGCTTACAATCTGAGATCTAACAAAAGATCCTACAAGAATTTGTGAGTAAAGAGTAACTGAAAACTTCACCAACTAGACTTCTCTGTTGATTTAGTCTTCTTGATCAGTTCTTGGATTGACTGATCCTTCTGATCCAACCTAACTTAGCTTTTCAAAGCTTCTTGATTAGAATAAAATAAGTTGGATCTTCTTTGTTGATGAAGATGATCTTAAATCAGCTTCTTCCTTAAATTCAGATAGAACTCTGAATCTTTCTTGCCGACAGCCCTTGATCTGTCAGAATTCTTCTTATTGATGCCTCACATTGTTGTTCATTATTATTGTCTTCTGTCATTTCCGATCTGTCTTTTATATAGAGCTTGCTTCATGGTTACCGGCTAATCCGGTTCATAAAAAACTTCTGACAGTTCTGATAGTGGTGTCAGACTGGCTAGTTATGATAACTGTCAAGTAACCAGTCACATCACCAGGTTCTTCAATGTCTTTTCAACTCAGCATACAACACTCAGCAGACTGCTTCACATGTGTCGACACATATAAACTAAGCGTCGACACAAGTCTTCATGGTGTCGACACAATTACTCCAAGTGTCGACACAGTCATACTTCTGCTTCTCGACACTGCTTATGTTGTATGTATCGACACAAGTCCTGTGTGTCGACACAATAGCTTCTTGTCTCGACATTTCTGTTGCAGACAATTGGTGTTGAGTGTATGTAAAATGACGTTGAGTGTGTGTCGACACAAGTCCTGTGTGTCGACACAATTGCTTCAGGTGTCGACATATCTCTTGAATGTCGACATAGCTTCAATTTTAAGTGTCGACACAAGTCCAGCATCAGATGTTGACACATTTCTGGATGTCGACACAACTGCTTATTTAGGTGTCGAGAAAGCTCTGAGTGTCGACACAGCTTCTTTATAAGTGTCGACACAACTTCTGGGTTTCGACACAACTTCCCTGAGTGTCGACACAATATGCCTATGTGTCGAGACTGCTTAACTGAGTGTCGACACAAGTTTCCTGAGTGTCGACACAGTTTCTTCACAAGTGTCGACACTTGTACTTAGAAAATTTTCCTTCAAATACTTAAACCTGTACAATGAAACTCAAACTTCTATCAAATACACATTGATGCATATCATTGACTAAGTTGTGGCTTCTCCAAATCTAGTACACATTTTCCAATGTACCCAACAAATATTCAATAAAACTTACAAAAATAAAAGAGATGTCATTTGACTCTCAAGGTTTGTACATTAGTTTATATATATACATTCATGTTGGGTCTTTTTCACATTTGGATGCCGCCGAACAAAACCAACATGGCCACATCTCTCCCTCCCTTCCTTTTTTTTCCTTTCCCCCTTCTCTCTTTCTCCCCCCTTTTCTTCTCCTCCCCCTCTTTTTCTCTCTTCCCTCCCCCTCCCCCCTTTTCCCCCCGATCGGGCCTCACTCCGGTATGACTGAATATGACTGAAATTACGCACTTACCGAAATACCCCCGCCTGTTAGCAAGAAAATAAAAAGTCGATCGACATCTTCATGCCTTCTCCTCGACTTCATTTCTCCCTGCCTGAGATCGTGCTTCTCTCTTGAGATCAGAAAACGCCAGAGTCCTCCTAGTGTTCTCCTCACTCTCCGATGAATTCATTTCTCCTACTCCTGCCTCGCCGCCGCCGCCGGAGTCCACCTAGGGTTCCGATGACCTCAGCTCCGCCACTCTTCCTTGCTTACGACAACCTCAGCTCCGTAGTTTTTTTGGCCAAATCGCGCTAGGTATTCTTCCCTGCGATAATAACCTTCCCCGCTCCTCTATGACCTGAATATATCCGGTGACGTTTGGCATCATCACTCACCCTTCTCAGTCGCTCCTCATTATCCAGCTCTTGGTAATTTGCTTTTGGATTTATTTCTTCTTACAATTGTCTCTACTGCAAATCTGCAATGCTTGTTTACAATTATTTTCTTCTTACAATTGCCTTCTGGGTGTAGTTGAGTTCTTACTTGTTTTGTTGGAATGTGGAGAGTTGAGGGGATCAAGGGATTGGGCGAGGCTTGGTTATGTAATTAAGTTAAGAGAGTGATCAAATATTTGCTACTTGGGAAGGTTATCATGCCTTACTGGGTGAGCAAGAAGCTAAGAAAATGCAATTTATTAGCACCAGGCTTTCCTTTTCTGGATAGATCATGTAGTGTATTTGTTTGTTGTTATGCATCAGAAGTGTAAATAAGCAAAATGAGCTTAATTTTCATTTTTTTTATTCCAGAAAATATGGGTGCACCTAGATAAGTAATTGGGTAATCATGTGGTCTGAAATGGATAGTTATATAATGCAATTTCTTCTTTCTTCAGAAAAGTTTTTTGAGGTGTTCAAGAAGTTTTTTTTTCTATTAACAAGAAGGTCGGAGATCAATTCAATATTATCTAGATATTAAAAGATTTTGTTGATAGCAAACGAACATATGTTTTCATAAATGTAACTATAAATTTCCATGGCGATTTCCAGCATCATTTTATTGTCTCTTTTATGTTTTTGCATTGAAGCACATCCCATCATTCACATCATCAAGTGGGGGAAATTTTTGTTTAATAATTCTGTTCAGTAAAATATACTCAAAAAGCAAGATGCATCATCATACTTTTTATAAAGAAGACACTATATTGGTTTTCTTCTGAACTTAAGTGTACTTCAAGTTGATATTTTCGCCTAACCTTTTAGAGTATTTTCTGCAAATTATGTTTAAAAGAGTGTTTTCTTTAAGTTCTACACTGTGGCATCTCCTCGCGGCCTACTCTTTGCTTTAAAAATCTGGATTCTGATGGGGAGTCCTTCAAATCTATTCCCATCTAGGTTTTGAATGGGAAAGTCTTGAAAATTTATTTCACCTAAGCTCTTGATTTTGATGGGGATGCTTTGAAATTTATTTCATCAAAACTTTGTATTATCAATACAACTTAGAACTGTAACATATATCCTCCTTTCAATACTCATTTTGGTACAATAATTAAGGAGCACATCTTGATTAAAATAATCATATGTTTGCCCAATGTAGTCAGCCTTATGATAATGGACAATATCAACAACTATAATATCAGACTAGTTAATATTTATTAAATATTTTCACCTTCCACACTAATTTATACACTATCTCAATATCCTCTACACTATTTCACTCAATCTCCAGGCAACAGAAAGATAAGATGAACTCTACTCGATCAAAAACTCTGAATACTTCTCTTATAGAAGCAACATGCAAAATTTCTTTTTAAACATGCATAATAATTGGTCTTAAGATCCTTGCTTCTGCGCCTGAGCCTATGGTATGTTTGTTAAAATAATGCTATTATGAATTTAATGTTGATTCTCAATTCTTCTTTTGTGTTCGATTGTTCTCTCTGTTTCCAAATCCCCTTAATAATATGGTACTCTACATAATAATAATAATGATGTTTACATATTTCTTTTATGTGCACCACTAGAAATTGATGCAAAATAACAACAATAATGCTCTTCTATAGTTCACCTCATGCTACTTCTCCTGAATGTGATCAACCATGTCCAAATTGTTTAGTGAAATTAGTGTTGATCTTAAAGAAAAAGGTGCTTTCATCCACGGGTATGCAAATATAGATTCAAAATTATGTTACTCTCTTCAATATGATTACATATTTCTACCGTGCCTCAACATAAAAATCATGTCTAGGTTTCACCTTCTTATTTTGTTTCATAAAAACATCATAACCTTCGGTTTTTGCTATTTCGATCCCATTCTCAAATGATCCTCCTCTTCATCGATTAAACTAGAGTTTTGAAGAGATTGCGCTTGATTTCAAGTATTGAATGCCTTCAAGATCAAATCTCCCTTTTCATCTCTTTACTGGATGTTTGATAGAGTGTTTTTGTGGATCGGCTTTCTCGATCACTGCTTATTCTATGTTTTTCGTGTAAAATATCCGGTTCAGTTCAAGCTGTAATATTCGATGTTTGATGGAGAGGAACAAGGAGCAATGACACACGGGGCTTTTGTTTTTCAAACTCGGGGAACTGCGGTCATGTCACAGGCCGTGTGGACGGTTCAAAGGCGGTTAAACATGAATAAATGTGTCTGGTCATGGGCCGTGTCATCTGACACGGCTGATGATACGACCGTGTTGTTCTTTGTGTTCTTCGCTCACTTGTTGGTCGGCAGCATGTCTTCAATTTGTCCCGAAAAGGACACAGGTAGGGACACGGGCGTGTTCCTACCCGTGTGGCTCTCTATCTTTTCTTCCAACTATTCTGATCTTTCCCGAATAAGACACGAGTAGGGACACGGGCTTGTTCCTACCCGTGTGCGCCCAATTCCAGTCTTTTCATCAGCCATGTTAGATCCGTGAACTCCTCTGTTTGCTCCAAGACTTTTAGTTCCACTGGTTTGCAATACCTACATTAAGAAGATGAATGAATAAATGAATAGCTTAATACATGAAATAATAGAAACTCCAAACTGTGCTCTTCTATTCATGATAATACAAATTCTTAACTATTCTCGTGCAATTACTACAAAGGGCGGTGGAAAATAGTGGACATGATTACAATTATGATAGTAAAAAGACTATCATAATTGTACTCATCAAATACCCCCAGACTTAAATGTTTGCTTGTCCCTAAGCAAACTAATTCAAACACTTGGGTTACCAATAATTAATTTTTCTTCCGCACACTGGTTGCTATGAATTCAAAGAGAAATTTGATGTTGTAATTGTATAGGAAATAATATAGAAAACTTTTCTAAATATAACATTATCTTAAAATTCCTCCAATATATCTGTTAACTATCTTTCACTCTTTTTTAGAAATAGGATTACAGTCATCCATAATAATTGTGAGGAGAAAATAATAATCTCAATAAGATATGCATTAGTATTTCAAAATTTATAAGTACCAATATTGATAGTCATGAGCTTGCCTTTTCACACCCTCTCCACGACACTAGTTAGGATTAGCAAGGTTGGATCCTTAGGACTTGTATTATGGTGTAACCTTTTGGCTTAGGATAAAAGAGTATAGGTGGGGTAATCAACGATAAATTCGATGGTTCATATCACACCTAGATAACGAATGAGCCTTTTTGCTATGTAATTACCTCAACATACATCAACGTTATAAAAGCACCCCCAGAATTTACAATTATTATACTTCCCACATTTTTTTCTTCTGATGGATACTATATATTTTTGTTAATTTTTCTTATCCAAGGGTCCATAGTAGGGATCATTCCAAGTGGGTGTAAGTGTACACGCACTCAAGCTACATATCACTATGTTTTTCATGGGTCCATAGTAGGGATCATTCCAAGTGGGTGCAGGTGTACACGCACTTAGGCCTCATATCACTATTGATAAACTCATTTCAAGAAGATCTCAATGATAGGTGTGCTAATAAGTAAGGATTTGGCCTAGGTGAATTTTATTAGTAGAGTATCAAAAGGCATAGGGATTAGGTCCAAATTGGGTGTGCAAGGGTATAATGTTTAGGGTTTTGAGATTACAAGGCTCAAGCTATCCAATGGGAGGCCTAAGTCATTTCCGCCCTAACTAATTAACTTATGTGAATGTGTTGAGGGTCGCTAGGGGGTAAGTTCTAGACACTAATAGAGAGTATTCTTTATTTTGATTCCCTAATACAAAATTATCAAAATGTTACACTCATCGACTCGCTTTATTATAAATAATTATATTTTCTAAAATAGAGTGATTGTTAGTTAATAATATAAAAAACTAATCCTAAAAATTAATTATATAGAGAAAATTAAGCTAATGAATTTCTATACATAATTACTAATCAACAAATTTGAACAATCAATGAGTCTACATCAATTCATTTTAATCAGCGTGCGAAAGTAAATTAGCTAGTTATAATCCCAAATGAGTGAATTAATGAAAGCTTATAGAAGTAAAAACAATTTTATTAGGGGTGTTGGGGTGTTTAATAATCTTGAGTACTATACTATGCTAGCAAAAATATAACCAATTGTAATCATGTCCAGCACGAAAATATATAAATTGAAGAACATCCACCCCCAAACTTAAAATTTGCAATGTCCTCATTGCAATGTAAAGAACAGAGAGAGCAAATTCACCAGCATGTAAAGAACTGACTATCATGAATATAAAAGAGCATACAAAGTAAAAAGGAGCAAATATGATAACATATATAATATCTGATAGTACAGGTACAAATAGCTAATACTAAATACATGTCCAAATAACTAATGATACATGTCAAAAATATACTGGAGGGTCGGCCTGATCGTCGGGGAAGTGAGGTGGGCGAGGAGTGTCGGTCATGGGCTGGAGATCCCCAAGTGATCCCTGATTTAAAATATGGCATCCTCTGTCCGCTTCTACGAATCCTCAATACACTGAAGTCGCGGCGAGAGCTCGGTCTCATAAAAAAGCTGGAAGTCATGCGAGTACTGGGAGCATGATCGAGAAGGAGCAGAAGACTCTCACTGAGTATAAGTGGACTGGGCTGGAGAGATCAGGGGCTCATCGAGGTTAGATCAACATTGTCGTTGTCGTCATCAACATGTTGTCCACGCCTCGCAATGGAATAAATAATGCCACCTTGGCCCGAACGGGCGGTGACGAGGCGGAGAGATCGAAGACTGGCCGTAGTGATAGGCATAGTCTTCACGACCACAGTCATTAGAGGAAGGGAAGAGAAGATGTTCATATTCTTTGCCAGGCATGTGGTGTAGGGTGTTACACAAATAGACCCTATACGTGAGTTATCGGCCTGGTGAAGAATGAACTGTGCTAGCATAAAACCCAAATGGATGGGGTAATGCGACGACATGCTATAGAGATACAACATATCCTACCTACTAACGACACCAGAGCTTTCACCCCGGCCACTCAAGGTGTGACTAAGTAGATGATGTATGTAATGGAGGGCGAGAGAACGCAACTTAGAGGCCTAGACCTCTTGGCCTCATATGGATTTAGATCGAAGGTAAGATGAGCCCATATATTGGATGCATGGTCACGAGTGGGGAGATAAAAATGAAGGTCGGAGTAGGCGGCACTATAGAGGAACGAGTCCTCATACACACCTAAGTATTGGGTTAATTGGAGAAGGGAAAGAGTGTAAGTAGTGCCCGCTACTCGAAATGAAATGACCCCCTCTTGCGTGTTTGTGTGCTCAGTGAAGGTCGGCCTATGATTTAGATAAAAAGAGGACACGAACTCTAGCGTGAGCTCCTTAAACCCTAACTCCTCAATATTAAAAAATTGCTCCCATCCTGTTACAGAAATTAACTCCAAAACATTTGCAGCTAAATTAATCTCCTCCAGAACGCTCCAGTCGATAGTTCAAATGTCTTGAAATTTTTTGGACTGGAGGTGATTAAAACGGTTAATATGCATCGGATCTGTAAACTCTTGTTGTAACGCCCTGAAACTCAATAGGGTGACGGGTGACATTTTGAGCCAAATCTGTGTTTTGGCAGGGGTGACACGGCCTGGGACACGGGCGTGTCATGCTCGGGTTAAGTGTTGGTCGAGCGGTCAATGATTTTGGAGTCAACGATCGTCGAGAGGCTGAACACGGCCTGGGACACGGGTGTGTCCCAGGGCATGTCAGTCACTCAAAGCCTCGCACTCAACGATCGTTGAGTGAGGTGCATACGGGGCGTGACATGGGGCCAGACACGGGCGTGTCACTTATGACACGGGCGTTTCGGGTGCCGTGTCGCAGGCCGTGTCCTTTTCGCGCGGTTTGCAGGATTTTCTGCTAGGCGTGACACGGGTCATGACACGGCCGTGTCGGGCCTGACACGGGCATGTTGGAGGCCGTGTCAAATGCCGTGTGCTGGTTGGAACGTCGGGTGAGACGGCGAATGGGTGACACGGCCATGCATACGGCCGTGTTGCAACCCGTGTTCGGCCCAGATTTTGTAATATTAGGCTGAATCGCAGCCGTTCGATTTCTTGATTTGGGATCCGATGGCTCAAGGCTGTTGCTGGTATGTTATATCCGGGGAATAGGGTTTGAAACCCTTATTTTCATCCAAGCCTTCTCTTTCTAAAACCTAGAGAGAAGGGAGAGCAAGGAGGAGGAACAAGGCCAAGATCCGGTCACCGGCGGAGCTTCGGAGCTCCAAATCGCGATCCGAGTCTAGATCCGCAAAGGCGACGCTGATATGGTGCTCTCCATCCGGCTATATCGTCATGATGCCGAGGAGAAATGTAAGGGTAACGATTCTCTTCTTGAGCATGTGAAGCTCTTCTTCCTTTGCATGGGAAAACCCTTCTCCCGCGAGTGTGCGGCGAGATTGCGGTATTCCTTGGGGTAGATATGTAAAGTCCCCCTTGTTAGAGTCCGGAATCGTACTACGGACATAGGCATGATGTGTGAAGCCTACCCGGACGTGTTGGTCTGGATCGGTGATGATTTGCTGTGCATTTTTAGCCGGAGAAGACTCCGAGCGTTTTGATTGTTTTTGGGTTGTTATGCGGTAGAATGCATCATGGAATCTTGGGGATTAACCCTGAGGTGCACTCGGAAATCTGGACGGAAATGCATTTCTGTCATATCGGTGGCCTGGGAGCCAACCGGGTACATAATGGGGCTATGTACCGTGTTTGAACGATATTTTGGACTGGGGAAGCTTAGCCCGCGTCAAAGGCCAAATGGCAATGGCGGGGTGAGCAACGGGCATGTGGACCCCTACCCGCTCCATCTGCTCGGTTAAAGCGACCTAAAGTTTTACGTGGGACTTATCGAGGTTTGGAGATCGAGTCTAGGCTACGGCCGAAAGGACTAAATGCTCACGAGGTTGCCACCCTGGGGGTGGTGGTGGAGTCAAGGACCGGACGGGGTTCAGACTGGCTCGCCGAGTAAGTGCCCTGAGAGCACGGGGTGTACGACCGTGTGAGCGTGCACCTGTGATGTGATGCTTATTTCGTTATGTTGCTTGTTTTACTAACAAGTGCAGGGAAGAAGCTTTGCCGCCCCGGTTTGGGGGCAGAATCGTTATAATTTGGTCAGCATAGCTGACCGTTGCCTTTGTTTACCACCGTGCGGTGGATTGTTGCTTGCAGGTGCTGCGGAGCCGAGCGATAAATAGCAGGCTAAAGCCCAAGTTGCTGTGCCGGCCCTCGAAGGCCAATTGTCTAATGTTTTCCTTTTTGTACTCATGTGTGACCGGCCTGCGTGCCGAGGTTTGGAAGACACTTTTATTAAGAAAACTCTTGTAAGGCCATAAGGCCATTCCTGTTTAGTGTATTAAACATTCCTTCTTGGTTTGAGTAGTGGACATTCATGCTTGGCAGGGTTCTTTATTCTTTGTGCAACTTAATAATTTACTTCCGCTAGATACTCTGTGTAGGACGTTGTGATTGGTTGAATGGTTTCAATAAGTAACCAACCAGTCTATCCGCAGTATATGGCATCGGGCCCCGGCCGGACCTACTGTTATATACTATGTGACGGATAGGGGTATTACAAATTGGTATCAGACTACTGGTTTCAGTCAAGCTTAAATGAATTCGTGGGCGAATTCACTTTAAGGGGTGGTGAGCACATGTGTGTGAGTCATCGTTATAACATGAAAATAACCCATGAATGTCCACTTAGGAATGAAAATACATATGTTTGAGGAACCTGCATGTTCCTATAATTGCTTTTTGCAATTTTGTTCAGTCACTTATGGTGTTTTGAACGGCTATAGGTGTCCGAAAGTTGAGCGTGGCAGTCTGAACACACGTTTGCTAAGCAAAGTACTGCACCAAGCGACGCGCCTGAGACCCCTACTTCTTTGGAAAATATAATAAAAGTGTTTGAAGCGGTGTTTGCTGTGACCAATGCACAACATGGAAGTAATTTGCAACCCCTTGTCCCTGAGATGGCCCCAACATCGGGCGGTATGTTGGAGCAAAGGGCATTTGGAGGCCAATTAGGGCAGCAGATGAACATGACTGTGGTGCAGGGAGCGCATTCAGTTGACGCATATTTGCAGACGTTCCTTATGATAAGGCGCTACTCAGGCTTTGAATGGGAAAGCGAGCAATCTATAGTTGATAGATTTTATAACGGTCTGCGCAGCGAGTTGCGTATTCTACTACTAGGACCAAAGTTATTGGGATTCCGAGCTTTGGTGGAGTTGGCCAGAGCTTTGGAGGTGGAGTTGGGGAAAACTCACCAAGTACCAGTGAATAGGGTACCAAACCCTACAGATCCTATAAGGACTTCCTATCGAAAGACGCCGAGAAAAGAGGCTGGGTCATCTACTATCAAAACTACCCTCAATTGTTATTCTTGTGGCAAGAAAGGGCACTTTGCCAGAGAGTGTTTGGTGGATGTTCAGAAGACAACGAAAGTTGTGGCAGGAGCAGTTGAAGCCTCTGGTGTAAAGGAAACGATGTTCAAAATGCCAACCTCAAAATCTGGGTACCGTAGGTGGTACAAGAAGGCTAGGAGGTCGGGTCTAGTCCCTTCCTCTAGCACATCTTGAGCGACTACATGCCAAACCCCGGATGCATGCTTTGCTTGTGGAAAGTCGGGGCACTATGCCCGGGATTGTCGTAGTGGACGCCTAATATCCGAAAAGAAGCCGGGGGAGATATCTATAGAGAAAGGTGAAAGTGAAGATAGATACAAATCTAGAGGGGGGGGGGGGGGTGATAGAGTATTCGAAAATTATGACACCCTACTCAACTCCCTTAGAGTTAATTTGCGGAATGAGTTTATAGATATTGATAACCCTAGAGCCTAACACAAAGTGAAGTACACTAGAGAAGGGCAACTATAATTACAGTTGAGCTTTGATCCTATCACAGCAACTAGCAATCCTAGTTATTTCTACTTACAGCCACAGTGCAATAAATTAAATAAGCAACACAGACGACACAAGAAATTTTATAGTGGTTCCCTCTAAATAGGTACGTCCACTCTTCTACCACCCTGGTAGGAATCCACTACAGGTTTTTGTTCAGGTGCCTTGCCACCAACTGATCTGCTTCAGGTAGATAGAGTAGACCCTTTGAACTTTTGATCAGGAGCTCAAAGTCCAACACAGGTTTTTGATCAGGTGCCCTGCCACCAATGTTCACTTTTGAAGGGAGTAATAACCCTTTATATAGGAGGTTGAGAGAGTTAAAGTTTCTTCTCTATTGTTAAAACAGATTAGAGAAGCTAGTGGATTGCACAGAGCTAGAAAGCTCTAAAGAATCAAGGCTCCCCCTGGCTTAGAGAATATCCAGGAAGGAGTCTTGCTTCAGGGTGCAGGAACTCTTCTGAACTAAGACAAAGAACTGTCTTGGAGTTCTGAAGGAGAAGCTTGAAGAAGACTCTTGATTTGGAAAAGGTGTTCTTCTTCAATCAGCTTCCTTTCTTCTTCTTCTTCTTCTAAAAGCTTCTGAGTGAATGTCTTCCTGTGAGCAGGATGAACTCAGGATGAAGAAGAATGCTGAAGAGATTTGATCTTCTAGGTTGAATGTGAATTTCTGAGAGCTGTAGATCTCTATGCTGCTGAGAGTAAAAACTTCTTGTATATTATATGTATATCTTTTTCTCTGTATATCTGTGTGTTTCTTCTTTCAAAAGAAGCTCTTTATATATGGGCCTTGGCAATGGCTCTAATCTGAGTTTGAACTTTGTCTTCTTTTGGAAACTGCAATCTGGGCTGCAAAAAGCATAAAGCAAAAATATATCATGCAGGCAGACATGCTATAAGGGGATAAAGCTTTCTAAGAAGCTGCATATCCAATCTGATAAAAGAGTGCTAGAAAAAGTCACATCAGAAATAGCTCTTTACGGCCAGAGAAGACTTTTGAGTCTAACAACTATAAAGGACAGCCTGGCAGATAAAGCAGAAAATATATTTCAACTAAGAAGACAAACCACTTTGTCAGATAAATATTGGCTCATGCATAAAGAATGGAGCAGAGATTGCCTGGAAATAATAGCATAATATCAATGAAATATACTTTAATAAAATATGCCAAGCAGATAAGAAATAAATAATATAACTTTACTAAAGGCAGACAAAAAGACGTCGAACGACCCTCGAAGATCGTCGACCTATCAGACAGATAGTCGAACGACACAGATAGTCGAACTATCAAAGAAGATAGTCGAACTACCACAGCAGATAGTCGACCTATCAGAACAGATAGTCGAGCTATCAGATAGTCGACCTATCAAGATAGATAGTCGAGCTATCAAGCAAAACAGATAGTCGACCTATCAATCAGATAGTCGAACTATCAAAGACAAACAGATAGTCGACCTATCAAATAGATAGTCGAACTATCAAAGAAGACAGATAGTCGACCTATCAAACAGATAGTCGAGCTATCAGACAGTTGAACTATCCAAGCAGATAGTTGAACTATCAAGAAGAGCAGATAGTCGACCTATCAAACAGATAGTCGAGCTACCAGACACAACAGATAGTCGACCTATCAAACAGATAGTCGAGCTATCAAATAGTTCAACTATCCAAGCAGAGTTGAACTATCAAGAAGAACAGATAGTCGACCTATCAAACAGATAGTGGAGCTATCAAACACAGCAGATAGTCGACCAACTGATAGACGATCGTCGAACAGTCGATAGACGATGGTCGAGCGGCGTTCGACTATAGTCGAACCAAAAATGACTTAACCAAAATTTTCATCTAGATAAGCAATTCTACAGCAAAAGGAATCTAACCTATTATAACCTTTGACCATAGATAAATCTTGGGTCAAGAAACTAAAAGAGCAGACTAAACTCAAATCCAAACTAGGGTACCAACAATCTCCCCCTATTTGAGTTAAGTCTCTCAAAACAAAACAAAACAAACAAACTACAGGAAATAAATATAATACAGGAAAGAAACATCTAAGCATTAAATGCATCAAACAAACAATTAACATAAACAAATTTACAATAAAACTTAAGCAGCATCAGAATCTTGTTTAGAGATAGAAGAGTCAGGAATAAAACAGATTTTTCTGAGAGGATCATGAACTTCCTTCTTTGATGTCTTCAGATCTTGCTCTCCAATAACTTTGGTTTCTCCTGCTCTTGGAACAACTGCTTCTGGATATTTTTCCATATATTTGGTAGCATCAAAAACTTCAGGTCTTACCTGGAATCTATCAAGTTCTTTCTTTCTAAATTTGGACATAGTAGTTAATCCTGTAACATCTTTTCCTTCAGCTCTCGCTTTTCTAATCTGAGCTAATCCAACCAATTCAAGGAATCTGGCCATCCTGAAGTCAGGATTAAGCTCTAAGCTTTCATACTCATATTCATCAGCTGGATTTAAAGGATTTACAGTCCTAAATTTAGTAGAAGGTTCTAACAAGCTTGCAGCTGGCTCTTTCTTTTCTTGAATAACTAAAGATGTTGGAGGAGCAAATTCAGCATATTTTTTACTTGATTTCTCAGAGTATATAACTCTTTTGCCTTTTGCATCTATTTTACTTTTTAGATCAGATTCTCTGGAAGATATGATCTTGCTTTCTTTATCTGGTGATGTCCTTTTCTTGGGTGAAGGAGGAGGAGAAAAGGTTGGCTTTAGGTAAACTACCTCCTTCACTTGTTCTTATAGCTCAGCTTCCTGTCTCTGATGTCCAGATTGAGACTTGCCATGATAGCTTTGATTTCCTTTCTTCTGATAAGATTGGGAAGAAGTGAATCTAGAAGAAGGAGCAGAGGGACTGACAACATTTCCAGATGCTCCTGCACTGGGAGGAGGAGGAGGAGGTCCTTTAGAATTCCATTTAGGAGCTGGACTGTCATATCTTTTAGATTTCTTTCTTTGTTTTTGCTGATTTTTGGAGAATCCCATCCAGTGCTGATATTCTTTTGACTTGGGATCTATTCCTTTCAAAATATAGTATAGTACATCATGATCAGGGTTGGGTAAAGGAGGAGCAACAGCTTTTCTTTTTCTTTTGGCAGATTTCTTTTTCTTGGTTCCTTCTGAATCATCAGAGTCATCTTCATCATCAGATGATTGAGGATGATCATAAGGATCAACAGCTTCTCGCACAGCTTTTTCTCTATCCTTTAAAGCAGATTTTTCTAACTCTTCTTTTAAGGCATCCTGTGCCAGAAAAGTGTCTAGATCCAGTCCTGGGGTGTCATCCCAGACTGTAGATTTTTCTTCCTGAATCTCTGAAACTTTCTCTATCTCAGCTGCAACTGTCATGGAGACCAGTTCTTCTTGCACAACTATCTGAGCTGGTTGAGCAGACTCAGGATCTTGAACAGCAGGTTCTAGATCAGCTAGAACTTCTGGAGCAGGTTGTTGAACAAGTTCTTGGACAACTAAAACTTCTTGCACTATATTTGTAGTATCATGAACACAGATTTGCTAAATAAGATTGAAACATCCCTTCAAGGTATTCATAGACTAGCATGTCAGTTAACATGTCAAGAAAATGAGTAAATCAATTACCTTCAGGATTTTCCTCAGAATGTCCTAACTCCCATAATTCATCTAGAAAGGAGGTAATGACTCCTTCTAGGAAAAGGGCAACTAGGGGAATGGAGGATTCTTCTAAGCAGACTTTGACAACAAATTTTGTTTCCATTATAGCATCAGAAATCTCTTTTTCAGAAAGTTGATGTACTGTTTCTTCTTGAGCTACTATCTCTTTTTCTGTATCTGCTGGAGGATCTGCTGGACGAGAGACCAGGGGCAGTTGAGAGGCATCTTCATAGAACATCTCCCCCTGCCTGATTTCAGTGGAAACTGAAACCAGGCCCCTAGATGAAGAAGGCTCAGCAGATTTTGAGAGAGCTTGGATGGAGGTAGTCAGAGAAGAAATGGAGGATACCAGGGGAGTAATTGCTTCTTCAATCATGGTTTTGATTGAAGGAGTAATTAACTCCAGGATATTGGCTATGAGTGCTGGAGATATTTCAAAAGATGTGGATGGGGGAACAACAGAAGATGGAGGATCATCAGGAAATGCAGTTTCCTGATGAGATGTGTTGTGAACTGGTGATTGAGGAGGAAAGTTAGTGTGATCTGGAGGAGTAAGTGGTGACTGAGGAGGGGTTGGAATTCTCTCAGATCCTAACAAATCAAAACTGGAAAAAGAAGTCCCAGCTAGATGTGTAGAAATGGGAGATGCTGGAGATGAAGTATGGAGAATTGTGGAGGACTCAAGAAGAAGAGAGGCAGAAGATGGTACTTCAATTGAAGTAGATGGTAAGGCAGATGTGGATGGCACTTTAGTAGAAGTAGATGGTAATGCAGCAGAAGTGGATGGAATGGAAAGAATGGAAGAGCCTGCTTCATGTAGAAGGGGAGAGACTGAAACAGTCCTTGTGTTCTCTGACACAACTGGAGCTACCCCTGCAGGAGAAGGCTTCTGAAAACTTCTTTTCCACTTAGTAAACAGTATTGGGTCCATCTTCTTACTGGCATTGATAGTTGTTGAAATTGTAACCAACAGCTGGGGGTATTTCTCTTTTAGAAATATTCCAAGTACCCTACCCAGGGTGACTTCCTTCTTGCCATTCTTCTTTCTTATCAAGTCAAACATAATCCCTGGCCAATTAATCTGT
The DNA here is from genome assembly GCA_039513925.1 of Platanthera zijinensis. NCBI lineage: Eukaryota > Viridiplantae > Streptophyta > Magnoliopsida > Asparagales > Orchidaceae > Platanthera > Platanthera zijinensis. The sequence goes on from CM077092.1 coordinate 161,404,309, forward strand.
TTCTTATTTCCTATGGCACACATCAAGGCAAACTGCTGCCTGGTGATGTTGTCATGAGCAGAGTGCTTGCCCAGAAGCACTTTTCCAACGAGTTCAGCCAAGAACTTTATCTTTAACGGAAAATTAACTTTTAACAACTTAGAAGGAATGCTTTCGGCATGTCCTAACTCGATTAACATCCTTCCAAACTCTTGGGTATCTTGTTCATAATCCTCTTCACCGTTCAGTAATCCAAAAACATCAGTTAAAACGGCGGGAGCCAAACTTACCTCTTTGCCGCCAATCGTTCCAGTCATCGATTCGTCATTGGAAGACGAAGTGAAGACCCACTCTTTAATCTCTTGGATGTTTATCTTGATCCTTGTGGTCATAAGCCTTTCCAATCCTTGTTCTTTGCAAAGATGGAGGATTTCCACTATCTGAGAATCACAGACCCCGAAGGAGTCGAAGTCTACGCTGAATCCGGCGTCAAACTTCATCGCAGACAGAAGGGCTGGATCAATCGCCATCGATTTGTCGGAGAAGACGAGAGAGACGAGGAGGAGAAAGCGCGAGGTAGAGCTCAAACAAAAAGACAGAATACGAAAAGACGAGTTCCGTCGACTATAACAAGCACGATCTCTTAACCTAGATCGACCATCGGTTTAAATAAAAACCGCAATCGTCGGTCTATTTTAAAAGATACAGGAGACGATGGTCGAACGGTCGTTCGACGATCGGTTCCTGAAGCAGAGTAGTTGATCAATCGATCGACTATTTCTGTCTTCCAAACAAAATGAGCTATCGTCACCCATAGGTCGACGATCGGCTCAAACTGATCGACTATCGTCGAACGTTGTTCGATGATCTTCAAACAGATATCAATAATGGCAGACGTCACACTTAGTCTTTTCCATTAATCATGCCTAGTTGAACTAAAAAGAACATATGCTTGTGTTCATCTAAAGGCTTGGTGAAAATATCACCTCTCTGAAGGTCAGTGGATATGAACTCAAGGCTGATCTTGTTCTTTTCCACACAATCTCTCAGGAAATGGTGTCTAATCTCAATGTGCTTGGTTCTAGAGTGGTGCACAGGATTTTGTGCAATGGGGATAGCACTGGTACTGTCACACATGATTTTTGTGTTCTTGTGTGTGTACCCATAATCCAAAAGCTGGTTTTGAATCCACAGGATCTGTGAACAACAACTAGCAGCTGCTATATATTTAGCCTCTACAGTTGAAGTTGAGACAGAAGCCTGCTTCTTACAGAACCAAGAGACCAATCTCTCTCCCAGGAACTGACAAGTTCCTGAGGTACTTTTCCTGTCAACTCTACAACCAGCATAGTCAGAATCAGAGTATCCAATTAACTCAAATTCTGATTCTGCTGGGTACCATAGTCCTAGATTTGGACATCCCTTCAGGTATCTCAAAATTCTCTTGAGAAGAATCAAATGAGATTCCTTGGGGTTGACCTGAAATCTAGCACATAGGCATGTAGCAAACATTATATCTAGCCTACTTGCAGTTAAATACAATAGGGAACCAACAATGGCCCTATAATTCTTCTGATCAACTGGCTTACCCTGATCATCAGAATCTATAACTACATTAGTAGCCATAGGTGTATGCATTGCTGAAGCATCAGCCATCCCAAACTTCTTTACCAATTCCTTGGCATATTTGGATTGGGAGATGAAGATGCCATCAGCATCTTGCTTTACTTGGAGACCAAGAAAGTAAGACAGCTCACCCATACTACTCATCTCAAACTTAGAATGCATCAAGTCAGAGAACTTTTTGCACAGTTTGGGATCAGTGGAACCAAAAATAATATCATCTACATACACTTGAACTAACAGGATTGTGTCCTTGTGGTGCTTAATGAAAAGGGTTCTATCAACTACTCCCCTAACAAAGTTGTGCTATAACAGGAAACTAGCTAGAGTCTCATACCAGGCTCTGGGTGCTTGTTTAAGTCCATAAAGAGCTTTTTGCAACTTGAAAACATGTGAGGGCTGAGTTGAAGAGACAAACCCAGGAGGTTGTTCAACAAATACCTCTTCCTTTAGCTCACCATTTAGGAATGCACTTTTGACATCCATCTGAAAGACCTTAAACTTCATATAGACTGCATAGGCTAGAAAGATCCTTATTGCCTCTAGCCTTGCAACAGGAGCAAAGGTTTGGTCATAATCTATACTTTCCTCCTGTCTGTAGCCCTGAGCTACAAGCCTAGCTTTATTCCTTACAATAATTCCATTTGCATCCAACTTATTTCTAAACACCCACTTGGTGCCTATGATCAGTTGGCCTTTTGGTCTTGGAACCAAAGTCCATACCTTACATCTTTCAAACTGATTGAGCTCCTCTTACATAACAATGATCCAGTGGGGATCTAGCTCAGCATCTTTTATGGTGAGAGGCTCAATCTGTGAAAGGAAACAAGCATGCATCACATCCTGTCTTAATTGATGTCTTGTTTGTACACCAGTTGATATGTCTCCAATCACTTGAGATGTAGGATGATCTCTAAGTGTGACAACATCAGCAGGTGGGATGTGATCTTCAGCAACAGTTGGGATTAATTCCTGAGGAGGAATTGGATCAACTGTTGGTGGTACAGCAACAGCTTCTGCAAAGTCTTCATCACTGTCTGAATCAGTGATGTGAAGAGTTGATAGATGGAGAATCTCTTGAGTGACATCTTTATTAACTCCTGGTACCTGCAATGAACTTGAGGAAGGAGAAGTTTCCTTCTCCTTGTAAAACATCTGAGATTCATTAAAGGACACATGCACAGATTCCTCAATTTTAGAAGTTGATTTATTAAATACCCTATAAGCTTTGCTTACTTGGGAATATCCAAGAAAGATTCCCATTGAAGCTTTTGCTTCAAACTTTCTAAGGTATTCTTTGTTATTGTTATGAATGTATACTACACAACCAAACACTCTAAAATAATTAATTTTAGGTTTCTTTCCTTTAAGCAACTCATAAGGAGTTTTATACTTAAGCTTGTGTATAAGACTTCTGTTCAGAACATAATTAGCTATGCTAACAGCTTCTGCCCAATAGGAGAGAGGCATATTAGCATCTGCCAACAGTGTTCCTGCAGCTTCAATCAGGGTTCTATTCTTCCTTTCTACTACCCCATTTTGTTGGGGAGTTCTAGGAGCAGAGAAGCTATGTTTGATACCTTCTTTCTCACAGAATTCTTGCATGAGAAGAGACTCAAACTCAGTACCATGATCACTTCTGATCAAGGCCACATGAGTAGAATACTCAGTCTGCACACAAAGTAGAAAGTCTGTAAGAACTTTGAAGTTATCAGCCTTAGTTCTCAAGAAGAACACCCAAGTGAATCTAGAGAAGTCGTCTACAATTACTTAAGTGTAATACTTCCCTCCTAGACTCTGTACATTTATTGGGCCAAAAAGGTCCAAATGTAATAAATACAGGATTCTAGGTGAATCACTTTTATTTACAGATTTAAAGGAGTTTTTGGTTTGCTTGCCTAATTGACAAGCCTTGCATAGGCTCTCCTTCTTGTAGGGGCAAGAAGGTAAACCTCTAATAAGGTTGTATTTAGATAACCTAGATATGTTCTTGAGGTTAACATGACTAAGCCTCCTATGCCATAAGGTGTTGTTATTATTTGTTACTTCATTAAATAAGCAGATTTCAGAATGGGTTGAATTAAAATCTACTAAATAAATATTACCTTGTCTAATACCTACTAACACAACATTACTATTTAAAGTAATATTACAGAGAGTGTTAGTGAAAGATACCTGATATCCTGCATCACATAACTGACTTACTGAGATAAGATTATGCTTCAGTCCAGTTATATATGCAACCCTTTTGAAAGTTACTGCTCCAATGGTAATCCTACCATATCCTTCAGTTTGACCACAACTAGAATCCACAAAGATCACCTTTAGTCCAAGCTTGGCCTTGAACTTTGACAGATTTTCTTTGTTCCCTGTCATGTGTTTGGAACAGCCACTATCCAAATACCACTTGTCTTTAGTAATTGGATAGGTCTTTACCTGCAGAATAGACAATTAGACATTGTGGACCCAGGTAACCTTGGGTCCATTATTCTTCACATAATGAAAACTAGAAATAAAAGAATAAGCAGGTTGGGGTTTATATCCTAAAGGGTAAGATCTCCTAGGTGGGATGCTCCATGCAGTTAATGGGTCCACAAACCTAGGGTTTCTATTTATATTTAGGTTTCTAAGGTTCCGGTGGTAATTTTGAAATTCATATTGAGATCGTCGATCTACGTTCGACGATCGATGCTCAGATCGTCGAGCTTCGTTCGACCTTTGAGCCTCCGATCGTCGAGCAACGTTCGACGCTTTTTGTATTTCCTTAAACTTTTGTTTTCTCTTTTCTCTCTTAGCTTTATTTAAGGCTTGATTAACTTGTCTTACTTGCTCAGTGTTCTTTATCCCATCAGCTGAAATAAAGTTCACTGGAGTTGAAAGATGATTTTTAAGAATAATTGGGGGTTCACATGATAAAGCTCCTAAGCCTAGCTTATTATTGCCTGACCTAGTGTTTGTCATGCTGGTGATTTCTAGCAGCTTAAGGCTTCTACCATTTAAGGATTCTTCTAATCTCTTGGACTTAGCTAGTTCATTTTTAAGAAACTTTATTTCTTCACTAGACTTAGTGAGTTCTGCTTCTAACCTAGCATTTTCAATGGAAATAGATTCTGATTCAGCTAACTTATTTCTAAGTTCCTTAATTTCCTTTTCTGAACTAATTAGATCTAAGCAAAGGGATTTAAATTCAGATTTAAACTCAGAAGAAGAAAAATCATATGAAGATAATACCTGATCTTCTGTGGGCATTTCTTCATCATCATCAGAACTCTCTGCAGCTGAGTGATTGCTGTAGGCATCAATAGGTATAAGGCAGATTTCCTTTGCCTTCTTCTCTTCCTCATCCTCACTGGAGCTTGAGGAGGAAAGTTCCTCATCTGAATCACTCCAGGTCTCAGCAACAAATCCCTTCTCCTTTTTCTTGTTTTTGTAGGAGGAGGACTTGGAGTGTTTCCTGTGATGTTCTTTTTCCTTTCTCTTTTCTTTGCTCTTTTCCTCTGGACACTCTGGTAGAATGTGTCCAGGTTTCCTGCAACCATAACAAATAATTTCTTTAGCAGGAGATCTATCATACCTTGGTTTATCTTCATATCTTGAAGATTTCTTTCTGAAGTCTTTTCTTCCCATCTTGAGAAACCTTTTGGCAAAGAGTGCCATCAGTTCCTCATTGGATTGGCTTCCTTCTGAAGCATCAGCAGCTTTGAGAGCAAGAGTTTGCTCTTTCCTTATTGGAGTTGGAGTCTTGGCTTCAGCCCCAGCTTCCCTGGTCTTCAGCACTTGCTCAAAAGACTTGAGCTTGCCAAGGAGAGCTTCAGTTGAGATTTCATTTGTACTTCTGGCCTCCTTGATAGGCCAGATCCTAAGATCCCATGTGCTGGGGAAGCACATCAGTATCTTATCATTGACCTCTGTCAATGTAATCTCCTTATCAAGGGTTCTCAGCTCATTGATGATTGAGCTGAGCCTGGTGTACATGGCTTCAACTGATTTAGGTTCAGTTTTCTTGAAGTTTTCATACTGGGATATAAGGTTGGACCTTTTGTCCTTCCTTTCATCAGCTGAACCAGCTACAATCTGGTTCAGTGAGTCCCACATGGATTTTGCAGAGGTGCAGTCAGCCACTTTCTCGAAGATTTCATCAGACATAGTCTGAGCCAGAATGTTCATAGCTTTGGCATCAGCTATCTTTGCCTTCTTGTAGGCATCACTGTAATCTGGAGGAGGCACTGCACTTAGATTTGTAGATGTTGTAGCAGTGGCTGCAGTAGGAGGTGTTGGAGGTCCTGTAAAAATAGAAGAGAAAATGTCTTCATCAATAGAGTTCATATATAATCTTATTCTTGCCTTTCAGATGCTAAACTCAGCTAAGTTGCAAGTTGGAGGTCTGGTGCTAGAGTAATCCTTGGACTGGGCCATGAAGTGAATATCTATAAGCTTGGTATCTATCAGGATCTTGTGACTCAGGTGTTAGCCTGTACAGTCAGTCAACCTCCCTCTGATACCAATTGAAAGTGAAGATAGATACAACTCTAAAGGGGGGGGGGGGGGTGAATAGAGTATTCAAAAATTATGACACCCTACTCAACTCCCTTAGAGTTAATTTGTGGAATGAGTTTATAGATATTGATAACCCTAGAGCCTAACATAAAGTGAAGTGCACTAGAGAAGGGCAACTATAATTACAGTTGAGCTTTGATCCTATCACAGCAACTAGCAATCCTAGTTATTTCTACTCACAGCCACAGTGCAATAAATTAAATAAGCAACACAGACGACACAAGAAATTTTATAGTGGTTCCCTCTAAATAGGTACGTCCACTCTTCTACCACCCTGGTAGGAATCCACTACAGGTTTTTGTTCAGGTGCCTTGCCACCAACTGATCTGCTTCAGGTAGATGGAGTAGACCCTTTGAACTTTTGATCAGGAGCTCAAAATCCAACACAGGTTTTTGATCAGGTGCCCTGCCACCAAGGTTCACTTTTGAAGGGAGTAATAACCCTTTATACAGGAGGTTGAGAGAGTTAAAGTTTCTTCTCTATTGTTAAAACAGATTAGAGAAGCTAGTGGATTGCACAGAGCTAGAAAGCTCTAAAGAATCAAGGCTCCCCCTGGCTTAGAGAATATCCAGGAAGGAGTCTTGCTTCAGGGTGCAGGAACTCTTCTGAACTAAGACAAAGAACTGTCTTGGAGTTCTGAAGGAGAAGCTTGAAGAAGACTCTTGATTTGGAAAAGGTGTTCTTCTTCAATCAGCTTCCTTTCTTCTTCTTCTTCTTCTAAAAGCTTCTGAGTGAATGTCTTCCTGTGAGCAGGATGAACTCAGGATGAAGAAGAATGCTGAAGAGGTTTGATCTTCTAGGTTGAATGTGAATTTTTGAGAGCTGTAGATCTCTATGCTGCTGAGAGTAAAAACTTCTTGTATATTATATGTATATCTTTTTCTCTATATATCTGTGTGTTTCTTCTTTCAAAAGAAGCTCTTTATATATGAGCCTTGGCAACGGCTCTAATCTGAGTTTGAACTTTGTCTTCTTCTGGAAACTGCAATCTGGGCTGCAAAAAGCATAAAGTAAAAATATGTCCTGCAGGCAGACATGCTATAAGGGGATAAAGCTTTCTAAGAAGCTGTATATCCAATCTGATAAAAGAGTGCTAGAAAAAGTCACATCAGAAAGAGCTCTTTACGGCCAGAGAAGACTTTTGAGTCTAACGGCTATAAAGGACAGCCTGACAGATAAAGCAGAAAATATATTTCAACTAATAAGACAAACCACTTTGTCAGATAAAGATTGGCTCATGTATAAAGAATGGAGCAGACATTGCCTGGAAATAATAGCATAATATCAATGAAATATACTTTAATAAAATATGCCAAGCAGATAAGAAATAAATAATATAACTTTACTAAAGGCAGACAAAAAGATGTCGAACGACCCTCGAAGATCGTCGACCGAAGCACGGAGATCGTCGACATATCAGACAGATAGTCGAACGACACAGATAGTCGAACTATCAAAGAAGATAGTCGAACTACCACAGCAGATAGTCGACCTATCAGAACAGATAGTCGAGCTATCAGATAGTCGACCTATCAAGATTGATAGTCGAGCTATCAAGCAAAACAGATAGTCGACCTATCAATCAGATAATCGAACTATCAAAGACAAACAGATAGTCGACCTATCAAACAGATAGTCAAACTATCAAAGAAGACAGATAGTCGACCTATCAAACAGATAGTCGAGCTATCAGATAGTTGAACTATCCAAGCAGATAGTTGAACTATCAAGAAGAGCAGATAGTCGACCTATCAAACAGATAGTCGAGCTATCAGACACAACAGATAGTCGACCTATCAAACAGATAGTCGAGCTATCAGATAGTTGAACTATCCAAGCAGATAGTTGAACTATCAAGAAGAACAGATAGTCGACCTATCAAATAGATAGTCGAGCTATCAAACACAGCAGATAGTCGACCAACTGATAGACGATCGTCAAACAGTCGATAGACGATGGTCGAGCGGCGTTCGACTATAGTCGAACTAAAAACGACTTAACCAAAATTTTCATCTAGATAAGCAATTCTACAGCTAAGAGAATCTAACCTATTTTCTAACCTTTGACCATAGATAAATCTTGGGTCAAGAAACTAAAAGAACATACTAAACTCAAATCCAAACTAGGGTACCAACAAAAGGCAAGGCGGTGGCGTCCACCGCATCGCTGTTTACTCCGTCCCAATCGGGAGTGAACATCCTTGGCCAGCAGGAGGCCATGTGGCCGACCATCGGGATGTCAGGTATGGTTTTCTTGTTAGCAAACTAGTTCCTTATGTCGGAGACCTTATGCGTGGTAACTTAGAACTGGAAGTTCTAGGTTTTGTTTTGGAATCTTGGTAATCCGGAGAGAGCATAGTTTCAATACGGGAACTTCGCATTCCTATTATCCGAAGAATCTGTATCGCGCATCGGAGTTTTCCCTTCAATGGTAAAGGAACAATTCAGATGGGTTATTGCCCAGTAGTCATCCAATGCGCGCGGAGATACAGTCTGGGCAGTAAGAGTCTTATTGAAAGTCAAGAATTTGACGTGCTAGCGTCGCTGTTGTCGCTAGTAGAGTTCGATGTCATCTTTGGTATGAACTGGATTTCGGAGCAGAAGGCTTTTATCGTTTGCAACCCTAAAAGGACCTAACTAGGTGTTGGGCAGGAGATAACATTTGCGGAACTGAAGGGATCGAGCAGGACATTGACGTCTGCCCTCCCGGTGGTTAAGATAGTTTGTGCTGGCGCAAAGCTGTTCTTCACGTTAGTGGAGGCTGTAACGCCTAAGTCCACTTTGGGTAGTATCCCAGTGGTTTGTGAGTATCCCGATGTGTTCCCGAACAATTTCCTTGGAGCCCCACCGTAGCGAGAGATCGATTTTACGATTGAGTTGTGCCAGGTGCCAAACCTGTGTCGCGCTCTCCCTATAGGTTGATGCCTAAGGTGATAGCGGAGTTAAAGGTTCAACTAGAAAAGTTGATGGAGCAAGGGTATGTGCGTCCAAGCTCGTTGCCTTGGAGCGCACCGGTCCTTTTTACTCAGAAGAAGGACGGGAGCTTGTAATTTTGTATCTGTTGCAGAGAGCTGTATAAGTTTGCAGAAATAGAACAAGTACTCGATCCAAATGATCGATGATCTTTTGATCAGTTAGTCGGGTCTTCGGTGGACTCAGTAGTGGGTCATAAGTCTGGTTACCCTCATTTGAGAATAAGGGTAAGTGTTTTCACAAAGACGGTGTTAAGCACGAGGAATGAGCAATCCGAGTCTACGATCGTGCCATTTTGGCAGTCAAATGTGGCATCAGTGTTCATAGACCAGATGAATGGAACGTTCATGGAGTATCTAGTCCATTTTATGATCGTCTTCATCGACTACACATTGGGGTAATTGAAGTGCGAAGGGTATCGCTTCTGAATATCTACTTTTGGTTTTGTGGACGCTTAGGAGGAACCATGTATACACCAAGTTCTTTGAACATGAGTCTTGGGTTATCCTCGTAGCGCTCCTCGGTCCTATAGTTGATAGAGTGAGAGTGTGTGGGTCCAGTATTGTTAGTCGCAATACGAGGGTGGCCTGTGTTGTCTCAGTAGCAGAAGTCCAGAGTTTCTAGTGTGGTCGGCTACCACAGGTGCATCGTACAGGACTTCTCGCGGATAGAATTTCCCCTTACACCGCTGTCAAGGAAAAGCTTAAAAGGTTGTGTTGATGTGCCAGTGAGCCCAAACTTTGAAGGCTTAAAGAGTTGGTCAACCACGGCGCCAGTGTTAAGTTCGCCGAGTGGAACCAAAAGCTTTGAGATCTACGGCACTGCCTTGGGCAGTGGATTGGACTGCGTGCTGCTGCAGCGTGGTAATGTTATGGCTTATGGCTCGCATTAGCTGAAAGAGCACGAGGGGAATTGCCCGGTCCGCCATCTGTAGTTAGCGGCCGTGTGTTTTGCGCTTAAGCTGTGGAGGCATTGTTCGTACGGCGCATAAGTCGATGTTTATACCGATCATAGGAGTATTATATATCGGTTGGATCAAAAGGGTCGGAAATTGAGGTAGCAGAAATGGATGGAGTTCCTGAGAGACTATACGTTCGAAAGTTTTTTTGTGCCCGTTGTAAGGCAATGTAGTTGCGGATGCGTTGAGATGCAGGGCTCCCGCCCAAGCCAACTAGTTGTAGGTTTATGTTGAGAGTTTGACCCGGGAGTTGGAGATGTTAGCTATCTCTTGCTTTGACAAGCAGACTAGCGTCGAAGTGTAATTGAATAGGTCGGAAGTCCAGTATGACCTGGCTGATCGTATTTGGCAGACTATGGTTTGGGAAGCTGTATGAAGGAAATCATGGGTGCGGCTCGGTGGGTCAAAGTACCAAATCGACGATTGAAGGTGGACTGCCAAGGAAAGACAACCGTTTGTGCGGCCCAAGCGTGGGCAATTTATGGGTGGAGTTGTGGTTTGTTATACCCAGTACTCAATTAACTTAGGAAGTACGAAGTTGTGCCGATATCTGAAGAAGTGCTCTGGTGGCCAGGACTCTAGAAGGTTGTGGCACTATGTGTGACAAAATGCCAGCCTTGCGCCTTAGTGAAGGCAGAGTGACAAGAGTCGGGGGATTCTTGAAATCCTTACCTAGTTCGGAATAGAAGTTCGACTGGACTGTGCATGGTTTGCCAAGGTCACAGTGGGGAAACGATGCCTATTGGGTGATCGTGATTTGGGTAACGCAAGTGTCGCACTTCATTCCGCAGAGGAAGGATGATTCAGTGGTGTAACCGGCAAAGATGTCTATGGATAAAATAATTAGACCGCACAGTGTACCCCGCAACATCGTGAGCGATCGAGATGGACGTGTTACGTCCAATGATTGGAGGTGGTTATAGAAAGTGCTGGAGACTAAGTTGTAGTTTAGTCCAATCTTACATCCGCGGACGGTTGAGCAGACCGAGAGGGTCAACAGGATGTTGGAGGACATGCTTCGCATGTGCGTTTTGGACTTCGGGAAGCTGTGGGAAGTCCATCTGTTTTTGGTAAAGTTTGCGTACAACATTAACTACCAAGGGAGCATACAAATGGCGCCCTTCGAGGCCCTATATGGTCGAAGCTGTCGCATGCCTTTGTAATGGTTGGAAACGGATGACACGAAGTTGTACTTAAGTAAGAGGTGGTAAACGCTACCTCTTTGGTGCGAACCATACGAGAACTTTTGCTAATTGCTCAGAAGAGGCAAGCTAAGTGCTTTAATGCCACGCATCGGATTGTAGAGATCGCGGTTGGCATATTGGGAGCTATAACCGTGAAAGAATGTTTCACGGGTGAGACTCTTGGAGAAGCTGAGTCTGAGATACCTTGGAGCACTTGAGATTACTAGAGCGAGTCGGTGAAGTGGCTTAACGCCTAAGGCTATCGACGGAGTGAGTAGTATACTCGATGTAATCCGCTTAGCAGTAATCAGAAGGCGGCGCAAGAGCCTTCGAACTTGATCGTGAGTTATCAAGTAGTGGTGGACGAAAGGTTGACGTCTAGGGTCAAGCCCATTCGTTTTGGAGACCGTGAAGTCGAGTGACTTCGTCTCAAGGAGTTCAGGTTAGTCGTTGTCCGGTGGGACAACTACAGTCGGGAGGAGCTCTCTTGGGAACGAGAGAAATCTTTGCTGGAGGAGTACCCAGAGTTATTCCGCTCAGGTACTGCTTAAAGTTTTCCGTTTTCTTTCCTTTAGTAATTTCGTGGGCGAAATTATTTTAAGAGGGAGAGAGTTGTAACGCCCCAAAACTCAATAAGGTGATGGGTGATGTTTTGAGCCAAATCTGTGTTTTGGATGGGGTGACACGGCCTGGGACACGGGCATGTCCCAGGGCGTGTCGTGCTCGGGTTCAGTGTTGGTCTGGCGGTCAACGATTTTGGAGTCGACGATCGTCGAGAGGCTGAACACGGCCTGGGACACGGGCGTGTCTCAGGGCGTGTCAGTCACTCAAAGCCTCGCACTCGACGATCGTTGAGTGAGGTGCACACAGGGCGTGACACGGGGCCAGACACGGGTGTGTCACTTATGACATGGGCGTGTCGGGTGCCGTGTCGCAGGCCGTGTCCTTTTTGCGCGGTTTGCAGGATTTTCTGCTAGGCGTGAAACGGGTCATGACACGGCCGTGTCGGGCCTGACACAGGCGTGTCGGAGGCCGTGTCAAATGCGGTGTGCTGGTTGGAACGTCGGGTGAGACGGCGAATGGGTGAGACGGCCATGCACACGACCGTGTTGCAACCGGTGTTCGGCCCAGATTTTGTAATATTAGGCTGAATCGCAGCCGTTCGATTTCTTGATTTGGGATCCGACGGCTCAGGGCTGTTGCTGGTATGTTATATCCGGGGAATAGGGATTGAAACCCTTATTTTCATCCAAGCCTTCTCTTTCTAAAACCTAGAGAGAAGGGAGAGCAAGGAGGAGGAAGAAGGCCAAGATCCGGTCACCGGCGGAGCTTCGGAGCTCCAAATCGCGATCCGAGTCCAGATCTGCGAAGGCGACGCCGATACGGTGCTATCCATCCGGCTAGATCGTCATGACGCCGAGGATAAATGCAAAGGTAACGATTCTCTTCTTGAGCATGTGAAGCTCTTCTCCCTTTGCATGGGAAAACCCTTCTCCCGCGAGTGTGCGGCGAGATTGCGGTATTCCTTGGGGTAGATATGTAAAGTCCCTCTTGTTAGAGTCTGGAATCGTAGTACGGACATAGGCATGATGTGTGAAGCCTACCCGGACGTGTTGGTCTGGATCGGTGATGATTTGCTGTGCATTTTTAGCCAGAGAAGAATCCGAGCGTTTTGATTATTTTCGGGTTGCTATGCGGTAGAATGCATCAGGGAATCTTGGTTATTAACCCCGAGGTGCACCCGGAAATCTGGACGGAAACGCATTTCTGTCATATCGGTGGCCTGGGAGCCAACCGGGTATATAGCGGGGCTATGTACCGTGTTTGAACGATATTTGGGACTGGGGAAGCTTAGCCCGCGTCAAAGGCCAAATGGACCCGGCGGGGTGAGCAACAGGCTTGTGTACCCCTACCCGCTCCATCTGCTCGGTTAAAGTGACCTAAAGTTTTACGTGGGACTTACCGAGGTTTGGAGACCGAGTCTAGGCTACGGCCGAAAGGACTAAATGCTTACGAGGTTGCCACCCTGGGGGTGGTGGTGGAGTCAAGGACCGGACGGGGTTCGGACTGGCTCGCCAAGTAAGTGCCCTGAGAGCAAGGGGTGTACGGCCGTGTGAGCGTGCACCTGTGATGTGATGCTTATTTCGCTATGTTGCTTGTTTTGCTAACAAGTGCAGGGAAGAAGCTTTGCCGCCCCGATTTGGGGGCGGAATCATTATAATTTGGTCAGCATAGCTGACCGTTGCCTTTGTTTACCACCGTGCGGTGGATTGTTGCTTGCAGGTGCTGCGGAGCCGAGCGATAAATAGCGGGCTAAAGCCCAAGTTGCTGTGCCGACCCTCGAAGGCCAATTGTTGAGTGTTTCCTTTTTGTACTCATGTGTGACCGGCCTGCGTGCCGAGGTTTGGAAGACACTTTTATTAAGCAAACTCTCGTAAGGCCATAAGGCCATTCCTATTTAGTGTATTAAACATTCCTTCTTGGTTTGAGTAGTGGACATTCATGATTGACAGGGTTCTTTATTCTTTGTGCAACTTAATAATTTACTTCCGCTAGATGCTCTGTGTAGGATGTTGTGATTGGTTGAATGGTTTCAATAAGTAACCAACCAGTCTGTCCGTAGTATATGGCATCGGGCCCCGGCCGGACCTACTGTTATATACTATGTGACAGATAGGGGTGTTACACTTATGGTGCAGGAGCGTCGCGCCTTTCTGTTGATAATCCTATGATATTTGGGCGACGATGGCGTCCCCCTTGTGCACGCCCGATTGACATGATCTGTAGATAAGCGGAAGGATTTTTAAGAATGAGGAGTAGGAGAAGGAGAGGAAGAAGAATAAGAAGAATGTGGAGAAGAAGAGAGCGGAAGAAGAAGAAATTGAGAGATAAGAACATAAAAAAAATTTTACCTAGGGAGATAGATCGAACGGAGAGGAGGCGGATCCACTAACGTTGAAGGAAAAAAGCTCAAGCCAGTTCTGAGAAGAGGGAGTGCAGGAGAATAGGGCAGAAACCAGGAGATGAAGATAAAGATGACCAGAACACAACCCTATATAAAGAAGCCGAACACGGGTTGCCACACGCCCGTGTGTGGACCCGTGTTCATTAGTCTGTAACCGCACAGTACACGGTCTCTAAAAGGCGTGTGGTCCATTTGATTGGATAGGACAGTGCAAGGCAAACATGGTCCACAACATGGGTGTGTGTGGACCCGTGTGGTCAAATTGATAGGGGGATAGAGACGGACATGGTCCATAACACGGGTGTGTGTGGACCCGTATCCTTCTCGTGAATTACCTCGTCGACCACCGACACGGGTTCATACATGGCTAGGTATCATCCCGTGTCCTTCTCGGGATGAATATCGTTGAACAGCGACACGACGGAGCACACGGCCGGGTGTGTACCCGTGTCCTGCTCGGGATGGCTGCGTGAAAAAAGAAGCTAAAGCGACACGACATGGAACACGAGTGTGTGTCAAGTCGTGTGGTGCTCGTGAAAAAGGATTCCTACTTATTTTAAATAGAACACGGCTGGGATAAAGGATGTGTTATGGACACGTCCAAGCATACAGCCGTGTGTTAACCCGTACGCCCCTCTAAATTTGAAATACCTCCTAAGTGATTTATATAAAGAATTTTTTATATTAACATTTAACTAGAAATTTACTAAAAATTTTAGAAACTTAGAAAAATTACTACATTATACTTAATCCTAGTCTAGACGGAGGCATGATTCTTGACGAGCGAAATCTTGAGGAAACACACCATAATAAAGTTTTAATCGATGCCCGTTGACTTTAAAATCTCCCTTCTCAGGGTGGGTCAGCTCGACGGTGCCATAGGTAAAAACTTCTTTGACTCTGAAGGGTCCAGACCACTTAGATCTTAACTTCCCTGGGAATAAACGAAGTCGGGAATTAAAAAGGAGGACTTGGTCACCTTTTTGGAATGTCTTGGGTTTGCGAAGGTGACGATCATGGAATAATTTAGTCTTCTCCTTATATATATGGGAGTTCTAATAAGCCATGGTTCTCCACTCATCTAATTCGTTAAGCTAAAGTTTTCGTTTCTCCCCTATAGAATTAGTGTCAAAATTCAAAGAGCGTATTGCCCAATACAACTTGTGTTCTAATTCTATAGGCAGGTGACATGATTTACCATAGACGGGATTTTCCAACCCTTCTCTGCTGATACACACCTTCGTATAATGGAATCTGCACATATCCGAAAAATAAAAGGGTCCTCGCAGAAGTAATATTTGAAGTCAGAGAAAAATTTCTTTTTCTGCTAATATGAAAAGTATTTTGAAAGGACCTTAGCCACAAGATAGTTTGCATAATCGACAAACCACGGATAATCAACATTTATATGTGTAGATAATGCAAATAACGATTCCTCCGGAAATGTATCACAAATCTCAGATTCATCTAACATTGCTCGTAGTGGATTTTCTAAACGTGAGAGATGATCTGCCGCTAAGTTTTTTGCTCCTCATTTATCCTAAATTTCCAAATCAAATTCTTGTAATAAAAGAACCCAACGGATTAAACTAGGCTTTGCTTCCGCTTTGGCTAGCAAATATCTTAGGGCAGAGTGATCTGTGTATACTGCCACCTTAGACAATGTTAAATATGATCTAAATTTATCGAAGGCAAATACCACTGTTAGGAGTTCTCTTTCTGTAGTTATATAATTCTCCTGTGCGTTATTAAGTGTTTTGTTAGCATAATATATAGGGTGAAAGTGTTTATTTTGGCGTTGTTCTAAAACAGCTCCTACCGCAAAACTGCTAGCATCATACATGATCTCAAAAGGTTGTGTAAAATCAGGTGTGATCGTAATAAGAGAATTAATTAATCTTTCTTTTAAAAACTCAAAGGCTTGTAGACACTCTTGATCAAAAAATAAAAGGTGTGTCTTTATCTAAAAGACTAGTAAGTGGTTTGACGATTTTAGAGAAGTCTTTAATGAATCGGCAATAAAATCTGGCGTGACCTAAAAAGCTTCTCACTGCCTTAACGAAGGTTGGCAGTGGCAAATTTTCTATGGTTTCAATTTTCGCTCTATCTACTTGAATTCCTTGGCTTTAGATCTTATGGCCAAGTACTAACCCTTCTTGCACCATGAAATGACACTTCTCCCAACTAAATACTAGGTTTGTTTCCTCACACCTCCTCAAAACTTTCTCTAAATTATTCAAACACAAGTCAAACGAATCACCAAACACAGAGAAATCATCCATAAACACTTCCATAATATCTTCAACATATTCATTAAAGATGACTAACATGCACCTTTGGAAAGTAGCGGGTGCATTACATAAACCGAATGGCATACGTCTATAGGCAAAGGTACCAAAAGAGCAAGTGAATGTTGTGTTCTCTTGGTCTTCTAGAGCTATAGGAATTTGGAAATATCCAGAAAGTCCATCTAGAAAACAATAATAAGAATGTCCTGATAAACGTTCTAATATTTTGTCAATGAAAGGAAGAGGGAAATGGTCTTTCCTAGTAGCATCATTTAACTTCCTATAATCGATACAAACACGCCAACCCTTTACTGTTCGCATTGGAATCAATTCATTCTTATCATTTGCTACCACTGTTAGAACACCCTTCTTAGGAACAACTTGTACAGGACTAACCCATGAACTATCCGAAATAGGGTATATCATTCCATCATCTAACAACTTAACAATCTCAGCCTTCACTACCTCTTTCATATTTGGATTTAGCCTACGTTACGGTTGAATAGATGACTTATAGTTTTCTTCCAAAAGTATTTTGTGGGTGCAAAAACTAGGGTTGATACCTTTTATATCAGATATTTGCCATGCTATAGCACCTTTACATTTCTTCAACACAGTTATTAATTTAGCTTTTTAAGTTTTAGAAAGATTAGAAGAAATAATAACTGGGTAAGAAGAATTAGTTCCTAAGAATGCATACTCAAGATGATCCGGTAATTTTCTTAGTTCTATTATCGGTGGATACTTATTATTATTCTTAATAACTTCAATATCTCCTTGTAAAATCAAACTATAGTAAGTCTTCCTATTCATCGAAATGTAGTTATCTAGATAATATAGATGTTCAACAATGTCTTCACTTTTGTCATCTTCTAGATAACAGTTAATGATGCAAATTTCCAAAGGATCTCTACAATATAAATCAGAATTCATAGAAGTCATACAATTATAAACACCATGACAAAAATAACAATAATCGTCATTATCCAAGGATTGATTCATTATATTGCCAATTTGAAAAGTGACTTCATCTTCCCCTACTTACAAAACTAATCTACCATCAAAAACGTCAATAAGAGCTCTAGATGTGGCTAAGAATGGATGACCTAGTATGAGTGACACTTCGATATTTTCATCCATATCTAGAATAACAAAATCGACGAGAAATATAAACTTATCTACCTTAACCAATACGTCCTCTACTATTCCTCTAAGATACTTAACCGACTGATCTGCTAGTTGAATACTCATTTTAGTAGGGCTAAGTTCTCTTAAACCTAGTTTCAAATATAGTTTATAAGGCATTAAGTTTATACTAGCTCCTAAGTCCACTAAAGCTTTATTCACTTGTAAATCACTAATTAAACATGGAATTGAAAATGAATCGGGATCCTTAAGTTTTTGCCGTAATTTGTTCTGTAAAATAGCGGAACATTCTTCACTAAGTGTCACTAATGATAATTCTTCTATTTTCTTTTTATTTGAAATCAAATCCTTTAGAAATTTAGCATACTTAGGCATTTGAATGATTTCAGAAAAAGGTAAATTGACATGTAATTGTTTAAACATAGATTAGAATTTATCATATTGTGCATCCATGCGCTCCTTGTTCAGGTTTACTAGATATGGTATTGCTGGTTGATATTTCATTGGCTTTGAAGGCATCTTGTTCTGGCCTTTACCAGTTGACTCCTCTTGGGGTGCTTCCTTTGTAAGCCTTTGGTCTTGTAATTCCTTTCCACTCCTCAATTGGATTGCTTTTGCATGCTCCTTCTGGTTTATTTCGGTATTACCTGGAAGTTTTCCTTGTTGCCTTTTAGATGCCATCCTTGCGAGCTGACCAATTTGGTTCTCCAAATTTCAAATAGAGCCCTCTTGATTCCGGAAAGCTACATCAGTTGTTTGCATGAACTTGGTAAGTACATCTTCTTAAGTTGGCTTCCTTTGCTCCGGTTGTTGTGGTTGTCCAAACACAGGTTACTTGCCTTGATTACCTTGCCCTCCCCAAGAGAAATTGGGGTGGTTCCTCCATCCCATATTGTATGTAAAACTATATGGGTTGTTTGCTTTGTTGAAAGGAGGTCTGGTGTTGTTGCCCATATAGTCAACATGTTCTTGCACTTGAGGTTCACGACCAAGCATTCCACTAAATGAAGGGTCCCATTGTTGAGGTACCATGGAGGGTGATGCTAAAGATAGGTTATCCATATTCTGGTGAAGCTTCTCCACTTGAATAGCTAAAGCAGTGATGACATCCACTTCATACATTCCTGCAGGCTTATTAGCCTTTGGTCTCATGGTATTCCATTGATAGTTGTTCATTGCCATGTCTTTTATCAACTATTGAGCCACTTCAGGTGTCTTATTGTTCAAGGTGCCTCCACTAGCTACATCTATTTAGTGGCTGGGTTGAGACCATTGTAGAAGGTCTGAATCTGAAGCCAGGAAGGTAGTGCATGATGGGAACACATCCTTAATAGATCCTTGAATCGTTCCCATGTATCATATAATGATTCAGATTCAAGTTGAACATATGTAGAAATGTCATTCCTTAGCTTTGCAGTCTTCGCTGGTGGAAAATACTTCATTAAGAACTTCTCTACCATCATATCCCATGTAGTAATCGACCCTCTAGGTAATGAGTTTAACCACTGCTTCGCCTTGTGCCTTAGTGAGAACGAAAACAACCTCAATCGAATGGCATCATATGAAATGCCATTGATCTTGAATGTATCACATATCTCCAAGAATCCGGCTAAGTGTGTGTTGGGATCTTCATCTTGTAGGCCATCATATTGGACATACTGTTGAACCATCTGTATAACACTCGGCTTCAATTCGAAATTGTTGGTGACAATTGGTGGTCTAGCGATGCTTGAACCAGTACCCTGGAGATTAGGTATAGCAAAGTCAGACATGGTTTGCTCGTCCTGAATTTCTATGTTATCTAGATTATCTAGATGATGATCTCCTATGTTTACTGTTTCCTCTTCTGAAACTCTGTTTGAATTAACTGTATTATCACTTCCCAAGTCCCTTTGGTTAGTGTTGTGAATAATTCATTCCGGGTCAGGATGAAATGGTGCTAGCCCAGAATTTCTCCCCCTGGTCATAGACTAACAGACTACAAAACAAATATTAAGCAATATAATTATATAATAAACTAATTTACTGTTATATGTTAGTAAAAAAAATTAGTAGATTAATAAAGTTTAAGCTTTCAAAATATTGAAAATGAGTCCCCGGCAACGGCGCCAAAAACTTGGTGCGATAATTTTACTCTATGTATAAACTATATAGATATGCATAGGCTAGATTGATTTTAATCTCAGGCAAGTGCACCTATCAATCATAGTATAGGAGAAATCTACATCTCGTGTCATATTCCACAGGGTCTTTTCAAGTACTCGTACTCACTCTCACTCTATTATCGTACCTATAATTAATATTGGTTGTTTAATCTAATTAGTATTACTATGACTATTTGGATAAATAGACATTGGAGGATTAAGGATAGTAAAAAGCAGATAGTCAAAGGATAATCACATGAGAATAATCATTCATTAATTCAATTATATGTAATCACAAAATAATAAGATTATCAAATTCATTGTATGGTAAGGGTTAACATTTATCGAATTCTCTCTCGAGCAATTCAAAACCTAAACTTAAGTTGAGTAAATTTTCTCTCGAACAATTCACAATCCTCAAATTTGCAGTAATATAAAATACCCTATCTAATACATAAATTCATGAAATCCTATCTCTAAAATACAATGAATCCAATTATCCGTATTACCATAATCCAAACAACATATCTCTCGATCATGCAATTTGAAATACAAAGAGAAATAACACCAAAATATGAACATATAAGCATCATCACAGCCTTCCAATTTCTCAATCTAGAAGTTTGGAATTCATATAAAACAAATAATAAATTCAAATCTAGGATGAATCTCTTTATTTGAAAGCATAAATACGAATAAAATACAACAAATTTGATGAATAAAATAACATACATGATTACCGAATTGTTCAAAGATAAATTTCATGCGAAATATAAATAAATAAAGTTAGATCCACCAAGAGAAAGGAAAGATTAAAAGAGATACATGAAGATTAAAACCATACGAATAATCTCCTTCAATTCCTCCTTCCCTTGGATGCTCTACTTTCATTCTCTAGAAGTTCTCCAAATGCTTTGATCCAAAAGTCCCTATTCTATTTTTCCTATAGGTTTTTATAGTCTCCTTGCAAACAGGGTCGAACACGGGTTGCAACACGGCCATGTCACAGGCCGTGTGGACGGTTCAAAGGCGGTTAAACATGAATAGATGTGTCTGGTCGTGGGCCGTGTCATCTTACACGGCTGATGACACGACCATGTTGTTCTTTCTGTTCTTCGCACACGGGTTGGTCGGCAGCAGGTCTTCAATTTGTCCTGAAAAGGACACAAGTAGGGACACGGGCATGTTCCTACCCGTGTGGTGCTCTATCTTTTCTTCCAAGTCTTATGATCTTTCCCGAATAGGACACGGGTAGGGACACGGGCGTGTTCCTACCCATGTGCACCCAATTCCAGTCCTGTCATCAACCATATTGGATCCGTGAACTCCTCTATTTGCTCCAAGACTTTTAGTTCCACTGGTTTGCAATACCTGCATTAAGAAGATGAATGAATAAATGAATAGCTTAATACAGGAAATAATAGAAACTCTAAACTGTGCTCTTCTATTCATGATAATACAAATTCTTAACTATTCTCACGCAATTACTACAAAGGGCGGTAGAAAATAGTGGACATGATTATAATTATGATAGTAAAAAGACTATCATAATTGTACTCATCAGGCACAAAGCCCTACCTTAGAGCAAGCTTTCTCCTACAACTTAGTGATCCAAAGATCACCTACCTCAGACTAAATTAATAGTCCTACAGCTCAGGCTAAGAGGTTAGCCCTATAACTTAGAGAGGATGTGTAAAGTGTTTGTTTAGGATAGTGAGTGACCTAGAGGGGGGTGAATAGGTCCAATTCAAATCTTGACTACTTTAAATCACAGAAATTTCTTATTATGTTTATTAATAAAGCCACAACATTCAAGAACACAGAAGATCTACTGATTACATCACATATCTAAATAAACATTCACAACACAATTCACATCACAACACATAGTAATTTTATAGTGGTTCCCTAATTTATGGGTACATTCACTTTCCCCCTTCGCCTATCTAGTAATGAACTAGATTCAGCCAAACTTTTTCTTTCTTTTACTCAGATCCCCAAATCTTACACCTCAGAACAAAGTTGGTTCTTACAACTCAGACAATGCAATGCCCTATCTCAGATCTTCAAGATCCTATAACTCAGATTCCTCTCCAAGAATCCTACCTCAGAGTGCATCACCACTCTTACTCCTCAGACTTAGCCAGATTTCTGGCTTTGTAATTCTGTCAGCTTTGACTACCTGCCTTCTATCAGCGCTATTAGCTGAATGGCGTTGAGTGAGCTTGCTTCACTTAACGCTTTTGGACTTAGGCATTTTTCTGACTTTCTAGCCTATCACCTTGAGTCCACCTGTCATTGTCTCTTGAACAAGCTGTCCAATCATTATGACAAAGATTAACCTGTATGCTTGAACTTAAACACACATCAAATACAACTATGTCTATCTCATTGATATGTTTGACATCATCAAATCAGGGCTATTGAGATCAATGGACCCAACAATCTCCCCCTATTTGAAGATGTCAAAACCATTGATCAATTTCCTTAGTCAATGAGATACACATTATATAGGCAATAAAACTTATATTAAATTTAGCGAGCTTGAATTTTACCTACTCCCTTTACCTACTCCCCCTGGATTGCTGCAGGGTGAGTTACCTTAGAGGACTACCTCTTAGCTTGACCTTTTCTTGCTTGATCAACCTTTTCTCCCCATGACTTGATCAACCTTTTCTCCCCATGACTTTATCCCCTTGTGTTTCTGCCATGAAGGAGCTTGATCTTTTCAGAGAGTCATCTTCTATGTCTCCCCTTTGAGCTTGATCAGTCTCATCTCTCCCCCTTTTTGACCTCTTCAGATAGTAAGGAAAGAACAACAAGCCTATCTCTCCCCTTATGTTCTCCCCCTAGCTGATGTAGAGGAATCATGAGTGCAGCTGCCAACTTGCCCCTTATAAAGGGCTGTCTTGATACCACTTGATACCACTTGACAACACTTGACATTAAGTATTACTTAAAGTATCTACACCACTTTAAAAGACCATTTGAAAGTCACTAGTCCTGCAGCTACAGATACCTCTTGATAACAAGCATCTTCTCTCAGCTTGAAAGCCTTTAGTTCTGCAGCTACTGTACTTGCTCCCCCTTAATAGGAGCACCTGCTCTCATCTTGTTCTCCACAAGGTATGCAGTACCTGCAAAAAGAACAAACCTGTACCAAACGTAATACCTTAGGGAGTACCTGAAACTATTCTAAGTTCAACATGCCCAAATCAATTTTGAAGGTGTTGAACTTGGCTTCATCTAGTGACTTAGTGAAGATATCAACTAATTGCTTATCAGTGGAGACAAACTCTAGGCAAATGTCTTCTTTCTCAACATGCCCCTAATAAAATGATACTTAATTTCTATGTGCTTAGTCCTGCTATGTGAAATAGGATTCCTAGCAATAGAAATTGCACTAGTAGAATCACAATATAAAGGAGTTCTACTTATCTTAATGTCATAGTCTTCAAGATGATGCTATATCCACAGCAATTGAGCACAAATACTACCTGCTGTAATGTACTCTGACTCTGTAGTGGAGATAACAATACTAGTCCGCTTCTTGCTGCTCCACGATACCAGTCTTCCACTTAGGAATTGACATGTACCTGTGGTATTTTTCCTGTCTTCCTTGCAGTCTGCAAAATATGCATCTTAAAATCCAGTTAGCTCAAAATCTCTATTCCTAGGATACCATAGACCAAGATCTGGTGTCCCCTTAAGATAACTTAAAATTCTCTTTGCAGTAGAATAATGAGATTCTTTAGGGCATGTCTGATACCTAGCACAGACACATGTAACATATATGATGTAAGGCCTACTAGCAGTCAATTATAGAAGGGAGCCAATTATCCCTCTATACAAAGACTCATCAATAGGTTTCCCTGCCCCATCTTTGCTTACATGCATACTTGACCCCATTGGAGTTCTCATGGTGGAGGCATTCTCCATACCATATTTCTTAATTAACTCCCTTGTGAACTTAGACTTGGATATGGACAAGCCATCATCAATCTGTCTTACTTGGAGTCCCAAGAAGAATTTTGGCTCACCCATGCTGCTCATCTCAAACTTCCCTTGCATAAGTTTGGCAAACTTCCTGCAAAGGTTATTTTCAGTAGATCCAAAGATAATGTCATCGACATATATCAAGACTAGGATGATCTTATTCTTAGTTTCCCTTAGGAATAGGGTCTTATCAATTTTCCCCGTTAAGAATTTGTTCTCAATGAGGAAAGTAGAAAATGTTTCATACCATGCTCCCATATAGAGCTTTATTAAGCTTATAAACAAAATTAGGAAAGTGAGGATCTACAAAACCTGGTGGCTGATTGATGTCTACTAATTGTGAAGAAAATAAAAACCGAACTAGCACTCCAGATAAGGCAAGTGTACCTATCGAACTGTAGCTAGGGGACACAAGTGTCGTATTTAAATCCTGGAACCGTTGAGTAATTTTACTCACACGAAGACTATTATCTTATCGAAAGATTATTTTATGGTTTGTTAACTAAATCACAAGAAGAGATTAGTTGTATAAAGAAAAACAATACAACTTAAACAGAAAGAGCACAAATAGTTATGAATATGAGAGGTTAAACAATGATAAAGAAAAGCACTCGATCGAGAGTCACCTCAGCAAGAGTTGACTATAAAAAAATGCTATAATAAACTTTAACTTAATAAAGCAAAGGACCTTGACCATGGAGGTTCCTAAAGAACGAACACGCTTCTCTCGAAGTTGTGCTCACCTGAGTTTAGGAAGGTTCGACTAAACTCTCGCCCAAGTCGGAGGCCTAAAACTCGCTTTACGCTGTGAACCCTGCTATTAGATTTCACTCCAATCCAAGAGATTTAACGTCTGCCTCTCTCGAGGGGTGCGTGCAAATCTCTTTATTCTTGAATGTTCACTCCAAACTACGAGCCTCTCGGCTAGCTAAGAGTGGAAACAAAGATGGAAAATGTACATCGATGATACACCCCCAAACACGATAAATCAAGAATAAATCAAGGTTTAAGCTTTTCAAAGGAAAAGAAAATTACAGCATCATAACTTAATCAACTAAAACCTCAGATCATCAAGATCGAGTACAAGGAGGATTAGTTACTCATGGTGTATAAAAAGAAAATTATATTTAGAATATGAAAACTGATAGCGAGCATAAGTGAAAGAGAATAACGAGCTATTATATTTCTTAATGAAAAGGTGTCACAACCAGGGCACATAGATATTATAAGAAAAGCTTCCACGATGATTACAAGTGCTATAAAAAGGAAGTACAGGAACACTACAAGGACTTGCATGAAAACTAAAATTATAAAGACTTGAAATGAGAAGGAGAAAGAGAAAAGCTTAAAACATGAACAACTCTAAAATAGCAGCACCTCTCACTCAAAAATCTAAATCTCGGACTCAAGCAGAGAGGTCGCTATTTATAGAAATTTTTTCGGCCGAGGCATGCCCCCTGTCACGCCCGTGTCGAGGGCGTGTCGGGTTAGGTAAGAAATCGCAGTAATAACTCTGGTAGGAAACAGCTGCTGACGGCTTTTTTCTCGGAACTTGGGATGACACGCCCCCTTGTCACGCCCGTGTTGGGGGCGTGTCGATTGTGGCTACCGGCAGATAAGTCAAAGTTACTGTTGGCGCTGAAATTGTTAATTTTACAGGTCACATCTGAATACACGCCCGTGACTAGGATGACACGCCCGTGACTTGTTGTTAAGGATGGAAAGGCGCTGGCGGCATAGAATTTTGTGGACATGCGGGTCACGCCCTACGTACACGCCTGTGTCGAATGTGACACACCCGTTTCTCGGGCATGTCGGGTGGAAATTTCTGGATTCTGTCTTCGGACCGGTGGCTTCATTCCACTGGGTTACACGCCCTGGGGGGGGGGCGTGACTAGGGGGCGTGTAACAGCAAAACTTGGAAAAAACCTGCAAAAAGAAGGAAAAACGTTAGTGACAATAATATATACAAAAAGAGGCCAACAAATAAGCATACAAGATATGGTTTGTAAATTAAAACTAGAAAATATCATAATAGTTTAGGCTACAAAACAAACTATAAAATTCCCCCATGCTTAAGCTTTGCTTGTCCCCAAGCAAAGATATAAAAACTAGCTAAAATAACAGGTGACTAATCAGGAGAATTCTAATTATGTCAACACAAGTATCATGCGAAATTCTAAGTAGGGATAACGTGAAATGTAAACCTAAAATAATTACTTAAACATGGTTTATAATTTTTTATAAGCTTTACTAACGAAAATAAATCATCCAAAATTTCAACAAAATTCTTTAAGCAAATCAACAAAATAAAAAAAAATGCATTGTGTTGTTACTAGATCCAAGGGACATATTATAACCATATCAATCAAATAACAAAAATCTAAATTTAAATCCAAAATTTTACTAATCTACTTTTCCTCTTTTCTTAGCTAAAAAACAAGAAATCAAAAACATGAATCAAAAGGACGTATTAGAACCGAAACGTTTGGTTTAGGATCATGATTAGGAGTGAAATTCAAAGATAAACAAGGGAGTTTTTAAAAATCACACTAAACTAAAACAAAGAGTTTCAAAAATTTTATAATAAACAATTTTTTTTTTTCAAAACAAAGGCCATAATATTTTTATTTTCATTTTGAAATTGGCCAATTAAAATCAAACACTTCTTTTGAGAATATTTTTTTCTAAATTTTCTCCAAGAATATCACAAAACAACCTATCATGATCATGAAAATTTTTATTGAAACTCAAAAAGTGTAGCGCGATTAGATAGGTTGGAAAGTTTGCTTTGGTGAGAATGAAATGATAAGTGGAGCTATCAATTGAAATTAGAAAAAGGCTCAAAAGCGGCTTACTAGGGGTAAAAACCAAAATTTAGATTGGCAAGAAGTCTCAAACGAAAACAAAAATGGCCTAAATCATTTTCATGCTTTTAAATTCAATTAAAGCACAGAATTGAAAAATTTCAAAAAGCAAGTCCTAGATAATAAAAGAAGATTGATGAAATTATCTTGAAAATAGAAATAAAAGGCGACTTGGATCGTTCACATATACTACGCTAATAAAAGGTTGATATTACAAAAATTATGAAAAAAGAAAATAACGGATGACGAATTTTCGAGAAAGTAAAGAAAATAAAGGATGAAAACCATAAAAAAATAAGTTTTTAGAAAAAACTTCTCAACATTAATATGCTACCGTGAATTAGAAACACACCATGACCAACATTTTATTTGTGAAACATAATAAAAAAAACGATTAGAAATATTATAATTAGCTAAGTTGTTTATATGGGATTTTGGGAAAAACAAAACAAAAAGCGAGGGTACTATTGCTTAAACAATTAAAGTAAAGACAAATATATACACGAATAGCTAAAAGATGGAGGAAATTCTCCCCCAAGCTTAAAATGTACATTGTCCTCAATGGAGAAAGGAGGTTAGAGAGAGAGAGAAAATTAAATAGAAATGAAAGTACAGAATTTAAAAACAGGCACTTCCCCGGATTTATGCGTCGTGAATGCTGATTGATGCTTCTCCCCCATGCTTGCGCTTTGGAACTTCTAGCAAAATATTCTTCGGACTTTATGATAGATTCAGCAGCATTGGAGCGGGTGATTGCAGAAGCTTTGGCTTGTCATAGTCGTCCGGGGCAACCAAAAAAGTGTAAAATAAAGAAAATAGAAAAATAACTTGGGTTCCTCCCAAGAACACCCTTTGTTTAAAGCGTCGTTTGAGCTCGACACATCAAAAAAATATTGATGTCCCAAAATATTTTGTCCAAAATAATAATGTTCAAAGTTCTAATAATAAAACAAAGTTTTAAACTTATTCGAAAATCAAATCAAGGAGGATAGAGTTAACACAGTTAGGACTTACATCACGAAAGAAATATAGTTTAAGACGCTGACCATTTACTTTGAAATTACCCTTATCAGGGTGTGAAATCAAAACAGTTCCATACGGAAAAACTTCTGAAACAGTAAAGGGCCCAGACCAACGAGATTTTAACTTGCCCGGAAATTAACATAAACGAGAGTTATACAAAAGAACTTGGTCGCCCGGCTTAAAGGTTTTTGGGTGCCTTAAGTGTTTGTCGTGAAAAAGTTTCATCCGCTCATTATAAAATTTGTTATTTTCATAGGCGTAAGAGCGCCACTCGTCGAATTCGTTGAGTTAAAATTTTATAAAGTTTCCGACAGAGTGGGGATCGAAGTTTAAAAATCTTAAGGCCCAAAAAGTGCGGTGTTCGAGTTCTACGGGTAAATGACACGATTTTCCATAAACCAACCGATACGACGTACATCCGAGGGCGGTTTTGTACGCTGTTCGGTAGGCTCATAGAGCATCGTTTAATTTGGTTGACCAGTCTTTTCTAGATGTTGAAACAGTCTTTTCTAATATTCTTTTTATTTCTCTATTCACTACCTCGACTTGTCAGTTAGTTTGGGGGTGGTAGGCTATTGAAAGCTTATGTGTAATGCCGTATTTAGTAACTAACGATGGCGCGCAGTGTACCGAATCGAGAAAATAATTTTTTTAAGAACTTAATTACTACTCGGGCATCGTTTGTAGGAAGAGCTTTGGCTTCAGCCCAACGTGAAACATAATCGACGACAACTAAAATATACTTATTCCCAAAGCTGGAAGGAAGAGGGCCAACAAAATCAATTCCCAAGAGGTCGAAAACTTCGCAGTCAAGGAAATAATTTTGTGGCATTTCATTTTTATTGGAAATGTTGCCCGACCGTTGGCAACTATCACACCTACTCACAAAGGATTATGCGTCTTTAAAATGGCTGGGCCAGTAAAAACCCGCCCTTAGCACTTTATGAGAAGTGCGAGCAACTTGATAGTGCCCACCTGTCGGCCCTTCATGTAAGTGTTTTAAAATATCGAAACCTTCTTCTAAAGAAACACATCTCCTTATCACTTGGTCCGCACAGATTCTGAAAAGGTGCGGGTCTTCCCAAAAATAGTTCAACTCAGAAAAGAATTTCTTCTTTTGCTGAGAGGAGAACTCTTTTGGGAGCACACGAGCCACTAAATAGTTGGCGATGTGTGCGAACCAAGGAGAAGTTGATGTGTTAATTGAAAGCAGCTTTTCATCGGGAAAATAATCGTTAAATGATTTTTCATCTAATTTTTCAATAAACGAATTATCCAATCGGGAAAGATGGTTGGCGGCCAAGTTCTCGGCTCCTCGCTTATCACGGATCTCTAAGTCAAACTCCTGGAGGAGTAAGACCCAGCGAATCAAGCGCGGCTTGGCATCCGTTTTAAAAAGAAGATATTTGAGGGCCGAGTGGTCCGTAAAAACAATAATTTTTGAAAGTGTAATGTAGGGGCGGAATTTATCAAAAGCGAATACTACAGCGAGGAGCTCCTTCTCGGTCATGGTGTAATTTTTCTGTGCAGATGTGAGCGTTTTATTAGTGTAATAGATGGAGTGGAAGTTTTTAGATATACATTGACCTAGTACGGCTCCCACCGCGAAACTACTCGCATCGCACATTATCTCAAAAGGAAGGTCCCACACCGGAGCTATCATAATGGGTGCATTATTCAACTTTTCTTTAATTAATTCGAAGGCAGAAAGACAAGAATCATCAAAAATGAACGGGGCGTCTTTTTCTAAGAGATGGGTAAGGGGTTTAGTGATCTTGGAGAAGTCCTTTATGAAACGACGGTAGAAACCAGCGTGACCTAGGAAACTTCTTATAGCTTTTATGTTCGTAGGCGGTGGCCGCTTTTCTATAACTTCTATCTTGGCTATGTCTACCTCAATACCTATCGCAAGAATTTTATGACCCAAAACTAATCCTTCCCTCACCATAAAATGACATTTTTTCCAGTTTAGGGCAAGGTTAGTTTCTTTGCATCGTTCTAAGACTTTTTCGAGGTTTTCTAAACAACTATCAAATGCGTCACCGAACATGGAAAAATCATCCATGAATATCTCCATAATGCTTTCTATGTATTTGTCAAAGATAGCAAGCATACATTGTTGGAATGTAGCTGGTGCGTTGCACAATCCAAACGACATTCTTCGGTAGGCGAAGGTGCTGAATGGACAAGTAAACATAGTTTTCTCCTAGTCCTCAGGAGAAATGGGGATTTGAAAATACCCTGAGAGGCCATCGAGAAAACAATAAAAACTATGGCCGGATAATCGTTCTAAAATCTGATCGATGAACGGCAAGGGGAAGTGATCCTTGCGGGTGGCGTCATTTAACTTACAATAATCTATACACATGTGCCAACCCATCACCATCCGCGTTGGGATTAATTCGTTATTCTCATTACTAACTACCGTTATCCCTCCCTTCTTCGGTACTACCTGAACAGGGCTAACCCACTTACTATCTGATAACGGGTAGATAATTCCTGTTTCTAATAATTTCATAACCTCGCCCTTAACTACTTCTTTCATGTTTGGGTTTATACGGTGCTGAGGTTGTATGGAGTTACGCGAATTATCTTCCATTAAAATTTTATGAGTGCAGAAAGATGAGCTTATGCCCATGATATCGGAAATTTGCCAGGCAATAGCTCGATGATGCTTATGTAAAGCTAAAAGAAGTTTATCATTTTGCGCATCCGTGAGGTAGGCCGAAACTATAACTGTTAACTTGCAATCTTTTTCTAAGAAAGCATACTTGAGATGTTCGTGAAGTTCTTTAAGTTCTAGGGTAGGGGGTTCTTCATAAGAGGTTTTAGAAATTCTTTCTTTTTCAAATACTATATCTTCGTAGACTTTTTTAAACGGATAATTAAAAGGGGTGGGGCTAGCGGCCATGGCGGCTTCTTGCAGCGATTCCATTGGAGGAGTAGAGGAGGAATAAAAATCAGAAAATTCTTTCTCAAATTCAGAGAGGCAATCAGAGGATTCTTCACTTACGGCATCTACAAAAAATAAGAGTCATCATTTGCTAGGGTGTTTTTCATTGAAGGGGTGATAGATAAAGTTACTTCATCATCGCCTACTCGAAGGAAGAGCTTACCATTGCTTACGTCAATGATGGCTCGGGAAGTGGCAAGGAAGGGTCAGCCAAGGATCAAGGGAACCTCGACATCTTCTTCGATGTCCAAAATGACAAAGTCCACCGGGAAGATGAACTTGTCGACTTTTACTAAGACATCCTCCACTATTCCTAACGGGTACTTGACGGATCTATCAGCGAGCTGGATACTCATGCGTGTGGGGTTGAGGTTACCAATCCCTAGCTTCTTAAACAATGAGAGGGGCATCAGGTTTATGCTCGCACCTAAGTCGGCTAATGCGTGCTTGACAAAAAGGTCACCGAAGACACACGGAATAGAAAAAATACCCGGATCACTGATCTTCTTTGGTAAACCGTTCGTTAAAACAGCAGAGCACTCGACATTTAGCGTGACGTGCAAAAGGTTCTCTAACTTCTTCTTGTTGGTGAGGAGATCCTTAAGATACTTGGCATATTTCGGCATCTGGGAAATAGCTTCGTGGAAAGGCAGATTTATGTGGATTTTCTTGAACATCTCTAGGAAGCGGGAGTACTGATCATCCTGACATTGTTTATTAAGTTCAAAAGGGTATGACGGAGTTGGATTATTTTTAAAGATGGATGGTGGAGTGAGATCTTTTTCTAAAATAGGGGTGATAACTTCTTCGGCAGAGGGTGGAATTTTTGAAATGGGGACGGAGCTTGCCTCGGGCTTTGTGCAAACCATGCCAGAACTTTGCTTCCCACTTCAAAGAGTTATAGATCTCACTTGCTCTCTTGGGCTGGGCTCGGTATTGGCAGGAAGAGACCCGACGAGTCGCTCAGAAATAATTTTTGCGAGTTGTCCTACTTGATTTTCTAAACTTTTAACGGTCCCGACAAGGGTTCTTATTGTAGCGTCATTTATATTCATGTATTTAGCAAACATTTCCTCCAAACTTGGAGGTTTTGGAAAATTTTGGGTAGGTGGTGGCGGTGGAGTAGAAAAATCATTTTGTGGTGGCGAACGTATTGTGTTGGAGGGATTACTCCATGAAAAGTTCGGGTGTTACGTAAACCAGGATTATAGCTATTCGGAAAAGAAAAACCAGGAGCAGGATAATTAGGAGCAGAAAAATTATGCACAGTGTTCCTAGACATATTATTAACATAGTCAAATTGTTCGGGGGGAGGGGGAGTTGCAGATTCCCATACCTGAGGGGTGGAGGAAGCCATCATCTCCGTTATCTTCTTGCTTAAAATTTCCACTTGCAGAGCTAACTGGGAGACATTGTCCACTTCATAGATACCTGCAGGTTTGTTTGGGAGAGATCTAGGCACATTCCACTGATATGTGTTCATGGTCATGTCCTCTAAGAGCTCAAGAGATGCTTCTGGGATTTTGTGGTTTAAGGTACCACCAGAAGCTGCGTCTATCATTTGCTTTGTGCTTTGATTTAGCCCGTTATAAAACGTATGTACTTGTAACCATACAGGCAGCGCATGATGTGGGCATCGTCTTAAAAGTTCTTTAAACCTTTCCCAGGTTTCATATAATGTTTCAGAATCTATTTGCCTAAAGGCTGAGATGTCGTTCCTAAGTTTTGCAGTTTTAGCAGGCGGAAAATACTTCGCCAGGAATTTTTCAGTTAGTTGATTCAAGGTGGTGATACTATTTTATGGTAGAGTGTTTAACCACTGCTTAGCTTTGGTACTTAGGGAGAAAGGGAAGTGTCTTAGCCTAATAGCATCATTTGTGACACCATTAATTTTGAAGGTGTCACAGATCTTAAGAAAGCTGTAACACCCCTATCCGTCGCATAGCATATAGCAGTAGGTCCGGCCGGGGACCGATGCCATATACTACGGACAGACCGGTTGGTTACGCATTGAAACCATACAACCAATCACCAACGTCCTACAAAGAGTCATTCTAGCGGAAGCAAATTATTAAGTTGCACAAATTCAAGAACCCTACCAAGCAGGAATGTCCACTACAGAAGTAATAATAGGAATGAAAATACAAAAGTACCGGCCTTAAGGCCTTACAAGGTTTGCTTAACAAAACATGTCTTACATACTTCGGCTCGCAGGCCGGCCACACATGAAATAAACGGAAAGCATAAAAAGGGTTAGGCCTTCGAGGGCCAGCACCGCAACACGGGCTTTAGCCCGCTATTTTCCGCTCGGCTCCGCAGCACCTGCAAGCACAAACCACCGCCCGGTGGCAAACAAAAGCAACGGTCAGCTATGCTGACCAAATTATAACGATCCCGCCCCCAAAATCGGGGCGGCGATGCTCTTTCCCTGCACTTTATTAGTATAGGCAATATATATTAATGTAAACACACATCAACACAGGCATAGGCTCGCACGGCCACACACCCCGTGCACTCAGGGCACATTCTCGGCGAACCGGCCAACGTCACGTCAATTCAAGCCATAGACGTTCCCAATCCACCACCGCCTCTTGGACGGTCATCCATATGAGCATTTTGCCTTCCTGGCCTTGGTCATGGCAATTCAAGCCATAGACCGCTGAAGACCCTCATCCATGCCAACGGTCCTACCGAACGACATAGACCGGGTACGGTTCCGCCTGACCCGTGCTCACACCGCAACGGCAATTTAAGCCATATGCGCAGGTCAAGACTCATCGAGTCCCGTTCCTACCACAATAATCACATAACCCGGTTATGCTCACGTTGGCTCCCCGGCCACCGTGTTGGCAAAACACGCTTTTGCCCAGTTTTCTGGGTGCACCTTGGAGTTAATCTCCAAGGCTCCCTGATGCAATCTACCACGTAGAAAACCCGAAAACACCCAAACACCCGGATTCTTGCCCGGTTCAAATGCAATGCAACATCACCGATCCGGACCAACATGTCTGAATAGGCTTCACACACAATGCCTATGTCCGTTTACGCATACGGACTCTACACAAGGGGGACTTCACATATCTACCCCAAGGAACGCTCCAACTCTTCGCTCACTCGCGAGAGCGGGCTTCCTATGCAAAGGAAAAGAGGGCTTCACATGCCCAAGGATGAGAAATCATTACCCTTGCATTCTTCCGCGGCGCCATCGAAAACTATACGGTTGGAAAGCACCGCAACGGCGTCGCCTCCGCGGATCTGGACTCGGATCACGATTCGGAGCTCCAAAGCTCTTCCGGCGGCCGGATCTTGGACTCCTCCTTCCTCCTTGCTCTCCCTTCTCTCTAACTTTTAGAGAGAGATTGGCCAATGGAAAATGGGTTTCTAAACCCTATTTCCCGACCATAACAACCCAGGAGCAGCCCCCCACCGTCGGATCCAAAGCCAAGGAAACGAACGGCCCGGATTAAATCCAAAATCATAAAATCTGGGCCGAACACGGGTTGGCACACGGCCGTGTGCCTGGCCGTGTAGCTCATTCGCCGTCTCAACCAAAATTGAAAACCAGCACACGGCATGTAACACGGCCTCCGACACGCCCGTGTCGCCTGCGAAACGCCCGTGTCGGGACCCGTGTCACGCCCCCCATGTGCAATTTATCAACACTTTGCAGTCAGAGGGGTACACGGCTTGGTGACACGGCATCAGACACGCCCGTGTCAAACTAGACACGCCCGTGTTCGTGCCTGTGTCACTACCCGTGTATCCCACCGCACAGCCCAAGTGTGACACGGCCTGGGACAACGCCCGTATCCTAGGCCGTGTTCATCCACACGACCATCGTCGACCTGAACTGTTCGACTACACGGCCCGAGCTCGACACGCCCGACACGGCCTCCGACACGCCCGTGTCGGGGCCCGTGTCACCTGCACCAAAAACCTGTCTTGGCCAAAATCGATCCCCGTCGCTCCTACAACAATTTTGGGGTGTTAGAATTCTACCCCCCTTAAAGAATTTCGTCCACGAAATTAATAAAGGACAAACAGGACTTAACGTAAAACAGTACCTGAGCGGAACAATTCCGGGTACTCCTCGAGCATAGTCTGCTCCCGTTCCCAAGAGAGCTCCTCACGCCCGCAATTATCCCACCGGACCTTAACCATCCGGATCTCCTTGTTACGGAGTCTCTTGACCTCAACATCTTTGATACGAATGAGCTTGAATCTAGTCGTCAACCCTTCGTCCACCGACACTTGGTCAACTGCGATCACCTGCGAAGGCTCTTGCACCGCCTTCCGCAACATAGAAATGTGGAACACATCATGTAACCCACTCAACTCCACCGATAGCTTCAAACGGTATGCAGCTTCGCCGACTCGCTCCAGAACCTCAAAAGGTCCAAGGTATCTTGGGCTCAGCTTCTTCAAGCGTCTCACCCGCGAAACCCCCTTGAACGGCTTCACTTTCAGGTATACCCATTTGCCTACCGCGAACTCCACGTTCCGGTGCTTGGCATTGTAATACTTCGCCTGCCGGTCCTGAGCGATCAACAAGCGCTCCCGAATGATCCGCACTAACGAGGTAGCACTCTCCACCTCCTGCTTCTTATACAACCTTGCCTCACCCGTTTCAAGCCACGATAACGGCGTGCGACACTTCCTACCATACAGGGCCTCGAAGGGCGCCATTTGTATACTCGCTTGGTAGCTGTTGTTGTACGCGAACTCCACCAAATAAAGGTGGTCTTCCCAATGCTTACCAAAATCCAGAACACACATGCGTAGCATGTCCTCCATCGTTCTATTGACCCTCTCGGTCTACCCATCCGTCTGCGGATGGAAAGCTGTGCTGAACTTTAACTTTGTTCCCAGCATCCGCTGCACCAACCTCCAATCATTTGATGTGAACTGCCCATCGCGATCACTCACAATGCTACGGGGCACACCATGCAGTCTAACAATATTGTCAACATACAACTTTGCCAATTTCTCCACTGGATCATCCTTCCTATGCGGAATGAAATGCGACACCTTGGTTAGCCGATCTACGATCACCCAGATGGCGTCGTTCCCCTTCTGCGACCTTGGCAACCCGTGCACAAAGTCCATAGATATATCGTCGAATTTCCACTCCGGTATAGGCAAGGACTTCAGAAATCCTCCCAGCTTTTGGCACTCCGCCTTCACCAAGGCGCACGTTTGGCACTTAGCCACGTACAACGCCACATCTTTCTTGAGCCCCGGCCACCAAAACAGCTTTTTGAGATCACGATACATCTTCGTGCTCCCTGGGTGGATTGGGTACTTGGTATGATGAGCCTCGTACATCAACTCCGCCCGGAGGTTACCCCCACTCGGGACGCACAACCGATGATCCTTCCTTAATAAACCATCTTCCACCGAGAACTGGGAATTTGACCCATCCAGAGCGGCCTCCATAAGCTCCTTCATGGAGTCATCTAACTCCAATGCCTGCCGAACCCGGTCAGCCAGGTCATACTGCACTTTTGTCCAGTTTAACATTGCTTTGGCGCTCGTCTGCCTGTCAACGCAACAGATCTCAAGCTCCTCCAACTCCCATACTAGCCGCTCATCATGCACCGACAACCAGTTGGCTTGGGCGGGAGCCCTGCGGCTCAGCGCATCCGCAACTGCGTTGCCCTTCCCGGGTACATAATGTATTTTGAAGGTGTAGTCCCCTAGGAACTCCATCCACCTCCTCTGCCTCATATTAAGGTCCTTTTGATCCAACAAATATTTTAGGCTCTTGTGATCGGTGTATATATCGATCCTTACGCTGTAAAGGTAGTGCCTCCACAACTTGAGTGCAAATATCACGGCCGCCAACTCCAAGTCGTGCACCGGATAATTTCTTTCATGCACCTTCAACTGACGCGATCCATACGCTATCACGCTCCCATGATGCAACAACACGCAGCCCAAGCCACTACCCGAAGCGTCGCTATACAACTCGAAGCCCTCGGTCCCACTCGGCGAACTAAGCACTGGCGCCGTGGTCAACCGTCTCTTCAGCTCCTCAAAAGCTTGCACGCACTCTTGCGTCCACAAGAATTTCTGATCCTTCCTTGTCAACTTCGTGAGAGGTAATGCTAACCGCGAGATGTTCTCTACGAAGCGCCTGTAATATCCGGCAAGCCCGAGAAAACTACGGACTTCCGCGACAGAAGATAACGCAGGCCACTCCCGTATCGCAACAATCTTCGCCGGATCCACCGCTATACCTTCCCCACTCACTATATGACCAAGGAACCCTACCGAGGGTAGCCAGAACTCGCACTTGGAGAACTTTGCGTAAAGCTCATTCCTCCTCAAAGTCTCCAACACCAAATGCAAATGCTTGAAGTGGTCTTCTTCGCACTGCGAGTACACCAAAATATCGTCAATAAAGACGATCACAAAGCGATCCAGGAAATCTCTGAACGTCCTGTTCATCAAGTCCATAAATACCGATGACGCATTCGTCAGTCCAAATGGCATGACCGTGAACTCGAAATGCCCATACCTCGTACTGAACGCCGTCTTCGGGATATCACACTCCCTGATCCTCAACTGATAGTACCCCGACTTCAAGTCCAACTTGGAGTATACCGACGATCCGACTAACTGATCAAAGAGATCATCAATCCTCGGGATCGGGTACTTATTCTTTTCCGTTAGCTTGTTCAACTCTCTGTAGTCGATACACAGCCGCATACTACCATCCTACTTCTTAACGAAGAGGACCGGTGTGCTCCAAGGCGACGAGCTTGGACGCACATACCCTTGCTCCATCAGCTCCTCTAGCTGAACTTTCAACTCTGCCATCTCCTTAGGCGCCAACCTATACGGAGCACGTGACACCGGTTTGGCCCCCGGTACGAGCTCGATGGTGAAATCAATCTCCCGCTGCGGTGGGGCTCCGGGAAGACTATCCGGGAACACATCGGGGAATTCGCAAACCACGGGGATGCTATCCAACGGAGACTTTGGCTCCACAGCCCCCACTATTGCGAAGAACAGCTCTGCACCAGCACGAACTGCCTTCACCACCTGAAGAGCAGACATCAATGTCTTGCTCGACCCCTTTAGCCCCTCGAATGTAGTCTCCCGCCCTACACCTAGCTTGACCTCCTTCCGGTCACAGTCAATCCAAGCTTTCTGCTCCGAAAGCCAATCCATCCCAAAGATCACGTCGAACTCTACTAGCGGCAGCAAAGACGCTAGCAAGTCGAACTCTTGGCTCCCAATGTGAACCTTTACGGCGCACACCCCGTCCGCACGCATCGAGCACCCATTCGGTAGCAGCACATCCAACTTGTCCTTCGCCATCGAAGAAGGGACTCCGATGCGCGATATAAAGCTTTCGGACAAGAAGGAGTGTGAAGCTCCCGTGTCGAACAGTTGATAACTTCACAAAATGAAGTTATCTTGTGCATTAATTCACTATATTTTGACCGATTTATTCCCTAAATATTGATTAAAAACATATGTAAACAAGTAAAATATTATTATTGAGAAAATTCATATATTATTAATATTTTACCTTGTTTTTATAATAGGGAATATCGAAGAAATTAACTTGCACAAGTGATGATAAGCAGAAGAGCATGCAGGAAATGCCACAAAAAAATTTGTAAAAAAATTCAGTGCAGATTTTTGCAATTCTGGACAGAACTAAATTTGTTGCAACAAATTTTAAATTTGTTGCAACAAAACCTGCGAAATTCAAAATTCAAAATCCGTAAATAATTCAAATATGGCAGTTTTTATTATGAAAGGAGGCTTCCTTTCATAAATTCTGGAGATCCTTTGAGGCCCATTCACCATATAAAGGGGATTTTTGAATCTTTTCATATCTTTTGTCATTTTGGAGAGAAGGAAGCCAAGTTTAGGGTTCTTGGCGGTGGAGAAGCGGATTCCGGCCGTGAAAAAGGATAGATCTGAACTTTTGAAGGCATGAACTGTAAGATCTTTATAGTTTTGTGTGTTCCTTTTCTCGCTATGAACTAATCTCTCCAAGTCTTGTATAAAGAGAGTACTATGTGTATTTTTATGGTGGAATTCTCTTGATTGTTGCGAGTTGTTTGATGATTTATCATATTGTGAACTTATGAATTTATTTATGAGATTTTTGGTCTTTGTCTTCATCTAATATTTCGTTGCGAGAATCGAGAGAAGAGCGACGTAATATTGGTTTGACGGCTATTTTATTGCATCATAAGAATCGAGAGACGAGTGGTGTAAAACGCTTAATCAAAGATTTCTACTTTTGCGTTGTATTTCGAGATTCGAGAGAGGAGAAGTGCAATCGCTCATTCGTTCACTTTAGTTTAGAGGAGAGGAGGAGACTCCCTCCTTTTGCTAGCGATCCGATTTTTATGTTAAGCAATATTCTTCATTCCTCTTAAGTTAGAGATAACTAAGAGAATTTAGGATGTTGGGATTTCCGAGATTCGAGAGAGGAGGATTTCTTCTATAAAAATCGCCGCATAATATTTCATTCAACACTCTTGACTAATATCATTTCAACGCACCATTTAGACGCACATAGGAAATCTAAATACAAGACTATTTCTTCCCTATTTGATAAAGATATTTTTCAAGCTTTCAATTAGTCTACTTAGTCTAATTCTTAGTTAAAAATCTTGATTAGTTTGTAAAAGAATCATCTCTTTCGACTCGTTTGGATTTGAAGAACGGTGTAGCTAGTAATTGCAAGCTTTAGGTTAACCACTTCTCCGAGGGAACGATCTCACTCACACTTTATTACTTGTTACGACGCGTGCACTTGCGGCAATACGCATAGATCATTTTCCGCGTATCAAGTTTTTGGCGCCGTTGCCGGGGATGTGTTATTAATCTATTGTTTATTTTCTTGCAATATTAGTAAACCCTAGTATTTGGAGGTCAAACTTTAATTTTGTGTACTTTAAGTTATTTGTAGTTTTTTTTTATAATTGCTATTGTTGTTCTGTTAGTGCATGTCCAGATTTCGATCCATTGAGTTATTGCCATTAAACTTAGAAATTGAAAGGACGTGTAGGAGAAATCGTAAGACTTTCCGTTTAGAACAAATCCAATCTTCAACTATGAATCCAAACGATAATCATCAGGAAGGTCAGGATTTAGGAGGTCAGGTAGAACATAATGGACACCCTGTTGAGCAAAGGAGAACATGTCGTGATTACAACATGCCTCTATAGGGAGGGTTGCAATTTAGTATCGCTAGGCCTGCAATCGAGGCCAACAATTTTAAAATCGATTCTGTTGTCATGCAACTCGTTCAAAATAGTAAATTTGGTGGCCTTAATCATGAAGACCCCAATTCACATTTGAGAACGTTCATAGAAATCTGTGATACGTTCAAGATTAATGGAGTTTCAGAAGAAGCCATTAAATTGCGTCTGTTTCCTTTCTCGCTAGAGGGGAGGGCAAAGGATTGGCTAAATTCTCTACCCAATGGATCTATTACCACTTGGGCATTCTTGATGGAAAAAGTTTTAGCCAAATACTTCCCCCCATCTAAAACGGCTAAGTTGAAGCGAGATATATCTACGTTTATGCAAGGCAATGGAGAGACCTTATACGATGCTTGGGAACGTTTCAAAGAGCTACTACGTAAGTGCCCCCACCATGGCTTAGCCATCCACCAACAAGTTTGGACCTTCTACAATGGTCTCCAAACATCCACTATGATTCAAGTTGATGGAGCCGCGGGAGGGTCACTCATGAATAAATACCCAGAAGATGCCTATGCAATATTAGAGGATTTATCCTCTAATAATTATCAACTTGTTGATCGGCAAGGGCCTTCTTCTTCTACTGCTGGGTTATACCAAGTGGACCAATTAACCTCGTTTGCGGCTGAAATGACTTCGCAATTTAATTCAATAAATAAAAGGTTAGACGCCTTAACGTTAAACCAAAGTCAATATCTTCCACAGGTTAATAGTATTGTTACTCCCCCGTCCACCGCTAGTCCTACTTTAACCATTGAACAACTTATAGGACATAACGAAGACGCTAACTATATAGGAGGACAGTACAAACAGGGTCATAACACCTACTCGAATAATTATAATCCGGAGTGGAGAAACCATCCCAATCTGTCATGGAAGAATAATTCTGGGTCTACTCCTTCGCATTTATTCAACCACAATTCCAACCACCCTCACCAACATCACAATCCTAATCAAGCGGGACCTTCGCGGAAATTATCCGATGAAGTCATCTTAGAGTCCATGAAGAATAACGAAGCACGTTTTTCTAGTTTAGAAGGATCCATGCGCTTAATTGAAACACAATTGGGGCAAATTGCATCCGCACTTAATACTAGAGCGCTAGGGACATTACCTACCGATACAACGCCTAATCCTAAGGGTGATAACCAACATTGTAAGGCTATTACATTGCGGAGTGGTAAGGAGTTGGCGAGTGG
Source organism: Platanthera zijinensis (assembly GCA_039513925.1). Taxonomy (NCBI): domain Eukaryota; kingdom Viridiplantae; phylum Streptophyta; class Magnoliopsida; order Asparagales; family Orchidaceae; genus Platanthera; species Platanthera zijinensis. The sequence goes on from CM077092.1 coordinate 161,445,400, forward strand.
GTATAACAATAATCCAATGGAAACTGGTACTGCACAAATTGAAGTAGAGAGTGATAAAATTCATGAACCCGCTAGAGAGTTGAATTTTGAACCTACTAAGAGTGTGGAGGAAGAGTTAGAAGAAGTAGAAGAGAATAAGAAAGAGAAGAACGTAGAGGTGCCTGCAAAGGATAAAAAAATAATTACCTACCCACCACCACCATTTCCTCAAAGACTTAGGAAGAGCAAGCTAGATCACCAATTCCAGAAATTCATAGAAATTTTTAAGAAACTTCAAATTAATATCCCATTTGCCGAAGCCTTGGAGCAAATGCCCAGTTACGTCAAATTTATGAAAGATATTTTAAATAAAAAGAGAAAATTTGGCACAAATGAAACTGTGGCATTGACTCATGAGTGTAGCGCAATCCTTCAAAAGAAATTTCCACCCAAACTGAAAGATCCAGGAAGTTTCACGATTCCATGCTCCATTGGATACCAATTTGAAGGCAAAGCTTTGTGTGATCTTGGAGCGAGTATAAATTTGATGCCACTTTCAATTTATCGGAAGTTAGGCTTGGGGGACATTTCTAAAACTTCATTAACATTACAGCTAGCCGACAAATCGCTTACTTTTCCTAAGGGTATAGTAGAAGATGTTCTTGTCAAGGTGGACAAGTTTATCTTTCCGGCGGACTTTGTAGTTTTGGATATGGAAGAAGACAAGGAGATCCCACTAATTGTAGGGAGACCCTTTTTAGCAACCGGAAAAACTTTAATTGATGTCCACAAAGGTGAGTTGACCATGAGAGTCAACGATGAACAGGTAACCTTCAATGTTCTTCAGGCCATGAAATTCCCTAGTGAAAAGGAAGATGTGATGGAGGTGGTTAACAGTATTTCACTCTATGACTATGAGCAAGAGAGTGGGTGGCATGATTCAAATATAGAAGAGGAGATAGGAATTTTGATGGACAAGGTAGAAGTTGAGGAAGTGGAATCCGATGAGGTTGGGAATGAAGAAGTAGAATCTACTAAAAGAAAGAGTGAAGAGTGTTTTCAAGTGTGTGAGAATCGATTGGGGTCGTTTCATAGGTCGGAGCCCCTAGATATGACTGAGCGGTCTTTAGCGGACAAACCCTCTACGGTTTGCCCGCCCGTCTTAGAGTTAAAACCGCTTCCGGAGCATTTGTCCTACGCATATCTAGGAGATAATGATACACTACCGGTAATAGTGAACTCTAGACTGCTACCGGAGCAACATGACAGACTGTTGGTCATTTTGAAGAAATATAAGTTAGCCATAGGGTGGACAATAGCCGATATCCGAGGGATTAGTCCTTCCTTGTGTATGCACAAGATCCTTTTAGAGGAATCTTGTAAGGGATCCATCGAGCCTCAGCGCCGCCTTAGCCCTCCTATGAAGGAGGTGGTCAGAAAGGAGATCATTAAGTGGTTGGATGCAGGAATCATTTACCCTATATCCGATAGTTCATGGGTTTCACCCATCCATTGTGTACCTAAGAAAGGAGGGACGACCGTAGTTAGGAATGACAAGAACGAATTAGTCCCCACTAGAACAATCACAGGATGGCGTATCTGTATCGACTATCGTAGATTAAATAAGGCGACTAGGAAGGATCACTACCCGTTACCATTCATAGATCAGATTCTAGATAGACTAGCCGGAAATGAATTTTATTGTTTTTTAGATGGATATTCCGGCTACAATCAAATAACGGTTGATCCGGACGATCAGGAAAAGACAGCGTTCACGTGTCCCTTCAGTATATTCGCATTTAGGAGGATGCCATTTGGGCTATGCAATGCGCCGGCCACGTTCCAACGTTGCATAATTGCAATAATGACGGATCTTATTGAACAAGGCATGGATCCTATGGACTATGGCATAGAGGTCTTTATGGATGATTTTTCCATCTTTGGAAGAACATTCATTGCTTGCTTGATGTGTTTGGAGAGAGTGCTTGCCCGTTGTGTGGAGACCAACCTAGTGTTGAACTGGGAAAAATGTCAGTTTATGGTGCAGGAAGGCATTGTTCTTGGACACCGTGTATCTAGAGACGGATTGGAAGTGGATAGGGCAAAGGTTGAGGTGATCGAAAAATTACCTCCTCCCAAAAATGTAAAAACGTTAAGAAGTTTTTTGGGCCATGCGGGATTCTACTGAAGGTTCGTTAAAGACTTCGCCAAGATCGCCAAGCCTTTAAGTGAGTTATTAGGACATGATGTGAAATTTGATTTTAATGATGAGTGTTTGAATGCGTTCAATCAATTAAAGACACGACTGATTACAGCACCGATTATTGTGGCACCCGATTGGGAAAAACCCTTTGTATTGATGTGTGATGCAAGTGACTACGCCGTTGGGGCTGTTTTGGGGCAAATGAGGGAAAAGATCTTTCATACTATAGCCTACGCTAGTAAGACTTTAATAGAGGCGCAAATAAATTATACCACGACCGAAAAAGAGCTACTAGCTATAGTGTTCGCATTTGAGAAGTTTAGGTCTTATCTTCTTTGCACCAAAGTGATAGCATTCACCGACCACGCAGCTATCCGCTATCTTATGGAAAAGAAGGATGCTAAGCCTCGATTGATTCGATGGGTATTGCTGCTGCAGGAGTTTGATCTAGAAATTAAAGATCGGAAGGGAGTAGATAATCCGGTGGCGGATCATCTTTCTAGGATTGAATGTTCTAATCCGTTGCTGCGATCAGAAATTAATGAAAGATTTCCCGATGAGTGGGTTTTGGCAGTGTCCGAGCAATGCATACCTTGGTATGCGGACTACGTGAATTATATTGTTAGTAGAGTCTTTCCACCCGATTTATCATATCAACAAAAGAAAAGGTTTTTACATCAAGTACGCTCGTATTTATGGAATGAACCATTTTTGTTTAGAATTGGAGCAGATGGGGTCGTTAGACGTTGCATTCCGGAGGAGAAAATGAAAGCCGTATTGGACAAATGTCACAACTCCCCTTATGGAGGTCATTTTAAGGGGGATAGAATGGCAATGAAGGTCTTAGGAGCGGGATTCTATTGGCCGACTCTATTCCGAGATGCTAAAGGATTCGTAAGTCAATGTGACCGGTGCCAAAGAAATGAAAACATTAAGAAGAACGACTCCATGCCAATGAACACAATCTTAGAAGTTGAACTTTTTGATGTTTGGGGATTAGACTTTATGGGATCTTTCGTGAACTCGAACGGTAATCTGTTTATCCTGCTGGCCGTAGACTATGTTTCTAAGTGGGTAGAAGCCATAGCCACCATTAAGAATGATGCCAAGGTGGTTTTACACTTCCTAAAAAATTATATATTCAATCGTTTTGGCACACCTAGAGCTATCATTAGTGATGGAGGTAGTCACTTCTGTAACAGTTCATTCGCTACGTTATTGAGAAAATATGGCGTCACTCACAAGGTAGCGTTAGCGTATCATCCTAATACAAATGGTCTAGCGGAAGTGTCTAACCGGGAGATAAAAGCAAAGACGGTTAGCTTTAATTGTAAGGATTGGTCTCAAAAGCTTAACGATGCCTTATGGGCTTATCGGACTGCATATAAAACTCCTATTGGTTTAACCCCTTATAGGCTAGTATATGGGAAAGCTTGTCATCTACCCCTTGAATTAGAACATCGAGCGTTTTGGGCCATTAAAAAGTTAAATTATGATTTCCAAACTGCAGGTGAGAAGAGACTTCTACAACTCAATGAGTTAGAAGAATTAAGGATGAATGCGTATGAGAGTGCGAGGATTTATAAGGAACGGACCAAGAGATGGCATGACCAACGTTTGAGCGGAAAACAATTTGAACCCGGGCAATTGGTATTACTATTTAACTCCCGTCTGAAAATTTTTCCCGGAAAACTTAAGAGTCGTTGGTCGGGACCATTCCGAGTGAAGGAAGTCCATCCGTACGGCGCAGTCACCATCGTAAATGAACAAGACAGTTCTGAATTTAAGGTCAGTGGAGAGCGTTTAAAAATATTCCGATGCGATGACAATGAACGATTGGTGTCATTCATTCTGCTGAAATGACAAGATCGTGTAGTCGGCAAAGTCCTGCCGGGACTTAAAATTAGGCCCTAATTGGGAGGCAACCCAAGTTTTAGCTCGCATTATTAGTTTACAGTTCATTTTCCTTTGACTTGTATTATTTAAAATGTTTGAAAAAAAAATCCTAAGAATTAAGCGTGTTTGTAGCAGTCGAGAATTGAAATGAAATGATTTTTCATCTATATCATATATATATATATATATATATATAGTAAAGTTATTAAGAAAACAAATTAAAAATCAAAAACTTCAAGAAAAATTACGGTCCGGATTCTAGTTCAAAAATTTAGGTCAGGATTCTAGTACAATAGGAAATTTTCGGACAGAACAATATTTGTTCTAACAAATTTGACAGTACATTAATTTTGTTCTGAATTTATTTCTACTGTCTGCTGCTCCTTATTATGGCTTGTGCTGCCGGCTCATCAAAACCGGGTGGCCAGAGTAATGTCCGGTTCAATTGGACAGCTAAATTATAAAAAAAAAACAAGGAAAAATACCCATTCTCTCTTCCTCTCTCTCCCGATCTCCTGCAGCCAACCCTAGGTACCAAACAAAAAAAAGAGGGGGCAAAGAGCAGAAGGTGACGGCGGTGCATCGCGAGCGGGAGCAACGACGAGGGGCGACGCCGAGTGAAATCCCTGCCGGCGATCAACACCACCGCCCGTTCTCCATTCTCCTCAACCCCGACCCGATTACTCCTCAAAACTCTCTACTTCCTTTGAATCCCGAGCGGGGCACGATCGGAGCCAGTAGAGAGTTTCGACGATGAACTTGCTGGCCACGATCGGAGCAGGTGGAAATCATACGAAGAACGACGATTCCTCAAGCGGCGGCTTCATCGGGAAGGGCAAATCGCGGAGCCTCTTCGGTGGATTCGCCGGTGCACGGCCAGCGGACGGTGCTCGAGCTTTCGCGTGCGGCGACACACCCTGCAAGGCGGGAGTAGGTAACGCTTCTGTTATTCTTCTTCTACACTTGCGGTCTTCTCATCACCTCCAGGAGGAACCATTTTTTTTTACTTTTGTAAGTCTCCTGTAGTCCATTAGGGGTTGAATAAAGCCATGTCCAGCCGTAAAACAAAGGGGAAGGGGACGATTTCAGTTAGCAAGGGCTCTCGGTTTGTGAATGATGAGGCTCAAAACCGCTACGAATCGCTCAAGGGAAAGCCGGTCATCTATGAGCGGGGATTTCAAATTGAAGTACGGGGATGGAGCATGAAGTATATTGAGCATATTCGACAACAGGGTTGGGATTCATTTTGCCATCCGAGGGAAGAGGCTATATTGCAATGGGTATATGAGTTCTATGCGAATGACCCCTTCCATCAAAATCATAAGGTGGTGGTGCGGGGAAAGCTGGTCGATTTTTCTGCATCGGCCGTTAACAATTTTTTTGACCTCGAGAATTCAGCGGAGGGGATGTTTGATAGGTTACTTGAGACTCTCACCCCTCTCGATGTGGCCACCACCCTCTCCGCCTCGTCACACATAAAGTGGGCCAATGAGTCAAAGAAGATTTTATTTTCCTCCGGATTCAAACGTGAAGCCAAGGTTTGGCTCTTATTTGTCAATGCAACGGTGTTCCCTACAAAGAATTCCAACCGTGTATCATTCCCGCGTGCGGTGCTTATCCACTGTATTTTGAAAGGAATCAAGATTGATGTGGGAAAATCATTGCCAACCAACTTTGGGGGAGGGTTGAAGCCAAGGCCGGCCAACAACTATGGTTCCCAACTTTAATCACTGCATTTTGTCGATTTGCTGGAGTGGGAGAAAAGGACAATGTCGTTACACCGGTGGGGCATCACCTTACCCATAACGTCATCTCTTCCTACATCAAAGTCTCTTCTCGTCGGGGTGAGCTTATGGTCGTCCCCTCACCAACATCATCACCTTTCGCTCCTCCAAAATCGGCTGCCCAAACCTCTCGACCACCGGACCCCACTTCGACGGACTCATTGCAGATAATGAAGTATTTAAAGCACCTCACAGAGTACCAACGATGTCATCACAATGTCGTCACCGCCCAATTACAGACTATACAAAGAAATCAACAGAAATTATTGCGAAATGCGCAACTCCCACTTGGTGATCAATCTCTTCCAATTCTATCGCCATTTGATGCAGACGGTTACATACTTAATGCTCGCGGCCAACGAGCAGATCCCTCGGTTGAAGATGTTGCGAATGACATAGAGACGTTCGACGAAGATGACGAAAGTGATGGAGACATGGGAAGTGACGACAATATGGATGACGGCGAGGCTGACGAGTGAGGAGCTTTTGGGTTATTCGACTTGATATTTGGCTACTCTGGGTGGGTTGATAGTTTTATTAGTATTTTGTTATGATTTTGAACAACTATGCGCTATTGGTCTAAATTTTGCCTGACATGCTGATATTTTGCGACTATGGATTTATTCTGATGTGACACGTGACTCAGTTTGTAGCTTGTGTATTGTTCTATTTGACTGGATGCTCAGAATTTGTGAAATATTGATGTACTGAATGTTTGTCTTGATTTAACAGCTTATTTTTAATGAATTAAAAGCGCTTTGTAGCTTTGCCTGCATGTTTTAGTTAGCCTTTGGGTTATGAACTGGGTGCGTGCATAGTTATAATCATGGGTGGTTATTCTTGCTAGTATTCATGAACTATATGCTTTGTCAATATGTGGATTATGACAGAATTATTACACGGAGGGAATGTCGGTTGGACTCGCATATAATACGTAATCATTATCACCATATTCATGTTTGTACTATAATCACTTTGGTAATTTTATTTCCATCGCTTTCATGACTAATGAGAATCGGGTGATATTACTTTGTGATGTATTCTACATTGAACACGTTAAAATTTGCTTCGTTATGTTAAATGGTTCCATCAAAGATTTGAGTAAATATGATGATGAGATCTAAACTTGGCAACTAGTTTGGTTTCAGAGTGGTATATTGTGTTTTGCAGATCACTTGTGGATTCACCACCGCAATGGGCTTTTCAGCTGTTCCCCGCAGCCTTATAATCCGTTGGCAGGACTAACATGGGCTCGATCCATCGGTTGTTATATTTCAGGGGAGTACTGTATTTCTTGGCATTTATTTTCATATACTTGACACCACTCATTGTACTATCTGTTTCACCCTGCACATTCCATTTTAGTTTTAAACATACAATCCTTTGCTAGGGTCTAGCAAACCTTAGGTGTGAGGGGGTGGGTTGCAATTAGCAACCTTCTCCAAGTGAGTGACAAATATCCTAGAATAACTGCGATAACTTCTTACTCTTAGTTCAAATAACTTCTTACGATTGGTAGACTTCAAAAGTTTGTATTTTCTGTTATGGAAATTGATAAGATATGTTAGAAATAACGCAATTCTTCGCCACCCACGACTATGTCGATTGGTAGTCGCCCACGATTGATGTCGTGTCCATCACCAACATCAAAAGTTTGTATTTTCTGTTATGGAAATTGATAAGATATGTTAACCAAGAGCTCCGTTTTGAATTCACTGCCACCTACCTCGCTTGCACACCACCTTTGTTCCTCAATGACGCCCCCATGATTGTCGCCATGACCTTTGTGCTTATCTGTGTTCGACAAAAGAATTTCATTATTTCTGAATATAGAGGGGGAGAGATGAACAAGAACTGAGTCGATGATATAGGCTTAAACATGGAGTCTAAGTAGTTATTTGAAAATATCACTGATATATCTTTGTGTTTGAGTCTAGCCTTTGGGATTCAACTTACTCATAAAAATAATCTCTTACACCGTTACTAGTCATTTCTTAATAAATGTTCCTACTCTGGGTGTTTAACTTATATAAAAAAATCATTAAAAAAAATGTCATAGTGATATGTGGCCCGAGTATGTGTACACTCACTTAGAATGATCCCAATTATGACCTTATGTAGAAAAAAAATTATTGGTTATGATGCCTTAGTGATATGCGGCCTAGGTATGTATACACATATCTGGAATGATCCCAACTATGCGCACAAAAAAAATGATGAGAAAAAATTATGTAGAGGTCATAGTGATATGCGGCCTAAGTGTGTGTACACCCACTCGGAATGATCCCAACTATGGACATAAAAATTATATTTGTACTTGAGAGTTAGACCCCAGGGTAAGGAGCACAGTTAAGAATTTTAACTAGGAATGTGTCTTGCTGTCATCAAAGATCAAATTCATAACCAAGCCAATTCTCATCACATTGCTTACCCTTACACTTTATCTTATACTGTTAAACTCTTGTTTAAGCCAACTAAATGTCTTGGTTTATTGTCATCATCCCCCATCTATGTAGAAATTTAATGAGTGAAGTTGTATGAGAATAAATAATTCTAAGGAAGCACACACAACAATAGGAAATTGTTATGGAGCTTTAACTTGTATCGAACTAATGAATCTATACATTTTTTGACAAGTTACTCAATGTGTCTTGTTTTGTTCAAGAGTAAGGAGAGATGAAATGACAGTTCAATTGATATTCGCTCACTCAATGATGAGTAATGATTTATCTTTGCTAGGGACTAGCAAAGGTTTAGGTGTGAGGGTGTGATAACTTCACAAAATGAAGTTATCTTGTGCATTAATTCACTATATTTTGACCGATTTATTCCCTAAATATTGATTAAAAACATATGTAAACAAGTAAAATATTATTATTGAGAAAATTCATATATTATTAATATTTTACCTTGTTTTTATGATAGGGAATATCGAAGAAATTAACTTGCACAAGTGATTATAAGCAGAAGAGCATGCAGGAAATGCCACAACAAATTTTGTAAAAAAATTCAGTGCAGATTTTTGCAATTCTGGACAGAACTAAATTTGTTGCAACAAATTTTAAATTTGTTGCAACAAAACCTGCGAAATTCAAAATTCAAAATCCGTAAATAATTCAAATATGACAGTTTTTATTATGAAAGGAGGCTTCCTTTCATAAATTCTGGAGATCCTTTGAGGCCCATTCACCATATAAAGGGGATTTTTGAATCTTTTCATATCTTTTGTCATTTTGGAGAGAAGGAGGCCAAGTTTAGGGTTCTTGGCGGTGGAGAAGCGGATTCCGGCCGTGAAAAAGGATAGATCTGAACTTTTGAAGGCATGAACTGTAAGATCTTTATAGTTTTGTGTGTTCCTTTTCTCGCTATGAACTAATCTCTCCAAGTCTTGTATAAAGAGAGTACTATGTGTATTTTTATGGTGGAATTCTCTTGGTTGTTGCGAGTTGTTTGATGATTTATCATATTGTGAACTTATGAATTTATTTATGAGATTTTTGGTCTTTGTCTTCATCTAATATTTCGTTGCGAGAATCGAGAGAAGAGCGACGTAATATTGGTTTGACGGCTATTTTATTGCATCACAAGAATCGAGAGACGAGTGGTGTAAAACGCTTAATCAAAGATTTCTACTTTTGCGTTGTATTTCGAGATTCGAGAGAGGAGAAGTGCAATCGCTCATTCGTTCACTTTAGTTTAGAGGAGAGGAGGAGACTCCCTCCTTTTGCTAGCGATCCGATTTTTATGTTAAGCAATATTCTTCATTCCTCTTAAGTTAGAGATAACTAAGAGAATTTAGGATGTTGGGATTTCCGAGATTCGAGAGAGGAGGATTTCTTCTATAAAAATCGCCGCATGATATTTCATTCAACACTCTTGACTAATATCATTTCAACGCACCATTTAGACGCACATAGGAAATCTAAATACAAGACTATTTCTTCCCTATTTGATAAAGATATTTTTCAAGCTTTCAATTAGTCTACTTAGTCTAATTCTTAGTTAAAAATCTTGATTAGTTTGTAAAAGAATCATCTCTTTCGACTCGTTTGGATTTGAAGAACGGTGTAGCTAGTAATTGCAAGCTTTAGGTTAACCACTTCTCCGAGGGAACGATCTCACTCACACTTTATTACTTGTTACGACGCGTGCACTTGCGACAATACGCATAGATCATTTTCCGCGTATCAATAGTGCCCGTGCCGGACTATCACTAACCACAACAAAGCCTATACAAACAATATTAGGCTAACAAGCAATAGATAACGGTATTAAAGCTAACTTGCTATAAATTAACTCATACCTGTCACCACATCCGCTTGCTTGATGGCCTCCTGCTGGCCCAAGTTATAGACTCTAGGCTGAGTCAGAGCATAGTGGGACGCGGTCGACTCCACCGCTTTGCCCTTCTCCTCGTAGGTAGCTCCTTATTTCCTTTCGGACTTTGAGCGTCCACTCCAGCAATCACGGGCAAAGTGCCCCGTCATTCCACACGTGAAACAAGCACCCGAGGTTCGATTGGTAGTTGCCCCCGAGGCACCTGAAGCAGCTGGACCCGACGTCTTAGCTTTCTTATAGAATCTGCGGTAGCCCGACTTCGACGTAGTCGGTGCCTTGAACTCCGCTTTCTTACTACCGGATTCCTTCTTCGCTTGGACATTCTTCATGTCCTTCTCCAAGGACCGGGCCGAATTGACCAGGGTCATGAAACCCTGCGCCTTGGGCCCCGACAGTAGCAACCTTAAATCATCTCTTAGCCCTTCGTAGAAGCGGCTCGTCTTGCGCTCCTCGTCTGCGAAGGTAGCGCCGGCATATCTCCCCAACCGAGTAAACTCGTGGAGGTACTCATCAACGGTGCAATCCCCTTGCACCAACTTCTGAAACTCGCTTTCTAGCACAATTCTCTGCGCCGAGGGGAGGTATCGAGCCATGAATAGTCTCGCAAACTCCTCCATCGAAACTTCGACCAACGGTCTTCCCCGCAACTAATGTAGCTCTAGGCCTTCCCACCATAGTCTTGCGTCCCCATCAACAGGAACGTCGCTATTGTGGTCTTCTGCCACTCTTCCGTTTCCGTCGCAGTCATCACCCTGTTGACCCTTGAGAGGCAATCCTCTGCTTTGGTCGGGGTTTCTGCCCCCGTGAATACAGGTGGGTGAAAGCCCATCACGTGCTTCAGTTGTCTTTCCGTTGCTCTCCGAGGAAACTCTGGCTCCAACACTACTTGCTCAACCCTCCTTTGCTCTGCCGTCTGAAGCGGTACTTGCTCCATAGCAGGAGCGGGCTGCTGCACCTGCCTTGCAGGCTGCGCATTGATCATTGCCATGACCGCTTATGCCACAAACCTAATGGTCTCGGCAGACGGAGGTGTTGCAGGCGCATCGCTTGGCGCACTGCTCGCCTCAGAACCCGGCCGTTTAGACGGCCTAGCACCACTTCTGGTCACCTATAATCGTGCAAAACACCGATAAGCGATCCAAAAATTACTGCAAACAGCAATTATAGGAACACGCAGGTTCCTCAAACATGTATATTTTCATTCCTAAGTGGACATTCATGGGTTCTTTTCATGTTATAAAGATGACGCACACATGTGCTCACCACCCCTTAAAGTGAATTCGTCCACGAATTCATTTAAGCTTGACCGAAACCAGTAGTCTGATACCAATTTGTAACACCCCTATCCGTCGTATAGCATATAGCAGTAGGTCCGGCCGGGGCCCGACGCCATATACTACGGACAGACCGGTTGGTTACACGTTGAAACCATACAACCAATCACCAACGTCCTACACAGAGTCATTCTAGCGGAAGCAAATTATTAAGTTGCACAAATTCAAGAACCCTGCAAAGCAGGAATGTCCACTACAGAAGTAATAATAGGAATGAAAATACAAAAGTACCGGCCTTAAGGCCTTACAAGGTTTGCTTAACAAAACATGTCTTACATACTTCGGCTCGCAGGCCGGCCACACATGAAATAAACGGAAAGCATAAAAAGGGTTAGGCCTTCGAGGGCCAGCACCGCAACATGGGCTTTAGCCCGCTATTTTCCGCTCGGCTCCGCAGCACTTGCAAGCACAAACCACCGCCCGGTGGCAAACAAAAGCAACGGTCAGCTATGCTGACCAAATTATAACGATCCCGCCCCCAAAATCGGGGCGGCGATGCTCTTTCCCTGCACTTTATTAGTATAGGCAATATATATTAATGTGAACACACATCAACATAGGCGTAGGCTCGCACAGCCACACACCCCGTGCACTCAGGGCACATTCTCGGCGAACCGGCCAACGTCACGTCAATTCAAGCCATAGACGTTCCCAATCCACCACCGCCTCTTGGACGGTCATCCATATGAGCATTTTGCCTTCCTGGCCTTGGTCACGGCAATTCAAGCCATAGACCGCCAAAGACCCTCATCCATGCCAACGGTCCTACCGAATGACATAGACCGGGTACGGTTCCGCCTGACCCGTGCTCACACCGCAACGACAATTTAAGCCATATGCGCAGGTCAAGACTCACTGAGTCCCGTTCCCACCACAATAATCACATAACCCGGTTATGCTCACGTTGGCTCCCCGGCCACCGTGTTGGCAAAACACGCTTTTGCCCAGTTTTCCGGGTGCACCTTGGAGTTAATCTCCAAGGCTCCCTAATGCAATCTACCACGTAGAAAACCTGAAAACACCCAAACACCCGGATTCTTGCCCGGTTCAAATGCAATGCAACATCACCGATCCGGACCAACATGTCCGAATAGGCTTCACACACAATGCCTATGTCCGTTTACGCATACGGACTCTACACAAGGGGGACTTCACATATCTACCCCAAGGAACGCTCCAACTCTTCGCTCACTCGCGAGAGAGGGCTTCCTATGCAAAGGAAAAGAGGGCTTCACATGCCCAAGGATGAGAAATCGTTACCCTTGCATTCTTTCGCGGTGCCATCGAAAACTATACGGTTGGAAAGCACCGCAACGGCGTCGCCTCCGCGGATCTGGACTCGGATCGCGATTCGGAGCTCCGAAGCTCTTCCGGCGGCCGGATCTTGGACTCCTCCTTCCTCCTTGCTCTCCCTTCTCTCTAACTTTTAGAGAGAGATTGGCCAATGGAAAATAGGTTTCTAAACCCTATTTCCCGACCATAACCACCCAGGAGCAGCCCCCCACCGTCGGATCCAAAGCCAAGGAAACGAACGGCCCGGATTAAATCCAAAATCATAAAATCTGGGCCGAACACGGGTTGGCACACGGCCGTGTGCCTGGCCGTGTAGCTCATTCGCCGTCTCGACCAAAATTGAAAACCAGCACACGACATGTGACACGGCCTCCGACACGCCCGTGTCGCCTGCGACACGCCTGTGTCGGGACCCGTGTCACGCCCCCCGTGTGCAATTTATCAACACTTTGCAGTCAGAGGGGTACACGGCTTGGTGACACGGCATCAGACACGCCCGTGTCAAACTAGACACGCCCGTGTTCGTGCCCGTGTCACTACCCGTGTATCCCACCGCACAGCCCAGGTGTGACACGGCCTGGGACACGCCCGTGTCCTAGGCCGTGTTCATCCACACGACCATCGTCGACCTGAACTGGTCGACTACACGGCCCGAGCTCGACACGCCCGACACGGCCTCCGACATGCCCGTGTCGGGGCCCGTGTCACCTGCACCAAAAACCTGTCTTGGCCAAAATCGATCCCCGTCACTCCTACAACAATTTTGGGGTGTTACAAAAGCTAGCTATATGCGCGTTCGGATCTTCGTCTTGAAGACCGTCATATTGCACATACTGCTGCACCATTTGAATCATGCTAGGCTTTAGTTCGAAGTTATTGTTAGCAATAGCGGGGCGAACTATGCTAGATTCTGTAGCCTCCAGATTTGGTCTTGCATAATGGGACATAGTCCTCTGCATGGCTTCCTCTTGGTTGGGTATTTGCAAGACTTCCTCTGCATTTGGTATTTCCATTCTTAAGGTAGAATATGACTCGGAATGCTCAACTGGTATTTGAAGTGTAGGGTCTTGAAATCGCGATCTTCTCCGAAGAGTTCGCTCAATTTCGTGGTCCAAGTCCAAAATAACCGACTGACTTCCCCGGGTCATACACTGGAAGAAGAAAGAGAGAAGTATTGGGTTTTAAAAATAGATTTTTTTAAAGATGTTTTAGCTCCCAAACTTCCCAAGGACTACCCAATAAAGGGTTCGCAAGGTACTAGAAAAGATAGCGGCACTTAAAGCCGCTTTGCCCTTTTTGAGAGAATTTGTTGGTGTAGGAAACTTGTGATGTAGGTTTCTATTAAGAACGATATATATATATAAATATGATAAGAGTAACAAGTTCGTGATTTCAAATTATCAACAAAAGTGTCATCCCTGGCAACGGCGCCAAAAACTTGATGTCTACTAATCGTGAAGAAAATAAAAAATGAACTAGCAATCCAGATAAGGCAAGTGCACCTAATCGAACTGTAGCTAGGGGACACAAGTGTCATATTTAAATCCGGGAACCGTTGAGTAATTTTACTCACACGAAGACTATTATCTTATCGAAAGATTATTTTATGGTTTGATAACTAAATCACAAGAAGAGATTAGTTGTATAAAAAAAACAATACGACTTAAACAGAAAGAGCACAAATAGTTATGAAAATGAGAGGTTAAACAATGATAAAGAAAAGCACTCGATCGAGAGTCACCTCAGCAAGAGTTGACTAAAAAAATGCGATAATAAAATTTAACTTAATAAAGCAAAAGACCTTGACTGTGGAGGTTCCTAAAGCACGAACACTCTTCTCTTGAAGTTGTGCTCACCTGAGTTTAGGAAGGTTCGACCGAACTCTCGCCCAAGTCGGAGGCCTAAAACTCGCTTTACGCTGTGAACCCCGCTATTAGATTTCACTCCAATCCAGGAGATTTAACGTCTGCCTCTCTCGATGTGTGCGTGCAAATCTCTTTATTCTTGAATGTTCACTCCAAACTATGAGCCTCTCTGCTAGCTAAGAGTGGAAACAAAGATGGAAAATGTACATCGATGATACACCCCCAAACACGATAAATCAAGAATAAATCAAGGTCTAAGCTTTTCAAAGGAAAAGAAAATTATAGTATCATTACTTAATCAACTCAAACCTTAGATCATCAAGATCGAGTACAAGGAGGATTCGTTACTCCTGGTGTATAAAAAGAAAATTATATTTAGAATATGAAAACTGATAGCGAGCAGAAGTGAAAGAGAATAACGAGCTATTTTATTTCTTAATGAAAAGGTGTCACAACCAGGGCACACAGATATTATAAGAAAAGCTTCCACGATGATTACAAGTGCTATAAAAAGGAAGTACAGGAACACTACAAGGACTTGCATGAAAACTAAAACTATAAAGACTTGAAATGAGAAGGAGGAAGAGAAAAGCTTAAAACATGAACAACTCTAAAATAGCAGCACCTCTCACTCAAAAATCTGGATCTCGGACTCAAGTACAGGGGTCGCTATTTATAGAAATTTTTTCAGCCGAGTCACGCCCCCTGTCAGCCCACGTCGGGGGCGTGTCGGGTTAGGTATGAAATCACAGTAATAACTCTGGCAGGAAACAACTGCTGACGGCTTTTTTCTCGGAACTTGGGATGACATGCCCCCTTGTCATGCCCGTGTCGGGGGCGTGTCGATTGTGGCTGCCGGCAGATAAGTCAAAGTTGCTGTTGGCTCCGAAATTGTGAATTTTGCAGGTCACGTCTGAATACAAGCCCGTGACTAGGATGACACACCCATGACTTGTTGTGAAGGATGGAAAGGCACTGGCGGCGTAGAATTTTGTGGACATGTGGGTCACGCCCTACGTACACGCCCGTGTCGAATGTGACACGCCCGTGTCTTGGGCGTGTCGGGTGGAAATTTTTGGATTCTGTCTTCGGACTGGTGGCTTCATTCCACTGGGTTACACGCCCTAGGTACACCCCTGGGGGGGGGGGCATGACCAGGGGTGTGTAACAGCAAAACTTGGAAAAAACCTGCAAAAAGAAGGAAAAATGTTAATGACAATAATATATACAAAAAGAGGCTAACAAATAAGCATACAATACATGGTTTGTAAATTAAAAATAGAAAATACCATAATAATTTAGGCTACAAAACGAACTATCACTGATCCATATATACTTCCTCTTTTAAGTCTCTATTCAGGAATGCTGACTTCACATCCATCTAGAAGACTTTGAATCCTTGATAGGTAGCAAAAGCAAGGAATAACCTTATTACTTCCAGCCTTACTACTTGGGCAAAGATCTGGTCAAAATCTATTCCTTCTTCTTGCCTGTATCCTTTTGCCACCAATATGGACTTATTTTTGACAATAATGCCATTCTCATCTAGCTTGTTCATGTAGATCCACTTTGTTCCTATGACATTATGTCCTTTTGGTCTGGGAACCAGCTTCCAGACTTTATATCTTTTGAACTGGTTAAGCTCTTCCTACATAGCTCCAATCTAGTAAGAGTCTTTGATAGCCTCTTCAAGCTTCTTGGGCTCTATTTGTGATAAGAAG
Organism: Platanthera zijinensis; assembly: GCA_039513925.1. Taxonomy (NCBI): domain Eukaryota; kingdom Viridiplantae; phylum Streptophyta; class Magnoliopsida; order Asparagales; family Orchidaceae; genus Platanthera; species Platanthera zijinensis. The sequence goes on from CM077092.1 coordinate 161,461,813, forward strand.
CTTGAACATAGAGCTGTGTTGATTCTCTTGATCCTTATCTGGACACCATGTCTTGCATCACCAATGATTTGGTGTGCTGGATGGTCCCTCAGATGTCTCTCAGCTAGAGGCATCCTTGCTTCAACATGCTGTTCTGCATTGTTCTTAGCTGGCTGAACTTCATTGTCTTCAGCTGGCTGTACTGCATTGTTTTCAACTGACAGTTTTTCATCCTCTGCTTGTGAGTCTTGAGATCCCCCTAGACAGCACCCAACTTCTTCCTTATCTTGTCCTGCTGGATCCATTTCCCTGATGGTAAGCTTGTCCATCACATCCTTTAAACCTGCAGAATTAGAAGAGGTGCTTGGCAGCTCACAGTTAATTAGGTTTGACTCATCAAAGACAACATGTACTGATTCTTTTATAACTTGAGTAGTCAAGTTATAGATCCTATATGTCCTACTATTGTTACAATACCCAACAAATATCACTTTTTGGGACTTGACAACAAACTTAGTCACATAAGACTTACCATTGTTTAGAACATAGCACTTGCCACCAAAAATCCTGAAGTAGGATAAGTTTGGTTTTCTTCCTTTCAGAATCTCATAAGGAGTCTTCTTGTGGATTTTGGTGATGGAAGCTCTGTTAAGGACATGACATGCAATGTTTACTACCTTAGCCCAGAAATATTTTGGAAGAAATGTGTCACTTAACATGGTTCTACCAGCCTCTATGAGAGTTCTGTTTTTCCTCTCAGTAATCCCATTTTGCTGGGGTGTTCTAGGAGAGGAGAACTCTTAATGAATCCTAAGCTCTTCATAGAATCTTGTCATGCATTCAGACTGAAACTCAGTCCCATGGTCACTTATGATTTTGACCACAATACTGTTAAGTTCATTCTGAATTTGCCTAACAAATATCTGGAAGACATCAGGGGTTTCAGATTTCTTCCTTAGAAAGAACACCCATGCAAATATGGAAAAGTCATCAACAACCACAAGGGTGTAAACTTTCCTACCTAGATTATGAAATGGCATAGGACCAAATAGATACATATACAAGGAGGTATAAATACCTCACCGAGTCTTTGCTATCAAGGCTCTGGAAGGAGGTCCTGGTCTGCTTGCCATTTTGGCATGCTGAGCTGATACCCTCCTTGATGCACTTCACCTTAGGACCATTTCTCACTAAATCTTCGCTAAAGAGTTTTCCTATGGTCTTGTAATTCAGATGAGCTGGCCTCTTGTGCCATTGGATACAATGTAAAACTTTCTCATTTGCAACTAGGCATATAGGTGAGTCCTTACTCTCACAAACAAAATTGAGACAATAGACATTTCCTCTCCTAGTGCCTGTCAAGATGACCCTTTGGTCACTTGACCTCGTAATTTGGCACTCATCCTCGAGGAAAGAAATGTCATATCCAAGATCACATAGTTGGCTTATGCTTATAGGATTATGTTGCAAACCTTTCACATAAGCTACTTGTGTGATTGTGATTATGCCATTAGATATCTTACCAAACCCTTTAGTTACTCCTTTTTCTGAACCACCAAAGATGACATTGGGTCCATTTTCAACTAGAGTGTACTCCTTCAGCATGATCCTTGTTCCAGTCTTGTGCCTGGAACATCCACTGTCCAAGTACTATATAGGGGTATGGCTACTTGGACTTACTTGCAACAAATAAATCATCTTTCCTTAGGACCCCAATTTTTATTGGGTCCTAGGTGCAGGTTAGACTGAAATTGAACATACCTACCTATAGCTCTTCTGACAGGTAAGCTGGCATTATCTCTCTGGACACTCTTATTGTGCCAGCAATCAACAGCATAGTGGCCCACTTTGCCACATCACTAGCACTCATAAATATTGTACATTCTTTTACGGGCTGGCTTAACAGCATTACTGTTAGTAGCTCTCAGTCCAGCTGGTACAACAACCTTTTTCTTAAGTCTTCTAGCCACAACATTATTTGGGATATGTCTGGCAGCAGAGGTACTAGGGATATCTTGGACCCTATCAGCAACTGCCTTCTTTTCAGAGTGCAAGCTCCTGATAGCTTCAGATATACCCAAGTCTAGTATGCTGACAGACTTTCCTTTAGTTTGATTGTGGACAGGAAGACTTTGAGAATGGGCTACAACTTTATTTTTGAGTGTTTGGGATGGTACACCAAACCCAAATGGTCCAAGATGGGCCATTTGAATTTCTTCATGAGCTGACTTATAGACACTAGCAACCTTGCCATTCATGACACCATACTCCCAGTGACCATGAATGCTCTCATGGTTATACCTGTTAGATTGTAGTACCACTTTCCTGAAAGGAATTGGAGGCTTGGAGGCTAGTGGTTGCATTGGAGCTTTGCCCTTCCTTTTGGAATAGGCAGCTCTAGTTCTCCCTTTGAAGCCTAACCCCTTCTTACCCTTTTGGGAGGAGAAGGAATCAATCAAAGGCAATACTGAATGGGGTTTTGAGAACTTAGCCACTAGATTCTTCTCCTTTTGGAGTTTACCTTTAAGATTCCTAATGTGGTTATTTTGTAAGGTGATTGTGTCCATCTAAAAAACAGTGATGTTTTTCAGCTTGATGACTTCATTTATCTTCAGGTTCAGCATGTTTGTTGAGTTTGAAACAGCCAGCTTCAGAGAGGCAATCTCCTCAGCCTATTTGTTTGGATAGGAGCCTGCTTCTCTTCAGTGCTTGCAGGAGTTCACCATAATCAACAATCAATTGATTGACATCTCCTTAATATTCAGAAGCATCTTCATCTCTTGATGCAGATGCTTCTGACTCTGGACTAGTTACATAATCTGACACTGAAGGTGTAGAATGTACCTTATTAGGGCTAGGCTGCTCCTGGCTGGGTCCTTCCTCAGTTAAAGCCATCAACTAAAGGAATTGGCTGTCTTCTACCCCTTCTTTAGACCTGGAAGAATCATCAGCTTCTCCAGTAATAACTACCAACATCTCTAAGATGTCTGCCTCTATAGATTCTTCTTCAGTAGAAAATAGCCCAATGTAAGCTTCAGCTTCATCTTCTTTTTCTGACTCTGATGATGAGGAGTCAGTCAAACTCTTTTGCTTCTTAGCAATAAAGAATTTCTCCTTCTTGACCTTCTGCTAACGATTCTTCTTTTCTCCAACACCTTCTCTTTTGACAGGGCAGTCAGCTATGGCATGCCCTGACTTGCTGCAACAATAACATTCCACTTTAGAAGAAGTATGTTTACTTGGTTTAGAGCCATACCTGTCCTCTTTAGAGGATTTCTTCTTGCCCTTGTAGTAATCTTCCTTGTGATAAGAAGAAGAGGATGGTCTGCTTCTCCAGTGCTTCTTCTTCATAAACTTCTGAAATTGCCTAAAAAAGACAGCAAATCTTCATCAGAAATGTGGCAGTCTGATGTGCTGGTTTTTGATCTCTTTGAGTCAGATTCAACATCTTCTCCTTGGTGGAGAAGGAGTCTTTCTCCTGTTCTTCCTTGTGGCTTCATCTTTGAAGGCAACTTACTTGTCTTTGATTGTAGACTTGCTAATTTTCTCCTCCTCCTTTCTGGCAGTCAGCTGCATTTCATAAGACAGCAGTTTTCCAAACAGGGTTGGTGGTGGAGTGTCTGCAAGTCTGGCCACTTCTTTGATAACACAGATTTTTGTGTCCTAGTCTTTAGTTAAAGACCTGAGGAACTTGTCATTCAATTCATAAGTGATCAAGATTTTGCCATATGTCATCAACAAATTAACAATTCTGAAAAACTTCTCATAGCACTCAGCTATGCCATCTGACTTATTATGCCTGAAGCTTTCATACTTCTGATTGAGTATGGACTTCCTGTATTCCCTCACTTCTCCAGTACCCTCCATTTAGACAACTAGTATGTCCCATATCTCCTTAGATATCTTGCAGTGGACTAGGTTTTGGAAGGTTGAGTCATCTATGACACTAACGATAATGTTTTATGCCCTCTTATCCAATGTAGCTAAGATGATTTCATCTTTAGTCATCTTAGAATACTTCTTTGGAGTTTGTAGATTTGCATCAAGGAATGATGTCTTCATTGGGATGAAGGGTCCTTCTTGTACTGTGATGTATATCCTAGGATCAGATGCTTCCATGAAAAGTGTGACCCTTTCTTTCTAGATGCCAAAAGTCTCCTTCCTGCAGAGAGGAAGTTTCATGGATCCAAGTTCTTTGTGATTCTCATTTGAACCCATTTTAGCCCTCTAATAGCTGCCCCTGGAGATCAACTCAGACTGTTAAGTCTATCTTGAGCAACCTCCCTCTGATACCACTTGAAAGTCTTGATTTCAAGAACAACTAAACACTCAGAGGGGGGGGGGGGGTGGTGAATAGGTCTAATTTAAAAATTCTTGGCAGCTTATACATTATCTGAATATAGTAATCACATCACACACAGCAATCACAGTAAACACAATAATCACAGTACACACAACACAATACACAATGATTTATAGTGGTTCCCCAATTGATGGGTACATCCAATTTCCCCCTTCGCCTATCCAGCAATGAGCTAGATTCGACCAATCTTCCTTTCACTTTCTTAGATCCTCAAATCTTACAGCTCAGAGCCTAACTGTCTCTTACAACTCAGGCGCAAGCCCTACCACTCAGATCTCTAAGATCCTATAGCTCAAGTTCTTCCCAAGAACTCTATCTCAGAGTGAATCCACACTCCTACAGCTCAAGCAATCCTGCCCTACCTCAGCCTTTATAACAACATGCTTACAACTCAGGCCTTAGCCTTACCACTCAGATTCAAAATGAATCTTATATAGAATTAATCAATAAAATTTAATTACAGACAACAGAGGAAAGTCTCTGGGTCTGTCTACCTGGACTGAGCAGATTTCAGCCCTAACTTTGTCTTCACATCAACAAGATGATTCAACAATCTTGAAAGGATGCCCGACTTATTCTTGAAGCAACTATTAGATCAATCTGCTTCTCCTTCAGGAAAGTCTCCCGATCTGGACTGAGTAATTATCAGCCCTTCCTTCTTCTTCTTTGATCCAGTGAATTGATCTTTAGATTCTGGCTCGACTTGGATCGAAAAGATAACTTCAGCTAGGGCACGCCTATGCTGATTCGTATTCCTCATAAAATTACTCCGAACTTGCTATAGCAGATGATGATTGCAACAGCTTACTTAGAAGTCCTTCTGATTTGAACTTGAAGTTCTTGGCTTCTACAACAATGGCGGATGAAGACGACAACTCCGCTTCTCATTTTCTCAGAAAATTAATCAGTAAACTTAATTCAAAAAACTTAATTAGATCTCGATCACTTCTTTTATTTATAAGCCTGTCTGAATAATGAGATGATCGACACGTGTCTCAGTTTTAACGGTGGTTAAAACCTCAACTTTATGAACTTGAGATCCACTGTAGACTGACGATGACGTTAATGTCGATTTGCATCGAATCTTAACTTTGTTACTTTGCTGAGTCAACATCCTTTTGGACTTAGACAAAATCAATTAACATTTCTGAAATTCTGCGTTAGACAAATTCTTAACTTAGTTCGACGAAACCTGAGCTCAGCTCGTCAAAACAGTGAATCTGAGATCGACGAATTCTCTCAGCTGAGTTCTTCCTTCAGGTGAAAGCTGAGTTCGACGAAATCTGAACTCCGCTCGACGAAATTCTGATAGCTGATTTCTTCTTACATTAGAAAGTTGTGTTCGACGAAATTTTAATGCTGAGTTCAACGAAATCTTCTCCTTACAGCTAAAAAGCTGTGTTCGACGAAATCTTTTTCTTACAGCTAAAAAATTGGGTTCGATGATTATGAACTCCATTCTACGAAATCTGAATTGCGTTCGACGAAAGCTAAGCTCAGCTTGACGAATGGTAGTCTCAGCAGTTCTGGACTTAGAAATTTCTTCATCTCTTGGTAGATGGCGTTGAGTGTGTTGACCTCACTCAACGCTATTTTTCCTTAAGCCCATTCTTCAACTATCTATCTGATGGAGTTGAGTGAGCTGACCTCACTCAACGATTCTAGACTTAGCTGATTTTCTATATTCTTCACAGTAAGGCTAGACTCAGAGCCATTTCACTTGGCATTGAGTGTGTGAGCTTCACTCAACACTACTTCACTTAGTTTAACTTTTTGTCTCCTTAAGCTTTGGCGTTGACAGGCTTAGCATGGCGTTGAATGATGAAGCTTCACTCAACGCTTCTGGACTTAGTCAAAATTTTGGCTTCCACTGCTTATGCTTTGACAGGATAACCTTGTCTCAACGGTTCTGGCCATATGGCGTTGAGTGAGTTGAGCTCACTCAATGCTTTTGGACTTAGCCAGATTTCTGCCTTTGCAATTCTATCAGCTTTGAATGCCTGCCTTCTCTCAATGCTATTATCTGAATGACGTTGAGTGAGCTTGCTTCACTCAACGCTTTTTGACTTAAGGCATTTTTCTGACTTTCAAGCCTATCACCTTGAGTCCACCTGTCATTATCTCTTTAACAAGCTATCCAATCATTATGACAAAGACTAACCTGTATACATGAACTAAAAAACACATCAAATACAACTATGTCTATCTCATTGACATGTTTGACATCATCAAATCAGGGCCATTGGGATCAATGGACCAAACAGTCTACCCCTGCACCTGATCACCATTTCTAGGTGAGGGCCTTGGAGAATTCTCTTATTCTCCATCATCATTTTTATCTAAACTAAAACTAACTTGTGCTTCAGAATTACTAGAAGAATCTTCTTCTACCACCACATCTTTCTTCTTTTTCTCTTTCTCCTTTTTAACCACACGTGATTCTTTGGATAGGACTCTATCCCACTTGGCTAATATCCTCATGTCAATTCTTCTCATATGGTTAATTTTAGATCCAAGCTTTAGGTTGAGGCTGTCAGGAATGACATGAACCAGATATGGACTAAGAATTCTCCCCATGTTAGGTTTCTTGATACTTTATGCTATTTTATCAAACACCACTCTGCTCCAGTTTGTCTTGAGTTTGAATATTACTCTTGTCATAAGCTCAAACATTTGAGCAGATATCCTTTCATGTGCTCCTGTTTTACACAGCAGCACCTTCCCAATTATTTCTGATAGGAATTTTCCTTGAGAATTCATACACTTTCTGGTGCTTCAAACCTTAGTCATTTGAGCCAAGCCACACCACACTAATGCTTCAGTAGTCCTGGTGGTGTCAATTTTATCTTCCTGATCGATTCTTGGTATTTGAAAGATCCTTGCCAGCTTTTTGGTTGTGAGTTTAACCTTAGCTCCATTTACTTTTGACTTTAACTTTACTGATTTTGAATCCAGTACAACATTTGAGAAGAACTCTGAAACTTCACATTTCCAGATCTTTGATGGTTCTGAGAGTAGATATTCTAGACCCGCCTCAGTGATTAGGTCAATGACGTTCCTAATTTCATCTTGTGCTGAGACAAATCCATTGCGCATGAGTTCATAACCTTTATTGATGTTGTCGTCATTCTTGGGAGCCATTGGAGAGAAGAAATTGAGAGAAAAGATTGACGACTAAAGGAATTCTTGGTCTTGACACTCAGGGATCAAACGTTCAAGAGATCAATAAAGCGTAGTTTGACTTATATTTTCACACCCTATTAATAGTCTAAACTTTCCTGAAGACGAAAGGGCACGCTGCATTTAGACCATTCTAAATTTTTTGGGTAAAAACCTAGTGTCGACATAGGATAACTAGTATGTCGAGATGTGTTGACTTAAGTCGACACAAGGATTATGTCTCTCGACACATACCTTAGGGTCTCGACACCCTTATGTCTTGACACTAATTTTAGTGTCTCAACACTTTACTACCTATAATGTCGACACACTTACTGGTATCTCGACACTTATACAATTATTTCGACACAAATTCTGGTGTCTTGACACAATTTTTGACTTAGTCAAAATATTATTTTCTGAATAGTAAGTTCATGACTTTTATGATGTCTTAATTATTTATTTAGGTTGGTAGACTTTGTTACTTAACTTATACAAGTTGAACAGTTTTTTTTTAATTTTTAGGTACCAATTAAAATGGTTAATCTATGATTAACATAGCTAGTTCAAACTTGAAGAAATTGAACTTGTTTTCATCTAAGGGTTTTGTGAATATATCAACAATTTGACTTTCAATTGGAGTATAATGTAAACTGATATTGCCTTTCTCAACATTTTTTCTAAGAAAGTGATATCTGATTTCTATGTGTTTGGTTCTACTATGAGAAACATGATTATTAGCAATTGAGATTGCACTAGTAGAATCACAATACATAATAGATTTACTTAGCTGTACACTGTAGTCCATGAGTTGATGCTGAATCAATAGTAACTGTGCACATTAGCTCCTAACTGATATATACTCAGACTCAGCTGTAGAAATAGCTACACTAGTTTGCTTCTTACTGCTCCAACTGATGAGTCTTCTCCCCAAAAATTGACAAGTTCCTGATGTACTCTTTCTATCTTCTTTACAACCTGCAAACACTGCATCAGTGTATCCAGTTAGATCAAAATCCCCATTCCTAGGATACCAAAGCCAAAGATTGGGTGTGCCCTTTAGATAACTCAGTATTCTTTTAACAGCTGTATAATGAGACTCTTTGGGGGAATGCTTGGTATCTAGCACAGACACATGTTGAAAATATGATATTTGGTCTACTAGCTGTCAAGTAAAGGAGTGATCCAATGATGCCTCTATACAAGGATTCATCCACTAGTTTCCCAGGTTCATCCTTATGTAGTGACACTGAGGAACCCATTGGGGTTCTCATGGTAGAAGAATTTTCCATACCATACTTCTTAATCAACTCTTTAGTGAACTTAGACTGAGAGATGGATATACCATCTTCAGATTGTCTAACTTGGAATCCCAAGAAGAACTTTAGCTCACCCATGTTGCTCATTTCAAACTTGCCATGCATAAGCTAGGCAAATTTTCTACATAGCAACTCATTAGTAGACCCAAAAATGATGTCATCTACATAAATCTGGACTAGGAACTTGAACCTTTGATGTTCCTTAGGAATAGTATCTTATCTATCTTTCCCCTAGGGAACTTGTTCTCTATGAGAAAGGTAGATAGGGTCTCATACCAGGCTCTAGGTGCCTGTTTTAACCCATACAAAGCTTTATGTAATCTGAAGACATAAGAGCTAAGTTTAGGATTAACAAAATTTGGTGGCTATTCTACATAGACCTCTTCCATCAATGTACCATTTAGGAATGCAGATTTAACATCCATCTGGTAGACTTTATATCCTTTGAAAGCTACATGAGCTAAAAATAATCTAATGGCTTCTAGCCTAGCTACAAGTGCAAAGGTTTGGTCAAAGTCTATTCCTTTCTCTTGTCTATATCCCTTAGCCACAAGTCTTGCTTGGTTTTTAACTATAACTCCATTCTCATATAATTTATTCCTATATATCCACTTTGTTTCTATGACATTGTGATTTCTAGGTCTAGGAACTAGACTCCAGACCTTACAGAACCTCATTATGAAGTCTACTCCTAGTAGTCACTCTTAGCCTGACATCACCTATTATTTAATCAATAAGATGATCTCTAAGGTGTCTAACTGCTACAAGCAGAATCCTACCATCACCTAGTTCTTCAGATGGAGACGGATGAATATCTTCCTCCCCCTGGCCAATGACTGTGTCTTCTATAGGAATTATAACATTGTTTCTATTCTCTAATTCTATATCAGATGAATCTCCTATATTTAATGTTACAATCTTAGAGTCAATATCTCTTAGACTAGAATTGTTAGACAGTTTTGTATGTAAGACATAAGTTTCATCAAACACAACTTTAATAGATTCTTCTATCACTCGATGTTTCAAGTTATAGATCCTATATGCCTTGCTATGATTACTATAGCCTACCAAAATACCTTCATAGGACTTCTCTGAAAACTTAGTTAGATATGTCTTCCCATTGTCTAAGACATAACACTTAATCCCAAAGATTTTGAAATAGGACAGACTTGGTTTTCTGCCTTTCATTAGTTCATAGGGAGTCTTATTGTGACTTTTGTTTATCAAGGCCCAATTCTGAACATAACAAGCAGTGTTTACAGTCTTAGCCCATAAATATTCTGTGAGAGATGTGTCACTTAGCATTATTCTAGCAGCCTCAATAAGAGTTCTATTTCTCCTCTCAGCAACCCCATTTTGCTGGGGTGTTCTAGGAGAGGAGAATTCCTAAATAATCCCTAGTTCTTTACAAAAATTTGTCATTCTTTCAGATTGAAATTCTGTGCCATGGTCACTTCTGAACTTGACCATAGAACAACCCTTTTCATTTTGAATTTATTTGACAAAATCGGCAAGAATGTCCATCGTTTCAGACGTTCTCCTTAAGAAGAATACCCAAGCAAATCTAGAGTGATCATCTACAATCACAAAGGTGTAAGACTTCCTACCTAAACTAAGAATTTGCATAGGACCAAATAGATCCATATGAAGTAAGTATAGACACCTCTCAGTGTCTTTGGACTGAATGCTCTTAAAGGAGACTTTTGTCTATTTGCATCTTTGACAAGCAAAACACATGCCTTCTTTGGAGTATATTAGTTGGGGACCATTTCTAACTAAGTCCATAGAAAACAACTTGCTCATAGCTTTATAATTTAAGTGAGCTAGCCTCTTGTGCCATTGCACACACAAAGAGTCTTTCTCACTTGCTACTAGGCATACAAGAGAATTCTCATTTATGCTTAAGAAATTTAGATAATCGATGTTCCACTCTTAGTGCCTGACAAGATGATCTCTTGATCACTTGCATTCCTTATCAGACACTTATCATTGTGGAATATGATTTCAAAACCTATATCACAAAGCTGACTTATGCTTATCAGATTGTTGTTCAATCCTTCCACATAAGCAACTTTTGTGATTGTCACTAGACCATTAGAAATGTTACCATATCCCTTGGTGAGTCCTTTTTTCTGAACCTCTAAAGATTTCTTTTGGTCCATCCTTTACTAAAGCATAGTCTCTTAGCAAACTTCTTGTTCAAGTCATGTGCCTGGAACAACCACTGTCTAAGTACCATATTGGTATTTCTGTGGTACTTGGATCCACCTACAATCACAGAATTAATTAACCTTAGGCACCCAAAAAGTTTTGGGGCCTTGGTTCCTGTTAGATTTAATTGTGTGAAGCATAACAGGCTTTCTGAACAGATGTGTCTGTGACTTAAATGAGGGTGCTGTTGGATTGTACCAACAATCTAGGGCAAAATGCCCAACCTTCCCACAACACCAACATTCAAATTTGTTATATCTTCTCTTAGGCTGCACCTTTGAATTTGTACTTCTGGGCAGCTTAGAGTTGATATTCATATTCTATGGTAGTGATGCAATATTAACACCCTTACCTTTCAGGTCTAAGTGCTGTGCATTGTGACTAGATCCAAGAATTCCTTGGCTCCTTGGATTGATCACTCCTTATGGTGGTTTGAGGGCCTTATTGCCATTAGATTTTTATCCTTTTTAGCAAGACTCTTTATTGACCTTGCTAGTGGTGCACTCAGAACTCATATGTCCAGGAACACATGATCCCTTGCATCTGTTAGAAGTCAGATTCTTGGTTGGTTTCTTAGCTGGATCCATAGGGGCTTTACCCTTAGGTTCAGATTTCTTATTGATATTATTGTCTTCAATATATCCTACACCACTTCTAAATGGTGCAGAAAATGTATTAATAATAGGTTGCACAGACTTAGGTCTTGAGAACTGTTTCAAGAGTTGTCTTTCCTGAAGAAGCTTTGCTTCCAGATCCTTGACAGTCTTAGCTTGTTCTGCAATAATCTCAGCCTGACTATCTATTTTATTGGTCACGTCTATGAGCTTTAGTTTTCGAAGGTCCAACTTAATGTTGACCCTCTACAACTGTAGAGGTACTGTTCTCAAAGACTCTAGTTCTTTGGCTTGTTCCTTTACAAGCTCTTTGATTGTTATCAAAGCCTTCAACAACTTCCCATATATGCCAATGAGTGTTGAAATCTGCTTTAGAAAGTGATCCATGTTCACTATTATTAGAAGAATGTTGACATGATTCATTCTCTAATGCTGTTCTAGAGCCTGAGGCTAAACTAGTAGTAAGAGGTTTTATCTTGGCAGGATTTAAATAATCCTGATTTTCTTCTTCTATTAGGGTCATCAGCCCTTGATCTGTATAGTCTTCACTATCACTGGATGACAGTGTGGTTCTTCTTATGTTGCTGGCCTCCTCAATGGTCATTAAACCCAAAAGAGTCTCCTCCTCTTTTGGTTTAGTTGAATCTGTCTCACTATCTGAAAGAGTGGACTGTTTCTTGGCCAAGAGTCTTTTGTCAAACTTATTATGCTGTTCAATCTTCCAATTTTTAGACTTTTTATCCTTCCTTTTTACTGGGCAGTCAACAATGACATGCCCTTTCCTGTTACAGTAATAACAAACAAGATTAGTCTTAATGTGTTTATTCTGAGAAGAACCATACCTGTCCCCAAATTTCTCTTTCCTGGGTTTCTCTGAATGATCTTTCTTCTTGTGAGAAGAGTCTCCAGCTGGACCCTTATAGCTACCCTGCCTTCTTCTCCTTAACATCTTCTTGAATTGTCTTGAGAAGAGTGATAGTTCTTCTTCAGTCATGTCCCCTACTAATGAGCAAGATTCTGTGCATTCTGAGACTGCATCTTATCTTCCCGAGGGAGCAGATTTCTCCCTGACTTTTCTGGATGCCTCAGCCTTTAGGGCCAAAGACTTTTCTCTGTTGAGTGCTCTTGCTGAGTCTTCTTCAGACTTCCTGAGATTCAGCTGTAGCTCATGAGACAACAGCTTGCCAAATAGAACCTGGGGGGGGGGGTCAATATTGGCAAAGTTGCCCATTTCTCTAATAGCACAAATCTTGATGTCCCATTCCTTATTCAAGGACCTCAAGAACTTGTCATTGAGTTCATAATTGGTGAACTTCCTGCCATATATTCTCAGGTTGTTCACTATTCTGAAATATTTCTCAAAGCTCTCTACCACTGTATCTTTCTTGTCTTGCCTGAAGGCTTCATACTACTGTTTAATAGAGATTTTCTGTCATCTCTAACCTTATCAGTGCCTTCCATATATTCTGAGCCCTCTTGAACATAGAGGACAGAATTATCTCATCCTTGTCCATTTCCATGTAGGTCTTTGGTGTCTTTATGTTGGCATCAAGAACTGACACTTTCATGGGTATGAAAGGTCCTTCCAATACAGAGATGTATAATCTTGGATCTACAGCCTCCATGAATAGTCTAACTCTTTCCTTCCAAATCCCAAAGTTTTCTTTAGAGCAGACTGGGAGTTTGATTGAATTGTTTTCTCTTTGAGCCGTGATTTATTCTCAGTTAATCCTTAGCATACTCACTAGGCTCTTATACCTTTACAGTGAACCTTCAATCTGATACCAATTGTAAAGTGTTTATTTAGGATAGTGAGTGACCTAGAGGTGGGTGAATAGGTCCAATTCAACTCTTGACTACTTTAAATCATAGAATTTCTTAGTATGTTTATCAATACAACAACAATATTCAAGAACACAGATGATCTACTGATTACAACATATATCTAAATAAACATTCACAACACAATTCACAGCACAACACAGAGTAATTTTATAGTGGTTCCCCAATTTTTGGGTACATCCACTTTTCCCCTTCTCCTATCTAGTAATGAACTAGATTTAGCCAAACTTCTTCTTTCTTTTCCTCAGATCCTCAGATCTTACACCTCAGAACCCAGCTGGTTTTTATAACTCAGACAATGCAATGTCCTACCTCAGATCTTTAAGATCCTACAACTCAGATTCCTCTCCAAGAATCCTACCTCAGAGTGCACCTCCACTCTTACTCCTCAGGAAAACTCTTGCCATACAACCTCAGAACCTTCCAATTCCTACAGCTCAGAGAAATGGCCCCTTCTCCTACCTAGGCACATAGCCCCACCTCAACCTTTATAATATAGGCTTATAACTCAGAGAAATTAATCTCCTACCCTTAGATCTACAAATAGATTTTACAAAATAAAAATATCAAAAGGAATATTTTGTTTTGAAATGTCACCTAGAAAGAAAGAGATTGGTGACATCTTCTTGATCAGATCTTGATGTGTAAACTTTTACCATAATCCTTGCTGTGTAGAAAAAGATCCAACCCTTCTTAGCTTTTTCAAAGCTTCTTGAAGGAGAAGTTAGGGTTGAACTTGGCTGGTGAAGTTAGAAGTTGATCCTCGATCTGCTTCCTATCCACCTTCAGAATTCTATAGAATTGTTCTAACAGCTTTGAGGAGAAGAGTGAGAGTTACTACTATGTTTCTGTCAAGTTGATCAACTTATATAGGCTTTGGAAAGATTGACCGGCTGCCCCGATTAATCCACTGACATCTGACAGTTCTAACAATAGTCAGAACTTTAGGCTTTGAATTCTGGACTTAGAAGAAAATTCTATCTTCGAGAACTTTTGCATGAAGTGTTGACTCTTCTATACTTTGATTGTGTTGACACCAGTCCTAGGTGTTGACACTTCTCTTATAGGGATGTTGACACAAATCAGTGTGTGTCGACACTACTGGCTTCTTATCTCGACACAACTTATGTGAAATGTGTCGACACTAGTCCTGAGTGTCGACACAGTTGATTTCTTGTATGACGGTGTCGACCCAAGTCCTTAGTGTCGACACAGCTTTCATTCAGTCTCGACATAACTTGTGTAAAGTGTGTCGACACTAGTCCTGAGTGTTGACATAGTTGCTTTCTTATTTCACGGTGTCGACCGAAGTCCTGGGTATCGATGGTGATCGCTTTTTGCGCTAGAGAAAAGAGAGCCGAACTAGCAATCCATCTAGGCAAGTATACCTATCGAACTATAGCTAATGGACAAAAGTGTCATAATGAATTCCGGGAACCGTCGAGTAATCTTACTCACACGAAAAACTATTATCTTATCGAAGGATGGTTTGAGGGTTAAGAGAAAACTAATTGCGAATAAGGAAAGAAAAATTGCGCTAAAGAGATAACTACTTGTAGTTAGAATAAAAAGCTATTAAAAGCGATCAAAACGATGGGTTGAAATGATGAAATGGAAAAGCACTCGATCGAGAATCACCTCGACAAAAGCTGATTAAAAATGCGATAAAAACCTAAACTTAATAGGGTAAAGGTCCTTGACCGTGGAGGTTCCCAAAGCTTGAACACGCTTCTCTCGAAGTTGAGCCCAACTGAGTTTAGGAAGGTCAGACCAAACTCTCGTCCAAATCAGAGGCCTAAAGCTCGCTTTACGCATTGAACCCCACTATTGGATTTCACTCCAATCCGGGAGATTTGGACGTCTGCCTCTCTCGAGGGGTGCGTGCAACTCTCTTTACTCTTGAGTGTTCACTTCAAACTACGAGCCTTTCGGCTAGCTAAGAGTGAAAACAAGGATTGAAATTATATATCAATGATATAACTCCAAATATGAATAATCAAGAGTAAATCGAAGGCATAAACCCTAAAAATAAAAAGTAAATTTAAAGCATCATAACTTAATCAACTCGAACCTCGGATCATCAAGATCAAGTATAAGGAAGATTAGTTAATCATGGAGAAGTGAGGGAGGAGAGATGAGTAGAAGGACATTAAGAACACAAAGTAAACAAAGGGCACTTTATATTAATGATAAGAGAGAACTACAACTTGAAAGAAAGGATTACACTTGCATGGAATAAAAACCTAAACTAGCATTACATTTAGCAAATAAAGCAATTACAAAAACAATGACAAAAGATCACACTAAGCTAGGGATAAGAAAGACAAAAAATGAGAAAAAGAGAGAGAGAGAGAGAGAGAGAGAGAGAGAGAGAACATGAAAAATACTAAGAAACAAACAGGCAACACCTCCCCTCTCAACCAAAACTTCTTGCTGGACACAAGGGGGAGGACTGAATTTATAAAAATGTTCACGGGTTGGTCACGCCCTCTGTCACGCCCAGGGAGGGAGTGTCAGGGGGCGTGATATGTACGGGGTTGACCTCGGGCTTTGAATTATGGCGGGAATGATGATTGCTTCTGTACAATTATAGACACGCCCTGGGCCACGCCCGTGTAGGAGGGGCATGTAAGGCACGCCAAGTCTCAATCATTGGTCAGAAATCCGCCAGTCGTCGAAAAAGGTGGAACACGCCCCAGGGACACGCCCGTGTAGAGGGGCGTGTCAGTATTGTTGACGTGCAGTAACGAAAAATCTTTAAATATGGCAGCAGGCTTCGGGATGAGGGTGACACGCCCAGAGACATGCCCAGGGAGGGCGTATAAGGGGGGCGTGTCAGGTGTTTTTCTCGGGATTTGAGTTCTGGCATCAACCTTCCTCAGGATCAGGTTACACGCCCTGTGACACGCTTAGGGAGGGTGTGCCAGGTCATTTTTGGCCAAAAGCTCTAAAAACTTGCAAAAAGAGAAGAAAACATTAGTGACAATAATATATACAAAAAGAGGCCAACAAATAAGCTTACAGGCCATGATTTGTGTATTAAAAGTCAGAAAATACCATTATAGCTTAGAATACAAAACGTATTATCAAATTCCCCCAAGCTTAAGCTTCGCTTGTCCCCAAGCAAAGATATAAAAACTAGCTAACATAAAAAGTGACTAATCAAAAAGTTCTAATTATGCTTACACAAGTACTATGCGAAATTCTAAGTAGGGAGAAGGTGAAACGTAAACCTAAAAAAATTACTTAAACATGGTTTAACAATTTATAAACTTTATTAACGAAAATAAATCATCCAAAATTTTAACAAAATTCTTTAAATAAATTTAAGCAAAGCAACAAAATGAATAAAACGCATTGAGTTGTTACTAGATCCAAGCAACACATTATGACTATATCAATTAAATAAAAAAAAATCTAAATTTAAATCCAAAACAAATACTGATTTACTTTTCTTCTTTACTTAGCTAATAAATAAAATTCAAAAGCATGAATTAAAAGGAATTATTAGGACTGAAACGTTTGGTTTAGGATTATGATTAGGAGTGGAATTCAAAGATAAACAAGGAGGCTTAAAAACACAATAAACCAAAACAAAGAGTTTCAAAATTTTTATAAATAAAATATTTTTCTTTCCTTTTCTTTTTCATTTTTTTTCAAAACAAAGGCCATAATTAATATTTCTTTTCAATTTGAAATTGGCCAAACAAAAGTAAACACTTCTTTTGAGCATACTTTTTTCAAAAAGATCTCCAAATATATCATAAAAAACCCTATCATAATCATGAATTTTTTTTAATGAAACTCAAAAAGGTTAGTGTGATTAGATAGGTTGGAAAATTTTAGCTTTGGTGAAAATGAAATGATAAGTGGAGCTATCAAATGAAATTGGAAAAAGGCACAAAAAGCGGCTAACTCGGGGTAAAATTTTTTAGGTTGGCAAGAAGGCTCAAACGAAATCAAAAACAGCCTAAATCATTTTCATGCTTCTAAATTTATCTAAAACATAGTTTTGAAAAATTTCAAAAAGCAAGTCCTAGATAATAAAAGAAGATTAAAGAAATTATCTTAAAAATAGAAATAATAGGCGCCTTGGATCGTTCACATCTACTACGCTAATCAAAAGTCGACATTATTAAAATTATCCAAAAATGAAAAGGAAAATAGCGGATGAGATATTTTTTAGAAAGTAAAGAAGATAAAGAACGAAAACCATAATAAAAATGCGAGTTTTAGAAAAACATTTCACGTTAACGTGCTACCGTGAATTAGAAACACAGCATGACCAACATTTTACTTGTGAAAGATAATTAAAAAAATGATTAGAAATATTATAATTAGCTGAGTTGCTTATATGAGATTTTGAGAAAAACAAAACAAAAGGCAAGGGGTACTATTGAAATACCAAAATCCATTTAAACGATTAAAGTAAAAACAAATAGCATAAATTTTTCTGTTTTTTTTTATTTTGAAATATTTTCTATTTTTTTGGATTTTTAAGATATATAAATAAAATAAAGACAAGAGAAGGAGGAAATCCTCCCCCAAGCTTAAAATGGACATTGCCCTCAATGGAGAAAGGAGGGGAAGGAGAGAGAAATTAAAATAGAAATGAAAGTACAGAATTGAAAAACAGGCACTTCCCCGGATTTATGCGCCGCGAATGTTGATTGATGCCGCTCCCCTATGCCTGCACTTTGGATCTTGTTGAATTGTCTTCTTTGGACTTCGTGATGGATTCAACAGTGTTGGAGCAGGCGATTATAGAAGCTTCAGCTTGTCGGAGCCGTCCGGGGCAAAAAGTGGAAAATAAAGAAAATAAAAGAGTAACTTGGGTTGCCTTCCAAGAGCGCCCTTTGTTTAAAACGTTGTTTGAGCTCGACGCAACAAAATAATATTGTCCAAAAGATTATTGTCCAAAATAATAATAATATCCAAAATAATATTTGAAGTTTTTAACAAATAAAAAGTCTTAAATTATCCAAAATTCAGATCATGTAGAATAACATTAATATAGTTCGGACTGACATCATCATCACCAGAAAAATAGAGTATAATACGCTGCCCATTTAATTTGAAATCGCCCTTATCAGGGTGTGAAATTAAAACGGTATCATATGGAAAAACTTGTTTAACAGAAAATCGCCTAGACCAACGAGACTTTAACTTTCCAGGAAATAAACGTAAACAAGAATTATAAAGAAGAACTTGGTCGCCCGGCTTGAAGGTTTTTAGGTTCCTTAGGTTCTTGTCGTGAAATCATTTCATCCGCTCTTTATAAACTTTGTTATTCTCGTAAGTGTAAGAGCGCCACTCGTCGAGCTCGTTAAGTTGAAATTTTCTAAGGTCGCCGACAGAGTGGGGATCGAAATTTAAAAATCGCAAGGCCCAAAAAGCGCAGTGTTCTAATTCTACGGGTAAATGGCACGATTTTCCATAAACCAACCGATATGGCGTACATCCGAGGGCGGTTTTGTACGCTGTTCGGAAGGCCCATAGAGCATCGTCTAATTTGGTTGACCAGTCTTTTCTAGAGGTCGAAACAGTCTTTTCAAAAATTCTTTTTATCTCTCTGTTCACTACTTCTACTTGTTCGTTAGTTTGGTGGTGGTAGACAGTTGAAAGCTTATGTGTAATGCCGTATTTAATAAGAATTTTTGAAAATTGCGCGTTACAAAAGTGTGAACCCTTATCGCTAATGATGGCTCGCGGCGTACTGAATCGAGAAAATAATTTTTTTAAAAAGCGTAATTATTACTCGGGAGTCGTTAGTAGGAAGAGCTTGGGCTTTAGCCCATCGCGAAGCATAATTGACGGCAACTAAGATGTATTTGTTCCCGAAGCTAGAAGGAAGAGGGCCAACAAAATCAATTCCCCAGAGGTCGAAAATTTCGCACTCGAGGAAATAATTTTGCGGCATTTAATTTTTATTAGAAATATTTCCCAACCATTAACAACTATCACACCTACTCACAATGGCTTGTGAAAGAAGGGAGTTATTCAGATCTACTCTAGAGGGGGGGGGGGGGGGTAAATAGAGTGTTTAAAACTTTTGGCTGTTTTATGCTATTCTATCAGAGTTAAAATAGGTGATACCAATAATTAAATAAATAAAAGAAAACTAGAGAGCTATTTTAAATATCACAGCAAGTAGCAAGAATAATAAGAGAAAGAGCAACCAGACGACACAAGAAATTATAGTTGTTCCCCAAATCTGGGTACATCCACTCTTCTACCACCCTGGTAGGAATCACTTTCAGGTTTTTTATCAGGTGACTGCCACCAAGAAATATCTATTTCTAGGAAGATATTGCAACCCTTCTAGCTTTTGATCAGGTGCCGGAAAACCACTTGAAGTCTTTTGATTAGGAGACCTCACAACCAGGAATTACTTTTGAAGGGAGTAAGAACCCTATACACAGAGGGGGGAAAGAAAGAGTTGAGTTGTCTCTACAGGCTTCCTGGATGAACACTTGTATGAAGAACTGAAAGCTGTTCTTTTTTTTGCTGTCTTGTGTTCTCTAACAAAATCTGTCTATGTCCTCTGCATAATAATTCTCTATGTCTTTTATTCTCTGAGTCTTAATGCTTTGAATAATTCCAAACTAAATTTGAAATGGCACACATTGATTGACTGCAGGAATCCTGGGAACTCGTACAACGACTATAAGAGAATTAACTCATTTCCCTAACTGTCCCGAGAGTGGCTGTATAATAACTCTGTGAATACCAGTAATAAATGCTTGCCAAGGAACGACTATATTCAGAGAATATATGCATTAATCACTCAGAGTCATATAAGCAATATAATAATCAGTCAATAAGGAAAACAATAACTGCAGGAAATAAAATGTTGATCTGGCAGTAATCGTCGATCTGGTCCTGAGATCGTCGAACTCAAACATCCTCTATTGTCGAGCTGAGCCCTGTGAACGTTGACCTGAAAATCTGCCTTCCAAACTGGGCTTCAAGATCGTCGAACTGAGATGGTTAATCGTCGATCTCTATGCTGAAAGTAGATCAGAGATCGTCGAACTAAGTTCAGCGATCGTCGATCTCAGCACTTAGAGATTTAACTCTGAGATCGTCGAATGCAGAACGAAGATCGTTGAACTGTCTTCAGAGATCGTCGAATGACTTTTCTGCCTTGTTCAGTCTCTGCTGTCTTCTAAGTCTCTGATGTCTTGGTATTGTCTCACTTAGTTGTTGACCTAATTGACACCTAAGACACTAGACTAGACCCTGGCTATACAATGTGGGTCTTACTTAGCCTAGATTAGTGAACCTAGCCCAAATACAAACTAGGGATCCAACAATCTCCCCCTATTTGGGTGAGGTCACTAAGAAAAAAAAAAGAATACAACAACAAAACTAAACAAGCATATCTGTCATGAATGATAAGAAAAATTCAACAGATATTTACAATAAGAGATATAGACACAAAAAGAAAACAGTACTAAGACTTTCCAGAAGCTGGCTTAGTAAATTCAATTCTTCTTTTTGGATCTACTGCTTGCTATCTTGCCATTTTCATATCAGCTTCACCAAGAACTTTTATGGATGCTGCTCTGGGAACAATTGCCTCAAAGTGAACCTGCATATAGGCATTAACATCAAAAACATTCTTATCAATATCAAATAGTTCAAACTCTCTCTCCCTGTACTTGGACATTGTTGAAAATTGAGAAGGATCAGCTCCTTCTTTTCTAGCTTTGTCTATCTGGGAGAGAGCAATCAATTCATGAAACCTAGCCATCCTGAAGTTTGGATCTAGCTTAGGTTCATACTGTGAAGAATCTTCTTTTGAATCAAGAGAGATCTTTAGATGCTTCCTGTGCCTGATTGACTGTTCTTGGATTTTTTTTTTCTGTTGCTGTATGCTGAGACTGACTGTCATGGAGATTTGGAGGAGGTCTAACTTCACTGAACTTTCTAAGAATTCTGAATCTCTTGCTAGAATTTCAACTAACTTCTCTGTCAGCCTGATCATGCTGTCTACCTCTTCTTCTTGAATAACACTTAGAGTAAGACCTGGATGGTCTACTGTAAGAGTGAGGGGCATAAGAACTCTACTGCTGGGAGGAGGTAGCAGTCCTAGAAGCAATATTCTCACTAGGACCTGCTGAAGGAGGAGGAGTAGGAGGTGGATCCTTCTTGAAAACTTTGACAGGAGAGGAACCAGTCTTTCTCCTTTTCTTTTGAGCCTTCATCTCATTCTTGGAAAATCTCATCCAGTGAGGAGTAGTTGATGTGAGAGTAATATTATGCCTGATGAAGTAAGGAATGTCATCTTGAGGATTAGACTTAGGCACTTCCTTCACTGGAGCTTTTATTTTCTTTGTCACTTTCTTCTTCTTGCTGACATCCGGATCTGAGTCTGAATCTGAATCTATATCTAAATCATTATCAGATAAGCCTAGTGGAATATCATACAAATCATCAATCTCTTTGATAACTGAAAGTTCTTCAGCTACATCAGCAACTATAACTTCATCCAAGTCTGGGACTGGAGAAGTAGAACAGACATAGGTTGGAGGAGAGAAAGTCTTGGGCTCTGAAATCGCAAAATCTGGCATACTGATAAGCTCAGCCTCTGGAGCTGTAGAGAGCTCAGGCACTAGAGCTGAAAGACTCTGAAGAAGCTGATGTAAAATATCAGTGCTCACTGGAGCAGTATAACATACAATATCTGTACAATATGGAGGAATTCCAAAATAAGGAATTGTGCTAAAAGAGAGATCAAAAAGATCCAAGATAGCAGACAATTCTCCTGAAGGATGTATAATATGACCAACAGAAAGAGTTTCTACTTCCAAAGAATCCAAAGAATCATCTGTCAGAAATGTTTCAAGCTTTGTATCTTTTAACACTGTATCCTCAAGCTCTGTATCTATCAAAACTGTATCTATAATCTCTGTATCTGCAACTGCCAAAACTGTAACTGCTGGAGGAGGAGGGAATTCTTCACTGGACATCTCCCCCTGCCTGGTTACAGTATTGTCTGCTGCCAGGCCCCTAGATGAAGAAGGGCCAGAGAAAGAGGCAACAAAAGAATTGAAAGAGGCTAGTAGAGGTACAATGGCATCCTCTACAATGGTTTTGATGATAGGGGTGAGGAGAGCAATGAGAGAAGATGGGTCAGATGATGTGGATGATAGGGAATAAGTAGAATGTGCACAAGCTTTACAAATGGTGGAAATGGTAGGTTGAGTGGTTGATTCAGGGATAACCATTTGTTTTGGATGGGGGGAAGGAGGGGAAGGTTCTTGAGATTCATGAGATAGTAAAAGAGTTGGAGAAAGGGAAGGTGAAGGAGTTGGTGTTGAAAAGTTAAGATCAAAGGTTGGTGAGGTTTGGATAGAAATGTTAGTGGTAGGGATCTCTTTTAGATAATTTGGTAGAGGGGATAGTGGAGGAGGAGATATTGGAGGAGGGATTGGAGGAGGAGTTGATGGATGTGAAAAGGGAGAAGTTTGTCTGGCTAGGGGTGGAGAAATAGGTCTAGCTGGGGATGAAAGAGGAGGATGTGGAATCTCTAGCTCATCTTCCCTAGGGTGAGGAGTGACTGAAACGGTCTGTGTCTTCAGAAGCCCTGTGGGTGGAGGGAGCTCTGGAGGGCTTTGAGATAGTCCTCTCCCACTTTCCAAAGAGAACTGGGGTCAGCCTCTTGGAAGCATTGATGAAGGTTGTTGGGGATGTCAATAGCTCAGGGCATTTTTCAGTGAGAAAAATCCCTAGAATCCTGCCAAGTGAGACCTCTCTCTTATTTGTCTTCTTCTTAATCAACTCAAATAAGGTTTCAGCCCAATTTATTGCCTTCTGATTAACCAAGGCACTCATCAAAAGAAATTGGTGCCTGGATATGTTAGTATTGGCAGTGTGCTTCCCAAGTAGCACTTTACCCACAATATTTGCCAAGAACTTGTATTGAGGGGACAAGTTCTTTTTCAGAAGCTTGCTAGAGTTTGCATCAGCATGACTAGTTCTGGCAAGCATGGCAACAAATTCTTCTTTATCCAAATCAATATCAACTTCTCCATTAACAAAACCAAAAATTTCAGTAAGAACGATAGGGGTTAGACTTACCGCCTGTCTAGAAATAGTTCTTACCAACGACTGTTCGTCTGATGATGAAGTATAAGCCCATTCCTTGATTTCTGTCACTAGCCCATTCCCTGAGTCTGACCTTCCACAACCGCCACTAGGGACTGAATCTGGTCCTGCATCTCTACCATTTGTATGCTCATGGCATTGCTACTCTGCCGCAGGCTCTCGATCACCGCGTCATTCTGAGCTCCAGATGACTCACCCTCAGACAGGGGAGTCGATCTAGTCGAAGGACGTCTTGCCATACTAAAATCATAACAACACTAGTTAGATCCTATTACAACAGCTAGAACCAACTACAAGTACAGACAATACATATATAGATATAACTTAAAGCTGCTAAACTTGCTCTGGGAGTTTATCTTTTTACAAAAAATGATGTTATGCCCTAACCTAGGATTGTTAACCACCACCATGCTAATTCATGTGCCTAGATCGGGAATGCATGACTTTATATTACTTTTGACTTGAAAGCTTATGTGTGTATATATGTCATCCTGCCAGTCTTTAGCTTTACACGTTGTGCTTATGCAATGTTATGCTATGCATGATTGTGCTATGCATTCTAAAAAGGCCCTAATGCATGTTATGAGCGGCGTACACATGAAAATGTTATGCATCCCATACTACATAACATTCACATGCAATGAAAAAGAAAACGTGCTAGACGCAGCAATGTGGTGAGGTTATGCATCCCATACTACATAACCCTCATATGTTTCCCCTATGGTGGATCCATATACGAACACATATTATGCATCCCATACTACATAATATGCCCCGTATACTTCATGTTATGCTATGAGTGTAGTGTTCGTGCTTTTGCCAAGATGTGCTGATGATATATCGGTGTGTGAATGACATGATGCTGAACTACTAAAGCAATCAAAGGAAGGTTGCCCGACTAACTTGTCAAGCAACCTCCCTCTGATACCAACTGTCACAACCCGCATTTTCTCCGAATTTAGGAATTATCAGAGTATGAGAAAACACGCGTCATGATGCCACGTCGAGCAGGGGATAACTGTTGACGCTCAGGCAAAACCATCTACTAACTTTAAGAAAGAATTTCATGAGTTTAATGATTAGAAAAATCAGTTATATTTAAGAGGCCGTATCCCTCAGCTCAGTGGATCACCTAGTCCACAGTTTAAAACTATACTTTACGCTGCGAAAAATACTTTATTCAGGTTTGACTTCCTAAGGAGTGCATAAGTGCCCCAAGAGGACAGCTTATGCTATGCAAGACTCTACATTTATTTTATATTATATATAAGAAAACGAACTTTATACGTTGTTTGGGAAAATAGTGATTTTAGTTTTATAAAATATGCTGATCATGCGATATACTCATAATAATAGTTGTAGTTTTAAAATAACTAGCAACCTAGCATAAATCCTCCACAGAGCAAGTAGACTATCTCCAGAAAATGGTAGCAGCAAAAAGTAATATATCTAGTATGAGGTTAAAAACTACCAGTGGGCGCCAACAACCTGACACGAACCCACTGGCAAATATGTATGTCTGTAAGAAAAGTACAGAAAAACTACCTCACTAATAAGGCAACAGGATCTCCAAAGTCCAAGAGACCACCAGCAACACCACCACAACCTAGCCACAAAACTGGCTACTGCTCAGAACCTGAGGCATTCAAAAGGAGAAAGAATACCTCAGCAAGCAAAATAAGGAAAAACTGCATAAAGTGTCAACCAGGGAATAAATGAAAGAGGAAAACACACAGCAGTAAAAGTCACAACTGCCCAAAGCAAGACAACAAGAAATGTACAACGTGCGAGGAAACAACATTAACCCTACCCAGAAACTACATCCTGCAGAGTCTACTAAGCTACCAAGAGCCCAAAGTGCTGCAATCTACCAAGGAAGAAACTTCTAACACCCTAAGCTGTGGGAGATGGTAGTAGCAAAGACAAACAACATGGATCCGTGTTAGAGGCAAACTCAGTCCCCCAACCACCATTTCCAAGCCAACAAGCTCAAGGGTCTACATGTGAAAAACACAAGGGACCTTCCACCCCCTTGCCCAGCCCGTACCTGGAGCAAGATAGAAGAATAAGGGTGGCCTTGCCTAAATTACACAACACCTCCCCCATGAAGAGCTTCAAACCACCACTACTAACCACGGCCCACGATTCGGCCTTAAGGAAAGAAAAACATGGCCGACAAGAAAACTCAAAATGTAATAAAGGAATTCACTCGGGAACGAAAATCGAGGTAGTGGAAAAGTGTTGAAATGACTCAACACAGCTTAGCGTTGAGTGGGACCCACTCAACGCCTACCTAGACCTTTGCGTTGAGTGAGCTAGCCTCACTCAGCGCCAGAACAAGCATGGCGTTGAGTGAAGTTCACTCACTCAAAGCCTCCAGCAAGAAAAACTCTGGCGTTGAGTGAGCTAGCCTCACTCAACGCCAAAACAGGCATGGCGTTGAGTGAGGTACACTCACTCAACGCCCTGGTACTAAACCATAATTAGAGAAAGTGGCATTGAGTGAGCTGGCCTCACTCAACGCCAAAACAGCAATGGCGTTGAGTGAAGCTCACTCACTCAACGCCCTTACACTTAGCCGCAAAAGAGAACTATGGCGTTGAGTGAGTCCACCTCACTCAATGCCAAACCAGCAATGGCGTTGAGTGAGGTTAACTGACTCAACGCCCTGGCACTTAGCCGCAAAAGAGAACTACGACGTTGAGTGAGTCCACCTCACTCAACGCCAAACTAGCAATGGCATTGAGTGCGGTTAACTCACTCAACGCCCTGGACACTTAGCCGCAAATAGGCAATTCTGCGGCGTTGAGTGAGCTGACCTCACTCAACGCAAAAACAGCAATGGCATTGAGTGAGGTCGTCTCACTCAACGCCAGAAGTTCTGGCCGCGAAGAAGGGCTGTGGCGTTGAGTGAGTCTGCCTCACTCAACGCTAAAGAAGAAATGGCGTTGAGTGAGGTCAACTCTCTCAACGCCACGAGACTTGGCCGCAAACTTGCCTTCGGCGTTGAGTGAGGCCACCTCACTCAACGCCAAACCAGGAATGGCGTTGAGTGAGGTCAACTCACTCAACGCCAAAGTACTTAGCCTCAGAAAAGGTTATGGCGTT
The DNA here is from genome assembly GCA_039513925.1 of Platanthera zijinensis. NCBI lineage: Eukaryota > Viridiplantae > Streptophyta > Magnoliopsida > Asparagales > Orchidaceae > Platanthera > Platanthera zijinensis. Next base: position 161,488,521 of record CM077092.1, read on the forward strand.
GAGTGAGCACACCTCACTCAATGCCAAAGTACTTGGCTGCACAGAAGCGACGGCGTTGAGTGAGTCCACCTCACTCAATGCCAAAAACGAAATGGCGTTGAGTGAGGTCGACTCACTCAACGCCAAAACAGTTAGCTTCTCAGGAAAACTGCGGCGTTGAGTGAGCTTGCCTCACTCAACGCCAAAACAGAAATGGCATTGAGTGAGGTCGACTCACTCAACGCAAAAGTACTTAGCCGCTAGCAGGGGCTGTGGCGTTGAGTGAGTCCACCTCACTCAATGCCACAGTACTTAGAAATATTCTGACTGGCTACAGCTGCGGCGTTGAGTGTATGCACCACACTCAACGCCAAATCCGCAAAGGCTTTGAGTGTTTGAACCACACTCAACGCCGGCCAGACAGAACTCAAAAAGGCTCTTACCAACAACACAGCAGGCACCCCCTTCTCTCTCTCTCTCGGCTTCACCTGCAAGCCACCAACCAGACAGCAATCTGGAATAAACTAATGGCATTACACCGGCGGGTTGAGCACCAACAGCACAAAGAAGGGGGCTCATGGGAGAATCTAAGACAATTCAGCAAGAAAAAGAGAACATGCTTGGCTTCTACCCTAGGGCTAACCGGGAAATTTCAACATTCAAGAAAACAACAATGGCAAGGGCAAGAACACCACTTGACTCGATTTCCGGCAAAGATTGGATGGCTTTCCCTCCTCTTACTTGGCACTAGCAGCAGCAGCACCTAAAACATACTCCCGTACATTAATGGTGGAAAAACCTTAAGACCGAAATCCCAAATCTCCTAAAAAACTCTACAAAAATTGAATATCTTACCGTCGAAACGTAGATCTGAGCGATAGCAAGACAATGCCGCTTTCGGAATCGAAATCCGTCCATGAACACTCCCAGAATCACCGTCCAAAAGCTAGGGCAGCCCGTCGTTCCGCCTCTGATTTCCGCGAAACAGGAACAACAATTTTCTTTTGGTCTTGGGAAGAAGGAGGAAGGAGACGTGGGCCCGCCACTTCTTAATAAGGCTTTTATAACTGCTTAGCCATGTCGGTTCAGCCTAACTGCAGCCCAGCCGCCGGTTCACTCAGCTTAAAAATCAAATTTCAAATTTGATTTTACTAATAGCACACCCAAAACGACGCGAAAACCGAACTACCTCGGAATTCGACGAAATTCGCACCGTAGCTAAATACCCACGCTACGAACACAACGGCGAAGTCGAAATTAACTTTTGATGAACAGAACTCAAGTTATAATCTTCTAAAGCCAAAACACAAGTATCCCCCAAGAGGCCACACCGGGTCACCCAAAACGACTCGGCTTGCTAGGGAGACCTTGCCCATAGGCTACAAAATAGGCCACTCAGTTCTAAGGAGCTAAACCACACTCCACAAATGGCACAAGCCACGAAAACGCGTCACCGTAACGCCAAACGAGAATAAAATAGTCGCAAAAAAAATCAGGGGCGTTACACTCGATGCCTCATATTATATGACGTCGAGTGAACTACCTCCACACAATGCCTGTGGACTTAGAAGAATTTGAGTCTTTCTAGCATCCTTCCTTGATATTTGGCATTTAGTGAACTGGCTTCACTCGACCCCTGTGGACTTAAAGACAAATTTCTATCTCCCCACCTTCCTTCCTTGTGACCACCAGTCACAATCACTTAGACAACCTGTCTAAACTTGTTCCAAGGAACATCCTATACATAATGAACTTGAACAACATCAAATACAATTATGTTCTTAGTATTGATTGCGATGCCTCTTCAAATCTAGGGAACATTGATGGACATATTCCCAACAACAACCGAAGCATGAAGACTCATCAAAGTTTCACGGCCGTAATCGAAGGCTGTCAAGCCTTATCCGAGCTTAGACTTTGACTACCATCTTGAGTCCAGAAGAGTTGTCACCTTCTTCCACTTTACCCGTCTTATCAATCATTAACCTTCGATCAGGTCCTTCACCAGAGAACTCTCCGAGTGCAGCGAGAAATCTCTCGAAACGGGGCTTGGAAGCTTGCGGATGATAGAGGAGGCCAAGAGAATCTCCTAGCTTTTGATCTTTAAGAGGAGTATTGCTGAAAGGCCTCACGAAGGTGCAAGGCAATGGAGCGGCAGAAAGGGGCGAACTAGAGCTCTCTGCACGGGAAAAATGGAAAGGTTCTGGAATAGGGCGAAGTCTTACGACATAAATAGTAAACAGTCAAAAAATAAGGCACGCATAGTCGAACGCACGATTGTGCGAGTATCGTGCGATAATAACATCACAGAACTCCCCCAGCCTGATATAGCAGGAGATCGTATGTTTTTGATCATGCATGAGCAAAACACCCCGTGCGAGAAAAAATCACACGGCTAGCAACATAATAAAGAAGATCAGGAAAAACAGGAAGATCGTGTGTTTTCCTTCGCGCACGGTTGAACCTAACCGTCCGTGAAGAAAATACGTGGGAATAATACATAAAATTTTAGACAAAAAGACGAGGTCCCTCGATTTGGTCACGTATGGGCAAAACAGCCCATGTGCAAGCAAATTGCACGACCCGGGACATATCACAAAAAAAAACAGACTTATAGGCATCACACAGTTGAATTCAAATGTGCACAAAGAAAAACGCACGACTGCACGATTCCTATAGGAAAGACTAGAGCAACAACATGGATCTGCTACCCACACAACTACATCACAGCCTGGAGCAGACCTCCAACACACATAAACATTAGAGAAAATGACATTAAAACAAGTTGGGGAGCACCATGTCTTACCCCCAACAAAAGTGCAAAATTGCACACCACAAAGAACTTAAATTGTTCACCTAACGTGAAAGTGTGTACAAGTGAAATACAAGTAAATAAAGACTAAAGTGTAATGCACATAAGTGAAATCTATCCCAGATGAGTCCAAAAAACACTATATATCGGACTCATCACACCTCTGGACTTAACCATTTACTCGTCCCGAGTAAATCATCTCTCAGCGGAAAGAAAAAGGACTATCTGGCTTAGTAATTGCAAATGTGGGGTAGCATGCGAAGTGACATACTCATGCTCACAGAAAAGCAGTAGAAGAAATTTCTAATTATACATATTAGTATATAAATTTCTATGAGAGTATTTATATATTAATTCTACTCAAAATTTGAAACACTATGAATCATCTTGTCACGCGTAGGAAGAAAGTAGACTAAACAATGAGTTGAGCATTGCCAAAGACCAAGGCTCAAGATAACCTCAAAAAAAATCCATCAATGTTGGTGACCATAAGCTCACTCGTTCACACTCTCTCCACGACACTGGTTTGACTCGAATGTACAAATCAATAGGACTTTAGGTTTAGAATGGGGCTTGGGTTTAGGTGAGGTATACAAATGATAAAAAGGATGGCTTGAGCATTAAACCCAAATGAGCTAACACAAAACACTATCCTCACGCCACAATAACTCCACATCAAAAAGATTTTCAATTTAGCCCTTTCATTTCACACTTTTTATATTTCACTTTTTATCAATTTTCATTTCTATATTTTTCCACAATAAAAGTTTTTTCATCATATTTTCAATAAAGCACATCCACGTATCCACAACATAATCTCCACATCAACACCCCAATCACGAAGATAAAAAATATAACTAGAGCTCAAATTTAGGTGTGCGACTATGATTGACTTTTAGAATTTGGTGATATAATTATGGAGCTAAATCAAAGTATGGGTAGGAACAATGGGGCTAGTGAGGATAGAACAATAAAAATTGTACAAAAGCTCAACCAGGCGTAAATGATAGCCAACATCACACTCGCGTGCTTAACTAACCGTATACCCATGCTTTAAGAGTAGCTGGGAGCAAATAGTCAATGTAAAAAAGGAAAGAACGTGAAAGCTAATAAGATAATTTTGTAACGTGGAAAATCCCCTAAATACATAAAAACCATGTTTTCAGGACCATTTCGGCCAAACTTTCACTATTCTTCTTTGAGTTATATAATGCTTTGAAGAGAACTCAAGGGCAACATACTGCCTCTCGTTACACTTGTTTAAGGAGAGTGAGGGGAGGCTCTGAGGGTTAAAGTCCATCACTCATAAAGCTAAGTACTTCTTATGTAGAGGGGATTGCTGGGCTTCGGAATCTTCAATTGCTGCCTGGAGGTTGGAGGGGCACACTCTGCGCGTCTTCAGGTCAACTACTTGTCTCTTGTTGTATGTAGTGGAGTCTATGCTGAGAGCTTGTTATTTACTAGAGGACTTGCCACCGACTGGATGGTTTGTTGTTGACTAGAGGGCGCAATGTGCGCTAAGCATGATTAATGCATGTGAAAGTGCATGCGAGGTGGAACATGCGTGGAGCGTGATGGGCGCCGAGTGGGATGCGTGCAGAAATACTCGAAGAAGAATGCAGATCTTCAAATGATCTTTGAAGACACTCAAAAATCTTCGAAAGATTCTTTGAAGACACCAGGAGTTTATCAAGGGAGCTCTCATGTGTGCATAGAGGAGAAGATCCCAAGAGAAGAAGATGGAATGAAGAAGAGCCATGAGGTCTTATTTATAGTCTCCAGAGGTAGTTATGGAAGTTACATGGTTATCCGCAGACCATAACCACCATATGTGTTATTTGTAGACCACTTAATTATACTTTTTGTCACGTATTCTAAAGTGGTTCACTATACGCACACCTATTATAAATTTGGCTATGTGCACCTTCATAATGGTTGGTCATGCGGGGAAGTTACGCGATGATGAAATGGTGGAGGTCGAGCGGTGATGATTGGGCGATGGAGGACTGTCCGACACTGACAAAGGTGTAAACCAGCGGCAGAACCCGACCGATGAGGGAAAGTCGATGGAGAGGTCTATGAGATAACCGAGGAGAGCGATAATGGTGCTCGATAGGGAGGCTGAGCGATCAACAGAGCGAGAACGACCGTGCAATGATCAGAAGGCCCCCCGTGCTGAGGGAGTGTCTGGCTAGAGGTTCGGCCGCCTGCTCAGATCTGCGGCCCCCTGCGGCCGTCCGACCACATGGCCCTAGGTGGTGGCCGAAGAGGGTCTCCCGGCCAAGCACACGAAGCGCGTGGTCACGCAACTTGGCGGTGGCGGCAGGTTGGGTGGCTAGTCGCGGCCCTTGCGGCCACACGCGAAGGGTCAGTAACGTCCATTGCAGCCACATGGTGAGGGATGATCGTAGTGTGTACGAAGGCCCATCGTGGCCCTTTCTGGTCAGCGCATTGTTGGCGGGCCATGCTGCGGTGGCGATGGCAGCCAACCAAGGGGCCGACCACAAAACTACACTGCCACACACTCAAAGAGCTGATGAGTCCAATATTTTTATTGTTTTTCGGACTCATCTGGGCTATATTTCACTTATGTGCACTACACTTTTAGTCTTTATTTGCTTGTATTTAACTTGTACACACTTTCATGCTAAGTGCATTATTTAGGCTCATTGTGGTGTGCAATTACACACTTTTGTTAGGGTAAGCACATGGTACTCCCTAGCTTGTTTTTATGACATTTTTCCTTATTATTTATGTGTGCTGGAGATATGCTTTAGGCTGTGATGTTGATGTGCAGGTGGGCAGATACCCATTGATGCTCTGGTCTTTCCTATAGGAATCATATGGTCATGCCTTTTTGTGTGCATGGTTGAATCCAACCGTATGATGCCTATAGCTCTGTTTTTTGGTGATTTGTCCTAGGCGTTCAATTTGCTCTTGCACGGGTTATTTTTCCCGTATGTGACAAAATCGCACGACCTCATATTTTTGTCCAAAATTTTCTATATTTATTTCCAGTGCATTTTCTTCACGCCTGGTTGGATTCAAATGTTCGTGAATGAAAACACACGATCTTCCTATTTTGCCTGATTTTTAGTGTTCTGTCGCTAACCACACGATTTGTTCTCACATGGACTGTTTTGACCGTGTGTAATAAAAAACATACGGTCTTCTGATGTATCATGCTAGGGGAATTATGCGTTGTTATTATTGTATGTTGCATGCACAGTCGTACATTCGACCGCGTGTACCTTATTTTCGGACTGTTTACTATTTAAGCCACATGACTTCGCCCTATTTTAGAACCTCTCCATTTTTTCCTGTGCAGAGAGCTCCAATTCGCCCCTTTTTACGGTCCATCACCTCCCAACTTTGTGAGGTCTTCCGGCTATATTCCTCTTGAAGATCAAAGGCTACGAGATTCTCTTGGCCTCCTCCATAATCCACAAGCTTCCAAGCCCCATTTCGAGGGATTTCTCGTTGCACTCAGAGATTTCTCCGGTGAAGAACGTGATCGAAGGTTATTGACGGAGAAGACAGGTAAAGTGGAAGAAGGTGACATCTCTTCTGGACCCCGGACTACAGTCGAAGACTAAGCTCGAAGGAGGCCCAGTAACCCTCGATTTCGACTGTGAATCTTTGATGGGTTTTTGTGCTTCGGTTGTGTTCTTCCCTCCTCTTTGATTAGACTAAACATCTGTTTGATTTGTTGGATGTTTGGTTATGATTATGTAAACCCTAATTTAAATTTATTGTTAGCTTTCATGTCCAGGTGATTGCTTTTTGGTATATACTTTGTGGTTTAAGATTGAGTTGTATGGTGCAGAGATACCTCTCATGCTAGTGATATATTCCCAACGGGAGATGGTGGCTCTAGTTCTCATGGCTCAATGTATCGTGCACCGACATCGTATGGTACCTCATATACTATGCCTAAGACCTATGAATACTCTGCTATGACACATGTATAAATTTTGAATTCTTCTCTAGCAATATTCGAACCGAAGAAAAATTCAAAACAATGCCAGTTTTTTAGAGCATGGACCACACTCTGAAGGATTGTGCATAATGTCAACAATTCTCTCTTATTATAGCCTATGGGGAGTGATAGCAGGATCACCTTCACAGATGAAACCTATAGGGTCCATTGATCCCAATGGACCTGATTTGATGATGTCAAACATGTCAATGAGATAGACATAGTTGTATTTGATGTATGTTTAAGTTTATGCATATAGGTTAGTCTTTTTCATAATGATTGGACAGCTTGTTCAAGAGACAATAATAGGTGGACTCAAGGTGATAGGATGGAAAGTCAGAAAAATACCTAAGTCCAAAAGTGATGAGTGAAGCAAGCTCAATCAATGCCATTCAACTAATAGCGCTGAGAGAAGGCAGGCGGTCAAAGCTGATAGAATTGCAAATGCAGACATCTGGCTAAGTCCAAAAGCGTTGAGTGAGCTCAACTCACTCAATGCCATATGGCCAGAACCGTTGAGACAAGGTTATCCTGTCAAAGATTAAGCAGTGGAAGCTAGAATTTTGACTAAGTCTAGAAGCGTTGAGTGAAGCTTCGTCACTCAACGCTATGATAAGCCTGTCAATGACAAAGCTTAAGGAGACAGAAAGTTCAACTAAGTGAAGTAGCGTTGAGTGAAGCTCACTCACTCAATGCCAAGTGAAATGGATCTGAGTCTAGCCTTACTGTGAAGAATCCAGAAAATTAGCTAAGTCCAGAATCATTGAATGAGGTCAGCTCACTCAACGCTATCAGGCAGATAACTAAAGAATGGGCTAAAGGGAAAATAGCGTTGAGTGAGGTCAACACACTCAATGCTCTCAATGCCATCTAGCCAGAGCTGAAGAAATTTCTAAGTCCAGAACTGCTGAGACTACCATTCGTCGAGCTGAGATTAGCTTTCATCGAACGCAATTCAGATTTCGTGGAACGGAGTTCAGAATCGCCGAACCCAGTTTTTTAGCTATAAGAAGAAGATTTCATCGAACACAACTTTTTAGATGTAAGGAGAAGATTTCGTCGAACTCAGCTTTCAAATTTTGTCGAACACAACTTTCTCTTGTAAGAAGAAATCAGCTATCAGAATTTCGTCGAGCGGAGTTCATATTTCGTCGAACTCAGCTTTCACCTGAAGGAAGAACTCAGCTGTGAGAATTCATCGATCTCAGCTTTACTTTTTCGTCGAGCTGAGCTCAGGTTTCGTCGAACTGAGTTCAGATTTCGTCAAACGCAGAATTTCAGAAATGTTAGTTGATTTTGGTTAAGTCCAGAAGGATGCTGACTCTGCAAAGTCAATAAGTCAACAAAGTTAAGATTCGATGCAAATTGACATTAATGTCACCGTTAGTCTACAGTGGATCTTATGTTAATAAAGCTGAGGTTTTAACCACCATTAAAACTAAGACACGTGTCGATCATCTCATTAGTTTGACGGGAATATAAATATAAGGAGTAATCGAGATCTGAAAAAAAGTTTTTTCGAATTAAGTTTTCTAATTAATTTTCTGAGAAAACGAAAAGCGGAGTTGTCGTCTTCATCCTTCATTGTTGCAGAAGCCACAAACTTCAAGTTCAAATCAGAAGGGATTCTGAGTAAGCTGTTGCGATCATCATCTTATACAACAAGTTCAGAGTAATTATCTGAGGAAGATGAATCAGCCTAGGCATGCCCTAGCTGAAGTTATGATGTAGGCAACGGTGTTTGACACTATAACGACAAAGGGAATAACACGTACGCCTCTCTATTTCCACTATTACGCTCACACAATAACTAAACGCAGCACACTCACGAACAACGTTATCAACTATTACTAACGTATGGTAGCCACGCTGTTTTAAGATCGAACAAAAGACTATAGGTTGTCGTTCTCTCAAGCTAAAAGGACCCACCCAGTCCGAACGAGTGATGGTTGTACCAAAAGAGATCTACCAAAAAGTTCGGTTCGGAAATGGTAGATCTCTCCCAATAAAACGAAAGCGAGGCTCGCCAAACCTCTCGGAAAATTAAACAACTAGAAAGAACAACACATGCAATCGGAAAGATAAACCGCGAATGAAAAAACGATTCCAAAGTAACACAAAGGTATTCCACCAAATGAAAATCTAAAAAAAATAAGAATCACACAAGAGGTAGAAGATCTCGTTACCCAACCGGAATAGATGATTCCGGTTCACTTTCAAAAATCGTTCTTCCACGACTCCGCCAGAGTTTCGTCGACCGGAGAGAAAACTTGTCCGCTTCCTTTGCTTCACGCTGGGATGGAGGAAAACCACAAAGGGAGAAAACACCTTGATCTTGTTCTATTTCACTATGGAAAAGGGATGATTTTGGGGCTCTTGATGGAGGGGGTTGATCGGTTTTTTTTTTGGGTGAGGGGCAAGAGTTTGGATGAATATTGGAAAGGAGGAGGAGGAGGTAGAGAGGAGGGAAAGAAAGGGGGAGGCCGAATGTTTTGAGAGGAGGAGAGGAGAGGAGGAGGAGGAAACGAAGTTTCCAAGAGGGGGAGAGAGAGGAGGGGGGAATTCAAATTTTGAATTTTGGTTTTCAATTTTTCATTCTCTAAATAAAACCATGAAAGTTCATGCCTATATATAGGCTTTACAACATACCTTGGCTATATGCAACCCACATAAAGAAAATAAAAACAATACTAAATGTTTTAAACATTACATGATGAAAATAAAAATGCAAATAGAAATAAACTAAATAATGTTTAAAAGCCTTCATCTCATGTAGCTCCACATCATGTAGTCTTCATCTTCATCATGTAGGAGAACGCCGTCGCCGTCGCCGTCATCATCTTCAACATGTAGGAGAACGCCATCGCCATCACCGTCGCCGTCATCATCTTCAACATGTAGGAGAACGTCGTCGCCGTCGTCATCATCATCTTCAACTTTAATACGTTGGGGGTTGCCGCCATCAATCCTCCTCCGCTCAAAATAACTCATCACCGATGAGTTGGCATGGAGGTGCTGGCGCCGAAGAACATCATACAAAAGAACCATCGCCGAGTCCGGAATCCAAGGGTCACCGGAGATCGAGCGAGCACACCATCGTATCACATAATGCTGAATACCACCGCTTGGAGAGGAGAGAAAAACACCAAATATGAACCTGTCTAGCAAAAAGATTGTCCTGGGGAAACTGGGAAAAGCATTAGGCAAATAAAGAGGAAAAATTTCTTCATCAACAGTCAACGTACCTCCGTTGGAGACCAATGGAGAGAATGATCCAAGAACAAGCTCACCCCCAACCCAAATGAAAATATAGTGGCACCAAACATAGAGTTAGATATTTCAAAAGGTGGAAAAACACAATGCGTGAAATTGGAAACATTTAAACTAGGGGAATTACTCCATTCAGTGGTTAACTTCAACAGATATGTTGTTTCTCCTAATTGATTAAAAATCCGAAAAATACTAACTCGCCAAATCGCCAACGTTTCTATAGTGCCCAAAGGCATCCATTCTGGGATGAGACACACCAAGAGTAAACCGAAAACCTTATAGGGAGACACCCTCTTATGTAAGTTAGCGTTATATTGATAAGAAAATTTGTGTGTGAATAGCGTTTCCATATTGTGCTTATGTAAGATGAGAATGTGAGAGGCAAATACAAGTGCATATAGACTTATCATGAAAAATAGCAGTAACGGAACTACATAAGATGGAACCAAAGGAACTAAATATGGTGGCGCCAACGAAAAGTAATAGGGTGACACTAGCGGAACTACATATGGTGGCACCAACGGAACTAAATATGGTGGCGCCAACAGAAATAACTCTGGTGGCACCAGTGGAACTACTTTAGGAGGCACCAACCCAACGAGACCTGGTGGTACCAACAGAATGCGAACATGTGGCACAAACGGGGCTACATCCGGGGGTACTAGTAGAATGAAATCAGGTGGTACTAACTGAATGCAATCCGGTGGCACAAAAAATGGCCACATCATTAATGTACTCTCAAAGATTTGATTAGTTTTAGAAAGTCGAATGGACACCAAATTAATGAGACATTCATCATGACCAAACACGAAATCTATTATCACACTACGAGACATGTCCCAAGGAGGGTCCAGCATGGATGGTAAGATAACATGACTCAAATCAGTCAAAATAAATTCATGTTCGAAATGATTCGCTGGTCGGGTCAACATATTAGAAGGGAGAGTCGGTAATACTAAAACCGGGAGAGAGTTAAGATCACATTTAAATTCACGCAACGGAGTTAGCATCAGGGGACGCTCATTCGGGTCTACTTCTATATCGTCTTCCAAAAATATAACTCTCTCGTTAGGACATCCTTCCAACTCATAAGTCACGACATCAGTAGCAGTACAAATCTCACGAATGGGAGCATCGATAGATTCCGGAGGAGGGGCTAAGTCATACCCAATGTCAAAATACGGATTTATCGTCCAAGTAAAATCCTCCGGGTGCGAGCAATCAAAATCAACCGAAAAATCAAACAGAAGATTTTCCCTTACAGAAAACTCAACTGGCTCGTCATCACCTAACTCGCTATCAGAGAAACATTCGCCACAAGGTGACTCTATCAACTCACTAGATACTTCACCCAAATCAGACTCAGTAATGGTTTCAGAAAAATCGACTGATTCCTCAGATGTGAGCACTACAATATGTTTCGGACTAATAATAACCCGCTCGAGTCCTAACATTTCATCGCCTACATCACGAATGTGTAAGCTCTCAGCATAAGGTAATTCTTCTGACTCAGCCAGAATATCAATCAACTTAGATTCATCAAAAGACTCCACAACGGTCAAGGTGGATGGCCCCGAAATGTCATCGAAGGGGAGTGGAGATGATTCCTCAAAGGAGAAATCCTCATCCAGGTCACTAGGGTAACCAATCTCCTCAACGTCGCTACAATTCGTCAGTGATAATAGCCTCGTCTTCAATAACAGGCACAATCCTAATCACAGTCTCAGGCTCACTCATGATGATATGAACACTCTCACCCCACGGGCTCATGGCGTTCCTAGCAATCACGTCCATCGAACTAGTGATAAGGGTCCTAAGTTTCTCTTTTCCTTCATCGGTAGGTGCACATGTGCTCGAAATAGTCAGATCTTGGCGGAGCAAGGATCTAGCGTGAGACTTATAGTAACTCCTATAATCAGAAAACTGGGAACGGCAGTAGGGAGGATAATACTCGTCCGTTAATATATTCTTCATAATCTGCCAACTGACAAGGGAGTCGACGGAGGGCATCCCCAAACGTCTCTCTTCATTGAGCCAGAAGGTATAGGCTCGATCAAATAGTTGAAGTCTCGCAACGGGAATCCTGTGGGGATCCACAGTATGATATTGCTCAAAATAACGCTCCATATCGTTCACCCAACATAGAAACACTCGCGGTCCACCTAGCCCATCATATGTCGGAGCAGGAATCCTAACACGCCTAGAGGTGCGCGGTGGCGGTGCTACTTGACTAGCCTTTAGTTGAGCAACTAAAGTAGTAATTTCATCCATTATTGGGGAATGGACAAATTTCTCTACGTTCCTTTTGGGACCTATAGTTTTTCCTCGGGAGACGTTGACGTCATGGGCCATTTCAGAGGGAATCGGAGAGAACACTTAACCGGAATCAGTGCACATGCAAAGTAGAAAATAGCCTGGTCCTATTTATTTTCAAAGATAGATTTGTTCCCGCTAATATTTCAAAATAATATATAACTTTTTTTTGATATTCTTGTTGGCAAAATATGGAGATTATTAATTAAATTTTTTCTGATTTTTTTATTGCTGAACATAAAATTTAGCTGGCTATTGGCAGACCACAAAATTTTTTTTTGTAATTTTTTTACTCTGAGGCGTGCCTACAAAGTGCGTGACAATGTCCTAAAAATTGGGGGAGGGGTGCCAATTGGGAAATTGACATGAACCTCCCTCTGATACCAAATTGATGTAGGCAACAGTGTTTGACACTATAACGGCAAAGGGAATAACACGTACGCCTCTCTATTTCCACTATTAGGCTCACACAATAATTAAACGCAGCACACTCACGAACAACGTTATCAACTATTACTAACGTACGGTAGCCACGCCGTTTTAAGATCGAACAAACGACTATAGGTCGTCGTTCTCTCAAGCTAAAAGGACCCACCCGGTCCGAACGAGCGATGATTGTACCAAAAGAGATCTACCGAACAGTTCGGTTCGGAAATGGTAGATCTCTCCCAACAAAACGAAAGCGAGGCTCGCCAAACCTCTCGGAAAATTAAAAAACTAGAAAGAACAACACATGCAATCGGAAAGATAAACCGCGAACGAAAAAACGATTCCAAAGTAACACAAAGGTATTCCACCAAATGAAAATCTAAAAAAAATAAGAATCACACAAGAGGTAGAAGATCTCGTTACCCAACCGGAATAGATGATTCCGATTCACTTTCAAAAATCGTTCTTCCACGACTCCGCAGGAGTTTCGTCGACCGGAGAGAAAACTTGCCCGCTTCCTTTACTTCACGCTGGGATGGAGGAAAACCACAAAGGGAGAAAACACCTTGATCTTGTTCTATTTCACTATGGAAAAGGGATGATTTGTGGGCTCTTGATGGAGGGGGTTGATCGGTTTTTTTTTGGGTGAGGGGGAAGAGTTTGGACAAATATTGGAAAGGAGGAGGAGGAGGTAGAGAGGAGGGAAAGAAAGGGGGAGGCCGAATGTTTTGAGAGGAGGAGAGGAGAGGAGGAGGAGGAAACGAAGTTTCCAAGAGGGGGAGAGAGAGGAGGGGGGAATTCAAATTTTGAATTTTGGTTTTCAATTTTTCATTCTCTAAATAAAACCATGAAAGTTCATGCCTATATATAGGCTTTACAACATACCTTGGCTATATGCAACCCACATAAAGAAAATAAAAACAATACTAAATGTTTTAAACATTACATGATGAAAATAAAAATGCAAATAGAAATAAACTAAATAATGTTTAAAAGCCTTCATCTCATGTAGCTCCACATCATGTAGTCTTCATCTTCATCATGTAGGAGAACGCCGTCGCCGTCGCCGTCATCATCTTCAACATGTAGGAGAACGCCATCGCCGTCACCGTCGCCGTCATCATCTTCAACATGTAGGAGAACGCCGTCGCCGTCGTCATCATCATCTTCAACTTTAATACGTTGGGGGTTGTCGCCATCAAGTTATCTTCTCAATCCAAGCCGAGCCAGATCTAAAGATCATTCTGCTGGATCAAAGAAGAAGAAGGAAGGGCTGATAACTGCCCAGTCTAGATCAGGAGACATTCCTAAAGGACAAGCAGACTGATCTGCTAGTCAATTCCAAAATAAGTCGGGCAACAAATTCAAGATTGCCGTATCATCTTGTTGCTAGGAAGACAAAGTTAGGGTTGAAATCTGCACAGTCCAGGTAGACAAACACAGAGACTTTCCTCTATTGTCTGTAATTCATTTTTATTGATTAATTCTATGTAAGATTCATTTTGAATCTGAGTAGTAAGGCTAAGGCCTGAGGTGTAAGCCTGCAGTTATAAAGGCTGAGGTAGGGCAGGGATTGCTTGATTTGTAAGCCAGGTTATACAGGCTGAGGTAGGGCAGGATTGCCTGAGCTGTAGGAGTGTGGATTCACTCTAAGGTAGAGTTCTTGGGAAGAACTTGAGCTGTAGGATCTTTGTGATCTGAGTGGTTTGGATTGCGCCTGAGTTGTAGGAGCCAATTGGGCTTTGAGCCTTAATATCTGAGGATCTCAGAAAGTGGGAGGAAGTTTGGCCGAATCTAACTTATTGCTGGATAGGCGAAGGGGGGAAGTGAATGTACCCATTAATTGGGGAACCACTATAAATCACTTTGTACTGTGCTGTGTGTGCTGTGATTGCTATGTTTAAATAATTAAAAAGCTGCCAAGAGTTTTTAAATTAAACCTATTCATCCCACCTCTAGGTGTTTAGTTGTTCTTGAAATCAAGACTTTCAAGTGGTATCAGAGGGAGGTTGCTCAATAATAGACTTAACAGCCCGAGTTGATCTCCAGGGTAGTTATTAGAAGGCCAAAATGGGTTCAAGTGAAAATCATAAAGAACTTGGATCCATGAAACTTCCTCTCTGCAGGAAGGAGAATTTTGGAATTTGGAAAGAAAGGGCCAGACTTTTCATGGAAGTATCTGATCCTAGGATATACATCACAGTACAAGAAGGACCCTTCATCCAAATGAAGACATCAGTCCTTGATGCAAATCTGTAGACTCGAAAAAAGTATTCTGAGATAACTAAAGATGAAATCATCTTAGCTACATTGGATAAGAGGGCACAAAACATTATTGTTAGTGCCATAGATGACTTAACCTTCCAAAACCTAGTTCACTACAAGACATCTATGGAGATGTGGGACACACTTGTTGTCTACATGGAGGGGACTGAAGAAGTGAGGGAGGACATGAAGTCCATGCTAAATCAGGAGTATGAAAGCTTCATGCAAAATAAGTCAGATGGCATAGCTAAGAGCTATGAGAAGTTTTTCAGAATTTTTAATGAGCCGATGAAATATGGCAGAGTCTTCAACCCTTATGAATTGAATGATAAGTTCCTTAGGTCTTTAGCTAAATACTGGGACACAAAAATCAGTGCCATCAGATAAGTTGCCAGACTTGCAGACACTCCACCACCAACCCTGTTTGGAAAGATGCTGTCTTATGAAATGCAGCTGACTGCCAGAAAGGAGGAGGAGAAAATCAGCAAGTCTACAGTCAAAGATAAGTCAGTGGCCTTCATAGATGAAGCCACAAGGAAGAGCAGGATAAAGACTCCTTCTCCCCCAAGGAGAGATGTTGAATCTGACTCAGAAAGCTCAGAAACCAGCACATCAGACTGCCATATTTCTTATGAAGACTTTGCTGCCTTCTCTAGGCAATTTTAGAAGTTTATGAAGAAGAAGCACTGTAGAAGCAGGCCATCCTCTTCTTCTTATCCCAAGGAAGATTACTATAAGGACAAGAAGAAATCCTCTAAAGAGGACAGGTATGGCTCTAGACCAAGTAAACATACTTCTTCTAAAGTGGTACGTTATTGTTGCAGCAAGCTAGTGCATGTCATAGCTGACTGCCCAATCAAAAGAAAAGGTGCTGGAGAAAAGAAGGATCATCAGCAGAAGGGCAAGAAGGAGAAATCCTTTATTAATAAGAAGCAAAAGAGCTGGACTGACTCCTCATCATCAGAGTCAGAAAAAGAAGATGAAGCTGAAGCCTACATTAGGCTATTTTCTGCTGAAGAAGAATCTGTAGAGACAGACTTCTTAGAGATGTTGTCCGCTATTATTAGAGAAGCTGATGATGCAACCAGATCTAAAGAAGGAGAAGAAGTCAGCCATTGCTTTGGGTTGATGGCTTTGACTGAGGAAGGACCCAGCCAGGAGCAGTCTGGCCCTAGTAAGGTACATTCTACACCTTCTGTGTAAGATTTTGTAACTAGTCCAGAGTCAGAAGCATCTGAATCAAGAGATGAAGATTGTTCTGAATCTGAAGGAGTTGTCAATCAATTATTTGATGATTATGGTGAACTCCTGCAAGCACTGAAGAGAAGTAGGCTCCTAGCCAAAAAACATGCTGAGGAGATTGCCTCTTTGAAGCTGGCTGTTTCAGACTCAACAAACATGCTGAACCTGAAGATAAATGAAGTCAGCAAGCTGACAACATCACTGTTATTCAAATGGACACAATCACCTTAAAAAATAGCCACATTAGGAATCTTGAAGGTAAACTCCAAAAGGAGAAGGAGCTAGTGGCTAAGTTCTCAAAACTATGTTCAATATTGCCTTTGATTTATTCCTTCTCCTCCCAAAAGGGTAAGAAGGAGTTAGGCTTCAAAGGGAGAACTAGAGCTGCCTATTCCATAAGGAAGGGCAAAGCTCCAGTGCATCCACTAGCCTCTAAGCCTCCAATTCCTTTCAGGAAAGTGGTACTACCATCTAACAGGTATGACCATTAGAGCCTTCATGGTCATTGGGAGTGTGGTGTTAGGAATGACAAGGGTGCTAGTGCCTACAAGGCAGCCCATGAAGAAATCTAAATGGCCCATCCTGGATAATTTGTGTTTGGTGTACCAGCCCCAACACTAAAAAATAAGGCTGCAACCCATTCTCAAAGTCTGCCAGTCCATAATCAGACTAAAGGAAAGTCTATCAGCACACCAGACTTGGGTATATCTGAAGCCATATGGAGCTTGCACTCTGAAAAGAAGGCAACTGTTGATAGGGTCCAAGATATCCCTAGTACCTCTGCTGCCAGACATATCCCAAATAAAGCTGTGGCTGGAAGACTTAAGAAAAAGGCTGCTGTACCAGCTAGACTGAGAACTGCTGACAGCAATACTGTTAAGCCAGCCGTTAAAAGAAGGTGCAATATTTATGTGTTCTAGTGCTGTGGCAAAATGAGCCACTATGTTATTGATTGTCGGCACAATAAGAGTGTCCAGATAGATAAGGCTAGCTTACCTTTTAGAAGAGCTGCAGGTAGGCATGTTCAATTTCAGTGTAATCTGCACATAGGACCTAAAAAAAACTAGGGTCCTAAGGAAAGATGATTTATTTGTTGCAGGTAAGTCCAAGTAGCTATACCCCTATATGGTACTTGGACAGTGGGTGTTCCAGGCACATGACTGGAACAAGGAGCATGTTGAAGGAGTGCTCTCTAACTAAAAATGGACCCAATGTCAACTTTGGTGGTTCAGAAAAAGGAGTAACCAAAGGGTTTGGTAAGATATCTAATGGCATAATCACTATCACACAAGTAGCTTATTTGAAAGGTTTGCAACATAACATGATTCGCATAAGCCAATTATATGATCTTTGCCATGACATTTCTTTCCTCAAGGATGAGTGCCAAATTAGGAGGTCAAGTAACCAAGGGGTCATCTTGACAGACACTAGGAGAGGAAATGTCTATTGTCTCAATTTTGTTTGTGTGAGTAAGGACACTCCTATATGCCTAGTTGCAGATGAGAAAGCTTCATATTGTGTCCAATAGCACAAGAGGATAGCTCATCTGAATTACAAGACCATAAACAAACTCTTTAGTTAAGAGTTAGTGAGAAATGGTCCTAAGGTGAAGTGCATCAAGGAGGGTATCTGCTCAGCATGCCAAAAGGGCAAGTAGACAAGGACCTCCTTCCAGAGCCTTGATACCAAAAACTTAGTGAGGTGTTTATACCTCCTGTATATGGATCTATTTGGTGCTATGCCAGTTCATAGTCTAGGTAGGAAAGTCTACTCCCTTGTGGTTGTTGATGACTTTTCCAGATTTGCCTGGGTGTTCTTTCTAAGGAAGAAATCTGAAACCCCTGATGTATTCCAGACATTTGTTAGGCAAATTCTGAATGAACTTAACAGTACTGTGGTCAAAATCGGAAGTGACCATGAGACTGAGTTTCAGTCTGAATGCATGACAAGATTCTGTGAAGAGCTTGGGATTCATCAATAGTTCTCCTCTCCTAGAACACCCCATTAAAATGGGATTGCTGAGAGGAAAAAAAGAACTCTCATAGAGGCTGGTAGAACCTTGTTAAGTGACACATTTCTTCTAGAATATTTCTGGGCTGAGGTAGTAAACACTGCAAGTCATGTCCTTAACAGGGCTTTCATCACCAAAATCCACAAGAAAACTCCCTATGAGATTCTGAAAAGAAGAAAACCAAATTTATCCTACTTCAAGATTTTTGGTAGCAAGTGCTATGTTCTAAACAATAGTAAGTCCTATGTGACTAAGTTTGCTGCCAAGTCCCAAGAAGGGATATTTGTTGGGTACAACAATAATAGTAGGTCGTATAGGATCTATAACTTGACTACTCAAGTTGTAGAAGAATCAGTACATGTTTTCTTTGATGAGTCAAACCTAATTAACTATGAGCTGCCAAGCACCTCTTCTAATTCTCCAGGTTTAAAGGATGTGATGGACAATTTTACCATCAGGGAAATGGATCTAGCAGGACAAGATACGGTAGAAGATGGGTGCTTTCTAGGAGGAGCTCAAGACTCACAAGCTGAGGATGAAGAATAGTCAGCAGAAAATAATGCTGTATAACCAGCTGAAGACAATGAAGTTCGACCAGCTGAGAATAATGCAGAACAACATGCTGAAGCAAGGATGCCTCCAGCTGAGAGACATCTAAGGGACCATCTAGCACACCAAATCATTGGTGATGCAAGAAATGGTGTCCAGACAAGGAGCAAGAGCATCAACACAGCTGTATGTTCAAGTTTCCTGTCACAAATAGAGCCCAAGAAGCTTGAAGAGGCTATCAAAGACTCTTATTAGATTGGAGCTATGCAGGAAGAGCTGAACCAGTTCAAGAGGTGTAAAGTCTGGAAGCTGGTTCCTAGACCAAATGGACATAATGTCATAGTAACAAAGTGGATCTACAGGAACAAGCTAAATGAGAATGACATTATTGTCAAAAATAAGGCCAGATTGGTGGCAAAAGGATACATGCAAGAAGAAGGAATAGATTTTGACAAGACCTTTATCCCAGTAGCAAGGCTGGAAGCAATAAGGTTATTCCTCGCTTTTGCTGTCTATCAAGGATTCAAAGTCTTCCAAATGGATGTGAAGTCAACATTCCTGAATGGAGACTTAAAAGAGGAAGTATATGTGGATCAACCACCAGGTTTTGTAGATCCTTACTTTCCTGATTATGTTTATAGGCTTAAGAAAGCTCTATATGGGTTGAAGCAAGCCCCTAGAGCATGGTATGAGACTTTGTCTACTTTCCTCATTGAAAACAAATTCTCAAGGGGGAAAATAGACAAGTCCCTATTCTTAAGGGAATCTAAGGGCAAGATCATCCTAGTCCAGATATATGTCGATGACATTATCTTAGGATCTACTGAAAATAACCTTTGCAGGAAGTTTGCCAAACTTATGCAAGAGAAGTTTGAGATGAGCAGTATGGGTGAGCTAAAATTCTTCTTGGGACTCCAAGTAAGACAGACTGATGATGGCTTGTCCATCTTCCAGTCTATGTTCATAAGGGAGTTAATTAAGAAATATGGTATGGAGAGTGCCTCCACCATGAGAACTCTAATGGGGTCAAGTATGCCTGTAGGAAAAGATGTGGCAGGGAAACCTGTTGATGAGTCTTTGTATAAAGGGATAATTGGCTCCCTTCTATACTTGACTGTTAGTAGGCCAGACATCATGTATGCTACATATGTATGTGCTATGTATTAGGATTACCCTAAAGAATCTCATTATTCTGCTACAAAGAGAATTTTAAGGTATCTTAAGGGGACACCAGATCTTGGTCTATGGTACCCTAGGAATAGAGATTTTGAGCTAACTGGATTTTCAGATGCAGATTTTGCAGGCTGCAAGGAAGATAGAAAAAGTACCACTGGTACATGTCAATTCCTAAGTGGAAGACTGGTGTCATGGAGCATCAAGAAGCAGACTAGTGTTGTTATCTCCACTATAGAGTCATAGTATATTGCAGCAGGTAGCTGCTGTGCTCAATTACTGTGGATACAACATCAGCTTGAAGACTATGAAATTAAGATAAGTAGAACTCCTCTATATTGTGATTCTACTAGTGCAATATCTATTGCTAGGAATCCTGTTTCACATAGCAGGACTAAGCATATAGAAATTAAGTATCATTTTATTAGGGAGCATGTTAAGAAAGAAGACATTTTCCTAGAGTATGTCTCCACTAACAAGCAAGTGGCTGATATCTTCACTAAGTTACTAGATGAAGCCAAGTTCAACACCTTCAAAATTGATTTGGGTATGTTGAACTTAGAATAGCTTCAGGTACTCCCTAAGGTATTATATTTGGTACATTTTTGTTCTTTTTGCAGGTGCTGCAGACCTTGTGGAGAACAAGATGAGAGCAGGTGCTCCTATTAAGGGGGAGCAAGTCCAGCAGCTGCAGAACTAAAGGCTTTCAAGCTGAGAGCAGATGCTTCTTATCAAGAGGTATCAGCAGCTGCAGGACTAGAGACTTTCAAATGGTCTTTTCAAGTGGTATCAAGAGTTGTGCAGAGACTTTCAGTAATACTTGTGCTGTTAAGTGGTTTCAAGTGGTATCAAGACATCCCTTTATAAGGGGCAAGTCGGTAGCTGCACTCCTGGATTCCTCTACATCTGCTAGGGGGAGAACATAAGGGGAGAGACAGACCTTTTGCTCTTTCCTGACTATCTGAAGAGGTCAAAAAGGGGGAGAGATGAGACTGATCAAGCTCAAAGGGGAGAGATAGAAGATGACTCTCTGAAAAGATCAAGCTCTTTCATGGCAGAAACATAAGAGGAGAAAGTCATGGGGAGAAAAGGTTAATCAAGCAAGAAAAGGTTAATCAAGCAAGAAAAGGTCAAGCTGAGATGTAATCCTCTAAGGTAACTCACCCTGCAGTAATCCAGGGGGAGTAGATAAAATTCAAGCTCACTACATTTAATATAAGTTTTTATTGCCTATATAATGTGTATCTCATTAACTAAGGAAATTGATCAATGGTTTTGACATCTTCAAATAGGGGGAGATTATTGGGTCCATTGATCCCAATGGCCCTGATTTGATGATGTCAAACATGTCAATGAGATAGACATAGTTGTATTTGATGTACGTTTAATTTCATGCATACAGGTTAGTCTTTGTCATAATGATTGGACAGCTTGTTTAAGAGATAATAACGGGTGGACTCAAGGTGATAGGCTGGAAAATCAGATAAATGCCTAATTCCAAAAGCGTTGAGTAAAGCAACCTCACTCAACGCCATTAAGCTAATAGCGCTGAGATAAGGCAAACAATCAAAGCTGACAGAATTGCAAAGGCAGAAATCTGGCTAAGTCCAAAAGCGTTGAGTGAGCTCAACTCACTCAACGCCATATGGCCAGAACCATTGAGACAAGGTTATCCTGTCAAAGCTTAAGCAGTGGAAGCTAGAATTTTGACTAAGTTCAGAAGCGTTGAGTGAAGCTTCGTCACTCAACGCCATGCTAAGCCTGTCAAAGCCAAATCTTAAGGAGACAGAAAGTTCAACTAAGTGAAGTTGCGTTGAGTGAAGCTCACTCACTCAACGCATAGTGAAATGGCTCTAAGTCTAGTCTTACTGTGAAGAATCCAGAAAATCGGCTAAGTCCAAAATCATTGAGTAAGGTAACCTAACTAAACGCCATTAGGTAACACACTCAACGCTCTCAATGCCATCTAGTAAGAGCTGAAGAAATTTCTAAGTTTAGAACCGCTGAGACTACCATTCGTCGAGCTGAGCTTAGCTTTCGTCGAACCCAATCAAGATTTCGAGGAACGGAGTTCAGAATCGTCGAACCCAGTTTTTTAGCTGTAAGAAGAAGATTTCGTCGAACATAGCTTTTTAGCTGTAAGGAGAAGATTTCGTCGAACTCAGCTTTCAAATTTCGTCGAACACAACTTTCTCCTGTAAGAAGAAATCAGCTATTAGAATTTCGTCGAGCGGAGTTCAGATTTTGTCGAACTCAGCTTTCACCTGAAGGAAGAACTCAGCTGAGAGAATTTGTCGATCTCAGCTTCACTGTTTTGTTGAGCTGAGCTCAGGTTTCATCGAACTGAGTTCATACTTCGTCGAACGCAGAATTTCAGAAATGTTAGATGATTTTGGCTAAGTCCAAAAGGATGCTGACTCAGTAAAGTCAACAAGTCAACAAAGTTAAGATTCAATGCAAATTGACATTAATGTCACCGTCAGTCTACAGTGGATCTCAAGTTAATAAAGCTGAGGTTTTAACCACCATTAAAACTGAGACACGTGTCGATCATCTCATTATTTTGACGGGATTATAAATAGAAGGAGTAATTGAGATTTGAAAAAAAGATTTTTTGAATTAAGTTTTCTAATTAATTTTCTGAGAAAATGAAAAGCAGAGTTGTCGTCTTCATCCACCATTGTTTCAGAAGCCAAAAACTTCAAGTTCAAATCAGAAGGGCTTCTGAGTAAGCTGTTGCCATCATCATCTTCTATAGTAAGTTTAGTGTAATTCTTTGAGGAAAATGAATCAGCCTAGGCGTGCCCTAGCTGAAGTTAATCTTCTCAATCCAAGCCGAGCCAAATCTGAAGATCATTCTGCTTGATCAAAGAAGAAGAAGGAAGGGCTGATAACTGCTCAGTCCAGATCGGGAAACATTCCTAAAGGAGAATCAGATTGTTATGTTAGTCAATTCCAGAACAAGTTGGGCTATAAATTCAAGATAGTCGTATCATCTTGTTGCTGGGAAGAAAAAGTTAGGGCTGAAATCTGCTCAGTCCAAGTAGACAGACACAGAGACTTTCCTCTGTTTTATGTAGTTCAATTTTATTGATTAATTCTGTGTAAGATTCATTTTGAATCTGAGTGTTAAGGATAAGGCCTGAGGTGTAAGCCTGCTGTTATAAAGGCTGAGGTAGGGCAGGGATTGCTTGAGTTGTAAGCCTGGTTATAAAGGCTGAGGTAGGGCAGGATTTCCTGAGCTGTAGGAGTGTTGATTCACTCTGAGGTAGAGTTCTTGGGAAGAACTTGAGCTGTAGGATCTTGGAGATCTGAGTGGTAGGGATTGCGCCTGAGTTGTAGGAGCCAGTTGGGCTCTGAGTTGTAAGATCTGAGGATCTGAGAAAGTGGAAGGAAGTTTAGCCGAATCTAGCTTATTGCTGGATAGACGAAGAGGGAAAGTGGATGTACCCATCAATTGGGGAACCACTATAAATCACTGTGTCCTATGCTGTGTGTGCTGTGATTGCTATGTTCAGATAATCAATAAGCTGCCAAGAATTTTTAAATTGGACCTATTCACCCCCCCTCTAGGTGTTTATTTGTTCTTGAAATCAAGACTTTCAAAACACTTATAAGTCATTCTTTTAATTTATTTCTTCGCCCTAATCTCATGTATTCTTCGCTACATGGCTCCGCATTGGAGCTAGTTCAAGATGTGGTCAACTCCACTATGTTGTTTGACACTTGTTTGGACCAACTACTTGAAGAGGCAAGCGTAGAGCTATCCTAATCATTCTAACTTCCCCTGCTTGACACTCAGCGCAGGAATGTATATTCAGGTATTGGGTAGCTTTTCTATCTCTGTATCGTTACCCGTTACTGAAACAAATAATATAAAAACTACCAGTTCATTTCAGTTTTTGTAGTCCTACCAGTTAATGTAGTTTCTTTACGTAATAAATCATGCTGGGATGACAGTAACCCGAGTACTTATCTAAGAGTAAGAGTAGTTAAATTTATTCCATCATTTTGCAGTTTTCTCCTTTTTCTAGTCGCTAGATCGATCAATTTAATTATATTGAAATTTTATGCGTGCTGCGCGCGCTCTGTGCTGAGTTTGGTTGAACTATCATTGTCCTAAGTTGTTTTGTTGTGCCATTATGTTTGATGTTGTCGCGTATAGTCTTCTTCTCGAAAAATCTGATGTTTGGGCAGAATTTGCAAATCGCACGGTTGGATCGTCCGTTTGCAGGTATATCGCACGATTGTGCGATTTTTATGCTATAAAAACCACACGTCGTCTTCCTGATTCGCACGCTGGCCCTAAAATTCCTTCCCGACTACACGACGTGCAAGCTCCGCCCGACTTCGATTTTTGTGTGTTTTCTCCTCTGTTTTTTCTTTCGTTTCATCCATTTCTATCCTCTCTTCCTTCATGGAAAATTGCATGGGTTATCATGGGTATCAAGAAGCTTGTGACAAGGATGCTCCATGGAGAGGGTTCATCCTCTTAGAGGGTGGTCGGTGCTTCGGTGGAGGAGACGCTCGTGTTCGAGGGGCATGGTCTTCATGGGTGGTATAATTTGTTACGGTAGAAAGCTTTCTTGATTATAACTTAGTCTCTGACTCGGAGCTTGCATATGTTTAACTAGATGAGACGATGAAAAGGGTACTTGTAGTGGGTTCATGGACAAAACCTTTTCTTTATTGAGGAATACGGATACCGCAAACTCACGCTTGAGTTTCTCACTACCTTCTACATTCTAGATCGCATGGATGAAAGCATCAGTGAGCCTACACATGTCTCTTTCTGTCTGGGTGGCCATACTTACACATGTAGTATGGGCACACTGACAGTCTATGCCGGGATTTATAACCAAGGTGACCACATGCAGTCGGACATTCTCTACCGGCAACATGAGTTCCCCTAAGGAGTCTCTCCTAGCGAGTTCTGGTAGTTGGTGGCTGCTAATCGTTAAGAGAAAAAGAGCAAAACTAGCAATCCAAGTAGGAAAGTATAGCAATCGAATTATAGCTAGGGGACACAAGTGTCGTATTAAAATCCGGGAACCGTTGAGTAATCTTACTCACACGAAGACTATTATCTTATCTAAGAAATTTTTAGGATTGTTAACTAAATTAAACAGACTACTTACATAAAGAAAAGTACTTGCACTCAATCAGAGAGACCACAACCAGCGATTAAAACGAGGGGTTAAACAATGATAAAGAAAAGAACTTGATCGAGAATCACCTCGGCCTAAGTTGATCAAAAATAAGATAATAAACTCTAACTTAATAAGGCAAAGTATCTTGACCGTGGAGGTTCTTAAAGCATGAACACGGTTCTCTAAAAGACATGCCCACCTGAGTTTAGGAAGGTCCGACCGAACTCTCATCCAAATCGGAGGCAAAAAGCACGCTTTACGCTGTGAACCCCACTATTGGATTTCACTCCAATCCGGGAGATTTAACGTCTGCCTCTCTCAAGGGGTGTGTGGAACTCTCTTTACTTTTGAGCATTCACTCCAAACTACGAGCCTCTCAGCTAGCTAAGAGTGGAAACAAAAATGGAAAATATATATCGATGATATATTTCCAATCATGATTATTCAAGAGTAAATCAAGGTCTAAACCTTACAATGGAAAAGTAAACTAGAGCATCATAACTTAATCAACTCGAACCTCAGATCATCAAGATCAAGTACAAGGAGGATTAGTTACTCATGATGAAGTGGAGGAATAGAGATGAGTAGCAGTGCATGGAAACACAATAGAGATAAGTGAAAGTAAACAAACCTTATATTAATTCAAATAGAGAGCTTACAACATGAAATATAAAAACTATTACACTTCCAGGAAAATGAGAAACTAAACTAGCACTAAAATTAAACTACTAAAGAAATTTCAAGAACTATTACAGAAGCAGTAATATGGAAACAAAACAAAGAAAAACTGAAATGAGAAAAGGAGAGAGGAATAACAATAAGGAAGAATTGAAAATGGCAGCACCTCCCCTCTCTAATATTCTATATCTTTTTACATAAGGGGAGGGGCTCTATTTATAAATTCTTCAAAGAGCAGGACATTCCCATGCATCCTATAATTCATGGGGGTTGACCTCTGTACGAAGTCATGAGGATAATGATGATTGCCTCGGTATGGGTGACATACATTTATGGCGGCAGCAGGCTTTTGTGGAAAAACGGGACTTGTCTCTGGCAGCGGGGAAAGCTCGATGAAAGAAGGAGAGAGGGATCGACGAAATCAAAGGAGAAGGAGGGAGAGCTCGACGAACGGAGGAAAACGTTGAACGCAAAAGGTGGAGGGGAGGTCGATGAACGCTGAGGTCGACGAATGCTGAGGTCGACGAATTTTGGCGAGCTCGACGAACTGGAGCTGAAGGAACCGTTCGTTGAACGCATAAGATGCGTTTGACGAATGCTTTGGTCGACGAATTCTGGCGAGCTCGACGAATTGGGGCTGAAGGAACCATTCGTCGAATGCAGAAGATGTGTTCGACGAATGCTGAGGTCGACAAATTATGGCGAGTTCCACGAAATTGGAGATGTTCGTCAAACGCAGAATGAAGGCGGAGCTCGACAAAATTGGCTGAGCTCGACAAAATTGGCTGAGCTCAACGAAATAGGCTGAGCTCGACGAAATCTGGCGAGCTCAACGAACTGGGGATGAAGGAACCGTTTGTCGAACGCAGAAGATGCGTTCGACAAATACTGAGGTCAACTAATTCTGGCGAGCTAGACGAACTGGGGCTGAAGGAACTGTTCATCGAACGTAGAAGATGCGTTCGACGAATGCTGAGGTCAACGAATTCTGGCGAGCTTGACAAAATTGGAGACGTTCGTCGATCGCAGAATAAAGGCGGAGCTCGACGAAATTGGCTGAGCTCGATGAAATGGAGGAAAAACTGCAAACCCGCAAAGAAAAGAGAAAACATTAGTGACATTAATATATATACAAAAGGAGGTAAAAATAAAGCTTTAAAAACATGATTTACATAATAAAAACCTGTAATTACCCTAGTAGTTTTAACTACAAAACGTATTATCAAACTCCCCCAAGCTTAATCTTTTCTTGTCCTCATGCAAAAATATAAAAACTAGCTAACATAAAAATGACTAATCAGAAAAATTCTAATTATGCTAACATAAGTACAATACAAAATTCAATGTAGAGAGAAGGTGAAACGTAATTCTAAAACAGTTACTTAAGCATGGTTTAATAATTTATAAACTTTACTAACAAAAATAAATCATCCAAAATTTTAACAAAATTCTTTAAATAAATTTAAGCAAAGCAACAAAATGAAAAAATGCATTGAGTTATTACTATATCCAAGGGACATATTATAACTATATTAATCAAATAACAAAAATCTAAATTTAAATGCAAAACTATACTAATTTAATTTTCTTCTTTACTTAGCTAATAAATAAAATTCAAAAGCATGAATCAAAAGGACTTATTAGGACCGAAACATTTGGTTTAGGATTATGATTAGGAGTGTAATTCAAAGATAAACAAGGAGGCTTTAAAATCACACTAAACCAAAATAAAGTGTTTAAAAAATTTCATCATAAATAAAATATTTTTCTTTCTTTTTCTTTTCCATTTTCTTTTCTTTCCCTTTTTTTTCTTTTCAAAACAAAGGCCATAAATAATTTTTCTTTTTTGTTTTGAAATTGGCCAAACAAAAGTAAACACTTCTTTTGAGCATATTGTTTCAAAATGTTCTCCAAATATATAACAAAACAACCATATCATAATCATGAAAATTTTTAATGAAACTCAAAAGGTTAGTGTGATTAGTTAGGTTGGAAGATTTTAGCTTTGGTGAAAATGAAATGATAAGTGGAGCTATCAATTGAAATCAGAAAAAGGCTCAAAAGCGGCTAACTAGGGATAAAAATTTTTAGGTTGGCAAGATGGCTCAAACAAAAACAAAAATGGTCTAAATCATCTTAATGCTTCTAAATTTTTCTAAAGCATAGTTTTTAAAAATTAAAAAAAGGAAATCCTAGATAATAAATGAAGACTAATGAAATTATCTTGAAAAAAGGAATAATAAGCGACTTGGATCGTTCACATCTACTACACTAATCTAAAGTTGACATTACAAAAATTATCCAAAAATTCAAAGGAAAATAGTGGATGAAATATTTTTAAGAAAGTAAAGAAAATAAAGAACGAAAAACCAAAATAGAAATGCGAGTTTTGTAAAACGTTTAATGTTAACATGCTACCGTGAATTAAAAACACAGCATGGACAACATTTTACTTGTGAAACATAATTAAAAAGAGCGATTAGAATGATCATAATTAGCTAAGTTGTTATATGAGATTTTGAGAAAAACAAAATAAAAAGCAAGGGGTACTATTGAAATACCAAAATTCGTTTAACCTATTAAAGTAAAAATAAATATCATATTATTTTTTTTTGATTTTGAAATATTCTCTTTTTTTTTTGGATTTTTAAGATATATATATAAAAAAAATAAGAGAAGGAGGAAATCCTCCCCCAAGCTTAAAATGGACATTGTCCTCATTAGAGAAAATAGGGGAAGGAGAGAGAAAAATTAAAACATAAATATAAGTACAAAATTGAAAACAGGTATTTCCCCAGATTTATGAGTCGCGGAAGGTTGCGTGATGCCGCTCCACAATGCTTGCACTTTAGAACTTCATGAAATGTCTTCTTTGGGATTTGTGATGGATTCAACAACATTGGAGCAGGCTATCGCAGAGGCTTCAGCTTGTCGGAGCCATTTAAGACAAAAAATGTAAAATAAAGAAAATAGAAAAATAACTTGGGTTTCCTCCTAAGAGCGCCCTTTTTTTAAAACGTCGTTTGAGCTCGACGCAACAAATAATATTGTCCAAAATTATATTTAAAGTTTTAACAAAAATAAAAAAGTCTTAAGCTAGTTAAAGTTAATGTAGAAGAAACTTAACATTGTCCGAACTGGCATCATCATCACAAGAAAAATTGAGTTTAAGACGCTGCCCATTCACTTTAAACTCACCCTTATGAGGGTGTGAAATTAAAATAGTGTCATACGAAAAAACTTTTTTAACAGTATACGGCCCAGACCATCGTGAATTTAACTTGCCCGGAAATAAACGTATCGTGAATTATATAAAAGAACTTGGTCACCTGACTTGAAGGTTTTTGGGAACCTTAGGTGCTTGTCGTGAAAACGCTTCGTCCGCTTTTTATAAAATTTGTTATTTTCATATGCGTAAGAGCGTCACTCGTCGAGTTCATTAAGTTGAAATTTTCTAAGGTCACTGACAGAGTGGGGATCGAAATTTAAAAACTGCAAGACCCAAAAAGCGCGGTGTTCTAATTCTACGGGCAAATGACACAATTTTCCATAGACCAACCAATATGGCGTATAACTAATGACGGTTTTGTATGTTGTACGGTAGGCCCATAGAGCATTGTATAATTTGGTTGACCAGTCTTTTCTAGAGGTGGAAACAGTCTTTTTTAAAATTCTTTTAAGCTCTCTGTTCACTACTTTAACTTGTCCGTTAGTTTTGGGTGGTAGGCAGTTCAATGTTTATATGTAACGCCATATTTAATAAGAATTTTTGAAAACTGCGAATTATAAAAATGTGAACCCCTATCGCTAACGATGGCTCGTGGCGTACCGAATCGCGAAAATAATTTTTTTCAAAAGCGTAATTATGACTCGGGCATCGTTAGTTAGAAGAGCTTGGGCCTCAGCCCATCGTGAAACATAATCTACAACAACTAAAATAAACTTGTTCCCAAAGCTAGAAGGAAGAGGGCCAACAAAATCAATTCCCTAGAGGTTGAAAACTTCGCACTCAAGGAAATAAATTTGCGGCATTTCATTTTTATTGGAAATATTTCCCGACCGTTGGCAACTATCACACCTACTCACAAAGGCTTGCACATCTTTAAACATGTTAGGCCAGTAAAAACCCACACAAAGCACTTTGTGAGCGGTGCAATCAACTTGATAGTGGTCACCAGTCGGTCCTTCATGCAAATGTTTTATAATATCTAATCCTTCTTCAAAAGTGACACATCTCCTTATCACTTGGTCCGCAAAGACTCAGAAAAGATGCGGGTCCTCCCAAAAATAGTTCTTCAACTCAAAAAAGAATTTCTTCTTTTGCAGAGAGGAGAACTCTTTCGGGAGTACACGAGCTACTAAATAGTTTGCTATGTATGCAAACCAAGGAGAAGGGGATGTGTTAATTAAAAGCAGTTTCTCATCGGGGAAGAAATCATTAAAAGATTTTTCATCTAATTTTTCTATATACGAATTATCTAATCATGAGAGATGGTCGGCAGCCAAATTCTCGGCTCCTCACTTATCACAGATTTCTAAGTCAAACTCCTGGAGGAGTAAGACCTAGTGAATTAGGCGCGGCTTGGCATCCTTCTTAGCAAGAAGATACTTGAGGGACGAGTGGTCCGTAAAAACGATAATTTTTGAAAGCGTAATATAAGGACGAAATTTATTAAAAGCAAAAACAACATCTAGGAGCTCCTTCTCGGTTGTGGTATAATTCTATTGTGCCGATGTAAGTGTTTTACTTGCTTAATAGATGAGGTAGAAGTTTTTATATATTCGTTGTCCTAGTACGGCTCCCACCACGAAACTACTCGCATCGCACATAATTTCAAAGGGGAGGTCCCATACCGGAGCTATCATAATAGGGGCATTGATTAGCTTTCTTTTATTAATTCAAAGGCAGATAGACAAAGGTCATCAAAAATAAATGGGGCGTCTTTTTCCAGAAGATGAGTAAGGGGTTTGGTAATTTTGGAGAAGTCTTTTATGAAGCGGCAGTAGAAACTAGCATGTCCTAGTAAACTTCTTATAACTTTGATGTTTGTAGGCGGCGACAGCTTCTCGATAACTTCTATCTTAGCTTTGTCTACTTCAATTCCTCTTAAAGAAATCTTATGACCAAAAACTAACCATTCCCTCACCCTAAAATGGCACTTTTCCCAATTTTGGGCAAGGTTAGTTTCTTCGCATCTTTCTAAGACTTTTTCTAGGTTTTCTAAGCAACTATCAAAGGCATCACCTAACACGGAGAAATCATCCATAAACACCTCCATTATGCTTTCTATGTACTTGTCAGAGATAGCGAGCATACATCGCTGGAATGTAGTTGGCGCATTGCACAACCCAAACGACATTCTTCGGTAAGCGAAGGTGCCGAAGGGACAAGTAAATGTAGTTTTCTCCTAGTCCTCGGGAGAGATGGGGATTTGAAAATACCCCGAGAGGCCATTGAGAAAACAGTAAAAGCTATGGCCAGATAATCGATCTAAGATTTGATCGATGAATGACAAGGGAAAGTGGTCCTTGTGTGTGGCGTCATTTAACCTACGATAGTCAATACACATTCGCCACCCCGTCACCGTCCGTGTCGGGATTAAATCATTATTTTCATTACTAATTATAGTTATCCCTCCCTTTTTTTGCACTACCTTGACAAGGCTAACCCACTTACTATCTGAAATAGGATAGATAATTCCTGTGTCTAAGAGTTTCATAACCTCGCCATTTATGACTTCTTTCATGTTCGGATTTATACGGCGCTGAGGTTGGATTGAATTATGCGAATTATCTTCCATTAGTATTTTGTGGGTGAAGAAATATGGGCATATGCCCTTGATATCAGATATATGCCAGGCAATAGCTCGACGATGTTTACGTAAAACTAGAAGGAGTTTATCATTTTGCACTTTAGTCAGGTAGGCCAAAACTATTACTAGTAGCTTGGAGTCCTTTTCTAAGAAGGAATACCTAAGATGTTCGGGTAGTTCCTTTAATTCCAGGGTAGGGGGTTCTTCATACGACGTTTTGGAAATTCTTTCTTTTTCAAAAACAATGTCTTCGTAGACTTTTTCTTTATACGAAAAATTTAAAGGGGTGGAGCTAGTGGCCATGACCGTTTATTGCAGAAATTCAATTGGAAGTTTAGAGGAAGAACAAAAATCAGAAAATTTATTTTCTCTTTCAGAAAGGAAGTAGGAAGATTCTTCACCTAAGGCATCTAAGAAAAAACTAGAGTCGTCATTCTCTAGGGTATTCTTCATTGAGGGGGTTATAGAGAAGGTCACTTCATCGTCTCCTACTCGTAGGAAGATCTTACCATTGCTTACGTCAATGATAGCTCGAGAGGTGGCAAGGAAGGGTATGCCAAGGATGAAGGTAACCTCGATATCTTCTTCGATGTCCAATATGACGAAATCAACCGGGAAGATGAATTTGTCGACTTTAACTAAGCCATCCTCCACGATTCCTAACGAGTATTTAACTGATCTATCTGCAAGATGGATACTCATGCGTGTGGGGTTGAGGATACGAATTCCTAACTTCTTGAATAACGAGAGGGGCATCAGGTTGATACTCACACATAAGTCGGCCAATGCGTGCTTGACAAAAAGATCACCAAAGACATACGGTATAGAAAAACTACCCGGATCATTGATCATCTTTGGCAAACCATTTGTCAAGACTGCAGAGCACTCGACATTTAGTATGACATGCGATAAGTTCTCTAAAATCTTCTTATTAGTAAGGAGGTCCTTTAGGTACTTAACATACTTCTACATCTGGGAGATTGCTTCATAGAAAGGTAGATTTATGTGGATTTGCTTAAACATTTCTAAGTGGGTATACTGATTATCAAGATGTTGTTTGTTAAGTTGGGAATTGTATGGTGGAGTTGGATCATTTTTAAAAATAAGTGGTGGAGCGAGATCTTTTTCTAAAGTAGAGAGCAGAGTGATGACTTCTTTTTTAGCAGGTGGTGGAATGATAAAAGTTTTCTCAGTGGAGGGTTAATTTTTTAAAATGGGGGCGGAGCTTGCCTCTGGCTCTTCGCTAACCATACAAGAAACTTGCTTCCCACTCCGAAGAGTTATAGCTTTGCTTGCTCTCTCGGGTTGGGCTCGGTGTTGGAAGGAAGAGACCTGGCGGGTCGCTCAGAAATAATTTTTGCGAGTTGTCCTACTTGATTTTCTAAACTTTTAACGGTCCTGACTAGGGTTATTATAACAGCGTCATTAACATTCATATATTTTGAAAACATTTCCTCAAAACTTGGAGGTTTTTGAAAACATTGAGGGGGTGGTGGTGGTGCAAAAAAATCATTTTGTTGTGGCAGGCGCATTGCGTTCGAGGGATTACTCCACAAAAAGTTCGGGTGGTTCCGTAAAGCGGGATTATAACTCTTCGGAAAAGCGAAACCCGGTGCAGGAAAATTAGCAGCAGAAAAAATTATGAAAAGCATTTTTAGGCATATTATTAACATAATCCAATTGTTCGGGAGCAAGAGTTGCAGATTCCCATACCTGAGGGGCGGAGGAAGCTTTAATCTCCGTTATATTTTTACTTAATACTTCCACTTGCAGAGCTAGCTGGGAGACGTTATTTGCTTCAAAGATACTTGCAGGTTTGTTTGGGGTGGGACCTAGGCACATTCCACTGATATGTGTTCATGGCCATGTCCTCGAAAAGTTCAAGAGTTGCTTCCGGGGTTTTGTTGTTTAAGGTACCAATGGAAGCTGCGTCTATCATTTGCTTTGTGCTTTTATTTAGCCCGTTATAAAACGTCTGCACCTGCAACCATACAGGCAGCGCGTGATGGGGGCATCGTCTTAAGAGTTCTTTAAACCTTTCCCAGGTTTCATACAAGTTTTTAGAATCTATTTGTCCAAAGGCAGAAATATCGTTCCTATGTTTTGCGGTTTTAGCTGGCAGAAAATACTTCACCAGAAATTTTTCAGTTTGTTGATCCCAGGTGGTGATGCTATTTTTTTGTAGAGTGTTCAGCCATTGCTTAGCCTTTGTTCTTAGTGAGAAAGGGAAGAGTCTTAGCCTAATAGCATCATTTGTAACACCATTGATTTTAAAGGTGTCACAAATCTCAAGAAAGCTAGCTATATGCGCGTTCGGATCTTCATATTGAAGTCCGTCATATTGCACATACTACTGCACCATTTGAATTATGTTAGGCTTAAGTTCGAAATTATTATTAGCTATAACAGGGCGAACTATGCTTGATTCTGTACCCTCTAGATTCAGCCATGCATAATAGGACATAGGCCTATGCAGGGCTTCCTCTATGACGGGCTCTTCCATTCTTGTAGTAGAAATAGACTAAGAATCCTTCAATCAGTAGTTGGATAGTAGGACGTTGAAATCGCGATCTTCTCCGAAGAGTATGCTCAATTTCGTGGTCCAAGTCCAAAATATCCGACGGATTTCCACGGGTAATGCACTAGCAGAAGAGAAGATGAAGAAAGAGAAAAATAAACTAGAAAAAGAGTTATTTTTTTTGAAATAGATTTTTTTTAATGTTTTAACTCCCGAACTTCCTAAGGGCTACCCGATAAAGGGTTCGCAAGTTACTAGACAAGATAGTGGTATTTAAGCCACATTGCCCTTTTCGAGAGAGTTAGATGGTGTAGAAAAATTATGATGTGGGTTTCTATTAAGAGCGTTAATATTTTTTTGAATTTTTAATTTTTAAGAAAGAGGGTGAGAAAGAGAAGTGATAAAAGTAATAGGTTCGTGTTTTCGAATTATCAACTAAAGTTGCTCCCCAGCAACGGCGCCAAAAACTTGGTGGTTGCTAATCGTGAAGAGAAAAAGAGCCGAACTAGTAATCTAACTAGGCAAGTATACCTATCGAATTGTAGCTAGGGGACACAAGTGTCGTATTAAAATCCGGGAACCATTGAGTAATTTTATTCACACGAAGACTATTATCTTATCGAAGAAACTTTTAGGGTTGTTAACTAAATTAAAAGAAGAGACTACTTGCATAAAGAAAAACACTTGCACTCAATCAGAGAGACCACAACCATCGATTAAAATGAGGGGTTTAACAATGATAAAGAAAAGCACTCGATCGAGAATCACCTCGGCCTAAGTTGATCAAAAATGCGATAATAAACTCTAACTTAATAAGGCAAAGGACCTTGACCGTGGAGGTTTCTAAAGAATGAACACGCTTCTCTCGAAGGCGTGCCCACCTGAGTTTAGGAAGGTCCGACCGAACTCTCATCTAAATCGGACTCCTAAAGCTCGCTTTACGCTGTGAACCCTGCTATTGTATTTCACTCCAATATGGGAGATTTAACGTCTGCCTCCCTCGAGGTGTGCGTGCAACTCTCTTCACTTTTGAGAATTCACTCCTAACTACGAGCTTCTCGACTAGCTAAGCGTGGAAACAAAAATGGAAAATATATATCGATGATATATCTCCAATCATGATTATTCAAGAGTAAATCAAGGTCTAAACCTTAAGAAGGAAAAGTAAAATAGAGCATCATAACTTAATCAACTCGAACCTCGGATCATCAAGATCGAGTACAAGGAGGATTAGTTACTCATGGTGAAGTGGAGGAAGAGAGATGACTAGGAGTTAATGGAAACAAAATAGAGACAAGTGAAAGTAAACAGACCTTATATTAATTCAAACAGAGAGCTTACAACTTGAAATATAAAAACTATTACACTTGCTGGAAAATGAGAAACTAAGCAAACACTAAAAGTAAACTACTAAAGAAATTTCAAGAACTATTACAGAAGCAGTAATACTAAAACAAAACTAAGAAAAATTGAAATGAGAAAAGGTGATGCAGGCTCACACGTTGACACCGAATATATCTACGGACGAACACGTATGCATCTCTATGATCCAATCCTACACTCGCACAATCGTCAACGCAGCGCACACGTTATACAATTCTATCAAATAGATGCTAGTGTATGGGTAGCCAAACCGATTAGGATCGGACAAGGGCTATAAAAACCAATATTCTTTTCGGCTAATAAGACCAACCCGGATCCGATCGAGCGAATGTTGTACCAAAAGAGATCTACCAAAAATAACGATTCGATAATGGTAGATCTCTACCAACAAAAGAAAATGGGGCTCACCAAAACCCTATCGAACATAAATCAAAATTAGATGAACCACAAAATTCAATCAAGAGAAAACCATGAAAATTCAATGCTTCCAAAATTGCTAAAGTAAACTACCACAAGAATTAATCTAAGAGAAGAACACACAAGAAGGTAGAAAATTATTGTTACCCAACCAGAATGGATGATTCCGATTTCTCTACTTGGATCGCTCTTCAACGGCTCCGCCGGAGTCACGCCGGTTGGACAGAAACTAGTCCGCCTTCTTCGCTTCACGTCGGAGTTGTAAATCCACAAGGAGGCAACCTCTTAAGCCTTGGACGAATTTTATTTCACCCCTAAAATAGGAAGGGGGTTGGTCGGGGTTTTTTTTAGGAGGGAGATAGTGGCTCGGGTATGATGGACGAGGCGGCTAGAGGTGGAGGGAAGGGGCCGACGGTTTGGAAGGGGGAGAAAAGCTTGGACGACTTGATGACAAGGAGGGATGGGCTTAGTTTTGTAAGTGGATGAGGGTGAGGGGCTGCTTAGTGGTGCACTTGATGAAGGAGGAGGAGGATGAGAGTGTTGGGTCCGGCGTTCCTTTACTTGACCCGTGCCGCTCTGCTACTTATTTAAGAAATTAAGTAGCGCCCTTTCCAACAGTACGGGCTTTTTGAACAGTTGGGTATGCGCTTAATCCTACATTTGGTATCAGAGGGGGTCACAGGTTCAAGTTCGGGGGGGGGGGGGGGTGCTATTAAATCCCGATTTTCCCCTTCAACTTGTGTGGGTTCGGCGGGTCAAACAATCGTGGACTTGTGGTAACCCTACCTCTGAGCCATGTGGGCCATGTGGTAACCCAACCTCTGAGCGGACGGGTTGTGCTGGATGCCGGGGGGGGGGGATTGTTGGGTACGACATTCCTTCACTTGACCTGTGGCGCTCTGCTACTTATTTAAGAAATTAAGTAGCGCCCTTTCCAACAGTCCGGGATTTTGGAACAGTTGGGTATGCGCTTGATCCTACAGAGAGGAGGTCGAGAATAACAAAGGAAGAAGAGGGAGAGAGGGCCAAATAGAGAGAGGGAGGATCAAGAGGCCGACGACTAAGGAGAGGGTAGGAGGAGGGCTAGCCGAATTTTTGAGAGGAGGAGGAGGAGGGAAAAATCTCAATTAGGTTTTCTTCTTTATTTCATTCTCTAATGAAAATAACATAAGCATGGCCTATACATAGGCTTACATCAAGAGTTTGGCTATATGCAGCCCATAATAAAAAAAATACAACACATAACATGAAACATTAAGAGCATGACATAAACATTGCAAATAAAAACATAAAAATGATTTAAATGATTATTATTGGCCTTCTCCAATCTTTGGCCATCTTGCGTCGCTCCGTTATGTCACCATGGCGTTGCAAATCATTGGTTGGAGACGGAGAAGAATCTTCCATGAGCATGCCATCATTGTCTTCAATATGTTGAGGGTCGTCGTCTCCATCAATCCTCCCCCGCTCAAAAGTACTCATCACCGATATATGAGTTGGTTTGAAAGTACCGGTACAGGAGAGCATCATCCAAAAGAACCACCTCCGCTTCAAAAAACCAAGAGTCAGCGGAGGCCGGACGATCACGCCATCGAATCACATGGCGGCATACATCACCACTTGGAGAGGAGAGCACTTCAACCTGGAGTATCCTGTTATGCAAAAAGGTTGTCCTGGGGAACCTTGGAAAAGCATTAGGCAATAAAGGAGAAAAAGTTTCTACATAAACAACCAACGTACCTCTACTGAAGACCGATGAAGAGAGCGATCTAGGCACAAGCTCACTACCCAAACCATAAGAAAACATAGTGGACCAAAACGGACAGGCAGATAATTCAAGTGGTGGAGAAACATATGGAGTTAAATAAGAAACATTAAAAATAGGGGTAATACCCCAATCAGTGGATAACTTCAAATGATATGCGTATTCTCCTAATTTCTTTAATATCTGAAAAAGGTCCAGCTCGCCAACTCGCCAACTTTCTATAGTGCCCGAAGGAAACCGTTCAGGGATGAGACGCACCAAAACTAAATCGCCAACCTCATAGTGAGACGCTCTTTTATGTAAGCTAGCATGAAATTGATAAAATGTCATTTGTCTGGTTAGCGCTTCACTAATGCGCTTATATAATTTATGAACATGAGAGGCATAAACTTGTGCGAGTTGACTTGTCTTATAAGATAGTTGTAACGAAATAAAGTCAAAAGGCACTTGTGCTTTATATCCGTGCACGATCTCATTCAGCGAGCAACTAACATGTGAATAATAATAATATGCAACTTGATTGAGTAATTTTTTAAAAGTGCGCCTAAGTATATTACTACCGTGAGGTGTGAACAATGTGCTATGTGACTCAACCCAAATACGGAGGATAAAGGGGTTAAGTAAGGGGGCACGGGAGCCTTATAATCAAAGATGACTTTCATTGGCTCCAAATTCGCAGTTCTAAATTTATATTTAACATTTTTTAGGCTTGGCATGAAGATATGCTAAGGGGAACCTCTCATCATAAATAATAGAGTTGGACGCTCCCGGGTGTGAAAATATGTGCGAGCGATATAACTTATGTGGCCTAACCGTGGTAACTAATGGGTGGGAATGAGGGTCATCAAAAGGCGGTGGATAAATGCGTGCGACCGGGTATGGTATATAACTATGTGAAGGAGACACGGCATCCAGAGGCACAATAGCCAAAGAAGCAGAAACAGACGAGGATAGAACCATAGCCAGACACGTAAAGAAAGGAATAGTCAAATGTGACGCATAGTCAGATCTACAAGGTGCGGTGAACAGACCAAAAACTAGCGCGCTCAACTTACTAAGATCTAAGCGCTGAGACAACGCCAATGTAGGAACTTATAGAGTGGGCGTGTCACAATAACTTAGTCTAGGACTACCGATTTCACATCCTAAAATGCTAACTAATATGGGCACAAAAATAGGAGGAAGGGTCGGTAAAATCAAACCCGGGATAAAATCCAAATCAGAATTAATTTCACCTATCAGTGATAACATCAATGAACTCTCAGCCGGGGGTAAAACCAAAGAATCGTCCAAAAATACCACTTCCTCGCTTGCAATTTCTTCCAACACACTACATAAGTCATTCAATTCAGAATGGTAAACGGTCTCAGAAATGGGCAAAATCGAACCCGACGAAAATCTTAATTCAGATTGAGCTTCAGACAATGGTGGTAACATCATATAACTATCGTTCGGGTTCGCAGCGCTAAAATCATCCAAACATAACCTTCTCACATAAGGTGAGTCTTCCCAATCAGTCGGGACATCCATTAATTCAGGGTCATCAATGACAATAGAGAAATCCTCACTCACAGGCTCCTCAGGTAAGTCAGATAAAGTCTCAATGGGTGTAATCATATGCTCTAACATGATGGGGATCGTATCCTGGACAGGGCACTCAATACTAGGATGAACAGACACAACACTAGTAGGGCACGTAATAGGCAAAGAGATACTCTCACAGATTGGAATATCATCATCATCCCAAACATCGTCTTCTAGATCACTAGGTATGCCTTCAATGTCAGAATCATCAGATTCGTCAGACAATATCGTATGATAAGGAATACTGTCACCTAGCTTGCCAACTTCAACATCTAGAGATTCAATATCCACATCAGAATCCTCAGAGGTATCAGTCACTATCTCAATGGGCTTATTCATCGATACTAAAGCAGCAGAAACCCTAGTAGTAACCTCTTTTGAATTCAAATTTTGGGGTCTAATTTGCTTATGTTCCCTTGAGGTGGGGATATGCATACTTTGGGAATTACTACCTCTCTAGGGATAGGATCAATCCCGAGGCATAGGGTCACTCCTATAAGCAGATACGGGTCTAGTGCTGTAACTATTCTTACTAACGGGTGTGGTGCTATTAGTACATAGGTAGTTGGGATCAAATTGATCCGAGAGTAGGCTACACATGTGCGGCTAAGCATAACGATAACTACCAACACGACGCTCTTCGTTTAACCAAAACAACTGGGCTTGACCTACTAATCACTCTCGGGCAATGTTAGCATTGTTGTGGTCATCCCATAAGTGACAATTTAAATAATTTTCTAATCCCTTAAGCCAATCTCTAAAAATTTGTGGACATCCAAAACTGTCATAAGTAAGATAAATGTGGTGTGGCCTAGGGGGTGGTGGTGATACTTGGCTAGCCTTTAGTTATGCAATCAAAACCTTAATCTCATCCACTACAGGGGACCGTACTAGTTTCCTAATGTTCGTCATGGAACTAAAAGATTTTACTCGGGAAATGTTAACGTCATGGGCCATTTTAGTGAGAACCGGAGAGAATATCTCACCCGGAACTGGTGCACACGCAATGAATAAATAACCTGGCCCTACTTAATTTTCAAAGATGTAATTGTTCCCGCTAATTACTTAAGATAACAAATGTATATTTTTTTATTTTCTTGCTGGAAATAATATGAAGATTATTAAATAATTTTTTTTTGATTTTTACTCAAAACATAAAAATAAAGGCCGCTATTTGCAGACCAATAATTAAATTTTATAACGACTTAATAAAAATAATGACTTAATAAAAATAATGACTTAATGAAAAAATAAATTTTTTTTTGGATTTCTTACTAAGAAAATGATGGAGAATTTCTAGAATTTTATTTTTTTTGAATTTTGAGAAAAATTGAAAATTTTAGGCCGTTATTTGCAGACCAAAAATTTAAAAATTGATTTAGATGTTGTGCAAAAAAACGGGCAAGTGCATGTCGGTGCTCAAAGCAAAAATGGGAGGGGGCCAATTAGGAAATTGACGTGAACCTCCCTCTGATACCAAATTGATGCAGGTTCACACGTTGACACCGAATATATCTATGGACGAACACGTATGCCTCTCTATGATCCAATCCTACACCCGCGCAATCGTCAACGCAACACACACATTATACAATTATATCAAATAGATGCTAGCGTACGGGTATCCAAACCGATTAGGATCGAACAAGGGCTATAAAAACCAATATTCTTTCCGGCTAACAGAACCAACCCGGTCCGATCGAGCGAAGGTTGTACCAAAAGAGATCTACCAAAAATAATGTTTCGATAGTGGTAGATCTCTCCCAACAAAATAAAATGTGGCTCGACAAAACCCTCTCAAACTTTAATGAAAATTAGATGAACCACAAAATTCAATCGAGAGAAAACCACAAAAATTCAATGCTTCCAAAATTATGCTAAAGTAAATCACCACAGGAATTAATCTAAGAGAAGAACACACAAGAAGGTAGAAAATTATCGTTACCAAACCGGAATGGATTATTCCGATTTCTTTACTTGGATTGCTCTTCAACGGCTCTGTCAGAGTCACGCTGGTTGGAGAGAAACTAGTCTGCCTTCTTCGCTTCACGCCGGAGTTGGAAATCCACAAGGAGGCAACCTCTTAAGCCTTGGACGAATTTTATTTCACCCCTAAAATAGGAAGGGGGTTGGTCGGGTTAATTTTTTTAGGAGGGAGATGGTGGCTCGGGTTTGATGGAGGAGGCGGCTAGAGGTTGAGGCAAGGGGCCGGCAGTTTGGAAGGGGGAGAAAACCTTGGCCTACTTGATGACAAGGAGGGATGGGCTTAGTTTTGTAAGTGGATGAGGGCGAGGGGTTGCTTGGTGGTGCACTTGATGAAGGAAGAGGAGGATAAGAGGAGGCTGAGAATAACAAAGGAAGAAGAGGGAGAGAGGGGCCGAATATAGAGAGGGAGGAGCAACAGGCCGGCGGCCAAGGAGAGGGGTGGAGGAAGGCTAGCCGAATTTTTGAGAGGAGAAGGAGGAGGAGGGAAAAATCTCAATTAGGTTTTCTTCTTTATTTCATTCTATAATGAAAATAACATAAGCATTTCCTAAATATAGGCTTACATCAAGAGTTTGGCTATATGCAGCCCATAATAAAAAAAATACAACACATAACATGAAACATTAAGAGCATGACATAAACATTGCAAATAAAAACATAAAAATGATATAAATAATTATTATTGGCCTTCTCCAATCTTTGGCCATCTTGCGTCGCTCCGTTATGTCACCATGGCGCCGCAAATCATTGGTCGGAGATGGAGAAGAATCTTCTGTGAGCATGCCGTCATTGTCTTCAATATTTTGAGGGCCTTCGTCTCCATCAAAAGGAGAGAGGAAGAACAATAAGAAAGAACTGAAAATGGCAGCACTTCCCCTCTTTAATATTCTATATCTTTTTGCACAAGGGGAGGGGCTCTATTTATAAAATTTTCAAAGATCAGGACATGCCCCCACCTCCTATCATGCATGGGGGTTTACCTCTGTACGAAGTCTTTAGGATAATGTTGATTGCCTCGGTACGGGTGACATGTATTTATGGAGGCAGCATGCTTTTGTGAAAAAATGAGACTTGTCTCTAACAGCGGGGAAAGCTTGACGAAAGAAGGAGAGAGGGCTCGATGAAATCAGAGGAGATGGAGGGAGAGCTCGACGAACATAGGAAAACGTCAAACGCAGAAGGTGGAGTGGAGATCGACGAACGCTGAGGTCGACGAACGCTGAGGTCGACGAACGCTGAGGTCGACGAATTCTAGCGTGCTCGACAAAATAGGGCTGAAGGAACCGTTTGTCGAACGCAGAAGATGCGTTTGACGAATGCTGAGGTCGACGAATTCTGGCCAGCTCGACAAACTGTGCCTGAAGGAACCGTTCGTCGAACACAGAAGATGCATTCGACGAATACTGAGGTCGATGAATTCTGGCAAGCTCGACGAAATTGGAGACATTCGTCAAATGCAGAACGAAGGTGGAGCTTGATGAAATGGCGGAGCTCGACGAAATTGGCTGAGTTTGACGAAATTAGCTGAGCTCGACAAAATAGGCTGAGCTCGACGAACTAGGGCTGAAGGAACCATTCGTCGAACGCAGAAGATGCGTTCGACGAATGCTGAGGTCGACGAATTTTGGCAAGCTCGACAAAATGGGGCTGAAGGAACCGTTTGTCGAACACAGAAGATACGTTCGTCGAATGCTGAGGTCGACAAATTCTGGCGAGCTCGAAGAAATTGGAGACGTTCGTCAAATGGAGAATGAAGGCGGAGCTCGACGAAATAACGGAGCTCGAAGAAATTAGCTAAGCTCGATGAAATCAGCTGAGCTCGACAAAATGTCTGAAAAGCTGCAAACCCGCA
Source organism: Platanthera zijinensis (assembly GCA_039513925.1). Classification (NCBI taxonomy): domain Eukaryota; kingdom Viridiplantae; phylum Streptophyta; class Magnoliopsida; order Asparagales; family Orchidaceae; genus Platanthera; species Platanthera zijinensis. The sequence continues at coordinate 161,531,689 of CM077092.1, forward strand.
AAGAAAAGTGAAAACATTAGTGGCATTAATATATATACAAAAGGAGGTCAAAAATAAAGCTTTAAAAACATGATTTACATAATAAAAACCTGTAATTACCCTAGTAGTTTAAACAACAAAACATATTATCATTAGTCCATCACTGGAAGGAACCAGCCGTACGAGGCTCTCGGTGCAAAATCTATCCATATTTTCTCTCATGCACTTTGTTACATTAAGCACTTGATCGGGCACAAAATCAATGCTCGAGCCATGAGCGAAAATGTGGCAGGGTAGCAGGACCTCCTCTACCTTTTTAGCATGCACCAACATATGACTCTTAACCTTGGGGGGTTTATTGCCCACTATCTCCTTCGATGGGCCACTTTTCTCCCCCTAAAGTCAATAGGAGGGTAGCACTTCATCACCCAGATTGCCAAGGGATTGAACATCTGGTAGAGTTTGCCCCCAATGGGTTTCGCCTTCAGGCTCCATTCCATCACTGTGGCTATGATGGCCACCTTCAAGTTTCTTTCTATAAGTTAGATTGATGGAGATTGACATTTTTTGATCTTTGAGGTTAGAGTGGATGTTGTTGGCTCTTCTGATGATGCTGAGGTGAGTTCTTTACCCAGGACTGGGGTGCATGACCCTATGGCCCCTTTTCTAGTTGCTCCTGCTCCCTGGAGGCATGCCCCTTAATAGAGTAAGGAGGACAAGGATCCGAATGTTAATGAGAGACTCGACCTCCTAAAGTATTTCATGGCAAGGCAGTACGCATTATCTTCTTGGATTAGGGCACATTTGGGTCTGGAAGCTTCTCCTAAGCTGACAAGGCATTCCTTTGTACAATATCAGTGGTGGTGTAGGCATATTCCTCCTCCTCTGCAGTCTCCACCTCCGCAGTAGTGATATTTAGAGTTCTTCTCTTCTAAGGTCTTTCATATGGCTTTTAGTGGTTTGCTTTCGGTTAGCTTTTATTTATTATTTTTCTTTGAGATATTTGTCTATACCTAGCTATATTCTGTTGGGGCTTCGAACTTAGGGTTGTAACACCCCCATCCATCACATAAGATATAATATAAGGTCCAGCCAGGGACCAATGCCATTTTCCACATACAGTTAGCAGAGTTATATATTGAAACCAAACCAAACGTGCATCCTAACTCAGAGTGCATTCTAGCAGAAAGATTTAAATTGCTTGGAAACTAAACACAAGAATGTCCACTAAAAATAAAAATAGGAATGATAAACAAAATACACAAAACATTTTGGCCTTAAGGCCTTACAACTATTTTCTCAAATATATGTGTTTCATAGACATTAGTACGCAGGCCGACCACATATGAAACAGTAAAAATACGCTTCGCTTGGCCTTCGAGGGCCGGCATAGCAAATAAGGCTTCAGCCCGCTACTTCCCACATGGCTCCGCTGCGCCTGCACAAAAGTATTCCACCTAACGGTGAAAAACAAAGCAACGGTCAGTATTAGCTGACAAAATTAAAACGACCCACCCCTTATTCGATGCCAACCAATATGGAAGTGCCATCCAACACAGATGATGGCACGACCAGCCAAATTTCTCATATACCCATGGCACATTATCAGTGTACCGGGTCACCCAAGGCACAATATCGATGTACCGGCCAAATGCGGAAGTGCCACTTAAGCACCAACCAACACAGACGATGGCACGACTGGCCAAATGTCTCGTGCACCCAGGGCACATTATCGGTGTACCAGGTCACCCAGAGTCCCACCATTACCATCACGACAATCATTGGTGTCTAAGCACCCACAAAGGGATCTCCACGATTCCCAGCACTGTCCTTAGTCCTAGACTGGACAGACTCACTTGAGCATTACTAGCCTGTCCTAAAGCCACGACACTCCCCCATGCCAACGACAACTGCCACATACTTTTGGTCTGTTTAGCTAAACGACATAGAGCAGGTATAGTTCAGCTCTTTTTTATTGCTCAGATCACCATGCCAACCAACGACAACGATGCGAGTACCCTTTGTAACGACACCATCCATTAAATAACATATAAAAGAAGGTCCGGCCGGGCCCCCCACTATATGCCACAAACAGGCGGCGAGGTCACAGGTTAATACAAAAAGAGGTATGCATCCTAACACAGAGCATACTAGCGGAAGATATTAACATTAAAACCGAACTCAAACCATGAATGTCCACTATATATAAATAACCACAGTTATATGTATACTATCGAAGGAATGTACATCAAATACTAAAGGGTTTGGCCTTAAGGCCCTAGAGTTACGCTTTACAAGTGTGGATTACAAACATTGGCACGCAGGCAAGCCACACATGAACATAACACAAGATTCTTTGCTAGCCTTCGAGGTGGTGCAATAGTAGGGACTTCAGTCCTCTATTTCCCTGTCGTCTCTCCAACACCATTACAGGGACAGTCAACCATAACAGTGGCAAACAAGACAACGGTCAACATTCAGCTTACCAATTTATAACGATCCTACCCCTTACCCGGGGCAGTGGTACTCCTTCCCTGCAGGCATAACATTTCACAAGCACATATATCATGCATTATGCCCGCACGTACAAGCAATACATCACAAACGCCGGCCACGCGGCCCGACGCTCCGTGCACTCAGGGCACATTCTTGGTGTACCGGAATACCAGGGTCCCACCACTGTTCAAGGTCTGTAACTCAATGGTAAAGTTGAGCAATTAGTCTTAATGGCGCGTAGGCCTAAGACTCTCATTATGTCACTGACGAAAGCTCAATGCCTTGACGCTCTCTTCTACAGTTGACATAATGCAGGTACAGATCCACCACCCCCCATTGCTCAAGTCACCATGCCATTATCGAATACCGAAGTACTCATGGACAGTTTACAAGCGCGGGTCGGTTTCCCCTTTCCTGTTCGGCACTAAGACTTTTTAAGGGCACACAACTCACAATAGCCACACTGTCCTCCAAGACCTGGCTTCACAATCCAAAAAGGGGAGCTAAAGCAAGCATTCCTCATGGTCGCTTGACCGGTTTAGCAGAACTCTCTTTCTGCACCCAAACTCAACCGAAGCATAGCATAAAACACAAGAATCACGTGGGTATTTTCCTGGAATTCCCCTTCAATAGTTCCTGCTACTATCCTTCACAGGCACAACCCATCAACTCCACAACATACACGTTTATACGCGGAGTGTTATCCGGTGTGCAAATGAAACATCACCAATCCAGTCCATCCTATCCAGATGGGCTTCACACTGCATTCCTATTCCATACTACACATTTCCAGATCTATATGCAAGACTGGGGATTTCAAGAATCAACTTAAGGAAATCCCTCAAAAGCTAACCTTTGGTAGGGGAAATCCATGCACATGCCAAAGAAGGACTTCACATGTCCAAGGAAGAAAGATCGTTACCCTTGATGATCTCTTTGGAGACATGAAAATCTAGCCGGATATAAAGCACCACAACGCTCTTGCTTCCACAAATCTGGACTCGGCTCTTAATTCGGAACTCTGAAGCTCCACCGGGGACTGGATCCCTTCTCCTCTTCCCTCCTTGCTCCCCCTTCTCTCTATCTCCTTTAGAAAGAGAGTGGACAAGATGAATGAGAGATAACTCTTAATTCCTGGACTTAAAACAACATGGAAATCCCTGGGCCATTGGATCCTAAGTGAAGGAAATGAACAGCCACAAATCGCCCTGAAACCTCAGTTTTTGCGCTGAAGGCTTGTAGCATGCCCGTGTAACAGGACGTGTACCTTAAGCGGCACACAAACTAACTTAACCCGAATAGGACAGGGCCGTGTGACACGCCTGTGTCATAAGCTGTTTTACCTAACACGGCTTTGGACATGCCCATGTCTAGCCCGTGATCACCAGGCCTCATTGCCCTTGCCAAATCCAGAGAAGGACACGGCCTATGACACGCCTGTGTCATAGGTCGTGTGCCCAACTCGACTTGCCTCTCGAGGAGCATCGAGTGCATTTTGTCGAGTGCATTTCTCCGACCTTAGCAGGACACGGCCTAGTACACACCCGTGTCATAGGCCGTGTACCCTCTAGAGAATCGTCGAGTGCAGTTTGTTGAGCACTCGACAGGCTGTGTCAACTCGACAACACAGAGCAGGACACGGCTTGGGACACACCCGTGGCCTGGCGTGTCCCAGGCCGTGTACTTCACTCGAGACACACTCAAGACCCATTCCACACTCGAGTAAACAGAGCAGGACAAGGCTTGGGAAACGCCCGTGTCCCAAGCCGTGTTGCTTAGCCTGTACTCACTCTTGATATTTGGGGTGTTACAACCCTCCACTCCTTACAAGAAATTTCATCCCGAAATTTAGATACAGTAAGGAAAACAGTAATCAAGATGTTATAACTTTAAAAAAGTTTGATACAACTTGACACGCATTGTATAACAGTTTACACAAATAGCTCGGGAAATTCAGCTCGCTTGGTCTGCTCTCGCTCCCATGTTAGCTCCTCATGGCCACAGTTGTCCCACCGGACCTTGACCATCCGAATTGTCTTATTACACAACTATTTATCGGCTCTATCCTCGATCCGAATGGGCCTAACCTTCGTCGTTAGCCCAAACTCGACAGGTACACGATCGTTTGCAATCACTTGAGCTGGACCTTTCACGACTTTTTGAAGCACTGATATGTGGAACAAATCATGCAATCCACTCTATTCTGCTGAAAGAGCTAGCCGATAGGCAGCTTCCCCAACTCACTCTACCACTTCAAAAAAACCAAGATATCTCAGACTTAACTTCTTCAGACGCCGAATCTTGGACACACCTTTGAAGGGTTTAATCTTCAACTATACCCAATCGCCCATCGCATATTCCACGTTCTGATGCTTGGCGTTGTATTATTTGGCTTGCCTATCCTGGTCTATCAATAGCCTCTCCCGAATAGTGCGTATCGCCGAATAAGCTTCTTCGACTTCCTTACGCTTATACAATTTAGATTTGCCTGTTTCTGCCCAAGCTAATTGTGTACGACATTTCTGACCATACAAGGCTTCAAACGAAGCCATACTTATGCTTGCTTGGTAGCTATTATTGTAGGCAAACTCTACCATATAAAGATGATCATCCCATCTCTTACCAAAAACCTTGGCGCACATTCGGAGCATGTCTTCCATCGTTCTGTTGGTCCTCTCAGTTTGGCCATCAGTTTGGGGATGAAAGGCCGTACTGAATGTTGACTTTGTATCCAATAATTGATGGATTAGCCTCCAATCATTTGACGTGAAGCGCCCATCACGGTCACTTACGCTACTACGGGGAACATCGTGCAATCGTACAATTTGCTCAACATAAAGTTTTGCCAAGATTTCCACTGAATCGTCCCTCTTGTTCGGAAGAAAGTGAGCCACTTTAGTCAACCGGTCTACGATTACCCAAACCGAATCATTCCCGCGTTGAGATCTCGGCAACCCGTGTACGAAATCCATCAAAATATCGTCCAACTTCCATTCCAAAATAGGTAACAACTTCAAGAAACCTACAGGCTTCTGGCATTCTGCTTTCACCAAGGCACATGTTTGAGATTTAGCCACATAATGTGCTATGTCTTTCTTTAACTCTTGCCACCAGAATAACTTTTTCATGTCTTTGTACATCTTTGTGCTCCCTGGGTGAATTGAGTATTTTGTAAAGTGCGCCTCATACATCAATTCATCTCTCAACTTACCCATACTTGGGACGCACAAATGACCCTCTTTCCTCAAAAGGCCGTCATCCCAGGAGAATTGGTCATTTGAACCATCCATTGCAAAGCATTGTAGACTTTCATCCAGTTCCGTTGCTCGCCGAACTCTGTTCGCAAGGTAATACTGTACCTCCGTCCAGTTCAAGCATGCATCGGCTATGGAATTCTTGTCAACACAAGAAATCTCTAGCGCTTCCAACTCCTGGATCAGATGCTCATTATGCATCTACAACCAATTTTCCCTTGTAGGAGTCCTACGACTCAAGGCATCTGCGACTACGTTTCCCTTTCTAGGAGTATATTGAATATCAAAGGTGTAATCCCCAAAGAACTCCATCCACCTTCGTTGTCGCATATTAAGGTCCTTCTGATCCAACAGGTACTTTAGGCTCTTATGATCCGAAAAGATATCCACTTTTACACCATATAAGTAGTGCCACCACAATTTAAGTGCAAAGATCACCGCCGCCAACTCCAAGTCGTGGACGGGATAATTCCGCTCATGCACTTTCAACTGGCGTGAGCCATAAGAAATCACCTTTCCAAACTGCAGAAGAATGCAGCCTAAGCCGCTCCCTGAAGCATTACTATAGATCTCATAGCCGTCTGTACCACATGGCGATGTCAGAATAGGTGCCGTGGTCAAACGACTCTTTAGCTCTTCAAAAGCTCGCACGCACTTTGGCGTTTATACGAATTTCTGATCCTTCCTCGTTAAGGTGGAAAGAGGAAATGCGATCCGTGAGAAGTTTTCTACAAAACGTCTCTAGTAGCCTGCCAGTCCAAGGAAACTCCTGACTTTGGCCACAGAAGACAACACTGGCCACTCCTGTATGGCTCTGGATCCACCGCAATGCCCTCTCCACTTACCACTTGGCCAAGAAATACCACTGACGACAGCCAAAACTCACACTTTGAGAACTTGTCATAGAGCTTATATCTCCGTAGGGTATGCAACACCAACCGTAAATGGTTCGCATGATCAGCTTATGATTGAGAGTACACCAAGATATCATCAATGAATACAATCACAAACAGATCCAAGTACTCTCGGAACGTTCAGTGCATTAAATCCATGAACACCGATGGCGCATTACATAGCCCAAACAACATTACAGTGAACTCATAATGACTGTAACGTGTTCCAAATGCTGTCTTGGTAATATCACTTTCCCGAATCCTTAATTGTTAATATCCAGATTTTAATTCCAATTTAAAATAGATGGTTGATCCCACTAGCTGATCGAACAAGTCATCTATCTGTGGAATCAGATACTTGTTTTTCTCAGTCAGCTTATTCAATTCACGATAATCAATACACTACCGCAAAATACCGTCCTTCTTTTTCACAAAAAGAATAGGTGCGCTCCAAGGGGACATACTTGGGCGTAAATATCCCTGTTCCAACAACTCTTGCAATTGAACTTTCAATTCAGCCATTTCCTTTGGCGCTACACGATATGGCGAGCGGGCCACAGGTTTCACACTTGGCACCAGCTCAATAGTGAAGTCGATCTCCCGCTGGGGTGGTAACCCAGGAAGATCCTAAGGAAACACATCAACAAACTCCGATACAATCAGAACATCACACACACTGGCCTTTGGCTCAACATCCTGAATAAGCGTGAAGAATAACTCCGAGCCCTTCTAAACAGCATTGACGACTTGGAGAGCAAACACCAAGATCTCGCTCACACCTCGCATACTAGCGAACTTAGTCTTAAGCTAGGTATTCTAGCCTAGTGTGATCACCTTTGAATTGCAATTAATAAAGGCACGCTGCTCTGAGAGCCAGTCCATACCAAAGATCACATCAAATTCCGATATCGGTAGCACAGATGCGTTCAAATAGAAATCTCGACTTCTTATTTGCACTTCCACGTAACAGGTCCTATCCGCAAGCATCACACATCAATTCGGTAATAACACCTTTACGCTATCTGTCATCACATGACTAGGTACTCCAATTCGAGCTACGAAGTCCTTAGATAGAAATGACTGTGAAGCACTCGTATCAAACAGTGCTCTCGCCGGATTGTTCCGAATCAGGACAAATCCTAAGACAAACACATCATACACAAGCTACACATAAGGTATGAAATATAAAAAGCAATCAATAACTGAAATCGTACCTGTGATGACGTCACTTTGCTTTTATGGCCTCCTGCTGGCCAAGATTGTAAACTCGGAGCTGCGCCTGGGATACAGAGGACTCGACCACTGCTTTTTTCCTTTTCAGCATAAGACGCTCCCGTCTTCTTTTACACCTTTGGCGGACCAAGCCGGCAGTTATGGGCTATATGCCCCACTCTTCCACATGTAAATCAGGTACGAGAATCTTGCCCGAAGTTGCCCCCGATGCAACTATTGAACAAGTCTGCCCAGACAATTCAGATCTCTTGCCCCATCTCTTTTGGTACTTCGATTTTCCAGGATGGGGCTCTTTGAACTCTGGCTTTAGTCCCTTTTGCCTTGCACCCATTTTAGTCTCTTTTGCCTTGCCCCCTAAAGCCGTTTCATGTCCTTTGTTCACCGAACTTGAAAGAAGGAATCTTAACTCATCCCGCAACCCTTCGTAGAACCTATTGGTTTTACGTTGTTCATCAATGAAGATAGACCCCGCATAACTTCCCAACCTTGTAAACTCATGCAAGTAAGTATCAACACTACTTTCTCCTTGTGATAGACGTTGGAACTCATTCTCCATGGCGATATGTTGTGTCGCTGGTAGGTGCTTTGCCAAAAATAGTCGCGAAAACTCCTCAATCGAGACTTGTGTTAATTGCTTGCCCGCTAAGTGGTGTAACTCTATCTCGTCCCACCATAGTTGAGCCTCTCCTTCCAATAAGAAGGTGGCCAAGGTGACCTTCTGATTTTCCTCCATCCTTATCGCCGTCAATACTCGCTTGACGCGTAACAACCAATCCTCTACCTACGTTGGGGTTCTCACACCCGCAAACGTAGGAGGATTGAAGCTCATAAACTGCTTCAACTACCGTTTAGCTACTCGAGGATCAACAACCTCAACAGGTTCAGGCCTTAGATCAACCCGTTCTGGCACTAATGCCGGTTGCGCCTGTCCGGTAGGCTGTGCATGAATCATGACAAATAACACCTTAGCAACTAAGCAGACTGTTTCCGCAGAAGGAGGAGGTGTAGGCACCTCAGCTGGTGCCGCACTCTCATCAGAACACTAGGACTCAGACTGCCCAACACCACTACGAGTCACCTATAAGTGAACATGACACACATTAGTGGCCTTATACAAGTAATCACAACAATATAGGAACGCGCAGGTTCCTCAAACAAGTGTATTTGCAATCCTTAGTGGACATTCCAGAGTTTATTAAAGTTAAAGCGGGTCGCACTTACACATGCTCGCCACCCCACCAAAGAATTCGACCACGAATTTTTTAGAGGAAGACCGGGACAAGCTGAGACCAAAATGTAACGACCCCATCCGTTAAATAACATATAATAGAAGGTCCGGCCGGGGCCCCACACTATATGCCACAAACAGGCGGCGAGGTCACAGGTTAATACCAAAATAGGTACGCATCCTAACACAGAGCATACTAGCGGAAGATGTTAATGTTAAAACCGAACTCAAATCATGAATGTCCACTATATATAAATAACCACAGTTATATATATACTCTCGATGGAATGTACATCAAATATTAAATGGTTTGGCCTTAAGGCCTTAGAGTTACGCTTTACAAGTGTGGATTACAAACATCGGCATGCAGGCCGACCATACATAAACATAACACAAGATTCTATGCTAGCCTTTGAGGGCCAGCAGCCGCAGCAGCAGCAGCAGTAGGGACTTCAGTCCTCTATTTCCCGCTTGACTCTCCAGCACCTGCACAAGTACAGTCCACCATAATAGTGGAAAACAAGGAAACGGTCAGCATTCAGCTTAACAATTTATAACGACCCTACCCCTTACCCGGGGCAGTGGTACTCCTTCCCTGCAGGCATAACATTTCACAAGAAGATATATAGCGTATTGTGCCCTCACGCACAAGTAATACATCACAAATGCCGGCCACACGACCCGACGCTCCCTGCACTCATGGCACATTCTTGGTGTACCGGAATACTAGGGTCCCACCACCATTCAAGGTCCGAAACCCAATGGTAAAGTTGAGAAATTAGTCTTAATGGCGCGCAAGCCTAAGACTCTTATTATGTCACTAACGAAAGCTCAATGCCTTGACGCTCTCTTGTAAAGTCGACATAAAGCAGGTACAGATACGCCACCCCCATTGCTCAAGTAGCCATGCCATTGTCGAATATCGTTACTCATGGCCAGTTTATAGGCGCGGGTAGGTTTCACCTTTCCTGTTTGGCACTAAGACTTTTTAAGAGCACACAACTCACAATAGCCACATTGTCCTCCAAGGAATGGCTTCACAATCCAAAAAGGGGAGTTAATGCCAGTGTTCCTCGTGGTCGCTTGGCGGGTTCAGCAGAACTCTCTTTCTGCACCAAAACTCAACCCAAACATAGCATACAACACAAGAATCACGAGGGTATTTTCCTAGAATTCCACTCCAGTACTTTCTGCTATTGTCCTTCACAGGCACAACCCATCGACTCCACAACATACACGTTTATACACAGAGTCTTCTCTGGTACGCAAATGAAACATCACCAATCGAGACCAACCTGTCTAGATGGGCTTCACACAACATGCCAATTCCGTACTACACATTTTCGGATCTATATGCAAGACTGGAGATTTCAAGAATCAACCCAAGGAAATTTCTCAAAAGCCACCCTTTGGTGGGGGAAATCCATGCACATGCCAAAGAAGGACTTCACATGCCCAAGGAAGAAAGATCATTATCCTTGACGATCTATTTGGAGCCTTGGAAATCTAGCAAGATAGAAAGCACCGCAACGCTCTTTCCTCCACAAATCTGGACTCAGCTCTCAATTCGGAACTCCGAAGCTCCACCGGAAGATGGATCCCTTCTCCTCTTCCCTCCTTGCTCTCCCTTCTCTCTATCTCCTTTAGAAAGAGAGTGACCGAGATGAATGAGAGATAACTCTCAATTCCTAGACTTAAAACTGCAGGGAAAGCCTTGGGCCATTTGATCCTAAGTGAAGGAAATGAACGGCCACAAATCGCCCTGAAACCTTTGTTTTTGGGCTGATACGGCTTGTGACACGCCCGTGTAACAGGTCGTGTACCTTAAGCGACACATAAATCGACTTAAATCGAACAGGACACGGTTGTGTGACACACCCGTATCACATGCCGTATTCCCTAACACGGCTTTGGACATGCCCGTGTCTAGCCCGTGTTCACCAGGCCTCATTGCCCTAGCCAAATATAGAGAAGGACACAGCCTCTAACACGCCCGTGTCACAGGCCATGTGCCCAACTCGACTTGCCTCTCGAGGAGAGTCGAGTGCATTTAGTCGAGTGCATTTCTTCAACCTCAGCAGGACACGGCCTAGGACACGCCCGTGTCGCAGGTCGTGTACCCTCTCGAGAATCATCGAGTGTAGTTCGTTGAGCACTCGACAGGCTTTGTGTCAACTCGACAACACAGAGCAGGACATTAATTTGGACACGCCCATGTCCCAGGCCGTGTACCTCACTTGAGACACACTCGAGACCCATTCCACACTCGAGTAAATAGAGCAGGACACGTCTTGGGACACGCCCGTGTCCCAGGGCATGTTGCTCAGCCTGTACTCACTCTTGAGATTTGGGGTGATACACCCTTACCCTTTCACATAACACCAAACATACATAAACACATTATGTTCCAAGGAAGACACTCACGACCACCAAATCAAGGCCCTTGTCGCTCTCAACTCAACACAATGGCCCACATGTCTCCAAGTGACAAGCCTCACAATCATTCCTCACTGGGAGCTACTGCGAATAATAGAGCTTCCCCTGCGCGGTAGGGGATAGAGTATCATTTCTTCCCCAAAATGGGAGTTTTCTAGGAGACCAACTCCAGTACTCTCACTACAGCAACCTGCATACCCGTGAATCCGTAAATTACACGTTTACCATGGAGTCTTTTCTGGCATACAAAAAAATCATCATCAATCCCGACCAACCTATCAAGATGTGCTTCACACAATAAGCCTATTCCATACTTTGATTCCAGATTCTAAATGCAAAGTTACTGGGGATACAACCGATAAACTCGTCGATAGACTTGCCTCAACATGCTCGTGGAGCGTTTACCCTCATATGTCAAAACAGATGACTTCACATGTCCAAGAGGGAAGGTCGTTACCCTTAACGTTCTTTTTGGCACCATGGAGGAGGAACTAGCTGGATGAAAGTGACTGTAATGAACTCTTCCCTACAGATCTTTGAAAGTCACTCTAGTGTCAACTACCTTCACCTATGGGGGGGGGATAGGTGATTTGCAATCGTTTTGCGGAATTAAAAATTTACCTGCACAATAAAACAAAACAAGCACAACACAGAAACACACAGACAGTTATTGTGGTTCCCCGATTTGGGTACGTCCACTTTCCCCCTTCGACCTATCTCCAAACAAGGGAAGACTCGGTCACTTCACCAACCGAATTGAAATCCAATCCTCACACTATGGAAGAAACCCTTCCACCCGAAGGAGTCACTACTCCTCCACCACGGGTTACACCCAACCCTTACAAAGAGGAACCAAAGTTTCGTTACAACAAAAGTAAAAATAGAATGTACAAAATACAAACTACGTTTGGAGCGCTCGGTGTCCCTCTTCGTTCAATGAAGCGTTCTTGAAGAAGATGAAGAGTCCACAACCTAAGCACTCTCTTGGAGAGGATCTCCTCGAGATCGGCGACGGCAAGGATTGCGGCGGCGATGCTTTCGAGATCCAAACTTTGTAACAAAGCTAGCAAGGTCTACCAACGATCTTACTTGGATTGATCGTCCCAATCGATTCGGAAGGGGAAAGTATTCCTGTTCAACAAACCAAGAGACAAAGGATCTCAAGATAGAAACGTGAGACGCGTTGCTTGGCTGAGTTTCTGTTGCCGGGAGATCAAGAAAAATCCAAGACCAGCCGCGGCGATAACCTTTCGAGCGGCAATGGAGGCGGAAGAAGTTCCGCGATGAGCTAGGTCAAGTCGGCGGCTCGTTTCTTTTTCGCATGTAGGGATTGTCTGAAATGTTCAAAATAAGCGAGTATTTATACTATAGATCATCCTTTATGACCTTTGTGGGACCCACTAGAAGAAACCCTAATTTCGGTTCAAACAGCGGCTGAACATTTGGTCCGGTCCAGCGAGCCAACGGAATTCGCCTAAGGCAAATTCGGCGGGAATCATTGGTGATTCTCGACGAATTGGCAAAAATCACTTATGATTCCCGTCGAATTCTCCTTAGAAGAATTCTAGCTTAACAGCAAGCCATCCAGAGAGAATCAGCGAGAATCACAATCCATTCTCGACAAATCGGCGAGAATGCAAAGTCATTCTCAATGATTCGGCGAGAATCACTTAGTGATTCTCGTCGATTCTGCCTTAGCTGAATTCTAGTCGGCGTTGAGACAACCGGATGCATTCGACGAGAGTAGGCTAGTGATTCTCGATGATTCGACGAGAATCACTAGTGATTCCCGTCGTATCGGCGAGAATCACTTAGTGATTCTCGTCGAATTTTCCTTAGACGATTTTTCATCTATCTTCCCGTGAGCTGGTCTTTGACCCATCCTTGCTCCTTGTCTGCTCTTGATCTATCTCAGCCCTGTACTTGAAAATAAGTACACTCCAATAGAGAGACTACACGTGAGCCAACACACTGATCTGCTCAACGAGGGATTACGTTGCACAGACCCGTATATATTGACCCACTGCACCCTGACATTGGTGTGTACTTGTCGTGGAATAACTGCAAGCACAACTTGATAGAAAATCATCAAATACATTATCTATTTACCTTAGCTTGTTCAGGGGCTTCTTCAAATCAGGTACATTGTGGATACAATACCCAACAATCTCCCCCTATTTAAAGAAGCCTAAACCCTACAAGCTAAGGTGAATAAGACATATGGGAATGAAAAACATAAACGTAGAATCCAGTTGAGAGAGAAATTCATTACCATTTTCTTGAGAGCATACTTGGAGCCACCTTAGCCGAGAGGGTAATCTCCCCCTTTTCGGCTTCTGCAAATTCTGGACTTCACTTAGAGCCACATGCTCCCCCTCAGATCTTGCATCCATGCTCGAGCTTGAGTTCCTTGCTGATGCTCCCCCTTGATCCAAGAGCCTTGAGCCGTACAGTCTTCATTATTCATAGTTCAGCATGTCGAGTTAAGTTTTGAAGAGACTGAACTTGGCCTCGTCTATGGGCTTTGTGAAGATATCTGCAACCTGCTTATCCGTGGGGACATAGCAGAGAGATATGTCTTTGTTTTCCACATGCTCCGGAATGAAGTGATAGCGCACTTCAATATGCTTCATTCTGCTGTGCGACACAGGATTGTTCGCAATTGCTATTGCGCTTGAGGAGTCACAATACATCGGAACTTCTCTGAACTGCAGGTCATAATCTTTTAGATGATTTCTGATCCATAAAAGTTGTGCGCAACAACTGTCTGCTGAGATGTACTCAGATTCAGCCGTGGAGGTTGCGACACAATTCTGCTTCTTACTGTTCCAATAAATAAGCCTTCTTCCGAGGAATTGACACGTCCTGGAAGTGCTTTTCCTATTATTCGTGCTTCCTGTAAAGTCAGCATCTGAAAAGCCTATCAACTCGACATCATTGTGAAAGTGAGGCTAAGATCTATCTCAACTCTAGAGGGGGGGTGAATAGAGTATTTTAAAATAAATTTTCACAGTTGAAATAAACAGCACAGATAAAATTCAATTTATGATATAGTGTAGAGTGCTAGTAAGAAGTTAAAAACTAAGAAGTAAAAAGCACAGCACACAGCAAACAAATCACACAAACAAACCAGAAGACACAAGGAATTATAGTGGTTCCCCAAAAACCTGGGTACATCCACTCTTCTACCACCCTTGGTAGGAATCCACTCAGGATGAGTTGATCAGGTGTCCTGACACCAATGAGCTTTTGATAAGGTGCCCAAAAACCAAAACTAGATTTTTTGATAAGGTGTCTTACCACCACTGAGTTTTGACAAGGCTCTCAGAACCAGACAGAACTTTTGAAGGGAGTTCAAGAACCCTTTTACAGCAGGAAAAGAAAAGTAAGAGTGAAGGGTGTCTTCTCTGTTCTCAATCAAATGAGAGAAGCACAAGTGGATTGATGATGTCAAAGCTCCCCCTGAGATGTAGAAAGGTTCAGGAAAAGAAGCTTTGCTCTAGGGTGATAGGTCTTCAGAACTTTGATCTCCAGCACAGGATGGTTTCAGCAAGAAGGCTGAAGGTAAGGTGTCTGGAGTTCTGAGATGAGATTGTGAACACTTTTCAGTCAGCAAGAAGATTTTTGGAGTCACAGTTCTTCTGTTGTTCTTCTGCTATCAGTATTCTCTATTCTGTGTGTTCACTTTTTTTTTCTTGTCAATCTCTGTATCTGTTCTTCTTGTGTATTCTGTAAATCTTAATAACACAGAAGAAAGGAATAAAAGTTTTCTGACGTTTCCTTGTCCAAAATTAGCCGTTGGGAGTCATAAATGTCTTCCAAAAATAGTCTTGTCTTCTAGAGGAAAGTCCAGCAAACATTCTCTGAATAATTCCTTGAAACTTGCTCCAGAAATAAAGACAAACGGCTGGGAGATCTTCTGACATAAATGCTGATAATATTCAAAAACATTCCAAAGAACAGCAGCATTTGAATTCCTGAAAGCGTCGATCTCTCCAAAGAAAACGTCGATCTGAGCTCTACGATCGTCGAACTGAGCTCAGAGATTAAATGGACAATCAGACAGAAAACGTCGATCTGAGCTCGAAGATCGTCGAACCGAGCTCAGAGACCTGAGAGATAACTTTAGGGAGGGATCGTCGAACTGAGCTAGAAGATAGTCGAGGGGAGTTCGACGACTCAGCAGAAGCTAGACAAAAGCAGATAGTCGATCTGAGCTCGAAGATCGTCGACCGGAGTTCGACGTTTTATTGAAGATGAGCTCAGAGAGCGTCGAACGGAGTTCGACGATTCGTCGACCTGAGCTCGACGTAAATTGCCTTAGACTAAGCTCTTCAACCTTGATCTTGGAATGGTCCTGGGGGCAGCTCCAAACCTAAGTTCTAAGACCTAGACTCATTCTAATGTTGACCTTTTCAACTATACAACTAGGTCAACTGGGATTCCTAAGACAAGCATAGTGATCCTTACCCAAATTAGTAATAGGGTGTTCCAACAATCTCCCCCTATTTGGGTTAGGATTACTATTTACAGACAATCATAGGAAATGAAAAGCATACAACAATACATAAGCTAATACAAAATGCAGAGAAGATATATAGCAGTAAAGCAGATCACAGATAAATATCAGCAGATATCCAAAGGTGGATGAAATGTTTAGCTTACACAGTTCACTTCCTTTCAGATCCCTTTTTAAATAAAATTTCTCTATTTGGATTCTGACTTTCTTTCTTTGACCTTCTGTCATCCTCTGCACCTAGAGAAGTTTGAGATTTGGGCCTTGGAACAACAGCCTCAGGGTGCAGCTTCATATAGTCTTCTGGATTGAAAAATTTCCTTGATGCATATCTTTCCAGTTCTTTCTTTCTCTGCTCTGATAAGGTAGTTATGTTTGAAGTATCCTTGCCTTGTTCTCTGGCCTTTTTTATTTGATCAAGGGCAGCCAATTCTTTCATTCTGGCTGTCCAGGATACAGGGTTGTTCTCAGGATCTTCAAAAGGAATAGGAGATTCATATCTGTTGATGATTTCAGAAACAGTAGAAGGAGTCCTGGAAACAATTGTGTCTTTCAGCTTGTAAGGAAAAGGACCTGAAGAAGGGTCAGGGTGACCTTGTCCTTCCCTTTGATAGGATCTTTGTCCTCTTTGATTTCCTCTGTAATTACCCCTTCTGGGTTGATATCCTCTTTGATGCTGTCCCCTTTGATATGATCTTTGATAATACTGGGAAGAACTGTGTCTGGAGACTGGAGCTTGAGGGGCTGAACCTGAGCCAGAATCTGGAGGAGGAGGAGGAGGAGGCTGATATTGAGAAGATCCTTTTTCATATTTGTCAAGCTTCCTCTTCTTCTTCATAGCTTTCAGTTGATTTTTGGAATATTGCATCCAAGGCTCAGAGATAGGGCAGTCATGCAGGATGTAGTATGGAATATCATTGGAGTCTTTGGCTTTGGCAGGAGGGACTGACATCATTGCTTTACTTCTGGCTTTTCTCTTCTTGGCAATAGTTCTAGCAGAATCATCAGAATCAGTCCTGTATTGGTCACTCTCAGAACTTTGATGTTGATCATACAGATCATCAATTCTTCTGATAAGCTCTTCTTGAGCTTTAAGTTTTGCAGAAACAGCAGGAGCAGGAGGAGAGAGAGCAACAGCAGAGCAGGCAGAAACAGGAGCAGACACTGGAGCAGGAGCAGCAATTTCATCAGCATCAGTTGCTGGAATCATTTCTATGTCAGCAGTAGCAGCAGTTTCAACAGAAGGAGGCACAGTGGCCTTAGTAGCAGCATCAGAGATATCCACAGCCTTCCAGGACTTGATGTAGGAATCAATATGGCTGGGATCACAGGTAGATACAGGCATAATGGCCTTAGACAAATCTTCAGCAGGAGTTGCAGGCAGATAGCTGAAATGGACTGTATCAAATATAGATAGCAGCCTCTGCAGATTCAGTGCAAAAGCACATCCAAGAGCTGGAGCTGGAGCTGGAGCTGGAGCAGACATAATATCAGCAGCTGGCACATCCACTTCTTCATAAGGCATCTCCCCCTGCCTTGGTTCAGAGAGAGGTGAATCAAGGCACACAGAAGATGTGATAGCCAGGGAGGATGAGAGGGAGGCAAGCTTGGTAGACAGCTCCTGTACTTGCTTCAGGAGTGGAGCCAGGGAAGACTCCAGTAGAGATGTCAGCTTGGGAGCTAGCAACTCATACAGCCTGTCTGCCAAGCTAGGAAGATCCACATGCTCAAGTGGGGCTTGAGCAGAGGTAGAGGCAAAGGTGGATGGAGGGATGGTGGCTGAAACTGAAAATGTGGAGAAAGGTGGAGAGGGAATGGTTGGTTCAGAAGATGGAATAATGGAGATAGAGGAGGTTGAGGTGGAGATAGGGGAAGTAAGAGATGGTGTGAAGGAGGGTTGAGAGAGAATGTCATGGAGCAGTTGTTGAAAGGAGGAAGTTGAGGGTGGCTCAGGAGGAGTAGAGGGTGAATCATCCATGAAGGAATCATCTGTAAGTGAGAAGGATGGTAGGGTGAAGGTTGAATGGGAGAAGAGAGGATGGAATTCCTCTGAGGTGGATAGAGGAGGGGATGACATAGGTGAGGAAATGGTAATTGGGGATGAGATGATTATGGTGGTGACTGGTGGTGAGGAGGTGACAACTTGGGTGGATATGGCTGGAGGAGGGGAGGAAGCAGGCAGCTCTTCTGCTGAAGGAGTGACTGAAATAGTCCTTGTGCCTGAGTGAAGTGTTGCAGCAGCCCTGGAGGGGTTTATGATCTGCCTGTCCCATTTACTGAAGAGGGCACAGGAAAGCCTCTTGGATGCATTGATAAACATGCCAGAGGAGGTTAATAGGTCAGGGCACCTGTTGTGCAGAAAGACCCCTAAGATTCTCCCATAACTAACTGCATTCTTATTGATCTTCTTCTTAATCAGAGTGAAGAAGATGGAGCCCCAGTCCAGATGTTTCTTATCTAATAAGGCTCCCATCAGGCAGAACTGATATCTGGAAATGGTGTCATGGGCTGAATGCTTGGCCAACAGCACCTTCCCAACTACATCAGCCAGGAATTGAAATTCGATAGCCAGATTTTTCTTCAGTAGCTTATTAGAGTTTACTGCATTGTGACCCATCCTATCCAGCATGGAGTCAAACTCCTCTCCAGACAGTTCAATGGAGTCTTCTCCAGTACTGAGTTGAAAGACTTCTGTTAAAAGAGCCGGGGATAGAAATACCTGAGTCCCCTTAATGGTGCCGACAACAGAATTCTCAGTCTTGTCTGTTGCGGTAAAACACCACTCTTTAATTTCTTCTGAGGCGATCTTCATCCTTGTAGTCATTATTGGAGTCAGCTGTTGTTCTCGGAATAAGTTTAGGATGTCCTTGAAGCGCTGGTCGCTTCCGTCGAAGGAGTTTATGTCGATGTCAAAGCCTGTGTCGAACTTCATCTTAGCAATAGCAGCACTTGATTCAGCCATATTCACCTGCAACAGAAAACCAAAAACGACCAAGCATAGAGAATTTGGAGGGAAAAGAAAGAGAGTTGCAGAGTATGAAAGCGCAAAGGGAGAACGACGGCTGAAAGAAAGATTTTATATTAGGGTTCGACGCGAAAAAGGAAAATCGTGGAGCTCAGTTCGAAGAAGCGTCGAAGTCAGCTCGACGATTTGGGCAACAGAGGGAAATGAAAAGACGCCAATAGCGTCGAACTCCGTTCGACGTTATTGAGAGCGTCGAGCTCCGCTCGACGACCAAGGATCAGACAGAAGGAAAGCCTAGATTCAACGGCGGCGCTGAACTTAGATCGACGCCTCAAGAACCGTCGATCTCCGTTCGACGTTTTCTGGGAAAACGTCGAGCTCAGTTCAGAGCCAGAACTTATTCTACAGACACAAAAAGAGAGGAAATTTTTGACCTAGTCTTGGTCTGTTTTAGCTTTTCAAAATCTTGTAATTTAATTAAGGCTTCCTCCATCTAACATGCCTAACTGATTTAGGAAGAAACTGTGTTTCTTTTCATCCAAAGGTTTGGTGAAAATATCTCCCCTTTGCAAATCAGTAGGAATATATTGAAGTTCAATTTTATTTTTCTCTACATTATCTCTTAGAAAATGATGCCTAATTTCTATGTGTTTTGTCCTACTATGGAGGACTGGATTTTGTGCTATAGAGATAGCACTAGTATTGTCACAGAAAATTTTAGACTTCTCTAAGTTGTAGCCATAGTCTAAGAGCTGATTCTGTATCCACAATATTTGTGAACAGCAACTGCCTGCAGCCATATACTCAGCTTCAGCAGTTGAAGTTGACACAGATGTTTGTTTCTTACAGAACCAAGAGACAAGTCTATCACCAAGGAACTGACAAGTTCCACTGGTGCTTTTCCTGTCTATTCTGCATCCAGCATAATCAGCATCTGAGAATCCAGTTAAATCAAATGCTGAATCTTTTGGATACCAGAGACCTAGATTTGGACAACTTTTTACATACCTAAGAATTCTCTTAACTAAGATTAAATGTGACTCTCTAGGGCTAACTTGGAATCTAGCACAAATACATGTGGCAAACATTATATCAGGCCTACTAGCTGTAAGGTACAATAAAGAGCCAATTATTGCTCTATATGTTGTCTGATCAACAGGTTTCCCATGTTCATCAGCATCTACTACAGCATTTGAGGGCATGGGTGTTTTCATACATGATGCATCAGACATACCAAATTTCTTAACCAGCTCTTTTGCATACTTGGTTTGAGAAATAAATATGCCTTCAGCATGTTGCTTGACTTGCAGTCCTAAGAAGAAGGACAGCTCACCCATGCTACTCATTTCAAATTTAGAGTGCATAAGCTTGGAAAACTTTTTGCACAATTTTGAATCAGTAGAACCAAAAATAATGTCATTTACATAAATTTGCACTAGTAGGGTATGGGACTTATGGGTTCTAATAAAAAGAGTTTGGTCTACTCTCCCCCTAACAAAATCATTTTCCAGAAGAAAGCATGCTAGGGTCTCATACCATGCTCTAGGGGCTTGCTTGAGACCATATAATGCTTTATGCAATTTGTAAACAT
Organism: Platanthera zijinensis; assembly: GCA_039513925.1. Classification (NCBI taxonomy): domain Eukaryota; kingdom Viridiplantae; phylum Streptophyta; class Magnoliopsida; order Asparagales; family Orchidaceae; genus Platanthera; species Platanthera zijinensis. The sequence goes on from CM077092.1 coordinate 161,552,280, forward strand.
AATCAGGGTGAGTTAGAGAGATAAAACCTGGAGGTTGTCTAACATAGACTTCCTCTTTGATGTCCCCATTGAGAAATGCACTTTTTACATCCATTTGATACACTTTGAAACCTTTGTGAGCAGCATAGGCTAGGAATATCCTGATGGCTTCCAGCCTTGCAACTGGTGCAAATGTCTGATCATAGTCTATTCCTTCTTGTTGAGAGTACCCTTGAGCAACTAGCCTTGCCTTGTTTCTGACTATAACTCCTTGATCATCCAGCTTGTTCCTGAATACCCACTTTGTTCCAACAATGGGATGATCCTTTGGCTTAGGCACTAGTTCCCAAACCTTGTTCCTTTCAAATTGATGCAACTCCTCTTGCATTGCAATGATCCAGTGTGGATCTTGCTCTGCATCTTGAATGGATTGAGGCTCAATTTTAGATAGGAAGCAAGTGTGCATCAGGTTTTGGTTGACCTGACTTCTAGTTTGCACACCAGCTGAGATCTCTCCAATTACTTGGGTGATTGGATGATCTCTTGTTGTTACTAAGTCAACAGGGAGTGTTGATTGTTCACCAGCCTGTGTTGTTGTCTCCTCTAGTGGAGCAGCAACTGGCTCTTCAGGATGATTTTCTTCAAGATGTTGAACTTCTTCTTCATCATCACTGCTCTCATTCTTTTCAGCAACTTGCAGTTTGTTCAAGTCTTCAGCTAGAGAATGTACCTGCAGAGGTTCTATGGTAGAAGCATTCTTCTCCTTGAAAGACATGTTAGCTTCATCAAAAATAATATGAACAGATTCTTCAATTTTACAGGAAGATTTATTATAAACCCTATAGGCCTTGCTGATCATGGAGTATCCCAGAAACACTCCTTCATCAGCTTTAGCTTGGAATTTTGCTAGATATTTCTTGTCATTATTATGAATAAAACAAGTGCAACCAAAAACTTTGAAATAGCCTATTTTAGGTTTCTTCCCTTTGAGCAATTCATAAGGAGTCTTGCCCTTCAGCTTGTGTATCAGGCTTCTGTTCAACACATAGTTGGAGGTGTTCACTGCCTCAGCCCAAAAGGACAGAGGTAAGTGAGCATCTGCCAATAATGTAGTTGCAGATTCAATGAGTGTTCTATTTTTCCTTTCAGCTACCCCATTTTGTTGAGGAGTTCTAGGAGCTGAGAAAGTGTGCCTGATCCCTTCACTCTGACAGAACTCTTGCATGAGAAGAGAATCAAACTCTGTCCCATGATCACTTCTGATCAGGGCAATGTGAGTGTTGAACTCAATCTGAATGCATTTGAGAAAATCTGTCAAACACTTGAAGTTATCAGACTTCTTCCTCAGAAAGAATACCCAAGTGAATCTTGAGAAGTCATCTACAACCACTAAAGTATAGGACTTCCCTCCTAGGCTTTGCACAGATATGGGTCCAAAAAGATCCATGTGCAACAGGTACAAAATCCTAGGTGAATCACTCTTATTAATTGATTTAAAACTACTTTTAGTTTGCTTGCCTAATTGACAAGCCTTGCAAAGTCCTTCCTTCTTGTAGGGACCAGAAGGTAGTCCTTTAACAAGGTTGTCTTTAGATAGCTTAGCAATGGTTCTAAGGTTAATATGCCCTAGTCTCTTATGCCATAAAACATTAGATTTTGAAATGGAATTAAACAGGCAAATATCTACCACTGGTGAATGAAAATCCACTAAGTAAATGTTACCTCTTCTGTTACCTGTCAACACAGTTGTGTTGTCCACTGACTTGACTTTGCATATGGCTTTGTTGAAGGTCACTTGATATCCCTCATCACACAGTTGACTGATACTTATCAAATTGTGCTTGAGTCCTTCAACATATGCCACCTTCTTGAATGTGACTGGGCCAATTTTGACTGCACCATATCCTTTTGTAGTTCCAAAGCTTGAGTCTCCAAAAATTACTTTGGGTCCAAGCTTGGCTTTGAAGGAAGTGAAGTTGTCCTTGTCCCCTGTCATGTGCTTTGAGCACCCACTATCCAGATACCATTGATGGTTTGATGCTGGATAGGTCTTCACCTACACAAAAACAGCTTATTTGTTTTTGACCCAGTTAACCTTGGGCCTAGGTTGATATCCCTTGAATTCTGAAATAAAGGACATCCCAGGTTGATCCTTATAACCTTCAGGATGGTATCTCCTAGGAGGTACTATCCATTCAGTATAGGGATTAAAGCCTTGGGATGTGGAGCTTCTAGGATTGAATCTGAATGTGCCATTGAAGGAGTGTTCACAAGCCTGAACTCTATTCGACGATCGTCGAACTGAGGTCGACGATCTTGGGTCAGATCGTCGATCTCCGTTCGAAGATCGGTTATGCTGAGGTTCAGAGTTTGGATATCGTCGAGCTGAGGTCGACGATCTGTAGTTAGATCGTCGTGCTCTGTTCGACGATCGTCGAGCTCTGCTCGACGCCATCTGTTGAACTGAGTTCTTCTCTGACAGATCTGCATTCTTCCTGGGTACCTCTATTACTCCCTTTCCTTTGTCAGAGACAAACTTGATTGGAGTTGTCAAAATTATAGGTTGGCTGATTAAATCTAGAGTTCACTGTGCTTGTGATGTCCATCAGTCTGATACTTCTCCCATTTAGGGATTCTTCAAACTTTTTGGCCTTTGATAGTTCATTCTTCAGTGAAGCTATCTCCTCCCTATAGCATTCTAACTCCTCAGAGAGTTTGAGGTTCTTTGAGTTTAGGACACTATGCTCAGATAATTGATTCCTGAGAGAGATTATCTCCTTCTCAGATTTTAATAGATCTAGACACAGTGTCTTAAATTCATCTTTGAAGTCTTCAGAATTAAAATCAAAAGAGTTGATTACCTGATCCTCATCTGGTTGACTTTCTGAATCTGAATCTGATTCTTCATCAGAGTTTTGCTGTGATGCATTGATAGCCATCATGCAAAATTCTTTTTCATCTGCATCATCCTCATCATCACTGGAGCTGGATGAGGCTTCAGATTCCTCTTCAGTCTCACTCCATGTCTCAGCAACAAAGCCCTTCCTTGTATGTTTGTTCTTGCTGGAGGAGGGTTTGTCTGAGCTATTCTTCTTGTAATCCTTTTCTTTTCTTCTTTCTCTTCTTTCCCTTTTGTCCTTATTCTTGTTTTCTGGACAGTCAGGCACAATGTGGCCTGGTTTCCTGCAACCAAAGCATATGATTTCTTTATTGTTATTTGATTTATCATACCTTGGTTTATCATGACCCTTGTATGGTTTCTTTCTGAAGTCTTTTCTGGCCATCTTGTAGAATCTTTTGGCCAGTAGACTTATGAGCTCATCATTTCCTGTAGCTTTATCTTCAGGCTCCTCTTCTACAGCTTTGAAGGCTATGGTCTTTTCTTTCCTTGTAGCTGGAGAGATAGCCTTTTGTTCTTCTTCTCTATTTTTAATGAGCAGCTCATAGGATTTGAGCTTGCCCAGGAGAGCTTCAGTAGTAATCTCATTTAAACTTCTGGCATCCTTAATTGGCCAGATTCTTGAATCCCAAGTGCTGGGGAAGCACATCAGGATTTTGTCATTCAGCTCAGTCAGTGAGATTTCTTTGTCTAGGGTTTTTAGCTCATTGACAATTAGACTTAGTCTATTGTACATGTCAGCCACTGATTCAGCTTCTCCCTTTTTGAAGTTCTCAATTGGCTTATCAGATGAGATCTTCTATCTTTCCTTTCATCAGCAGATCCTGAGACAATTTCAGAGAGTTTGTCCCAGATTTCTTTGGCTGAGTGGCATTCAACTACCTTCTGAAAGATTTCATCAGACATTGTTTGGGCTAAGATGTTCATAGCCTTAGCATCTGCAGTCTTCCACTTCTTTATATCTGCATCTGTTCCAGAAGGAGGTGGGACAGCATTTGTACTTGAGCTTGCTGGTGGAGTTGGACAAACTGTCAAGACAGAATTGAAAATGTCTTCATCAATAGAATTCATGTATAATCTAATCCTTGCCTTCCAGAGTGCAAACTTAGAAAGGTTGCACACTGGTGGTCTGGTGCTTGCATAATCTTTGTTCTGTGCCATGTCTTTAAATAAAAAGGAAGATGTAGAGAAAATAATCCCCTTAAGAGATTGATCTTATCAAGGATCTTTTGGTTCAGGTGTTAGCCTGTATGAGCAACCAACCTGGCTCTGATACCAATTGAAAGTGAGGCTAAGATCTATCTCAACTCTAGAGGGAGGGTGAATAGAGTATTTTAAAATAATTTTTCACAGTTAAAAAAACAGCACAGATAAAATTCAATTTATGATATAGTGTAGAGTGCTAGTAAGAAGTTAAAAACTAAGAAGTAAAAATCACAGCACACAGGAGACAAATCACACAAACAAACCAGAAGACATAAGGAATTATAGTGGTTCCCCAAAAACCTGGGTACATCCACTCTTCTACCACCCTTGGTAGGAATCCACTCAGGATGAGTTGATCAGGTGTCCTGACACCAATGAGCTTTTGATAAGGTGCCCAAAAACCAAAACTAGATTTTTTGATAAGGTGTCTTGCCACCACTGAGTTTTGACAAGGCTCTCAAAACCAGACAGAACTTTTGAAGGGAGTTCAAGAACCCTTTTACAGCAGGAAAAGAAAAGTAAGAGTGAAGGGTGTCTTCTCTGTTCTCAATCAAATGAGAGAAGCACAAGTGGATTGATGATGTCAAAGCTCCCCCTGAGATGTAGAAAGGTTCAGGAAAAGAAGCTTTGCTCTAGGGTGATAGGTCTTCAGAACTTTGATCTCCAGCACAGGATGGTTTCAGCAAGAAGGCTGAAGGTAAGGTGTCTGGAGTTCTGAGATGAGATTGTGAACACTTTTCAGTCAGCAAGAAGATTTTTGGAGTCACAGTTCTTCTGTTGTTCTTCTGCTATCAGTATTCTCTATTCTGTGTGTTCACTTTTTTTTTCTTGTCAATCTCTGTGTCTGTTCTTCTTGTGTATTCTGTAAATCTTAATAACACAGAAGAAAGGAATAAAAGTTTTCTGACGTTTCCTTGTCCAAAATTAGCCGTTGGGAGTCATAAATGTCTTCCAAAAATAGTCTTGTCTTCTAGAGGAAAGTCCAGCAAACATTCTCTGAATAATTCCTTGAAACTTGCTCCAGAAATAAAGACAAACGGCTGGGAGATCTTCTGACATAAATGCTGATAATATTCAAAAACATTCCAAAGAACAGCAGCATTTGAATTCCTGAAAGCGTCGATCTCTCCAAAGAAAACGTCGATCTGAGCTCTACGATCGTCGAACTGAGCTCAGAGATTAAATGGACAATCAGACAGAAAACGTCGATCTGAGCTCGAAGATCGTCGAACCGAGCTCAGAGACCTGAGAGATAACTTTAGGGAGGGATCGTCGAACTGAGCTAGAAGATAGTCGAGGGGAGTTCGACGACTCAGCAGAAGCTAGACAAAAGCAGATAGTCGATCTGAGCTCGAAGATCGTCGACCGAAGTTCGACGTTTTATTGAAGATGAGCTCAGAGAGCGTCGAACGGAGTTCGACGATTCGTCGACCTGAGCTCGACGTAAATTGCCTTAGATTATGCTCTTCAACCTTTATCTTGGAATGGTCCTGGGGGCAGCTCCAAACCTAAGTTCTAAGACCTAGACTCATTCTAATGTTGACCTTTTCAACTATACAACTAGGTCAACTTGGATTCCTAAGACAAGCATAGTGATCCTTACCCAAATTAGTAATAGGGTGTTCCAACACATTGTTTCTTGGGTACCACAAGCCAAGATTTGGTGTACCTTTAAGGTATCTAAGAATCCTCTTTGCAGCGACATAATGAGATTCCTTAGTGTTCACCTGATATCTGGCACAAACGCATGTGGAGAACATAATATCCAGTCTACTACTAGTAAGATAGAGCAGGGATCCAATTATGCTTCTGTACTTGGTTTCATCAAAAGGTTTCCCTTTCTCATCCTTGTCCAGAGACACAGTGGATCCCATTGGAGTCCTCATAGAGGTTGCACTCTCCATTCCGAATTTCTTGAGGAGTTCATTTGTGAACTTCGTCTGAGAGATGAAAATCCCATCCTCAGACTGTTTCACTTGAAGTCCCAAGAAATACATCAGCTCTCCCATACTACTCATTTCAAACTTCCCTTGCATAAGTTTGGAAAACTTCTTGCAAAGGTTGTTATCTGTTGACCCGAATATTATGTCATCGACATAGATTTGCACCAGCAAAGTCTTGCCTTTGAATTCCCTAAGAAACAATGTCTTATCTATTTTTCCTCTAGAGAACTTGTTCTCAAGAAGAAAACTAGACAGAGTCTCATACCAAGCTCGAGGAGCTTGTTTTAAGCCATATAAGGCTTTATTAAGAAAATAAACATGATTGGGAAATGTAGGATTAACAAAACCTGGGGGTTGTGCGACATATACTTCCTCTTTCAGGTTTTCATTGAGGAATGCAGATTTCACGTCCATCTGATAGACAGTGAATCCTTTGTGCGAAGTATACGTCAGGAACAATCTGATCGCGTCGAGCCTTGCTACTGGTGCAAAGGTCTTGTCGAAGTCAATCCCCTCCTCCTATCTGTAACCTTGAGCCACCAGCCTGGCCTTGTTCTTTATGATGACACCGTGTTCATCCAGTTTGTTTCTGAAGATCCACTTGATGCCGATCACATTCTGGTTCTTTGGTCTGGGAATAAGCGTCCAGACGTTGCATCTTTCAAATTGATGCAGTTCATCTTGCATGGCTAGTATCCATGCTGCATCTTTGTTCGCTTCGTCGAACTTCTTTGGCTCAACCTGTGACAGGAAACTAAGGTGCAAAATCTCCTTAATTGTACCTCTTCGAGTTCTGACACCATCACGAGGATCTCCGATGATCTGATCCAAAATGACCGTTGTGGGCCCCACCAAAAGGAGACCCTAAGTCTGATTCGAAATAGCCCTGTTAACTTTGACCGGTCCAGAGAATAGCAGAAAATTGCCCAAGTCAAATTCGGCGAGAATCGTAGATGATTCTCGACGAATCGGCGAGAATCACCTCTGATTCTCGCCGAATTCCACTTAGCCGAATTCTAGCTACATTGATATAGCAAGCCGGAGAGAATCGGCGGGAATCACAATTGATTCTCGCCGAATCGGCGAGAAGGCAAGGTCATTCTCGACGATTCGGCGAGAATCACTTAGTGATTCTCGCCGATTCTGCCTTAGCAGAATTCAGGGCGGCGTCGAGACAGCCGGCTACAAATGGCGGGAATCAGCCAGTGATTCTCGTCGATTCGGCGAGAATCACGAGTGATTCTCGTCGAATCGGCGAGAATCACGAGTGATTCTCGTCGAATCGGCGAGAATCACGAGTGATTCTCGTCGAATCGGCGAGAATCACTTAGTGATTCTGGATGATTTGTACTTAGACGATTTCTCGTCTTTCTTACCGTGAGTTGCTTTGACCCGTCCTTGCTCCTTGTCTGCTCTTGATCTTTCTTAACCCTGTACTTGAAAGTAAGTACACTCCAATAGAGAGAGTACACGTAAGCCAACACACTGATCTGCTCAATGAGGGATTACGTTGCACAGACCCGTGTATATTGACCTACTGAACCCTGACATTGGTGTGTACTTAGCGAGGAATAACTGCAAGCACAACTTGAAGACAAGAGATCAAATACATTGTCAATTCACCTTAGCTTGTTCAGGGCTTCTTCAAATCAGGTACATTGTGGATATAATACCCAACAATCTCCCCCTATTTGAAGAAGCCTAAACCCTACAAGCTAAGGTGAAAATAACGGCTGGAAGAAAACAAAACTTTGAAAGTTGAGAATAGAAGTTCCATACCATTATCTTTTAGAGCAATTAGAGCATACACCTTAGCACTTTAGCCGAGAGGGCAATCTCCCGCTTTTCGGCTTCTGCAAACCTGGGACTGTTGCACTTGATACCATGCTCTCCCTCAGTTCTTGCACCTGTGCTTACACTTGAGTTCCTAGCAGATGCTCCCCCTAGATGCACGAGCCAGGGGCTTCTGAAGTTTTCATTCCTCATAGTTTAGCATCCCCAGTTCAGTTTTGAAGAGACTGAACTTGGCCTCGTCTAGGGGCTTTGTAAAAATATCTGCAATCTGCTTATCTGTGGGGACATAGCAGAGAGAGATGTCCTTGTTCTCCACGTGCTCCCGAATGAAGTGGTAGCGCACTTCAATATGCTTCGTTCTGCTGTGCGATACCGGATTGTTGGCAATAGCAATTGCACTGGAGGAGTCGCAGTACATTGGTACTTCCTTGAACTGAAGGTCATTGTCTGCTAACTGGTTTCTGATCCATAGGAGTTGTGCGCAACAGCTGCCTACTGAGATATACTCAGATTCAGCTGTGGAGGTCGCTACACAATTCTTCTTTTTGCTGTTCCATGAGATAAGCCTTCTTCCGAGGAATTGACGCGTCCCAAAAGTGCTTTTCCTGTCATCCCTACTCCCTGCAAAATCAGCATCTGAAAAACCTATTAGCTCGACATCATTGTTTCTCGGGTACCACAAGCCAAGATTAGGGGTACCTTTAAGGTATCTAAGAATTCGCTTTGCAGTGACATAATGAGATTCCTTAGTGTTCACCTGATATCTGGCACAAACACATGTGGAGAACATGATATCCGGTCTACTTGCAGTAAGGTAGAGCAGGGATCCAATGATGCTTTTGTATTTGGTTTCATCAAAAGGTTTCCCTTTCTCATCCTTATCCAGAGACATGGTAGATCCCATTGGAGTCCTAATATAAGTTGCATTCTCCATTCCGAATTTCTTGAGGAGTTCAGTGGTGAACTTCGTCTGAGAAATGAAAATTCCCTCCTCAGACTTTTTCACTTGAAGTCCCAAGAAATACTTTAGCTCTCCCATACTGCTCATTTCAAACTTTCCTTGCATAAGTTTAGAAAACTTTTTGCAAATATTGTTGTCCGTTGAGCCGAATATAATGTCATCGACATAGATTTGCACCAGCAAGATCTTGCCTTTGACTTCCCTGAGAAACAATGTCTTGTCTATTTTTCCTCTGGAGAACTTGTTCTCAAGAAGAAAGCTAGACAAGGTCTCATACCAAGCTCGAGGAGCTTGTTTTAACCCATATAGAGCTTTATTAAGAAAGTATACATGATTAGGATAAGTAGGATTGACAAAACCTGGGGGTTGAGCGACATATACTTCCTCTTTCAAGTCTCCATTCAAGAATGCCGATTTCACATCCATCTGATAGACTTTGAATCGTTTGTGAGAGGCGTAGGCTAAGAACAGTCGGATTGCCTCGAGCCGAGCAACTGACGCAAACGTCTGGTCGAAGTCAATCCCCTCCTCCTGTCTGTAATCTTGATCCACCAGCCTGGCCTTATTCTTTATGATGACACCATGTTCATCCAGTTTGTTTCTGAAGATCCACTTGGTGCCGATCACGTTCTTCCCCTTTGGTCTGGGAACCAGCGTCCAGACGTTGCATCTTTCAAATTGATGTAGTTCATCTTGCATGGCCAATATCCATGCTGCATCTTTGTTCGCCTCGTCGAACTTCTTTGGCTCAACCTGTGACAGGAAACTAAGATGCAAAATCTCATTAATAGTACCTCTTCGAGTTCTGACACCTTCACGAGGATCTCCGATGATCTGATCTCTAGGATGATCCCTCACGTGTCGAAGCTCTAGGAGTCTGGCATCAGGAGCTCTGACATCTTCTTGAGCTTCTCCTTCTTCCAATAGGTTTGCTCCATTCTAATCTTCAACTTCTCTAGTTGACGTTGAGGTAGAAACCTTGACGTACTTAGGAGTTACATCTTTAGTAGTCTCATCGAGACTCAGCTGTTCAAGTCTTGCACCTGCATCTTCAAGAATACCGCTGGAAGAGTTGCTATTAAGCAAGCTTCCTTCATCAAATATAACATTAATTGATTCTTCAACCACTAGGGTTTTCTTATTGAAAACCCTATATGCCCGACTATGGCTACTATAGCCCATGAATATGCCTTCGAAGCATTTTTCACCAAACATAGTACGCGGGTACTTCCCGTTATTCAGTACATAACATCTGCAGCCAAAGATCCTAAAATAGGACATGGTTGGCTTCCTGCCTTTTAATAGCTCATAGGGCGTCTTATGATGATTCTTGTTGATCAAGGCCCGGTTTTGTACATGACACGCCGTATTGACAGCCTCTGCCTAGAAGTATTCTGGGAGAGAAGCGTCATTCAACATTGTCGTGCAAGCTTCAATGAGAGTTCTATTTCTCCTCTCCGCCACCCCATTTTGCTGAGGAGTACGCGGGGAGGAAAAATCATGAAAGATACCATGTTCTTCACAGAACTCTGTCATAGCACCAGACTCGAACTCTGTTCCATGGTCACTTCTGATTTTGACCACCAAGCAGTTAAGTTCGTTCTGAATCTGCCTGACAAAATTGGTGAAGATGTCAAATGTATTTTACTTGCGTTTTAAGAAGAACACCCAAGTAAACCGAGAGTGATCATCAACAATCACTAGCGTATAAGACTTGCCTCCCAAGCTATGAACTTGCATTGGACCAAACAAGTCCATATGCAGAAGATAAAGACACCTGGAGGAGTCTTTGTCAACGATGCCCTTAAAGGTAGCCCGAGTCTGTTTGCCCTTCTGGCATGCAGGACAGGGGCTATCTTTGATGCACTTAATGATGGGAGCATCCCTACTAAGTTTTTAGAAAACAGCATACTAATTGTCTTGAAATTAATATGTGCCAATCTCTTGTGCCATTGTTCACAAAGAGATGCACTGCCTGTTGCTACTAGGCATACGGGGGTAGATGAATCTAAACTAAGAAAATCTAAGTAGAAGATATTTCTGCTCCTAATGCCTGTTAATACCGCCTCCGAAGAGGCACACGATATTATTAGGCATTTGTCCTTGCAGAACTTAACGTCATATCCTTTATCACATAACTGACTTACACTGATCAGGTTATGATTTAACCCTTCAACATAAGCCACGTCAGTGATAGAGATTATACCGTTGGAAATCATACTGTAACCCCTGGTGACTCCTCGATCTGACCCCCCAAAGATGACTTTGGGTCCATTCTCGACTGGAGAGTAATCACGCAGCAGGCTTCTTGTCCCGGTCATATGCCGGGAAAATCCACTGTCCAAGTACCATATGAGAGTTTTGGTGGCCTTTGGACATTCCTGCAAAACAGAATTAATTTCCCTTAGGAACCCAATCGAACTTGGGTCCTAGATTCCTCGTTAGCATGCTCCCCCTCGAATGGTTAGCCCTATGAGTGGTCTGCCTCGTATTGCCAACATGAGGAGTCTTGTTATTCCTTGGATTAAACAAGCAATCCACGGCAAAGTGACCAACTTTGCCACAGCACCAGCAGTCAAATCTGTTATACTTTCTCCTAGGCACCTGCTTCACCCTTGGAACGGAAGGTTCAGCCGGGGCCTCGGACCTGGAGGTGGACGCATCATGATGACAACAGTCGCTTGATTTCTTCACCTCCTGGTTTCTCAGTATAACAGGCTTGGCCTTAGGTGCCTGCTTCCGATTATGGCCGCTAGAGAAGTGGCCATTATCCTCCATTTGAAATTCCTCATAAGGTGCCTTGAAGACACTCTTGCCAAAGTTGCGAGGGAAGGCCCACCCCTCATACCGGCTCTTGGTCTTTTCAACCGAGGTCCGGAAGAAGTGGCCATAAGTTGACTCAAAGTCCTGTTCATTGCAGGGATAGCCAGGCTTCCTGAATACAACAGGGTTGAGTTGGGCCTTTCCCTTTTTTGCAGTAGAGGCCTTCTAGCAGCCTTATTTCTCCTCTGCTTTTTGTTTCTCCTGGATGATTTACCAGGCACACCCACATGCCCCAAGCCAGCCCCCTTAGCCTGAGCAGAGAAGGTATCAACCAGTAGAAGAACAGTCTTTGGCATAGAGAAGCTTTGGACAATATTCTTTTCTACCGTAAGTTGTTCTTCCAACTTATTGATTTCTTCCTATTTAAGGTCAAGGAGACTTAGAGACTCTGAGTGCTTAGAGATCAGGTTCAGGTGCTCCTGTCGGAGAGAAATCAAGCTAGTGATCTCTTCCCTTAGGGAGACACCCTCGACCTTAAGGAATTTGACTTCCTTTTTCTGAGCCCTCAATCTCTTGCGGCATTCCTCGAAGGTGTTGAGCAAAAGCTCATACTTTTCGAGGAGCTCAGCTTCTCGGGCAGATGGGCTGTCCTCGAGATCATCGTCAGGAGACTCATAGTCAGAGTCAGAGAGGGGGGTACGAGCTTTTACCTTCCCAGTGAACGGGGGGCATTCTCCTTCTGAGTCAGAGCGACCCACCAGCCCAAAGTAGGCTTCCTCATCATCACTGGAGTTTGAGGAATCAGACTCACTCAGTGTCTTTGACTTTTTGGCGATGTAGCTCCTCTCCTTCTTCTTCTCTCTAGAGGTCCTATGCTCTTCTCCCTTCCCCTTCTCTCTCTTGCCTTTATGGCAGTCAGCCATGACATGTCCTGGCTTATTGCATCCAAAACAAATGATGTCAGTATTACGATGTTTATTCGGTTTTGATTCATACCTGTCAGAAGAATAATTCTTCTTCTGATTTCTGGAGGAGGAGCCATCTCTCTTTCTTTGATTCCACATCTTGAGGAACTTCTTAAATTCTCGGGTGATGAGGGAGAAGTCTTCTTCAGACAGCTCTGAGCCAGAGGAACATGGCTCGGAGTCTTCCTCCTCATCCCTTTTCCCCGCACGGGATGAAGCCGCACCCTTGCCCTTCCTGGAGTGAATGGCTTTTAGGTCCACAGTCTTTTCTTTGGCTGCGGCTTTCTCTGCTTCCTCTTCAGCTTTCCTTGTGTTCAGTTGAAGATCATAGGACATGAGCTTCCCAAACAGAATTTGTTGATCTGTTTCAGCAAGTCTGCCAAACTCTCGGATGGCGCAGATCTTAGTGTCCCATTCCTTAGTAAGGGACCTAAGGAATTTATCATTAAGTTCACCGTTAGTGAACACTCTTCCATATCCCTTGAGTGCATTGACGATCTTGAGGAAGTTTTCGAAGGTAACTCCGATCTCTTCCTTGGGCCCCTGTCTGAAGGCCTCATATTTCTGATTCAGGAGGGATCTCCGATCATCCGTCACTTTATCTGTGCCCTCCATCAGGATAATCAAGCTGTGCTAGATATCCTTGGCTATCCTGTAGTTGCAGAAGTTCTGCATCATGGAGTCATCGACTGCGCTGATCAGTATGTTCTGTGCCTTCTTGTCAAGTCCGACCAGCACCATCTCGTCCTTATCCATTTCAGAAAGCTTCTTTGGCACCTTTTTGGTAGGATCAATGGTGGAGGCCTTAGTGGGAATATAAGGTCCCTCCTCCACGACCATGAAGAGTCAAGGGTCGACTGCTTCCATGTAAAATCTAATCCTTTCCTTCCAGATAGGAAAGTTTAGCCTGGTGCACACTGGGATCTTGCCTGAGTACTTGAGTCCGTCCATAGTAGATATCTGCCTTCTACTTGACACTAGTGGCAGGAACTTACTCGAGGTGTTAACCTATTTGATGAACAACCTCCCTCTGATACCACTTGAACGTCCACCTAGTGCCAACTACCTTCACCTATGGGGGGGGGGGGAATAGGTGTCTTGCTACGTTTTTGCGGAATTAGAATTTTACCTACACAAATAAACCAAACAGCACAGAGAGACACATGCAAATTATAGTGGTTCCCCGATTTGGGTATGTCCACTCTGCCCCTTCGACCTATCTCCCAACCAGGGACGACTCGGTCACTTCTCCAACAGGTTTGAAATCCAATCCTCACACTAACGGAAGGAACCCTTCCGAAGGAGTCACCACTCCTACACCACGGGTTGCACCCAACCCTTACAACTAGAAACCAACGTTCCTTTACAACAAAACTGAAAATGGAATGTAAAAATTACAAACTACTTATGGAGATAAAGGTGTCCCTCTTCGATCGACGACGTGTTCTTGAAGTCGACGAAGAGTCCACAACCCTAGATCTCACTTGGAGAGAATCTCCCCGAGACCGGCACTGGCAAGAAGGGCGGCGACTTGGCTCTCGGGATCGGCTGCGACAAAGGAATGCTGCGGCTGTTCTTTGGAGATTCAACCTTCGTAGCAAAGCTAGCAAGGTCTTCCAACGGTCACACTAGGATCGATCGTCTCGATCGATTCGGACGGGAAAGGTTTTCCCGATCTACGAATCAAGAGACAAAGGATCTCTGGTTAGATGCATGAGACGTTGTGCTTGGCTGAGCTTCTGCAGTCGGGAGATCGGGAGGAAACCACGATCAGCGACGACTATCCTCTGGTACGAGCGGCGATGGCGGCGGAGCAAGATCCACGATTTAGTTCTCGATAGCAGCTCGTATTTTTGAATCCGTGTATATCTATCAGCTGCTCAAGAATACCTATTTATTTATACATTAGGTCATCCAAAATGACCGTTGTGGGCCCCACCAAAAGGAGACCCTAAGTCCGGTTCGAAATAGCCCTGTTAACTTGGACCGGTCCAGAGAAAGGCAGAAAATTGCCCAAGTCAAATTCGGCGAGAATCGTAGGTGATTCTCGACGAATCGGAGAGAGTCACCTCCGATTCTCGCCGAATTCCACTTAGCCGAATTCTATCTACATTGATATAGCAAGCCGGAGAGAATCGGCGGGAATCACAATTGATTCTCGCCGAATCGGCGAGAAGGCAAGGTCATTCTCGACGATTCGGCTAGAATCACTTAGTGATTCTCGCCGATTCTGCCTTAGCAGAATTCAGGGCGCTGTCGAGACAACCGGCTGCAAACGGCGGGAATCAGCCAGTGATTCTCGACGATTCGGCGAGAATCACGAGTCGAATCGGCGAGAATCACTCAGTAATTCTCGACGATTTGTACTTAGACGATTTCTCGTCTTTCTTCCCGTGAGTTGCTTTGACCCGTCCTTGCTCCTTGTCTGCTCTTGATCTTTCTTAACCCTATACTTGAAAGTAAGTACACTCCAATAGAGAGAGTACACGTAAGCCAACACACTGATCTACTCAACAAGGGATTACGTTGCACAGACCCGTGTATATTGACCTACTGCACCCTGACATTAGTGTGTACTTAGCGAGGAATAACTGCAAGCACAACTTGAAGACAAGAGATCAAATACATTGTCAATTCACCTTAGCTTGTTCATGGGCTTCTTCAAATCAGGTACATTGTGGATACAATACCCAACAGTCCGTTTCCTGCCTTTCAGTAGCTCATAAGGCTCGTAAGCCTCCCAAGCTATGAACTTGCACTGCACCAAACAAGTCCATATGCAGAAGATGAAGACATCTGGAAGAGTCTTTGTCTGCAATGCCCTTAAAGGTAGCCCGAGTCTGTTTGCCCTTCTGGCACGCAGGACATGAGCTATCTTTGATGCACTTAATAATGGGAGCATCCCTTACTATATTTTTAGAAAATAACATATTAATCATCTTGAAATTAATATGTACCAATCTCTTATGCCATTTTTCACAAAGAGATGCACTGCCTTTTGCTACCAGGCACACGGGGGTAGAAGAATCTAAACTAAGAAAATCTAAACAAAAGATATTTCTGCTCGTAATGCCGGTTAATACCGTCTCCGAAGAGGCACACAATATTATCAAGCATTTATCCTTGCAGAACTTAACGTCATATCCTTTATCACATAATTGACTTACACTGATCAGGTTACGATTTAAACCTTCAACATAACCCACGTCGGTGATAGAGATTATTCCGTTTGAAGTCATACCATAACCTCTGGTGACACCTCGATCTGATCCCACAAAGATGACTTTGGGTCCATTTTCGACTGGAGAGTAATCACGCAGTAGGCTTCTAGTCCCAGTCATATGCCAGGAACATCCACTGTCCAAGTACAAGATTGGAGTTTTGGTGGCCTTTGGACATTCCTGCAAAATAGAATTAATTTCCCTTAGGAACCCAATCGAACTTGGGTCCTAGATTCCTTGTTAGCACACTCCCCCTCGGATGGTTAACCCTACGAGTGGTCAGTCTCTCATTGCTAACATGAGGAGTCTCGTTATATCTCGGATTAAACCAGCAATCCACGGCAAAGTGACAAACTTTGCCACAACACAAACAGTAAAATCTGTTGTACCTTTTCCTAGGCTCCTGCTTCACCCTTGGAACGGTGGGTCCAGCCGGGGCCTTGGATCTGGAGGTGGAGCCATCATGATGACAGAAGTCACATGATTTCTTCACCTCCTGTTCCTTCAGTATAACAGCCTTGGCTTTTGGTGCCTGCTTCCTATTATGGCCGCAAGAGAAGTGGCCATAATCCTCCACTTGGATTTCCTCATAAGGTGCCTTAAAGACACTCTCACCGTAGTTGTGGGGGAAGGCCCAACTATCATACCGGATCTTGGACTTTTCAACCGAGGGCCGGAAGAAGTGGCCATAGGTTGACTCAAAGTCCTGTTCATTGCAGGGAAAGCCAGGCTTCCTGAATTCAACAGGGTTGAGTGGGGCCTTTCCCTTTTCTGCAGCAGATGCCTTCTTAGCAGCCTTATTTTTCCTCTGCTTTTTGTTTCTCCTGGATGATTTACCAGGCACACCCACATGCCCCAAGCCAGCCCCCTTAGCCTGAGCAGAGAAGGTATCAACCAGTGGAAGAACAGTCTTTGGCATAGAGAAGCTTTTGACAATCTTCCTTTCTGCCGCAAGTTGTTCTTCCAACTTATTGATTTCTTCTTGTTTAAGGTCAAGGAGACTTAGAGACTCAGAGTGCTTAGAGACCAGGTCCAGGTGCTCCTGTCGGAGAGAAATCAAGCTAGTGATCTCTTCCCTTAGGGAGACACCCTTGACCTTAAGGAATTTGTCTTTCTTTTTCTGAGCCCTCAATCTCTTGCGGCATTCCTCAAAGGTGTTGAGCAGAAGCTCATACTTTTTGAGGAGCTCGGCTTCTCGGGCAGAAGGGCTGTCCTCGAGATCATAATCAGGAGACTCATAGTCAGAGTCAGAGAGGGGGGTACGAGCTTTTACCTTCCCAGTAAATGGGGGGCAGTCTCCTTCTGAGTCAGAGCGACCCACTAGCCCGAAGTAGGCTTCTTCATCATCACTGGAGTCTGAGGAAGCAGACTCAATCAATGTCTTTGGCTTTTTGGCGATGTAGCTCCACTCTTTCTTCTTATCTCTAGAGGACTTGTGCTCCTCTCCCTTCCCCTTATCTCTCTTGCCTTGGTGGCAGTCAGCGATGACGTGACCTGGCTTATTTCATCCAAAGCAAATAATGTCGTTAAAGTGATGTTTGTTCTGTTTGGATTCATACCTGTCAGAAGAATAATTCTTCTTCTGATGTCTGGAGGAGGAGCCGTCTCTCTTTCTTTGATTCCTCAACTTGAGGAACTTCTTGAACTCCCGAGTGATGAGGGAGAAGTCTTCTTCAGATAGCTCTAAGCCGGACGAGCATGGCTCAGATTCTTCTTCCTCATCCATTTTCTGAGAGCGGGATGAGGCTACACCCTTGCCTTTCCTTGAGTGATTGGCTTTTAGGGCCACAGTCTTTTCTTTTGCTGCGGCTTTCTCGACTTCTTCTTCTGCTTTCCTCGTGTTCAGCTGAAGCTCATAGGACATAAGCTTCCCAAATAGTATCTGAGGATCAGTTTCTGCTAGTTTGCCAAAATATCGGATGGCGTAGATCTTCGTGTCCCATTCCTTAGTAATGGACCTAAGGAATTTATCATTCAGTTCACCATCAGTGAACACTCTTCCATATCCCTTTAGGGCATTGCCGATCTTGAGGAAATTCTTGAAGGTAACTCCGATCTCTTCCTTGGGCCCTTGCCTGAAGGCCTTATATTTCTTGTTCAGGAGGGATCTCCGATCATCCCTCACTTCATTTGTGCCCTCCATCAGAATAATCAGGTAGTGCCAGATATCCTTGGCTGTCCTGCAGTTGCAGAAGTTCTGCATCCTGGAGTCATCGACTACGCTGACTAGAATGTTCTGTGCCTTCTTGTCAAGTCCGACCAGCACCATCTCGTCCTTGTACATTTCAAAAAACTTCTTAGGCACCATTTTGGTAGGATCAATGGTGGAGGCCTTAGTGGGAATATAAGGTCCCTCCTCCACGATCATGAAGAGTCGGGGGTCGACTGCTTCCATGTAAAATCTAATCCTTTCCTTCCAGATAGGAAAGTTTAGCCTGGTGCACACTGGGATCTTGCCTGAGTACTTGAGTCCGTCCATAGTAGATATCTGCCTTCTTATTGACACTAGTGGCAGGAACTTACTCAAGGTGTTAACCTTTTTTATGAGTAACTCCCTCTAATACCACTTGAAAGTCACTCTAGTGTCAACTACCTTCACCTATGGAGGGGGATAGGTGATTTGCAGTCATTTTTGCGGAATTAAAAATTTACCTGCACAATAAAACAAAACAAGCACAACACAGAAACACACAGGAAGTTATAGTGGTTCCCCGATTTGGGTACGTCCACTTTCCCCCTTCGACCTATCTCCAAACAAGGGACTACTCGGTCACTTCACCAACCAGATTGAAATCCAATCCTCACACTATGGAAGAAACCCTTACACCCGAAGGAGTCACTACTCCTCCACCACGGATTGCACCCAACCCTTATAATGAGGAACCAAAGTTCCGTTACAACAAAAGTAAAAATAGAATGTACAAAATACAAACTACGTTTGGAGCGCTCGGTGTCCCTCTTCGTTCGATGATGCGTTCTTGAAGAAGACGAAGAGTCCACGACCTAAGCACTCTCTTGGAGAGGATCTCCCCGAGATCGGCGGCGGCAAGGATTGCGGCGGCGATGATTTCGAAATCCAAACTTCGTAACAAAGCTAGCAAGGTCTACCAACGATCTTACTTGGATCGATCGTCTCAATCGATTCGAAAGGGGAAAGTATTCCCGTTCAACAAACCAATAGACAAAGGATCTCAAGATAGAAACGTGAGACACGTTTCTTGGCTGAGTTTCTGTCGCCGGGAGATCAAGAAAAATCGAAGACCAGCGGCGGCGACAACCTTTCGAGCGGCGACGGAGGCAGAAGAAGTTCCGCGATGAGCTAGGTCAAGTCGGCGGCTCGTTTCTTTTTCGCGTGTAGGGATTGTCTTAAATGTTCAAAATAAGCGAGTATTTATACTGTAGATCATCCTTTATGACCGTTGTGGGCCCCACTAGAAGAATCCCTAATTTCGGTTCAAACAGCGCCTGAACATTTGGTCCGGTCCAGCGAGCCAACGGAATTCGCCTAAGGCAAATTCGGCAGGAATCATTTGTGATTCTCGACGAATCGGCGAGAATCACTTATGATTCCCGTCGAATTCTCCTTAGAAGAATTATAGCTGAACAGCAAGCCATCCAGAGAGAATCGGCGAGAATCACAATCCATTCTCGATGAATAGGCAAGAATGCAAAGTCATTCTCGACGATTCGGCGAGAATCATTTAGTTATTCTCGTCGATTCTGCCTTAGCTGAATTCTAGACGGCGTTGAGACAGCCGGATGCATTCGGCGAGAGTAGGCTAGTGATTCTCGATGATTCGACGTGAATCACTAGTGATTCTCGTCGAATCGGCGAGAATCACTCAGTGATTCTCGTCGAATTTTCCTTAGACGATTTTTCGTCTATCTTCCCGTGAGCTGGTCTTTGACCCATCCTTGCTCCTTGTCTGCTCTTGATCTATCTCAGCCCTGTACTTGAAAATAAGTACACTCCAATAGAGAGACTACACGAGAGCCAACACACTGATCTGCTCAATGAGGGATTATATTGCGCAGACCCGTGTATATTGACCCACTGCACCCTGGCATTGGTGTGTACTTGTCGTGGAATAACTGCAAGCACAACTTGATAGAAAATCATCTAATACATTATCTATTTACCTTAGCTTGTTCAGGGGCTTCTTCAAATCAGGTACATTGTGGATACAATACCCAACAATCTTAACTTGGCTCATGACTCGGAGCTCTGAAGCTCCAACAATGGCAGGATATCTTTCCAGTTCCTCTTCCTTCACTCTCCTCTCTCAGTACCACTTAGAAACAGAAAACCAAGAGAAAATGAAGTTGAATCCTGCTTTACTGGCCTTAAACCGAGTTATCATCGCGCAGTAATTAGCTACCGCCATGCGATACCTTAAACGTTGGCTTGTTCTACAAGCCCACCGCCCAAAACCTCCAATCATGCGTCGACATATGGTCGCACCATAATTGTCCTGTTACCGTCGCACGGTAACTGCCCTGCTACCGCCGCGCGGTAACTGCCCTACTACCACCGAGCGGTAACTCAGCGAGAGCTTTACCAATTAAATCAGCAACGCTACTGCTATTGCTATCATTACTGTAGGATGGTAGCTGACTGAGAGCTCTACCGATTAAATTGACTATGCTAACGCATCATGGTAACACACTACTACCGTGTGATAATATTCTGCATTGAGAGCGTTGAGTACAATCGTCGTGCGGTATCAAACTACTGCCAGGCAATATCTCGCAGAGAACTCCTACAATAATCCCGTAATGATACCGCTAGCGCTATCCCTATCGTCATACGGTGGCTCACAGAACTAAATTCCTAGCTATGGGGAACTTGGGGCATTACAAAACTTCCCTACTTATAGAAATTTTGTCCCGTAATTACACTTTGCAGGAAAACATAGAAGTATCAATATTACAAATGTATACCTCAAAGAAACAGCTCGGGAAACTCCGCTCTCATGGTTTGCTCGCACTCCCATGACAGTTCCTCATGGCCATAGTTGTCCCAATGGACCTTGACCATTCTAATCGACTTATTCCACAGCTGCTTGACTTTTATGTCTTCGATTCGAATGGGCTTGACCTTCATTGTCAACCCACTATTGATTGACACTTGATCTGCAGTAACCACTTGAATAGGCTCTTGCACCGCTCTTCGCAACACCAATATATGGAATACATCATGCAGACCACTTGGTTCAGCCGAAAGATTCAATCAATAGGCAGCTTCACCAATGCGCTCCAATATTATAAACGACCCAAGGTACCTCAGACTTAGCTTTTTCAATCGTCGAATCCTTGATACGCCCTTGAATGATTTAATCTTTAGATAAACCCAGTTGCCCATGGTGAACTCGACATTTCTGCGCTTGGCTTTATAGTATTTGACCTGCCTATCCTGAGCGATCAACAATCACTTTCGGATTGTACGGATAGTCGAAGTAGCATCTTCAACTTCCTTTTGCTTAAACAACTTCGTTTTGTCCGTCTCCAGTCATGCCAAGGGCGTGCGCCACTTTCTACCATATAGGGCCTCGAAGGGCGTCCTCTGAAAACTTGTTTGGTAGCTATTTTTGTAGGCAAACTCAATTATATAAAGATGGTCCTCCCACCTCTTCCCGAAATCTAGGGCGAACATGCGAAGCAAATCTTCCATTGTTCTATTTACCCTCTCAGTCTGACCATCTGTCTGAGGATGAAAGACCATACTAAAATTCAGTTTGGTACCCAACAGTTGAGGAATAAGCCTCCAATCATTAGACATGAAGTGCCCATATCGGTCACCAACGATGCTATGGGGCACACCGTGCAATTGTACAATATTAACAATGTAAAGCTTCGCCAGCTTTTCCATTGAATTGGCCTTTCTATTTGGAATGAAGTGTGACACCTTCATTAAACAATCAACAATCACACAAATGACAACGCTCCCTTTCTGTAATTTCGGCAAGACGTGCATGAAATCCATAGATATGTCGTCAAACTTCCACTCCGGTATAGGTAATGACTTCATAAATACACCGAGCTTCTAACATTCGAATTTTACTAGGGCACATGTTTGACACTTTGCCACTTATAGAGCCATATCCTTCTTCAATCCTGGGCACCAGAATAACTTTTTCATGTCTTTGAACATCTTTGTGCTCCCCGAGTGGATTGATTGCTTTGTGAAATGTGCCTCGTACATCAATTCCTCCCATAATTTACCCACATTTAGGATTCACAATCGACTATCCGTCCACAAAAGGTCATCATTAATTGAAAAATGGGCATTCGACCTATCCAAATACTCAGCCAAGTAGCGTCTCATGCTATCATCCAGCTCCAACTCTTGTCGAATTTAGTCTGCGAGGTCATACCACACCTTTGTATAGTTTAAACACGCTTTATAATTAGATCTCCCATCAAGACAAGAGATCTCTAAGGCCTCCAAATCTCAAACAAGAATCTCATCAAGAATTTGTATCTAGTTGGCCTATATAAGAGTCCTATGACTCAGCGCGTCCGCAACAACATTTCCCTTTCCGAGAATGTAGTGTATCTTGAAGGTATAGTCCCCAAGGAACTCCATCCACCTCCGCTGATACATGTTCAAGTCTTTCTGATCTATCAGATATTTTAGGCTCTTATGGTCTATAATGATATCGACTTTTACGCCATACAAGTAGTGCCTCCAAAGCTTTAGAGCAAATATCATCCCCGCTAACTCCAGGTCGTGGAACGAATAATTCCTCTCGTAAAATTTCAACTAGAGAGAGCCATACGCAATCATCTTCCCATGCTGAAGCAGAACGTAGCCTAAGCCGCTCCCTGAGGCATCAATGAAGATTTCATAGCCCTTTGTACCACATGGCGAGCACAAAATAGGCGTCGTGGTCAGACAACTTTTTAATTCTTCAAAAGCTTGTGCGCACGCCGACGAACAAAAAAACTTCTGATCCTTCCTTGTCAAGGTAGTGACGGGTAAAGCTATTCGCGAGAAGTTCTCTACAAAGTGCCTGTAGTAGCCGGTAAGTCCTAGGAAACTCCGGACTTCCGCCACGGTAGACAAGCCAGGCTACTTATGAAGGAAATTTTGGGAGAATTTCGATTCAAATCGGAAACTTTCCCAATGACGGAAATAGTTCGAAGGCTATGTTACAATCATAATAGGGTAAGTGCAATACAAGAAGAACTATGATATCAACAGATCATAGCAAAAGCATATAAAGAAACCATCACATTCGATAGATTGTTATACCTTCGCGATGCTTTTATCAATGGTCGTCGTGAACAGATTCAAGCTCCGATGTTTCTCCGGTTCAAGATCATTTGATGACTTATGGACGGAGCTCCACATATGGTAGAGACTCTAAGTGAGACACACCACCAATGAGGTAGGAAACCTTTGCCAACAATGGACTATGCTAGCACACTTCCTTCCTCAAATGAGTGAGAAGGAGACAAGCAGGATGAAGAAGAAACTTTCTTCCACTTCCTTGGCCGAAAAAATCATCTCATCAAGTGATGAGATCGTTAAGTATTTATCCAAAAAGACCTCTCTTTCTCTCTTCAAATTTCCCTCCAAAAAAATCTCATTTGGCATAAAACAAAAGACAACTTCTAAAATTCTTTTTCCATATAAGCAAAAAAAGCATAAAGCATAAAACATTTGCTTTATACTTTATGATTAAATGGACATCATCCATTTAATTAACCAAGCATGGCATGACAAATTGATCTCATCAATTAATTATGTCATGACCAAGATTAAATTTATAAAATTAATTAATGATATTAATCAACTTTAATAAAGTAAATTAAATAATCATATTAATTAATATACTTTATTTAGTCTTGCCAAATACTGAAGAGATATAATCCTTATTACATCTTTGTTTAGTTTAATGGGCCTTAAGGAACTAATGAGGGATGCTAGACCCTCCCATAGTCCTACAGCTCATTAGTGTCTAACACTTAGACATAGAACATGACTACTAATCCTTAGTAGTTGATATAGTCCAATTGCAATTCTCGTATATAGGTATAGGTATGTAACTTATTTAGGTCCCCACTAAACTGGAAGTAAAGAGGATGACTACACTAATCATTCAGTGATGACTAACAACTTAGCACATCAGATGACATTGATGTCCCCATCAATGATCACTTATGCAGACAAGGTTGACATCTAGCAATGTATCATGGCCCCCAGATAGTAGTGAATGACACGCCAAAAATTCTCATCATCTAATAGAACATAATTCAGTATGTGACAAAGAATATAGTAAGATCCTAACATCCTTACATGTCCTGGTCAAGAAAAAGGTCATGGAAAGAGTCAATACCCTCACGCTTGATAACTATGTCAATCAACAAAAAATAAGCATTAAGAAGTTGAAACCCTTTTCATCTCTATTATCTACCTTGGTCAAGGATTTATGCTTATCTCAATTTGGATCTTTTAGGACATCAAATCTGTTGCATAGATAGACGGATGTATTCCCATATCTGGCATACTTCTCACCCGATAACTTAGTGACTATGACCATTTGAACCGGATCCTCCTCATGGATAGAAGAAGTATTATATGGTCTCTTGAGTATATAGTAATTTAGTCATGAGTGATGATTGTGCTTCAGGTAATAAGGATCAATCTATATAGTCACAACTAGGTAATCCATCGATTGACAACAAGAAGCATCCATGTCGATGATCACCAAAAAGGTTACTTCCAGTGAACTTGTCTAGCAAGCACCTGCACCCTTTGTTTAGACATCTCATGTCACTGACTTGTGACTTGTCATCCCTAAGAAGGGAAACAAAGGACACACTTGTCTTAACTAGACTCTTGATGTCCCATCAATAGTCCATTTACTAGGGATATTTAAGAAACATGGTATAATCAAAAGCTCATCACAATATACTTGAATTCTCAAGAATAGGTTATAATAACCATTGTTCCTATAGACCCAATCATGCATTATCTTATAATAATGTCTTGATATAATAAATGCATAATCAAATAAGTCTTGCCTTTAGAAGATAAATTGTTTCTACAAAACAATCATAATATAAAAGATTGCTTTAAGGGCACATATCAAACAACTTCCGTATCGCAACTATCTTCGTCGAATCCACCATAATTCTCTCTCCGCTAACCACATGGCTGAGGAACGCCACTGAAGACAGCCAAAACTCACACTTTGAGAACTTGGCGTATAAAATCATCCTCCTCATGGTCTCCAAAATAGTTTATAAGTGATTCGCATGTTCTTCCTTAGACTAAGAGTACACCAAGTTATCGTCAATGAAGACTATCACGAACTAGTCCAAGTACTCTCTGAACGTTCTTTTCATCAGGTCCATGAATATAGAAGGCACATTCTTTAGGCCAAACCACATGACCGTGAACTCATAATGCTCATAACATGTACTGAATGCCGTCTTGCGAATGTCACTTTCCTTGATTCTCAACTGATAAAACACATATTTCAGATCCATCTTCGAGTATATAGTCGATCCAACTAACTGATCAAACAGATCATCGATTCTCGGAATCGAATACCTATTCTTATCCGTCAGCTTATTCAACTCCCAATAATCTATTAAAAACTGCATGCTTCCATCCTTTTTCTGCACGAAAAGGATTGGTGCGCTCCAATGTGATGAACTTGGACGCACATAACCATGATCTAGTAGTTCTTGAAGCTACACTTTCAGTTCTTCCACCTCCTTTGGTACTAAATAGTGTAGAGAGCATGACACGGGCTTGGTACCTGACACTAGCTCAATGGTGAAATCGATCTCTCTCTGAGGTAGAGCTCCAGGGTGATCTTTAGGGAAAACATCAGCAAACTCTGATACCACAGGAATACTAATCAAACTGGGCTTGGGATTCCAAGCCTCTACTAGAGTGAAGAATAACTCCGCACCCTTACAAACAACCTTGACTACTTGGAGAGCAGACATCAGTGTCTTGCTCGATCCCTTCATGTCAGAGAAGGTAGTTTCATGACCCATATTCAGCCCCTATATGACCATCTTGAGACTGCAATCAATGTACGTACATTACAACGAGAGCAAGTCCATGCAAAAGATCACATCAAACTTTACTATCGACAGTAGTGACCCTTTCAAGTCAAATTCTTGACTCCATATCCGCACCTTTATGCAGCAAACTCTATCCGCATGCATTAAACACCCATTAAGGAGCAACACATCTAATCTATCCTTTGCCGCAGAAGAAGGCACTCCAATACGCAACACAAAGTCCTCAGACAGAAAGGAGTGTGAAACTCCTGTATCAAACATTGCTCTCACCGAACAATCAAAGATTTAGACAAAGCCTAATACAAGACAGTCATATAACCAATGCAAAGGGAGTAAGGTATAGAAAGCAATAAATCTAAAATCTAACTTATACCTGTAACCAAATCGCCTTGCTTAATGGCCTCCTGCTGGCATAGGTTATAAACTCTGGGTTGGGCTGGAGCATAATGGGACGCAGTTGACTCCACCACTTTCCCTTTCTCAACATATGATGCTCCTAGCTTCTTCTGCGTCTTTGGGCGACCACTCTAGCAATCTCGAGCATAGTGCCCCATCTTGCCACACGTGTAGCAAGTAATATAGCCTTGTCCAGCGGTGGTTTCAGAGACCATAGAAAGGGTTGGCCCAAAAGTCCTAGTCTTCTTGTTCCACTTATGGAACCCAGACTTCATAAGATTTGATACTTTGAACTTGGGCTTCTTTGCAGCTACGTCATTCTTACTCTGCACTCTTAGAATATCTTACTCCAGAGATCAAGTAGTATTGACCAATGTTATAATGTCCTACATCATCGACCCTACAAGCAATAGCCTTAGATCATCCCATAGACCTTCATAAAACCGGTTGGTCTTGCGCTCCTCATCAGTAAAGGTGGAGCCCACATATCGCCCTAATCAAGTGAACTCATACAAGTAATCATCAACACTACTCTCGCACTAAGTTAACCTCTAGAATTGATTCTCCATAGCAATCTTCAACACTGAAGGGAGATATCGAGCCAGAAATAATCTCGAGAAGTCATCCATCCAGATATTTGTGAGCTGTCTTTCAAAAAAGTGATGCAACTCCAATTCATCCGACCATAGGCTTGCCTCTCCGTCCAACAGGAAAGTGGCTACTGTGACTTTTTGCAACTCCTCTATTTCTGTTACCGTCATGATTCTCTTAATCTGAGAGAACACGTCTCCAACTTGCGTTGGGGTTTCATTCCACATAAACACTGGAGAATTGAAGCTCATCATATGTTTGAGCTGCATCTCCATTGCTCTTCTTTGAACTAAAGGCTCTGCAACCACTTGATCCGCCACTAGAGGCATAGTCACGCCAAGTAACACCTGGCCCAATTCAGAGGCAGGTGGCTGCACTTGCCTCTCTGGCTAGGCCTTCATCAAGGTGAACACAACATCCTCTATTATCCTTATAGTTTTAGTAGAAGGAGGGGTTGCAGACACGTCATTTAGCACACTACTCTCTGCAGAGTGCTGACATTGGGATTGCACTGCACCACTCCTAGTCACCTATAATCATGAAACACACAACTAAGCGACTATACATATTGTCAAAAAGCAATTATAGGAACACGCAGGTTCCTCAAACATGTGTATTTTCATTCCTAAGTGGACATTCATGAGTTATTTCATGTTATAACGGTAGTGCATATACATGTGCTCACTACCACTTAAAATAATTCGATAATGAATTCAAATAATAAAGACTGACACCAGAATCTGATACCAAATTATAACACCCCCATCCATCATGTAGGATATAATAGAAGGTCCGGCCGAGGTCCCACGCCATATTTCACAGACAGTTAGCGAAGTTACGTATTGAAACCAAACCAAACACGCATCCTAACTCAATGTGCATTCTAGCGGAAGGATTTAAATTGCTTGGAACCCAAACATAGAAATGTCCACTAACAAAAAAAATAGGAATAATAACCCAAATACAAAAAACGTTTTGGCCTTAAGGCTTTACAATTGTTTTCTCAATTAGAAGTGTTTTATAGACATCGACACGTAGGCCGACCACACATGAAACAATAAAAATACGTTTTGATTGGCCTTCGAGGGCCAACATTGCAAATAGGTTTCAACCTGCTACTTCCCACTTGGCTCAGCTGCACCTGCACAAAAGCATTCCACCCTGATAGTGTCAAACAAAGCAACGGTTAGCATTAGTTGACCAAATTAAAACGATCCCACCCCTCATTCGGGGCGGCGACGCTCCTTCTTTGCAACAATTTACATGATCACAATAAACGCAGAAGTGCAACTTAAGCACCAAACAACACATACGATGGCATGACTGACAATTACACTCACTAGAGCAACCTGCACACCTCGTGACTCTGTAAATTACACGTTTAGCATAGAGTCTTCTCAGGCATACAAAACAATCATCACTAATCTAGACCAACTTGTCCAGACAGGCTTCACACAACATGCCTATTCCATACTTTGATTCCATATTCTAAATACAAAGTTACCAGTGATACAGCCGATAAACCTGTCGGTAGACTTGCCTCCACGTACTCGTAGAGCGTCTACCCTAATATGACAAAATAGAGGACTTCACATGTCCAAGAGGGAAGATCGTTACCCTTGACGTTCATTTCGGTGCCATGGAGGAGGAACTAGTCAGATGAAAGTGACCGTAATGAACTCACCCCATGGATCTAAACTCGGCTCGTGACTCAGAGCTCCGAAGCTCCAACAATGGAGGGATATCTTTCCTCTTCCACTTCCTTCACTCTCCTCACTCACTACCGCTTAGAAAGAGAAAACCAAGGGAAAATGAAGTTGAATCCGGATTTCCGATCCTTAAACCGAGCTACTGCCGCACGGTAACTAGCTACCTCCACGCATTACCTCAAACGTTGACTTGTTATACAAGCCTACTGCCCAAAACCAACAATCATGCACCAACATGTGGTTGTGATGTAACTGCTCAGCTACAGCCAGACGGTAACTGCCCTGCTACCGCCGTGCAGTAACTGCCCTGCTACCGTCGGGCGGTAACTCACCGAGAGTTTTATCAATTAAATTGGCCACGCTACCACCAGTACTAACATTACTATCGGGCGATAGCTCACCGAGAGCTCTGCCAATTAAATCAACTATGCTAACGCAGTGCGGTAACACACTACTGCCGTGCAATAGTATTCTGTGTTGAGAGCGTCGAGAGCATTGAGTACTACCATCGCACGGTATCAAACAACCGCCAGGAGGTATCTTGAAGAGAGCTCATGCAACAATCCTGTAATGCTACCGCCAGCGCTATCCCTACTGCCAGAAAAGGGTGGCTCATAGAACTAAATTCCTAGCTACGGGGAACCTGGGGCATTATAAGGGTGGCTTTGGACATAGTTCTTTTTATCTGGCTATCTAATACTTACTTTTATCTCTATGATGTGGTTCATGCTCTATGTTTGTGTTTGGCAGTATAGTTTAGCCTTATGCTATTTTTTAAGTACTATATTTTGTATGCTTGGAGTTATTTCCGCATGTGGTGTAGACACTTTGAAAGCAAATTCTTTGTGTGATGTGGTGGCGAATGCTTTATAATTATTACAATCTTCTGGTATGCTCATTTCTAAGCATTGGTAATATCTTCTTCAGCTCTTTCTTGTATTCTCAATGGTTTTTATCATTTGCTTATGATTGTCTAGATTATGTTTGGGGAGAGTGTTATGTTGTTCATTACCCGTGCATGTGCATATTTCATAGCATGCTAGAAGTGTTTCTATTTTAGTTTCATTATTGTAGTTCATATACATTGCACACCACAAAACCAACTTGAGTGCGTGCTTAACCATTAACACATTTTGAGCATGCTCATTCTTTTGTGTATGATTGGAAAATCTTCATGCCAGCTTAGGATTATGAGGCAGAGAAAAAAATTGACTCCTATTGTGCTCCTAGTCGAGTGCTCACATCTCGTGTATAAATTTGTATAGATTCAATTTATTTTTATACTTTTACTTTATATTATTCTATTAATGTAGATATTGTTTACTCTTATCAAATTTGATGAATCTGGGGTGAATCAAGTGGTAGCGTAGGAATGTGTGTAGACACTCGTTAGCCTTGTATTGCTCGAGCCAGGAAGAAAGATAGTCTTTCTCGGTGGCTGAGAACTTGACCCAAGCTACTCTCAAAACATGGGTACACAGTTAGTCAAGTGCATGAGTGTGATGTAGGCCATCATTTTGGCTTGGTTGAGCTTTTGTACAATTCCTATTATTCTATCCTCACTAGCCCCATTGTGCCTACCCATACTTTGATTCAGCTCCACAATTATCTCACCAAAGCCTAAAAGTTAATCCTTGTCGCACACCTTAATTTGAGCTCTAGTTGTATTTTTTTATCTTCGTGATTAGGGTTTTGATGAGGACATTATGTTGTGAATACGTGGATGTGCTTTTTTGAAAATGTGATAAAAAAATTTGTTGTGAACAAAAATATAGAAATGAAAATTGAGAAAAAAGTGAAATATAAAAAAGTGTGAAATAAAAAGAACTAAATTGAAAATCTTTTTGATGTTTTATATTGGGTTAGGCAGTGCACATACCCATCTAGTCAATTCTAAGTATGTGGGTGTGGTGCACCGACATGTTATTGTGGCGTAAGGATAGTGTTTTGTGCTAACACATCTGCGTTTAGTACTCGAGCCATCATTTTTATCATTTGTATACCTTACCTATGTAAAACCATCCTTCTTGAACATAAGACACGACCAAGGTAAGTTTTCTGCCCAGAACAGTTTTCTTGTGGTAGCATCAGCTCACTGGCTAATCTGTACCACAAGTCACCTATTCTGTCGGCTAATTTTTGATATCACAAATGCCAAACAACCAAATAGAAGTACACAGAAGTCATGATCCACAAAAAAGGTTAAAATCCAAAACAGTACATCATAATAGGAAGCTACATCAGCTCCTATAATATTAGAGTACACAAACTGCCCAAAGGATACATCATAATGCTCAAAACTCACATCAGTCGCAGAAGGAAGTGAGGGTATCATTGTATCAGGCCCTATCCCCTAGCCTGACTGTCCTCCTACACTTGGCGCTGCTGCTACTTGGTCTTTGGGGTGTCCTCCTAAAATAGTGGGTGTAGCAACCGTCAGTCACAAAGACTAAGTGGCTCCACATTCGTTCACCCCGACGACTCTTAGGCACCGGGCGGAGGAAAAGAAAGAGGAGCACAATATAGTAATATATATATATATATATGAAAGTCTTTAATTTCAAGGATAGCTAAATCTCCTAGGGGGGGTGAATAGGTTTCTTAGTCTCTTGTGTCTATCTTTAATTTTCTTTGTGTTTTAGGTGTGTTGAGTTAGCTTAGTTAGCTTATTTTCAATAATACAACACAACACACAATGTTTATAGTGATTCCCCAGATTATGGGTACGCCCACTTTCCCTCCCACCTTTCTAACAACTTGTTAGATAAGGCACTTCTCCAATCTTATCTCCTAAGAGCTTACAACACGATCCCGCATGACCACTCAGTCTCCTCTAAGACTTACAACTCAGGCATAAATCCCTACAACTTAGTGATCCAAAAATCACCTACCTCAGGACCAAAGGCCCTACAACTCAGGTTGGGAGGACACCGCTACCTCAGAGAGAATGACTCTCCAACAGCTCAGGCATAAAGGCCCTACCTCAAGTCCAAAACTGGATCCTACAACTCAAGCACAAGTTCTCTATAACTCAAAGAGAATGACTCTCCTACCTCAGGCTCAAAGCCATACCTTATATCCACACTAGATCTTACTCTCAGGCCAAAGCCTTACCTCAGGCATACATGCCCTACACTTAGATCTGCAACCAGATCCTATCTCAACCTTTATAAATCAGGCCTATAGCTCAAATCCAAAAGGATCCTACAAAGAGAGAGTTGGTTGGGGTTGATTTGACTCCAGAGATAAGTTCTCTGAGCCTGCCGTCCTGAGGTAAGCTTATCTCATCCCTACCTTCTTCTTAGTAGTAAGAAAAATAATCTTCAACAAGCTGCAGCTTGTGCTGGAAGTATCTTGCAGTGAACTGGTTCTGAAAGTCTTTGTTTTCAAAGAAGCTAACAACCTAGAGGGGGGGGGGGGTGAATAGGTTTCTTGGTTTCTTGTGACTTTCTTATATTTTCTTCTTTAAGTGCTTAGTGTGTTAGTAGTTATCTGCTTTCAAGAACCTGCAATAAAGAAACAACACAACAAAAAAAACACATAGAATATATAGTGGTTCCAAAGATTATGGGTACGTCCACTCTCCTCCCACCTTTCTAACTTCTAGTTAGACAATACACTTCTCCAAAACTCAGTTCCAAGAGCTTATACCTCAGATCCCTCAGGATCTCTCAGTCTCCTCCAAGACTTACAACTCAGGCCAAATCCCTACCTTAGAGCAAACTTGCACCTACAACTCAGTGATCAACTGATCACCTACCTCAGGCCCAAAGGCCCTATAACTCAGGATGGGAGGACATCCATACCTAAGATCCAAAAAGGATCCTACCTCAGAGATAAGGAATCTCCTACAGCTCAGGAACAAAGGACCTACCTCAGATCTAAAGGATCTGACAACTCAGGCACAAGTGCCCTACAACTCAGAGAGAATGACTCTCCTACCTCAGGCTCAAGACCCCTACCTCAGAAACATAATGGATCCTACACTCAAAGAGTATAACTCTCCTACAGCTCAGGAAAAACTTCCCTACCTTAGGCTCAAGAGCTCTACAACTCAGATCCAAAAGGATCCTATAGAAATACAAGGTTTTAATTAATTTGACATAGAGTAATTTCTTTGTGTTTGCTATTAGAGCTGAGTTATCTCAACTCTAACTATCTTCACAGAAGCTGAAAAGTGTTCTTCAATAAGTGACTGCTTCTGCTGGAAGTATCTCAAAAAACTGTTTTTGAACTTCCTGTTGAAGACTGAAGATCTTATAAGTCTTGAGTTCTTCGAACAACTAACCTGAACCTGTAGAAGACTGAAGGCTCTCCTCTCTTTTCTTTATCAGAAGTGTTCCTGAACTTGCTGTAGTAGAATAAAATGCTATAACTAACTGTACTGAACTTTTAGTTCAACTGATCAACCTCAAGCTTTTTCCCGGCAACAATGATGAGGAAGATGAAGTCCAACCGCTCTTTTTCTTTTTGAAACAAAACCCTAAATTTTTTTTAACATTCAGTAGCTGCCCCTTTATATATTCCGCCGATTAATGACTCTAAGAAGTAGTGGGGACCAACTACAACAAATAAATGCACCTTGTTTTAATGGAAGAAGACGTACAATAGCTCTCCGGTAGTATTTATCGTCGTATGTAGCTTCCCCTCACGTTATTTGAACTCTATGACTTTATCAATTTTGGCTGACGTCATCAGATTATGGACTTAGCCAATTTTGTCAAATTCACTCAAGGCATTGAGTGAGCAAGCTCCACTCAACGCCAAAACCCTTAGGAAATAGTCAAAATCATTCTGCACTATAGGAATTGAGAGTGTTGAGTGCAATTGGTTCACTCAACGCTTTTCCACTTAGTCATTTCTTAACCTATCTGAAGGCGTTAAGTGAGCTGGCCTCACTTAATGCTTTCTATTTTTGCCTGCCTTGTTTATTAGGCGTTGAGTGAACTAGCTTCACTCAACGCTTTTGGACTTAAGCCGATTTTTGTCTTCTTCTTAGGCTTTGACTGAAGCAACAAAACTCAATGCCTTTTGCTTTGGCATCGAGTAAGATCTTTTCACTCAATGCTTCTAGACTTTGTCGAATATTTATCCTGCCAATACGTAGGCATTGACAGATTCAGCTATACTTGACGATGGCGTTGAGTGAACTGTCATCACTCAATGCTTGTGGACTTGGCTGTAGATTTGCTTTGCACACTGCATGGCTTTGATTGTCCATAAACAACTCAACGCTTTATGGCATCTAGCATTGAGTGAACTGGCTTTACTCAATGCCTGCGGACTTAGGTGATTTCCAGCCTATCCAGCATCTTCCCTTGCATCTGGTGTTGAATGAACTGGCTTCACTCAATGCCTGTGGACTTAGATAGATTGCTGTCTCTCCACTTCTTTACTTTGTTACCACCTATCACATCACTTGGAATACCTGTCCCATCCATGTCACAAGGACTAACCTGTAAGCATGAAATTTAGCATACATCAAATATAACTTTATTTATATCATTGACATGATCGACTTCTTCAATTCTGGGACATTGTGGGCAATGTATCCAACAATCTCCTCCTATTTAAAGAAATCAAAATCCTCAATCAAATGAGTCATTATCATACACTAACATATGCAACAATAAAACATTAATCTTGAAAAACATATAACAAGAGAATAAGTTATAGTTACCACACTTACTTGTTTGCAGTGTGAACACCATCACACCTGCTCCACCTTAATAACTTCTACCTGTCCTCTTGATCATTTTGATACCCCTTGTATCCTTCTCGCATATCCTGCTCTGGTATCTGATACATACATAGATCTAATACCACCACTTTTATTAACTTATATCCTTCTCCTCCCCCTTTTTGACTTCTGTAAATAGTCAGGGAGGTACTGATTTTTTGCTCCCCCTTTTTGAGTACGGAAAATAAACTATTGCACCAGTTGACCCACTTGTAAGTGCAGGAGGTGTGTTGTTCCTTCTCTACAGTATATCAATTGAATCTTTCTCTACAAGTGCTGAACATGCTCCCACCTTAACTGAAGCATCCTCTATCATATTTCCTGGTAGACATTCTTGTCTATACCAGTCTAGATAGTTCTTGAACAAGATACCACTGAAGGTATACCACTTGAAATGTCTTCATTCTATTGAAGAACAATTCCACCTTCAAAAATAGTATAACCTACAACAAAGAGGCCATATGTGGAGCAACTGAAGCTATACTAGGTTCAACATACCCAATTCAAACTTCAAGGTGTTGAACTTAGCTTCATCTAGTGGCTTAGTGAAGATGTCATCCACTTGCTTGTTTGTAGGGACAAAATCAAGGTTGATATCTTCACATTCCATATGCTACCTAATGAAATGATATCTAATCTCAATGTGCTTAGTCCTACTGTGAGATACATGATTCCTAACAATTGAGATTGCACTAGTAGAATCATAATATAAGGGACTTCTACTTATCTTAAGGTTATAATCCTGGAGCTGATGTTGGATCCACAACAACTGAGCATAGCAGCTACTTGCTAAGATGTACTCTGACTCTATAGTTGAGATTTCAACACTTGTTTGCTTCTTGCTGCTCCAAGACACTAGTCTTCCTCCTAAGAATTGATAGGTGCCATAAGTGCTCTTCCTGTCCTCTTTATAGCCTGCAAAATCTGCATCAGAATAGCCTGTTAGCTAAAACTCCTCATTCCTAGGGTACCATAGGCCAAGATCTGGTATGCCCTTAAGATACCTCAATATCCTCTTTGCAGCTGATTAGTGAGATTCTTTAGGTCAAGCCTGATACCTAGCATAAACACATATAGCATATATGATGTCTGGCCTACTTGCAGTTAGATATTGAAGGGAGCCAATTATCCCTCTATACAAAGTTTCATCAATAGGTTTCCTTGCCTCATCTTTGCCTATAGGGATACTTGACCCCATGAGAGTTTTCATGGTGGAGGAATTCTCCATAACAAACTTCTTGATTAAATCCATGGTGAACTTAGACTGGGATATGGACAAGCCATCATCATTCTGCCTAACTTGGAGAACCAAGAAGAACTTAAGTTCACCCATACTCCTCATCTCATACATCCCTTGCATAAGTTTGGCAAACATCCTGCAAAGGTTGTCATCAGTAGATCCAAAGATAATGTCATCTACATATATCTAGACTAGGATGATCTTACCCTTAGATTCCCTTAGGAATAGGGTCTTATCTATCTTCCCCTTGAGAATTTGTTCTCAATGAGGAAGCAAGACAAAGTCTCATACCATGCTCTAGGGGCATGCTTTAGCCTATATAGAGCTTTCCTAAGTCTATAAATAGAATCAGGAGAGTTCGAAACAACAAAACCTGGAGTCTGCTCAACATAGACTTATTCCTGTAAGTCACCATTCAGGAAGGCTGACTTCACATCCATCTGGTAGACTTTGAATCCCTTGTGTACAGCATATGCAAGGAACAGTCTGATTGCCTCCAATCTTGCTACAGTTGCAAAGGTTTGATAAAAAAATCAATACCTTCTTTTTGCATATAACCCTTAGCTACTAGCCTTGCCTGGTTCTTGATTATAATGCCATTTTCATAAAGTTTATTCCTGTAAATCCACTTGACTCCAATGACATTATGTCTTTGTGGTCTGGGAACCAGCTTCTAGACCTTGTATCTCTTAAACTGGTTCAGTTCTTCTTGCATAACTACAATCCAGAACTGATCTATGTTAGCCTCTTCAAATTTCTTTGGCTTAAATTATGATAATAAGCTTGAGTATAGTACTATGTTGATACTTCTTCTCTTGGTCACCACACCTTGGCTGCCATCACAAATGATTTGGTGTCTTAGATGATCCCTTAGATGCCTGATTGCTGGAGGCAATCTTGCTTCAGCATCAGCTACTAGGGCAGCTTTTTGCTGATCTTCATCCACTTCAAGTGAGAGTGGTAGTTCTTCTTGAAGATCCACTTTATCTTGGATAACTGGAGCTGCTTCCTTGATGATCAGCTTGTCCATCATCTGTTCTGTACCAATAGTACTAGAAGAGGAGTTTGGCAGCTCATTATTTATCATAGTAGACTCATCAAAGACTACATTAACAGATTCTTCTACAACTTGGATTTTCAAGTTTTAGATCATATAGGCCTTAATATGATTGATGTACCCAACAAAGATCCCATCAAAGGACTTGTCAACAATCTTAGTCACATAGTACTTCCCATTATGAAGCACATAACACTTACTACCAAAGAGTCTTAGATAACCCAGATTTGGTTTTCTGCCCTTAAAGATCTCATAGGGAGTCTTCTTGTGGCTCTTGGTGATAGAGGCCCTATTGAGGACATGATATGCAGTATTCACTGTCTCATCCCAGAAATATTCTGGGAGAGATGTATCACTCAATAATGTTATTCCAGCCTCTATAAGAGTCTTATTTTTCCTCTCAACAATCCCATTTTGCTGGGGATTTCTTGGAGAAGAAAATTCTTGATAAATCCCTTGCTCTTCAAAGAACATTATCATGCTTTCAGACTGGAATTCAGTTCTATGGTCACTTATGATTTTGACCACTGAACTATTAAACTCATTCTGAATTTTCTTGACAAACTTGATGAAGATATCAAGGGTTTTATTCTTTTTCTTGAGAAAGAATACCCAAGCAAACCTGGAATAGTCATCAACCACCATAAGGGTGTAGACTTTCCTACCAAGACTATGAACTGACATAGGACCAAACAAGTCTATATACAAGATGTACAAACACCTCACAGAGTCTTTGGTCCCAATGCCCTTGAAAGAGGCTTTGGTCTGCTTTCCCTTTTGGCATGCTGAGCAAATGCCATCCTAAATGCACTTCACATTAGGACCATTCCTAACTAGCACTTGACTAAAGTTAGGTGAGTGGAGAGAGAGGGTTTGGCCGGCTAGGTTGCTTGGGAGTGGGCCCCACTGGTCCAAGTGGGTTGACTAAGCCTTAATGGGTCGGGTTGCCAAGGCTAGGGCTGAGTTAGGTGAGTGGAGAGAGAGGAATTGGTTCTACAAGTGGAATAGGCTATATTGGGCTTGGGTTGGGTTTAGGCTTGACCCAAGGCTGCATGGTGGGGGTCCTACACCTCCTAATACCCATGCTTGGTCAGCCAACCCATCATGGGTTGGTGGGATGAGCCCAAATGGTCCAAACCCATTTCTTAGCATCTTCTCTCTCCTACTCCTCCTCTTTTCTCTCTCCTAAGTGTTCTCCCAAAAGTACTATTGCAAGACCCTATTTTTCTCTCCCCTAGGGTTTATAAGGTCACTTTAGGCCCACATGATGAATTTGGGTTGATTTGGGTTGACCCAACCCAGTGAATTGGGCTAGGGCACCATTTTCACTATTTGGGTCCAAGGTGTTGACTTGACCCATCATGGGTCAACTGGTTGACCCCATGGCCTACCTTGGGGTCCACTTAGATTGTATTTAGGGTTAGGGCATCATGGTGGGGTCATGGTGTGGCTAAGGTTCCTGTTTAGGCTAGTTTGACCTAGTTTGACTTTGGCCCCATGGTGGGCCCCACATGGCTACAACCCACTACCTAGGGTCAAATCTAGCTTCTAACCCTAACACCCACCCCATGCCTAACCCAATCTAAGTTAAGGGGTCTAGAAGTAACATTGGGATGTTACAAATCCTATAAACGAAAGAAATAATTTCATCCCCGAAATTTAAGTTTGGGTCTACGGGTTCCAATTGCAGAAATTGTTAAGGAAATTTTGTAGAAAATAACATAAAAGTACCTGATGTAAATAGTTCTGGATGACGCTCCAGCATCAGATCCCTAGGTTCCCAGGTGTGCTCCTCCCGTCCATGGTTGGACCACAGCACCTTTACGAGTGGAACCTTCTTTTTCCTCAACGTTCGGACTGCTGAATCGTCGATCCGGATCGGCTCCAATCTGACTGACCGGTCAGACTCTACCGGTCCAGCTGCAGTAGGGACATGCTGCTCAGGGCGAAGGAGAGCTCTTCGCAAAGAAGAGACATGGAACACATCGTGTAGGCTACTCAGCTCCGGAGGTAGTTGTAGCCGATAAGCCAAGGGGCCCACACGCTCCAGAATCAGGTATGGTCCCATGTACCGGGGGCTGAGCTTCTTATGTCTCCGAATCCGAGAAATACCGTGTACCGGTCGGATCTTCAGGAAAACCCTGTCCCCAACTTGGAACTCCACTTTCCTGTGTCGAGCATCATAATATTTCGCCTGTCTGCTCTGAGCCTCCAGAAGCCGATCCCTGATCAAATGAATCTGAGCCTCCGTATCCTCTACAAAGTCTGACCCAAGGGCTCGAGTATCCACATCTTGCACCCAGGATAGCGGAGTCCGGCATTTTCTCCCATAAAGCGCCTCGTAAGGAGCCATCCCGATGCTGGCCTGGTGGCTGTTGTTGTATGAGAATTCGATCTTGCCTGAGTACTTGAGTCCGTCCATAGTAGATATCTGCCTTCTTATTGACACTAGTGGCAGGAACTTACTCAAGGTGTTAACCTTTTTTATGAGTAACCTCCCTCTAATACCACTTGAAAGTCACTCTAGTGTCAACTACCTTCACCTATGGGGGGGATAGGTGATTTGCAGTCATTTTTGCGGAATTAAAAATTTACCTGCACAATAAAACAAAACAAGCACAACACAGAAACACACAGGAAGTTATAGTGGTTCCCCGATTTGGGTACGTCCACTTTCCCCCTTCGACCTATCTCCAAACAAGGGACTACTCGGTCACTTCACCAACCAGATTGAAATCCAATCCTCACACTATGGAAGAAACCCTTACACCCGAAGGAATCACTACTCCTCCACCACGGATTGCACCCAACCCTTATAATGAGGAACCAAAGTTCCGTTACAACAAAAGTAAAAATAGAATGTACAAAATACAAACTACGTTTGGAGCGCTCGGTGTCCCTCTTCGTTCGATGATGCGTTCTTGAAGAAGACGAAGAGTCCACGACCTAAGCACTCTCTTGGAGAGGATCTCCCCGAGATCGGCGGCGGCAAGGATTGCGGCGGCGATGATTTCGAAATCCAAACTTCGTAACAAAGCTAGCAAGGTCTACCAACGATCTTACTTGGATCGATCGTCTCAATCGATTCGAAAGGGGAAAGTATTCCCGTTCAACAAACCAATAGACAAAGGATCTCAAGATAGAAACGTGAGACACGTTTCTTGGCTGAGTTTCTGTCGCCGGGAGATCAAGAAAAATCGAAGACCAGCGGCGGCGACAACCTTTCGAGCGGTGACGGAGGCAGAAGAAGTTCCGCGATGAGCTAGGTCAAGTCGGCGGCTCGTTTCTTTTTCGCGTGTAGGGATTGTCTTAAATGTTCAAAATAAGCGAGTATTTATACTGTAGATCATCCTTTATGACCGTTGTGGGCCCCACTAGAAGAAACCCTAATTTCGGTTCAAACAGCGCCCGAACATTTGGTCCGGTCCAGCGAGCCAACGGAATTCGTCTAAGGCAAATTCGGCAGGAATCATTTGTGATTCTCGACGAATCGGCGAGAATCACTTATGATTCCCGTCAAATTCTCCTTAGAAGAATTATAGCTGAACAGCAAGCCATCCAGAGAGAATCGACGAGAATCACAATCCATTCTCGATGAATAGGCAAGAATGCAAAGTGATTCTCGACGATTCGGCGAGAATCATTTAGTTATTCTCGTCGATTCTGCCTTAGCTGAATTCTAGACGGCGTTGAGACAGCCGGATGCATTCGGCGAGAGTAGGCTAGTGATTCTCGATGATTCGACGTGAATCACTAGTGATTCTCGTCGAATCGGCGAGAATCACTCAGTGATTCTCGTCGAATTTTCCTTAGACGATTTTTCGTCTATCTTCCCGTGAGCTGGTCTTTGACCCATCCTTGCTCCTTGTCTGCTCTTGATCTATCTCAGCCCTGTACTTGAAAATAAGTACACTCCAATAGAGAGACTACACGAGAGCCAACACACTGATCTGCTCAATGAGGGATTATATTGCGCAGACCCGTGTATATTGACCCACTGTACCCTGGCATTGGTGTGTACTTGTCGTGGAATAACTGCAAGCACAACTTGATAGAAAATCATCTAATACATTATCTATTTACCTTAGCTTGTTCAGGGGCTTCTTCAAATCAGGTACATTGTGGATACAATACCCAACAATCTTAACTTGGCTCATGACTCGGAGCTCTGAAGCTCCAACAATGGCAGGATATCTTTCCAGTTCCTCTTCCTTCACTCTCCTCTCTCACTACCACTTAGAAACAGAAAACCAAGAGAAAATGAAGTTGAATCCTGCTTTACTGGCCTTAAACCGAGTTATCATCGCGCAGTAATTAGCTACCTCCATGCGATACCTTAAACGTTGGCTTGTTCTACAAGCCCACCGCCCAAAACCTCCAATCATGCGTCGACATATGGTCGCACCATAAATGTCCTGTTACCGCCGCACGGTAACTGCCCTGCTACCGCCGCGCGGTAACTGCCCTACTACCACCGAGCGGTAACTCACCGAGAGCTTTACCAATTAAATCAGCAACGCTACTGCTATTGCTATCATTACTGTAGGATGGTAGCTGACTGAGAGCTCTACCGATTAAATTGACTATGCTAACGCATCATGGTAACACACTACTACCGTGTGATAATATTCTGCATTGAGAGCGTTGAGTACAATCGTCGTGCGGTATCAAACTACTGCCAGGCAATATCTCGCAGAGAACTCCT
Organism: Platanthera zijinensis; assembly: GCA_039513925.1. NCBI lineage: Eukaryota > Viridiplantae > Streptophyta > Magnoliopsida > Asparagales > Orchidaceae > Platanthera > Platanthera zijinensis. The sequence continues at coordinate 161,593,496 of CM077092.1, forward strand.
ACAATAATCCCGTAATGATACCGCTAGCGCTATCCCTATCGTCATACGGTGGCTCACAGAACTAAATTCCTAGCTATGGGGAACTTGGGGCATTACAAAACTTCCCTACTTATAGAAATTTTGTCCCATAATTACACTTTGCAGGAAAACATAGAAGTATCAATATTACAAATGTATACCTCAAAGAAACAGCTCGGGAAACTCCGCTCTCATGGTTTGCTCGCACTCCCATGACAGTTCCTCATGGCCATAGTTGTCCCAATGGACCTTGACCATTCTAATCGACTTATTCCACAGCTACTTGACTTTTATGTCTTCGATTCGAATGGGCTTGACCTTCATTGTCAAACCACTATTGATTGACACTTGATCTGCAGTAACCACTTGAATAGGCTCTTGCACCGCTCTTCGCAACACCAATATATGGAATACATCATGCAGACCACTTGGTTCAGCCGAAAGATTCAATCAATAGGCAGCTTCACCAATGCGCTCCAATATTATAAACGACCCAAGGTACCTCAGACTTAGCTTTTTCAATCGTCGAATCCTTGATACGCCCTTGAATGATTTAATCTTTAGATAAACCCAGTTGCCCATGGTGAACTCGACATTTCTGCGCTTGGCTTTATAGTATTTGACCTGCCTATCCTGAGCGATCAACAATCACTTTCGGATTGTACGGATAGTCGAAGTAGCATTTTCAACTTCCTTTTACTTAAACAACTTCGTTTTGTCCGTCTCCAGTCATGCCAAGGGCGTGCGCCACTTTCTACCATATAGGGCCTCGAAGGGCGTCCTCTGAAAACTTGTTTGGTAGCTATTTTTGTAGGCAAACTCAATTATATAAAGATGGTCCTCCCACCTCTTCCCGAAATCTAGGGCGAACATGCGAAGCAAATCTTCCATTGTTCTATTTACCCTCTCAGTCTGACCATCTGTCTGAGGATGAAAGACCATACTAAAATTCAGTTTGGTACCCAACAGTTGAGGAATAAGCCTCCAATCATTAGACATGAAGTGCCCATATCGGTCACCAACGATGCTATGGGGCACACCGTGCAATTGTACAATATTAACAATGTAAAGCTTCGCCAGCTTTTCCATTGAATTGGCCTTTCTATTTGGAATAAAGTGTGACACCTTCATTAAACAATCAACAATCACACAAATGACAACGCTCCCTTTCTGTAATTTCGGCAAGACGTGCATGAAATCCATAGATATGTCGTCAAACTTCCACTCCGGTATAGGTAATGACTTCATAAATACACCGAGCTTCTAACATTCGAATTTTACTAGGGCACATGTTTGACACTTTGCCACTTATAGAGCCATATCCTTCTTCAATCCTGGGCACCAGAATAACTTTTTCATGTCTTTGAACATCTTTGTGCTCCCCGAGTGGATTGATTGCTTTGTGAAATGTGCCTCGTAGATCAATTCCTCCCATAATTTACCCACATTTAGGATTCACAATCGACTATCCGTCCACAAAAGGTCATCATTAATTGAAAAATGGGCATTCGACCTATCCAAATACTCAGCCAAGTAGCGTCTCATGCTATCATCCAGCTCCAACTCTTGTCAAATTTAGTCTGCGAGGTCATACCACACCATTGTATAGTTTAAACACGCTTTATAATTAGATCTCCCATCAAGACAAGAGATCTCTAAGGCCTCCAAATCTCAAACAAGAATCTCATCAAGAATTTGTATCTAGTTGGCCTATATAAGAGTCCTATGACTCAGCGCGTCCGCAACAACATTTCCCTTTCCGAGAATGTAGTGTATCTTGAAGGTATAGTCCCCAAGGAACTCCATCCACCTCCGCTGATACATGTTCAAGTCTTTCTGATCTATCAGATATTTTAGGCTCTTATGGTCTATAATGATATCGACTTTTACGCCATACAAGTAGTGCCTCCAAAGCTTTAGAGCAAATATCATCCCCGCTAACTCCAGGTCGTGGAACGAATAATTCCTCTCGTAAAATTTCAACTAGAGAGAGCCATACGCAATCATCTTCCCATGCTGAAGCAGAACGTAGCCTAAGCCGCTCCCTGAGGCATCAATGAAGATTTCATAGCCCTTTGTACCACATGGCGAGCACAAAATAGGCGTCGTGGTCAGACAACTTTTTAATTCTTCAAAAGCTTGTGCGCACGCCGACGAACAAAAAAACTTCTGATCCTTCCTTGTCAAGGTAGTGACGGGTAAAGCTATTCGCGAGAAGTTCTCTACAAAGTGCCTGTAGTAGCCGGTAAGTCCTAGGAAACTCCGGACTTCCGCCACGGTAGACAAGCCAGGCTACTTATGAAGGAAATTTTGGGAGAATTTCGATTCAAATCGGAAACTTTCCCAATGACGGAAATAGTTCGAAGGCTATGTTACAATCATAATAGGGTAAGTGCAATACAAGAAGAACTATGATATCAACAGATCATAGCAAAAGCATATAAAGAAACCATCACATTCGATAGATTGTTATACCTTCGCGATGCTTTTATCAATGGTCGTCGTGAACAGATTCAAGCTCCGATGTTTCTCCGGTTCAAGATCATTTGATGACTTATGGACGGAGCTCCACATATGGTAGAGACTCTAAGTGAGACACACCACCAATGAGGTAGGAAACCTTTGCCAACAATGGACTATGCTAGCACACTTCCTTCCTCAAATGAGTGAGAAGGAGACAAGCAGGATGAAGAAGAAACTTTCTTCCACTTCCTTGGCCGAAAAAATCATCTCATCAAGTGATGAGATCGTTAAGTATTTATCCAAAAAGACCTCTCTTTCTCTCTTCAAATTTCCCTCCAAAAAAATCTCATTTGGCATAAAACAAAAGACAACTTCTAAAATTCTTTTTCCATATAAGCAAAAAAAGCATAAAGCATAAAACATTTGCTTTATACTTTATGATTAAATGGACATCATCCATTTAATTAACCAAGCATGGCATGACAAATTGATCTCATCAATTAATTATGTCATGACCAAGATTAAATTTATAAAATTAATTAATGATATTAATCAACTTTAATAAAGTAAATTAAATAATCATATTAATTAATATACTTTATTTAGTCTTGCCAAATACTGAAGAGATATAATCCTTATTACATCTTTGTTTAGTTTAATGGGCCTTAAGGAACTAATGAGGGATGCTAGACCCTCCCATAGTCCTACAGCTCATTAGTGTCTAACACTTAGACATAGAACATGACTACTAATCCTTAGTAGTTGATATAGTCCAATTGCAATTCTCGTATATAGGTATAGGTATGTAACTTATTTAGGTCCCCACTAAACTGGAAGTAAAGAGGATGACTACACTAATCATTCAGTGATGACTAACAACTTAGCACATCAGATGACATTGATGTCCCCATCAATGATCACTTATGCAGACCATGGTTGACATCTAGCAATGTTTCATGGCCCCCAGATAGTAGTGAATGACACGCCAAAAATTCTCATCATCTAATAGAACATAATTCAGTATGTGACAAAGAATATAGTAAGATCCTAACATCCTTACATGTCCTGGTCAAGAAAAAGGTCATGGAAAGAGTCAATACCCTCACGCTTGATAACTATGTCAATCAACAAAAAATAAGCATTAAGAAGTTGAAACCCTTTTCATCTCTATTATCTACCTTGGTCAAGGATTTATGCTTATCTCAATTTGGATCTTTTAGGACATCAAATCTGTTGCATAGATAGACGGATGTATTCCCATATCTGGCATACTTCTCACCCGATAACTTAGTGACTATGACCATTTGAACCGGATCCTCCTCATGGATAGAAGAAGTATTATATGGTCTCTTGAGTATATAGTAATTTAGTCATGAGTGATGATTGTGCTTCAGGTAATAAGGATCAATCTATATAGTCACAACTAGGTAATCCATCGATTGACAACAAGAAGCATCCATGTCGATGATCACCAAAAAGGTTACTTCCAGTGAACTTGTCTAGCAAGCACCTGCACCCTTTGTTTAGACATCTCATGTCACTGACTTGTGACTTGTCATCCCTAAGAAGGGAAACAAAGGACACACTTGTCTTAACTAGACTCTTGATGTCCCATCAATAGTCCATTTACTAGGGATATTTAAGAAACATGGTATAATCAAAAGCTCATCACAATATACTTGAATTCTCAAGAATAGGTTATAATAACCATTGTTCCTATAGACCCAATCATGCATTATCTTATAATAATGTCTTGATATAATAAATGCATAATCAAATAAGTCTTGCCTTTAGAAGATAAATTGTTTCTACAAAACAATCATAATATAAAAGATTGCTTTAAGGGCACATATCAAACAACTTCCGTATCGCAACTATCTTCGTCGAATCCACCATAATTCTCTCTCCGCTAACCACATGGCTGAGGAACGCCACTGAAGACAGCCAAAACTCACACTTTGAGAACTTGGCGTATAAAATCATCCTCCTCATGGTCTCCAAAATAGTTTATAAGTGATTCGCATGTTCTTCCTTAGACTAAGAGTACACCAAGTTATCGTCAATGAAGACTATCACGAACTAGTCCAAGTACTCTCTGAACGTTCTTTTCATCAGGTCCATGAATATAGAAGGCACATTCTTTAGGCCAAACCACATGACCGTGAACTCATAATGCTCATAACATGTACTGAATGCCGTCTTGCGAATGTCACTTTCCTTGATTCTCAACTGATAAAACACATATTTCAGATCCATCTTCGAGTATATAGTCGATCCAACTAACTGATCAAACAGATCATCGATTCTCGGAATCGAATACCTATTCTTATCCGTCAGCTTATTCAACTCCCAATAATCTATTAAAAACTGCATGCTTCCATCCTTTTTCTGCACGAAAAGGATTGGTGCGCTCCAATGTGATGAACTTGGACGCACATAACCATGATCTAGCAGTTCTTGAAGCTACACTTTCAGTTCTTCCACCTCCTTTGGTACTAAATAGTGTAGAGAGCGTGACACGGGCTTGGTACCTGACACTAGCTCAATGGTGATATCGATCTCTCTCTGAGGTAGAGCTCTAGGGTGATCTTTAGGGAAAACATCAGCAAACTCTGATACCACAGGAATACTAATCAAACTGGGCTTGGGATTCCAAGCCTCTACTAGAGTGAAGAATAACTCCGCACCCTTACAAACAACCTTGACTACTTGGAGAGCAGACATCAGTGTCTTGCTCGATCCCTTCATGTCAGAGAAGGTAGTTTCATGACCCATATTCAGCCCCTATATGACCATCTTGAGACTGCAATCAATGTACGTACATTACAACGAGAGCAAGTCCATGCAAAAGATCACATCAAACTTTACTATCGACAGTAGTGACCCTTTCAAGTCAAATTCTTGACTCCATATCCGCACCTTTATGCAGCAAACTCTATCCGCATGCATTAAACACCCATTAAGGAGCAACACATCTAATCTATCCTTTGCCGCAGAAGAAGGCACTCCAATACGCAACACAAAGTCCTCAGACAGAAAGGAGTGTGAAACTCCTGTATCAAACATTGCTCTCACTGAACAATCAAAGATTTAGACAAAGCCTAATACAAGACAGTCATATAACCAATGCAAAGGGAGTAAGGTATAGAAAGAAATAAATCTAAAATCTAACTTATACCTGTAACCAAATCGCCTTGCTTAATGGCCTCCTGCTGGCATAGGTTGTAAACTCTGGGTTGGGCTGGAGCATAATGGGACGCAGTTGACTCCACCACTTTCCCTTTCTCAACATATGATGCTCCTAGCTTCTTCTGCGTCTTTGGGCGACCACTCTAGCAATCTAGAGCATAGTGCCCCATCTTGCCACACGTGTAGCAAGTAATATAGCCTTGTCCAGCGGTGGTTTCAGAGACCATAGAAAGGGTTGGCCCAAAAGTCCTAGTCTTCTTGTTCCACTTATGGAACCCAGACTTCATAAGATTTGATACTTTGAACTTGGACTTCTTTGCAGCTACGTCATTCTTACTCTGCACTCTTAGAATATCTTACTCTAGAGATCAAGTAGTATTGACCAATGTTATAATGTCCTACATCATCGACCCTACAAGCAATAGCCTTAGATCATCCCATAGACCTTCATAAAACCGGTTGGTCTTGCGCTCCTCATCAGTAAAGGTGGAGCCCACATATCGCCCTAATCAAGTGAACTCATACAAGTAATCATCAACACTACTCTCGCACTAAGTTAACCTCTAGAATTGATTCTCCATAGCAATCTTCAACACTGAAGGGAGATATCGAGCCAGAAATAATCTCGAGAAGTCATCCATCCAGATATTTGTGAGCTGTCTTTCAAAAAAGTGATGCAACTCCAATTCATCCCACCATAGGCTTGCCTCTCCGTCCAACAGGAAAGTGGCTACTGTGACTTTTTGCAACTCCTCTATTTCTGTTACCGTCATGATTCTCTTAATCTGAGAGAACACGTCTCCAACTTGCGTTGGGGTTTCATTCCACATAAACACTGGAGAATTGAAGCTCATCATATGTTTGAGCTGCATCTCCATTGCTCTTCTTTGAACTAAAGGCTCTGCAACCACTTGATCCGCCACTAGAGGCATAGTCACGCCAAGTAACACCTGGCCCAATTCAGAGGCAGGTGGCTGCACTTGCCTCTCTGGCTAGGCCTTCATCAAGGTGAACACAACATCCTCTACTATCCTTATAGTTTTAGTAGAAGGAGGGGTTGCAGACACGTCATTTAGCACACTACTCTCTGCAGAGTGCTGACATTGGGATTGCACTGCACCACTCCTAGTCACCTATAATCATGAAACACACAACTAAGCGACTATACATATTGTCAAAAAGCAATTATAGGAACACGCAGGTTCCTCAAACATGTGTATTTTCATTCCTAAGTGGACATTCATGAGTTATTTCATGTTATAACGGTAGTGCATATACATGTGCTCACTACCACTTAAAATAATTCGATAATGAATTCAAATAATAAAGACTGACACCAGAATCTGATACCAAATTGTAACACCCCCATCCATCATGTAGGATATAATAGAAGGTCCGGCCGAGGTACCACGCCATATTTCACAGACAGTTAGCGAAGTTACGTATTGAAACCAAACCAAACACGCATCCTAACTCAATGTGCATTCTAGCGGAAGGATTTAAATTGCTTGGAACCCAAACATAGAAATGTCCACTAACAAAAAAAATAGGAATAATAACCCAAATACAAAAAACGTTTTGGCCTTAAGGCTTTACAATTGTTTTCTCAATTAGAAGTGTTTTATAGACATCGACACGTAGGCCGACCACACATGAAACAATAAAAATACGTTTTGATTGGCCTTTGAGGGCCAACATTGCAAATAGGTTTCAACCTGCTACTTCCCACTTGGCTCAGCTGCACCTGCACAAAAGCATTCCACCCTGATAGTGTCAAACAAAGCAACGGTTAGCATTAGTTGACCAAATTAAAACGATCCCACCCCTCATTCGGGGCGGCGACGCTCCTTCTTTGCAACAATTTACATGATCACAATAAACGCAGAAGTGCAACTTAAGCACCAAACAACACATACGATGGCATGACTGACAATTACACTCACTAGAGCAACCTGCACACCTCGTGACTCTGTAAATTACACGTTTAGCATAGAGTCTTCTCAGGCATACAAAACAATCATCACTAATCCAGACCAACTTGTCCAGTCAGGCTTCACACAACATGCCTATTCCATACTTTGATTCCATATTCTAAATATAAAGTTACCAGTGATACAGCCGATAAACCTGTCAGTAGACTTGCCTCCACGTACTCGTAGAGCGTCTACCCTAATATGACAAAATAGAGGACTTCACATGTCCAAGAGGGAAGATCGTTACCCTTGACGTTCATTTCGGTGCCATGGAGGAGGAACTAGTCAGATGAAAGTGACCGTAATGAACTCACCCCATGGATCTAAACTCGGCTCGTGACTCAGAGCTCCGAAGCTCCAACAATGGAGGGATATCTTTCCTCTTCCACTTCCTTCACTCTCCTCACTCACTACCGCTTAGAAAGAGAAAAACCAAGGGAAAATGAAGTTGAATCCGGATTTCCGATCCTTAAACCGAGCTACTGCCGCACGGTAACTAGCTACCTCCACGCATTACCTCAAACGTTGACTTGTTATACAAGCCTACTGCCCAAAACCAACAATCATGCACCAACATGTGGTTGTGATGTAACTGCTCAGCTACAGCCAGACGGTAACTGCCCTGCTACCGCCGTGCAGTAACTGCCCTGCTACCGTCGGGCGGTAACTCACCGAGAGTTTTATCAATTAAATTGGCCACGCTACCACCAGTACTAACATTACTATCGGGCGATAGCTCACCGAGAGCTCTGCCAATTAAATCAACTATGCTAACGCAGTGCGGTAACACACTACTGCCGTGCAATAGTATTCTGTGTTGAGAGCGTCGAGAGCATTGAGTACTACCATCGCACGGTATCAAACAACCGCCAGGAGGTATCTTGAAGAGAGCTCATGCAACAATCCTGTAATGCTACCGCCAGCGCTATCCCTACCTGCCAGAAAAGGGTGGCTCATAGAACTAAATTCCTAGCTACGGGGAACCTGGGGCATTATAAGGGTGGCTTTGGACATAGTTCTTTTTATCTGGCTATCTAATACTTACTTTTATCTCTATGATGTGGTTCATGCTCTATGTTTGTGTTTGGCAGTATAGTTTAGCCTTATGCTATTTTTTAAGTACTATATTTTGTATGCTTGGAGTTATTTCCGCATGTGGTGTAGACACTTTGAAAGCAAATTCTTTGTGTGATGTGGTGGCGAATGCTTTATAATTATTACAATCTTCTGGTATGCTCATTTCTAAGCATTGGTAATATCTTCTTCAGCTCTTTCTTGTATTCTCAATGGTTTTTATCATTTGCTTATGATTGTCTAGATTATGTTTGGGGAGAGTGTTATGTTGTTCATTACCCGTGCATGTGCATATTTCATAGCATGCTAGAAGTGTTTCTATTTTAGTTTCATTACTGTAGTTCATATACATTGCACACCACAAAACCAACTTGAGTGCGTGCTTAACCATTAACACATTTTGAGCATGCTCATTCTTTTGTGTATGATTGGAAAATCTTCATGCCAGCTTAGGATTATGAGGCAGAGAAAAAAATTGACTCCTATTGTGCTCCTAGTCGAGTGCTCACATCTCGTGTATAAATTTGTATAGATTCAATTTATTTTTATACTTTTACTTTATATTATTCTATTAATGTAGATATTGTTTACTCTTATCAAATTTGATGAATCTGGGGTGAATCAAGTGGTAGCGTAGGAATGTGTGTAGACACTCGTTAGCCTTGTATTGCTCGAGCCAGGAAGAAAGATAGTCTTTCTCGGTGGCTGAGAACTTGACCCAAGCTACTCTCAAAACATGGGTACACAGTTAGTCAAGTGCATGAGTGTGATGTAGGCCATCATTTTGGCTTGGTTGAGCTTTTGTACAATTCCTATTATTCTATCCTCACTAGCCCAATTGTGCCTACCCATACTTTGATTCAGCTCCACAATTATCTCACCAAAGCCTAAAAGTTAATCCTTGTCGCACACCTTAATTTGAGCTCTAGTTGTATTTTTTATCTTCGTGATTAGGGTTTTGATGAGGACATTATGTTGTGAATACGTGGATGTGCTTTTTTGAAAATGTGATAAAAAAATTTGTTGTGAACAAAAATATAGAAATGAAAATTGAGAAAAAAGTGAAATATAAAAAAGTGTGAAATAAAAAGAACTAAATTGAAAATCTTTTTGATGTTTTATATTGGGTTAGGCAGTGCACATACCCATGTAGTCAATTCTAAGTATGTGGGTGTGGTGCACCGACATGTTATTGTGGCGTAAGGATAGTGTTTTGTGCTAACACATCTGCGTTTAGTACTCGAGCCATCATTTTTATCATTTGTATACCTTACCTATGTAAAACCATCCTTCTTGAACATAAGACACGACCAAGGTAAGTTTTCTGCCCAGAACAGTTGTCTTGTGGTAGCATCAGCTCACTGGCTAATCTGTACCACAAGTCACCTATTCTGTCGGCTAATTTTTGATATCACAAATGCCAAACAACCAAATAGAAGTACACAGAAGTCATGATCCACAAAAAAGGTTAAAATCCAAAACAGTACATCATAATAGGAAGCTACATCAGCTCCTATAATATTAGAGTACACAAACTGCCCAAAGGATACATCATAATGCTCAAAACTCACATCAGTCGCAGAAGGAAGTGAGGGTATCATTGTATCAGGCCCTATCCCCCTAGCCTGACTGTCCTCCTACACCTGGCGCTGCAGCTACTTGGTCTTTGGGGTGTCCTCCTAAAATAGTGGGTGTAGCAACCGTCAGTCACAAAGACTAAGTGGCTCCACATTCGCTCACCCCGACGACTCTTAGGCACCGGGCGGAGGAAAAGAAAGAGGAGCACAATATAGTAATATATATATATATGAAAGTCTTTAATTTCAAGGATAGCTAAATCTCCTAGGGGGGGTGAATAGGTTTCTTAGTCTCTTATGTCTATCTTTAATTTTCTTTGTGTTTTAGGTGTGTTGAGTTAGCTTAGTTAGCTTATTTTCAATAATACAACACAACACACAATGTTTATAGTGATTCCCCAGATTATGGGTACGCCCACTTTCCCTCCCACCTTTCTAACAACTTGTTAGATAAGGCACTTCTCCAATCTCAGCTCCTAAGAGCTTACAACACGATCCCGCATGACCACTCAGTCTCCTCTAAGACTTACAACTCAGGCATAAATCCCTACAACTTAGTGATCCAAAAATCACCTACCTCAGGACCAAAGGCCCTACAACTCAGGTTGGGAGGACACCGCTACATCAGAGAAAATGACTCTCCAACAGCTCAGGCATAAAGGCCCTACCTCAAGTCCAAAACTGGATCCTACAACTCAAGCACAAGTTCTCTATAACTCAAAGAGAATGACTCTCCTACCTCAGGCTCAAAGCCATACCTTATATCCACACTAGATCTTACTCTCAGGCCAAAGCCTTACCTCAGGCATACATGCCCTACACTTAGATCTGCAACCAGATCCTATCTCAACCTTTATAAATCAGGCCTATAGCTCAAATCCAAAAGGATCCTACAAAGAGAGAGTTGGTTGGGGTTGATTTGACTCCAGAGATAAGTTCTCTGAGCCTGCCGTCCTGAGGTAAGCTTATCTCATCCCTACCTTCTTCTTAGTAGTAAGAAAAATAATTTTCAACAAGCTGCAGCTTGTGCTGGAAGTATCTTGCAGTGAACTGGTTCTGAAAGTCTTTGTTTTCAAAGAAGCTAACAACCTAGAGGGGGGGGGGTGAATAGGTTTCTTGGTTTCATGTGACTTTCTTATATTTTCTTCTTTAAGTGCTTAGTGTGTTAGTAGTTATCTGCTTTCAAGAACCTGCAATAAAGAAACAACACAACAACAAAAACACATAGAATATATAGTGGTTCCAAAGATTATGGGTACGTCCACTCTCCTCCCACCTTTCTAACTTCTAGTTAGACAATACACTTCTCCAAAACTCAGTTCCAAGAGCTTATACCTCAGATCCCTCAGGATCTCTCAATCTCCTCCAAGACTTACAACTCAGGCCAAATCCCTACCTCAGAGCAAACTTGCACCTACAACTCAGTGATCAACTGATCACCTACCTCAGGCCCAAAGGCCCTACAACTCAGGATGGGAGGACATCCATACCTAAGATCCAAAAAGGATCCTACCTCAGAGATAAGGAATCTCCTACAGCTCAGGAACAAAGGCCCTACCTCAGATCTAAAGGATCTGACAACTCAGGCACAAGTGCCCTACAACTCAGAGAGAATGACTCTCCTACCTCAGGCTCAAGACCCCTACCTCAGAAACATAATGGATCCTACACTCAAAGAGTATAACTCTCCTACAGCTCAGGAAAAACTTCCCTACCTTAGGCTCAAGAGCTCTACAACTCAGATCCAAAAGGATCCTATAGAAATACAAGGTTTTAATTAATTTGACATAGAGTAATTTCTTTGTGTTTGCTATTAGAGCTGAGTTATCTCAACTCTAACTATCTTCACAGAAGCTGAAAAGTGTTCTTCAATAAGTGACTGCTTCTGCTGGAAGTATCTCAAAAAACTGTTTTTGAACTTCCTATTGAAGACTGAAGATCTTGTAAGTCTTGAGTTCTTCGAACAACTAACCTGAACCTGTAGAAGACTGAAGGCTCTCCTCTCTTTTCTTTATCAGAAGTGTTCTTGAACTTGCTGTAGTAGAATAAAATGCTATAACTAACTGTACTGAACTTTTAGTTCAACTGATCAACCTCAAGCTTTTTCCCGGCAACAATGATGAGGAAGATGAAGTCCAACCGCTCTTTTTCTTTTTGAAACAAAACCCTAAATTTTTTTTAACATTCAGTAGCTGCCCCTTTATATATTCCGCCGATTAATGACTCTAAGAAGTAGTGGGGACCAACTACAACAAATAAATGCACCTTGCTTTAATGGAAGAAGACGTACAGTAGCTCTCCGGTAGTATTTATCGTCGTATGTAGCTTCCCCTCACGTTATTTGAACTCTATGACTTTATCAATTTTGGCTGACGTAAACAGATTATGGACTTAGCCAATTTTGTCAAATTCACTCAAGGCATTGAGTGAGCAAGCTCCACTCAACGCCAAAACCCTTAGGAAATAGTCAAAATCATTCTGCACTATAGGAATTGAGAGTGTTGAGTGCAATTGGTTCACTCAACGCTTTTCCACTTAGTCATTTCTTAACCTATCTGAAGGCGTTAAGTGAGCTGGCCTCACTTAATGCTTTCTATTTTTGCCTGCCTTGTTTATTAGGCGTTGAGTGAACTAGCTTCACTCAACGCTTCTGGACTTAAGACGATTTTTGTCTTCTTCTTAGGCTTTGACTGAAGCAACAAAACTCAATGCCTTTTGCTTTGGCATCGAGTGAGATCTTTTCACTCGATGCTTCTAGACTATGTCGAATATTTATCCTGCCAATACGTAGGCATTGACAGATTCAGCTATACTTGACGATGGCGTTGAGTGAACTGTCATCACTCAATGCTTGTGGACTTGGCTGTAGATTTGCTTTGCACACTGCATGGCTTTGATTGTCCATAAACAACTCAACGCTTTATGGCATCTAGCATTGAGTGAACTGGCTTTACTCAATGCCTGCGGACTTAGGTGATTTCCAGCCTATCCAGCATCTTCCCTTGCATCTGGTGTTGAATGAACTGGCTTCACTCAATGCCTGTGGACTTAGATAGATTGCTGTCTCTCCACTTCTTTACTTTGTTACCACCTATCACATCACTTGGAATACCTGTCCCATCCATGTCACAAGGACTAACCTGTAAGCATGAAATTTAGCATACATCAAATATAACTTTATTTATATCATTGACATGATCGACTTCTTCAAATCTGGGACATTGTGGGCAATGTATCCAACAATCTCCTCCTATTTAAAGAAATCAAAATCCTCAATCAAATGAGTCATTGTCATACACTAACATATGCAACAATAAAACATTAATCTTGAAAAACATATAACAAGAGAATAAGTTATAGTTACCACACTTACTTGTTTGCAGGGTGAACACCATCACACCTGCTCCACCTTAATAACTTCTACCTGTCCTCTTGATCATTTTGATACCCCTTGTATCCTTCTCGCATATCCTGCTCTGGTATCTGATACATACATAGATCTAATACCACCACTTTTATTAACTTATATCCTTCTCCTCCCCCTTTTTGACTTCTGTAAATAGTCAGGGAGGTACTGATTTTTTGCTCCCCCTTTTTGAGTACGGAAAATAAACTATTGCACCAGTTGACCCACTTATAAGTGCAGGAGGTGTGTTGTTCCTTCTCAACAGTATATCAATTGAATCTTTCTCTACAAGTGCTGAACATGCTCCCACCTTAACTGAAGCATCCTCTATCATATTTCCTGGTAGACATTCTTGTCTATACCAGTCTAGATAGTTCTTGAACAAGATACCACTGAAGGTATACCACTTGAAATGTCTTCATTCTATTGAAGAACAATTCCACCTTCAAAAATAGTATAACCTACAACAAAGAGGCCATATGTGGAGCAACTGAAGCTATACTAGGTTCAACATACCCAATTCAAACTTCAAGGTGTTGAACTTAGCTTCATCTAGTGGCTTAGTGAAGATGTCATCCACTTGCTTGTTTGTAGGGACAAAATCAAGGTTGATATCTTCACATTCCATATGCTACCTAATGAAATGATATCTAATCTCAATGTGCTTAGTCCTACTGTGAGATACATGATTCCTAACAATTGAGATTGCACTAGTAGAATCACAATATAAGGGACTTCTACTTATCTTAAGGTTATAATCCTGGAGCTGATGTTGGATCCACAACAACTGAGCATAGCAGCTACTTGCTAAGATGTACTCTGACTCTACAGTTGAGATTTCAACACTTGTTTGCTTCTTGCTGCTCCAAGACACTAGTCTTCCTCCTAAGAATTGATAGGTGCCATAAGTGCTCTTCCTGTCCTCTTTATAGCCTGCAAAATCTGCATCAGAATAGCCTGTTAGCTAAAACTCCTCATTCCTAGGGTACCATAGGCCAAGATCTGGTATGCCCTTAAGATACCTCAATATCCTCTTTGCAGCTGATTAGTGAGATTCTTTAGGTCAAGCCTGATACCTAGCATAAACACATATAACATATATGATGTCTGGCCTACTTGCAGTTAGATATTGAAGGGAGCCAATTATCCCTCTATACAAAGTTTCATCAATAGGTTTCCTTGCCTCATCTTTGACTATAGGGATACTTGACCCCATGAGAGTTTTCATGGTGGAGGAATTCTCCATAACAAACTTCTTGATTAAATCCATGGTGAACTTAGACTGGGATATGGACAAGCCATCATCATTCTGCCTAACTTGGAGAACCAAGAAGAACTTAAGTTCACCCATACTCCTCATCTCATATATCCCTTGCATAAGTTTGGCAAACATCCTGCAAAGGTTGTCATCAGTAGATCCAAAGATAATGTCATCTACATATATCTGGAGTAGGATGATCTTACCCTTAGATTCCCTTAGGAATAGGGTCTTATCTATCTTCCCCCTTTAGAATTTGTTCTCAATGAGGAAGTAAGACAAAGTCTCATACCATGCTCTAGGGGCATGCTTTAGCCTATATAGAGCTTTCCTAAGTCTATAAATAGAATCAGGAGAGTTCGAAACAACAAAACCTGGAGTCTGCTCAACATAGACTTATTCCTGTAAGTCACCATTCAGGAAGGCTGACTTCACATCCATCTGGTAGACTTTGAATCCCTTGTGTACAGCATATGCAAGGAACAGTCTGATGGCCTCCAATCTTGCTACAGTTGCAAAGGTTTGATAAAAAATCAATACCTTCTTTTTGCATATAACCCTTAGCTACTAGCCTTGCCTGGTTCTTGATTATAATGCCATTTTCATAAAGTTTATTCCTGTAAATCCACTTGACTCCAATGACATTATGTCTTTGTGGTCTGGGAACCAGCTTCTAGACCTTGTATCTCTTAAACTGGTTCAGTTCTTCTTGCATAGCTACAATCCAGAACTGATCTATGTTAGCCTCTTCAAATTTCTTTGGCTTAAATTATGATAATAAGCTTAGTATAGTACTATGTTGATACTTCTTCTCTTGGTCACCACACCTTGGCTGCCATCACAAATGATTTGGTGTCTTAGATGATCCCTTAGATGCCTGATTGCTGGAGGCAATCTTGCTTCAGCATCAGCTACTAGGGCAGCTTTTTGCTGATCTTCATCCACTTCAAGTGAGACTGGTAGTTCTTCTTGAAGATACACTTTATCTTGGATAACTGGAGCTGCTTCCTTGATGATCAGCTTGTCCATCATCTGTTCTGTACCAATAGTACTAGAAGAGGAGTTTGTCAGCTCATTATTTATCATAGTAGACTCATCAAAGACTACATTAACAGATTCTTCTACAACTTGGATTTTCAAGTTTTAGATCATATAGGCCTTAATATGATTGATGTACCCAACAAAGATCCCATCAAAGGACTTGTCAACAATCTTAGTCACATAGTACTTCCCATTATGAAGCACATAACACTTACTACCAAAGAGTCTTAGATAACCCAGATTTGGTTTTCTGCCCTTAAAGATCTCATAGGGAGTCTTCTTGTGGCTCTTGGTGATAGAGGCCCTATTGAGGACATGATATGCAGTATTCACTATCTCATCCCAGAAATATTCTGGGAGAGATGTATCACTCAATAATGTTATTCCAGCCTCTATAAGAGTCTTATTTTTCCTCTCAACAATCCCATTTTGCTAGGGATTTCTTGGAGAAGAAAATTCTTGATAAATCCCTTGCTCTTCAAAGAACATTATCATGCTTTCAGACTGGAATTCAGTTCTATGGTCACTTATGATTTTGACCACTGAACTATTAAACTCATTCTGAATTTTCTTGACAAACTTGATGAAGATATCAAGGGTTTTATTCTTTTTCTTGAGAAAGAATACCCAAGCAAACCTGGAATAGTCATCAACCACCATAAGGGTGTAGACTTTCCTACCAAGACTATGAACTGACATAGGACCAAACAAGTCTATATACAAGATGTACAAACACCTCACAGAGTCTTTGGTCCCAATGCCCTTGAAAGAGGCTTTGGTCTGCTTTCCCTTTTGGCATGCTGAGCAAATGCCATCCTAAATGCACTTCACATTAGGACCATTCCTAACTAGCACTTGACTAAAGTGCCTGCCAATAATCTTGTAATCAAATGAGCTAGCCTATTGTGCCATTGGACACAATATGAGACTTTCTCATTTGCCACTAGACAAATAGGAGAATCTATATCTAGACACAGAATGTTTAAAAAATAAACATTTTCACTCCTAGTGCCTGTCAAGATGTCCTCTTGGTCACTTGACCTCTTAATCTGGCACTCATCCTTGTGGAAGACAATAATATAGCAAAGATCAGAGAGTTTTCTTATGCTTATGAGGTTGTGTTGTAACCATTCAACATAAGCCACTTTTGTGATGGTGACTATGCCATTGGTAATATTACCATAGCCTCTAGATACTCCTCTATTTGAACCACAAAATATAACCTTGGGTCCATCTTTAACTTGAGTATACTCCTTCAAGTTGCTCCTTGTCCCAGTCATATGCCTAGAACAACCAATGTCCAAGTACCACATAGGGGTATTGACACTTGAACTAACCTACATCACACAATTCACATTACCTTAGGACCCCAATTTATATTGGGTCCTAGGTGCATGTTATTCTGAAAAAGAACTTATCTACCAGCAGCATTTCTAACTGGTGGACTAACAGCTGCTCTTGGCACACTTGGATTGTGCCAGCAGTCTATAACAAAGTGGCCCTCTTTGCCACATCACCAACATTCATGAATGTTGTATCTTCTTTTCTGTGCATGACTTGAAGTTTGGTTGACTACTGACTGAATAGTAGGAAGATGAGCAGCAACTATCTTCAGATTCCTTTCAGCAAGGATCTGACTGAAGGTAAGCCTTCTAGCTGGCTTGTTTGGCTTACTCTGAGTGCCAGTAACAGCAAGCTTCTTTTCAGAAAGCATGCTCTTGATAGAATCTGTAATACCCCCAAATCCAAAAGTCCCAAAATGGGGGGGGGGGGGGGTGACACGGCCAAAGACACGGGCGTGTCCCAGGGCGTGTCTAGCTCTATTTTCTCAAGTGTTCTCGAGTGTGATTTTGGTCTCGAGTGGCGTTGAGTGAGGCGACACGGCCTGGGACACGGGAGTGTCCCAGGGTATTTCCTTCTCTGTGTGTCGTTTCAAGCACTCGACGCCATGCACCTAACGATCATTGAGAGGCGACACGGCCTGGGACACGGGCGTGTTCCAGGGCATGTCCTGCTCAGGTTGATGACTAAATTATGTCCAAGAAGGACACGACCTGGAGCCCAGGCATGTTCTGAAGGACACGGGCGTGTCAAATATGATACGGGCGTGTTTGGTACCCGTGTGCCTCTCAGGTTTTTGGTTGGTCCTGTGTCAACTGAGGGACACGCCCCTCGACACGGGCGTGTACCATGTCACACGGGCGTGTCAGGTGATTGACACGGGTGTGTTTAAGCCCGTGTTTTGGACTGGGTAAGTCAGTTCGTGTACCTCTTGGATTACACGGCCTGTGACACGGGCGTATCATAGGCCGTGTCAGCCAAAATAATGGACTTTGAGACCGATCTGTAGCCGTTCGTTTTCTTCATCCTGGATCCAAGGGCTCAGATGATTTCCTGCTGGGTTAAATCAAGGGATTGGAATGAAGAAGTCAGTCTTAACTTGGCCAATCTCTTTCTAAAAGAGAAGAGAGAAGGGAGAGGAGGAAGAAGAAGGAGGAGAAGATCAAGCCACCGGTGGAGGTCCCGAGTTCCGAATCGAGATCCGAGGCTAGTTCTGTGGAGGCAAAGCTATTGCGGTGCTTTCCCACTTGCAAGAATTTCGATGGCTCCCAAGAGATCATCAAGGGTAATGATCTTCCTTCTTGGACATGTGAAGTCCTCCTTTATGCATGAGCATGGGATCCTCCACCAAAAGGTGGAAGAGTAAGTGATCCCCATGGGTTGATAGTTGTTATACCCAAGTGAGTCTGCATTTAGACTCGGAAATGTGTAGTACGGGATAGGAATGCTGTGTGAAGCCCATCTGAACAGGTTAGTCTGGATTGGTGATGTTGCATATTACACACCGGAGAAGACTCCGCGTATAAATGCATGGTTTGTGGAGTCCAAGGGTTGTGCCTGTGAAGGGGAGTAACAGGAAGTACTGGAATCCAGGAAATACCCTTGTATTACTTGTGCTGCGGCCAGTCCTTTGTGGGTAGTATGACAATTGTGAGGCCAGTCCTTGGCAGACAGCATGGCCATTGTGAAGCTAGTCCTTGGTGGAAGTTATGGCTATTGTGAGCTGAAAGCTCTGAATAAGGCTTCGTGCCGAAGAGGAAAGGTGAAACACCACTGCGCCTTTGGTTATAGCCGCGAGTACGCCGTACTCGGTTATGGCAAGGCGACTTAAGCAATGGGGGGTTGCTGATCCGTACCTACGTTATGTCGACTGTACAGGAGAGCGTCAAGGCATTGAGCTTTCGTCAGTGGCATAATGAGAGTCTTAGGCCTGCGCGCCAGTAAGACTAAATGCTCAAAACCGTGTAAATGGTTGTGTTGACCCTTGTTCGCCGGTGCACCAAAAATGTGCCCTGAGTGCACGAATCGTCGGGCTGTGTGGCTGACGGTTGTGATGGATTGCTTGTGCGTGAGATCACAATATATATGATATCTGTCTATGCATTGCTATTCCTGTAGGGAAGGAATGCCACTACCCCGGGAAAGGTGTAGGATTGTTATAAATTGGTCAGCTGAATGCTGACTATTGCCTTGTTTACCACCTTCTGGGTGGGCTGTCCCTGTGCAGGTACTGGTGAGCCGAGTGGGAAGTGAAAGGGCTGAAGTCCCTGCGGATGCTGCTGTTGCTGCTGCTAGCCCTTGAAGGCTACTTTATTTTGTATTTTTTTCATGTGTGGCCGGCCTGCGCACCGATGTATGTAATCCACACTTTGAAAAGAGGAACTGTAAGGCCCTAAGGCCAGCTTGTGTGTATTTGCTGTACACTCTTTCATGAGTTGATATATAAATGTGGTTTATATATATATAGTGGACATTCCTAGTATAAGTTCATCGTTATTGTTAAAATCTTCCGCTAGCATGCTCTGAGTTAGGATGCGATGGTGTGTAGTTTTAACCTGTGACCTCGCATTGTGGGGCCCCGGCCGGACCTTCTATTATATGTTGTTTAATGAGTGGAGACGTTACATTTTGGTATCAGAGGGAGGTTTCGATCCTCCGACCTATGGGTTATGGGCCAACCACACTTCCACTGCGCGCGGAGTTTCCCGAGTTGTTTGGTTAAGCTGTTATATCGTGCGTCTCTTGTGTTGTAACAGACATTTTGACATTATAGCACTATGTTTGCTGGGTTTCCTTGTTGATTAGAAAATTTCGGGACAAAATTTATTGTAAGGAGGGGAGGTTTGTAACACCCCAAAATCCAAAAGTCCCAAAATGGGGGGGGGGGGTTTACACGGCCTGGGACACGGGCGTGTCCTAGGGCGTGTCCAGCTCTGTTTTCTCAAGTATTCTCGAGTGTGATTTTGGTATCGAGTGGAATTGAGTGAGGCGACACGGCCTGGGACATGGGCGTGTCCCAGGGTGTGTCCTTCTCTGTGTGTCATCTCGAGCACTCGATGCCATGCACTCAACGATCGTTAAGATGCGACCCAGCCTGGGACACGGGCGTGTCCCGGGGCATGTCCTGCTTAGGTTGATGACCAAATTATGTCCGAGAAGGACATGGCCTGGAGCCCAGGCATGTTATTAAGGATACGGGCGTGTCAAATATGATACGAGCGTGTTTGGTACCCGTGTGCCTCTCGGGTTTTTGGTTAATCCTGTGTCAACTGAGGGACACGCCCCTCGATACGGGCGTGTACCATGTGAAACGGGCGTGTCAGGTGATTGACACGGGAGTGTCTAAGCCCGTGTTTTTGACCGGGTAAGTCAGTTCGTGTACCTATTGGAGTACACGGCCTGTGACACGGGCGTGTCACAGGCCGTGTCAGCCCAAATATTGGACTTTGAGACCGATCTGTAGCCGTTCATTTTATTCATCCTGTATCCAAGGGCTCAGATGATTTCCTTCTTGGTTAAATGAAGGGATTGGAATGAAGAAGTCATTCTTAACTTGGCCAATCTCTTTCTAAAAGAGAAGAGAGAAGGGAGAGGAGGAAGAAGAAGGAGGAGAAGATCAATCCACCAGTGGAGCTCTCGAGTTCTGAATCGAGATCCGAGGCAAGTTCTGTGGAGGCAAAGCTGCTGCGGTGCTTTTCCACCGGCTAGAAATTCGATGGATCCCAAGAGATCGTCCAGGGTAACGATATTCCTTCTTGGACATGTGAAGTCCTCCTTTATGCATGAGCATGGGATCCTCCACCAAAAGGTGGAAGAGTAAGTGATCCCCGTGGGTTGATAGTTGTTATCCCCAAGTGAGTCTGCATTTAGACCCAGAAATGTGTAGTACAGGATAGGCATGCTATGTGAAGCCCATCTGGACAGGTTGGTCTTGTACAACCCCATATTCGCTGGGTAGATCCCAGAAGCTTCAATGGTCTGAGTTGGGCTAGCCTCAGGCTAGCCTCAGGCTAGCCCAAGGGCAAATCAACAGAGATCCCGCTTCTTAAGGGGCTCCCGCCTGGCTGTAGGCGAGACCCTTCGCGCCAGGCTTCGGGATTCAGGCTAGAGGAGCTTCTCCCTTTAGGGAGCTCCCGCCCAGAGGTAGGCGAGAGGGCATTGGGTGAGCCTTCAACGACAATGGCATTAAGACCACCAAGGGAGAGAACCTTCGTGGTCGGAGCTCTCACAAAGGTAAGCTCAATTGTGACCCGGCGAGAGCCTTCTCGGCCGAAGTTCTCGCCAGGTGGATCCATGTGGTAGGGCCTGGCGCCCAGGAAAAGATTATTTTATTATTTCATTATCCTCGGGTAAAATTACCTATATGCCCCTGGGATGACAGCGGAATTCAGCTATTGGCAGACCCGTGAGGGGTATTTCAGTATTTTCAGGTCAAGGGAAGGCTATAAATAGACCCATAAGAGCTCTTTGGAAAGCAGGCTTTTCATTATCCTCCAACTCTAGCGCTTTCTGAAGAGCTCCCCGCCCAGCATTTGGCTTTGAAGGGGAAGCTCTCAGAGATCTTCCGGGTGTGAGGTGGGACCTCCTAGCTGAGGCTTTGGGTTAGTCTTAGGACCTTAACAGCCAGTCATGGGTCAAGGTTTGAGAGAAGTAGGCGTCGGCTGCACCCTGGTTTGTGAACATTCGTTGAGGTCATTTTTGGCTTCAACAGTTCTGGTGCGGTGAGCGTGGAAGCAGTCGGTACAAGAAAATCTTGAGTCAAGTCCCATGGCAGGAGGTGAAGGTGAAGGATCTGGCGCAGGAGGATCCCCCACCCGGGGAGAGGAAACAACAAGAAAGATGTTAGAGGACTTCAGGCGAGAGGTCCTGCAGACGATCAGCTTGGCCTTCTCGGCAAGGAATGAGTGGGAGACGCCTTAGGTTCCAGTGGAGGTGGTCCCGCTGTTAGGCGAGAACGCCCCAGGACAGCGCCCCAGGAAGGAAGTCCCGGTGGAGGCAGGCGAGAGGGATGTGGCAGCGGGAGAGCTCTTCCCAAGCCAGCGTCCCGGAAAGGAAGTTCCGGTGGATCTGGGCGAGAGGGAGGCGACAGTGCGGGAGCTTTTCCCCAGGCACAGTCTCGCGGATCGGTCCAGCCAGCCGAGGTCGCGGGACGTGCCCTCTTGCCAGGTAGTGGGCGAGACCCCTTTTAGTGAGCTCATTATCTCGTCTCCAGTGCCAGAGGGGTTCCGGGAGCCGGATATGACCTTCTACACCGGGAAGGATGACCCGGTTCATCACGTGCAGTAGTTCGAAGATGTGGTGTCGATCAGGCAAATGTCGGATGCCTTCAAGTGTAGGCTTTTTGCCATCACTCTGAAAGAGAAGGCCAGGGACTGGTTCCACCAGTTGCCAGCGAGCTCAATCTACAACTTTGAAGATCTGTGCAGGGGTTTTCTGTTGAGGTTCTCGACTTCGAAGAAGCGG
This sequence comes from Platanthera zijinensis, assembly GCA_039513925.1. Lineage (NCBI taxonomy): Eukaryota > Viridiplantae > Streptophyta > Magnoliopsida > Asparagales > Orchidaceae > Platanthera > Platanthera zijinensis. The sequence goes on from CM077092.1 coordinate 161,616,299, forward strand.
AAGAAGGAGGCTTAGTGCCTGTTTGCAGTAAGGCAGAGGCCGAAGGAGATGTTGGGTCATTACGTCGACCGGTTCCAAGAGGAGATTCTCTTGGTCTAGGAGGTCCCGGGGTATGCACTAATGCTTGCCTTCACCCTGGGGCTGAGGCCGGGATTTTTTAGCATGGAGTTGAAGAGAGTGCCCCCTTTCTTTTTTGAGGAGCTCATGGAGAGGGCGGCAAAGGAGATAGACTTCGAGAGGGCAAACCCTGCGTTTGCGAGGAAGTTGGCCAGGTTGGCAGAGGATGATGTGAAGGAGCCGGCAGCGGGAAGACAGAGAGAAGTGAGGGAGCAGAGGGAGCAGAGGGAGCCAAGAGAGGATAGGAGGAGAGAAGAACCCCGAGGGCAGGGGAAGCAGCATGGGGGGGGGGGGGGGCAGGGAGCTGAACAACCGACTTGGTTGGAGGCCTCAGGAAGGTCGTCCCAAGGGCACGGGGGTCTTCAGGGAAGAGACAATTACCGGGAGCAGAGAAGCCTTGAGCAGGGAGGACGGAGACAGGGACCTAGGGGTCACTACCCACCACCGCAGGAGGCCATGGAGGTGGGAAGATTAAGAGGAAGAAGAGTTCGAGGAGCCGGGAGAAGGGGAGGAGGAGAAGGAAGAGGGGGAAGGGTGGCGTTGCCCTATTGTGACTTCCATCGGGAGGAAGGTCACGCAACGACCACCTGCCCAGATTTTTTGGAGATGAGGGAGGCCAGAGGAGCTGGGAGGCAAGATCTGCCTGCAAGGATTGTTGAGGTGCAGCACAGAGAGGCTGAGATAGATGTGAAGACAGGGTTGATGTGGGGACCCGGGGGGGGATCAGAGTGATCCATGGGGGAGTAGGGATCGAGGCAACCTGCGAGGGGATCCTTCAAACCATATTCCGCAGAGGGGTCACCTCGACCTCCCTGGCTCCTCCCTAGAAGAAAAGATCACCTTTTCATCCGCGGATATGCCAGACTACGAAGACCCGTTCTGCGACGCGCTAGTGATCCAGACGGCTGTGGAGAACTTCACAGTCTCCCAGATACTGGTGGATAACGGGAGCTCGGTGAACGTGATCTTCAAAAAGGACTTCGACGAGATGAGGGTGGAAGGGAAAAGGGTCCTGGCTTCTGATGGACCACTTTTTGGTTTTTCTGGAGAGAGGAAGGAAGTAGAAGGAGGAGTGGGCCTGCATGTGAGGCTTGGGGGCGTCTCACGGAACTGTAGGTTCGTGATCGTAGACAGCCCAAGTAGTTACAACGCCATATTTGGCCGTCCCCTCATCAGCGCCTTTTGCTGCGTCCCCTCCTCGTTTCACCAATGCCTCAAATTCAACAACGGAGGGGTGCAAGTTAGGATCAGGGGGGATCCAAAGGTGGCGAGGTAGTGTTATGTGACGGCAGTCAACACTGTGTCGTGGATGGCTGAGGCGGAGGAACTGGAAAAGGAGATGGCTGGACAAGAAGGAAGTGTCGAGGAGGGGGAGACGAGCCTGGAGAAGGCGTTGGAGGTAGCAGGGGAGCAAGTGGTAGAAGTGGAGGAGGCAAGCCCGCAGGAGGCGGAGGAATTAGTGATGGAGGAGGTAGTGGAAGTAGAGGAGATAAGCCTGAGAGAGGCAAGGGAAGAAGAGCAGAAGCAAGGAGAAGGCCTGGTGGAAGCGATGGAGGTTGACGAGGCCGGAGGAGAAGAGCTTGAGTAGGAGGAGGCAAGGGCAGGTTGGGAGCGGTCGAGGCCGGAGCCGGCCGAGGAAGTAATTGAGATGGAGGTGCTCACCAGAGCTGGGCAGGTACAGAAGGTGCGGGTCAGCGGAGGCTTGAGCCTCGAGGATCAGGAGCGGATGCAAGCCTGCATCCAAAACAACATCGACATCTTCGCTTGGAGCGCGGCAGACATGCCGGGCATCAACGCGGACGTGGCTTGTCAACGCCTAAACCTGGACCCCAAGACTCGCCCCATACGCCAGAAGATGAGGGCCATCGCCACCAAGCTGGAGGAGCCCATCCGAGAGGAGGTCAAGAAGCTCCTAGAGGCAGGCTTAATCTCAGAGATCCAGTATCCAGGCTGGATCTCCAATGTGGTAATGGTAAATAAAGGGGGAGGAAAATTGCGTATGTGTATCGACTTCTCTTTGTGGAATAAATCATGTCCTAAAGATTGTTACCCCCTGCCTCGAATCGACGCACTGGTTGATTCAGCCGTCCATTTTTCTGTTATGAGTTTTTTGGATACTTTTTCAGGTTACCACCAGATCCGGATGCACCCTCCCGATGTCAAGTATGTCTCCTTCATCACGAGGGAGGGATGCTTCAGCTATAAAATGATGCCCTTTGGTTTAAAAAATGCAGGGGCAACATACAAACGCATGATGGATCGGGTCTTTCAAGATCAAAGGGGAAAGAATCTAGAGGTCTATGTCGATGACCTGATGGTCAAAAGCAAGTGCGTGGATTCACATCTGCGAGACTTAGAAGAAACGTTCGCTACCCTGTGGAGGTTCAAGATGAGGTTGAACCCCTTGAAGTGTTTCTTCGGGGCTAGTCGCGGGAAGTTCCTCGGACACCTCTTGACTCCGGCGGGGGTAGAACCTAACCCTGATAAGGTTAAGGCTATCTTAGATTTGGAATCACCTCGCAGCGCCAAAGAGTTCCAGCGTCTAACCGGAAAGTTGGCCGGGCTAAGAAGGTTCCTCTCCCGGTCCTGGGATAGGTGCTCTTCTTTCTTTAAAGTGCTTCGTGGTAACCAGGTGTTCGAATGGACGGTCGAATGCGAAGAGGCCTTCCAAGGGCTGAAGAGGCAACTCTCCCAAGCTCCGCTACTTCAAAGCCCAAAGGAGGGGGAAGATCTAGCCTTGTATCTCGGGGTGGGGATAGAGGCTGTGAGCTCCGTCTTGATTAGGGAAGAAGGGAAGAAATAGCTACCCGTCTACTACGTAAGCCGAATCTTGAGAAAGACGGAGCTCCGATACCCCATCCTAGAGAAGCTGGCGTATGCCTTGATCGTCTTGGCTAGGAAGCTTCGTCCTTACTTTCAAGCGCACTCGATTAGGGTGGTAACCGACCATCCCCTTCGTAAGGTCTTCGAGGGGGTAGAGCACTCAGGAAGGCTGGCAAAGTGGTCCATCGAGCTCAGCAAGTTCGACATCTCTTTTGTTCCGAGACTCTCCATCAAAGCTCAGGCCGTGGCAGACTTTCTGGCAGACTATATCACTGAAGCTGAGAAAGAAGAGCCGAAGCCGTAGGAAGCGTGGAGAATGATGGTCGATGGGGCCTCGGGAAAGAACTCCCTGGGAGGGGGTGTAGTGTTGGTGAGTCCTCAAGGGGTTACCATAGAACATGCAGTGGCTTTCCACTTCCCCGTAACCAATAATCAAGCGGAGTATGAGGCTGTGATAGCCGGCCTTCGATTGGCAAAGGAGTTGGAGATTCAGGATGTGGAGACCTTCACCGACTCGATGGTGGTTGCATCGCAGATCCGAGGGGAGTTTGAGGCTCGGGATCCTATCCTCGTGAAGTATTTATCCAAGGTAAGGGAAATCATCAGAGGTTTCCGTTCTTTCTCTATTCAATATGTTCCCAGGGAGGAAAGCACAACAGCTGATCGATTGGCAATGTTTGGGCCTCGGGGAGGAGGAACCTTAACTGAACTATTCCGACCGGCAATTGAAGAAGGGGAGTTGATGGAGGTAGGTCGGCGATCCTCATAGGTAGACCCATTGGTGACCTTCCTTACCACAGGCAAGCTGTTAGAGGAGGTCAAGGATGCGAAGAGCTTCAGGCGAAAGGCAGCCTACTACCTGATGCTGGAAGGGGGCTTGCACCGGAAGATGTTGTCGGGGCTCCTTGTGAGATGTGTGGCCGAGGAGGAGGCCCCTAGGATCCTGGAAGAGGTACATTCGGGGGAGTGCGGCAGTCACTCAGGAGGAAGGACGTTGGAGGCAAGGGTGATAAGGCAAGGGTATTTATGGCAGACCTTGAGGAAGGATGCAGTTGAGTTTGCGAAGAGATGCCTAAAGTGTCAGGTGTACGCTCCCCTCCAGCTCTTGCCCGCTCAAAGGCTTCGAAGCATCACGGCACCATGGCCCTTCGCCATTTGGGGCATGGATCTAGTTGGACCCTTTCCTCAAGCTAGCGGGCAGAGGAGGTTCCTCCCAGTCATGATCGATTACTTCTCAAAGTGGCTGGAGATCAAAGCTCTAGCCAAGGTTACCTCCCAGGTCATAAGGAACTTTGTTTGGGGGGAAATCATATGCAGGCATGGGCTACCCCAAGCGATATTGACGGATAATGGTCCCCAATTTGCCAGCGAAGAGTTCATCAGCTTCTGTACTCAATTGGGGATAGACCTCAGGTTTGCCTCTATCCATCACCCCCGGAGCAATGGCCAGGTGGAAGCGGCGAACAAGATCATTGTGAACTTGCTCAAGAAGAAGGTGGAAAACCTGAAGGGTAACTGGGTGGAGCAACTCCCTTCCGTCCTGTGGGCCTTGCGAACAACTCCGAACACGGCCACAGGGGAGACCCCCTTCAAGCTCTCTCATGGGTGTGAGGCTGTCCTCCCGGTGGAGTTCGAGGTTCGGTCTCCACGGGTCATGGCCGCGGGTGAAGGACGCGAAGCTTGGAGATTGTGGAACGAGGAAGAGTTGCGCCTCTCGTTGGATATGGTGGAAGAGCTGCGGGATGTTGCTGCCATCAGGCAAGAAGAGATCAAACGACGAATGGCCAGGTACTTCGATAAGCACATTAGAGTCAAGCAATTCGCCGAGGGGGACCTAGTGCTGAAAAAGGTCGACGCGGTAGAGAGGTCGGCCCCGGTTGGCAAGCTCAACCCCAGCTGGGAAGGGACTTACATAGTAGAGAAGACTCTTGCTAATGGGGGTTACTACCTCCAGGATGTGGAGGGAAGGACCTTGAGCCACACCTGGAGCGGGCATGACTTAAAATGCTTCTACCCGTATGGGGAAAGAAGGGTTGTAATGTTGTAAATAAATGTTATCTTTTCAATGTTACTATTTCAAAACATTGACTGTCTCAAAAAATGCTATCATAATGCTTTTTGCTTTGACCGACTATGTCTTCTCATCCTGATGGTAGAATAGGTCTGGTTGAAGGAATCTTCATCGACACCCCGAGCTCGACTTGGCCCCAAGTAGAACCGCTGCGCAGGCTCTCATCTAGCTGGCAGGTCCGAAGGCTCGCCTGTGGGGGAGAGGTTTGGTTTGATCTTCATCAACACCCCGAGCTCGGCTCGGCCCCAGGTAGACCCGCTGCGCAGGCTTTCATCTAGCTGGCAGGTCCGAAGGCTCGCTTGTGGGGGAGAGGTTTGGTTTGATCTTCATCAACACCCCGAGCTTGGCTCGACCCCAGGTAGACCCGCTGCGCAGGCTCTCATCTAGCTGGCAGGTCCGAAGGCTCGCCTGTGGGGGAGAGGTTTGATTTGATCTTCATCAACACCCTGAGCTCGGCTCGGCCCTAGGTAGACCCGCTGCGGAGGATCTCATCTAGCTGGCAGGTCTGAAGGCTCGCCTGTGGGGGAGAGGTTTGGTTTGATCTTCATCAACACCCCAAGCTCGGCTCGGCCCCAGGTAGACCCGCTGCACAGGCTCTCATCTAGCTGGTAGGTCTGAAGGCTCGCCTGTGGGGGAGAGGTTTGGTTTGATCTTCATCAACACCCCGAGCTCGGCTCGACCCCAGGTAGACCCGCTGCGCAGGCTCTCATCTAGTTGGCAGGTCCGAAGGCGTGCCTGTGGGGGAGAGGTTTGGTTTGATCTTCATCAACACCCCGAGCTCGGCTCGGCCCCAGGTAGACCCGCTGCACAGGCTCTCATCTAGCTGGCAGGTCCGAAGGCTCGCCTGTGGCGAGAGGTTTGGTTTGATCTTTATCAACACCCCGAGCTCGGCTTGGCCCAAGGTAAACCCGCTGCGCAGGCTCTCATCTAGCTGGCAGGTCTGAAGGCTCGCCTGTGGGGGAGAGGTTTGGTTTGATCTTCATCAACACCCCGAGCTCGGCTCGGCCCCAGGTAGACCCACTGCGCAGGCTCTCATCTAGCTGGCAGGTCCGAAGGCTCGCCTGTGGGGGAGAGGTTTGGTTTGATCTTCATCAACACCCCGAGATCTGCTCGTCCCCAGGTAGACCCGCTGCGCAGGCTCTCATCTAGCTAGCAGGTCCGAAGGCTCTCCTGTGGGGGAGAGGTTTGGTTTGATCTTCATCAACACCCCGAGCTCGGATCGGCCCCAGGTAGACCCACTGCGCAGGCTCTCATCTAGCTGGCAGGTCCGAAGGCTCGCCTGTGGGGGAGAGGTTTGGTTTGATATTCATCAACACCCCGAGCTCGGCTCGGCCCCAGGTAGACCCGCTGCGCAGGCTCTCATCTAGCTGGCAGGTCCGAAGGCTTGCCTTTGGGGGAGAGGTTGAGTTTGATCTTCATCGACACCCCGAGCTCGGCTCGGCCCCAGGTAGACCCGCTGCGCAGGCTCTCATCTAGCTAACAGGTCCGAAGGCTCGCCTATAAGGGATAGGTAGAGTCCTTGACTCTTGATCCTTGGTTCTTGATTTGTAGTTTCTCTACGTTACGATGAGCTCGGCTCGGCCCCAGGTAGACCCGCTGCGCAGGATCCCATCTAGCTGGCAGGTCTGAAGGCTCGCCGGTGGGTCATAGGTTTAGTTTGTCGGAAGATGTTTTGACACGACCCTGGCCTAGATCAGAGACAAGGCCCTAAAGGTCTCGGCCAGTAGGGGTCTCGGCCCGAAGGTCTCGGCTCGGGGGACCTCACAGAAGAAGGATTCCGGCAGACCTGGGCCGGACCACCTAATCGATAGCGCAAGGCTCCCGCCTAATTGATCTCTAAAAAAGGTTACCCTAAGGAGACTAAGGGTCTCGGCGGAAGCCCACGCGGAAGTCACTTGGCTGACTAGCCTACTCATTCAAGCAAACACATCGACAGCGAGAAGTAAAACATTGCATTATATTTAATAACAAATTACAGGAGTTTGGAGCTTCTCGCTCATTACAAAAGAGAATAATAACAAAAGAAAAGACCCTTCAAGGGGCGCGCTGTAATCACCGCTGGTGCTCTCGCTCGAATCCTCGCCGGATCCCTCACCAGTGCTCGCCTCGGACGTCTCGATGGCAGCGGTAGAAGGCTTCGGGATGTCCGAGGGCGGGGAGTCGAGCGCGCCTAGAGGCTTCGGGATGGGGTCGAAGAGCCATGGAAGGAGTTGGTCGGCAATGATGGTCTCGCCCACCTCCCGTAACAGCTTCAAGTCCCGCAACGTCTCAAGGGTGAGCTTGACGGTGGCCTGGGCATTCGCCTGCAGCAGCTTGTCGATGTCATACTCCGAGAAGTAACGACTCTTCAGCCTTTCGTCAAGCGTTGGAGGAGGCGGGCCTTTCGCCGCTTTCACACGCAAGAGTTTGTCCCTCAGCAGGACGTTCTCGTAGCGCACGTCAGCCAGCTCCGTGCGGAGCGTCATGGATGGGACGGAATCCTGTGGAAAAGAGATCATCTCAAAGAAATGTTGCACAAACGTGGCTTCAAGAAGCGAGAACAAGGGTCCAGGAAGGTCTTGCTTACCTTGGCTGTGGGGCCTAGGGATAGCAGTTGTTGAGCATTCACCAGTTCCTGCTGAGCACTCGCGAGCTCTTTCTCCAAGGCACGCGCTTGTGCCACCGCTCCATCCCTCACCTTATACATATCCGTGAAATTATTATCTATGCTGATGCTCCGACGAGAGCACATGTGCGCGAGCTCGAACCCGCGCAGCAGGGCCCGGGTGGAGTCGAAGGCCAAGAGCCGGGTGGGCGTCTGGTCGTAGACGCTGGCATCCTCTCGGCTGTAGAGGCCGTAGCCTAGCGAGAAGGCCTCGCCAGTGACCTCATCTCGCTCCGCCCAGTTGGGAAGGAGCGTCGAAACCTTGATCAGGTTGGATGCGGGGTCCCACTGGAGCTGAGGCTTCCCCTCAGCGTCAAGGTACTTCACGCCAAAACCGTAGTTTTTGTGCCCTTTCGGCACCTCCTTGGGCGGAGTCCGGGCGGAGGTCTCGGCAACGGCCCCTTCTCCCCCAGTCTCGCTTGCGGTTGGTGGGTTCCCGGCGGAAGCCTCGACATTGCTCCGGGCGGCAGCATCCATCTCGCTGGACCTCTGAAGAAGCCCTTCAAAGGACCTGCCCGGGGGGGGGGGGAGGTTGGATGGGCAAGACTGCCAAGGACTTCCCCCTCTCGGCAGCAGATGGCTTTGGCCTCTTCAACGATCGGAGGGAGGGAATGGTGCCTTTCCGCTTCTCGGCTTTTGGCGGCAAGTGCTGAGCCGGTTCATCCTGAGAGGAGCGAGTGCTAGCTCCCGCGAGAGCGAGAGAATCTCTCACGGCCCGACTCTCGGCACCCTAGGCCTCAGCGAAAGGTTGGCGCAGGGGGACCTCCCGCTCTCCTGCAAAGTTGTCACTATTCAGCACAAGAAGATCCTGACAAGGAAGCAAATCTAGGGCAAGACCATACCTTCATGCGGGTGGACGGGAGGAAGGGAGTCGACGTCTCGCCGAAGGAAGTGGACGTCGAACTCCTTCATGCCAAAGAACTCCAGAATTGCGCTCTCGCGCGACCCCAGAGCGGGCGGCTTCTAGGCGGCATCCTCATACTATACAGGCTTGAGCGGGACGTTGCCGAAGTCGTCGGTGATGTAGACGAACTTCTCGCCCCAGTGGTGATGTTTGTTGGCGAGACCGGTGGTCTTGAGCACCTGCCCGGAGAAGAATACCACCCCTCCTTTGGCGCGGAAGTTGAACAGCTTCCGGAAGATTGGCAGGCTGAACTCGATCCTCTCGGATCGCATGTAGCATATGAACGCCACAAGGATCGCGACGGAGTTCGGGTTCAGCTGGGCGGGAACTACCCCGTAGTAGCGGAGAGCTTGGCGAATCTCTGGCCAGAGGGGAAGGCGGAAACCCACCTCGAAATGTTCAAGGGGGATGGAAAGCTCTCCCGCCCCGGGGTATTCACCTTGTCATGATTACCCGGTTTCCTCGCCGAGAAGCCCGCAGGAATAAAACGGTTGACGATCATGTTGTACTCGTCCATGGTAAGGGTGCAGGAAGGAAAGAAATGCTTTCGGAATGCTTCCGCGCAATGAGCGCGACCCTCGTTCTCGCCCGGCATTCTTGATTTATGGGTAAGAGCGAGAGCTATAGCGAGGTATAGGCGGAAGCAAGAGTGTGAGAGCAATGAAAGGGAGTTGAGGTTCCGTATCGGAAAAGTAAATATGGTTGGTGGACTTACCTATTTATAGGGAACCATGATCATTACCGCTCCGTCCGATAGAGAGAGAAAATAACGGCGGAGTATAGTAGTCACGATCTGGGCCGACGACGCCTCGATTTTCCCCCCTCGGGATGACAACAATCAACACCGTTTCTAATCAGCGCAAGCATCCTAGTTTCGGCGCAAGCATCCCAGTTCGCGCCATCATTTCTAATCGGCGCAAGCATCCTAGTTTCGGCGCAAGCATCCCAGTTCGCTCCATCGTTCCTAGTTTCGGCGAAAACATCCTAGTTCCAGCACATTCTTAAAATCACAGCACAATAAAAGAAGAGACGGATAACGACACGCTCTCGCTGGCGAGAGCTGAATAAAATTGATAATAATAAATGTTATTACAAACAAGCATGAAGGTACATTGGCAGAACGGGAGGCTACGAAGAGAGAAGAGGCGAGATCTAGAGGACTAGTAGGGTTCCCAGCGTCATCATCCTCGTTCCCGCCACCTAGTTCTTGGAGGCACCAGCGGGTTGAAATAGGATGATAGGGTGGTACACCCTAGGTTGATCCGCCGAGCATGATCCCGGATCTGCGCGATGCATCTCCCTGGCGAAGACCCGGCAGTAGGCCCTCCCGGTCGATCAGTCTCGCCCAAGAAGAAATCTCGCTCCAGAGCTTCCAGCCTTTGCTCCACGGATTCGCAGAACACTTTCGCCGCAGCGGTATGAGCACTGTCTCGCTGGATGAGCTTGGACAAAATGGCCGAGATCTTCCTCCTTCGCCCCTTCGCGTTCCCGGCGCTGTTCAAGGTTTCCTCTATCTCGCCAGACGAAGTGAGGGGGGAGCCCTCGCCATCTTCTTCTTCTTATTCTTCTTCTCCTTCTTCTTCCTCTTCTCCCTCGTTGGCTCCCGGCCGCGAGCTGGGATCCCCTGCAAAAGAGCGCCCAAGGATTTAATTAAGGCGTAACGATTAGCCAACAAGAATGTCTCGCATACCTGCAGTCCAGTGAGAACCGTCGACTGACGTCGGACGATAAGGTCCGAACCCCCCATCGGTTCCATAAAGGAGGTGAAGAGGCTTGCCTCACCCCGGGCGGAATGGCTTGCGCACGATGATCCCGGCCTGGCCGGAAGAATGGGGGGAGTTATCTTCTCTCAAGGGATGATCGGCATCCTTGGGAGTAGCGGAAGGTTCAGAAGCCGCCTTTCCCGCCTGCAGGGCGGGATTAGCCAATGGGGGAGGCAGTTCAACAGTTCTCACCTCATCTTCCCGGGTGACGAGACCCGGGTCGGCGGAAGCTGGCACTGCGAGAAGACATTTCAGAAAAGAAAGGGCATGGTTAAAGTATTGAGAAGTGACAGAAAATGTACCTATCATCCGGGTCTGGACCGAAGGAATTCCCTCCGAGACCCTCGTTTGATCCTGAGGAGGGGGAGCTGACAAGTCTGGGGGAATCGGGGAAGACCCGGCATTGTCATTTGGAACAGACTCCTGTGAGAGGTCACGTTAGCTATTGGTCCTATAATTCAATCATCTCGGTAGGCATGGTCGGAAGGCATACCTTTTGCGGGGAGGGGTCCCCCGCGGGATTTGGAGTAGGAGAAGGTGGATCCCTGTTTTCGCGAGAAAGGTCTCGCCGGACCACCTTCGCTTTTCTCTTTTCTTTTTTCTTCTTCGGCTCAGAAGGATCAGTGGTTGGAGATTTCCTCGATAGCCATGGTGCTATCGCAACACTGTTCGCCATGGCTCGCACCTGAGCTGCGACTAACCGATCTTGAAGGTTGTAAGATCCTGTCTCCTCATCCCGAGGCTAACCCGGATCTTATGCCCAGAACCGCCGCCTTACGGTGACACTAACTCCTGAGCTAGTCGACACCGTAAGACGCCGATTCTGCCGGCTATTACGATCATTTTTCACTAGAGATGCGGAAGTAAAAGTGTATAACCAAACCAATACACATGTCCACAGAAGTCACAGAGCATATCATATATAAGGAAATGAAAAGCTACTACAGTCCAAAATGAGTACAAAAGTGAAATAGGGCTTATGCCCATATACATCAATAGAAATGAGACTCTCTCTCACCAAACAGAAAGCTGTAAACTAAGCTATCTACTACATCTCCTCCCACCTGAGGACGTGCGGTAGTAGTGTCTGGTGGTGGTGGTAGCTGCCCCTCATGCCCTGCCTCCTCGTCCCGCTGGACGTGCTGGTCTATCTCCTCGAGCTCCTAAAAAGGGGGAGTCAACGTATGTTAGTCAAAAAGACTAAGTCGTATCCTCAACACCTCCTCCTGTCGCTCTTAGGCACCGGATGGAAGGAAGATGCGGAGGACAACAAGGGGTAGCAAAGTGGAGCAGGTGACATTTCTATCTAGCAGGAGTAAGTAAAGTCTAGCAGTTATATATATGATCTAGCAGTTATATATATAGTGCAAGCAAGTAAAGACAGTACAGAAAGAGAAGAACTGCAGTAAAAAGATAGAACTGAAAGTAAATGCAGTACAGAAAGGAAAGTACGCTACTGCTACTCCTACTCCTATCAATATCACAAGAGTACCCTAACTTATATGAACGCCCATACGAACATGTAAGTTAGGGTTTCCAAAAGTAACTTATCATATAAAAGAGCCCATACTAATTTATATGATAAGGATCTATGATTGCGTATGCCCTAATATGTATGAATGTATGTTATGATGAATATGTTAAACATGCAAGTGCAACACACACACACGACTCCGTGATCACAGACCTTTAGTTCCCTCTTTTTGAGAGCTTGCATCACTCTCGGGTACTACCGTTGTGGCTACGGCAACAGTGGAGCGGGCTCTCCACTTCTAGGTAGGTATAAGCACTACCAGACCTAGACCCCTCTCATACGCCTCTGTACACGTCCTAGGTGCACTCTAGAGTTTTGCGTACGTATTTTGCTGACTACCCGTCAGTCTTGTAGGTCGAGTGCACGTCTTCGGGGATTCCGCAGTATTATATATCTAAGCATACTGGCCCTTCCACCCGTACTCCTCGCCCGAGTCATCGTACTGCCATCGGTGCATCGACTGGCCAGTCCCGAGTGACTCGCCACTAATTTTATGCACATGCAAGGTATAAATCTGAGCTTCCTGCTCGTACTGATATTGTTAACACATTCCCTCCAATCCAATTTGGGTGAGCAAGCGCTTGTATCCCTCCAACCTTAAGAAACAGGTGAGCAAGCCACTCCAACCCGGTTAGGATGAGCTCATTACTTGTATCCCTCCAACCTTATGAAACAGGTGAGCAAGTGCTTATATGATGTTCCCAACCTTATTTAACCGGCGAACCTATCGCGTAGAACTCCAAACCTATTAGACTACTCTTGTTTAAGGTTTATTATACCTAATGATTTAAAGTGAATCCCAGGACTGCCCAAGGCATGTCCCGTGAGGGGGTCTCGAGGGCACTAGGAACCAAGACGGGCATGAAACCCGAAGTTCCCTTTCGCAAGGATAATTAGTTTTAGTTGATGTTTACCCATTACCGATGATTCTCCTTTAGTGTTACTCCTCAGTAGCCTAATGATTTATGGTATTATTATCGGAAAGGCGACGGTCTTCCGTCGGACTCCGTTATGCCTATTGTAAAGTGATTTGCACTCTATCACTCGTTGCTATACTTATGATGTCATCAACACCACCCGGGTTTATTCCCAATTTCCACGACCATCCCATTTTATTCTATCTCCCGGTGGTCCTAGTTGAGTAATCCTACTTATTCTAAATGTAGCCCCAGACCTAATACCACCCTGCCATTTCCAAGTTATAATACCATCCCCATCATTCTGTTCATTAGCCTAGGGTGGTATTCTCTAGATAAGCATTTACGTAGGACACGTCTATCGAGACTGAATGACTAGGGTGAAATGACCTATCTAATGATCCATTGAATGAACTTCCAAATGCATTGTGTTGTGTTTAATCACATGAGATTATTATAAATAGGACACGTCGATTTATTTATTACTTATCATCATCAGAATCATTCAATTACTGTTAAGGGTAAAATCGTCATTTTCCCGAATACTTATAATTCAAATCTTCAAGTTATCAAGTCGAATCTCAAGGGCTCGAATATGTCTCCCTTGAGTTTATATAATAACATTAGGGTTTTATAAATCTTCTAAACCCTAGTTTGAATCATTTTAGAAAAATGCTTACGTGTTCACCAAATTATCAAAATAGTCAATTTCATTAAGTGTGGGATTTTTTTGCTCCCAAAAATCCCAACTAACTTAGGGTTTTAAATTATACCTTACTGGTCTACTAAATCAGGGGGTGTGCATTCTAATTGCACCCCTTTAGGTAAATATCAAAAATTGCTATTTGCACCCCGAGCCTAAGTAATTCAATTCTTGCATGTGGGTCTTTCCCAACATGACTTGTTCCAATTTCAGGGAAATTTCTACCACTGGTCTATATGGTCCCTAATGGCCAGCCACCAAAATTTGGGGCCATTTGGAGTTAGCTAACTCCAAGAATCACCTAGTTAAGCCCTAGGGGTATTTTGGTAATTTTCCCACATTTTGTTTTCCAATCAAGCCCATTTTTGGGCAGGGCCTAAATATGCCCTAATTATACCTCTGACCAAAATCTCAGGTCAAGGGGGCTTCTGGTTTGGCTTGGGCAGCCATTTGAAATTCTGCAAAATTGCTATTTGCAGCCCAAGTCAAATTTCATTTCTCAAACATGCAAGTGAGATTCCTCATCATGCAGTGAATCAATTTAGCCCAAATTTTAACCATGGGTCTAATATACCCATGAGAGGGTGCCACCAAAATTTGGGGCCAATTGGAGTTAGGAAACTCCAAAAATCACATTTATTTACTTTTGGGTATTTTTATAAAAACTATAGCAAAATGTTCCCCAAAAATTCTGATTTTTGGGGAGGGCCTAGATACACCTAAATTAGTAACCTAGCCCAAATTTCAGCCCATTTGGACCAAGGGTTGGGGCTGAGGAATTATTTTAATTTCTGTCCTAGTTAGGGGGCAGTCCTAGCAAAACAGCCCTACAGCACAAAATACTGGACCAAAACTTGAATTTAGGGTGGCAAATTAAAGTTAACACCTTTAGCTACAATTTTCATGTTGGACAAAAATTTATCAGGTGGTCATAGAGGCCTTAATATTAACATGCAAAGTGACTGCAGAAATCTCACATATTAAATCACTATTCACTAATTTAAATAGTAACAGATTTATCATAATATCCTAATCCGGCCGCACGAATCTTGAAGCAATCGAACGGCATCTGCTTTTCTTCCTCATGCATGCATGCATGGCCGAAACCGACGCAGGGTGGTTTTGCGAGGTGATTTCCGGCCATCGTCGGCGGCGGGGCCTCCGGCCAAGACCTTCCCCGGCCTCACGGTGGTCGGGGCTAGGGCTGGCCGGCGACTGGGCGGCGGAGGGCGGCGGACGGCGGCGGCGCAACCAAGCCAAAAACCCTAAAACCGCCATTTTTAAACCTATTTTCAAGCCTTTTTGATTCCTATGTCGAGCTCGTTTGAGCTCGACTTCTAACCTAGATGATCTAGGATACTAGTACAGTAGGAGGGGAGGGGATACGGACCGGTGGTGGTTGTGGTCGAGGGTGGCGGCGGCTTCCCCTAGCTTGCAAATTCCGGCGAGTTCCTTGGCTTGCCATGGCTTCCTTGCTTCCTCTCTCTCTCTCTCTCTCTGGGGTGGAATGAGTGGAATGAGGGATAGGCTCGGTTTGGGGCTGAGTTAAGAGAGGGGGGGCGACTTCACCAAGGCTTGGGCGATTTCACCAAGGGAGGGTGATTTCACCAATGTGAGGAGGGCTCGGGTTGGCTTGTTGAGCTAGCTAGGTGGCTTGGAAGTGGGTCCCACCACTCCAGCTGACTTAATTAGACCCTAATGGTCGGGTTTCATGGTTGGGGCCAAGGTGGGTGCGTGGTGAGGAGGGGGAGTTGGCTCACCTAATGAAATAGGTTAGGTTGGGTCGGGTTTGGGCTTGGGCTTGACCCAAGGCTGCATGGTGGGTCCCCACACCTCCTAATACCCCTACATGGTCAGCCAACCCATGGTGGGTTGGTGGGATGAGCCCAAGTGGCCCAAAATAACTCCTCCACATTTTCTCTCTCCTATTTATCACATTTTCTCTCTCCTAGGTAATTCCCAAAATTACCATTGCATGCCCATATTTTTCTCTTCCATAGGGGGTATAGGGTCACTTTAGGCCCACCTAATGAGTTTGGGTTGATTTGGGTGGACCCAACCTAGTGAAATGGGCTAGGGCACCATTTTCACTATTTAGGTCAACATGTTGACTTGACCCAACATGGGTCAACTAGTTGACCCCATGGCCTACCTTGGGGTCCACTTAGATTGTATTTAGGGTTAGGGCAATGTGGTGGGGCATGGTGTGGCTAGGGTTTGTATTTAGCCTAGTTTGACCTAGGTTGACTTGGGCCCCATAGTGGGCCCCATATGGTCCAAATCCTCCTCCTAGGGTCAAACCTAGCTAAACCCTAGCATCCACCACATGTCTAACCCAAATCTAAGTCATTTGAAATTTGGGATGTTACAAACCCTATAAACAAAAAAATAATTTCGTCCCCGAAATTTAAGTTCGGGCTACGGGGTTTCTATGACAAGCTTATAAAAGAAGCGTAATTAGAAGGAAAATATAAAACTAAGTTGTACCTGAGGAGAATAGCTCCGGGTGTCGCTCCATCATGAGATCCCTCGGCTCCCAGGTGTGCTCCTCCCGTCCGTGGTTGGACCACAACACCTTCACGAGAGGGACCTTCTTTTTCCGCAACACTCGGACGGCGGTATCGTCGATCCGGACCGGCTCTAAACGAACTGATCGATCTGATGCTACTGGCCCGTCGGTAGTAGAAATATGCTGCTCAGGGCGAAGGAGTGCTCGTCGTAGGGAGGAGACGTGAAAGACGTCGTGCAGAGTTCCCAACTCTATCGGTAGCTGCAGTCGGTAAGCCAAGGGGCCGATCCGCTCCAGGATCAAGTAAGGCCCCATATATCTCAGACTGAGCTTCTTGTGCCTCCGCACCCGGGAAACACCGTGCACTGGACGTATCTTCAAGAAAACCCTGTCTCCCACCTGAAACTCCACCTTACGATGCCGCGCATCGTAATACTTTGCCTGTCTGCTCTGGGCCTCCAACATCCGATCTCTGACCAGACGTATCTGAGCCTCCGTATCCTCGACATACTCTGAACCGTGAGCTCGTGTATCCTCATCTTGTACCCATGATAGAGGTGTCCGACACCTCCTCCCATATAGTGCCTCGTAAGGAGCCATCCCAATGCTCGCCTGGTGACTGTTGTTATAAGAAAACTCAATCAAGGGTAACAGTCGCTCCCAGGGCTTCCCCGTATCCAAAATACAAAGACGCAGCAGATCCTCCATAGTCCGGTTGGTCCGCTCTGTCTGACCGTCGGTCTGTGGATGGAAGGCAGTGCTGAAAGAGAGCTGCGAACCTAAGTAAGCATGCACTGCCCTCCACTCCCTAGAAGTGAATCGACCGTCACGATCCGAGACAATCGTCTTGGGGACGCCGTGGTATCTAACGAACTGCTCCACAAACAACCTCACCAATACGGCAACTGGGGCGTCCTTCCGGATCGGTATGAATCTGGCTACCTTGGTCAATCTATCGACGATGACCCAAATGGAATCGTGCCCAGAGTGGGAGCGAGGCAACCCATGCACAAAATCCATAGCAATATCCTCAAACTTCCACTCTGGCACCGGTAATGGCTGTAATAACCCTCCTGGGCTCTTGCATTCAGCTTTCACTAGCTGACAGGCCTCGCAGTGTGTAACATAATGTATGATCTCCCTCTTCATCCCGGGCCAGTACATGCTCTTCCGCAAATCAGCCGTCATCTTGGTGATACCAGGGTGCACTGAGTACCGTGATTGGTGCGACTCCCTGAGTATGTCCTCCCGGATACCACCTCCTGCGGGTATATATATACGGCCACGGAAATGAATGAGGTCGTCGCGTAGCGTGTAATCCTCTGCCTTGCCCTCAGCTAGGGCTCCGAATATCGGCTCTAAATCTGCATCCTGCCTCTGATGCACCCAGATGCGCTCCCGAATGTCACAATCACTAATCATGGAGTTCAGATACTCCCGGTACAGCTCTGGCTCAGTCTCTGACACCACAGTAATGTGCAGGCCCTCCACCATTTGAGCCAACGACATAGCTCCCACCCGAGGTTCCGTACTAGTAGTGCCAGCTCTTCTGCTCAAGGCATCCGCCACAGTGTTTGCCTTCCCCGGGTGGTAATGGATCTTGTACTGATAATCACATAGGAATTCTAGCCATCTCCTCTGGCGTAGATTCAGATCCTTCTGAGTGTCGATGTACCTGAGATTCTTGTGATCGGAGAAAATATCACAATGGATCCCGTACAGATAGTGCCTCCATATCTTTAATGCGAATACCACTGCCCCGAGTTCTAGGTCATGGACTGGGTAGTTGTGCTCGTGCTTCTTCAACTGTCTCGAAGCGTATGCTATCACATGACCGTGCTGCATTAGGACAGCACCCATCCCCTGGTATGATGCGTCAGTGTAAATCTGGAATCCTTCCTTCCCAGCTGGAAGTGCAAGGATAGGGGATGAGGTGAGCCTGCTCTTCAATTCCTGGAACGCTGCCTCGCACTTCTCAGACCAATGAAATCCTGCCTCTTTCTTCGTCAAGGATGTGAGGGGGAGAGCTATCCTGGAAAACCCCTCCACAAACTTGCGGTAGTAGCCTGCTAGTCCCAAGAAGCTGCGTATCTCCGTGGCCGATTTCGGCTGCGGCCAATCTCTAACTGCCTCGATCTTAGCTGGATCCACGGCTATTCCAGCCCCACTGATGGTGTGTCCCAAGAATGTTACCTCCTCAAGCCAGAACTGGCACTTAGAGAACTTAGCATACATGCTATGCTCCCTCAGCTTCCCCAAAACCAACGATAGATGCTGCGCATGTTCCTCCTTGGTCTTGGAATAGACCAAAATGTCGTCGATGAAGACTATGACGAACCGATCCAAGTAAGGCTCGAATACACGGTTCATCAGACTCATGAATGCTGAGGGCGCATTCGTGAGCCCGAAGGGCATCACCGTGAACTCAAACAAGCCATACCGAGAACTGAACGCCGTCTTCGGTATGTCCTCCTCTTGGATCCGTAGCTGATAGTATCCAGATCTCAAGTCCAGCTTCGAAAACCAGAATGCTCCCTGAAGCTGATCGAACAGCTCATCAATCCGTGGTAGTGGGTAAGTGTTCCGGACCGTAAGCCGGTTCAACTCCCGGTAATCAATGCACAACCGGAGCGAACCGTCTTTCTTCTTCACGAATAAAACTGGTGCTCCCCAGGGTGATGAACTAGGCCGGACAAATCCAGACTCCACTAGCTCCTGTAACTGCGTCCTGAACTCTGCCAGCTCCCTTGGAGCCATCCGGTATGGTGCCCGAGATACGGGCTTGGCATCCGGTACCAACTGGATACGGAAGTCGGTGTCTCTGGCCGGCGGTAGTCCGGGCAATTTCTCCGAGAATACGTCGGAGAAATCCCGGACCACGGGTATATCAGAAATGGCCGTCTCCGCCACTATCATCTCGAAGCATACAAGATACACCTCCTCGCCCTGCTCGTAGGCTTTGACAGCCTGTATGGAAGATAATGAAAGAGGTGGGATAGGTCGGATACCTTCGATGGTGACGTAGGAGTCGCCATGCCTGAGGGTGATCCTCTTGGACAGACAGTCTATCTGGGCGTAGTTCCAATGTAACCACACCATGCCCAGAATAATGTCGAAGTCCTGCAGCATCAGGATCGTCCCCGGTATCTGGAATATCTTGCCAGCGATCTCTCCCTCCAAGTTGCAATGCTCCGTAGTCACTATCTCCGAGCCGTCAGGCAGACGCACCCTTCTCTCCGCGCCCATGAATCTTTCCACGCCATCTAGCCCTTTGATGAAGGCTTCTGATATGAACGAGTGTGTAGCACCCGTGTCGTATAAGGTATGGGCAGGTTTGCCATTGACGATGACTATGCCTGAGGTTTTGATTATTTTAACGAGTGTTATTCTACGAGGCTTAATGAGCTTATAAGATCAAGTAATTTGAAGGAAATGAAACTTTTAAGGTTTTAAATTACCTGTAATGACCTCCTCTGGGTTTCTTGGAACGGCAAGATCCAAGGCGTACATCTGATCACGACCCCTGCCTCGGCCGTGATGTCCTCGTCCTCGGCCTCGGCCTCGTCCTCGACCTCGACCCTGGTATGCTGGAGGGGCCACTGGAGGGGGTGGAGGAGGAGGAAGCTGACGGAACTGCTGCGGACAATCAGCTCTATAGTGCCCCGGCTGGTGGCACCCAAAACAGACCACTTGTCTTTGACCTTGATCTTCCTGCCCGATCGGTCCATGAATCTGAAGAGGTGGAGGAGCATACACTGGAGGAGGCCTCTGCTCCTGCCTGTAGTTCTCCTGTCTGTAATTCTCTTGCCTGTAGTTCTCCTGCCGGTAGTTGGGACGGCGACGTCCCCCGCCTCGTTTGAACCCAATGACCTTGCCCTTCTGGGGGCCTCTACTACTCTCTCCGTGCCATGGCCCATCAAGTGGCCTCTTCCCTCTACTCTGTGTCATAAGCTGGTCCGCCTCGTGCTTCTTTGCCATCTCGATGATCTCTGTCGATGATCCATGAGAAATAAATAGTAGTGCCTGCCATACTGAATCCCTAAGTCCTCGGTAGAACTTCTTTGCATACCTCCGGTCCTCTAGATCATGGAAGCCTGCAAATCTGGCCAAATGGGAGAATTCCCTCTGGTACTCAATCACTGAACGAGTCCCCTGCTTGAGATTCAAGAACCTCTCCTCCAACTCATCTCTGTCTGTATCTGACACAAAATGTCCAAGGACGGACTCACTGAACTCCTCCCAGGAGATCTCTGATGGGTCCCTATCAGCATATGTGGAATCCATCATGGATTTCCACCATCTCCAGGCATGTGAATCTAGAGCAGAAGTCGCCAAGGGTACTGCCTGTTGCACCGGGCAACTGATGCCTGCAAGCATCTCCTGTATGGCCTCCAGCCATTCCTCTGTCTTCACAGCATTCTCCGTCCCGTGGTACATGGGCGGGGACAGGCTCCTGAACGCACTCAACCAGTTTGACCCCGGATTTGGCAGCTGTGCCGGGGCCTGCTGGGCTCTAAATGCGTCTAGGATCGCAGTAAGGGCCTGTCCCATCTCAGTCTGCATGAACGGAGTGGCATCCGGAGGGGGAGGGACCACGTTCTGTGGCGCGGCGACCTGTAGAGGTTGCAAAAAGGTGATTCTTAAGTCAAAATTCTTCCAAAATTTGGCCTAACTCATTGTTTAATGGACTATTTAGTGTGAATTTTTACACATGGGCACACCATTGCTTCCGCTGAATAGTTTGTCCGCAAACTACTCTCGAGCGGGGTGTTCCAGTGTTGTGGACTTCTTTCTCTAATGATCGTATTTTTCAAGTGATACCAGTTTGTAAGATCCTGTCTCCTCATCCCGAGGCTAACCCGGATCTTATGCCCAGAACCGCCGCCTTACGGTGACACTAACTCCTGAGCTAGTCGACACCGTAAGACGCCGATTCTGCCGGCTATTACGATCATTTTTCACTAGAGATGCGGAAGTAAAAGTGTATAACCAAACCAATACACATGTCCACAGAAGTCACAGAGCATATCATATATAAGGAAATGAAAAGCTACTACAGTCCAAAATGAGTACAAAAGTGAAATAGGGCTTATGCCCATATACATCAATAGAAATGAGACTCTCTCTCACCAAACAGAAAGCTGTAAACTAAGCTATCTACTACATCTCCTCCCACCTGAGGACGTGCGGTAGTAGTGTCTGGTGGTGGTGGTAGCTGCCCCTCATGCCCTGCCTCCTCGTCCCGCTGGACGTGCTGGTCTATCTCCTCGAGCTCCTAAAAAGGGGGAGTCAACGTATGTTAGTCAAAAAGACTAAGTCGTATCCTCAACACCTCCTCCTGTCGCTCTTAGGCACCGGATGGAAGGAAGATGCGGAGGACAACAAGGGGTAGCAAAGTGGAGCAGGTGACATTTCTATCTAGCAGGAGTAAGTAAAGTCTAGCAGTTATATATATGATCTAGCAGTTCTATATATAGTGCAAGCAAGTAAAGACAGTACAGAAAGAGAAGAACTGCAGTAAAAAGATAGAACTGAAAGTAAATGCAGTACAGAAAGGAAAGTACGCTACTGCTACTCCTACTCCTATCAATATCACAAGAGTACAC
Organism: Platanthera zijinensis; assembly: GCA_039513925.1. Classification (NCBI taxonomy): domain Eukaryota; kingdom Viridiplantae; phylum Streptophyta; class Magnoliopsida; order Asparagales; family Orchidaceae; genus Platanthera; species Platanthera zijinensis. The sequence continues at coordinate 161,637,890 of CM077092.1, forward strand.
TAACTTATATGAACGCCCATACGAACATGTAAGTTAGGGTTTCCAAAAGTAACTTATCATATAAAAGAGCCCATACTAATTTATATGATAAGGATCTATGATTGCGTATGCCCTAATATGTATGAATGTATGTTATGATGAATATGTTAAACATGCAAGTGCAACACACACACACGACTCCGTGATCACAGACCTTTAGTTCCCTCTTTTTGAGAGCTTGCATCACTCTCGGGTACTACCGTTGTGGCTACGGCAACAGTGGAGCGGGCTCTCCACTTCTAGGTAGGTATAAGCACTACCAGACCTAGACCCCTCTCATACGCCTCTGTACACGTCCTAGGTGCACTCTAGAGTTTTGCGTACGTATTTTGCTGACTACCCGTCAGTCTTGTAGGTCGAGTGCACGTCTTCGGGGATTCCGCAGTATTATATATCTAAGCATACTGGCCCTTCCACCCGTACTCCTCGCCCGAGTCATCGTACTGCCATCGGTGCATCGACTGGCCAGTCCCGAGTGACTCGCCACTAATTTTATGCACATGCAAGGTATAAATCTGAGCTTCCTGCTCGTACTGATATTGTTAACACATTCCCTCCAATCCAATTTGGGTGAGCAAGCGCTTGTATCCCTCCAACCTTAAGAAACAGGTGAGCAAGCCACTCCAACCCGATTAGGATGAGCTCATTACTTGTATCCCTCCAACCTTATGAAACAGGTGAGCAAGTGCTTGTATGATGTTCCCAACCTTATTTAACCGGCGAACCTATCGCGTAGAACTCCAAACCTATTAGACTACTCTTGTTTAAGGTTTATTATACCTAATGATTTAAAGTGAATCCCAGGACTGCCCAAGGCATGCCCCGTGAGGGGGTCTCGAGGGCACTAGGAACCAAGACGGGCATGAAACCCGAAGTTCCCTTTCGCAAGGATAATTAGTTTTAGTTGATGTTTACCCATTACCGATGATTCTCCTTTAGTGTTACTCCTCAGTAGCCTAATGATTTATGGTATTATTATCGGAAAGGCGACGGTCTTCCGTCGGACTCCGTTATGCCTATTGTAAAGTGATTTGCACTCTATCACTCGTTGCTATACTTATGATGTCATCAACACCACCCGGGTTTATTCCCAATTTCCACGACCATCCCATTTTATTCTATCTCCCGGTGGTCCTAGTTGAGTAATCCTACTTATTCTAAATGTAGCCCCAGACCTAATACCACCCTGCCATTTCCAAGTTATAATACCATCCCCATCGTTCTGTTCATTAGCCTAGGGTGGTATTCTCTAGATAAGCATTTACGTAGGACACGTCTATCGAGACTGAATGACTAGGGTGAAATGACCTATCTAATGATCCATTGAATGAACTTCCAAATGCATTGTGTTGTGTTTAATCACATGAGATTATTATAAATAGGACACGTCGATTTATTTATTACTTATCATCATCAGAATCATTCAATTACTGTTAAGGGTAAAATCGTCATTTTCCCGAATACTTATAATTCAAATCTTCAAGTTATCAAGTCGAATCTCAAGGGCTCGAATATGTCTCCCTTGAGTTTATATAATAACATTAGGGTTTTATAAATCTTCTAAACCCTAGTTTGAATCATTTTAGAAAAATGCTTACGTGTTCACCAAATTATCAAAATAGTCAATTTCATTAAGTGTGGGATTTTTTTGCTCCCAAAAATCCCAACTAACTTAGGGTTTTAAATTATACCTTACTGGTCTACTAAATCAGGGGGTGTGCATTCTAATTGCACCCCTTTAGGTAAATATCAAAAATTGCTATTTGCACCCCGAGCCTAAGTAATTCAATTCTTGCATGTGGGTCTTTCCCAACATGACTTGTTCCAATTTCAGGGAAATTTGTACCACTGGTCTATATGGTCCCTAATGGCCAGCCACCAAAATTTGGGGCCATTTGGAGTTAGCTAACTCCAAGAATCACCTAGTTAAGCCCTAGGGGTATTTTGGTAATTTTCCCACATTTTGTTTTCCAATCAAGCCCATTTTTGGGCAGGGCCTAAATATGCCCTAATTATACCTCTGACCAAAATCTCAGGTCAAGGGGGATTCTGGTTTGGCTTGGGCAGCCATTTGAAATTCTGCAAAATTGCTATTTGCAGCCCAAGTCAAATTTCATTTCTCAAACATGCAAGTGAGATTCCTCATCATGCAGTGAATCAATTTAGCCCAAATTTTAACCATGGGTCTAATATACCCATGAGAGGGTGCCACCAAAATTTGGGGCCAATTGGAGTTAGGAAACTCCAAAAATCACATTTATTTACTTTTGGGTATTTTTATAAAAACTATAGCAAAATGTTCCCCAAAAATTCTGATTTTTGGGGAGGGCCTAGATACACCTAAATTAGTAACCTAGCCCAAATTTCAGCCCATTTGGACCAAGGGTTGGGGCTGAGGAATTATTTTAATTTCTGTCCTAGTTAGGGGGCAGTCCTAGCAAAACAGCCCTACAGCACAAAATACTGGACCAAAACTTGAATTTAGGGTGGCAAATTAAAGTTCACACCTTTAGCTACAATGTTCATGTTGGACAAAAATTCATCAGGTGGTCATAGAGGCCTTAATATTAACATGCAAAGTGACTGCAGAAATCTCACATATTAAATCACTATTCACTAATTTAAATAGTAACAGATTTATCATAATATCCTAATCCGGCCGCACGAATCTTGAAGCAATCGAACGGCATCTGCTTTTCTTCCTCATGCATGCATGCATGGCCGAAACCGACGCAGGGTGGTTTTGCGAGGTGATTTCCGGCCATCGTCGGCGGCGGGGCCTCCGGCCAAGACCTTCCCCGGCCTCACGGTGGTCGGGGCTAGGGCTGGCCGGCGACTGGGCGGCGGAGGGCGGCGGACGGCGGCGGCGCAACCAAGCCAAAAACCCTAAAACCGCCATTTTTAAACCTATTTTCAAGCCTTTTTGATTCCTATGTCGAGCTCGTTTGAGCTCGACTTCTAACCTAGATGATCTAGGATACTAGTATAGTAGGAGGGGAGGGGATACGGACCGGTGGTGGTTGTGGTCGAGGGTGGCGGCGGCTTCCCCTAGCTTGCAAATTCCGGCGAGTTCCTTGGCTTGCCATGGCTTCCTTGCTTCCTCTCTCTCTCTCTCTCTCTGGGGTGGAATGAGTGGAATGAGGGATAGGCTCGGTTTGGGGCTGAGTTAAGAGAGGGGGGGCGACTTCACCAAGGCTTGGGCGATTTCACCAAGGGAGGGTGATTTCACCAATGTGAGGAGGGCTCGGGTTGGCTTGTTGAGCTAGCTAGGTGGCTTGGAAGTGGGTCCCACCACTCCAGCTGACTTAATTAGACCCTAATGGTCGGGTTTCATGGTTGGGGCCAAGGTGGGTGGGTGGTGAGGAGGGGGAGTTGGCTCACCTAATGAAATAGGTTAGGTTGGGTCGGGTTTGGGCTTGGGCTTGACCCAAGGCTGCATGGTGGGTCCCCACACCTCCTAATACCCCTACATGGTCAGCCAACCCATGGTGGGTTGGTGGGATGAGCCCAAGTGGCCCAAAATAACTCCTCCACATTTTCTCTCTCCTATTTATCACATTTTCTCTCTCCTAGGTAATTCCCAAAATTACCATTGCATGCCCATATTTTTCTCTTCCATAGGGGGTATAGGGTCACTTTAGGCCCACCTAATGAGTTTGGGTTGATTTGGGTGGACCCAACCTAGTGAAATGGGCTAGGGCACCATTTTCACTATTTAGGTCAACATGTTGACTTGACCCAACATGGGTCAACTAGTTGACCCCATGGCCTACCTTGGGGTCCACTTAGATTGTATTTAGGGTTAGGGCAATGTGGTGGGGTCATGGTGTGGCTAGGGTTTGTATTTAGCCTAGTTTGACCTAGGTTGACTTGGGCCCCATAGTGGGCCCCACATGGTCCAAATCCTCCTCCTAGGGTCAAACCTAGCTAAACCCTAGCATCTACCACATGTCTAACCCAAATCTAAGTCATTTGAAATTTGGGATGTTACAAAGGTCCTGCGGAAGTGCCTTGGCAGCGCGTTTAACATACATCGTGGTCTCGTGCCAAAAAATCTCAGGCGAGAGCTCAGTCAAGAAACAGTAGTTCAGAGGCAAGACTTATGGTCGCCTGTCAGCGCGTATTTATAGTCGCAGTAGGGCCCACCGAAAGATTCTCTTGGCTGACAGGCACGTGTCCAGCGAATATTTTGGGGTTGGACTTGTCTTGTCGAGCGCAGGGCTAGCTCGAAAAGAGCGGGGATTGTGTACAACCCAATATTCGCTGGGTAGAACCCAGAAGCTTCAATGGTCTGAGTTGGGCTAGCCTCAGGCTAGCCCAAGGGCAAATCAACAGAGTTCCCGCTTCTTAAGGGGCTCCTGCCTAGCTGTAGGCGAGACCCTTCGCGCTAGGATTCGAGCTTCAGGCTAGACGAGCTTCTGCCTTGAGGGAGCTCCCGCCCAAAGATAGGCGAGAGGGCATTGGGTGAGCCTTCAATGGCAATGGCATTAAGACCACCAAGGGCGAGAACCTTCTTGGTCGGAGCTCTCGCCAAGGTATGCTCAATTGGGACCCAGCGAGAGCCTTCTCGGCCGAAGTTCTTGCCAGGTGGATCCATGTGGTAGGGCCTGGCGCCCAGGAAAATATTATTTTATTATTACATTATCCTCGGGTAAAATTACCTATATGCCCGTGGGATGACAGCGGAATTCGGCTATTGGCAGACCCGTCAGGGGTATTTCAGTATTTTCAGGTCAAGGGAAGGCTATAAATAGACCCATAAGGGCTCTTTGGAAAGCAGGCTTTTCATTATCCTCCAACTCTAGCGCTTTCTGAAGAGCTCCCAGCCTAGCATTTGGCTTTGGAGGGGAAGCTCTCAGAGATCTTCCGGGTGTGAGGTGGGACCTCCCAATTGAGGCTTTGGGTCAGTCTTAGGACCTTAGCAGCCAGTCAAGGGTCGAGGTTTGAGAGAAGTAGGCGTCGGCTGCACCCTGGTTTGTGAACATTCGTTGAAGTCATTTTTAGCTTCAACAGGTCTGGATTGGTGATGTTGCATATTGCGCACCGGAGAAGACTCCGCGATAAACATGTTGTTTGTGGAGTCAAAGGGTTGTGCCTGTGATGGGGATCAGAAGGAAGTACTGGAATCCAGGAAATACCCTTGTATTGCTTGTGCTGTGGCCAGTCCTTTGTGGGCAGTGTGTCCATTGTGAGGCCAGTCCTTGGCGGATAGTGTGGTATTGTGAAGCAAGTCCTTGGTGGACGTTTTTGCTATTGTGAGCTGAATTCTCTTAATAAGGCTTCGTGCTGAACAGGAAAGGTGAAACCGACCTGCGCCTTTGGTTATAGCCGCGAGTACGCCGTACTCGGTGATGGCAAGATGACTTAAGCAACGAGGGGTGGCTGATCCGTACCTGCGTTATGTCGACTGTACAAGAGAGTGTCAAGGCATTGAGCTTTCGTCTGTGGCATAATGAGAGTCTTAGGCCTGTGCGCCAGTAAGACTAAGTGCTCAATACCGTGTAAACAGTAGTGTTGACCCTGGTTTGCCGGTGCACCAAAATTGTGCCCTGAGTGCACGAATCGTCAGGCGTTGTGGCTGACGGTTGTGATGGATTGCTTGTGCGTGAGAGCATAATATATATGATATCTGTCTATACATTTCTATGCCTGCAGGGAAGGAATGCCACTGCCCCGGGAAAGGGGTAGGATTGTTATAAATTGGTCAGCTGAATGCTGACCGTTGCCTTGTTTACCACCTTCTGGGTGGGCTGTCCCTATGTATGTGCTGGTGAGCCGAGTGGGAAGTGAAAGGGCTGAAGTCCCTGCGGATGCTGCCGCTGCTTATAGCCCTTGAAGGCTGCTTTCTCTTGTATTTTGTTCATGTGTTGCCCGTCTGTGCACCGATGTATGTAATCCACACTTTGAAAAGAGGAACTGCAAGGCCTTAAGGCCAGCTTGTGTGTATTTGCTATACACTATTTCATGAGTTGATATGTAAATGTGGTTTATATATATATATAGTGGACATTCCTGGTATGAGTTCATTGTTATTGTTAAAATCTTCCGCTAGCATGCTCTGAGTTAGGATGTGATGGTGTTGTGGTATTAACCTATGACCTCGCCGTCTGATGGTGGCATATAGTGTGCGGCCTTGGCCAGACCTTCTATTATATGTTGTTTAACGGGTGGAGTCATTACATCATTAGACACAGCCAAACTAGGCTTGCTGGAAGACTGGCCCTTAGTCTGATTCTTTGCTGAATGATCCTAAACCTTTGCACTCACCCTGATATACCTTCCACCATGGATGTGAAAATCTTTATTCATACCAGTGGTTCTACCATTCATCTATTGACCATAGATGCTTTCTTGGTCATACCTATTTGAAGGCAACTGAACCTTCCTAAAAGGAATGGGAGGCTTGGAAGTAAGAGGCTGAGCTGGAGCTTTGCCCTTCCCTTTGGAAGGAGCAACTCTTGTGCTTCCCTTGAATCCCAACCCATTCTTACCCTTCTGAGAAGAGGAGTCTATCAAGGGTAACACAGTACCTGGCTTAGAATAGCTAGCCACTATTCTTTTATCCCTCTCTAGCCTCTCTTCAAGATTCCTGATGAGACTATTCTTGAACTTGATAGAGCCTGTCTGGATGAGATTCAAGACCCTAAGTTGGCTAAGTTCCCAGTCCTTCTGATCTAACAAAGATACTGTCTCAATCATCTAGGAAGCAGCTAGCGGTAGAGAGGCAATCTCCACAGCTTGCTTCTTAGATAACTTATTGCACTTTTGGAAAGCATCCAGAAGTTCTCCATACATGTCAATCAATTGATTGGCATCTCCTTATGATTCAGAACCATCTTCACCACTGGACAAAGAAGCTTCTGTACAGTGACAAGTCTCATATCCTGACTCATAAGAATATCTTGATAGAGAATATACCTTGCTTTGACCAAGTTCATCCTGGCTGGATTCCTCATCAGTCATTGCAATCAGGCCATAGAAGCTGTAGGCATCTTCAACATCTTCATCATCCACTTCTAAATCATTGTCTAAGTGTGATAAAGGGGCCCTAATACCTATCCTGGCAGCATGATAGTCTTCATCTGCTGCTACAGCTTCTTGTTCAGCAGTAGTAGTAACCAGCCCAATATAGGCCTCTTCTTCTTCAAACTCAAATGAAGATGAGTCTGTCCAGCTCTTTCCTTTCTTAACTATGAAGGACTTCACCTTCTTGCCCTTGTGCTGGTGCTGTTTCCTCTCACCAGCCTCCTTCCTCTTCACTAGGCAGTCAGCTATCACATGCCCAGGTTTGCTACAATAATAGCAGACAACTGTAGAGGAATTATATTTACTAGATTTAGAATCATACCTATTAGACTTGGAAGGTCCTCCTGTGATGAGAAGAGGTGGAATGTCTGCTCTTCCACTATTTCTTCTTCATCAGCTTCTAAAATTTCATGGAGAAGACAGCAAAGTCCTCATCAGACATGCTGTAGTCTGATGCATCTGAATCTGAGTTATCTGAATCAACTGGTCTTCTTGGAGGGGAGGGAATCCTCTCCTTACTCTTCCTAATGCTATCTGCCTTGAATACAAAGGAATTTTCCTTGGCTTGGGATCTTCTGGTGGACTCCTCCTCTTTTCTGGTAGCCAGCTGCATCTCATATGAGAGCAGCTTCCCAAATAATGTTTGGGGAGGAGTATCAGCAAGCTTGGACACTTATCTTATGACACACATCTTAGTATCCTAGTATCTAGTAAGAGATCTGCAGAACTTGTCATTTATTTTATAATGACTGAAGTCCCTCCCATAAGTCCTCAGTTCATTTTTTATCCTGAAAAATCTTTCAAAGTAAGTAACTATGTTCTCTTTCAGGGATTGCCTGAAAGTCTCATACTCCTGGTTGAGCATGGATTTTCTATAATCTCTTACCTCTTTAGTACTCTCCATGTAGACCACAAGGGTTTCCCACATCTCTTTGGAGGTCTGCCAGTGGACCAAGTTCTGAAAGGTTGAGTCATCTATGGCACTAACAATAATGTTTTGTGCTCTCCTATCTAATGTAGCTAAGTTGACTTCATCCTTTGTCATCTCTAAATAGGTCTTAGGTGTTTGGACATTGGCATCCAGAAAAAAGACTTTCATAGGGATGAAGGGTCCCTCCTTGACTTTCACAAATATTCTAGGGTCATAGGCTTCAATAAATAGCCTAACCTTCTCCTTCTAGATTCCAAAATTCTCCTTTCTGCAGATGGGGAGTTTAATGGAACCTAGCTCCTTATGTCTCTCTCCAGAACCCATAAGTATAGAACTGTAGCTACCCTTGGAGATCACACAGATTGTTAAATCCTTTTTGAGCAACCTCCCTCTGATACCACTTGAAAAGTTTTGTTTTCAAGGTAGCTAGCAACCTAGAGGTGGGGGGGGGGGGGTGAATAAGTTTCATGGTTTCTTGTGACTTTCTTTTATTATCTTCTTTAAGTGCTTAGTGTGTTAGTAGTTATCTGCTTTCAAGGACCTGCAAAAGAAACAACACAACAAAAAGCACACAAAGAATATATAGTGGTTCACCAGATTATGGGTACGTCCATTCTCCTCCCACCTTTCTAACTTCAAGTTAGACAAGGCACTTATCCAAAACTCAGCTCCAAGACTTACACCTACGATCCCTCAGGATCTCTCAGTCTCCTCCAAGACATAAAAATCAGGCCAAAGCCCTATCCTAGAGAAAACTTTCTCCTACAACCTAGTGATCAACTGATCACCTACCTCAGGCCCAAAGGCCCTACAACTCAAGCTGGGAGGATTGCCCTACCTCAGATCAACAAAGGATCCTACCTCAGAGGGAAGGACTCTCCTATAGCTCAGGCACAAAGGCCCTACCTCAGATCCAAAGGATCCTACAGCTCAGGCACAAATGCCCTACAACTCTTAGAGAATGACTCTCCTACCTTAGGCTCAAGAGACCTACCTCAGATCCAAACTGGATCCTACACTCAGAGAGTATAACTCTCTTACTGCTTAGGCAAAACAGCCCTACCTCAGGCTCAAGAGCCATATAGCTCAGATCCAAACAGATCCTACAAAATATAAGGTTTTAATTCATTTGATACAGATAAATTAATCTATGTCTGCTATTTGAGTTGAGTTATCTCAGCTCTAACTATGTTCACAACAGTTGAAAAGTGTTCTTCAATAAGTGACTGCTTCTGCTAGAAGTATCTCAGAAAACTGTTTCTGAACTTGCTGTTGAAGACTGAAGATCTACTAAGTCTTGAGTTTTTCGAACAGCTAACCTGAACCTGCAGAAGACTGAATGCACTCCTCTCTTTTCTTTTTCTGAAGTGTTTCTGAACCCGCTGTAGCAGAAGAAAATGGTATAACTAACTGGACTGAACTTTTAGTTCAGCTGATCGACTTCAAGCTTTTTTCCAGTAACAATGGTGTGGAAGATGAAGTCTAGTCACTCTTTTTCTTTTTGAAACAAAACCCCAAAAGTTTTTTTTCCAACATTCAGTAGCTACCCCTTTATATCTTCCGCTGATTAATGACTCCAAGAAGTAGTTGGGACCACCCACAGCAAACAGCTGCACCTTGCTTTAATGAAAGAAGATGTACAGTAGCTCTCCGACAATATTTGTCGTGTTCTATAGCTTCCCCGCACTTTATTTGAACTCTATTGACTTTGTTAATTTTGGTTGATGTCATCAGATTATGGACTTATCTAATTCTGTAAAATTCACTTCAGGTGTTGAGTGCATTGAGTGGGCAAGCTCCACTCAAAGCCAAAACCGTTAGACAACAGTCAAAATCATTCTACACCATAGGCGTTGAGAGCGTTGAGTGCATTGGCTTCACTCAACACTTTTACACTTAGTCATTTCTTCAGCTGTCTGAAGGCATTGAGTGAGCTGGCCTCACTCAACGCTTTCTGCTTTTGCCTACCTTCTTTATTGGGCATTGAGTGAACTGGCTTCACTCAATGCTTATAGACTTAGCCAATTTCTGTCTTCTTCTTAGGCTTTGACTGCAGCAGCAAGACTCAACGCTTTTTTTCTTTAGCATCGAGTGAGCTCTGTTCACTCGATGCTTCTGGACTTTGTCGAATATTCAGCCTGCCAATACTTAGGCATTGACAGATTCAGCTATACTCGACGATGGCGTTGAGTGAACTGTCATCACTCAATGCCTGTGGACTTGGCCACAGATTTGCTTTGCACACTGCATGGCTTTGACTGTCCACAACTAACTCAGCGCTTTATGGCATCTGTAGTTGAGTGAAATGGCTTCACTCAATGCCTGTCGACTTAGGCAATTTCTAGCCTATCCAGCATCTTCCCATACATCTGGCATTGAGTGAACTGACTTCACTCAATGTCTGTGGACTTAGAGACAGATTTCTATCTCTCCACGTCTTTACTTTGCGACCACCAATCACATCACTTGGAATACCTGTCCTATCCATGTTACAAGGACTAACCTGCATGCATGAACTTAGCATACATCAAATACAACTTTATGTATATCATTGACATGATTGACTTCTTCAAATCTGGGACATTGTGGTCAATGAACAAAATAGCTTCTACTTGAACTGAGAATGAAACTCAGTCCCGTCTTTGACACCAAAGAGATAGTTCTCTGAGCCTTCTTTTTCTTGAACTAAGATAGCTTTGTCCTATCTTCTTCTTCACTTCACCCGAAATAGATCTTCAGAAATTACCAGCTGACAATGTGAAGTACCATCAACTTGGCTTACTACTATGATTTTTCTTCTTTCTCAGAAAGTGAACTTTTTGATCTTGTTGTTGAAGACAAAATGTATCATGTTGCTTCAACCAACTAACTATCTGTGAACCACAAACTATCTCGAGAGCATGTACTTCTTCCTTCTGTCCTGAGTAAACTCAGTTCAGATTTCCTCTTCACAGCTTCCAGAAAAAGTTCTCCAGAGATGATCAACTTGAACTATGAAGGAGTACAGCTAGGGTTATGCCTTAAATGCTTCTTCTTCTTTAGAGAAATCTCTGATCTTGCTGTAGCCGATGGAAATCGCTACAACTAACTTTTTGAACTCTCAGATCAGAAGTTATAACTTCTTCTCCAGGCTCTACAATAATGACGAGGAGGAGGATGAAGTCCAGCTATCTTTACAAAAGCTAATTTCTTCGATCTGATCTCCGCCTTTTCTATTCCATCAATCAACTATTATTTTGACTTGTGGGCCCCACAATTATTGAGTGTTGCAACTTTGCTTTATCTACAAAAGTCGTACAGTAGGCCTGCGGCGCCGTTTGTTGCGTACTATAGCCATCCCGCAACATTTTGAATTTTTCTGACGTCACCATATGTGGACTTAGTCAAATTCAACCTCTTTAGTATTGGCGTTGAGTGAACAAGCTTCACTCAATGCCAAAACACTTTGACAGATTTCTGTCTTACTCAAGCGTTTAGAGCATTGAGTGAAGCTTGTTCACTCAATTCTTTTGGCCTTAGATAATCTTTATGCATCTGAGGCATTGAGAGCGTTGAGTGAACAAGTTTCACACAACGCTTTTGGCCTTAGCCAATCTTTCTACATCACAGGCATTGAGAGCGTTGAGTGAGCCTTCATCACTCAATGCTTTTTTCCCTGGCTAATCTTTCTGTACCGGTAGGCGTTGAGTGGGCCTTCATCACTCAGTGCCAAAGTACTTAGATAGTTTTCTATGACTAGGCGTTGAGTGAGCCTTCATCACTCAATGCCAAAACCCTTAGTCGCATTCCTGAATGAAAGCGTTGAGTGTAACTTCTTCACTCAACACTTTCTGCTTTAGCCTATTATTTTGATGAGGCGTTGAGTGAATAGCCTTCACTCAATGCTTCTGTACTTAGACAGATTTCTGCCAGCTTAGGCGTTGAGTGTGTTGAGTGAGTCATCATCACTCAACACCATCTAAACTTTTGTATTCTTAACTGCTTAGGTGTTGAGTGAGCCTTCATCACTCGATGCTTCTGGACTTAGCCAGATTTCTTTAATGTCAAAGATAAAGCTTTGAATATCTGATCTTTACTCAACGCTTTTTGTAGTATGACGTTGAGTGAACTGCCTTCACTCAATTCCTATAGACTTAGCCACTTATCTTCCTTGCAAATTGTCAGTCTTTGACTGACTTGTCTTCTCTCAGCACTTTTTGGCATCTGGCGTTGAGTGAGCTTACTTAACTCAATGCATGTGGAATTAACCACATTTCTTTGCATCTGGCGTTGAGTGAGCTAGCTTCACTCAACTCCCATGGACTTAACCACATTTCTTTGTATCTGGCATTGAGTGAGCTTGCTTCACTCAACGCCTGTGGACTTAGCCATATTTCTTTGCATCTGGCGTTGAGTGAGCTGACCTAACTCAATGCCTGTGGACTTAGATATATTTTATCTCTCCACCTTCCTTCCTTGTGACCACCTATCACCATCACTTAGGCAACCTTTCTTACCTTGTTCCAAGGAACATCCTACACATGATGAGCTTAACCAACATCATATACAACTATGCTCTTAGTGTTGACGGTGATGCCTCTTCAAATCAAATCTAGGGAACATTGAGTGCAATATTCCCAACAATCTCCCCCTACTTAAAGAATGCAGAATGCCCAGTAATACTAAGAAGCTTTTACACATAAGGTATATAAATTGAGAAGCTGTTGTAAGCTTTCTCATATCACTTGAAAATTTCAAAGCAGCTTACAACTCTCCTCACAACTTAACATTTAAGTTGAGGACTTTCCTCAAGCCACTTGAGGGTAGAAACATACCATGCAATGGCTCAACATTTCTCCCTTCATATTACTTGAATGTTTCCAAGTAATATGCACTTCTCAGTATTCTACATCTCCTCCTGAGCATGTAATGTCCACCATCTTCCCCTTACTTAGGGTATTGCCTACATCTCCCTGTAGGATCTTAACAAATCATCTACACCTCCCTCTTTAGGATTTAAGGTATTACCTACCTCGCCCCCTTTCTGGCTTATTCAAAAAAAGTTTCCTAATGAGAGAGGTTATAACATCAGGGGAGAGATTAACTATTAATGTTATACCACTTGATAAAATCCAGTGTTGATACCACTTGAGAAATTATCCTACTGAACAAACTATTTGACTAGGAGTCATACATTTAGTGTTGATATATTGATACAACAGATCACTGCAGCCATTTGAGCTAGCTGTTAACATTGTTCCACTTGAGCCAATGCCACTCCAATACGACTTAAGGCTTCCTGCAACTGTAGTAAGGGTGGTGTTGGCTATTCCTATTATCCTGCAGCAGCATGTCTTTACAGCAGCAACAGTGACTGCATGGCAGCATCCATCCACTAGGGTTGATCTTCCCCTCAGACTGTATATAGTCCTGAGAACCTACTGATCAGTTTTGATGATCTTTGATCCACTGTAGCTTCTGGCTGCTATATAACAGGAAGCTCAACTAGTTCCTGTAATTTCTGAATTTGCTCCCCCTCAACAGGTGCATCTTGACTTGCTCCCCCTCAATTGGAGCATCTACTGTCATTCCCTTTACTAGACACTTGATTCCATCTTAGTCTTGATACCACTTGATATCACTTGAGAGTCTTGATATCAAATGTCAGACTAATCTACCTGCAAGAGAGGTGAGTTCTGCAATAGAAAAAAACATGGAGCCACTGAATCTATACCAAGTTGAACATACCCAACTCAACATTGAGGGTGTTGAACTTGACTTCATCTAGTGGCTTAGTAAAGATGCCAGCCACTTGCTTGTCTGTAAGGACAAACTCAAGACATTAGTTTTCCTTTTCCACATGCTCCCTAATAGAATGATACCTAATCCTTATGCATAGTCCTGCTATGAGAGAGGATTCCTAGCAATAGGGATTTAACTAGTTGACTTACAATACATGCAAATGTTTCTTATCTCAATGCTGTGTACCTGGAGATGATTCTGGATTCACATCAATTGTGCACAACAGCTCCCTGCAGAGATATAATCTGACTTATTAGTGTATATAGCCACACTGGTATGCTTTTTACTGCTCAAATGACATCAGCCTTCTCTCTTGTAATTGAAAATTTACATCCTTGCTTTTCCAATCTTCCTTGCACCCTATGGTGGAGGTGATTCTTCTCACCTATCTCCTTTCTTTTGACTGGGCAGTCAACACTGACATGCCCAACCTTACTACAACAATAACATATTATGTTAGAAGAAATATGTTTTCTAGGTTTAGGATCATACCTATCTCCTTTGGAGAGCATCTTCCCTTGATACACACACACAAGCCTGATTAGGAAATTAGGCAGTGTGCACTGTAAACCACTGGTGGCATATGTCTCTTTTGTATACCACCTGGACTTGAACTGCATACTCCCTCTTGATCATATTCATTGCCTTTGATCACTGCCATCTCCCATTGACTAGGATAGGGAGGCTTTGGCCTGATCTGTCTCTTCATCCAGATAGATCACTTGTAACGCCCCCATATGTCATATAACATATGACAGAAGGTCCGGCCGGGGCCTGACGCCATATACTACGGACACGTAAGGAGGTTACTAATTGAATTCCAAACCCATGTTAATTACGAAAGTATCCTAACTCAGAGCATTCTAGAAGAAGTATTAAATTTATGAACCCAAACATAACAGGAATGTCCACTATACCACTGGAATGATATATATACATAACAACATATGACACATGTTTTGGCCGTAGCCTTATTATAACTTTTTTAATTAACATTAAGTGGCCTCAAACTTTGGCACGCAGGCCGACCACACATGAAAATAATAATTGTTTGCTTTTGGGCCTTCAAGGGCCGGCTAATCACAGCACATGGGCTTCAGCCCGCTATTTTCCACTTGGCTCTCCAGCACCTGCATAAAAAAGGCCCACCAAAATGTGGCAAACAAATCAACGGTCAGCATTTTGCTGACCCATTTATAACGATCCCACCCCTTACTCAGGGCAGCATTTCTCTATCCCTGCAAACAAGGCATCATACATAGATCATGTCATTTATAATGTGCACTTTAAACGCCATTCACCACAGACGTAGGACCAACGACCACACTCTTCGTGCACTCAGCGCACCTTTCCGATATACACGACTCACCGTGTATCACCACCGTTCACAGGTCCAAGACTTAACAGTTAACTTTGTCATTCTGAGGTCCTTAACTTGACGACCATGTAGTTCAGAGGTAATTAACCAAATGACTGACTTACTCATTCAGAGGTACTGAACTTGATGAGTGACTGCCCATTCAGAGGTACTTAACTAAATGACCATGTCATTCAGAGGTCCTTAACATGATGGCACAATAAAGTCAAACACATCTCAACTTACAGATTTTCTCAAACATTGACCCCCAGGTCTCATAGAGATAGGCCAAACATTGACCCCCAGGTCTCAAAAGACAAGTCAAACAACAATTCTCAAAAATTTTCATTCATTTGGTGTTGGGTATTGCATCCACAATAACCCAGATTTGCTTGAAGTCACCCTTGAACAAAGATAAATTAAGTTGTATTTGATCTTCTATTTTAGTTATGTGTTTGTAGAACTCTATTGTTAAGTGTAGACCAATGTCAGTCTACAATGGGTCATAAAAACAGGACCATACAATGTAATCCCTCATTGTGTGATCAAAGGTGTTGACTCATGTGTAGCCTCTCTATTGGGATACACTTCATATTCAAGCACTTGGATCAATGGATGTAGTGTTGGTGATGATTTGATTCAAGAAGGAAAACTTTCTGGAAGTCAGAAATTCTCTAAGGCATTACTCGAGTAAACTGTTAGTTCTCGAGTAGTAGAAGTTAAAGTTCTCGAGTAATTAGTCTTATTACTCGAGTACAAAGTTAAGTTTTCAAGTAACTAGGTTTTGCACTCGAGTATACTTTATCTCTACCTCTCGAGTATTCAGATTTTTATCTCAGAAAATTTCTAAGTATAGTTCTCGAGAAGTTTCTTTTCTCTCGAGAAATCCTATACCTTGTTCTCGAGAAGTTCCTTTTCTCTCGAGAAATCATTTCTTGTTCTCGAGTAACTTTCTTACAGAATCAGAAATTTTTTTCTAATTCTTTATTCTCGAGAAGTATCATTCTACTTCTCCAGTAGATTTCTAGTTCTCGAGTAATTCCTTTATACTCGAGAAATAACTCTTCTGTCTCGAATACTTTCTGTTAGACTTCTTCTCGAGTAATTCAATTGACTTCTCGAGAACCCATCTTGTACTCGAGTAATACATTCTTCTTCTCGAGTAATTTCAGAAATTCTTTTCTCGAGTAATAAACTTTACTTCTCGAGAAATACTTCTTCACTCGAGAAATGGAGTTAAGATTTGCAGAAATTTTGTTAAGTCCAAAATTGACGGGATTTTCAAATCACATGATGTGATAGGTCCACGTGTACGTCATTAAGATTTATTATGACCGTTATGGATATCTTATATAAGGTATTGTCAACCGACGAACCCTAACAAGAAGGATTTTCATGTCGTCATAATTTTTCTATGCACTCTGAATCTTTCTTTCTCTCTCTCCAAAAACGAATGCCGCTGAAGCCGCCGATCTTCATCGTGTTAGAGCTAGGGTTTTCGATTCAAAGGATTCAGACCAAGATTGATTTCCAGATCGTGATTGTTGTTCGTTCTCCATCATCATTCCGATCGGGTGAAATCAAAAGAAGTCTTCAGATCTCTTTCTTGTCGAGATTTCTTCTTCAACAAATCTGACAGAGCCGCAATTTATAAAGAAGAAGATCCAGCCAGATTGTTTCAAGATTTGAAGATCATTTATTTGTATTTTCAATTTATCTCTATTCAATTCTTGTAGGAGAACTCTCTCCGAGTTGTAGGAAGTTTTATCTTTCGAGTGTAGATCTGTTTGGATCGAGATTATAAGAACTTGGTTCCAAGGCGCAGGATTGGTTTTCTATCCGAGATAGTGGAGTAGCCGAGTCTAGTGGTTTGCAAGATCGGTGAGGGAAAGTGGATGTACCCAATGTTGTGGAACCACTATAAATCTCGTGTCGTCTATGATTGCTTGGTTGATATTTGTGCATAGATCGCTAAATTTTTTATTCCACAAAAAGTCGCACAACTCACATATTCACCCCCTCTAGGTGATTTAGGTAGGCAACTGAACTCATTTAATTTGTATCAGAGAGCCTGTCTCCCCTGTTCCTGATGTAATAACTCCCTCTTATTCTCCAGTCTGATCACCCCTGCCAGACACTTCAACTGAGTTCCATACAGATTCACAAGTTCAGGAAACCTATAATTCTACAACAGAAGATATTGACAAGATGATAGAAGAGCCTACTTCAAATGAGCCCATACCACCACTCCATTCTGAAATTGCTAAAGAGCCACCAAAGGTACCATCTCCAATATAATCTCCTATACCATCTCCCTCATCAACACTGACTGAGCAACCCAAGCAACCCACTCCCATGCATACTCTATCTCCAGCCCCTGTACAATCACCCAAGTCACCTCCTGTTGATTCTCAAGCTGCTGAAAAAGACAAACAAGACACAATCCTACTTTCTGATGAAGACAAAAGTTCTCCAGAACAAGTTGATGCACCCTTGAGGAACTTAGACTTCTCTCTTCCTGTCTTCACTGGTGAGGAAGAAGTTGTTCTTGCTCATACTACAAGAGCTCAAAGCTCAGTAGTTATTGAAAATGTTGTTCCATGGACAGCTCGTCCTCCTCCAGCTCATGTTTCTCCTACTACTGCTACTGTTTCTACTTCTCTTAATTCTTCTGATATTATAAGTAAGATTGAACAGATGTTGTCTGATCAAAGGAAGCACTTTGATGATTCTTTTAAAACTGTGCAAAATTAAGTTACTGCTTTTGAGAAAGAGATGAACAGAGGATTTGCTGAGATACAACATAACACAGATCAATTGAAACATCTTTTTCAAATTGGTGGCAAAGCTCTAGTCCACACTATTTCCAGTATTGGTGAAGTGATGAACCAATTTGTAACTCTGGCCAACAACCAAATTCAACTTGAGAAGAAAGCTGAAGAACATGTTATGAAAGTTTGTGAATAAGTTGGAACTTTCAAAGATGACACCATAGATACCCTCTGCATAGAATTCTGAAAGGGGGAGACTCTAGTGAAAGAACATGTAGAACAATTTGTAGATAAGTTTGCGGTAACTGCTAATACTCTCTGGACTGAGAAGTTAAATGATATCAACAAAAATGTGCTAGCTTAGATCTAGTCAGTAAAGTTTCATACCTATGATACTATAGTTTGGATGCATAACCAGATCTTTCAAGAGTTTCAAGCAGATCCAAACATCATTCCGCATCATCTCAATCCTCTTGCTAAAGGTCAGACAGCTGCTCCTACTCAGATGCAAGCTCCAATGCCTACATTCTCTCCTAGGCCTGATGATGCAACTCTTCCTCCAGATTCATATACTCAAGTATGGGAAGATGTTATTCCCCAAGACTTACCTAAATTAAAATCCCAAAGAAAAGGAATATGGAGATGGTACTTCTGCTAGTAAGTCAGTTCCAGTTCCAGAATCAGAAAAGAGAAAAGCTCAAGAATTTGCAGAAGTCTGGAGCCCTACTTCCAAGTCTTTGATTCTAGATACTCTGAAACATGTAATGGACTACAATGAAAGCAGAGATCTCCAATACAGTTTTTCTGAATGGGAAATGTATGAAAAATCTCTCATGAAGAGAAGGATTTATGATAGAGAATATGGCAGGAACAACCCAAAGGCACCTCCAAGACCTCCAAGACCTCCAAAGTACTATCCTAAGCCATTCAGCTACCAAAGAAGGCAACATGAAAAGTTTGACAAGCAACATCATCAACAACATCAGAGCTAGAAATGAATTTTTTTTATTTTTGAGATTGTGGATTGAATGCTTGTAGAAATGAAATCTAAAACAATTCTAATTATATAATCTCTGATTTTGATGATTAAGTGTTCTTTTTTATTTCTTGCATTTTATCCTATTCTTATCTTTTCATATCCAATTCTTTCTCTTGTGATATAATTCATCTTAGTGTAGAGGGTTCTGACTTCTACAAATAGGGAGAGATTGTTGGGTATTGCATCCACAATAACATAGATTTGCCTGAAGTCACCCTTGAACTAAGATGAATTAAGTTGTATTTGATCTTCTATTTTAGTTATGTGTTTGCATGACTCTATTGCTAAGTGTAGACCAATGTCAGTCTATAGTGGGTCATAAACACAGGACCATAAAATATAATCCCTCATTGTGTGATCCAAGGTGTTGACTCATGTGTAGCCTCTCTATTGGGATACACTCCATATTCAAGCACTTGGATCAATGGATGAAGTGTTGGGGATGATTGGATTCAAGAAGGAAAACTATCTGAAAGTTAGAAATTCTCTAAGTCCATTACTCGAGTACAAAGTTTAGTTCTCGAGTTATATTACTTTAGTTCTCGAGTAACTAGGTTAAGCACTCGAGTTGACTTTATCTCTACCTCTCGAGTATTCAGATTTTAATCTTACAAAAATTTCTAAGTATAGTTCTCGAGAAGTTCCTTTTCTCACGAGAAATCCTATACCTTGTTCTCGAGAAGTTCCTTTTCTCTCGAGAAATCATTTCTTATTCTCGAGTAACTTTCTTCCAGAATCAGAAATATTTTTCTAAGTCTTTGTTCTCGAGAAGTATCATTCTACTTCTCGAGTAGATTTCTAGTTCTCGAGTAATTCCTTTGTACTCGAGAAATAACTCTTCTGTTTCGAATACTTTCTGTTAGACTTCTTCTCGAGTAATTCAATTGACTTCTCGAGAACTCATCTTGTACTCGACTAATACATTCTTCTTCTCGAGTAATTTCAGAAATTATTTTCTCGAGTAATCTTCATTCCTCTTCTCGAGTAATAAACTTTACTTCTCGAGAAATACTTCTTCACTCGAGAAATGGAGTTCAGATTTGCAGAAATTTTGTTAAGTCCAAAATTGACGGGATTTTCAAATCAAATGATGTGATTGGTCCACGTGTATGTCATTAAGATTAATATGACCGTTAGGGAGATCTTATATAAGGTCTTGTCAATCAACTAACCCTAACAAGAAGGATTTTCATGCCGTCATAATTTTTCTAAGCTCTCTGAATCTTTCTCTCTCTCTCTCTCAAAAAACGAAAGCCGCCGACGTCGCCGATCTTCATCGTGCAAGAGCTAGGGTTTTCGATTCAAAGGATTCAGACCAAGATTGATTTTCAGATCGTGATTGTTGTTCATTCTCCATCATCGTTTCGATCGGGTGAAATCAAAAGAAGTCTTCAGATCTCTTTCTTGCCGAGATTTCTTCTTCAACAAATCTTACAGAGCCGCAATTTATAAAGAAGAAGATTCAGCCATATTGTTTCAAGATTTGAAGATCATTTGTTTGTATTTTCAATTTATCTCTATTCAATTCTTGTAGGAGAATTCTCTCCGAGTTGTAGGAAGTTTTATCTTCAGAGTGTAGATCCCTTTGGATCGAGATTGTAGGAACTTGGTTCCGAGGCGTAGGGTTGGTTTTCAATCCGAGATAGTGGAGTAGCCGAGTCTAGTGGTTTGCTAGATCGGTGAGGCAAAGTGGATGTACCCAAGGTTGGGGAACCACTATAAATCTCTTGTCGTCAGTGATTGCTTGGTTGATATTTGTGCATAGATCGCTAAATTTTTTATTCCGCAAAAAGTCGCACAACTCACCTATTCATCCCCTCTAGGTTATTTAGGTTGACAACTGAACTCATTCATTTGGGTAATTTACTGGAATTGCTTCCAATACTAAAATGCAATAACCTGCACACCCACTTTCATATTTTCCACATATACATCTACACATATTTACGAAGTCTTCTCCGGCACGCAAAGCATAAAACATCACAAATCCAGACCAACCTGTCAGGATGGGCTTCACACAGTATGCTTATTCCGTACTCTACATTTTTGGATCTAAATACAGAAATATATGGGGATTTACCCTTTCAAATCCACCCTTTTTCACCTTTTGGTGAGGGGATTCATGAAAGTATGCATATTAAGGACTTCACTTGTCCGGGATAAACTCGTTACCCTTGTAGTTCTCTTTGGAGCCATGGTGTTTGAGTTTTATCCGGCTGGAAATGCACAGGAAGATTTCCTCTTTATGAATCTAGCTCCAACTCTTACTTTCTCTTCACCAAATATATTCCAGCAAGCTATCAAAAGCTTCAGCTTCGTTTCTCTCCTCAAGAACACACACAGGGGCAGACAAGATGAAATGAAGAGAGGGAGTAAAAAGGAAATAATACTTTCCTTCTCCAACACTTCTCTGGTTAGGTGGTCATGGGTTATACCCCAGCCACACGATCCTCATCAACACAAATGAACGGCCCAGAAACCGCCGCTCACTGGCCGCTTACCAACTATCAGACACGATATACCTCGGCGACATCGCTGAATTTTGTCGAGCTTAGCTGGATCATCGAGCTCAGCTAAATCATCAAGCTTACCGAATTTCATCGAGCTCAGCTGAAAATCATCGAACGCCTTTTCGTCGATCTCACTGCATTTCGTCAAACTTGTCTGATTTCGTCAAGCTGACTTTTCGTCGAGCTCATGGAAAATCGTCGAGCTCACGGGAAAGCATCGAACTAAACTTTTGTCGAGCTCAACAAAATCTTTTGAACTCACTGTTCATCGACCTCCGTTTGATGATCGTCAACCGCAGGTAAAATTCAACGAACTCAATCCACACTAAAATTCAGGCTGTCAAAAATAGGGTGTTACAACCCTCCCCTCCATACAAGAATTTCGTCTCGAAATTAGCACACAGCTATAAGGAAAACAACAACCATAATATTACAACAACTTTTTATTCCTTCAGGAAAACAACAAGAAACTTGTTGTGACAAACAACTCATTCAGGAAAATAGTAAGAAAATTACTGTCATAATTTTAGACAAACAATTCATGATAGTCCTCAAGCATGGTTTGCTCTCGTTCCCATGAAAATTCTTCTTGGCCACAGTTGTCCCACCATACTTTGAACATCCCGATTGTCTTGTTTCTCAATTGCTTGATCATCGTATCCTCGATCCGAATGGGCCTAACTTTCATTGTTAGTCCGCTATCGATCGGTACTTGATCATTCGCAATCACTTGTGTTGGCTCTTTCACAGCTTTTCGCAGCACCGATATATGAAATACATTGTGCAAACCAATCAATTCTGCAGATAGATTGAGCCGATAGGAAGCTTCTCCAATTCTTTTAACCACTTCAAATGGACCCAAATACCTCGGACTTAACTTTTTCAAGCGCCGGATCCTGGACACTCCCTTGAATGGTTTTATTTTTAAGTACACCCAATCACCTACCACAAACTCCACGTTCCGGTGTTTGGAATTATAGTACTTTGTTTGTCTATCTTAGGCTATTAGTAGCCTATCACGAATAATGCGTATTGTTGAATTTGCATCTTCAACTTCCTTATGCTTATACAATTTAGATTCGCCTGTTTCCGCCCATGCTAATGGAGTACGACACCTCCTACCGTATAAAGCTTCAAAGGGCGCCATCTTTATACTCGCCTGATAGCTATTGTTGTAGGCAAACTCAATCATATAGAGATGGTCTTCCCACCTCTTTAAGAAATCCAGGGCGCACACTAAGAGCATGTACTCCATAGTTCACTTTGTTCTTTCGGTCTGACCATCCATTTGTGGATGAAAGGTTGTACTGAACTTTAACTTATTCCCCAACAATTGATGGATTAGCCTCCAATCATTTGACGTAAATCACCCATCTCGGTCACTTATAATGCTACGGGGCACACTGTGCAATCGTACTATATTATCAACATATAGTTTTGCTAGCTTTTCTACTGAATCAACTTTCATATTCAGAATAAAGTGTGACACCTTTGTTAGCCGATTTACAACCACCCAAATGGAGTCGTTTCCTTTTTGCGATCTCGGCAAACCATGAACAAAATCCATGGAAATGTCATCAAACTTCCACTCCGGTATAGGCAAAGATTTCAAGAATCCTCCTGGCTTCTAGCACTCGGCTTTTACTAAGGCGCAAGTTTGACATTTTTCTACATAATGTGCAATATTTTTATTCATGCCTGGACACCATAACAACTTCTTCATATCCTTGAACATTTTAGTGCTCCCCAGGTGGATTGAGTACTTTGTAAAATGTGCCTCAAACATTAACTCCTCCCGTAAAGTTCAAACTTTGGGTACGCACAATCGACCCTCTTATCGCAAAAGACTGTCGTCTATAAAGAACTTGGAATTTTACCCATCCTTTATCTCTTCCATGTAACGCTTCATGCTTTCGTCTAACTCTAAAGCTTGACGAATTCTATCCATAAGGTCGTATTACACCTCCGTCTAGTTCAAGCATACCTCGTCACTCATTCCCTTGTAAACACATGATATATACAAACTTTAAAACTCACGAATCAGATGCTCATCATGCATTTGTAACCAGTTTGCTCATGTTGGAGTTTTGCGACTCAACGCATCAGCAACAACATTTCCCTTTCCGGGAGTATAATGAATCTCGAAAGTGTAGTCCCCAAGGAACTCCATCCACCTCCATTGTCACATATTAAGATCTTTTTGATCTATGAAATACTTTAGGCTCTGATGGTCCATAAAGATGTCAATCTTCCTTCCATATAAGTAGTGTTGCCATAATTTTAGAGCAAATATCACGGCTGCCAATTCAAGATCGTGCACCGGATAATTCCTCTCATGCACTTTAAGTTTGCGAGAGCCATAAACAATCACATGCCCGAATTGCAAAAGAACGCAGCCTAAGCCGCTCCCAGATGCATCACTATAAATCTCAAAGCCTTCTACCACATGGCGTACATAATACTGGTGTTGTGGTTAGTCGACTCTATAACTCAACAAAAGCCTTCTCACACTCCGATGTCCATACAAACGTTTGATTCTTTCTTGTTAGTGTCATGAGAGGCAAAGCAATCTTTGAAAATCCCTCTACAAGCGCCTATAGTAACTGACAAGTCCTAGAAAACTCCTGACATCTGCTACTGAAGAAAGTATAGGCCATTCTCATATCGCAGCAACCTTTATCGGGTCTACAACAATCCCCTCTCCACTTACTACATGACCAAGAAAAGTCACTGAAGATAACCAAAACCCGCACTTTGAGAATTTGGCATAAAGGCGATTCCTTCTTAGCGTGTGCAAAACCATTCTCAAATGTTTTGCATGCTCTCCCTCAGATTGAGAGTATACCAATATGTCGTCGATGAAGATGATCACAAATAGGTCTAAATACTCCCTAAAGGTTCTGTGCATGAGATCCATAAATACTGATGGCACATTCATGAGTCCAAAAGGCATGACTGTAAACTCATAATGCCCATAGCATGTTCCAAACGCAGCCTTGGGGATACCACTCTCCCTAATCCTCAACTACCAATAGCCCGACTTTAAATCCAACTTTGAATCAACAGTTGATCCAACCAATTGATCAAATAAATCATCGATTCGAGGAATCAGATACTAGTTCTTTTCTGAAAGCTTATTTAGCTCACAATAATCTATGCATAGACGCAAGCTCCCGTCCTTCTTTTTCACAAATAGCACCGGTGCACTCCACGGTGACATACTCAGACGAATAATGCCTTGCTCTAGCAACTCTTGTAACTGAACTTTCAATTCTGCCATCTCCTTTAAGGCTACACGGTATGGTGAGCGGGCCACAGGTTTCGCCCCTGACACCAACTCAATAGAGAAGTCGATCTCATGCTGGGGTTGAAGCCTAGGTAGATCCTTCAAAAAGACATGTACAAACTCCGATATTACAGGAATGTCTCCAATACTGGGCTTTGGCTCAACAACCTCTAATAGCGTGAAAAACATTTCCGTGTCCTTCTGAACCTCTTTTACTACTTTAATGGCAGACATCAACATCTTTCCCACTCCTCGCATACCCGTGAATTTCATCTCACGTTCAGTATTTTGCCCCAGTAAGACTTCCTTAGAATTGCAATCTATGTTGGCACGCTGCTCTGAGAGCAAGTCCATACCAAATATAACATCGAACTCTGAAATCGGTAGCCCATACGCCTCCAAACAAAAGTCTTGACTTCCTATCCGCACCTCCACCAAACAAGACCTATCCTCATGCATCAAGCATCCGTTAGGTAGCAACACCTTCATAGTATCTGTCGCTACCCGAGTAGGCACTCTGATTCACAATACGAAGGCCTTAGATAGGAATGAATGTGAAGCACATGTATCAAACAGTGCTCTCGCCGGACATTCCCGAATAAGTACAAATCCTATCATAAACAACTCATAAACAAGCAACATACAAAGTATTAAGTATGAAAAATAGTAAAAATTGAATCTTAACTCATACCTGTAACCACGCCGCTTTGTTTTATGGCCTCCTGCTTGCAAAGATTAAAGACTCAGGGCTGCACGTGGGATGCAGAGGATTCCAACACTGCCTTTCCCTTTTCTGCATAAGTCGCACCCGTCTTCTTTTCTGCTTTTGGAGGACCACTCCAACAATCCTTAGCTATATGACCCACCTTACCACATGTATAAAATGTGCGAGGTCCTCTCTCCGTAGTTGCTCCTGAATTCAATGTAGAAGGAGCCGATGCAGAAGTTTTTGGCTTCTTGTTCCACCGTTTGTACCCAAATTTTGATGAACTCGATGTCTTGAAATATGGCTTCTTTCCCGCCAAGTCATTCTTACACAGCTCGCGCTTCATATCAAGTTCAAGGGAACGGGCCATATTAACTAAGATAAGAAAACCCTGAGTCATTGGTCCTGAGAGAAGCAATCGCAATTCATCCCTCAACCCTTCATAGAACCTGTTTGTTTTACGTTCCTCATCTGCAAACGTAAAGCCTGCATATCTTCCCAATCTCGTAAACTCGTACAAGTAGTCATCCACCGACCTCTCGCCTTGAGTTAGCCTTTGAAATTGATTTTCCATCGCGATCCGCTGTGCCGTTGGAACATATCTTGTAAGAAAACTTCTTGAGAACTCCTCCATTGAGATATCACTCAATGGTCGACCAGCGAACTGGTGCAGCTCCAAATCATCCCACCAAGTCTTGCCTCACCATCCAACAAAAAGGTAGTCATAATGATTTTTTGCCACTCTTCTATTTCAGTTGCCGTCAGGTCCCTCTTTATTCTTGAGAGCCAATCTTCGACTTGTGTAGGGGTTCCCGTACCCATAAACACAGAGGGATTGAAACTCATCACGTGTTTCATTTGCTTCTCCGCTGCTCGCCTTACAACCACTAGCTCAACAGCCACTTGTCTCACCACCACATGCTCTACCACATCAACCGATTCCTGTACCCTCGCAGGAATAGGAGGTTGTCCCTGAACTCCAGGTTGCGCATTCATCATTGTGAACACGGCCTCAGCAACTAATCGTATAGTTTCTGCCAAAGGAGGAGGTGTCAGCGCCTCATCAGGTGTATTACTCTCCACCGAGCGCTGGGGTTCTTACTGCCCCGCACCACTTCGAGTCACCTACAATTTAAAACACACAATTAGGCAACTACGAATATTGCCAAAAGCAATCACAGGAACATACCAGTTCCGCAAACATATGTATTTGCATTCCTAAGTGGACATTCATGGGTTCAATTATGTTATCACGGTAGCGCACATACACGTGATCACCACCCCTTAAAAGAATTCGACCACGAATTCAAATAAGAAAGACCGAGAACAGAATCTGATACCAATTTTGTAACGCCCCCATCCGTCGTATATCATATGACAGAAGGTCCGGACAAGGGCCCCCGATGCCATATACTACAGATAGGTAAGGAGGTTACTAGTTGAATTCCAAACCCATGTTCATTACGAACGTATCCTAACTCAGAGCATTCTAGCGGAAGAATTAAATTTATGAACCCAAACATAATAGGAATGTCCACTATACCATAGGAATGATATATATACATAACAACATGTGACACATGTTTTGGCCGTAGCCTTATTACAACTTTCTTAATTAACATTAAATGGCTTGAAACTTTGGCACGCAGACCAGCAACACATGAAAACAGTAATTGTTCACTTTTGGGCCTTCAAGGGCCAGCAAATCGCAGCACATGGGCTTCAGCTCGCTATTTTCCACTTGGCTCTCCAGCACCTGGACAAAAAGGCCACCAAAACGTGGCAAACAAAGCAACGGTCAGCATTTTGCTGACCCGTTTATAATGATCCCACCCCTTACTCAGGGTGACATTTCTCCATCCCTGCAAACAAAGCATCATACATCGATCGTGGCATTTATAATGTGCACTTTAAGCACCATTTACCACAGATGTAGGCCCAACGGCTATACGTACCGTGCACTCAGGGCACCTTTCCGGTATACACGACTCCCCGTGTATCACCACCATTCACAGGTCCAAGATTTAACGGTTAACTTTGTCGTTCAGAGGTCCTTAACTTGACGACCTAGTCGTTCAGAGGTAATTAACTTTACGACTGACTTACTCGTTTAGTGGTACTTAACTTGACGGGTGACTTCCCATTCAGAGGTACTTAACTTAATAACCATGTCATTCAGAGGTCCTTAACATGATGGCACAGTAAAGTCATACACATCTCAACTTACATATTTTCTCAAACATTGACCCCCAGGTCTCATAGAGACATGCCAAACATTGACCCCCAGGTCTCAAGAGACAAGTCAAATAAAAATTCTCAAAATTGTTCATTCATTTGGGCAATTTCCTGGAATTGCTTCCAGTACTAAAATGCAATAACCTGCACACTCACTTTCATATTTTCCACATGTACATCTACACATATCACGGAGTCTTCTCCGGCACGCAAAGCATAAAACATAGGCCTATTCTAGATCAACCTGTCCAGATGGGCTTCACACAGTAGGCCTATTCTGTACTCTACATTTTCGGATCTAAATGCTGAAATATATGGGGATTTACCCACTCGAATCCACCCTTTTTCACCTTATGGTGAGGGTATTCATGCAAGTATGCATATTAAGGACTTCCCTTGTCCGAGAGATACTCGTTACCCATGTAGTTCTCTTTGGAGCCATGGTGTTTGAGTTTTATCCGGCTAAAAATGCACAGGAAGATTTCCTCTTCTCGAATCTAGCTCCATCTCTTACTTTCTCTTCACCAAATATATTTCAGCAAGCTATCAAAAGCTTCAGCTCCGTTTCTCTCCTCAAGAACACGCACAGGAGCAGACAAGATGAAATGAAAAGAGAGAGAAAAATGAAATAATACATTCCTTCTTCCACACTTCTCTGGTTAGGTGGTCACAGGTAACACTCCAGCCACACAATCCTCATCAACATGAAGGAACGGCCCAGAAACCGCCGCTCACTGGCTGCTTACCAGCTATCAAACACGATATGCCTCAGCGACATCGCTGAATTTCGTCGAGCTCAGGTAAATCATCAAGCTTACCGAAATTCGTCGAGCTCAGCTGAAAATCGTCGAACTCCTTTTTGTCGATCTCACTGCATTTCATCGAACTTGTCTAATTTCGTCGAGTTGACTTTTCGTCTATCTCACGGGAAATCGTCGAGCTCACGGTAAAGCGTCGAACTCAACTTTTGTTAAGCTCAGCTCACGTTTCATCGAGCTCAACACAATCGGTAGAACTGACTGTTTGTCGACCTCCGTTCGACGATCATCGACCGCGGTAAAATTCGTTGAACTCAATCCATAATCAAATTCAGGCTATCAAAAATTGGGTGTTACATCACTATCCTTTGAAGCATCTTTAGTCATTTCAATGACACTCTTATTATCTTGAGTACGGAGTTCAGTTATAATCTCCCCCTCAATCTCTACATTTCCCATAGGATGTTGCTGACTTGTATCAACTGTAGCTGGAGAATCCAGCTACTCTTGAATTGATTGTACTTGCTTTCCCACAGCAGGTGCAACCATCTTAGTATTCTTCCTCTCAACCCCAGCATTGTCCATAGGTACATGCTGATCTTCAACAGTTTTGCTGACCGATTCTATGCTGGAAGTACACTAGGTAAGACTCAAGCTTGTTTAACTACCTAATCAAAACTTGCTCACCATCAACAGGAGCATTTAGCTTGACAGTCTCCCTCTCAACATTTGCACAGATTCTGTCTTCATGACTTTTAGTCATCATTTCAGCTGATGATACCACTTGACTTGAAAGTCTTTTCTGTATACCACTTGACAGTGTATCTCTTCTGTATAGTGAGTCTTTTTAGCTGAGGATCATGTGTCTCTTTCTTGCTGCTCTTAGAAGTGCTACTTCCTGTGCTTTACTCAGTGATGAGTATAACCAACTTGTTCTTCTCCTTACTATTCTGCTGAAGTTGCAGCAGTACTAAGTCCCATCAGTCAGACATCTTAAGGCTTCAATGGCTGTATTCTACTGGTCTGATTATCCAGTCAGATGCCACTTGAAGGACTTTACCCAAGACATAAGTACTTTATCCTCCTTCAGGAATGCACACAACATCACACCATCCTCTTCCTCTTGGGAAGTAGGAGTAATCTTGATGGTCTATTTATCCATCTCCAACTTCACACCTGCTAGCCATAGACTTTGGTGACTCCTCTGTCTGACCCACCAAAGCTTACTTTTGGTCCATCTTTTACTATAGTATGATCCTTCAATTTGCTCTTTGTTCCATTCTTATTCCTGGAACAACCTCCGTCCAAGTACCATATAGGGGTATGGACACTTGGACTATCCTGCAATTAGAGTTTAACTTACCTTAGGACCCCAATAATTATTGAGTCCTAGGTTCTTATTAGCACAAAAATGCACATGTCTACCTACAACAGTCCTGTCAGGAAGACTTAACCTTACCCATGGCACACTAGGGTTGTGCCAACAATCTATGGCAAAGTGGCCCACTTTGGCACTAAACCAACACTCATGGATGTTATATCTCCTCTTTTGAACAGTCTTTAAAGAGTCCAAGCCATCACTAGCTGCTTGTTCAGAGGGGAGTTTTGTTTCCTTCTTCTTATTTCTCTCAACAAGAATCTTACTAAAGGTGAGTCTTCTAGTATAAGTACTTGGATTACTCTGAGTTTCATTAATAACAATATTCTTTGTAGTTGACATGCTATAAATGGCCTTAGAGCAAGCCAAGTCAGCCTTACTGACTGACTTACCCTTGGTCTGGGTTTTTGCTAGAAGAGCCTAAGAATAGGCCACTGCCTTCTCCTTGAGTGTAGGGGCTGGAGCACCAAATACAAATTATCCATGATCAGACATTTTGATTTATTCATGGGGAGCCTTCTGTGCACTAAAACCCATTCCCTTCCTTCTTCCATTTTATATACACTTGTACTCTTACAAGGAGAATTCTCATTCTTCCAGTGACCATACATGCAGTCTTGGTAATACCTGTTGGAAGGGATGATTACCTTGTGAAAGGTGGCCTGAGGCACTACAGGAGCCTTGCCTTACCTTTGGAATGGCCAACTGTAGAATTCTACTTAGACCCTAAGCCTCTCTCATCTTTTTGAGAGGTAAAGGAGTCAATCAGTGACAACACAATTTTGGGCTTACTGAATTCAACACAATCTTTCTCTCCTTTAGGAGTTTCTCTTCAAAATCAAAGATGATCTTGTTCTTCTACCTTATGGTCTCAATTTGGTGATTGAGATAGTGAAAATCTTTAATTCAAGGATAGCTAAATCACTAGAGGGGTGGGGGTGGGGGTGAATAGGTTATTGGTCTCTTTTCTAATTCTGTTATGTTTGTTCTTTAAGAGCGTTGGCTTTTAGTTATTTTATGCTTTCAAGATGTACACAACCTGCATAAAGAAAACAACAAAGAAAAGAACACAGTGATTTATAGTGGTTCCCCTAACTAGGGTACATCAACTTTCCCTGTAACCTATCCAACTATCTTGTTGGACTAGGCACTTCTCCAAAACTTGCTCCAAAGAGCTTACACCTCAGATCCCTCAGGATCTCTAAGTCTCCTCCAAGACTTACTTCTCAGCCACAAAGGCCTACAACTCAGTGGTCAGCAGACCACCTACCTTAGGATTTTAATCCCTACACTCAGCCTGGGAGGATAGCCCTACCTCAGATCTACTAGGGATCCTACCTCAGAGCTCTGTAGTGCTCCTACACTCAGTGAACCTCAAGCCACCTACCTCAGCCTTATCTCTAAGTCCTACAACTCAGGATTTTTAGCCCTATATTTTAAGGCATAAGGCCCTACTCTCAGAATGCTACAACACTCCTACAGCTCAGTACCCTTACAGGTACTTACCTCAATGCCCTTCCAGGAACCTACAGCTCGGGTGTCTTGTCACTTTCCTCAGTCTTACACAAAGGCCTACAGCTCAGGCTAAACAACCCTACAACTTAGGTCCATACTTGGATCCTACCTCAGAGAGAAACACTCCTACCTACTTAGGCAGTTAAGCCCTATAGCTCAGATCCACACTTGGATCCTACAGGATGACTGGGGTTGGTTGTGATGATGTACACAAGGGAATTTTCACATGTGCCAATCTACCTGGACTGAGATAAACTCAGCCCAACCTTTACCCCAGGAAATATATTTCCTGAGTCTATATCTGGACTAAGTAAATACTTAGACCTAACTTCCTCTTCTCAGCCCCAGGGATTTTATCCAGCTAGAACTAGAGAGAAGTAACTACAGCTGATCTCGCTGCAACTGAGCTGAGCTGAGAGAATCCCAACCCTTATCCTTTCTTCATAGTAATAAGGATGAAGACTTGCTTTTTTGCTTGAAGTAACTTGCAGATAAGCTTCTCTGTCCTTTTCTGAAATGAGCTAACTACTCAGCCCTATCTCCTTCTTCACAGCTCCCTAAGAGAATGTTCTTTAGGATTTGTTGGCTGGGTTCTTGAAGCACCTGCAGCAAGGGTCGGCCCAAGCTGCTACCTTTTTCTCAGAGAATCCCTTTGAGCTAACTTGCGGGGGTGTAGATGAAGATCACACCAGCTATCTTGATGTTGAAAGTTGTTGATACCAACAACTAACTTGCTCTTCGTCTTGTAGACTTGAGCTTCCTGTTCTTCAGCTCCACAATAATGGCGGAGAGAAGAAGAATTGAAAGAAAAGAAGAAAAAGATGGAAAGCGAAAGGAGTGGAAATAAAAGAAGCAGAAAGAAAGCAAAGTACAGAGGTCTATGGAAAGTTGAAGTATAGACTGAAACTTAAGAAATATTGCTTTGAAATTGCTGAACGAACCAGTTGTGGACTTAGACAAAAATCAAGAAACAAAGCATAGCGTGAGTGAGTAAGCAAGAACTCAGAAGAACTTAGACGGATTTAATAG